>CM061535.1:37431536-39914906 GCA_030545055.2 Neoaliturus tenellus
AGACCGCAATGGTCCAATCTTCCATCACAACAGAGAGAGAGAGAGAGAGAGAGAGAGAGAGAGAGAGAGAGAGAGAGAGAGAGAGAGAGAGAGAGACATTTGACATTTCTTTATTTATCCTGCTGTGATTTAGACCGCAATGGTCCAATCTTCCATCACAACAGGCACAAAAATACATAAATACAAGTACATTGAGTTGTGGTTCTTACATCTATATTACATAATTTTGGAATTACCGTTAGGAAATATCACAAATACTTAACAATTAAAGGAAATAAGAAAAAAAACACTATATCTAAAAAATTATTTTAAAAGTGTAACAAAAACACAGTTTGTAAATCTTCTATCTATTAATACAAATAAACGATATCAACAGTGTGAATCATGTATCGTGGAATTTATTAAATTATATAAAATCTAAAACTTTAGGTTAATTTATAGTTTAAAACCGTTTAAGTACCTAAACGTCATATCTTTTTAACAAATTAGCTTTAACTCTTTTCGTAAAAACACTTTCACTATTGCTATCTCTAACATCATTATCGAGAGCGTTCAATAATCTTATTGATTGGACATGAAAGGAATTATTATAAACAACTGTTTTATGCCTTGGATATTGTAATAAATGCTCACCGAAGCGTGTCTCTCTAAGATGAACATCTCTCATAAATCTATACTTCTCAAACAAATATAATGGTTCGTGTCTTTTTAGGGTTTTGTACGCTAAAGTAAGGGTATTATATTCGATCCGTTCTTTAATCTTTAATACTCCTAACCTCTTATAATATTCAGTAACATGGTCGTGTAATTGTAATTTAAATATAAATCTAACACACGCATTTTGAGCTCTCTGGAGTTTAATTAACAGGGTATTATTTATATCACAAAAAGCCACATTAGCATAGTCAAAAAGAGGAAACACTAGTGTTAAAACCAACAATTTTCTAACCTTTTCTGGGGGATTAAAACTTAAACGTTTAAATTGGTATAGACACTGATACACTTTCTTGTGAATATAATTAACTTGCTCTGACCAAGATAAATTATTCATAATTCTTAAACCAAGATTCTTAAAACATGTTTCATATTCCAAATTTGAGTTATCAATCATAACTTTAGAGACAGTTTCTAAATCTATTGTATTCAAAAGCCTACTAGTACCTAAAATCATAGGCTTACATTTAGCTATATTCAGTTTTAGACCATGTCCATTACACCACTCTAATAAATTACTCAAATCAACGTTTAATCGGTTTACAGCATCATTTATATCGTGTACACTGGCATGTATATACAATTGTAAATCATCCGCATACAACATTGATTTAGTGTACATCAATGAATCACAAATTTTGTTTATGTATAAAGAAAATAACATAGCAGATAAAGTAGAGCCTTGCGGCACTCCTATTAAATTACACTTCCATTCAGATAATAAACCTTTATTGGTTCTAACTCTTTGTTGCCTATCTATCAAATATGAATCAAACCAGTTGACAACATTATCGCTAAACATAAATGATCGTAGTATTGACAATAATAACTTATGATGGACACTATCAAAAGCGCGAGTAAAATCTAACAAAACCATAATAGTCAGCTCACGGTTGTCCATTGCTCTTCTAACATCATCAGTTATGGACACCAAAGCAGTCTGTGTACTAAAATTATGTCTATAACCTGACTGGTACTCATATAACATATTGTTATCACTGATAAACTTGGAAATTTGTTGAAAAACTAATTTATCGAGGATCTTCCCAAGCACAGATAAAAGATTAATTGGTCTATAATGCTTAACCTCACTCGGGCTTGTCACCTTGGGTAGAGGTAAAATCAAAGAATATTTCCACTGACTTGGATACACTGAATTACACAAAGAGAAATTATAAATATGACATAATACTTGTTTTATTTCCTCAAAAACAATTCTTATCAATTTAATATGTATACCATCATTACCTACAGAATTAGATTTAATATCATAAACAGCTTTTAAAATAGCATCAGTAGTAATCTCATTAAAAACAAAGAAGTTCCTATCATCGTTACCATTCCTTCTCAAAGAATCATAATACATAATGAGATTATTATCAATATTGTTTTCTATTCCACAAAAATAACTATTCAGTTCCTCTAAATTTACTACAGGATCTGTAACATCTCCAGGTTTTTTACCCACACCCTGGTTCTTAACAACTTTCCACAAATTTTTACTTGTCAAATCAGAGTTAAATTTATCTTCAAAATACCTGTTCCTAGTATCTCTAACTTGACGTTTTATTCTATTGCGCAAAACTCTGTATTCTTCCCATACTGTACGACTTTTAGTTCGAACATAACGCCTATACAGATTATCTCTATGTTTCATTAAATTTCTTAACTCTACAGTTAGCCAAGGACAAGGATTTTTATTAGTAAAAATACGTCTTTCAGGAATGCCCTTGTCAAACAAATAAAGCAAATTATCACATAACACTTGTACCTTTCTATCGATATTATCAGTTTCATAAATTTCACCCCAATTTAACAATATACATTCTGCTTTAATCAAGTTTAAGTCTATATTCTTAAAATCCCTAAAATTAATAAAACTCTTATCACTCCTTAACCTAAATTTTACATTAAGCTCGATGTAAACGAGGTCATGATATGATAAACCTGAGACTGACAGTTGACCATAATCCTTAACTCTTGACATATCTTTACACATAATTAAATCGAGTAACGTATCAGACGATGGCAAATGAAATGTAGCTTGCAAAGGTAATATGTTTAAATTCAAATTATTTACCAAATCTAACAAATGTGATTTTTCATATGAAATACGATCTGCCAGTAAATCAACATTGAAGTCTCCAATTATTACTAAATTATCATAAAGTGGAATTAAATCACCTACAATATTGAAAAATTCATCAATGAAACCAACTTTAGGTGGACGGTACACAACACAGAGAAGCAATTTCCAACCTGAACAAACTTCTAAAATCATGTACTCAGGCTTTCTGCAATAATTAGATTGAGAGGTAGTTAAAATCTTATATAAAAAATTATTTCTCAAATATACTGCCACTCCACCTCCTTCCTTTCCTTCTCTATCATGTCTTATCAAATTATAATTAGATAGATTAAACTGTTGAGATGACAAAACTGGCTAAGAAAAGTTTCACCGACAGCAATAATGTCATAAGAATTTTCAGTGAAAAAACTCAAAAAATTATCCCTATGAACTATGATATTTTCTACATTTACATGAGAGAGAGAGAGAGAGAGAGAGAGGAGAGAGAGAGAGAGAGAGAGAGAGAGAGAGAGAGAGAGAGAGAGAGAGAGAGAGAGAGAGAGAGAGAGAGAGAGAGAGAGAGAGAGAGAGAGAGAGAGAGAGAGAGAGAGAGAGAGAGAGAGAGAGAGAGAGAGAGAGAGAGAGAGAGAGAGAGAGAGAGAGGATGGACTTATCCATAAATAACTCTATTCCCAATGTACTTGGGCTACAAATGTTTACTACAAAAATTCTGTTCTATCCACAATGAACAGTGTTTTAACAAAGATATCAAGTACGCGCGCAATACGGCGGCACGATACGGAACGGACACTCCTGGACGATCCGCACCTTCGCCCTTTTGCTAAAGATTCGAGAGAAGAAATCTCTGGACAATTCCGAACTGCAGTTCCGGCCGTCCTGGCCGTGACTTCCTAGTGTGCACCCTCCGGGACGGGCGGCACTCCATTTTCATCGTTCTACCCAGCTTGAAATGGCAAATTTAGTGGTTAGGATGACTTCACAAAGGATATGTGTATTAAAGTCGACAGTTTTAATGGGTAAGTACAATAAGTTGAATAGTATGATACATCCCCAGTACATTAATAGTGGAGAGTAATATAATTATTGTATTTACCTTAATCTTTTTTCCTTATTTTTCTCTCAAAAATTGAACTTATCACCATTAATTCCTTAGCCACGTGCACTTTACTTAACTGACTCTCCTCAAATACTGATCTCTTTTGACGGAAGGTGCGATTGTCCGAAACGATGGAACGCCGGATGTCCGCTAGTGTGCGCACCCCTAAAACTGTGGGCCTTGCCGTGCCGCCGCTCCGCGCCGTAGTGCGCGCGTACCCTCTTGAATACCATTTACTTAGATTAGTGACTCATGGAAAACCTTCATAACAATAAATCAAAATTCTGACCGCTCGATAAGTGTTTTGATAAAGCTTGGAAATACATTCCCTGAAAGGTAGAAGCACTAAGTGGACAAATTATCGCCAGCGAAACCATTACGGTAATAGAGTTATATGTTTGATGTTCCCTAACAAAATTAGTAAGCTTTCAACCGCGAAACAGCGCTCGCCGCGCAAAGCAAGGGGGCGACGACGGGTGACGTAATGAATGAGAGGCCCGGGTGGGCGGAAAAACTAAAGTTACTCCAGTCAAACATTCTTGTATAACTTGTTTATAAATGTGAGGAATATTTAGTTGAAAACCCTTTTACATGTATATTCATAGTCGAATTCCCTTCTCCAAATGAAACCCCAAACCTGTCACCCGTGTTAGAATTTCCTATAGCTTAAACCTATTTGGTTCATTACGGCAAGTTGAGTTTTAAAAAGTTAAAAATTTTGGGGATACAGCCCTCAATTTCAGGAAAGTCGATTTACTTAAAATTTACGACCTGAAAATAATAAATTAAATTTTCTGCTCTATAAAAAATACACATTATTTATTATGTGACAAGAAAACGCATTATCTAGAGATTATTTTACCATTAAATATGAAAAATATGAACAGCTTACTTCAGTATTATATGTTTGACAATTTGTATACTAGGAGCTTACTCCAATACAGTACTTAATAGTTAAATATAGTTAAATATAGTTAATAGTTAAAATAGTTAAAAAGTAAATACAACCGTGTATTTTTATTTTATTTTTTGAAATCAAAAAATTTTTACTATCGAACAGAAAAATGGATATTCTGGGTGGTATATTCTGAAATTTGAGAAATACCGTTGATAGTTCGATTGAAATCACTTTCCTTTAAATATGCATTAAGTCTCTGTACTTTTATTAAAAGAATGTAAATTATACATAATATTTTATACAACACAAAGAAGGTGAATTGCAGAGGAAATGTGCCTGAGGGAGAAGTTAAAGATAACAAGGACATTGAAGAAGATAACGTTTTTATTGTTTTCATTGAACAAAAATGAGAAAGGAAAGGACATGATGAAAATATTCGACCACCTACACGCAGGGGTCTGAGTGTCACAATTTATTTTGAGATGAGACTGGAATGGAATTTGACATCCACAGAAAACCTACACAGAAAACCACGTAATGCGCAACATGAAAAAATTTCATCCTTTATACAAATCAACAATCCTCATGTCGTGCAACATTATAAATAAATTCCTGACTCGAATCCTCCGCAAGTGAAAGAATTGTACATTTCATAACCAGTCTCGAAAGACACCTATACCAGAACGTTTCACATGAAGCGATACCGAGAACGGGAAATATATCTAGTGGGTTGTCGGACTTACGATGATAGTTTATAATTAATTAGGGTTAAAGTCAACTGCTCTTCTCAGCCTTGTTAAAAAAACCGTCAATTCCCCCATTAGTACGGAACTTTAATTAGTTACTGGAAAACAAAATGGTAATGTGTTTCCTTTTGTACGTTATGAAACAAAAGTTCTTGACCTGAAAACGAATGTTTCCAAAATATTTCTTTCCAGTACTAGTAGGCCTAAAAAACAATCTAGTTTCAAAATACTAAAAATAAAGCTTCACGCAAATACTGTGTATGAGCACGTTACTGTATAAGCTTTTTCTATTATTGAATTTTGATGTACTTATAGATGAGTCTTTTCACTACCCTCGGCTGCCTTCAAAAATACTCTTTCAGTAAAGAGCAATGAAACTAAATACCTACCATCAATTAAACGTAAATCTGTATCTATATGGTGACTTACGTCATATTCTGTGGCGACTTACGTTAGGCAAGACATAGACGACGTGTCAGTCTCCCACAAAAGTTGTGTGAACAGCATATTTACTGTTGTTGTTAAGGTATCTGAGACTAATATTGTAAATGTCTACAAACCGCCGAACATCCAGTGGTCAGATACAGTTCTCCCAACTTTTGAACATCCTGTGGTATATGTAGGTGACTTTAACAGTCATCACACCCAGTGGGGATACTCGTCCGATGATGACAACGGCACTCGTCTTTTAAGCTGGGCTGAAAATAACAACTTTTTCCTGTTATTTAATGCCAAAGACCCACACACTTTCCATTCAGCTCGATGGCGTCGTGGGTACTCTCCAGACTTGTGGTTTTGTTTTTATGACCGATCAACAACACCCACAGCAACTTGCAGGAGGGTCCTGGGTGCCTTTCCTCATTCTCAGCATAGGCCTGTACTAATGTCAGTGGGAATCCAAATTCCTCTCGTAAGATCTTTTCCTCGGGCTGAGTGGGAGGCCTTCTCCGCCAGGCTTGACAAAGGCATCAGGTTCATCCCTCCTAAAATAAAAAACTACGATCTGTTCACAAAACTTGTTCTGTCTTGCGCTAAAGCGTCTATTCCAAGAGGTTTTAGGAAAGAGTATATACCAGGATGGAGTCAAGAGTGCGAAGACCTTTACAGTGAGTTCACTGATAATGCTGACAGAGATGTAGTGGACCAACTGCTTTACTCTCTCGACAACACCAGGAGAGCGAAATGGGTGAAAACTGTTGAGAACATGAACTTCAACAAAGCAGTCGCAAAGCCTGGTCTCTTCTCAGAAAGCTCTCCACTGGTAAAACAAATGATAAAAACACTGTCTCGTAACCTCGCCCTTGTGATATTGCAAAACGCATTTCCTGTTTGTCTAAACCCGTGCGTACGTTTGCGGACAGGAAGGTAAACTTTAAGCTAAATGAAATAAAACAAAGTTGGCAAGCACCATTGGAAGTCTCTAGACCTTTCACTATGGATGAGCTAGATGCGGCGATTGATGCGATGCCAATTGGCAAAGCAGCAGGCTTGGATGAAATCTTCCCGGAGTTTATAAAACACTCGCGTAAAAAGGCTAGACTGTGGCTTCTTGCAGTTTTTGACACCATAATGGAAACCAGTGACTTGCCTGGTATATTTAGAAAATCCAAAATAATAGCTGTATTGAAGTCCGGTAAAGATTCAAAACTGCCGACCTATAGCTCTTCTTAGTGTCTGTTATAAGCTGCTCGAGAGGTTGATATACAACAGAATCCTCCCTGTTCTCGATTCCAGCATCCCCGTCGAACAACCTGGGTTTAGACCTGGGCGCAACTGTTGTGACCAGGTTCTAGCTCTTACTTCTTTCATCGAGAATGGGTTTGAGCGAAGACTGAAAACCTCCGTTGTTTTCTTAGATGTTACTGCAGCTTATGACACTGTCTGGAGAAAAGGCCTCCTTATTAAATTTTACAACCTGATTCCTTGCCCTTTCCTGTTGCGTCTCCTCAACTCAATGCTCTCCAACAGGATTATTAAAGTATATTTGGGACGAAAGGAAAGTACTTTTGGGCAACTAAAGGAGTGCCTGCCACAGGGGTCAGTTCTCGCACCACTGCTGTTTAATGTGTATACAACAGACATTCCAGACACTCGCTCCTCAAAGGTCGTTTACGCATATGATATAGCTCTGGCTTATCAGCACAAGGAATTCCAACTAGCTGAGGAAACACTAACAAATGACCTCACGACCCTCGGTGAATACTTTAAAGCCTGGAAGCTAAATCCAAACCCAACAAAAACCGAGGTTTCTTGCTTCCAATTGAACAATAGAATGGCCCACCAAAAGCTTAAAATTGTATTTGACGGTGTTGAGCTAAAGCACAATGAAAAAATCCACAGTAGCTGGGGGTCACTTTAGATCGGTCCCTGACATTCAAAAGCCACCTACAAAAGACAGCAGCCAAGGTGAGAACCAGGACTAACATTGTCCATCTCCTTGCTGGGGAGCTAACGCACAAGTTCTGCGAACTACTGCTCTGTCATTGGTATATTCAACTGCTGAGTACTGTGCCCCAGTGTGGTTGAACAGTGTGCATGTCACGGATATCGACGTCAAGCTAAACAGGGCTATGAGAGCCATTAGTGGTACACTCATGGCAACCACCGTCCCCTGGCTCCCGGTCCTGTGTAATATCGCTCCACCTGAAACCAGACGAAGGGAACCACTCATTAGGGAATATACTAAGATCTTGTCTGCCCCACACCTACCCATCCATGATGATTACCTACCCCAGTAGACGGGCAGATTGAGGTCCCGAAGACCACCACTGCGGACAGCGTCAAAGTTGACGGACACAAACTTTTCAATCCATACCAACTGGACTCCCTCCTGGGACTCTTTCCAAGGTCGGAATCACTTTTTGATTGCTGACCCAACCTTAGCAGTAAGTGGTATGGATCTTCCTCGGAAGCAGTGGACTGTTCTCAATCGATTCCGCACTGGAGTGGGAAGATTGGGGAATGACAGAAGACCAGTCATGCGGCTGTGGAGCGGAGTGCCAGACTATGACTCACATAGTCAATGAGTGCCCTTTGAGTGCTTTCCCGGAAGGGCTGATGGGCCTTCATTGTGTAAGTGAAGCTGGGCAGCAATGGCTTAGTGCCCTGGATTTAGCTTTATAGAGAGATCATAAATGTTTATTTTAGTTTTATTTTAAATGTATTGACGCAGGTGCTTTGCACTGCAGAACATCTTTAATTTATTTTATTATTATTACTTTTAAGATGGTAGCTGGCTATGACAGCCATACGATGTATATGTGTGTGTGTGTGTGTGTGTGTGTGTGTGTGTGTGTGTGTGTGTGTGTGTGTGTGTGTGTGTGTTCTAAAGGTGAACTGTTATTGTTTATTTGTAAAAAATCTTCACCCTGATCCGATTTGAGTTTGTAAAATTATGGTAAGCCTTCTAAAATGGTAGGCCTTTGCAAATTCATGAAAAACTGTTTTGAATAATGAAACCATCCATCCAATAGGGCTAAAAATGGATAGTTTTTTGTCTAGGCCTACTTATTTCTGATGTTGTTGAACCTAATAGAATGATTTCATTAGGCTACTTAGACTCACACCTAAGTAAACAATCAAATTTATAAAGTATGTTAGTAAAATATTATAAAGAGTAGGAGGTATTAGTAAGGATGCAGCATTATTGGTTTTAAGGAATAGGCTTACTTTTACTGACGCTGTTAGTAAATCATAGTTTTTTTCTGTAGAATATATTTTGTTGTTGGTATTTTGAGTTTTGACATTTGTATTCTTGAAATATTTGTTTGTTTGTAATTCTTGGTAATTTTGTAGTAGAGTATATTGAAACTTACACACTAAAATTTGCAGATTTGATCACCCAGAGCTATTTTACACATTTTAAATACATTTAGACTACACTTTTGCCACCACACTACATTACACACTGACTTCTCTTAAAGTGTCTGTTTAAAAGTAAACATATGCTTTCCGTCTTTCAGCTGTTTCCGGAATTGTGACGCTGAGTCAATCATAGTTTAGCACTTGGAATTCAAGTGTTTTAAATAGTAAAATACGTTATTGTTTTGGATACTTCCTAAAGGGTAACGGGGTTTCTCCTTTCGTACTATCATTATTGATTTCCCAAAAAATTAGAGGCGATAAAATATTTGCAGAATTTACTGATTGTTGAATCCATTTTCGTCTTAAAATTTTGTGCAAGAAAACTAATTGAAAATGTAAAGAAATAGCAATTTTAAAAGTACATTTCATACAAGTTTCGCGTCATCTGAAAAAAATAATAAAAAACCGATCTAACGACGAATTAGCTTTATTCATCGAGTATCGAAGGGCAACAACTAAGTTAGTTTATTTTATCTCAATAAATAATTTTATGTTAATAACATTAAAACAAGGAAAATTCACCATAATAGGGGTAAGAAATCACAGAAACCACCTCATAAACTATTTTAACCTCATAGACCAATAACTATCGATGCCATTTTGCAGATTTAACTTATCCACAGAGGTGATAAAGCAAACAAAAGTATTTTCTTCTCTGTGGCTCGGTTTATCTCTAACTCACAGAGGTGATTTGGGTATCTCAAGGGGGGATTTTTCTATTAATTTACTAAAGGTATGAACCATTTATAAAATAATAATTTCGAAAGCTATTACTGCAAATGAGATCAAGTAGAGAATCTGTAATTTGCATTTGATAACGGACATTTGGAGGATGGATTGAAGTTTCAAAGTTCATAGAAAACCCTTGCCCCCTAAAAAAACCACAGAACCTTCCCACCTATCAATTCTTAGCCGAACTGGAACCAAACCTAGCAGTGGAATCAGCCTCAAATTTAAACGGAAAGAGAGGTTTCAAGAATAAAAAAAATCATGGATAGTTAAATATTTGATAATCAATATTATATTCTTCGAAAATAGACGGTGCAAAACAATCGTCGATGGTTGATTTTCTCTGAAGTTACAATTCATTTTGTAAAAATCTATACCCATCTATCATTCGTAAGTTGGGTAAGCTATTGCTGTACGGTGCTATCTTAACCCTCCCCATTTAATTAAACTTCTCCAAGCCATGCATTTCTATAGAGGTAAATGGATATGTAATTTGAGTAATTGGTGTGTCAATAAATTTTAAATCTAACCCTAAATTCGTTAGTTTGGAGGGATGGTGGGGATATTATAACACATTTTAAATACCAATATCCGCCAATGTTTAAATCGTTTCGAACTCTAAAAGTAACAAATGGACAAAGTCAAATGTTCCTTTTACAATTCCAAACGGAATAGGGACTGGTTGAAAATCTCGAATAAGTCTTTTCGAAATAAAATCTGAATAAGATAAAATTCATCCTTTAAAATTTGCAGAGGTTAAGTTTTATTGGAATTTCTATACCAATTGCTATTTTTTCTAATTGTTTGGCATTCCGTACAAGATTGAATTCACTGAACTTTCACTTATTTCTCTCATTAGGCCGTGAAAAGTATGAAAGCGGTCTTATGTTTTCAACAAGCAAATTCAAAATCAAATTCTAAACGTTTGTTCTCGCAGACATAAAACAGTACATACAATATAAAAACAATTAATTTCAAACTAATAAAATAAGTAAAATAAACTTTTCATCTCTAAAGTAGATTAGAAATCAAGTAAAACACTTCCGTTGCTTACAAAATGAAATATATCTAACAATAGAAATAAAAGTAAAAACATATCTGCGAGGAATAAAATACTAAGGCACTAAGAATTTAGTTCCGAGCATGGAGTTACTTGACGTAAACAATTTAATTTGGTTCGTAAAGTATATTCAACATTTTGAATTTGTTATTTACTAAGCAGAATGTATTTACTCCCTAATTTTAGGGGAAATCGCTGGAACTTTCAATATGGTCGTAATTAAGACTTTTTATGATACAGGCGAACTTAAAAACACTTGTGGTGATCCCTCCAAAACTTCAAAACGGCCTCGGACATTTGCATTACATTTTTTAAATAACATTTTTCATATGTGGAATCAGGAAATAATGTAAATGATAGCAAAAATCT
Organism: Neoaliturus tenellus; assembly: GCA_030545055.2. Lineage (NCBI taxonomy): Eukaryota > Metazoa > Arthropoda > Insecta > Hemiptera > Cicadellidae > Neoaliturus > Neoaliturus tenellus. Next base: position 37,443,102 of record CM061535.1, read on the forward strand.
CTATAACCTAAAACAAAATTCAAATATATTTATTCCACAAGACAATAACAGTACAGTGTACACATTATATTAATTATTTCTGTACATTATTGTAATCTATACATTATTTCCTGATTCCACATATGCTAAATGTTATTTACAAAATGTAATGCGAATGGCCGAGGCTGTTACTATAGATTAATTATTAGATGATGTATGGGTTGACAAAGGCTAGAGCATATTTCTGCAAGACTTCCAAGGAGGACATCCCTTAGAGGGTGTTTAAATTAAAACTTATTTGGGTTCTGTCACATCATACATAGTTTTAAACGTCTTTGCATCTATACTTATTTAATACGCAAAGGGGTTTTTTTGTAGAGAACTCCTCCTACAATTCTCAGCCGATTTTCAGGTTTTTGGTGTCGTTGGATAGGGCTTGGTCTGTAGTTGTTTCTGCCAAAAATTGGTAAGAACCACACTTAAAATAAGGGTGCTATCCACAAAATAAATTTGAAATTTCCCCATTACAATAACGTGGAGATTGGTTTGAGCATTTTAAACATCTGTTAACATACAGCTGTATAGTTTTAGGTGATCACTGATATTCACCACAATATTGGATTGGTTGGATTTCATTAATTATTTAGAACTAAATGTAACTTTTGTATTTTATCAAAATAAATTGCTCGATGTCAAGCAACACGTGCACTAGTTTGGAGCAAAAAGCCACAAGCCCGACGTCAAAAGGTTGAGTATTAAGAAAGTTATTGCATTTTAAAGTTTTCCCATATGATTTTAATGGAAACTTTATTTGCCTGCCATTTCCGTCTTGGTCATGATGATAAAAAATATACAATATAAGCTCCAAACCCAAACCACACCCCCATTAAAAAAGTTAGGCTACTTTAAAAGTTCCTGAAAGTTCCTTTTTCAGTGAACTAGATGAAAAATATCTCCAGACAAATACTCCAACGAAAATAAACCTCGTCTCTATAGCAACTGGATTGTACCAATGAAGTTTACTACCTCCTCCAAGGGAGTAACACACAAATAAAGTCTTCTAGATATAGACCATGAGCCGCCAATATGAAACCCTCCCCCCCCCCCCCCCGTGGGAATTTATGACTTATACTTTTGTTGGTATAACCTACTAGATTAAGAATTCGGTTGTTTGCCTTTTTTAAATTACAGCATATTCCAGAAAACCAAGAAAAGACGGCCTACGAGGAGTCAGACAAAATTTTTAAGCAGCAGCATAGGTCGAGTTTGGTATCAAATTAAAGGTCTTACATAGCAGAGTACAATGCCGCAAACTAGACTTCAAATGGATGACCGAAATGGAAATGGCAGGCAAATTAAGTTTCCATTAAAATATATGGGTAAAATTTTAAAATGCAATAACTTTCTTTATACCCAACATTTTAACGTCGGCTTTGCGGCATTGTACTCTGCTAATTGGGACCTTTAATTTGATACCAAACTTGACCTATGCTGCTATTTAAGAATTTTGTCTGACTCCTCATGGACCATCCCCCTTAATTGGTAAAAAAGTGATAATGCCTTAAAAGAGTAGACATTTATATCCATTATTGATATACCAAGTCTTGTAACTTTATCTATATTGGTAAAAAATATATTTCACCGTTCCGGGACTTTTCAACCACACTGTATATAAAACAAGTTATTTCACTTTTTCACCATAAATCTAAAAAAAAAACATAATAATTTGGAAATATTTAAGTAGAGAGCTTTATAACGACCCATTAATTAAAAAAAATTGCCAAGAAAACTGTTAGTGTTTTCGGTCAAACGATTTTTGAAACTGAATAATTTTAATGATGATAGTAAATTTTATATTTTTTATGGTTTTTTCGTATTTTTCGGGATATGCTGTAATTTTTAAGTGGCAAACACCTAAAACCGTAAAGTACATGTCAATACAAACACAAAAATGTATATGTCGAAAATTCCCACGGGGGGGGGGGGGGAGGGAGTATATATATGTTCACATCAGCCTCTGCTCTAATAATGTCATTGGTCTATGTCATGCACCGTTAATACATGATTTTAAATGCCTTTTACTAAGTGACTTAAAAAAGTGGATTATATGAAGTTATTGAATTTTAAAGTTTTGCTGATGTGATTCAATGCTAAGTTTGATCCATGAAATCTTTTAATTTACCATTTGAGGTCTAGTTTGGGGCATTGTTCCATAATAATTGAGACCTTGATTTTTATGTAAATTCCAAATGGTTCTTTCCAAGAAAAGTTTTTGTAGACAACGTCATTATCATTTCTTTTTATTTTTACGTCATACATAATTGTAAACGTCTTGAAATGCAGAGTGAAAAGCCACAAACTCCCCTCAAATGGAGGAGTTTCTTGGAAATTATTGCATTTTTAATTTTTGCCCATATGATTTTAATGTTAAGATTGCCTGCCATTTCCGTTTGGGTTGTCCATTTGAGGTCGGGTTTGAATTGTACTCTGCTTGGCGAGAGACCTTTAATTTTATGTACAAATCAACCCAATGCTTACATTTAAGATTTTCTTCTGGCTCCCCATAAGCTCAGAATAACATTTTGATAACCGTGCCACCCCCCCCCCTCACCAACATAATAGAAAACTAAATGTAGGCTACCTTCAATAACTAGGCTAGGTTTAAGTGTAAAAATCAAGTAGGCCTACCGGTACCAAGTTTTATTACTTTATCTGCAATCGTTTAAAAGATATTATGCCTGTGCTGGACTTTATGAACATCATATACAACTCAAAATTACTACAAAATGGAACACATATCACAGTCATTGTATTTAAGAACGGAGTTATTGACTTTTAAAATTGTAATGCTAATTAATCAAATGCCAGCTAGAAATTAATTTTTTGTTTAATAGATCTATTTCTATGACCTTTATACTTGTATTTTATCGTTTATTATAAAAATATAGCCTACCTACTTAATGTGATGAATTCTTCTCACCTTTATCTCACAATAAAAAATAAACTATAGAAAACGTGAGTTGTTTTTTCTCTTAAAAATAATTAACATTCAATATTTCAATTCTGTTTTATTACAGGTTATTGATTAAGAGCACTTCGCCTAGATGAATAAAAGACATTTTTCATTCCTCTTTTAAATTTCATTTCACATTTAATTTGTTTTTGAGTCCCGGAAAGCTTAGAAAAATTTCAAAGATGTTTTTCTCCAGGAAACAATATCTCAATTTGAATTCAGAAATAACAATAGGCCTAATCATTCAATTCCTGACTGTTAATACATCTCTAAGATCCACCTGCAACTTTTGAATTTAGATTTCTCAACCTGAAGTTTAGATTGGGTTAAAGTTTGTCTGGAAGATTGAGGACAGCAGCTTTCAGTAGGAACTCACGTAACTCAGCTGTGCAGTAGGCCTATGTTGAGTCGAGAAGACTCGCTCTCACAACACTGCAACCTCTCAGATGTTGAGAACTTATCCTAGTGGTTTATATTTAACAAATATTTATGACAAATATATATAGTATTTAGCAAATACTTCTTCTGTGCAAAGCCATATGGAATTGGAGTGAGGGGTCTCCCCATACCTAAAAGTAATTTTGGAGAAGCTGTGAACATGGGTAGTTTTAGAATTACACTAGCAATGTTTGAGCAAGATTTTTGTAAAAAATATATTTGTTGTTTGTTATTTCAACAAATTTAACAATTTGTAATTCAATAGGAATATTTCAGCTATTACGCTTTGAATGTAAGGGATAGAGAAGTGTAAAACCTCCACAAACTCTTAGTAATATATGATATGGCATGGACCAATGCAATTTTCTATCCGTCTTCTAAAGTACGTTAATTATGGAGGTCTTAGAGGAAACCTCATTGAACTTTGTCTTAAGTATGGTAAAGGTCTTTGAATTCAGAAAAATATGCCACAAACTTGAACCTAAGCGGTCGCATATGTCAGATTGCATTTTAAAATATCAGCATTGTGATCTTAATAAAAAGTTGAATCATCAGCCATTTTAGACACGGTAATCATTTCAAAGTTGGTTTTGTGGCATTGTTTTCTGCTATAAAACTTTTGATTTATACTGCACAAACCTATCCCTACTTTTAATTTGCAAGACTCCTCATTGCGATGACCCTATAAGTGTGAAAGATGAATGTTATATAAAACTGCAGAATTTTTTTCAATTTGACTAAATTTCAATTTGACTAAGTATATTAGATTTCGCGTTTCACCTCATCTTTAATTCCGCTTCCAGAGGGTACTATCATACTTCCCATATCCACCAATGCTAAACTGCAATTAAATGGCATTATAGAAGTATTTAGTCTAATTTTTTAAACAAAATAATGATATCAAAGTTTTTAACATCACAAACGTAGATAAGTTTTTTCTATGTCACCTGAAGATCTGCAATCTTGCTTTGATACACACAGATACAAATTTATTTTGAAACCTTAAGTAATGGGTATTTCCAAACGCTTTAGCTAGTAAGTTATTGTGGCCATTAACCATAATAATTGGTGAAGCTTAGTAATTACTGTTACAAATGAGGTTTTGGTTGTCACATAAATAAAAGTAGACATTTAAAAATTCTTTAATCGTTGTTTATTGACGTGAAGTACCGGTACAACGCATGGCAAACAACTTTGGTAGACCTAGTGTAAAACTATTGACAGGCTTCAGGATGGTGACTTAAAATCTGAAACAGAAATAGAATAAATAATCAGTTTATCATGATGGCAATAATATTTTGAAACGTTTTGAATTGTTATAAAGTTTCATAGTGCGTTAATTCTAGTTTTTATATAATGTTTTTTGCATACATACTAATAAACCATACCCACCAGTCTTTTAATGTTGTGTTTACTGTATTCTTTCAAGCAGTCCACAGAGGTAATTTACTAAAAAAACTTTTTAAAATTCCAATTGTAAAATTATTTTTATATCAAATTTCATTTCAGGAAAATGATATTAAGGCATTAATGGTGAAAAATCTTGATAAAAATTGGTGTTGGGTCGTCTGACCGACATTTTGTTCCGTTTAGCGTTTAGGACGACCAGAAATGAAATCATCTTTTTTATGGCTGACTGGTTGACATGTGTTTTAATATCATAAAACTGTAAAATATTTATAAAAGATTTGCAAAAGACTATTTTATTTTTATTTTTATTATTACAGCTATTATACAACCAATGGCATCTATGTTCGTTTTCATCCCTCACGAGACATGATTCGATGCAATTGCACCTTCCTCAGCTATGCTCAACGAGGATGATACAATTTCATCGAAACGTGTCGTCTTAAATAAATTTCTACTACTGTATTTGGGCCGAATTACGGACGCAGGGAATCTAGTCTCAGATTTACTGACAGCTCAACAACCACAAAAACGAGTTTTGATGATAAATTTTTATTAATTGATTATATTGAGTACGTACAGTGGGTGGGTCTAGACAGAGCTCTCCGAGTTGGGGAACCAGGCGGCGCATGACTCCGCGACCACTTCGCACAGCGAGGAGAGAGCCTTGCTGGCCCCCGCCGCCTGCTCGTACTCTGAAACTGATGCAGAACAACGCCCTCATTATAGCAATATCTGTTGAAGAAGACGAAAGATTAAGACATTTCTGTTTTGAGAGGATTCTATAGTTTTACTCGAACAAATTTTTTATCCTTTCTCAAAAAAGAACCTTTTTTCCACCTACTCCTTTTTGTTAATATGCGCAGCTCTTGTAAATCACAGCTAGAAACGCATTAGATATCTGACACATTGAACTTGTCTCTGGAGACCATCTTAAACAAACATGTTGTAAAAAAGTAGTTAATATAAATTCACCTATTCAATGTCATATGATGAAGTTTTCAAATAATGTTGCAAAAGTTGGATATTGTTAAAAATCTAATACTTCGTTCAAAATTGCCTCTATGTTAAGATCGTTGCACACAGTTTCATTGTTATCTTGTTTCATAAAATAAAAAGAATCACTTTTCTAATTTTCGTATTCATCTTGGTAATTTAGAATATCGTATAAAATTGTTCTTTTTTGTCCCTACTTTAAACAATGTTTTAATCTTTTCCAAAGTTTTTTGTAAATAATGTGTGTTCAGTTTCGCTACAATAAAAATAGGAAAAATAAAGATGTAAATATGTGGAAGTAAAATATATGCTAGGCCTACTAAAGTTTGTAGTAAGCAAACTGTAAAGGCTTATTATAAACGAGGAAAGAACGAGTAACGAGGAAAGAATAATTAATTATTTGGGAAGAACGAAATTGTTTTTACAACCTAAGGAGAAAAAGGAAATAAGTAAATTTGAAAAGCTTTGCAAAAGATTATGATAATTGTAAAATAATGGTTGATTTTTGGGTCGTCTAAAAAACAAGGATTAAATACCCAGTTACAACTTAGATTTTACGAAGTCCATCCACTATTTCGGATGAAATAATCTCGTTTGAAACTTCCAAAGACAATAAAACTAAAGAAGAAGGAAAATAATGATGTTTTAAATAAAATAAGAAGGAAGATAAAAAGAAATAAGCCTATCTTGCAATGGCAAACTTTTGCTGGGGCAAAATACGGCTTTTAATTTGAATCGAATGTTCTTGAACTTGGAGACGTGACTGTTAACATTTTTTATAACTTGCTTTTTACAGTTGGGCTTTTCAAGCCATGCTGTCGTTATCTAGCCAGTTAAACCCCAACAGATACGTCATCTCATGCATCATTATATCGAGACAGTCACGTCACCTCACCTGTTAAAATTTGATTTGTGCGTTTTGGCCCAGGAGTTCTACTTTTACACTACTAATGCAATTTAGTAAGATAATTATTGTAACGAAAGATACACACAAATTAACGGGTTTTATTGTATATTTATTCATTATGAATTTATGTACTCTCTTTGTGAACAGTAAGGAGGAGTCTTCGGTTAGTTCCCATTTTAACACTAAAACAAAACTTTCAATAAAGGTAAGTATAAAACGATCATCTGTTTTATTTATGTTAACAACTGTCATAAAAGCCTCTCTTCCTTTAATCTCAACTCAATATTCTGTTTTGCCAACCCAGCATATGCCTTGCAGTTCGTATCTTTTCAGGTGATAAACCTGAAAGCTGTAACCTGATAATTTTGAGATCTGTAATCTTAAAACGTTCTATGCGCGGAAATAAGATATTGAATGAATATTCAGGTCACATAAGTACGTTTAGGTTGTTTAACTGGAATTTTCAAATCCTAATTCCTTACCTAAAATGCTTTCAGAATGATACAATAGAATGATAATATCTATCTATAATATGATACGGTTATATACTTTAATACCAATCTTGTATTAATGTATTGTTTTTCTTTCTACCTCTACCATTGAATTTTTGAATCAAGACCACTTTTTTGGCATATGATAGTCTCTTTAAGCATTAAAAATATACATTTTGTGTTCAGAAAATATTTAAAAGTTGTTCGCTTTAACAGTTATGACGCCAAGCAGAGGATTTTCAAAACTCTGTGTATTATCTGTTATTATTGTTAAAGAGTGGTTTAACAGATTCTACTTAGATGTGTGTACCGGAAACAAAAGACTAACTTGTGGCTTTGTAACATACTCTACACTTCACGAAGTATTTCACGACACTTTCGAGAACAAGCATTACAAACATTCATTTGTCCGTCCTGCAAATTATGAATGAAAATAAAGACTGTTAAAATACACGGAATTTCCCCCTGTCTAGCTTGATATTTGAATTTAAATCAGCAAGATTTTTAGGCTATTGTCATAATCTTTACTAAAATTTCTACCTTTTATATGATGCATATAATATTGAATCGTTTAAATAAAACGTTTAATGGGAACATTTATTTTTTAATAAAGTTTTAAGTTATTAATTGTAACAAAATAAAGTAGACATAGCTGTATTCATAAAAATTTATATCAACGCACCCATATTATTGAGCTATTAAGCTTCGTATGAATTTTTACTCAGAGAAGAGAGATAAAAGTAAAATTAAATATAAAAACAGTATTATATAATATTACTAGTATAAAATTACTCTAATTTTAAAGAGGGCCTACATCAATAGATTTCAGATTACAGTCAGACAATATAATTTTGAATGTGCATTTAATGTTATGGCATTAGGCTATGTCTCAACCACAATACACATATAAACATAGAATTGCTTTCGTTCATTCAAAATTTTTTAACATACTGCGATTAATAATTGTTAAAGGTATATTTTTGTAAAGAATTTGTCGGCTGATTTCTCTATTGTTTTTATTAGAATAACGTTACAAAATCTATGTTTAACATGTTATATCGAGAACTTAGTTACATAAAAAAAGAATAGGGGATCGGCGTAGTCTAAGGAATTGTCACTTTAAATCACAATTTAAGACTCACGAGTGCATCGCTTGTGCGGTGGTTTGTTTGTGAGTTATGGCCTAAGGAATTGTGACGTAATAACACAATTCAATGCTCACGAGTGCATCGCTTGTGCGGTGGTTTGTTTGTGAGTTATGGCCTAAGGAATTGTGACGTAATAACACAATTCAATGCTCACGAGTGCATCGCTTGTGCGGTGGTTTGTTTGTGAGTTATGGCCTAAGGAATTGTGACGTAATAACACAATTCAATGCTCACGAGTGCATCGCTTGTGTGGTGGTTTGTTTTTGAGTTATGGCCTAAGGAATTGTGACGTAATAACACAATTCAATGCTCACGAGTGCATCGCTTGTGTGGTGGTTTGTTTGTGAGTTATGGCCTAAGGAATTGTGACGTTGTAATGTAACGAGTGCGTCGCTTGTGCGGTGTTGTGGTGGTGTGTTTCTGGTTTACCGGCTTGGTTGGCGCGCTTGCCGAAGATGCTGCCGTTGAAGGGGGGTTTGCGGTAGGTGGCTTCGGTTAGTGCCAGGGCGCACATCAGGAGGGCTGCGACGACCAACACCACGCTTCGGGACACCATCTTGCTGTCTGTCTTGTTGGGGTGCAGTGGGGTTCTCTGCAACAGAGGGCCGTTTGTTGGATAACTCCTATCGACACAATTTCGGAAGTCAAGAGTCATCTTCAATTTGAGCTAGTAGCACATTTGGGTATGTTAACCATACCCGACTAGGTTAACCATATCTTTTGTCTAAAACATGGTAATTTATTCCCCGGTTTTGGACTCAGTTTTCAACAGATTTTCTTTAATTTTGATAATAATTTTTTAACGCCAGTGGCATTTTTGTCCAGTGTACACAAACGCTTTTAAGGCAAGCGGACCAAACTCCTCAAAGTCAGAGTGAATTTTATTAAATTTTGTTTTAATAGTTACATTAGGGCCCGCATATCTTCAAAGTTTGAAAATTTTACTATATGACTCCCGGTACTTTAAAAAATAACTCTATTTGTTTACTTTTAAATTTTCGTTGTATACTAGTAAAATTCATTTTCACTGATATTTCAGGTATAAGGGTCCTAGATCCACTTTAATCTACGCGAAAACATATCTTTTAACAATATATATTCAAATTCAAAACACCGTACGAACACAGGAATGTTGAAACATATTTTCAGTGTTTTTACAAATGTAAAGATGACTCATGTTATGTTACTCTTTTTATGAAAGAACAGCTTTAAGAAATCCCATAAATTTTCCGGTTTACATTTTACGCTACAAGGCATTATAAAACCCAGGCAGGTTTAACTAAAACCTAGTAACATAAGTAATAATAATAATAATAATAATAATAATCTTTATTCCTCTCAAAAACATATTTACAATAAACAAGAAAAAAGCTTGGAATTTCTAGCCAACTTACAAAGTTACGATGGCTAGCACAACAGAAAAAATAATCAAATGTTCATCTTTGGTCACATTATCAGATAATCGGCGGGCGGCGGGTCGCTGCAGCGTGTGCCGACTGTAGTGCGTCTTTATCATTTCACTCTTATCTTAATTACTTACTATCTACAATACAAGGTTTACTGGTTGATACAATTCATTACTGAATAAAAATTAGAAATTTTTAATATTGCCTATAGTTACATACAAAACAGTAATTCCATTAATTAAAATTAGTTAATAATAAGTAACAAGAACTAAATTTAAAACATTGAAAATATCCCAATTCTTTTATTGAAGTATTTCAATTAAGTCATCGATCTGATTTCTCTGTAAAAGCCAAGATTTTAGTTTAGACTGAAAATTACCAAAATTATTACATTCTTTAATTGATTTGGGTAAAATATTGTAAATCTTTGGCCCTAAAAATACAAAACATTTTCTAAATATAGTTTTATTTACTCTAGGTCTAATCCAATTGCCCTGAGCGGCACCTCGTGTATTATAACGGGTTCTATTGACTTCAATATTACCACTTCGAACATAAAATATTTTTAAAACTTTATAAATGAATAAATACTTTAATGGGAGAATATTTAATTGTTGAAAAAGAGGCAAAGAAGGTTCTTGCTTAGTTTTATAAGAAAGTAATCTAACAAAGTGTTTTTGTACTATTTCCAAAGGATTTAATACTGTCTTATTTGCACCTCCATAGACTTCAATTCCGTAATTTAAACGGGAATGTACAAGAGCAAAGTAAAGAGTGCGCAATAATTCATCTGTTACATAATCTCTTAAAAAGTAGAATTTTAGTATATTGTTGCGTAACTGGACTTTAAGTTGTGATACATGAGATTTCCAAGACAGTGTTTCGTCAATGGTGACACCTAAATATTTTAAATTTTCAACTTGATCTGTTTGGGGGCAGTTGCATTTAAGATTACTTATACATGAATCATTTACTTAAAACATGAATTTAGTTTAAAACATACTACTGTATTAGCTTCAACTTATTATTAATTTACTTTAACTTGTTGCGGGGAGATACAAAAATATATTTCCTATGTTATCCTTAAGGGATATTTATACAAAATCCTATAACTTAATTATATACTAACTGACAAAACTTTGTATGGACCTCACTAGGTAGGTAGTGAACAAGTTACATTTGCTTACAATTTTCCTATTGTAGGTAGGGCTAGTAAAACTAAATGTGGTATTTATGCAAACACCAAATTCAAAGTAAATTCACCGATTACGTGTGTCTGCTGCGACGGGGGTATCATTTATTTCTAACAGCGTTTCGTCATGAGATGCCTCCAGCATTTGGTATGTATTGGTGAAGATAGCCAGCCAGGGACAACTGCCCAAAAGCTCATCACTTCGCCACCGCGGGAGTGGCCAGCGGCAACTTGACCGTGAAGGACATTTTGATTATAATTTTATGAAAATGAGAATAAGTTTAATTAAATAAGCCTACCTCATTATATTGTTTCAGAAAAATTATTAATATTATGTTCACATGTTCACAAATATAACCACGAATAAGAAAACACAAATTTAATTGTCCAGTAATTTCATTGAGAATTAACTTACTTGACTTTAAAAATTTTACAAATACTTTTACTAATATTTATATTATCAAAATATTGATAATATTGAAAAAATTATATCAGTGTAATAATTAGGGATAATATCGACATTTTTCATGGAATTTAGATACAATTTAAAATTAAAACATATTATAGTATTTGTTACTGATTTTAGTTTATATGATCAACCTTTTTCTAACTACGTGAAATAATTGCTAAAACATGTTTATTTGACTGTATGCTAATCTACCTCAAACACGAACACTACTTCTATGTGAAAATATTATTCCGTGTTATGCATGATTGAAAAATTGTATTTAAGGGAATTTGAGTTAGTTTTTTATTTAAATTTACTATAGTATTTAATAGTTTTAAAATTATAATACATATTTGTAGGCTATAGTTTAATTATTATACGTGTTTTCTTTATTTTAACCAAACTAGCACTTTCACGAAGCGATTTATTCATAAACAAGTTAAACTGTTATTTAAATTAAACTTGTTTAAATTGTTCAAAAACTAATTAGCCCCTAGGACGATAAATTATTTGATAAACTGATATAACAGATGTTTGTAAAATTTTTTTTCAAGAATCGCATTTCCAGTACATCATAAATTTTTATAAATCGACTATAAAATTAAAGAGTAGGATAAAAATTACTAAGATGTTAAAATTTAAATACCGTAATAACTATATTTAAAAAAAATACGCAGCATTAATCACTTTTTAAACTAAAAAATACCTACAATTATATAAGATAAACTCAATTCTTGAAAATATCTCCATCACAAATATTAATGTATAGGTGAAGAAAGGGCCGTGGCACTAGCTTTGTGTAGTTAAATAAATTTTTCATTTATTTTCAAATATGCAACTAGGTAATAATTTGCAGTCTTAGATGAATAATTGAAGGTATACATTTATTTATTAGAAGTTCAGTTTTAAAACTTTATAAATATATTTGTGATAAGAAATAGATTTGTGTTTAATTTCATGACAAATTAAACTGTTTTCTGTATTTTCTCTCAGTAAAGGAGGAGTGACAATGAGACATCGACAAATAATAGTACAATTAGTAACATTTTACTAATCCCTCTATATGTACAGTAGTTTTTATCATCATTTGACAGCCATTTTCCTTCTTTTTGTTTTGAATTCCCAACACTCATTAAGAGGAAAGTTTATCTTTGGTAACCAAGGAAAAACATAATATATTCTACTATAATATATGCTATAGGCCTATATGGTATGTACAATTTTGAAGCAATTTGTATAAATGTATTATACTATAATTAATTTATACAAAATATTTATCATGCTTGAGACGTACAAGTGACCTTTTGGTAATTGAGCTAACAATTCGATTATTCATAATTACCTAAAGTTGAATGAATAGTCTTCAAACCAGGAGAAATTTTAAAACTATATAAGGTATATTTCTTTAATCGTGTCATTCAATGTTTCTATAAAAGTACAAAAATCAAAGACCGAAGTAATTTATAGTACAATTTAAAGAATTTTATCTGACATATTCAATACTAGTATAGGTAGAACATGAAAACTATCGAAGGAGTGGTTTCACGAAATAATGAAAGTTGCTAAACCAAAAGACATTGTTTGAATCAACTTCGTGATTAAGGAACTTATCACAGTAGTATAACTTGCAAAACAAATTTATAATTTAGCCAAACACGAGTATAAAATATAAGCGTTTTTATAATATTTTTATATTTTTACTGTTAGTATATTTACTATTAGTATTTTACTGATTGAACCTAATATTTACCAAGTGTTATACCCAATTTAACTAAAAATATAAACGAGAAGAAATTCATAATTTAAAAATTCTATTTAAGTATTACATAGTGATAACTAACCAGACCTTTACCAAACAAACTTGAGCACAAAAAATCTACGAAATAGCATACGAAAAATGTACTAAGTTAAAGGAAGGTATACAATGTTAAAAATGTGCAAAAAAACTATAAAGAAATCTAAGTGAAAATGTGTGTTTCATAGTATATTTTAAAGACTAAAAGTATGCGATATGGTGAGTGTGTGGGCGGCATGTGTGCTAGGAGAGTACTACACAGCCTACTGCCTACAGGTACTCACCTGGTTCACGTCGGTAGACGAGTGAGGGTTGTGGCGGCTCGCACCCCTATATACCGTCCCGGCCACCCCCTCGACCCCTAGGGACAACAACTTCGTTTACCCACCTGTTGATCTCATTCCCCGTCCCATCCCGTCGTCCCTCTCCTTTCTATCTTCGGTTAATTCCATTTGGCTCCAACCCTCCGCATTCTGGGCTTTAAAAATACTGTACGTGGGGTTATGGGAAGATAATTGTAAAGCTATATTTTATTCTGCTATAAGATGTTGCAAAAACTGTTTTATTACCTCGAAAAGAGTAAGTGTAGAAATCTGTGATGTACCCGTTTTGTATTTTCTCTTTGAAAATTGTTAAATACATATAGTTTGTTGAAATGGTTAACAAGTCGTTAAATCACAGTCATGGTTTGTTAAAATGGTTACTCATTGAATTTGAAAATTATTTTCAAAGCGACCAAATATGTATAAGTATTAAATTTCTGGTTGTTTATGCAGTTTTACAAAAGTGATTTCTGTGCTTTTACTACACACTTTTAAGTGGGAAAGATGAAAGATTATGCGTAAAAGGTGCTTATCTACGACTGATGCAATAAAAAAAAAAAAATATAAGTGACATCATAAACAGGTACATTAAACCAAAATCCAACACGATGTATCAAACGTTTAGGTTTCAATTAAAATAAAAGTTCTAGACCAATGAGAGCTCGGCGTATGACGAAAGTAGAGCTTTAATAGAAATTACGCAATTCGCACTTCAGCTGATTGTTCCATTACGATTTACAGGTTTAAGTTTCTTTATTTACCTAACCTCAGAAGAGTGAGCTCATATGTGAGTGAGAACGACGATTTGTCAAGCGACATCTGCGTGGCTATGTTTTGGATTGGTGACCGCCTACAACCTATAAATTTTCAACATGTTTATTACAGTGTTTTACCAAATGTAATAAAAGTATGTGTAACTTTAATGTTTCACCTTTAAGCTACTCGTGAGATAGATCACTCGCTTCGCTCATCTCACTCGTAGCTTTAAGAAAGGCCTTCATAACACGTGCAATCTTGCATAAATTACTATTATAACAAAGATGATCTTCAGTAGGAACTAAATTAGTGGAAAATCAAGTTTTTCAAATTATAACTTTTTTTTATTCATGGTTTATGCCTCGTCATAATCGTTTTGATCTAAATAACAGGTTACTAACCTGTTATTTATAACTTTTTTGTTTGATGATTGACGAGTTTTGTTTGTATGGCTAATGATATTATTAGTTTAATTTAAACATTTGAAATCAAGTACCTATTCATTGCGATATAATGACACAAAATTATTTAATAAACCAAAATAATAAATATGAAAAATCATAATTTGTTTTAAAATGTTCATTAAAGCAATATAACGTTTTTATATTCAAACGGTGATTCTATGAATTTCTTTTTTAATAAAACAATCCGTTTATTGCTGTAAATAATCTGAATTACAATTTCAATAATACTTATATAATTTTATGTTCAAATAAGTAAATAAACCTTTATAAAAATGTTGGTTCAAGGAGTCACAAACTTGGCAGGTCGGGTTAAGTACAATGTTTTCTTGAAACACTGTAATCTTAGTCATGCGCACGGGTAGTGCCACCATCACCTAATGCCTGAACACAACCTAATGAGATAAGGTTGGTGCAATTTTTTATTTCGTAGATTAGGAGGTAAACTTTTACCAAGCCTACCATTTTTTATTAGTAAAGTTTATAATTCAGAATACAGAGTTTTATACGAAGAACCGGACGTTTGTTAAATATTCTGTGTCGGCATACATGTCGCTTAGCTAGTGAGTGATAAACCCATGGTTCCATCCCTCTTGAACGCAGCTCTCGCGGCCTCATAACCGAACCCCAAACTATACTAACAAAATGCACTGACACAGACTAAAAGCACAGATAATTTGTACTACAAACCCCATAAAGATCTTTCTTCGTATGAGATTTTGCATTTTAGCTGTGCCAGTGCCAGGATTTAAGATTTGTTATTTGTTTCCACAAAAAAAATCCCTTTCTGTCTTATACACCCTTACACACGTACAAAGCTACTTGCAAATCACCACACTCCTAGCCGCTACTTCGAAGCACAGATATATAACTATGTCTTTTATCTGATTTCCGACGTGACAAATATCAGAATATCAGCTGACTGACTACATTAGCAGACGATTCACTGTTTGACCTTTCTATGTTGATGATATGAAATTGATTATTGGCCAACCAAAAACTTAGAATCGTATTCAACGGTGTTGAGCTAAAACATAATGACCACCCACAGTATCTGGGAGTCACTTTAGATCGATCTCTCACGTTTAAAAGCCACTTACAAAAAACGGCAGCTAAGGTGAGAACCAGGACTAACATTGTCCATCACCTTGCTGGCTCCACATGGGGAGCTAACGCACAAGTTCTGCGAACAACTGCTCTATCATTGGTATATTCAACTGCTGAGTACTGTGCTCCCGTGTGGTTAATTAAATAGTGTGCACGTTAGAGAGATCGACATCCAGCTAAACAGGACCATGAGAGCTATTAGTGGTACCCTCATGGCAACCCCTGTACCCTGGCTCCCCATGCTGTGTAATATCGCTCCTCCTGAAATAAGACGAAGGGATGCACTCATTAGGGAATACACAAAGATCTTATCTGCTCCAAAGCTGCCCATCCATGATTACCTACCCCAGAATGGGGGTCGATTGATGTCCCGAAAACCACCGCGACGAACAGCCTCCCAGTTGATGGACACAAACTTCACCATTCATACTAACTGGACTTCCTCCTGGGACGCTTTTCAAGGTCGTAATCACTTCTTGATAGCTGACCTGACCGTAGCGGTAGGTGGTATGAATCTTCCTCGGAAGCAGTGGACTATACTCAATCGTTTCCGCGCTGGAGTGGGAAGATGTAATTATTATACCAACCGTTTAAGAGTTAGAAACAAAGACATTTTTCCGGGCCAGCGACATGATAGCCCGGTCATGTGTCCAAATCACTCAAAACCGGTGTCAAACGTTAGCTTATAATTAGTATATATTAGTATACTACATTACATAATTAGTATACCATTAGGGACCCGCCAATAATTAAAAAAAACATATGGCGGAGGCATATATCGCTAGCTCGGTAATGTCTCCAAATCGCTCAATACCGGTGTCAAACGTTAGCTTATAATTAGTATATATTAGTATACTACATTACATAATTAGTATACCATCAGGGACCCACCAATAATAAAAAAAAAAAATATATATAAAACACATATGGCGGAGGCATGTCGCTAGCTCGGTCATGTCTCCAAATCGCTCAAAACCGGTGTCAAACGTTAGCTTATAATTTTTTTTTTTTTTTTAGGGAGAGGCGGAAAAATGCACTACGCACACAGGTGGCCAGCCTGTAGTGTGGGGCTCCCCTAAAGACGGGTTTACCCACTAAAAAACCTCCTCTACTCTTTAGGAATCTAACCTGGAATTGTTTGTCACATTACGTCAGGCTAGGCCTAAATTTGGCTTACGCCCGTGGGGCTCGCTCCTTATCCAGCCGCTCGATCAAGGGATCTGTTCCACTTCGCGGTCCAGATCGGTTTTCTTTTCCAGGAGGATGCCCCGGACGAACTGTGACAAACAATCCCAGTTGCCCTCATCCTCCATAATCTTTCGGCAGACCGTGTCCACCGAAAAACACCGAGTTTTCTTGTGGCCTCCAGGCGGGGCCCTTCCCAACCTGAACAGCGGAAGAAGGTGTGTTCCGCGTCATCGGGAACGCCCGGGCAGTAGATGCAATCCGGTGAACCGGTCTTGCCCATCCGGTTCAGGTACGACTTGAAATAGCCGTGACCTGTCAGGAACTGCATGAGGAAGTAGTCCACCTCGCCATGCCGCCTTTCTAACCATGGTTGGACCTGCTCGATGAGTCGCGCAGTCCATCGTCCTCGGTTGTCGTGCTCCCAGCTGTCTTGCCACTGCTGGAAGGTTCGGGAGCGCTCTTCTGTTCTTTCCGTGTCCTTGCCGATCTCGCCTTGTCTCTGATAAATCGCTTTCCTCTCCCCTGCCAAGAGCTTGACAGGGATGACTCCGGCGACCACCAGGACGGCAGGCTCGGACACTGTCCGGTAGGCGGAACACACCCGGAGCGCAGCTTGACGCTGAACCCGGGCGAGTCGCAACCTGTAGCACTCCTTATCTAGAGCGCCTGCCCACACCTCTACCCCGTAAAGGAGTACGGACTGGACCTCGGACATCAACAGACGTCTTCTGCTGGGAGATGGGGACCCCCTATCAGCCTACTAAGGTAAGTGACTACCTTAGCGGCCTTGTCCGCCGTACGGAAGATCTGATCCCTCCAGCTTAACTTGGTGTCCACCATAACCCCAAGGTATTTGGTGGCACGAGTTGATGTGACCACCTCCCTTCCCACTCGGAGTGGGACGACGGTGTCGATCCTCTTCTTCGTGAGAATCACGATCTCCGTCTTACTGAGAGCAAGCGAGAGACCGTGATCTGACATCCAGGTGTTGACCACACGCATGACTCGGTTCAACTTTAGTTGGGCCAGCTCAACGTTGCGTGCAGCAATGAGAGCTGCGACGTCATCGGCGTACCCAACCAAAGTGGTTTCCTCAGGCATCTCGGACCTCAGAAGGCTGTCATAGGCAACGTTCCAGAGATCCGGGCCGAGTATTGAACCTTGTGCGGCACCAGAAGTGACTTCCATCGTCCGCGTTCCGTCCCTCGTGTCATAAATCAGGCTTCGAGAGCGTAGATAATCCTCGATGAGCCGCAACAGATATGCAGGAATACGAAAGTTGTTGCGAAGCGCATCCAACATATCGACCCACCTCGCCGAGTTGAAGGCATTCTTGACATCAAGCGTAACAAGAAGCACTACTCGGCGGGAGAAATGGTTGTGGCTCTCGGCTCTCTCCACAGCTCTCTGAACTTCGGTGACAGCTTCGATCGTTGACCGTCCCTTTCTGAAGCCGTACTGACGGGGGCATAAGTCCCCGGCAGCTTCCACGGCAGAAGTCAGGTGGGAACGGATCAGCTTCTCGAACAGCTTCCCAGCCGTGTCCAACATGCAGAGAGGCCTGTGGGACGACGGCAGCTCGGGATCACCTTTGCCCTTGCTGATCAGTACAAGCCTGGCTTTTTTCCAGGGAGCCGGAAACACCCCTTCTACCAAACAGGCATTGTACATTCTCAACAACAAGTCAGCGTTGATTGAAAATACTTTCTTTAAAGCCTCACTGGGAATCCCGTCCGGGCCAGGAGCCTTGTTGATGTTCAGGGAGAGAACGGAGGTTTCCAGCTCCTCGAAAGTGAAGAGTGGAACGTCCTCTACCCGTCCGAAGTCAACCGGCGGTCGCTGTGGATGTTCAGGAAACAACGCAGCGACGATCCTCCCCATGGTGGCGCCCTCCATGATGGAAGGTGGAGAGCGGGCGCCGAGTTTCTGTGTTACAAGTTAGCTTATAATTAGTATATATTATTATACTACATTACATAATTAGTATACCATCAGGGACCAACCAATAATTAAAAATACAATATGGCGGGGGCATGTCGCTAGCTCGGCCATGTCTCCAAATCACTCAAAACTTGTGTCAAACGTTATCTTATAATTAGTCTATATTGGTATACAACATTACATAATTAGTATACCATCAGGGACCCGCCAATAATTAAAAAAACAATATGGCGGAGACATGTCGCTAGCCCGACGAAGATTTAGGACGAATTCAGGTTGATTCAGGAACTGTGTCGGGACTGCAATTGGTGATCTTCAGGAGGAATAAGCTCCTTTAAATCCTGAGTTACTTGAGCATCATTTTAAGATGTAAAAATTAGATCCAGGATGACATTTCTTGCATTCTTCTGGGAGATTTTCTGTTCGAGGTTATGCAGATGACATATGTGCATAAGACATTGAGAAGATGAGTTGAGTTGAGAGTTCGGGAGATTATACCAGTCCGTCCCAGGTTGATTGAAGTCTCCTGTTAGAATTATATAATCAAAGATACCAGAAGAAATGGCTTCATCTACAGCTTCAGTAAGTGACTGATAAGCAACTATGTTCGAACCTGGAGGGATGTATGCATAGTGCCGATGAGTAGGAGTCTGGAATATAGTTTGGCAGAGACGAAGATACATTCGATGCCGGGGAAAGAGGTGGGTACAAGACGTGATTCAAATTTGTTTCTCACTGCGATAAGACCTCCACCATGAGACTGTTTCGTGCTGGTCTCCAGAGATCTGCCCTTCCTATATGTGAAGTAACATTCCAAGCCAAGTTCCAATGTTGCAATCCCTGGAGATAAATTATAGTTCCTATAATAGTGATGAGGTCATAAATCGAGGAAGAAACATTTTGCTTTAGTATAATTTAACTTTCAGCGCAGACCATTTACAGTCTGACAGTAGAGAAAATTAAAGCGCTTGCCGTGGGAATTATCTAATTTTTTGGTCAGATTTTACAATTTTGGGAATGCTGTTGACGTATCTTATTGTAAGTTTATCTTCGCCATCCTTTGAGCGGTCCTCGAGTTCAAGACGGAGTTGCTTAAGGGATTGACTCTCTCTGTCAGTCCTATCTCTTTACAGCGTAACATGCGAAAAGGAGGGGCTAATTTTTTCCAGGTTTTCTTTGTTGAATTTCTGAAGGAAAACCTTTGGGTGCTCCTTACTGGCAAAGATTACTTTTAGGGGACGGGTTTTATCCTTCTGAGGCCGTCCAACCCTGTAGCATTTGAAGTCGCGGCTCCTGAAGTCAATCATCTTCCTTAAATCAGATGTGTCTATTGTTCTATACGTGTGTTTGTAGACGCACTGGAACTTTCTGGAAGATTGAATACCATCAGATTGTTAGCGCGCCTCAGGCGGTCGTTCATCTCTGCGATAGTATCCTCAGAAGATGAGATGGATGCAGGTCCCTTGCCTTCGACTCCTGACATTCTTGATTCCAAGTCATTGAGACGATCCTCTACTGTTAATACTCGAGTTTTCAAAGACTGAAGTTTAATTTAGATGAACGTTAGCTCGTTTTTTACCTGATCTAGTTTCAGTGGAACATTCTGTAGGCAATTTACATTGGTATTGATATCTTCCATGCTATCCAAAATTTGTGACAATTTAGCCATCAGAAGGTTAATTGGTTGTTGATCTGCTGGCAAGCCATCAGAGCGTTGGCATTTCCACTGAAGCTTGGAGTTGTTGCGGCACTTTTGGTAATCTGTCCTTGACATTCCCAAACAAGACGTATGAAACCACCTTTTACATAGTTCATCACACTGTATACCACAATCGGCTTCAAGGACATCCTTGTAGCACAGCGGGCAAACGGAGTTATTCATTATAATCAACAAAGTCAGAGGATGTAGCTTATATAGTATGACGTCGAACCTGCGAAGGAATTGAGTGGTTGTGGCTGTTTGAAGATTTGGCGTGGAGAGGTTGGCAGCACTGAATGGTCAAAAAAGTTTCACTTCACTTTTTTATTTTTACTTGGTGTTTGGTTTGGAGGGAAGGAGGATTCTGATTTTGATTGAATGATTGAATGCAACAAAATGTGATGTGGTTTATTAGTCCAAATTTTGACGAATTAATTGTTGAGGGATTGTGCGAAAACTTGCAAGGGAAACACAATTACATCAAGCCTACAAATGTGAAGAACGACGCATCTGCACGATTTCAGGTAGGATGGATCTGTATAGCGTATGAATTGTTCAAATAATGTCCCACCACTTGTTCTAGGCTGACTGTCTGACTAAGTTTACCATTTATGATTTTCCAATATGTCATATTGGAGGCCACGGGAGGGCTAGTAAAGAAAATTCCACGACCATTCAAAAATAAATCTAGTGCAGTTTTCCTGTTCAACAGGAATCCTCCCAAAAGAGCATAAATTCCTACTTGGTTAGGAAACCCGAGTTTGCAAATATGGACATATGGGGAAAGGTTTGTAGAGATGTTGGTTTACTGAAGAATGGAAACCGGTCAAGTGAGCTTAAACCCATAAATTTCATAGGCGCAGAGTTTACTAAAGTTACTCTGAAAAATACTTGTACATTCGACAGTTTTAAATATGCAAATACTCGCCTGCATTTATACTGACACAACTGACGACTAAGTTAAAAACTGTTTTCATTCTGAACATAGGCCTTCAGTTTTAAATTTTGCAAAAGACATTGCTACCAAACCTATCTGTCAAACAACCTAGGTTTAGGCCTAAAAATAGGTTGAAACTATTACTTGAGAGGTATAATAACCGGAAGAATTGCATCACGGTGGAATTTTAGTTTTGGCCAAGACTAGCACAATAACAGTTCTGGTTGAAAAATTAATGAGTGACATTCCATCTTTTGTTGATCAACACAAATGTAAGTTACCAACGAGGTATGTGAAGAAAATAAAATCTTGGCGAAACCAGCTGCACAGATAGCAATACCTCTCAGTGAATTCACTGGACTACAGAGCTGGCTAAATGAAATTTGTCAAGAAACAAAAGCCATGTGTTTCCGCTGCCAAGGGCAAAAAACAGTTAGGCCTAAATTAATACCTTCACGAAAATGGCTTTTTCTAGAACTATTGTATAAGACATCTCAACCTTCGGTGACGTGGATGTCAGAAAAGAAGTTGAAGTAAATGATTACTGGGATCAGATATTTTAATTATTTTAATACTGTACTTATAAAATAGTATCTTTTTTTACAAATAACAAAATTATATAGCCTAATTTATGTGATACGGTATAACAATCTATAAGTAGATAGTATCATGTTACTTCTAGGACACTTTTGGAGACAATCAAAAATCAAACAAATTTCACAGTTTTTTAATACAATTATGCAATATTTTTGCCATTTTTTGGCCAATTTTCAGCTTTTGTCAAATTGTCTTAAAAAATATGCAATTTTAATGAAATTTTTAACAAATATGCCTAAATTTTCTATAAAATAAAATTTTTTTAAAAACAAGTAAAATTATCACATTTTATAAGTATTTTTTCAATAAAATTAATAGTCGACTTTTCATAAGGTAATTTAAAATTTTAATAGTATTTTTTCAATAAAATTTGACTAAAATAGTAATAATTTATTCTAATTAATTTCAGTAATATCATTTTTGATTATATTATATTCAAGTAATTTTTCAGATATAATAATAATATAACAATTTGTTTTACTAGTAGCTACTATATCATAATCAAAATCTGCATTAATAATAATATCATTTTTTGAACTTGAAATATTTGTTGGATTTTTTGTAGTATCAATTACATAAATTGGTCTATTTTCTAGAAATTCTGTTGGACTATAATACATTTTACTACTAATATAATAAACTTTTTTGTAATCTTGATACATTTCATACATAATTCTAAATTTTTCATTGTTTATATCAAAATTTTCCAATTCATCAGGGTAATAATGACCATTTAGTTTTACTCTTATATTTTTTACATACATACTATCAAATTTAGAAGTATCAAATAACTGATCATTTGTTCTTGATTTTTGAAATCCAATTATAATAAATTTTGGATTATAAATATTTCTATAGATATTTGTTATATCAAAACTTAAATTCTTTCCTGTAATATTTTTTTGTTCAATGCATTGCCAATGATTAAAATGAAAATTTACTTTTTCAAATTTGCTTAGTTCATTAATTAATTGAATTTTACTTGTTGTTTTGTATTCAATTATAGGAACTCTAATAAAAAATTCATCAATTGTTATTTTACCTTCAGTTGGTAATGTAGCATTATCATAAGATCCATCAGCCTTTTTAGTTTTCCATCTAAAAATTGCATCATTATCTTCTGATCTAATAAATGTTATATTAAAACCTCCTTTGTATATTGGAATATTTACATTTTCAAAAAATCCTAATCCAAAATGAGATAAATTACCAATTGCTTCAAATTTATTTTTAAAATTTGATTCAAAACCATTATTTATCTGATTTATTTCTGATTTTGAATAAGTTATAGTACCTTTAATTGTACTTAATAGACCAGGATATTCAATTTCATCAATCAATTTATTATGTTTTCTAACTTCAATTTTTGAAAATAAAAATGGAACAAAATTATCAATTAATTTTATATTAGCACCATTATCATATGCATTTCCATCAGATTTAGTCAATTTACCAGATATATAAAATTGAAATTTAGAAGTACAAAATCCATCTCCAAAATCTATATTAAATTCAGTTTTTTTATTAGGTTCATTTAAATGTAATTTAGATAATGGATAGAAATTTTTGTATTCAGCTCTTTCAATATCATTTACATATTTTTTGTAATCAGCCATTTATTAAGGATAAATTTTTTAAATCAAAAGCTTTTTTAAAACAAGTAAAATTTTTATAATTTTATGATGTCAAATTTTATAATTTTTATGTATCAATTTCATTTTTACTTTTAAAATATTCAATTTCAGTAGCATGATCAAGTATAAATTTTGCTGATATTTTTTGATGTTCTAAAATTAATTCCCAATTTAATGTAAATGCATAATCATGAATGAAATATTCAGTTAAATCTTGATATTTACAAATCAAATCAATATAATCTTTTAATTGATAATTTATGAATTCAGTAATAAAATCTATAGTTAAATTTTGATGTTGAGCAATTTTTTGCCAATTTAATTTATTTTGAAACAATCTCATCATATTAATACTCAACTCATATTTTTCAGAAATATCATCCCAATCATCTTTGTTTAATTGATTTTGGTTTCTGATAATGAATAAATCAAATGAACTGTATAGAGCCATTTATTAGGGAGAAAATTTTGTAAAACAACTTTTCTTTGAATTACAAATACAACATTTTGATTTAATTACATTTATATTTTTCAATTTTATTATCTGAATATCTTTAGAATTAGTTTTTTGTTTACATTTAAGACAATAAATCAACTCCATTTATATAAAATAATTATTGTAATTTATCTATATCATCTTTAATTAGTATTATTTCAGCATTTAATTCTTTTATGGATTCATTGACTCCATCAAATAGAAATTTTAGTTCTTTTTCTAATTTTTCTTCTAAATTTTCAACATATTTTCCAATATTAATTAAAAAGTCTGTAATTTTATTTAAATCCTTTTTAGTTTCTGAATGATCATTACCAATTTTAATAATTGAATCTAAAACTTCATCTAATTCTGATTTTATTACAACATCATATTTATTTATACTTGGTTTAACATTAACAATTCTTTTACCATTAATACTTATATAATTTTTTGATAAACCAATAGCATTTACTAGATTTTCAGTCTTTTTTACATGACTTTTAAAACTTTTACTAAAATTATTAAAAAATATATTTAATTTAGAATTTATATAATCTTCTTTAATATTAATTGGATGTTTTTTCTGTCTTCCAAACAGATCAAATATATTTTGTGAATCCATATTTATTAAGGATTAATTTATTTATTATATTATCAAATTTTTTATTATTATTTAATTCATTTAATATAAAAATACATAAATGACCACAAATTGGTGGATCATTATAATTTTGAATTTGATTATCATTATAAAATATATTATTTTTTCCTAGATACTTAACTAATTCTATTGGTGGTTTATTAACTATATTTCCATATGAATCAAAATAATATTTAATTTTATCTTTTTTATAATAACAAACCCAATGAGTTCCATTTCCATCAAATGAATCTAAATTTATAATTCCACATTCAAATTTATTAACTTTATTAGGTAATATATCTCTCATAAATACACCTCTAAAATATTTTATATTTTTACACAATTTTTCTAATTCACCTAATGTTAGTGGTTCAAAATTTTTTTATAATTTTGTTTCATATATTTTAATGTTTTTTTATCTAAACCAGATCCTTCTACATTTTTTAATTCATGATCTAACCAATCAACAAAATTTCTAAATTTAGGAATTATAGATTCTTTTACTACTTTTGCTCCCTTTCTAACATTTGGTGTATAATTTTTAACTATAGGTATATTATCAGCAAAATCTAAAATTTCTTTTAGTAATCCACCATTTTTTATTTCTTTTAATTGATTATATGAAAATTCAAATCTTAATCCTTTATTTAATTTTTATGTTTATTTAGTTTATTAATTTGTCTTTTAGATAATAATATAATATCTTTTCCATTTTCATTAAATTGATCAATATTAAATTGAATTATAACTGATTTTTTATTTTTAAATGCTAATTTTATTTTTGATTTTTGATTATCTGTCAAGTTTATATTTGTTTTTTCCATTTATTAAGAAAAAAATTTATAGTTTTTTATAATATAGATTAATATAATTAATTTTATTAAAATTTTAATCCTACTTCTAAACCCATACCAAATTTTCTTTTCATCCACATAGCACCTGATGTTGGTAATGCAATTAATCTTTCACCAATTCTATGATCATTTGATGTTACTATATCCCATGCTTTATCTTGTAAAATTTTATCAGCTATTTCATTTCTAGATTTTGTATCTTTATGATCTCTATAAAATAAATCATGTTCTTTAGCAGCTTTATCTAAATCATTTATTCCAGGATCACCTCTTTTTACTCTTTTATTTAATTTAGTTCCAGGCCCTAGATATTGATAACCAGGTACATGTAATTCAAAAGGTAAATTATTTATAACATTATTTAAAATACCTGATCCATCTTTTAATAATGGTGATGAAATATTTGCCAAAATTCTTTTTAAATACTTAATTCCTTCAGGTTTTTCAATTAATTCATCTAATTTATTTGATATAAAGTCTTTAATTGCTTTCTTTTCATTTAAAAAATTATTATTGCCAGCTTTTTCTTGTGCATATATATAATTAATAATATTATCTAATTTATTTAAATCATCTATAAATCTATATTCAATTTTATTTTCTGTATATTGTCTGATTCCTGAACCTTCAATTTCACCTTTTAATTCCCAAATATGTTTAATTAAATTAATATATTTATCACCTTTACTAGATTTTGGTTTCTTACTATTTGGATCATTATTTTTATAAATTGAATTAGTTTCCCATAAAATTTTTGAATAATTATTTAAATCATCTTGTGTATATAAATTATTATCTGGTTTCTTTTCATAAGTTAACAATCTCCATAATCCATGTGTTCCATTATATTTTTTATCATCAATTATTAAATCATCATTATCAATTACAGTTATTTTATCACCAATCATAAATGATTTTTTATGTTTATTCCAATATAAACCAAATTTATCATCTTTTGTTCTTGGTAAATATTTTTGTGCTAATGGACCAATAATTTTATCTAATGTTTGAGGTGAAATTAAATTTGGGTCAATAAATGTCGATTCTTCTTGAATTATTGGTTGTCTGATTGGTCTAAATGGAGTACTTGAAGGTAAATTTAGTTCTTCAGTTTCTGGTATTGATATATTGGCAAAATTATTAACAATAGGTACCAATTCCATAAGGTTTTTATTTTCATTTAAGACTTCACCAATTTTATTTTCAACTTTACCAATTGCTGATGTTATAGGTTCATATGCTTTTTGTTTAATTTTTTCATAATTATCTTCAATTTTAATTTGATTTTTAAATTCTTTTATTAATTTTTTCTCAATATCATCTAATTTTTTAGCTTCATTAACAGATATTTTATCCATTTATTACAAAGAAAAATTTAGGTTCAAAACAAATCATGTTAACATAAACACAAATCATGTTAACATAAACACAAATCATATTAACACAAAACACAAATTATGTTAACACAAACACAAATTATGTTAACATAAAAACAAATCATGTTAACACAAAACACAAATCATGTTAACACAAAACACAAATCATGTTAACACAAACACAAATCATGTTAACATAAACACTAATTATGTTAAACACAATTTATTTTACTTTATTTCTGTAATTTTCATTAAATATATAAATACTAATGAAATAAATAAGACTAATAAAATAAATATTCTATCAATTATTGAATCAAACATACAACAAGCCATTATCATTATTTAATATCAGAAAAATTTTTCATATATTTTCCATCATTTGATTTTTTCAATAAATTAATAGTTAAAAATCCATAGTCTTCTTTCCAACAATCATTACAAATAGTTTTAAATTTATCAAATTTCATATCTGATCCAACAAAATTATTATATATTTTTTTTCATATAATGTTCATTTTGTTTAAAGATGCATAACATATTTAAATTATTTCTAATTAATTGCATATCAACTTTTGAATAACATTGTGATAAATAAATACATGATATATTTTTATGTCTACCCATTATAAAATATTCTTTAATTCTATCTTGTTTTTCTAAAATACAATCATCAAAAACTACTAATGAATTTGGTTTACATTTATTTAGTGGAATCATATCATCACATGAAAAATAAGAAATTTGTTTATTAATATTTGATTCTATATTTTTAAATCTTTTTTGTAATAATTTATAAGATGGTTGTTCTAATGATTTACTAAAAATATATAAATTTGAATATGGAATTAATCTTTTGTAAATAAAATTTAATAATAATGTAGTTTTACCAGATCCACTTGTTCCTATAATTAATAATCTAATAGGTTGATCATTTTTATTATTTTTATCATATGATTCTAATTTTATATTATCTTTGTTTTCTAAAAATTTCTCCATTTAAATAAGATGAAATTATTTAAAATAATTGGTCATTCATCCAAACTAGAATTAAGATTAGAACATCCAATACATTTAGATGGAAAATATAGTATTGGTTTAAGTGGATTTTATTCAGATAATTTTATATCAAATATACCAAATGATTATAAAAACTGTTATGGATATTCTATTAAAGATGAAGATGATAAAATTATAGATCAATATTTTGATATAAATAAAGGAAATTATACAATTGAAGAGATAAAAAATATTTTTATTAATAGTTTAAAAGAATTTAAAAAGAAAATTAATAAATTTGATGAAAATGATTTTATACTGAAAAATGATGGACCATATATTATAATAAAATCTCCTGTTAAAATTATAGTAACAACAATTATAATTGATTTATTAGGATTAGATGATAAAATGATTGAACCAAATGTATTAACAAAAGGAATAAAACTACCAAAAATTAGACCTTTTGATGTTATTGAAATACATTGTAATTTAGTTGATCCTAGTTTTGAAAATCATAAAGATCATTCACATTTACATAAAGAATCAGAAATTCTATATTCATTTTATCCAAATGTTGAATATGGATCAAAAATTAGTGATAAACCAAATGAAATTGATTATATTCCTTTAAAAAATATAAATAAAATTCAAAATATTGTAATATCTATTCAAGATAGTGATGGAAATCAAATAAATAATGAAAATATTAAAAGTATTGTATATTTAAGATTAAAACAAAATTTGTAATATAAAATTTATCTACATAAATAATAAAAACAATAATTTATTTAATTAACAATTATTTTATATTTAATAATAAATTAATTGTATTTAATAAACAAAATAAACCTTGGTTTAAAAGAAAAGATATTTGTTATATTTTAAAATATAAAAATTCTAGAAAAGTTTTAATTGATAATGTAAAAGAAAAATATATAAAACTTAAAATATATCAAGTGTAACCAACAGTTACATTTACATAATAATGATAAATTAATTTACATAAAAATTATAGGTGTCACAAATTATGACACCCTAGAAATTGATGTACAAACATGTTTTTCAGATGCCCTAAAACAGGGCGTCAATAAAATAGATAATAAAACAATGTTTATTAATGAATCTGGTTTATATTTATTAATTTTAAAATAAAAAAAGTAGAAAACAATAAGGATAGATTAAAATTTATAGATATTTTTAGAGGGGACAATTTGTCCCCCCTATCATATAATGAAAAACATACAAAACTTATTAAAATTAGGTAGGACCCAAAATGGGTCCCATATAAATTAGAATATTTATTTTAAAATTTTTTAAAGGAGGTAACCTTATTATACAATAAAAACTTAAGGGTAACAAAATGTTACCCTTCTTAAACATTCAAAAATATTCATAAATATAATAAATTATATACAAATTTGAGACCCGTCTTAAAGACGGGTCTTACTTATAATGATAATAGAGTAAAATTTATAGATATTTTTATGTTAGATATTCAATAAATTATTGAATATATTTAAATTTATTAAAGAAAATATTTAAAAATATACATAAAATTATAGTATAAATTCAATATCATATGGTTATAAATTATTAATATAATTTTGATCATTTTCTTTAAAACTTTCTTTAACATAATTTTTTATTATATTTATAAATGGTTCTATTATAAAATTAAACTTATAATGATATACAAAATAATTTTTATATTTAAAAAGATATATTAAAAATTTATTTGATATTTTAGTTTTAAATAAATATAATTTTATATCAAAATCATTATTTATTAATTCTTTTGGAACAATTAAAATTTCCATTTATTTATAATTATTTTTATACCCCCAAGGTAATGTATCAATTTTATTTTCACAAATAAATCTTTTGTCATCTCTATTACTTAAAGCTAATTTATTTATTGTAATTGTATATAGTTCATGTTTAAAACTTCTAATACAAGTCATTTCTCTATATTGTTCTTGATCATCAAATAAACATTTCTTAAAATCATCCATATGTAATGTTTTATCAACAACACTTTTCTTAATACCTTTACATTTTACAGGATTTTTATTATTAAATTCATAACTATATAATTTTGATCTTAAACCACAATATTCTTCTAATATTTCACCATTTAACTCATCTTTAAATTTACCAATTATTTTTTTATTCTTTTCACTATAGCATTCATGTTCTTTCTTATAATCACTTGTATCAAATTCATTAATATTTTCTTTAATAATTTTATATGGATCCTTTTTAAATTCTATAAAATAACTGTCTGTATCCATATATAATAACCTTATATTTGGATCAAACTTCTTTAATTTTTCATAATAAAATTGATACATATGTAATTTTGATAAATCAAGTACTGAAAATCCTATATAGATTGGTTTATCAAACTTAACCTTTTCTTTTATCATATGTGAAGCAATACAGTCTTTATCAAATATACTAAATGTTTTAAAATTAGGTTTTTTTGCTTGTTTTAATGAAAACTTTTCATCACCTAATTTAATATCACATCTATTTCTAACATTTTCCATAGTTTTTCCAAAAACACTATTATTCATCAATTTAAAAAAGTCTTTTTCAAAATCTAATGTTGATTTGGATCTTAATTTGGTATTTAATTCAATATATTTTTTCATATAATCATCTTGATCAAATGCTATAACTCTATTAACTTTCTTTAATTTTAATCCTTTTTGTAGATAATATTTTAAGTTTCTTGAATGAATAACATAATCTTTTTTATCAAATAATGTTGTGCAAAGCTTATTATTATAATGTTCAGGTGCTAATGGTAAATCTTTATGGTCATCATGTAATTCAATAGGATATTCTAAATCAACATCTAATATATATCCATATTCAGCATTTTCATCTAATTCTAATATTGTTTCTTCCCATTCATTTAATGTATATGTATTAGGATTCATCCATGTTATATCTTTATAAGGTAATTTTTGACTTAAAGCCCATCCATATAGATTATTTGCATCTATATATAACATATAATTTTCAGGTTTTGTTTTATCATAATTTTTTGTATATTTATTGTTTGCTTTACAATATCTAGTTATACATTGTGAAATACCACCTCTTATACCTTTTTCAATCATTAAATACATATTATAATCACTTATTAATTCTAGTTTAATTTTTGTTAATTTTAACATAGAATCCCAAGCTAATGATGGTGATGTTAGATAATGTGCTGGATCTAATTGATAATTTTTCAAACAAACAGATCTAAAATTTTCAAATATATCAGCTAATAATAATACATCCTGAATATTATACAAATCTGAATAATTACCTAATGTTTTTATTTTTAATTTATTCCAAACTTTTATATAATGTTTATAATCATCATCACTTATATTTTCATTAGTTAAACAACTATAAAATTGATCTTTTTCTAATATTTTATCATAGTTTAATTTTTCAACATTATCAATAAATTCATATGGAAATACACCTTTAGAAGTTAATATTTTTAATGTTTCATTATCATATTCAATTATATCATTTTCTTTTATAAATTTATTTATATGCTTAAATTCTTTAAGATTTTTAGCTAATTTTTCAATTGATGTAGCCATAAATCTAAATGTATCTACAAATGAGAATTTTATAAATTTTCTAGGTTTATCGCCTTCAAATTCATAACCATAACCAGAATTTACTGAATAGTTTATATATTTTTCATCTGTATTAGCTAACAAATCAATTTTACCATATTTTTTTAGCTAATTCTTTTATAAACAAATGTGTATCATAATTTGAACTATTATGACAGAATATAGGAATATTTTGAGGAAATTTTAGATTTAAATTACAATTTAAATGTGCAGCACCTCTAAATTTTCCTGTTAAATGACAATGATCTCTTACTTTTATTCTTTTATCATTATCAAAACCACTATTTTCACAAATATGACAAATATTTGTTTTCTGATAATTAATTTCTTCTTCATTAGTTAAATTCATAGGCTTTTTATTTTTTGAATTATATTTTTTAGCTATATATTTTGAAATTTCATCTAAATATTCAAATAATTTATTTGGTACATTTATTAATTCCTCTTCATTTTTTGCTCTATAACAAATAGGTTTATACATTTTATTAGTTACTCTAGATACTAAATAGATTGTAAATCCATATGGTTTATGTTTTTGAATTTTATTTGTATATGAGCAATTTGGATTATTTTTACAATTATCAATCTTTTCTAATATACTTTCAAAATCCATATAAATTACATATGGATGTTCAAACTTTTTATAATAATTTTTAAAACTTACAGTTTGACCTTTAAATGGCATTATAGGTCTACAAGGTTCTAATGATTTACATATCTCTAAATGATTATTCAAGTCTTTATTTTTGTAGAAATAAGTCAAACATCTTCTACAAATATATTTTTTATTTTTATTTTTTTGTGTTAATTGCTTAGATACTAACTTACTTAAATCAGTAATCAATATATAATGAGAATTATTACCAATTTTATAATATAATAAATCAATTTCTAGTTTTGAATTATAATGTTCAGATATTTGTAATGGCACTATTTTTTCATCTTCATCAATTCTATAAATATTTATTGACATTGATGGATAGTTATATTTAGAATCAAATGATCTTTTTCAAATAATTTAATATCTTTCAATGATATTGGATAATCAAAACCTTTAAAAATATCATCATTTATATATTTTTGATATTGTTTAACTCTTTCAGCATGTTCGTTTGGTTTATCAATAGCACATCTAATTGCATAAATAAAACAATATTCATCTTTATTTTTAAAATTTACACAACATTTTTTATTCTTAATTTCATTTGGTAATTCTATATATGATCCAGCATTTAATGAATTATTTTTAGATAATTTTAGATTTAGTTCAACACATCTTTTTAATGACCAACCAGAGCCTTTTGATGGTTGATTTAGTTGTTCTCTAACTATTAATTTCTTAAATTGATCATCAATAAAATCATCTATATTTAAAATATCTGAACTTTTTATGCAAAAATACATATTACTATTTTGAATTTCACCATTTATTAATTTTCTTTCATATTCACATTCTAAAGCCATCTGTCCTTTAATATTTTTAAATTTTTGTTTTTCTATCAATTTTTTATTTCATTTCTTTGAGTTTCTAAATAATCATTAATATCTAAATCATCATTTGAATTTGTTAAAATATAATCTTGAAAATATCCTTTTAATGACGAAGCTTCTTGAATATTTATTATATTTTCTTTTGGAATTGGTCTATTTTTAAAATAATCATTTAATAATCCAATCAATTCTTTTCTAGTTTTATTAACAATTTTAATAGCTAAATTTTGAATATATTTAAATGATCTATATTCTAAATTATTTGGATTTTCTTTAATTTTGTTTAATCTTTTAATTAGTTCATCTCTAGATAATTTTTCATAATTTCTGACAGATAATTTTTTTGCAATTTCATTTAATTTTACTATATTAAATAATGAATAATTTGTAAGATCAAATGTTTCTTTCATATTTGTTAATTCATCTAAAGTTTTATTTTTATAATTATATATATTATTATTTTTACACCAATGTTTTAATTCAAATATTTTATTATCATATTTTTGTTTATTTAGTAAATGTTTAGTTGAATTATAATGTCTATCATAATTTTTATATAATATATTTTTATTACAATAAGGACAATTAATATTTTTATTTGTTCGTTCCATTTATTAGGGGTGAAATTCTTTATTTATTAAAAATAATTTTTACTTAGAAATAAAACTCTTAAAAATATAAGAAGTATTTCCACTTTTTACTAGGTAATTTATAGTTTAAATCATATTTTTTAAATAAAATTTGAATTTTTTTAAAACAAGTAAAATTTTGTCTTCATTTTTTTATCATATTTTTAAATTTTCTAGTTTTGTTATATTTTTGTCATGAATTTTAGTTTCTAAATATCTTAAATAATTATTAGTCCATTTAATATTTCTTCCACATTCACAAAATTGTGGTTTTAAAAACATTTCTCTAATACATTGTATACAAATTGTATTTTTTTATCTTTACTATAATGATAATTATTAAAATTTGAAATATCTTTAATTTCTTTACATTTATGACATTGTTTTTCATTTAATTCAATAACTTTAATACTATCATATAATTTTTTATAATACACATCCTTACATTCTTTACAATAATAATATAACCCATCTTTAGTATTTTTGTCTTTATAAAATTTAGATATATCTTTATATAATTTACACCTTAAACATATCTTTTCCATTTATATAAAATAAAATTTACAAATTGGTTTTTTTTCAATTCATATTCATAAAAATTTCCAATAATATCTTCATTATTTTGATCTTTTATACTATAAGTAACTGGATTTGTATTATTAATTTTAGAAATTATAAATATTTCTCTAGACCAATTAATTATTTTTATATTTATTAGAAAATGTTGATTTTTTATTTCCAATTCTAACTCTATCATTTATTTTAAATTTTGATTTGGTTATTATTTCTGGTGGTTTATATTTAAAAACAGTATCTAATAAATCCTTTTCATTATTTTTATTTACTTCAATTGGTTTCATTTTAATTGTTGAATGATATGAGTTATTATATTCTTTAACAATTTTTGGTAAAATATTTATCCATCTATAATTTTTATTAATTTCAAACTGTATTTTCATTGTTTCATTTTGTGTTCTATTATACCTTTCTATTATACTTGATTTTTCTTCATTTTCTGTATGATACAATTTAATATCATATTTATTTAATATTTCATTAAAATCTTTATTGATAAATTCTAATCCTTTATCTGTATGTAAAAGATTAGGTGATTTATGATTAATTTTAATTGCATCCTTAATTATTTCTTCAAATGCTTTAGAAACTGTTTTTCCATCTTTTTTCTTTAATGGTTTTGACCAAACATATTTTGAGAAAGTATCTATCACATTTAACATATATTTATAACCATCATTTTCTTTTTCATAATTTTTCATTATAATTAAATCTGCTGCCCATAAATCATCAATACCTAATGTAATTATTTTTCTTTTTAGAAATTTCTTTCTGATTGGAGCATGAATTTCATTTGCTTCAATTATTTGTTCATTTTTAGTTAATTCTTTTTTAATTATAGGTTTAACTTCTTTTTTTAAAATTTTACTTTTATTTGTTTTACAAATTGAACATTTAGTAGCAATTCTATATAATCCATTTTTCATTTCAACAATTTGTGGATTAATATTTTTAGTTTTTTTCTTACATTTGTGACAATGAATTGGTTCATTCATTTATGTATAATTTTTTTTTAAATAAATGAATATGTGTTATAGATGTCAAATCAAACTAATTTTACTATTATTGGAAATTGTGTAGGATGTAATATATGTAAAAGAATTATTTATGAAAAAAGATTAAGAGAAAAAGTAATAAGAATAAACATCTTAAACATATTTTAAGAGAATTTAACCATTTTCAACCATATAAAACACAACAATTAATTAATGAATTATATATTTTATGTATTTCCAATCATTTTGAAATAACACCTAAGAATATAAAATTATTTTTAAAACAAA
Source organism: Neoaliturus tenellus (assembly GCA_030545055.2). Classification (NCBI taxonomy): domain Eukaryota; kingdom Metazoa; phylum Arthropoda; class Insecta; order Hemiptera; family Cicadellidae; genus Neoaliturus; species Neoaliturus tenellus. The sequence continues at coordinate 37,478,947 of CM061535.1, forward strand.
GGAATTGTACAAATTGGATATTTTACTATCAATTTTTAAACAAAATATACAATATTGATTTTGAATTGAATAATGAAGATAAAGAAAAAATTACACTATTTTTTTATAAATATTTATGTTTTAAGAAAAGTAATATATCATACAAAAAATTATTACCTATGATTTTTAAATACTTAAATATGGATTTTTGTATAAAACCTAATTATGACAATGACTTTTTAACATATCTATCACAAACAAGTTTGTGATATTTTTTCCTATATAAATGGATCTGTTAGAAGAAATTAATAATATTGGAGAATTAAGATTTAAAGAATATAAACCATTAAAAAGTTTAAATTTAAATGAAAAATATAAAATTGAAAAATTTGAAAGAATTAAAGATAAATATGGATATACAATTATTGTTGAATTAGAAAAATGTAAAGTACATTTACCAAAAAGATTTACTAATGTAATTGATGATAAATCAATTAAAGAATTAAATAAAAAAGATTTACATTTAATTGTCACTGATATTAAGACTTTTGATGATAAAGAAACTGCTTTAGTTAAATTTGAATAATTATTACAATATTATTGATACTAAACCATAATTTTACTTGTTTTAAAAAAATTCAAATTTTATTGAAAAAATACTCTAGAAAACTTAAATTGACTTATAAAAAGTCAACTATTAATTTTATTGAAAAAATACTTATAAAATGTGATAATTTTACTTGTTTTTAAAAAAATTTTATTTTGTAGAAAATTTAGGCATATTTGTTAAAAATTTCATTAAAATTGCATATTTTTTAAGACAATTTGACAAAAGCTGAAAATTGGCCAAAAAATGGCAAAAATATTGCATAATTGTATTAAAAAACTGTGAAATTTGTTTGATTTTTGATTGTCTCCAAAAGTGTCCTAGAAGTAACATGATACTATCTACTTCTATAGACCTATATAATATCTATATTTAAACTGTGCCACTATCGGTCTGTAAAAAACGTAACAAACGTTACATTGGCGAAACTTTGTTATCCGACTCCACAGTTATTATCGATGTGGAAATTTCGCTATTGCGATTAAAATTGTGCGATGAAAACCATTGAATCAACAACAATGTTGGGATAAGAAATGAAGCATAATAATAATCTAACCTATCAATCTAACGATAAAAGTCCTTCACTTTTGTTGGCAGCGATGTTTATAAAAACAAAATCAATGGTGTTTGGAAACATTTTAACACGTTCGCTGCGGCATTTCAAATGTCGAAACTCAACCCCCACGCTGAACTATATTTACATTAATCCAATGATAGCGCGAAATTAAAAACCTGTAGAATATATTCTAATCACAAGTAATCTAAAAGCTCAATACCCTTACCTACAAGCTAATGCACAATATGTGTTTCCTTCTCAAACGCTAGAGGAAAAGCAGTCGCATTATCTTGACATTGTCATATGTAACCGATCGGATACATCCGCACCCGCGAAGGAACACCTTTGTAACCGATCGGTTACATGCCGCAGCGAACGTGTTAAACGCATATATTCCTTCAATACAATTACAAAAAATACTTTTCAGATTTATATTTGGCAGAATTGTGTGACGCCATTTTAGGTCAACGAATTCTGCTTCTTCTCGCAATTAAGATAATACACCTACACAAACAAAAAACTTGGTTAGTTTATTTTGCGCTATTCTTTTATAATATTACTGGATTTTAGCTAAATCAACTTTGTACTTGTTTTTGTTATTTTCAGTTACTTGTTTGCAATATATATGTTTTATTGTAAAAAGGTATGTTTAATTATATTAGAACAGAACTAAATTATGTGATAAAATCGTAATCGTATCGTGTAATTGTATCATCGATAGAATAGCAATGTATTCGCAATACCGTATCGAAATTTCCACATCAATAATAACAAAGCGGATAACGAAGTTTCGCCGTTACGTAAATGGGAGAATCTGTTTTTGTTTTGTTTTTTCACACACACACATATATATATATATATATATATATATATATATATATATATATATATATGTGCGTGTGTGTGTGTCCGTGATACTGATAACTTTTGAAGCGGACCTCCGATTTTGATCAAATTTGGTATGAAGGTGTAAGACCAGGTCTATTTTCATGAGTTCGGGAACCAGCATTTTCGGGTTATGGGAACGGGGTTTTTTTGGGTTTCAAAGGAGTCAAAATTGGGTTTTTGGCATTTTTGGACCTCAATTTTCAAAATTCATGAATTTTAACAAAAACCATTCAAAAGAGCTTAAAAAACAAACAATTTAGTATTTAGCTTAAATGGTTACGGAGAAAATCCAAAAATGTGTTTTCCATGTTATTGTTATGGGAAATCAAGAAAACCCTATATCTTACCTATTTATTCACATAACTTAATCAAATTTGGTATGTACATTATCTAGACAGGGTTTAACGTATACTTGCTTACAAACCCATATGGCGGAAAACCTACATACTCACCCCCATGGGGTTTATGGGGAAAATAAAAAATTGTTAGAGCTTGATACAATTTTATGTTTACATTCACCAATTTTTGATTAGCTTAGATTTTCTAACAACACCCTATGGCAGCAAACCTACATACTCGATCCTATGGTGTTTTATGGGGAAAGTAAATAATCTGAAATTCCATTGGAAATTCGCTGAGGATGCAGGTCTGCTGCGACAGGGGTATTTTAACATTTCTTAATAGGCCTAACTAATTCCATACTATGTAAATAAAATATTTTATATTTTTGGGTATGGATTAACTTATTATTATATTTAAAGGTAACTCCAATGGTTTATTTATATCATAATATAGTATATATCTAGTTAATTAACTCAGCCATTGACATTCGCTGAATATGCAGTTCTGCTGTGACGGGGGTATTTCAATAAAAATTTGAGTGATGGGCAACTATTTGGATGGAGGAGATTCCCTTAAAAAAGGAAGTCTTTATTTGTTAAACCGCGCGGTTCCCAAAAGTCAGGAAAAATCTTTCAGATTGGTCAGTAAAAGTCAGGAAAAAAGCCCTCAAAACTTCTGTGGCAACCCTGTATAATAATTTAAATTATTAAAAAAACTGAGCGTGTATGCATATAGTAAAATACATTCTGATTGTAACAGGGACACAATGGGCAATAAATTGTGGTTTAAGAAAGAAAACTTATGTCTAGATTCACTGAAGCAAAGGCAATTGTAAGCACACAGAAAATTCATACGTACATCCCAATCTCAGAAAATAAGCTCATTACTAAACCTTTCTCATCAAGTGACAACTCTAAAACAGAAATTGAAACCACTTTTAACTATATCACACCAACTGATTTGAAAGAAATTACAGCTGGATTTGTTACAGTAGAATATGACAAGGCTTGGTGGTTAGCCTGCATTCTTGAAAAGATCGTAAATGAATTCAAAGTTAGTTTCCTACATCCTAAAGGACCTGCCAGCTCATTTTTTTACCCTAAGCCGAGTGATATTTTGGTTGTTCCAGGTAATACGTTTTTACAAAAGTTTGAGCCAACTAGTACAACTGGAAGAGTACCTATACACCTTAAGTCAGTCCGAATCAAGGCTCTCATCTCTTGCTTTGGAAAGGTATATAAAATTTCAGTAACTAGTTCGCCAGAGACAGTGACTAATATTTGCCATGTATAAATTTAATTATTTTGTGAAAATTTTTGTGCTACTGCTATGTTAATCAACAAAAACTCAATGGAAGTGAAACCATCTTATTTGTACATTTTTTTGCATGGATATAAACAATTATATTTATATTCAGTTTCTTTAAGGGATATATTGAGGAGAAGAAATTAAGAGAATGTTTGTCTCACAAATAAAAATTCAAGGTAAATAACTAGCAACTGACCATACAAATATTTTTTAATAAGGCCTAGTTCTGACTACTGACATCTTATTTGCACTGACTTGGGATTTAAGTTAAATTTTTTAATCATTGGCTAATCATTTTTTGTCTTTACTTCATTGTCAGCTTCCTTGTTGCGTAATAGTGTATACTACTGAACAAATATTTTTGTTTAAATATGATCCCATTCTTGTCCCATGATGAAACTTGGCATGCACCTCGGGTAATAGTAAGCAAACAAAATACTTTTTTCAGAAAAAAATCATAGGGGCCCTTTTTGATATTTTACAAAAAAAGTTTTTCCCCAAATTTTGGAAAAACTCTTAATTAATCAGATACTTAGATGTTACAGTATATCAAATTAAAGGCCTTTTAAAACCGAATAGAATGGCGCAAATTTGAACCTTCTATGACAATTGGGTCTCGAGTCTCCTTTTTATGGTTTAATCTTATTACTAGAGACAGACGATAATATTGAGTGAAGAACTATTAATGACCAAATTACCAAAAATATACCTAGAGTTTTAATACTATAATAAGACATTTTGTGGCTTTGAGGAACTAAAAATTTTACTAGGAGCGTTAACAACCTTACAAACTATTAAAAATTGATTGCTGATTTTTACTGTTGTTATAATAATTTAAATTGTAATAAAACTGAGCGTGTATGCATATAGTAAAATACATTCTGATCGTAATAGGGACACAATGGGCAATAAATTGTGGTTTAAGAAACACCTACATTATTTACATTATAACATGTTTTGGTTTTATTTTAAGATGATCATATTGAGTGACGATGATACATTATTTGAAACTTTAAGTGTAGGTATCAGTCAACGAAGTGTTGGTATTTTGTTAGCTGAATTTTCCCAGAAAACTTTTTGTCATTATTGATTGCAGAATTATATAAGGGAGTTAAAATCAAAGACGTTTGTCCTACATACTAGGGGAAAATGTAGCAGGTCAAAACTTCACAACAAAATGGAAAGATTTTTTGAAAGGTTCTCCTTAAAGATTCTCCATGTATAGTGATTTACAAAAAAGTTGGTGTTTACACAAAATCAAGAGATTTGATTCCGAGGGGCGAATATTGCCAGTGATTGAAGATGATTTACTTTTAGTTGCTGTGTTTAAATTTGGTGACTACAAAATAAAAAAATCTGACAGGAGCTAAAAAATCTATTCACTTTTAGGGCAAATAAGACAAGAATTGGTATGATACAAAGTATTGAAAGTTTATTGACTCTGAAATGGGGGCTGAACATCTGCCATTTTTTTAAGTACCACTTTTTTATGGCATTAAAAAGCCATCATAGCTCAAAGGGATTACGATTCATTTCAAAACTTATTTCTCATAGATCGATATAAAATAACAGAGAAAACGAAGCATTTACAAACGGGTGGCCTAATAGTACGGGATTGTAAAGAGTGCTTTGGGGGCAAATGACCTGGTCAAACGGTATTGCTAAAATATTATATAAATTAAAATTAAATTTTCTGGAAAATTTCGTCATGAATAACTGGAAATCCACTATGGTTTTGCTATTTTAATTTTATGATTCGGGGCTTTTGCCCCTATGAAGCCACTAGTATTATCAGTTTCTATCAGGTTTTCGTGAAAAAAAATTGTAATGATTTTAGGATTTGATTAAAAAATTATAACTTAGTGTAACCAAATGTATGAATATTGCTTTAATTTTTAACCCCAGCACGCAGCAACATAAATACATTAATGAAACAACCAATTCGAAACAACGATTGTTACTCATTCATTTCATACATATACCTTACATACAGACATGTATATCATTTATAAGGATTCAATTCTTCTTAGTTAGCACCACCACTACTGAAGTCCTGGACACGCCTATGAACACACTGCAAACTTACTATTCGTCTATTTAGATATAATTAACTATATTAACTACATGACAATACTTCACATGCAATCCATTATTGTTATGCTGGAAATAAAAATAATAAAAACAATAATAATAGTCCATTACAATAATTCCTGAAAGTTCCACTTTTTATGCACAAGTCCATCGATAGGTTATTGATGGATGTTGATTATTAATAAAGTATATGTTACAGATCATACCAAGTGAACTTCCTGTCATATTGGACGCCACGGGAGGGCTAGTGAAGAAAATTCCACGACCATTCAAAAATAAATCTAGTACAGTTTTCCTGTTCATATCACAATTGACAACACAATTAAAAACTGTTTTCATTCTGAACATACCGTTTAAATTTTTTTTAACCTATCCGACCCTTCATGACAAGGTCTAAATGCTCAGGGGCTTTGTGGGATTTAGCGTAAGAAGAGCCAGTGTGAACAGCATAGAGGCATGAGGCGGATAACCTGAATGTGGGAACACTATGACGACGCCAGAAACAAAATGATCTTGTTATCCAAATAAAAAATAAAATAAAAAATTCCAAGCCAACTTTTAGTGTTTAATAGTGTATAGTTCCTATGTATATAAAGAGTAAAAAGTTACACTACGTTTATTTTGAAAGAAGAATTGAATTTATGCCAAACCATTTTTAACTATGAGGAATTAATATTAGACATGTTGAGCTATCTGTGAAAATAAATGTTAGAGTTTGTTCATTCTCGGTTTTCTTTAATTTTTTTACATATAAAAGTTAATAAAGAGAAAATAAATCTTAACAGGAATTGTATACAATTGTTTATAAGAAGATTATACTTTGCAAAGTGAAAAATTATTTTATCGAAAGTTCATTATTGAACTTATTACGATAGTGACATAAAGTTTGCTTTAAATTTGTATCTAGCAATTTTTCGGAGGCATATGCAATATCATACATAGAGTAAAACCAATGGAGGATTTGGCATATCATAATTAAGCTTAAAATGTAATGTTACTTTATTATTTAATAAGTAAAACATTTATATTAGCACTGTAAAAAATATTCAGTTAACCCGGGAGAACTGACATACCGGTCAAAAGGACCGGGTTGGAAGTTTTTTTTTATCAAAGCAATATTTCCCGGTTGTCGGCAGTCTTCGCCACCACTGTACCTCTGTGGCACTTTCCAGGAACAGAATGACGCATTTTCCGTCATTTTCCAACTTGTACAGACAGTACAGTGGACGATTCCGTAGAAGACTGGTTCAACCGTGAGTCAGCTCTGGCGTTATGGGATAAATGGTGCATTTGACCGGGTGTCAGTTCTCGTGTGATAAAGTTGTGACAGTTTGCACGGATGGCGGGTTTGTAATTAAATCATTTTTCCTGTATAAATATTTTTATTCTTGAAATCAAGGACTCTGAGGAACGTAATCGGATCGATGAACCTCTTTCCTTGCAAATCTCATCATCATTAAAATATAAAATTAAGTAGTTCATTGGCTAGCTAAAAATTGTATTAATTTTTTTTAACAATAAATACATCAATTAAAACTTATAAATTGAAATGAATATAATTTTGAGTGACAAATAGATTGTTAATAAATGTTCAAAGTTCAATTAGTTTTTTTCCCTTCCACTAAGTAAGTCAAACTAAAATCTTTGATAAAAGTAAAAAACCATATTTTTTTAAACATGCAGTACATTACATAAATTATGTAAACTCTTGTTTACAGTGTAAAATGTTAAAACAACTAATAAGAAAGACACGTGAATGGGTTTTGAAAAATAAAATAGCGATATATTCCATACATGTGGTATTTTATTAAAACTAGGTCTAAAAGACCGTGAGTCAGTTCTCATTGTTTCCAAATCAATGTCAGTTCTGCAGGGTTAATTTAATAATGGCGGGATATGTTCGTCAACTAATAGATTTTGGTATGTAACCGAAGTATTGCGTTATTGTTGGTGCACATAACAATGGTATACTAATTATGTAATTTAGTACACTGTATATACTAATTATATACAAACGTTTGACACCGGTTTTGAGTGATTTAGACACGTGATCGGGCCAGAGACAAGCCACCACCATATTAGAGTTTTTTAATTATTGACTTTTCCCAGATAGTATACTACTTAAATAATGTGGTACCGTATACTAATATACACTAATTATAAGCTAACGGTTTACACCGGTTTTGAGTAATTTGGACACATGACCAGGACAGCGACATGCCTCCGCCATATTGTTTTTTTAATTATTGGCGGGTCCCAGATATTATAATAATTATGTAATTTAGTATACTAATACTAATTATAAGCAAACGTTTGACACCGGTTCTGAGTGATTTGGACACATGACCGGGCCAGCGACATGCCTCCGCCATATTGGTTATAATTATTGGTGGGTTCAATTCAATTCAAAACTCTTTATTCATAGAAACATTTTTTTACATTTTATTGTGTCTCAAGTGCACACACATGTGCAAGACAATTAATCTAAACACTGGCAATTTTTATAGTCCTTTATAGTGGCTGGTATTAACTCACTTATAATGTTTGAAAGTTGTAGCTTAAACTTCTAGCAACAAATGTTTGATTTTAATTCCTGACTTGATGATATAAATGAAAATGTAACACCACATCAAGAATAACAAAATCTTCTTTTAGGTGATGAATAAAATACTAACAATGATTAAATTTGCAATAATTAAGAGAACATTGAATAAATAATTTAAACAGATAACAATAAATAAATACATAACAATTAGCCTACATAATAATCAACATGAAAAGTGTAAATAAACCTCTGATATTAAAATAACACAACATAAATATGCAAAATAACAGATCTACCTGACATTTTTATACTGAGGATTTGATTCTATCTTTAAGTTTTTCTCTAAATCTTGCAATACTTGTTGATTCACTGAGAATTTCCATTATTTGACTAGAATATTTATTAAATATCTTTATTTTTTTGAATGTTTTTTTATTTCCTTCTATTGCTGTGGCTTGCGGTATGTGACTATGACTGTTATCTAATTATTGTTCAATCTATAATCTAACTAATTAACTATAAATTCTGCTTTTGTGTTGTTAAACTGAACTTTTAATGTCATTACAATAGAAAATATGACACTTTAAAATGGTTGAGTGTTATTTCATTTTACCTAAGTAAACATAGAGTCATTACATAGGTACATTAAAAATTGTAATTGGCTTCTCTGTTAAGCATGTCAAAACAAGTAACTATGAAATTAACTTTTCAAATGCCACTGCAATGATTGATAAATTGCATCCGCATTACATTAATCCACCCACTGGAAGCACTGATCATCATTTTCAGGGTGTCTACTGATACTGGAAATACTTGAAATACTGGAATTATACTGGAATTTTATTTCCATACTGGAAATACTGGAATTATACTGGAATTTCAAAGTATATACTGGAATTTTGTAATTTTATTAAAATGCGTATTTTTTTAATGTATAATACATCAAGTTTGTCATTTGATCTGTACATAATCTATACTACGATAAGGGGTTTTTTTGTGTAGAGAACTCCTATAATTTTCAACCGATTTTCAAGTATTTTGTGTCATTGGATAGGGCTTGGTCTGTGGTTTTTTCCGCCGAAAACTGATGAGAATCGGACTGAAAATAAAGGCGCTATCCACCATTGAAATCTCAAGATTTCCCATTAAAATAACACCGGGATCTGTTAATTTTCAGCTGTAAATACGTATAGTTTTTGGTGATTAAAGATATTCACAATACTGGATTGTTCGAATATCATTGATTTAGAAATAACATACAAAAGTAACATTTATATTGTATCGAAATAAATTGCTCGATTTCGAGCAAGACGTACACTAGTAATGTAAAAGATTTTTACAAGTCTTTTTTGCTGTTTAAGTATGTTTTCAAACCAAAATCAGAAAACTTGTAGTTCTCCTCAAATCAAGAAATGATCTTGTAGTTAATCAAGAAATGTAAACATTTGTGTAAAGATGGAGCCTAGAAAATGTTTGACTTTATACTCAAAATTTATTTATTTTTTCTTAAATTGTTATCATATTTTTTTTATTTTTAAGTATTAAACTATTTCATTATTTTTTTGTAGTTAAATGTGTTTTATGATTATTTTTCATATTAAATAAACGCATAAGTGGGAGGAAGAGGGCTATAGAGTGAGTTAGGGGCCTTTACAAAAAAATAGTCAAAAAATATAAAACAAATGTTATTGTTGGAAAGTACTTATTAATCATAAGCGTAAGTGTTTTACCTTTATTCAAAAATCTATTTCAATATTGACTATATGAATAAATTGTCATTATTGTTACTCCATGTTTGAATTAATAGTTCGCGAGAGATACTGGAATTTTTGAAAAAAATATACTGGAAATATACTGGAATTCCAAAATCAGATTTCAGTAGACACCCTGATTTTGAAAATATTATTCTCTGTATCATTTTAAATATATCTTGGCTATCAAAATAATACACAATGACCTCGTTGAGAGTTAACATCAGAAATAGAAAAAATATTGAGTAAATGGTTTCATTTAATCCATTCTCCACATCCATGTGTCTTGCCTTTCACTGCTGAGTTATTCAGTTAGGACATCCAGACTGGGACTGCCAACGGAAGTCTGCCAGCTCCTTTGGTGAAAATGAAATTTTTCTGTTCGAACTAGACTTAACCCTTTTTGCAAATACAGGACTCTCAATTACAAATTGAAAATGGGTTCTATTGGTGGACTCTATGTTTACTTAGGTAAAATGAAATAACACTCAACCATTTTAAAGTGTCATATTTTCTATCCAGTGTTTTCCTAGTAATTTTTTGTGGTCTACTTACCTATTACTTGAAAAAAAAAAACTTTGTCAATGTATTACGTAACACAAAGTTATTTATTATAAAACAAACACAACAGTAGAAAAGATTTAAATTAAGGTAAATAATAACTCTTGTAAATTTAATTTGTTCAATAATTTATTGCTAAAATAAAGTACAATACTGTAGTAAAATTGTATTATACAAATTAATATGTGTCATTCCTTATAATATTTTATATTACATTTAAACATTAAGATGCGCTAGAGAAATATTTTATTTCAATATCAAAAATAATATTGTTTCCTAATATTAGATCCTTTAAAGTTTTTCTTTATCTGTATCAAATGCGTAAATTTTTTATTTTTAATTTAGTACATTACATTTTGTACTGTGTTATTTAATTTTTTACAAACTTGTAAAGAAAACTATAAAAACCAATTGAATCATTCAAAACAGTATTTCTCAACCTGTGGTACGCAACATCAATTCATGTCAAGAGACAAAGTAAGCAATAAAAAATTAAATACACAAAAATAAATAAAAATGTATTTCTGAATGATGTGACGCCCATGACTGTTTTGGTCAGCTCAGTTCGATTTTACAGCATATTTCTACTTAGTTAGACACTAATAAGTAGCAGCACCTATGCATAGCTAAAGCAATTAATTTTCTACCAAATTAGCAAGTAAATTATTTTTAAGACTTACATTTGACGAGCACATTTATCTTGATGAATAATGATTTTGTGTCCAGTACTCGTCTAAATTAAATTTAAGTTCAAGATTTACCTAGAACTATTTTAAGTTATGAGACATGCTCCTCAGAAACGATGAAGGGAAAATTTTTGTTGTCATCCACAGAGAAATTTAAGTTTATCACTTGGTAACACTGGAACATTGATCGTTTGATAAAGCCCCGTGAATGGTCAAAATCAACAAGGTTAAACTAAATTTATAGTGTTATAAACACACCTAGTACTTTTTTAATTTATTGTTTCTTTATGATTGCCACCATTTTACCCTCTATTACCGTTGGCAACCATTCCACATGTTGATTTCGTTTAGTTGGTTACAAGTTTTAGCTATTCAGATTAGTTGCAACAAGTATAAAAATTCACAGGTTTTACCCAAAGAAACCTGATTAAACTTAAATTAATCTTTGAAATTGGTTACCAAAGAAACGTTGAATAGATACATGTTAAAAGTTAGATAACAGATAGAAAAGTCGTAAACCAAGGCCTAGTTACCAAGGAAACAGCATGAATTGAGTTTGGGTGGTATGCCAAAAACTTTTAAAACCATCAGGTTTTATGCGGGCACAAAAAGGTTGAGAAACACTGACCTAAAACATTATAATAGTGAATATATTTTTTAATATCTTAAGACCAATCACATTTCTATGATATAAAACTGTAGCACACAATTTGTAGCACTCTTAGTCAATATTCAATAATATCATTCTTTGGCTAAAACTGACGAGAGTAGGCTATATCATTAAGTCACACTGGGTACCGTACTAGAGTAAAAAAACTCCATCTCAAATTTCATTTTATTGTGCTAAGAAAAGTATTTCAAAGAGGTGAAAAGATAAATCTTCATATATACAATCTATAAATATCACATAAGAATTTAAACTTTCACTTAAAGGAGGGATCAGACCTTTAAAGTCACTCTATCTCTATGTTTTTAATTCTTAGTTTTTGTAAAGGTTTAGTTGCAGGAAAAGATTTTATGCCCTTACAAAAATAGATTTAATACAAGAGGTATGAAAAACTGCAAAGCCCAAATATTCTTCTGACGAGTAATGTACCTATTAATTAATCGTATTAGTGTGACGTATCCCTCTTAAAAAAATGAAAATTGAATTATAAAATTAAATTAACAGGTTTAAGCACGCATAGAAAATTTTAAATGTAGTCATATAAAAACTAAACCAAAAACGTTTTATTAATCAATTTTATTTTATCCATAGAAATTGATCAAAAGCGTTGAACTTCAAACAAATCAAGCACCATGAATATAAACATGAAGAAATATGCTTGATACAAATACCATAACCAAACCAAATGGGGTGGTTTTTTTTATAGTAGGATCGAGAATTTCTTTCAGAAAAGAGAAAACACATTGTAGAAAGTTTCGCGAGGCAGCAAAAGAGTCTGTGACTTTTGGTTAAATAGGTAATTTGATTAGGGTATTATATATTTATAATTTGAATTTTTAGTAATGTGTTTGATAAAGATTTTGCTAAATTCAACCTTTGTAATACCATGAAATTACTATTGTTAGAATTCAAAGAAATTAAAGTTGTACTTACAACTGCTTTTGAGAGTGAGGATCTACAACTGCCAATGTCTCCTCTCATTTGTTCATGGTACCTACTTATAATAATGAGATCCGATGTAGACCCTCACAAGGTTCTGTTCACAGGTTAAATGTAAGTATAGCAACAAATAAACAGTGATAAACTTTTAAATGGTATATAACAAAGGATTATACATTAAAATATATTTTTTAATTTCACAAAATAATTTCTAAGTGAATGCATCATTGGTTCTTTTCTTACAGGCTAAATAATGTAAATAAATACACTGAATACATAATGTATGTACTTTGTGTTCCCTCCGTAGAAAAAACATTAATAAATTAACTCAAAATGGTTCTTATATACAAACTGACAGTTTAGTTTCTAAACCATCGCTTTGTCAATCCAAGGAACAAATTTCTGTATGTTGGTGTATACTCCAGGGAGGTGTTCCCGGCCACAGCCGATTCCCCAAGACACGAGTCCGATCAGCACCTTCCGTCCATCGATGGTCGTAGTTAGAGGCCCCCCTGAGTCACCCTAAAACATAACAAATTAATCTCCTATAGATTGTAATTCCTAACGGTAAGGAATTATCGAAGAAACAGCAAGAAGTAACCTAAGCCAAACGCTAGTGGAAACATGCATTTATTTTCAAAACACTGTAGAGTCCCACTATTTAATCCATATTCTGATATAATAAACCTGATAAAAACACAGTTTTTCTAAAATATTGAAGTATTTTTAATAGCAATTTTAAATAAACTACCCTAGTAGACCTGCACTTAATTCACACCTCAGTTCCTGATTAAATAAAATGGGCCTATTCATAATTTCCTGGTAAATAAAGTTTTTGGTTTAAAATATTTCAGAATGTCAAGTCTGCAATGAAGTATTAATAGTTTCATACCTGACAACTGTCTCTACCTCCCTCCTTAAACCCTGCACAGAGGAAGACATCGTGGATGGTCTCACGACGGCCCGCAGCACGAAACCATCGCTGGCAGCGATCATTTGGGATAACCTCCACGTCAACCTCCTGTAGCACTGTTGGTACCGTAGACACGCCTACCAACACGACAGCAGCATATGTAGTTACCAGTTTGAACTTACAACTTACTTTCAGCACGATTGCAAATACAACAACAAATAACAAAATACTTTGATTAACAAAAGTTCTTTGCATTTTTGAATCCAAAACCGTTTGAAGCTTGAGCTGATGTGCCAAAAATATCATCAATGTTCAAGAAGATTTGGAATCTAGAACTTGACCGAGTCATCAGGCGGAAACAAATCCCTAAACATAAGAATGTTAGCAATAACACATGAGGTGGAGCTGGATGAAACTTTAGACAAAACTGAAATCAGTCAAATGATACAAAAACAAAACACATTGAGCACAAACAATAGTTTTAGCTATTATTTTCACCTATTTGCCTGGTTTGTTGTTAGTAGCTTTGTTATGTTATAGATATCGCTTATTAGCTTGCTAAAAAATTACTATGTTCTAAGATGGCAGGATCAAACTACAGATATTTAATAACTCTTATAGTGGCGTGGAAAAAATTAAAAAAAGTTGGCTTGAATGCCGAGGCTTTTCTAGCAAAAATGTAAGCGTTAAGAAAAAAACTTTATTCAAACTTGAAACTTGAAAAAAGTGATTCTTTTTTTATTTATTTCTAAATATCTGTTATGTTTATAATAAATAATAAAATGTGTTTTTAGTACATTTAAATTTCAATAAATGTAAAAATAAAATTATGTAAAATATTTTTCTATTATTACCTAAAAAATCATATTTTAGTTTTAGAGTTAGAATGTTTTCATTAGTTTCATGGTAAAGTAAATTAAAAAAACAAATAAAACCATATATAAAACATCAATTTACTGTAATAGGTTATGAGTAAAACACATTTATAAAAAAATAATAATAATAATAACCAAAAATGATGCAGATTGCAAAACAGTTGCTAGGAAACAAAACAATGCCATTTTTTCAATATAACTCTTTTTCAGAAATGATCTATCTATAACCAATTATTTATTTTACTGTTGCATGTGCAGTATTCACCTAAATAACTTAACCCGTTAAACCATTAACACAATGATTATAATAATGTTTATAAACACACTGATTGTTAACAGCTGGTTGCAAATTAGTGTATCTTTTCAAATGTCGCAAGAGACAGCACAGGAGAAAAGATATAATATATATAAGATTAGTTTATAGAGAGACATTTGTCACAAATAGCAGCCTATGTATAAAAATGTAAGAGTCTTGGTACGAGATCCTGGCACTTTTTGCAAAAAACCGGGTTATGTCGCTACATCAACATCAGCTACGAGACTCGCGGCACTAAAATGGTTAAAAAACATTGTTTAGCTACTGAACCATGGAAAATGTCTGCAACAATGATAAAGATAAGGATTGGTTGATTGGTTAGAAATGTAAATATACATTTGGAGCTGCATGAGTGACCGCTACCAATCAGTCTCAAATCTTGATCAGTTGAGTGCCCCTCTCAAGATAGATTATGGAGTCTTAGAAGGTAGTACTTAGGTCCTCTTCTCTTTCTCATTTATATAAATAATTTGGGTAGGGTATCTTTGCACAGAGGGCGTCTTTCTTTATACAGACGACTCAGCTTTGATGTTTGAAGGTGACAGCTGGGAGGAGGCGTACTGTTTAGCGGAGCGCGGCCTCTCTTCAGTTTCTTCGATCAAAGTCGACTCCCAGTGAATATATCGAAAACTAAACACATGCCCATTTCTGTGAGATACAACCGCGATCCTACCAACTTGTGTCTACGTTTGGACATGTGTGGGGGTGAATGGGAGAATGGCTTGAGTTGTGTGAAACAATTTAAAGAGTGGCTGATTACAAATATCTTGGCGTCATTTTCAACAATAGATTAAAGTGGTCTGGTCATGTAAACTATTTAACGTGCTGAAACGCGTAAAATCAAAAGGATTTTACAAAGTCACGAAGACGGCAACAAGGTAATATAACCTTTTATTTTAAACTATTTAAGAAATAAACTTCAAAAATTCATTTTTATTTTCTCTAACATCAATAGAATTCTTTCCACGGACCAACTAGAACAGTGTATTTTTCATATGTTCAATCTCTGTTGCAATATGGTATTTTGGCCTGGGGTGGCTGCTTTTTAAAGTACACTGGCGCCCCTAGAAATAACCCAGAAGTCTATAAAAAAAGCAGCATTAAACCGGAATCGGCGATACCCTACTCTTCTCTTATTCAATGATTTGAATAAGAGAAGTGTTCGCCGTCTCCCAGCTATATATACAAATCTTGATTCTGTATTTCAAAGGAAACCGCCATACAATTTTTCAGCCAATACACCATGCATGTTTAACAAGACCATCTGTAAATAGTGTGGAATCATTGCCTCCAGATTAATTAAAGCAGTTAATTAATTCTACTTTGTCATATTATATAGCTAATGTTATATTCCCTAGGGATATAACATTAGCTGTTACTTACCTCCAAAGAATCTAACATAGAATCTGAATGTGAATCAAGTCTGAAGTAACAGCAGAAAATTGAACTTTTCTATCCTCTATATGTGGCATACAGCTCTAAATTTAAGACTTCACTACAAACCCAGTCTCAATAGGTTGACAATATCTAAAGTTACTGCATTTTTTTTATTTTCTTCATGTGATTAAATGGAGAGTTTGGTTGCCTGCCATTTCTAGCTCATTTGCGTACATTTCAGTTCTGGTTTGTAGTGTCTTAATCTGCTAAGCTTTGAACTATTCAAATCAACCTATGCCCACATTTTCATTTGTTATTCTTTCATCTGTAATAGTTTAGAATATAAACCGTGCAAAATCTTGTATTCCCTATATCTGCATTAAACTTAAAAATACATTACCACAAACAGCTTAAGAATGGCTAGGTTGAAAATGGAAGCAGGACTCTGAAGCCCAGTCCTATTGCCGCTGTCCATGACAAGTAGTATTTACATGTGCATACTCTGTCCGTGTCCATATCTCAATGTGTGTTTTCATATTTTGTGGTTTGTTTTTTAAACTTTGAAATCTTCACGACTACAGATGCATCCTACACTTGATTTTAACAAATTTACTACGGTATTACATGGCAATGATGCAAGTACATCGAAAACTTATGATTTTGTTGGCCAATAACTACAAACGAGTTGTAGACAAAGGACTTGTATGTAAAACCTCTAATTAGTCAACCTGTGCAGGGGCAAAAAACCAAGGTGTGTAAAATATATTTGCATATTCTATGTTGTGGTCTGTAGTATATTGTGGACAACTAGGTGACTGACCGTGCCTGGTTCTACCCCAGCCCGCCACGGTTGCGGTCTTGCCCACCAATTTGGCGGTGACGTCAGGTAGACAGACTGGGATGATGTGCTGCTTGAACATCACAGGACGATCCAACTTCACCAGTGCAACATCGTTTCTGAAATCTGTAGGGCTGTACTGCGGGTGGACCTAGAAATAAAATATATCTTGATCATTCCAAGTATATGAACAAAGTCAAAACCTATGTACTGTATATTGTCATTGACTATCATAGTCAATGATATTGTGTACCTAATTTGTTAAGTGAGTTAGTGTTTTTGTTTGAGAAATCACAATGCCCTAGCCTCTGTAACAAATACTTTTTAGCTCCTTCAGTTCAATTTAGAAAGTTTTAAATCTCTAGATACACTAATATTAAGAATATTAAGCTGTTTCCAGACTTTTCAACACCCCTGTATAGATGCAAATGCAAGGAAGACTCATTTTGTTAGTTTACAAAAAAAAAAATAATAATAATAATAATAATAGATTTTTTATTGGTTACTCTACACAGGTCATGTAAGATAAGTTATTTAAATAGGTTCAGAATCAAGCAACGTAACTGAAGTACCTCCTTCCTCTCGACGTTGAACTCTTCATGATGTAGTTTCTCTGACTGATCTCGAACGTCCCACTCCCCAAGCCGCACTTTCAGGTTAGAGTTGGTGGTCCTTTAAAATATCAATATTTTAATATCAATAATATTTAAATATCAATATAAAATACTATTTTACACATAAAATAAATACTTTATACTGAGTTATCAACTAAGATATTTTTACCTCTCACAGAGGTCCACTGAAACTTAAAGCATCACACAAATCAATCAAATTCACCAGCCCCAAATCAGGCAGAAATACTGGCACAAGCATAGAGTCAAATAGACCAACACCAACATCTGGCAAGGCAGCAAGTTTACTAGGCTATGGGAGAATTACTTTAGTTCCTGGTGGAATATATACTGCCCATCCTACCACACAAAAAAAATACTCTTTATACTTTTTACCCCGTATTTTCTATACGCTAATCCGCACTACTGGAGTCAGTAGAAATGTAGTTCAGTAACCATATATTATAGAAAGGGAATTATTTGAGTAATCAGCCCAATCAGAAGTTACTGACTTCTGAAGTTAACATAATTGCCATTGGTTTTCTTCCAAATTCTCTGCAGTGTTGATGTTGCCTCTCGTAAGGATATGTCCGAAAGCAGTCATCATGCTGTGTCACACTTGTATGTTTTTACAGGCCTACCTGTGTTTACATTTTTTTTTCTTTTTGTTACAGTTCAATGTCTGGTGTTAATGTAGTTTATGAGAAATTTGTCAAATTTTTTAATCCTTGACCAAGCCTAGGGTTAGTTCTACTTAAAATAACTGATGGCAATGGGACTGTATTGAAGCATGAACTAAAACATTAATGTTTGATCCGTAAGGCATGCTTAAATAATCTGGTCTTACATTAAAATAACTCACTTAGGAGATCTACAAAGCATTTTTTATCATAGAATCTTTTAAAGTGTACTCTTTTTATTGCAAAAAAGACTTTTTTATTAAAGTAATATGTTAACCACACAGCGAGTTGAGACAGAACAGGTGGACTTACGTAGCAACACAGTGCGCGGCAGTCACGACCCACCGGTTGTTGAGAAGAGCACCTCCACATGACAACTTCTTGGTTAAAAACCCTGTCTTGATAATAGCTGCCTAAAACATTAAGCTTGTTGAGGACACTGTAAACTTGAATACAGTAGACTCTCTCTTAACCAACCCTCACAGATCCGAGCCTAGGTCAGATAACTTATAAGGCCAGTTAGGGCAGGCAACATAATAAACCTGTAATATATGATCGAAATAAAAATATTATGTTATAATATATTTTAAAACAAAGAGAACCTGTCAGTTATAACAATAACCTCTACAAAAATAGTGTAATGAACAATTGGAAAAGCTAAAACTAAACCAGGTTGTGACGTTATATTATGAGTTTTTCATACCCACAAAGGTCATAAGAAAGGTTTACTTGATCAGTTACAGTTCTATTTTAATAAAGTGATAAGCATGGGAATGGAAGTCTTTGAATTCCCAGAAAAGGCTGGTTAAAGAGACCAGTTTCAATTTTCAGGGCGGATAAATCGATCGATCTCTATTTTGTACCAGGGAAGACCAGTGGGTTTTTTATTAATCCGAGCGCCGGTTAAGAGAGTTTCTCCAATACTTAAGAGTCTGCAGTACTCACCGCCTTGGAATTTTATTACCATGAGACTAATGTTAAATTTGAAACGTCCGCTATGCTTTTAATATTGATAAAAAAAAGATACATCTTTAAGTCATTTCAAAGGAAATTTTAATATCTAGGGGACTGTGTAATAAGAATCACGATTATAGAGAAATTATGATTTTAAACTATTAACCTCCATCTTCCATCTTCAAACAAAAAATGTTGAGAATACTTTGTTCTTTATTAATCAAACAATCTCACTCTGGCTCATCAACACTAAGCATTCCTCCCCACAAAACAACAGTTTTCAATCGATCTTTTGTAGTTACAGCTTGCCGTCGCTGGAACTCCTTGCCTTACTCAATTAAGTCCATAGAATCCCGTCCTTGGCTGACGGCGGCGCTGAAAAAACACTATCACAACCGGATGGCCATGGCGTGGCGGGATAGCGTGCCAAGGGCGGTCCTAGCAGTACATTTTAGGGGGAGTCACAGTTAAAAAAGGTTATCAAGATTTTTTTTATTGAACCAATTTAGATCCAATTTAATATCTTCAGGGTTTTACACTCCAGTGTAAAATTAGTAGAAACAAATAGTAAATTAGTTGTTTCCATAGGGGATCCTAGTTTAATCTAATTTCGTGGGTGAACCCTAGTTTATTATAACCTCTCGTGATTGGTCAGTTCTTCCCGGCGGGAAAATATTTGAATATGATTCACCCACCAGTGTAGTTTATAGTGAAGGTATATTCGGGTGAAGATGTTATAATACAAATATAGAAGCTGTGAAGGTGGTTGTAGTGTTCATATTATCGAGTGAAGATGTTATAATGTTGGTACAATTTTACCCACGATTCCCGCCGTTTCCTTTGTTTGCTCATTCCCATCTGTTATTTTTCATATTACCCACACTTTTCTGATGCTTCTATGGTATCCAATCTCAATATCCTGTTCACAGACCATCAAATCAAATTGGTTTTAAAAACATACAACAAAACAACAAATAATCAGACATTTAAAAGTATAATCTGTGATTTTTGAACCTGATTGCGACAAACCAGAATAGCTAAAATTGTTTACCAAGGGAACGCATGTAAAGTGTGGGGGACTTGCCAAGGAAACGGCGGGAATCATGGGTAAAATGGAACCAGTCACGGACAAAAAATTAGCTTGTATTTAGCATTCCATATAAAGTTAACCTTGTTCATAGGGTAGTATTATCGAGTAAAGAAGTTATTATAGTTAGATTCTTTTCGTTTTTTAATATACCGTACAGATTATTATGATTATGATATTTTATGAAAATTGACCAAAAGTCAAATGTGTGGTGTCAATTTGTTTCGTCAACTAACGTGGACCCTTTTTAACATGCAACCTGGAGTTATAGTAAATGTCAAATTAATGTGGCATCGTCAATTGATTCGTCAACTAGCGTGAACCCCATTTTTAACATGCAACCTGGAGTTATGGTCAATGTCAATTGTGGCGGCGTCAATTGTTTCATCAACTAGCACGTGAACCCTTCTTAACATGTAACCTGGAGTTATAGTCAACTGATTCTTATACGATCCCTACCTGAGAGAAGCCTATGTATTCACGTCAGCCACGCATATACGATGAAATTGGTTTAAAGATTTGAAATTAAACTTAAGGTTCCACTTAATATTTTTTCCTACAATAAATTATCAGTTGAAGGAAAAAAGTTTATTTGCAAAAGGAGCTTGCTATAGCATTGCAATAGCAATATTACAATCCATAATTATTCAAGATTTTGGGGGGGTCATGACCCCCCTGACCCCCCCCCTCTGGGACCGCCCTTGTGGCGTGCTCTAGGCTTAGGTGTAGCAGTGTGTGAATGCGTGTGTGGATGTGAGAAATGAAAAGTATTGTGAAATAATGTTTAAGAATATGAATTATTTATTTGTAATTTTTTATATAATTTGTAATTTTAAATGTAAGTAGCAGCCATTTTGTTGGAGGTTAACTGTAAGAAAGGACCATGAAGTCCTAATGTTTGCCTCAATAAAGAAGTATTTTCATTTCATTTCCTTTCATTTCAACAATCAATAATATAAAACTTTTGATTTCACAGTCTCTAGATATAAAAATTTCCTCTAAATGACATAAAGAAGAACCTTTTCAGCCAATATTAAAGCAGACATAACAGACTTTTCAAATTTAACATTAGTCTTATAGGAATAAAAATCCAAGACAGAGGGTACTGTGGACTCAAATCAAAACCATAGTTTTATTTCAAAACCTATTTACAATAGTAATACCTCATTCTTGTTGAAGCCACAGATAAAAAAAGACAAAATATTTGAAGAAATTAAAAATATAAAAAACTATCTTATTCTTTATTGTAATGGAACAATTAATTAATTAGGAAAAAAGTTAGATGGATCAAATAAATGTTTTCCTGTAGTGTATTTTGTGCGTTGTGTAAATCTGATAAAAATGAAAATACTAACAGGAATAATTTGTATTGCCTGCTTGTAATGTAGCAAAATAATAGAAGGGAGGACATAGCACCTGCCAAGGATGAGTTCCAAAGTTTGAGTTGTGGCCTCCGACGATCCGATGGCTCCGAGTGTACAGCTCTCCGCAGCCTGTGGTCACCAATAGTCAGTACTGGCACAGTATATACAGTAAAATGCTACGATAACTAAAGTAACATGAAACTGTCTGTTACTACTATCATATGGTAGTGTCATTCAACTAGGTACTTAATCTGCTTAAAAACACTGTTTATTTTACTAACTGTATTTTTTAATAAATATAAAACTGTTTGAAAACAAATATACAACTTGTAGAATATTCACATAACTACACTACAAAACTATTTTAAACCTTATGAAATCAATTTATTCAGTTAGGGGGCAAATAGTATTTCCTCTCTCTCTAGAAAAGTAATCTAAAATCTAGAATGTGTAATGTGCCCAAAATGAAGGAAATGTTTTAAAAAAACGTATGAAAACATCTTTCCTAGACCAATGGGTTGAGGTATACCTAGTTAGATGTTTTAATTTGTAGAATTCAAATTATAGAAACCTCATCTAAAAATATTGCTGGTTTAGAAATGGTTACCATTAAAACTTTAAATCAAGATACTTTGTAATGCAATAACATTCTACGTATATTTGATCTTTATGAAGTCAGTTTTTAGCAAATTATTTGTTTTATAGGGACCTTAAAGTTATTTAGGGCTAAGATAATACCTTACAACTTCCCTTGGAATGAACATTAACTTGTAGCGGAAGGTTCCAAGGCACGTGATGAGCCTGGGTCATGCATCCCAGCATATTTAAATAATTGCTAGACATTTGAAATAATGCCTTTCATAATTTCAATTTTTTAAATGTCATAAGAATACATTTCAGAAAACTGACAGTAAATATATTTTTTAACCAGATTTGGGCAAAAAGTGTGTACTCTACTATGAGTAAACTAGAGTATAATTTATAAAAGAGTACATACATAAAATATTACTATCTTTATTGAAGTGCCTATGTAAGCGAAATTATTGATTTTCTTTTGAGATTAGTGTGTCTTAATCTATCCTAAATATTAAATCACCATTGCCATAAGACTTCTTGAAAAATTAATTTTGACTTATGATGAAAAAATAGGATAACTCATTTACAGATTTTATTTGCATCTGGAATATTTTTTAAAGTAACTGTCATTAAGGTAATGTCTAAATTAATTTACACATTTACGGTCGATACTTTTAAGGACTTTAATTAAATGCAGTTAGTTGAGTTAGAACTTTGTTAGTTCAACAAATCACCATTATAATACATGTTAATTTAAATGTTAGCTATACACCCCTTATGCTATCTGTCATTGCATTGTGTAATGGATACGGTCTTCTATTAGGTTGAAAAAAGTTTGATACACATAATAATTTAAAAGACTAGCCCTTCTTGATAAATTGAAATTCATATAACCCAAAACAAACCTGATAACATCGTGGCTCTTTTTCTCTGAACATCCATCCACAAAAAAATTTTCGTTAATGATGTGAAATAATTTTTGTGAGCTTACCAAATATTTTTATAGTGATTCGTCTGTGAGTGATACTTTAGGTTATATTACAACTCAAAATATCACAGCCAGTATTTGTTAGTCGGGAACTTAACAATAATAACTGTCTTCATTTTGTAGCAATAAGAATGGAACTATAACCAAAAGTGAGTTAGGTGAAGAAATGGGTGAATAGTGCATTACAATCTTCCTGAGCAAAGCTGTGTTTCCACTGGCAGCATACTATTTTAGGGCACCTCCACAACAGCGCATGGTAGTGTCCCTAGAAATGAGAACTGTCCATCCACAAGACTCAGTCTTTGCTTTAGATATTCCAATATGAGACTTATAATCTATATTAGAGAACTACAGATAAAGATTACATCACCAATTAAAATATAACACCTACTTTCAAGGGGATATGGTATTGAGTTTATAACCAGTTAGTTTAAACTATTTACAATGAGTATTGAATCAAATTAAGGTAAAATAGATGAGCTGGCCTTGCATTTTTATTACAATGTTTTGTAAATTGTTTACACTAAGTGGTAAAATACGTATAGCTACCATTGAAAACAAGAGTTCATTTGGGACTCCCAGTAAAGTCGACCCTATGAAAGGATGATTAGTGATTGAAAAAGTTACAGATTCTCCACCTCAGCCGACGATGAGTCTCCCAATTTCATTAAATATATAATACGGCCACCTAAAAGAGTGATCCAGAAATGGAGTAAGTAGAAAAGAGACAATTAATATACTACTACTAAAAACAAAGAAAACTGTAAACTTTTTTCTCTAGATCTTTTGGTAAACTTTCGAAGAATCAAAATAATTATCTTTCAAATCTCCATGGCTCCTTATAGGCACCTCCCAAAAAGTCCTTCAACTTTTACAAATGAATGGTTCCTTTCAGTCTGTCATAATTTTAAAATTAATCTGATAAGGATGATACCCTCCCTTCCAGACACCTCTCAAAGTTTGATAGGCTTTTTCAGCAAGGGGCTTACACCTATAACTGTAAAAAAATGGAATCAGTCCCATATTATATTGTTTTATAGACAATATAATATGATAAGACTTTTCTGAACATTTCACGATGAAGAATATGATGCCAGTGTAAACACAGCTTGATAGTGCAGAGCTGTGCTAGTGCTTGGGGCGGCAAACGAATTTCTGGGTGGAGTGATTGATTCAATCATTTCTGTAATGGAAAATTGGTTGTACATTCATATTTATTCGCCAAAGCACATTTGGTAAGTTTTAATTTTACAAGGGCTTAAATATTAGTTTCTAAACTGGTTCTACATTCATAAGATAAAAACAACAATGTAATCTATTATGTTAACACAAATCCTTCTTCAAAAATTGAAAAATTTTGAATTTTATCACTTCTCTACTTATGAATATTACATCTTTTTGGGTCACATATAATTTTCTTGTAGCTCTCAATTTAAATAGTCACAATGGAGATCTAGCACTATCGCTGTAACAACTAATGTTCATCAACTAATGGTGAAAATTTGTGTATTTTGAGTTTGGATATCAATTGAGGAACATATTTAATTAATAATCAAGGGTTAGAAGTAATTGCGCTTATTAATTTGAACACTTAGTACATATTTTATTGTTAGAGCATTTTTTAATTTTTACATACCGGTAACGTTTTTACTACACTTTCATTGACTTTTAGACACTCGTTGAACAAATACCTGCTAATATTTAGAAAGATGTAACTGAAATCATAACTTGTCGTCTGATGGAGATGAAACTTACAGAGCCAGTTGAAATTGGTTTTAAACCTAAACTGTGGTACAATCTGCCGCCCCTGTGAGTGCTGCGAATGTTGATTTAGTCAATTAGTTACCCCGAAATCCAGAGTCGTGAATAAGAGTGGGCCTGGAAGGGGGGGCCCAGAAGGAGGGGGCGGGGGGTGGAGGCCTGAAAGGTGGCAGGGGAGGAAGGGGCGGAGGCGGGGGCGGGTGGTCAGGGGGATGGTAGTAGGTGAATGGGGGGCGGGTGGGGATACCATTGATGAAATACTGAAGATTCTGGGATTCAGCACCCTGCTGTAGACTGCCCACCTCTTGCTGATGTTGCATCAGGAAATTCAGAGCTGTGAAGCAACGGTTAGGTAAATATTTAGTCAACTCCTGACCAGGATGATTGGAACCACAAGTCATCTCAAGAAGTATCTTGAACTTTTTCTAGCTAATGTTCAGTTATCTCTGCGTGACCCATGTCCTTGAAGGATACAGTGCACCCCGATTCTGCACTAAGAATCAGTATCACAAAAGTGCAAACACTCTCTCCATTGCCAGAAAAAAATTAACTATCACCAGCTCCGGGCACGACATTAAATTATGCAACAGTCACCTTTACTCAGTAATATACTTAAACCTATTCTCCTTTCTTCAACTCACCAAATTGATTATTTGGACAGATTTTTTATAATTATTCATTTTATTTTACTTGTTCAAAATATTCAAAAAAATTACAGAAAAAGAAGATATCAAGTATTATTTTGTTTATGTGTTAGTATGGTTTTTATTTTTCAGTATTGTTAGTTGCAAACACATCCCAATCAAGAGTAAAGGCTGACAATAATGTACACAAAACAAATGCCATGTTGTTTCTGTTGCACCACCACCAGTACAAAAACTAACCTCATCCAACCCGAACGTAAAATGTAAGAATATCTTTTGAATTAAAATACAATATGCAGTATATAATGCAATCAAGATCCTTTTGTAAATTAAGAAAACTAATTTTCATCACTTATGAAACAACACCAACTAAAAGACAAGACGTTAACTTTTTAACAGAGCTGAAAACCTCTGAGAAATATAGGCAAGGTTTTTGTAATTAAAGAGTATGATGTATCCAAACTGAGGTATAGGCAGGTTTTTCTGGTGAGGGAGAATAGATGATTCTGATTCTAGCTGGTGTTGGAAAAAAATAGCGACATTATTCAGTTAGATTTTGACCAAAGTATTTTTCGAGAATATGCAAAGTTTTCATGAAGATACAATAAAATTTAATTGATCAAAAAGTCAGTTAGGCAATGTTTTTTCTCAAAGTATGAATAGATCAAAATATTTTTACCCATTACAATACTACAGTTTTAAACTCACTGTTTAAAGTAAAAAATTACATTGATAAACAATGGCAAAACCTGTCTGCCAGATGGTCCCAGTTGGTTTGTAATTTTAAATATGCCTCCCCCACACTTGATACTGGTAAAACATGATATAATTATTTCTAAAGATAAGATTTTTCATAACTCAAGTATGGTAATATGAAGCTTAGCTTCAAATAGTCCATTTTTTCAAAGAATCAGGAGTTAAATGTTTTTGTTGTCAGCTTTTGCTATTAACAAAATAAGTTTAATGCTTTCTTTCATTAGGAAATTCCCTTAAAAGATTTACAAAACCAAAAGTTCATTAAAGCCATACATTTAAATTAGCTATTGCAAGTACAGAAGGTAATAAATGTGATTATTTCCATCAGCCAAAATTATTCAAGCAAAGACAGTAAAAGTTATGTTCATCCTAATTTCAGGAAAAGGAATTGAACTTTACGCAATCATGTCAAATTATACAGATGGGAATTATTTGTTAAACTCAGCCTTAAGCGACAAAGGTTAATTCTTAATAACGAATAAATAACTTGGAATGTTGCTTAATTACAGATGGCAAAAATCTTTTTTTGCACGTCAATTTTGTCACTTTCTTATTTTGTATGGCAGGAAGGAAAGAAGTGAAATAATATAGATGGTATGTTTGATGACAATGAAGGCAGTTGTGACACAACTTGTACTGTGTTTCCAGTCCATGGTTGTGGGGAAAGTGTCGCACAATGGGTCTGCTTATCACATATCTGCCAACGGGTCTTGGAACATATCATCTGCTCCTTGTTAAATTTGTGTTATTCCAGTCTAACGTTAACTTTATTAAAGGCAAAGGGAATAGTTTTTCTGTAAAATGCCTTTAATTCAGTTAAAGAATATCTAGGAAAAATGTGGAACTTGAAAGACTTTGACTTGTAAAAGACTGCCATTTTTAAAAAGCCAGGAAGTATTGTCCGCAAATAACTGTGCCAATAAGTTATGGACATTAAAGATACTAAAGTAATCACACATTTATAATTTAGTTGTAGAAATAATCAAAGAAATATAAAAGCACTCAGATACAGTAAATACATTATCAGAAAACTTACTAAAAATGTAAAATTAAATAAAACACATTGCAAATCTTTATAAGTTTTTCACTGCTTAATGGTTGCCGGTTAGGGTTCTAACCTTCGTGGGGGGGGGGGGGGGTCAGTCTGCAAGTGAGGCTGGGATACAATGGCTAAGCATTCTAGATTTAGCTTTTGTACAGGAATAGGAATATTTATAATTTCATTTTTATTTTTCGTTTAAATTAACCTGGTTACAATGTACCGCTTAGATAAACTGTTATTTTATTTACAGTACCTCAATGCATAGGTGTCATTTGGGGGGGGCAAGGGGGGGCAGTTGCCCCCCCAATAATTTCGGTGATTTTTTTTAATTGGAAATTAAAATGTTAGGTTATGTAATATGGTGAAATATTTGTATACAACAATTATAAACTTCTAAATCACACTTTAACAAAATGTCTACTTTGTATTATTTACACAAAGCTCTTAAATTGACTCATTCTGCAATCGTCATCTGTAGCAGGAAGTCCCATCTCACGTCTGTTGAGTTGTTAAGGCTCCGGTCTACCTGCACGAACGACGTTACCGAATGCCGCCTCTCGGCCGTAGCGCTAGGCGAATTCCGCTAGTTTGATGGCTGCAGAGGTTTACGGGAATCGTGTTTTAAAATTAACAAATTATAATAGAGATTGACTCTTAACTTTTTGTAAAAGTAGAAAGACGGATCTTGTCTTCTCTGGTTTTAGAATTTTTTATAAAATTTATAATTTCAGTTATAACTGTCTGAAATCGTCTGTTTTTTCTAGGGGCAAGTTTTATAGATGCAGAGGTTTACGGGGATCGTTTTTTAAAACTAACCAATTAAGATAGAGAATGGCTCTTAACTTTTCCTAAAAGTAAAAAGACGGATCTCGTCGGCTCTGTTTTAAGAATTTTTAAATACAATTTCTAATTTTAGCTATAACTGTCTAAAATCATCTGTTTTTCTCAATTTTTAACTTAAGTTTTCCATTAGTTTTGATAACACTACCAAAGTGAGATTACCAAAGTGTAAGAAAGGAAATTTAGCACTGTTATTCTTCTTTAATATGACACATTAGTTGTAGTTCTAGGCTGTATTTAGCAAAAGATAACAGGGTTCTAAAAACCCTTACATTTGCATCGAGAAAAACAGATGATTTTAGACAGTTAGGCTTATAGCTGAAATTAAAAATTTTATTTAAAAATTCTAAAAACAGAGCCAAAGAGACCCATCTCTTTAATTTTAGAAAAGTTAAGTTCCAATCTCTATCTTAATTGGTTAGTTTTAAAACACGATCCCCGTAAACCTCTGCATCTATGAAACTTTTTGCCACTAAAAACAGATGATTTTAGACAGTTATAACTGAAACTAGAAATTGTATTTAAAAATTCTAAACCAGAGAAGACGAGATCCGTCCCTCTACTTTTAGAAAAAGTTAAGAGTCAATCTCTATCTTAATTAGTTAACTTTAAAACACGATTCCCGTAAACCTCTGCATTGTCTGCAGCCATCAAACTCGCCTAGCGCTACGGCCGCGAGGCGGCATTTGGTAACGTCGTCGTTTGGGCTCAGGTAGACCGGAGCCTTGCCATGGTTAAACATAACCTCTTTCGTGTGAAAAGGTATATAGTAACTTCGCTGATATCCGATGTTTACACTTTACTGTTGTTTACTTGAAAATCAATCAATTTCCTTACTGATGGGTAATCAAATGGGAAAATTACAAACTTTAAGGACTTGGACGTCCCCTCTTTTTAATGGACAATTTACCAATTCTCTTTAGAAACAACTTCACGCTGATCTCTATCCATTGGCACTAAAACCATTAAAATATATTGCAAATTGTGGGAGGAGTTTCTTGTGCAAAAACCCGTATCACGTATTAAATGTGTATATATGTTTTTGTAAATCATTATTTATCTTTTTTTAATCACTTAATAATTTTTTACCTCTCTTGTTCTCAATATCAATTAAATTTTTTTAGGTAATGTAATAGGCAATATACAGTAGCTGTACTGATCCTAACCAACAGTAGTTCAATGATTTTTTTTGTCCCTTATACGGCAAAGAGTATTGTTTTCATGGGTTTGTAAGATTATATTATAGACTAAGTTCATATTTTATGGACAGCTTAGTGTCATAAGTAAACTTAATTAGCTTTTATTGACAGTTTTTAGCGAAATGTAAGATGTCTGGCGTATTTGTGGGAAGGGGGGAGGGGGTATGACCTTATGAAAATCTTGCCCCCCCAATCAGAATGCTGAAATGACGCCTATGCCTCAATGAATGGTATAGAAAGCCATAATTGACAGTAAAACAATCCAAAATCATCCAAAAACATCAAAGTTTATTAGTAGTAATTCCTTTCATATTTTTAAACACCGCAGAGTTCACATAGTTTGAGTTCAAATGTGTGATTACTTAAATAAAATTAAGATCTATCAAGCATCAAAGATTTAAATGGTAAGGGTGAGTGACTTATCCCTTTTGTGTTCCTGAACGCATTTTTCATGAGATCTCTTGGATCCATCGTACACATCCCACTCACATTTCATCAGCCATATTCACCTTAAAGTAAATCATCAGATTTCGATATTTGGTTTGTGAAATATTTAAGAACAGCGCCCACTTGGTCTGGTGTTTGAGGTGACCAACAAGTTTGTTTATTCATGGTTATTTACCTCCTTGATAGTTTTTAAATCATCAAAATCTAAAAGGAAAATACATTAGTCAGTCCAGCTAATTTTAGATTTATCTACTTTCAGGAAAATGAATTTATGTTCCACTGTTCACTCTAGCAGGAATATTTGAAAATGGTTCATTGGCCCAAAACTGAACCAATACCCAAAACTAGTCGGTTTGATGACGGTTAACATATAATATTGAGTCAATCAGGTTGGCCTAGCCTTGGAGAACCCTTGGCAGTAATTCTGATTTCACCAAGCTGTTTTCACTACAAGCAAATGTATTTCAAAGGTTATGGATGACATGTTACCAAATATAGTTGCTATCTACATTAAAAGTGTGCACTTACTGGCGTTTTCGATAACTCCCATATTGGGGTCGTTGTGAATCTGTAACTTATCTCTGGATACGCAGCAGCTCCAGATCATTCCGCCGCTGCATAGATCGAGTGGCTTCCCACCATCTAGCACACACGAGATGCTCAATCCGCAGTCAAACTTGTTTTGGTTGTACCAGCAGGTCTGCGGGATCACTGCGAAGCAAATGTCAGGGTGAGTGGAGGAATGGTGACTACATGAAAACTTCTAAATCTAGGACTGATGCTGAAATTATTTTTTAACTGTGTAATGTCAAAGCCTCCGAGGAATATGCAACAAAGCTTGAGTGCTCTGTCACAGCTCTCAGGTAAATATGTGACGTAATATTTTGCAGGCTACTGTGAAAAATTCACCTGCAATTTGGCTATTTTGGAGTTGGAAAGGAGAGTAGTGTAATTGATAGTGAATCTAAAAAGAACAAAATATACTGTACCTAATTGAGTTTTATCTAAAAGAAAGAGTCTTGAAGGGGAATGCACTGAATTAGAACACTTTTAATGGGTGAACTGCAATATGTAGAGTTGCAACATGAATACACTATCTAACTTATATATGCTTCAGGTATGATTCCAACTCCAAAAAATTACAATAGCCCAAAATGGCCTATCATAAAATCTTCCTGGGGTACCTATTTTTCATAACCAACCAAGCAAGTTTACCTAATATTTGACCAAAGTAACTTTAATTTAATTATGTCCAGGGTTTCTGCCTTTCAGTAATAAAATGTAATGGTTTACAAAATGATTTCCTTTATAAAATGTTCAAAAGCCTAACAACACACTAAGTAATAATTGTTAAAGACTACATTGTATGCAATGGGAGCAGATAGGTGAAAGATCGGAGGCTGAGCTTAGACTGACAGACTAGAAAATGTCTGGAAGGGATGGGCAGAAATGTGGCGAGATGGCAGTAACCAATGGGATCACTTTATTTAAATCAGACAATGTGATGTCATATCGTATGCTCCTGGACAGCTACAATTTCTGAACTAAATTATTGAATATCAGATTAAAACTTATTGAAATACGAGTATAATTATTTATTTATACATTACAGTTATTTGTTCAGAACAGAAAAATGTGTTCTCTGATTTTATTGTACACTTTTTCTGACTGAACAGTGAATAGTATGTTGTAAAATGTTTTTTAGATAAAAAACTAACAAAGCGAGAACTCTGAAAAATATTCTCTGCTTTAATTCAAAGAAACTAATTACTTTGAATTAGGATGAATATTTTAGACCTCAATGTTAAGTAAAAATTTCATGTAAAAAATGTAACCAGTGTGTATTATGTTCAAAAAATATTTAATGTTTTAATGTTTGTTGAGATATATTATTTATTTATCTTTTTGATAACCTTACTGGAAGTAAACACAAAACAATTTATTTTCTTTTAGATTCCTCCCATAGTTGACTGAATAGCGGCTGATAGACATTAAAAAATTATTATTATATGGCCCAATATCAAATTCAGGACAAATTGACTTCAAAAATAAAATTTAAAAAATTGTGATGAAATTTAATTTTTACATTTTTAAAATATATTATTGACATGCCTATAATCATGATACAATGTGTCCATGCTAAAGACCCCATTGTCTGTGTTTTTTTTTATATTATTTTTGTCTATGGGACATGCTGTTACAAAACACAAAATGGCTGTAGGTTGTTTTTTTACTCCAGATATTCAGGGATTGCCAATGTAACAAAAACATATCAATTAGACTACATATATATTTTAATTAAAAGAAGAATGAAATTGAATCCACAATTTTTAAAAGATGTAACGGTAGTCCCTGTAACGGCTGTCCCTAATAAATTATATTTTCTTATATTCAGGGACCTCTGTTACAGGGACCACCGTTACAAATTATTCCAAATTACGGCTTTATTAAAACTACGGCTTTACTCACAATAGCCATATTGGAACACTAGTATTCCGTCTATCTACTTAATACAATGAAACAATATGAATTTCCTTGATCTGCAGAATTTCAAGTTATCAACGGGACAGAAGTTAAACAACAAAAACATACGCAAGCATTTTTAATGAAATTTTTTGATAATACAAAGAAACCATAGTAATTTAAAATGTTTAACTGCCACAAGTCAACAACTCGGCTGCTCAGGTTCATGTCTGACCATTGACTGAAGCGCTATTAATTGCCACCCTGGTAGCAGTGACATGCACTAATTTGGTCAGGGATTAACGTTACTCTAAAAAATGGCGACATGCTAAAAAAAAAATCTAACTCTGAAATGTGATAACTGTTCAAAATAAGCTCCTTGGTCATTCATTTTAGACTGTTTATTAAGAACGTTGTCCACTATAAAATTAAATTTTAACAGCCGTTTCAAAAAAATTAGTAGCTCCAAACATCCTGAGGTATAGTGGGGGACACGGGACCTCTCTGTTACCTTTCTTTAAATTACAATTTTTTCCCACATGAACGAATGTTCAAAATAATCCAACTCTTGCCTGAACATTTACCCTAAGTTATGTATTTAAATATTTTAACTTGATTACAGCTTTTACTATGTTTAACTTCTTGTAACATCTCAGGGACTTATATTGTCACAAATTGAAATATTGGTCCATATGCTATCATTTTAAAAACCCTTGAATAAACTTATATCTCATTAGTATAATTTTTTTTAATCTTACTTTTGCCAAGCATTTCCATGAGGTTGTTGTGGAATCCACGGTGGTCGTCGGTGGTCTTGTTAGCCCGCACCTTCTCCTGAAGAACTTCCATCAGCATCATCTCCTGCTGAAGACTGTTGCTCAGCATATTGACGGGGTACCTCTTGTTCCAGTCTTCAGGCCACGGTGAGGTTCCGTAATCCGAGTAATACCTTGCTTTCAGCTCCAATGATGTATCTAGGTATTTGTTATTCACCGTCTCATGGGATTTGGTTTCGTCTTCAGTCTTTCCCAGTTGATCTTTTGATAGGTTATTAAACATCTTAGAGGTATTCTTTTGATTACGGTTGGATTTTTCTTTTTCTCTTTTCACTTCTGAGGAGTCTATCGTTTTGACTCTTTCGAATCGAATGTGGTTTCTGTGGTCTCGGTCATCTTCATACCTTGGATATTTGATGGAAGGTTTGGCAGATCTGTCCGCATCCACATCTCCCGTGAACCGTACCGCTAACGTCAGGGTTACGCAGCAGACCAACGTCACGGGGGTGATCAGCCGCATACTTCTGCCACAGGTCACCGCGAGGGCATTTTATCCTCCAAAAGAGTTCTTGGACTGAAACAAATCATAACAAATATTGAAATACCATATAAGAATAGAAATGGGTTTTCTGGATTAAGGAGTACAATATGCTTTTAAAATTTATGAAATAATGAAACCAAGAAACTCTTGTACTCAAAGAGATTTTAGGAAGATTTTGTCTAAGATTGTTTAGTTTCCTTGGTTATGGTAATTGAAAAAATCTGTAGAGATATCAACGAATGTGTAATATTTGAGATCAAATGAAAATTCAATTAACAAAATAATCTAGTTTTCTAAAATAATCTAAAATTATTAAGTTTTTTTTTAAATTTAGATGTACTTTGCCTGTGTTCACATTGATCCAATGTTGAAAGGAAGTTCAACAAAGAAAGTTGAAAGAAGTTCATGGTAAAGATAGAAACAGTATTAAAAATGCATGCACAGGTATTCTTCAAAATATTATGTATGACACAAGGTAACTCACTCGTTTGCTAGAGAGCAAGACTAATTCCTGATCACTTCCAGTTGAACTAGGAACTTGAAATTTCGCAAAAAAATACTTGTATGGATAAAATTCCAAAGAAAAAAGTCCCAAAGGGGAAATTTCAACTTAAAACCCTACCAAAATTGAATAATAACAAGGGTGGAAATCGGTAACCTAAATATGTATAGTTTTTCTATTTTACGCTGTAACTTTTGAACAAGAGGTCCTAACTCAATTCTGTGGGAAAATGGTTAGTCAGGAATTAGAGGTTATTGAAATTATAAGCATATAATATAGAATCTATGTCCCTCCCACACTATTCTGACACATCAAACTAGAGTCTTTGTACTTTGATTATTATTGTTTTTATATTTAGCTCTAGCGAACTCAACGATAAGTTAGTCTACTTGGTGAAGCCAATGTATGTAATTTCAGTTTGCTATGAAAAAAATGTAATTTTGTCGGTTCTTATCCCCTTTAGCCTTAAAACTGTTTTACTTTAAAAACTTCAAAATTCTTATATAAAAATTGGATTATTTTAATATTATTATTTACTATTATGGCATATAGATGCCTGAAATTTAGTAAATATTATCACCTCATGTAGAACTTACCATAGTAGCAGCCATTGGTCAATTTCAATCAAAGTCTAGTAAAAAATATGAAAACACAAAATCCCTAACATTTTTTTCATGTATAGGTTTGTAATTTCCGTTAACATACTGCTATATCGATATTTGTGATTTAAGACATCCTTCAAATTCAGTATTGTGCATTTTTTGTACATCTCAACTCCTTCAACCCCAAAAAGCATAATAGTTGACAATTTCTCCGCTGTATATGGCCCCTGCATTAGTACTAACCCAAGAAATTTTAATCCCCTCCAACCATGAATTTTGAACCACCCCCATCCCCTCATTAATGATTCTTCCTGTGAACAGTAGAGATCTTTCAGGGGATCGCTATAACTATATAATTTATTATTACAAATTTTATTTGATTTTCTTGGATTTATTTAGTTTTTTTTTTTTTTTGATTCATTGGTCCTTTTTCATGATTGTTTTCCTACTTTAAGCTCGAACTTTGAAACAGTAAGAGGGAATAAACTGTGTGTTTTATCAAACATATCTTGAAACGAACCACATTTTTGGAATTAACATTTTGACGAATCATATGCCAACACTCAAAATCTAATTTAATGATTTGAACTGTTATTGGTATATTTTCAGGCTTGAGACTTTATAAACCATAAACGAATTAGAGGTTTTAACAAAATTTGTAACTCCAGAGCCCCAACCCCCCACCCCCCCCCCCCCCCCCCCCACGACTCTTCTTACTAATAGAAGGGTTCATTAAGGGTCTGTCTAATTTTACAGTTTTATCTATTTAGTTTTAAAGGAATTTTTAATTATTGTCATGTTTGAATTATTTTCTTCTATTCTTTTAATACTCTGAGCTTAAACTTTCAAACGGGTAATATGGAAGAAACTGTGTCTTTTAAGAAACATATTTTGAAACCAGCCAGAGTTTAAACATTCAACACTTTAGCGTATCTCTAGCCGCTTAAAACTGAGACCAATTTTGAACTTTGATCTGTGTATTTTGTTTAACACTTGAGACTTTAAGACCTAAGCATGATAGCTCGAGGTATCACATATGTCGCCGCAAACGAACCCTGAATATAGGCCGTGTCTCAAAGTTTGTTTCCTATAGCAACGAGTACACTTCATATGATAGCTCTATTTTTTGTTACATAACTCTTTTTTGATCATCCGGCACTGTATATAATATCCAAAAGTTTTGAAGAACCCAGCTGTTACAGAAAAAAATCCAACTGTGTGCATTCATTACAATGTGTTGCAGTATGAAGCCGATGACGACTGTATATTTTTTTCTGCACTTTGTTTACATTTGGATAGGTTTATTGATTTATTGACTCAATTTATTGAATTTTACTTAAAACATACAAACTTACTACAGATTAAATAACTTCTACCATCATCCTTAAATGTAGTCACTTCATCCAAATTCTTTGGTCTAGAAACAGACTCATCATTATCATGGTGTCAACATGTCGATTCACCCCTTCCAAAAATTAGCAAAGCTTTTTATGCATTACTTACTCTCAGACAGTTAATTTTGATATCCTCAGACAGGTGTACGTAGCTTATTTTCATTTCCTAATTTGCTATGGCTTGATTTTCTGGGGTAATTCAAGTGATGAAGCTTCTAGAGTATTCCTAGCCCAAAATGAGTCATCAGATCAACTGCAGAAACTGGTCCCAGAGATTGGTGCTAACAAAACTTCCAAAGATTAGGCATTCCTCTGCTCCCATCAATGTACATATTCCAATATTTCACCTTCTTAAAAACTAACTCTGATAAATTCTTCAACAGAAACCATCAACACAACTACGAACTACGAAACTACGAATTAACGAACGTATTTAACTACGAATTATGCTTTACTTCAATACTCTCTTCACAAACTTCTTTTCTTGAAGCTGCACCATTGAACAGTTGTTTGGAGATATTCAGTACCTTCCCAACTTCAATAAAAAGTGAACCGAAAAATATGTTTTGAATCTTTGTCCAGGCATTCATTCTACAGTGTGAATGAGTTTCTTTCACATGCCACAAGAAATGGCACTTACTAGGGATCCACTACTTGGATATAATCCACTATAAATGTTTTTTTTTATGTTTTTATAACTTATATGGTATGTTTTGTTGTATTTTAATACTTTTTGTTCAACATGGTAAATGTATTTAGTGTACTCACTCTTTTGTATGATGTGTCTTATGCATTTGCACCCGTGTGTTTCCTGCCTCTCCGCATTTGTAGCAAAGAGTGGACGGATCATTTCCTGTACACTCACTGAGACGGTGCCAATAATCCAGGCACTTATAGCACCTAAGGACTGCGGTCCTCAAATGCACCGCGCAGCTGAGAAATCGCATTTCGGAAATGGCCAATTGGAAGAAGCCTGTCCGACTCTTTCTTAGAAAGGTCAAGGACCGTCATCTTCACTTGCCGCTTGTTTGGTCAGCATGTCTCACCGGTGCCTTGTCCAAGGCGTCGATGACCTCAGGTGTTTCAGTGAGAGAATCGAGAACCCTTATTTACCTCACCAAAGACCCGCTTTTCTGGGGCGACGACATTTAATTCCTATCTGACTGCCGCCTCAAGAAGTATCAAGAACCGGCTCAATATCACACCTCTCACAGCCTTTTCCCAACTGTAGGAGAACATCCCCTTTGGGGTTGGTGTCACGCAGGCATCCGGGTTGGTAAGAGATAGAATGCTTGGGGTATGTAAAGCTATGTTGATTAATATCTGAAACCATGCTGGCTCTCAGTCAATACTTCATTTGCTTCTCCATACTCTTGAAACTGTTGATTGATTACTTTTTCATATATCTCTCTGAGAAAACAGGAAAAGGTGAGATTAAATGGTAATTTTCAATAACATTTCTACAGGTAAAAAAGTTCTATAAGCGTAAAATCTCTGAGAATACTGTTGTGGTTTTTTTCATTGACACTATTATTACATATCATATCCCATTTTATCTTTTTTATTCCGTTCCTTAGTTCTGCTGTAGTTTGTTAAGTGAACCTTCTCTTGAGGGCGTTCCTTTAAGCTTTCTTTCCATCTTTTGTTTTGGTAATGAAGCCCAGATTGCTTTATGATCAGGAAAGCCAATATCTTTCATAATAACTGGGTGAGTTTGGGTGAGTCGGTGGCGTAGTGGTTAGCCGTCGGACTTCGGGACCATGGCAGCGATGTCGTGGGTTCGAATCCGCGATCTGCCAGTGACTTTTATCAGTACCTTTCACCTCTGTACTGTAGCGGCTCACCCCCTTACTTTGTCTAATATGATCCACGCACAGATCAATAGTCTATGTGGACGGGGCAAAGTAAGGCAAAACTCTTATTTGAAGGAAAAAAAAATTCTTTCAACTGCAATCTTCTGGCTCATAATAATACTATATAGACAAGTATAACTAATATGTTTAGTCACTTCACTATTCATTAACATACACTTTAATAGACTACCAATAAAATTTAAAATACAGTACATAAAAAAACTAAATGAGCTGCTTAAAACATTATATTGTAGGCCTAGTCTGTAGCTATTATTAAATTTAACTTTTTCCTACATTTAAGTTAATTCAACAAACTTTTAAGGTTTTAAAAAAATTTCCAGCGTAAACTAGTGAGGTAATCTGTTGAAAAAAACAATCAATTATTTATTGTCGGCTCTTCAAAATTCAAAATTTCAATGGCTGAGCATTCAAAGTAAAAATCCTCATTGTATACCTTGAGATAATTTTTTACTTTATACTTAATATCTGAATAAGTATAATTGCTGATCAACGAGAAACGACTTTTTAATTTGTAACACAGATATTTAAACAGATATTTTCTTTAGGCATTCAGTGCTCTTTATAACATAAAATCAAAGTATTCTGACGAAGTTCCTCTAAAAGTAAATTCAGATCATCAAACGTATCTTTAATTCCTTTATCATTCTAGCTACACAAACACTACGAAGAGGCACAGTTTGGATGGTGCCTTCAATCTTTGGATACACAGCAGTGAACACTACCGTGTGTTGCAAGCTATGAAGGCACTTTTACATCCACATCAGGCCCATCAGCGGCGTGAAATAGGGACAAAGCAATTTCTTCTGCTGAAATTAAATGTGTTCCATGGCGTCCCCTGATCTTCCTCGTAAAATCCCTAATTTTGGGAAAAATCATACAGACGCGGATCCAGAGAGTGATCTTAGGGACAGAACTACCGGGGAATATTTGCTAGGCAGTAATTACTCACTAACAAAAAAACAAAAAACAAAACAAAACTGAAAACTGCGCTCATTTATTTATTTGGTTACACTATTTCTAATTTGTTACAATTAAATCTTCCACTATGATATTAACATTTTCGCACTCAATGTTAGTTTGAAACGACACCTACTTTAAACAGAGTGTAGGCAAAATAAGCGTCATAGTTCATGGTTAGTTAGTTCATAGTCATAAGCGTATAGTTAGTTCATAAAACAGTAACAGAGTGCAACAGCTTCCAGTCACATGGGCAAAAAATAATTCAGTTTGGATGGAGTGATGTCATTGAGTGTGCTGTGGCAATGTATTATTGATATAACACTAACCTCGAAATTTCCCAGGTGCACATGCATTTTTCGAATGGTCAGTGAATTGTAGGAAATGGAAAACTATTTTTGTTTGAATTTTGTTATTTTTTTATATACATTGCTTATTTAACTATTTTTCTGTTGTGCAGAAATAGTAAAATACTGTATCGAATGTAACTGCCTCAAAATATTTCAAGAGGCATTATATCAAGCTCAAACATTCAACGTGTTAGGCACTGACCCTGCCACAGTCACAGTCACGCCGGCTGACACTACCGCCACCGCCTTGTCTTGGGACTTGCCTTGAGGTTCAGTTCGTTCAGGATACAATGCTGTTAGTTGCTGACACCTCAAAAATATCCTCATTTACTTTATAATGCGATACGATACAATATACATCCACAACGGCTGCATTAAGGCCCCGGTCTACCCCTGGCGCGCCACCCAAATGCAGGGGGTTTTTGAGAATTTTGTTATCTCCTTCTATAGCGTAGAGCTAAATAAGGTTTCATATTGAAGAAGTAGAAGAATAAGAAGAACGGGACTCTATTTCCTCGGTTATACTTTTTTAATTATTTCAACAAAACTAATTGACAACTTTAATTAAAAGTTGGAGAAAGCAGATGATTTTAAACAGTTATAACTGAAATTATGAATGGCATTTAAAAATTCTAAGACCACAAAAAAAGAGATTCGTCTATCTAATTTTAGAAGAATTTAAGAGCCAATCTATATCTTAATTGGTTAATTTTAAAACACGATTCTTGTAAACCTCTGCAGCCATCAAACTCGCCTAGCGCTACGACCATGATGAGGCGGCAGCGGCATTCGGCAACATCGTGAGTAGATGATATTCGGGCTCATGTAGAGCGGTGCCATGGATAAATTTTGATTCCTAGTACAAATTTGAAATAAAAACTACCACAGCGTTTAAGAATTTTATGAAAAATTGATTAATTTAGTAAAATTTGTGGCTCTC
Organism: Neoaliturus tenellus; assembly: GCA_030545055.2. Taxonomy (NCBI): domain Eukaryota; kingdom Metazoa; phylum Arthropoda; class Insecta; order Hemiptera; family Cicadellidae; genus Neoaliturus; species Neoaliturus tenellus. The sequence goes on from CM061535.1 coordinate 37,519,534, forward strand.
TTGCAGCTTATTGGTTATGTAATTTTCACAAAATTTGTTGGTAGCTTACTTGTTTGTTATACAGTTTAATTTTTTTAGCAAGAATTGGTAAAGAGGTGAACTATCTTTGGCACTAAACTTCTTTTATTTGTGATATAATCACGTGTGTCAATTTTACTGTTTTAGTTTACCGAGCAAACGGAAATTGATGGTTTTTGTTTGTTCTGATTGAACCTCAACATTTGACAAATAGAAACACATGATTATACTACATTAACAAAAGAAGTGTATCATCAAAGATAGTCCACCTAATATTGACCGCTTCTAGTTACCAAATTTAAATGTACATAAGCAACTTATTTCTTAGAAGGTTATTATGAACTTCATGCTGATCACGGCGAATACATATCAGCCCGCAAACGCGATGCTGGGTTGGATATAGATGTCTAGACGGTTTTACGTATGATTTATAGCTACCGTGTGATTCGTTTAAAGTTAGTGAAAGTACTTATTACATATATATCAAAACAGTAACAGTAACAAAAATAACCTAATCGCCGTAGCGCGCTGTGAACTTGCTGGCTGGGTATGTGTAGCAGGCCCAGTGTCGAGGAGATGCGTTCGCCGCGATCATCGATGAAATGGCTGTCTTAAAGGAAGCAGAACTCCAAATTCGTAAAACTTAGAAACGTTACATTTTTACATGCTGCTCATTAAATAGTCTTCCTTAAATATATGTGTGTGTGTGTGTGTGTGTGTGTGTGTGTGTGTGTGTGTGTGTGTGTGTGTGTGTGTGTGTGTGTGTGTGTGTGTGTGTGTGTGTGTGTGTGTGTGTGTGTGTGTGTGTGTGTGTGTGTGTGTGTGTGTGTGTGTGTGTGTGTGTGTGTGTGTGTGGTTTTTTTAATGATCCTAGTTCAAAATGTCATAAAAGAGTAGCTGTCTTAACAAACAAATACCAATTTTTTTCATAATAGGTTAAATAATGTTTTACTTAAGGTAGCCTAGCACAATCTTGGACCCTTGGGGGGAGGAATTCCCCCCCCCCCTGGATCTGTGCCTGAAATCATAAATTAAGCATAACCCATTTGAGATCGGAAGATCGGTTTAGTTTGATGTATAATAACCCTTTGGAATCTTTTTTTTTTTTTTTGTAGATTTGATAACAAATTTTATTCAACCTCCTCGTGGGTCATCTCTATTTTTGGGCTAATTTTCTGTTTAAGCTTTGTGCAATTTTTCGTGTTATCTTTGAGTGCCTTATCTGTTTTTAGGTTTGCCTTTGGACTTCCTCCGGGTTTTCCTGGTGTGTTTTTACTAACTTTGTTGTGTTATAAGGTTTTCTTTCACCTGAAGACGGAGTCAGATTCCAGATCCCGAAACGTTGTGAATTTTATTTTAATGATTAAGTATGAAAACTGTCCGAAATAATTTACTAAACAATAACATAAACTCACCAACACGAACAATGAACTTTAAACGAAGAATTAAAGCTAATAATTATTCTATAGTATAGCTAAACAATAAAAAGGAGTTTTTTAGTTAAAAAGTTTAAACAATATTTCTACATCGACGGTCATACTTGTCGGGGGAGACAGGTCTGTTGTAACGGGGAATTTATGAGCTCGCAAAATTGACGGGGGTGACAGTTCTGCTGTGACTGTCATTTATGGGCTCATGCTCGTCCAAGATGACAGGTCTACTTTGATGGAGCATTTCAGGGCTCACAGGTGTCAAGAATGACAGTTCCGCTGTGACGGGACATTTCTGGGCTTACACTTGTCAGGGATGACAGTTCTGCTGTGACGGGACATTTCTGGGCTCACACTTGTCAAGGATGACAGTTATGCTGTGGCGGGACATTTCTGGGCTCACACTTGTCAAGGATGACAGTTATGCTGTGGCGGGACATTTCTGGACTCGCAGGTGTCGATGATGACAGGTCTGCTGTGACGGGGCATTTCTGGACTCTTAGGTGTCGAAGATGACAGGTCTGCTGTGACGGGACATTTCTAGGCTCACACTTGTCAGGAATGACAGTTCTGCTGTGACGGGTCATTTCTGGATTCGCAGGTGTCGAGGATGACAGGTCTGCTGTGACAAGACATTCCTGGACTCGCAGGTGTCGAGATGACAGGTCTGCTGTGACGGGGTATTTCTAGGCTACATTTGTCAGGAACGACAGTTCTGCTGTGACGGGTCATTTCTGGATTCGCAGGTGTCGAGGATGACAGGTCTGCTGTGACAAGACATTCCTGGACTCGCAGGTGTCGAGATGACAGGTCTGCTGTGACGGGGTATTTCTAGGCTCACACTTGTCAGGAATGACAGTTCTGCTGTGACGGGTCTTTTCTGGATTCGCAGGTGTCGAGGATGACAGGTCTGCTGTGACAAGACATTCCTGGACTCGCAGGTGTCGAGATGACAGGTCTGCTGTGACGGGGTATTTCTAGGCTACACTTGTCAGGAATGACAGTTCTGCTGTGACGGGTCATTTCTGGATTCGCAGGTGTCGAGGATGACAGGTCTGCTGTGACAAGGGCTGTAGGACAGTGCGCCAACTTCTATAAAAACTTTGACGAGGGTAAGTTTATGGACCCTCGTGGTGCGGACACTGCGCCAGCTTTCGAGAGAGGTCGGAGAGTCAAAGGGGAAGGAGGGGCAGGAGAACGCTACCCCCCAGCCTAGATCTGGTTCCAAGAATTTTCGACGCTTCGTTGCTCAGTCGAGCACAATAGCTGTATTTGGGATTCCACGTTGCCGCTTGGAGCTTGGTTTTCAATTACGAGTCTAGGCCTATTAAAAGTTCAATGGTGGATTAAAAAAACTTTGAAATGAAAATAAAATAACACATAACTAACCTTTTGTATATGAACAATTGTTTCATGTTCAAAATTTTTATTATGTTTTCGGCAACGCACTAAATCACCCACCGTACCGTAAAATATGCAACTAGATTGGGTCGTGGCCTCTCTGAGAGATAAATGTATTGATAGGCAAGCACGTTTCTTTTCCTCTTTTTTCTCAGCTTGTGAGCATCTAACCTAACCTAACCTAACCTAACCTAACCTAACCCAACCCAACCTAACCTAACCTAACCTAACCTAACCGCATAAAAGCTGAAAAGGAAGTGATCCATGCAAATCTCTTATTCGGTATTCGGTATATACTCAAATCATGGTATTCACAAAACCTTAGCCCCGGGTTCCGTGACTCATATCCGTGTCAACTTCCCCTATATTGTTTAGTCACGGGCACGGGGTACTTCTGAGAAACGCATTACACTGGGCCATCCGGCCCCTCTCCCAGCGTCGTCCTCTCTCTCCCCCAACCCCAACGCGGGTCTACCTGGCAACTGGCGCAGGCGCCGCGAGATGGATTTTGACATTTTTATGACCCCAACCGATAACGATGAGCTGGCGCAGTGTCCGTTTCCCTGTGACGGGGCATTTCTGGACTCGCAGGTGTCGAGGATGACATCGCGATCAGACTGGTTCCGCTCCGAGGTCCGGAATAACCATCCGGCATCCAAACTCTTCTTTACACACTTTCCTTTTCTAACCAGAGAGCGCGCGGGCTTTCAACCGCGGTCACGGCTGTTTCCGCCCGCCGCCGTGTAACCACGTGGTTATTGTTAATCTGCCACGGTTATCGGCATCTTTAGACTATACGCGTTAACCTGATCAACAGACTTGTGAGATATTACATAGAGCAGTGGTTTGATTGTATAAAATAGTTTAACTCCGAGTGACTATAGGGTTAATTTATAGACGCATTCATTGACCAGTTGTTCTGTCTATAACAGTAAGGGTTTTGTTATGAGTGGATTGCCACTGTATTGTAAACTATATAAGAAAGATTTAGGTGTAGGCCTACTTGTAGATTTGTATAGGCCTACTCATATAAAACTCTGATTTCATGCAATTCTATTTTTAAAAATGTATACAATAACATCTCAAAACAATTATATTATAGAGTAAAACATGATAAAAAGAGTAAATTTTAAACATTTGACAACTATCAAAGTATGACCCATGTATTAAGGATAATACAATAAAATAAAAAAATAATAATAATAATAGAAGTTTCAGTGTTCACGATTATTTAGATTCCTGTCGTATAATAATCAGATAATTACTCGACTTAAAGTGATTTTATTTGGATACATTATTATTACACTATGTATGACTTTTTGAGCTTAAATCACTTGTAGGCCTACTTATTAAATTGTATATCACATGTATTCAAGTATTTCCATAAAAACAAAAACTATTAAAAACCAATATTGACTAAACCCAAAATGACCAATCAACAAAATAACCATGTAAGACTAAGATTTCCTGAGAGCAATTACCTCTTCACCCCTGGGCTAGTAGCCCATTGTTGCGCAATCGGCAATGTTAACCATGCGGCTTTTAATGCAAGACATGGTATTTTATTCCCCTGTTTCGGACGCCGTTTTTCAACGATTTCCTTTAAACTTGGTAAGTGTTTAGTTGAATGAATATTAGGCCCCTCATACCTCGAAATTTTGAAAATTTAAGAAATATTACTCTCTGTGACGTTGCAAAGTAACTCGATTTTCCTTAGTAATATTTGTTAAATTCTCAAAATTTCGAGGTATGAGGGGCCTAATATAACTATTCAACTAAACACTTACAAAGTTTAAAGAAAATCGGTTTAAAAAGGGGCGTCCGAAACAGGGGAATAAAACACCATGTTTAGCATAAAACCCGTATGGTTAACATTGCCGACTGCGCAACAATGGGCTCCTAGCCCAAAAGTGAAGATGACTCTTAACCACACAGCGAGTTGAGACAGAACAGGTGGACTTACGTAGCAACACAGTGCGCTTCAGTCACGACAGTAAACACTTACCAAGTTTAAAGAAAATCTGTTGGAAAATGGAGTCCGAAACAGGGGAATAAAATACCATGATTTGCATTAAAAGCCGTATGATTAACATTGCCGACTGCGCAACAATGGGCTACTGGCCCAGGGGTGAAGATGACTCTTAAAACACAATCTTTATACTGTTGAGTTCCGATATAACACAACCGTGGGACCGCTGAGGTCCACATCCAGAGCCGGAATCGCTGTACAGTATATACTTTGGGCCCTCGGCGGGCTTTCTGCGTTTACCTCCGTCCTTTGTCACCTTTAGTGTTATTAATCCCACAGGACTACCGCGGTTTTAGAAACTACCTTTCCATCTTCAGGTCATATTTCAAGACAATTTAACAGAAAGTTTGACATGTCTGTTGTCACACATTTAAAAAGTACGTCACGTTAATACGAAAAACACAACACGAACAGACGTACATTTTGCGCACTGTTTTTTAACTTGGACCGGCCGGTAGGTGATCGCCGATTATCTTTTTTCGTAGGTAGTCGATTATCACATTAATTTCTACTAAAAATGTTCGTCCCCGCGGAAAACACCACATAAGTTATGCTACAGCGAGTCAGCCTTAAATTATTATAATCTCATAAACTGATGTTGTAAATCAGTGTTTTATTTGTGTTCATATCAACTCCTAGAAACTTCAAAGAACTTTTTAACACCATATTTATTAATTTATTTAACTGAAACCCTTAGATCACTAATCTTTCATTATTTTGACGTATTCAACAACAATATAAAAATGAGCTCTTATGACTTACCGTATGCTATTACTATAGACTACACTATCATAATTTTTGACATATTTTTCGTTTATTGGTCTTTGATTAAAGGAAAATAAATTAGATTGTGCTACTTCCTATTCAAGACAAATAAACATATGAATTAGAAATATATTGCTTATCCAGCCACAAACTGTTTCGTATTTTTTAAGTTCGTACACAGAGAACTCTGACTGAAACATCTCACATTGTCCCCCAATCCTCTTTTTATAAAAATCCTAAATTTCCCACTTTCAGGATGAATGTCCCCATGTAAAAAAAGGGTGTGTTCCACTTGTCCCCAGCTTTGGGGCTATCTCAAAACCGTCATTTGCCTCGGAGGATTAATAGGTAGAAATTGGGCGCTAAGCACAGGTCACTTGCCCCGGCAGAAGAGAGGGAGCTACAGCCCCTCCCCCAACGGCCTTAAAGTAAATTATGGTGTTACAGTTCATTTTAGAACAAGGATGATTTGGTTAAATCACCATTTGTTAACGTAATAGCACTCCCGTGTGACTTTTAAATTGATATCTCATTTTCCATTAAATTTATGAAATACACTTCATGCAATATTTCAATTAGAAAAACTAGTGAAAATTAACCCTTCTTGTGTTTTGTCACCAAGCCGGGGAGTACGATAACTCCAGGATACCTGTTTTACTCCAAAAACTCACGTTCATGCACCACGGAAGGAGGGATACTTTAACATGTAGGCTCATGAAAGAAACTGTTTTGCGCCATAACTTTGATGTTAGCATTTTGTATTTCTTTTAAATACTTCTTTTTGATTTTTTTATTGATATAAAAGTAACGAAAATTTATTTAGGAATGTACAATCTATTCGACCCAATTAGTGGACCGCGTTCGCACGAAGTCGTAATGGAGGTAAGTGAAGCAGGGGGTGCAATGCAATTCATTCGGGACTGCCCTTTACCCAACAGAGCATTCAGCAGCCGGCCAAGCCAAGTGATGGTGTAAAGGCCTATTTCCCCAGACTCGTCTAGTGCGTCTGTCGCTTGGCGATGATCGCTCCGCGTCAATCGCTGCCCACTGCTTTTCGTTCTTTCAAATGAATCTAATTTCCCAGACGCGTCTATCGCTTCAGCCGCCAGCGTCTGTAACTGAGCCGCTATAGCGTCCATCGCGGACCTCTGCTCCTAAAGCAGACGGAGACTCAGTTAGTCGCGCCTATTGTAGCAGAACCAGTGTTTTCAGTTGTTATCTGTTTCCAACTATTTCAAAGTTCTGGTGTTTACACTGTTTAAAAGTTTGGTGGTATGTCCCAATCAAAGTGGTGTTTTAGTAGTGAAGATGATGATGATAAAATTAATTTATTGACAAATAAATTGATCTAAAATGTTTTCATAATCTATTTTCCTCAGATGAATACTTTGCTATTTGCTTTTACCACTAAATTTGCAAATAGCACCAACACGACTCCTTTCGCCACGAAAAAAACAACCCAGTCACTGATCAAAAATCGCAACGAATAGAAGTGCCTTTGAAAATATCCCCCAGCGATCATCGCTAACTTCTGATGGTGTAAGGGAAATGTTATTATCGACCGTTCTTTCTACCTGTTAACCCTTCGGGGAAAAAGAACTGTTTTGAAATGGCCCTTGAAACCGCGGAACAAGAGGAACACACTGGGTTAGAACACTGCCGACCTGGCCAGCTTAGGAACATTCACATTTGTAGTTCCGTTCTTCGTTCAGGGAGCATTGCAAAAAGACAACATCTATAACCAAAATGAGTTTTAGTTTTATAGATTTTTAATCGCTATTTTTTAATCACTGCCCTTTAATAAAAATATATCACTCTGGACATATCAGTTACAATATTGATAATACATGGAGATTCAAGATTCAGGAGGTACGGTAATGGTTCTGACTAAGCCCAATGACCTCTGAATAACGTCACGACACACAGGAGAAACTGTAACACGAAATGACGTCACCAAACCGGTTTGACATGGTTTTAAGATAATTAATCATTATGACGTCATCAAAGTCAAGGTCACCGTAGAATGTCAAATTGTAGCACTTTTAAGTTTGACGCATTTTGTCCTCTAGTTCACTGGATAATAAAAATCGATTTTCCCCATATTTTGTATGCGTGAAAATTCAGCACATTTGCCACTGCTGTCACACATCAGTTTGATGACGCGTCGCCTAATGCTATAACACCTTTGTGTCATCATTCGGTGGTCATTGACTAGAAAAACTAAGAGGACTGGCAAGTAGTGTAGTGACATAGCCTACTTAACAAATTTCAAGGTCGCTACAAAACTTGGCACTTTTGGAGTTTTTCATGGGAAAAAATGGAATATCAATTTTTATATTCCATTGAAAATTGGACTATAATCGCAACGAACCACTTCGTTGCTCTTTTTGACTTTTTTTTGACAAAATTTGGGCAAAAGTTCCACTGATTTATATATTTTGGGGGTGACATTAACCTGATGACGCCAGTGATGTCGTCGTTGATTATGTACTGGTCACTGTCGATGGACTTATTTTAATTGTGTCATGTGGTGATTAATCTCCTGATAAACCTGTCAAACCGTTTGGTGACGTCACTTCCTGTAACGGTATCTCGTGACGTCATTAAGGGATCATTGAACTGAGCTAGAACAAACTATTTTCCACTACTTCACAAGTAGGCCTACGTAAAGCGCCATGTGATTCTAGAGACTTTTTGTGTAAGCACCGCAAAGCCACCCAGGTGCGGAAATCCTTAAATTTTGCCGATGGACAAGTTTGGTGGGAAAATTAAGGTTGCATACAGAAAAGAATTCTGCTCTGTATAAAACAGAATTGGAAAAGATTGTTTCGTAATTTTTTTGTAATAAGTGGATGATTTATTGTTAGTGCGTGTTTAATACAAATAGGCACATCAATGATAGATTGATCAATGATTTAAGATTTAGAGAAAGGCAGTGTATAAAAGCGGTGTTTGGATTTTAGGTAGTGGAAGAGGGTTGGTCTATAGATGTTTCTTAACAGGTAAAGTCCTACGGCAAAGTAACAACAGAAAAAAATCAATCAAAATCATTGTAAAAAATCTATTTAGAATTTGAGTAAAAGGTGCTACCATATTCTTCACCTTACAATAATTTCATAAAGACCAATTTTTCTAACGTGACTGTCGTGGAGGAAGTCGACTCTTCTGCCTACAACGTTTCTCACATATTGCACGTATAGATAGGGCGGCATTGAAACTAGCATGGACTGAGATGAGAAAGTGTCACCTCACGGATATATCCACATCCCGTTGCCTTGTCGTGTGCGAGTCCATTCAAGAATTAAGAAATATATTGGCCGTTAAATTAACATGTCGGTATGTCACAAAAGACGTCAAGTCGTTACCGTGACTAGTTGAAACCATTATATAAAAGAAATAAAAAATGCTGACATCAAAATAAGTGAACGCGCAACACTGTTTCTCCTACTGTATAAGCCTGCACGTTAAAGTAGCCCTCTTTCCGTGGCACGAGAACAAAAGTTTTGAAGTCAAAAAATCCTAGACTTATCGTAAATCGTATCCCCCAGCTTGGAGATAAAGCGCAAGAATGATTCATTTTCACTAGTTTTTCTTATTGAAATATTGTATAGAATGTATTGCATAAATTCATCGGGAAATGATATATTAATTTAAAATTCATACGGGAATGATAGTAGATGATGAACTTATGGAGGATTTAACCAAATCATTCTTGTTCTAATTAAACTGATCTGTAACACCATGATTTACTTAAGGCCGTTGAGGGAGGGGCTGTAGCTCCTTCTCTTTTACCGGGGCAAGTCGCCTGTGCTTGGCGAGTATTTTTTTCTACCTATTAACCCTCTGGGGCAAATGACCTGTTCTGAGATAGACCCAAAACCGTGGGGCTTGTGGAAGGGAGGGTGACGATCTGTCAGTATGGCGATTAATAGTCTTTCGAACGATGGGAGGGTGATCCCTTGGAAAAGCCTCTTGAAAGCGCTTGATGTCACTTTTACACCCGGCATAAAGTCATTTTGGAAATCCCCTATAGTCACTCTAAAAAGTGTTAAGTTTATTGAGGACATGGTTTTAAACAGTAATCTAAGATAATTAAATATAAGTTAGAGGTCAAGCAAAACATGCAACGCCCTCTATAACAGATGTTCTTTTGCACCTATATGACATCACCATTTACTAATACTAGTAATGATGATGTCGTAGGTGCTAATGAACACCTGGTGCATAGAGGGTGTTGCATGTCTTGACCCCAGAATTTTCCTTATTTATTTTCGATTCCTTGGTTTTAATATTTTGGTGAAGCAAGATAGTATTGATACCGGGCGAGAGTTTGGAAGTAATGTATAGCTACCGTATTTGAGAACGAAAACCACGGAATCAGGATTTTACGTAGGGGGAAAACTCCTCAGTCAATTGAGTTATGAAATAAAAAGCTGTGATGTGTTGAAAAATTTGACCTTAAAAAGATAATACCATGTATAATAATTAATAGTAAGCCTCCCTTATACATGCTTACGAGTTGCTACTGAAAGAAAACGTCTTCAACAAATTGCCATTCAAAAAGAAGAAAAATTGTGATAGTACACTAACACGATTGCTAGGAAGCGTTTAGAATTTCATTATATGATATTAATTTCCATTCCCACACTGTAACTGGGTATGTGAAAGTCGTCTTTTCACGTTTGTTTGTGGTCGAGTGGTTTGACCGTTCCACCGGATGGAAATATCTCTGTACGAATGCACTTATGTCCTTGAAACAGTTTCTTACCCGTCTAGCAAAAGCCACAAAAAACATTCATTTGTTTTAATATTAATTTCAATACCATCCGTAAGTCAAATTGAAACAATGTTTATTATTCAATACATTCTATACATTCCAAATTAAGTTTATAATGTGTTCAGTTTAAATGAAATTAAAAAGTAAACTCGAAATAACGTGGTCCATTTTAAGTTATTCAGGATTACGCAGTGTAAGATATTATTCACAACTATTTCTTCCGGTAAAGAAGTAAAACACTGATTATAAATATATGTATAGCCTATATATAATTTTTTAGATGGTTAGGAATAATATTTTTTAAATACCTAATATATACAACAGATTGTATGTTAAAATAACTCCTACAGATTTAAATATTTTTATTCCTTACCCTACTACAGTATTTTGTTGTTATTTGAACAGACAAGCGTGAGAGCTATCTAAAAATATAATTACAGTACACAAATACCTTTTTATACTACAAAAATATTTGGTTTTTTGTTACAATTTGTGTTATAGGCTACTACATTTCGGGGGTTTCGTATCACTTCATTGTCTATAGTTTAATCGCTTGGGAAAATGTTACATAAAGAAAGGCCTATAGGTTTTTGTTGGTGAAAATGTGTTGTTACGAACGTGGGATGTGTTTGGAGGATTTTGCCCAATTTTTAAAAATACAAAAACCAAACTAACGTGTTTTAAAAGCTCCCCCAAAACTATAGTAAGATGCACGAAAATAGTCCGATGGAAATTTTAACATCTGTGTCCCCCTCACCCCCTCTCGCCCTGCAATGTTGTCATTTTTTGTTATGTTTACCATGTGTAATACAGTATAAAAATGTGTTTTAGAATAAATCTGGCAACAATGCATCGACTCTCATCGGACTATTTTCGTGAATCCTACTATAATCGATGACTTTTATCCAGGAAACTAACTAAACTCAAAAACACTAGGTGGTAAAAATAACCTGAGAGTTTCTGGAATAAAATAACGTTACGTTTGGACTTCATTGGAGTCGCCAAAGTATGAATGCCATTTTAATTTACAGTATGGCATTTGGTTTCGCAACAAAAACTTTTTTCTGTAGGTCACAAAAAAATCTCTATCAGTGAGATAAGGAGAGGATATTGAGATCCGGTGCAATATTGCCAAACATGAAATGATCTGCTCCGGGAACAGTCTTCCAAAGACGCTATTGTCACGCCTGTTTTGGAGTAGTTCCATACCTGGACTATCTATGCCTAGACCTACCGCCTGTTTTCACCTTTAAGGGGGCCGTTCGGCACCGAAAATCTACCCGAAAACATGCAATCGTATTTCCAGCCTTCGGTTGGAACTGTTCATCGTAGACTTAAGATATTTGTTTTATATGGTAGTCAAAGAGTGGTTCTAGTGGAAGTATACCTGTTTTTTTCTAAAAAAAATTTTATAATAACTTTTATTTGATGCTGAAATTCACTAACTTTGACATACATTTTCAAGTAATAATATCACAAATTATTGAAAAAGCAGGTAGCCTTCCACTAGAACCACTCTTTAACTTCAAATAAATCGTAAAATAAAATATTTTGGTCGGTAAACACTAACCGAAGACGGGAAATACGATTGCATGTTTTGCCCTCGCGCGGGAAAAAGGCCACTGTTTCGGGTGAACCTAGCGGCGCGGCAACGAACTACGTGAAGGAAACTACTACCAGTCCTGTTTAATTTTTCTGTTTCCTTTATACTATCCATCTTACAAATATCTTCAAGCAAAAGTAGTTTTCAAGTTATAAAAACAAACCCAACCTTCCACGCCATCGATCTGTCGTCGATCTCCTAGCCACTGTATGGCTGCCGGCAACGCACGGCACACCGCTGCGCCGCTCCTGCCAGTAGCTCTCACTTCTCATACGTGCCGCCGATGCATTGAATTCGGGGTGAAGTTGTTGTTGGTAAATAGCAATCCGAAAGGAAGGGCCTTGCAAGCCCTCAAAGTTGGTAATTTCCCCATTTGATTACACTATAATAGTACTATATGCAACATATTTCTATTATCACATCTATTATATTAACTACGATAGAAACAAAATATTAGTCTATTATAACCGTTAGTAAAATAATAACTGTTTGTAAAATACCCTCTACTAGATTTTTTTCAGATGAGGTGTCTTTGTTACTGACAAATATTCATTATTCAGGATCATTAAATAATAGCACAATGACCAAAGGCAGTCATCCAAAGCACTCTTTACAATCTCGAGATACCCGTCATGATACCGTAAATGAATGCTTAATTTTGTCTATGGCTAAAACCTATATCGATTCTAAAAAATGGGCTTTTTAATAAATCAAAATCCTTGAGCTAAGACAAAAATTAACATAATGTAGAAAAGGGGCAATTATTAAAAACCGTGCGGATGCTCAGCACCCATTTCAGAATAAATACAGTAGCCTACTTTCAATAGTGTGCATCATACACCATTCTTTTTTCAACCATTTGATTTCTGTATTTTGTTTTTCCATTAGTTGAAATAGTATTTTACCTCCTGTTTTATTTTTTAGGGTCACAAAATGTTAACACACTCCGTTACAGTAGACTGTCTTCACTCACTGTACAATTTTCGGCTCTCCTAATAAATGCAAGTAACTTATTTGCGTGAAAACAAAGTAAACTTTTTTTTAATCCCTATAAATTTTATAGAGTGTTTCTCCATTCTTAGAAAAGGGACAATGATTAAAAATCGTGATGGATGCTCAGAACCCATTTCAGGATAAATACACTATCAATAGTTTTTATCATACACCATACGTCATTCAACTGTTTGATTAACTTGTTTTTCCATGAGCTGAAAAAGTATTTTCCCTCCTGTTTTAATTTTTAGGGTCACAAAATTTGAACACTCTCCTTAAAGTACAGTGTCTTCATTCACTAAACAAAAGTCGGCTCTCCTAATAGATACATGTAACTTAGCCTATTTTCGTAAAAAAGTAAAATTGTTTTAACCCATGTGAATTTTATGGAGCTATTTCTCTGTTCTTTCTCATTTATTTGGAGGATTTTTGGGCATGTTTCTGTTTTCCCTAGTCTTTGGAGCAAACGTCTTTAATTGAAACTATCGATCTACTCTATTCGATTCTACAACGATTCGAACTCCATTCGATTCTACAATTTAGTAAAACACCAAAAATATCTATAGTGTAATTTTTCAGAACACCAACACTTTGTTGGCTGCCACACTATACGTTTGAATTAATATTAGTTTAATTTTAATTCTATGGGTTTAGTTTATTCTCTTTTTAAAATCAAACTAAACACATACTTTAATGCAAACAAAAAACCTTTTCTTGAACCATAACTCATCGCTCATTGTACCCGTTTCAAGATCAAATTCTATTTTACCATTTATTTGCATACCTAAGCCTACGCTGGATTATAAAGTTTTCTTTCATTTAAATGTTGATGTAAAAATCAGCGGTAAATTTATAATAGTTTGTAAGATTAAAGTAACACTCCTAGTAAATTTTGTAGTCATTCGACGCAAAAAAAACCTATTTTATTAAAGTATTGCCACTTTAGGTGATTAGTATAATATAAATCATCTTCACTCATTGTATTCCACCCGGCTTTCTTTTTAAAATAAACCAAAACATATGTTCCAATGTACACAAAGCAGACGTTTTTCGATTCCCCGTGCTATTCTTATGGAGGACGTTTTACGTTATTCCTCATTTCCTGGTAACATTACGGACATCACGATAACTTTCCCTCGTGCATGGCACTGACACCTTTAATTTGAGACCCCTCTTATCTTCCTACGATTTGTAGAACGCTCACAATTTTTCTCAAGAAATTTCGCTTACAGAATTATATATACAGATTATTACCAACACTACCTAGAACACAAAGCCGAAGCGCTGCCCCTTTTATTGTAGTTTATAGTAAGATTAATAAGTGGTTTAAAAAAAGAATGAAACAAATATATCCAAGGTATTCAGAAAATAAAAACAGTACACTAAAATGGCAATACGTGTACTGCCACTGATAGGGGTACCGCAGGGATCTCTTCTTGGACCTTCACTTTTTTCCCTGTTTGTAAATGATCTGCCTGAGACCATCGTGACGGAATCTTTACTGTTTGCTGACGACGTCAAACTCTTTTCAGCCGTCTCAGAAGAGGAGGATTGCCTGAGAATCCAGCACAGTTTGGATTCCTTGGACCAATGGTGCTTGACCAACAACATGAAACTCAACATTGGGAAATGTCAAGTAATTACCTTCCATCGTTGCAACAACCCTCTGGTCTTCAACTACAGTGTTCGAGGAGAAGAGCTTTCCAGAGTTACGGAGATACGAGACCTGGGAGTTATTTGGACCTCTTCTTTGAATCCTGAAGCTCAGGTTGCTGCCATCTGCAGGAAGGCGAACAGAATGCTCGGTTTCGTTCTTCGATTTTCAAGAAACCTCACCAATTTGACTGCACTTAAAACGTTGTACTGTGCATTGGTCAGGCAGTTGCTTGAATATGGGTCAACAGTGTGGAGCCCACATCAACGTTATCTCTGCGATGAGTTGGAGGGAGTGCAGCGCAGGTTCGCCAGGATGGTTGGCGTGAGGAATGGCTACTTGTACCGCCAAGTCCCGATTGATGACATCTATCGTGAACTGGGTCTTCAGCACTTGGAAACCAGGAGACACATTGCTGATCTCGTTGTATTACACAAACTCTTAAATGGTACACTCGACTGCCCAGATATTCTTCAGCAGATTCAGTTCCGAACTCCTCTACGTACCCGGTCAAGAGACTTGTTTGTTAGACAGCATCACCGCACGAACTACGAGATGAATGCCGCACTCTTCCGCATGCAAAGGGCAGGCAACAGCGTGTCGGAGACTGTTGATTTCTTCATGGACAGTGTAGCTTCGATGAAGAGGAAGCTTCTAAGTAGTCCTTAATTTGGCAATTTGGCAATGCAGATTTCAGAGACTTTCATTGGCTGTTGTGCTGGAAAAAATATTAAACAATATTTGAATTGTACTTATCCTCACTACTGTATATAATTGTACATTAAAGCTCACATTAATTCTCCTGTAAAACTTAGTGTTATCTTGTATATTATTGTATGTTTCTATTATTGTATATTGTCACATTTACATTAGTATTGTTACTATCTGCTCACTCATATTATGTATTATATTATATGTACAAATGTATATTCTTTAAGATCAGAGTTGTAATACTAGTGTCATTGTTAATAGTAAGATATTTTCCATCATTCCATCTTGTTTGTTGTAAATGCAAAAATGGAGTTTGTCCGTTGGTATGTAAAATAAATAAATAAATACGTGGACTTTCTGTCAGAGATCAAATGCATCTTCCAAATTGAAAATGTATAGCCTATGTGAATTTACCTCACTGTATTTATGTATTTTATTATTTTCGTATTGTATAGTTTTTTATTTGCGTAGTCCATCTGTCTGAACAACTTTGTAGGGAAGCTATATTTTAGCTGATTTCAATCAAATCCTGCCTGTTCTCATCAAATCTTGAATTTAATTTAATCAAGTACTGAATAACAGCACCATCGCGTACAATGCTTATCAAGAAGTTACAATATGTTTCTATTTACGTTTCTGTATTAAAAATTGTCCAGGGAATTTTTTTTTAAATTAGTATTTAATGTTTTACGTCATTAAATTGCTATTTTATTAGTGAATTGAAAATTGAAAT
Source organism: Neoaliturus tenellus (assembly GCA_030545055.2). Classification (NCBI taxonomy): domain Eukaryota; kingdom Metazoa; phylum Arthropoda; class Insecta; order Hemiptera; family Cicadellidae; genus Neoaliturus; species Neoaliturus tenellus. Next base: position 37,535,648 of record CM061535.1, read on the forward strand.
CGTTTTTGTAAATTAGTCTCATTTTGTCTATATGTTACTTTTGTATTTGACTATGTGTTAATTTTGTAGGTTATACAATCAATTTGCTTTTTTATTTTGTATGTAAATAAATTATAAATATTTTTAAATTTACCTTGTTATGTTAAATCCTTGTAAGAAGTATTTTATTTATAATTTGAACACTACTTTATAATTAATTAAAATATTTAAATGTACGTTATTAAAACAAATCGTACATTGAAATAATATTATTGTTTTTTTAGGTTACAGACAATTTGGAATTCTGAAATTTAAACTATGACAGTTTGTTTTAAAATGATATCTAAAATTAAAACTATAAAAGTTTGTTTTGAAATTATATAAAACATTAAAAAGACAATGCCCTATTCTAAATAAAGTGATTATGGTAGTGTAATTTGTTGTTTAGCGACAGTATATGGATGTTATGGAAACTCTGACTGATCAAAAAATAAACATAACCGTGCAATCCGTCACTCAGAGTCGTGTGTTGAATTCCTCATACCCGCAGCACGGCTGTCGAGCCTCCCCCGGTGCGGGACAGACAGTGCCAGTGATGCGAGATAATTTTTACAACCCCGAAAACCGGGTCTGCGTCGGCCGCTCTGTTGTGCTGGCGTGTGGTCAGTGTCATTCATCGGAAATCTTTCGGGGTCGGTTGGGGGGGGGGGGTGACCAGGGACGCAACGGCCGCTCCTGATTTTCCATTTTTTGTGCCTTCCGATATCTTGGCTCGGGCGTCGGTAACTCAGGCAATCTTCCTACAAAATTATCGACATTTCGACGAGCCCATTTCGTTTTGCCGAACGGCCCCCTTAAAGCAAGAGCGCTTTATTATATTGTTCACCAACACAATATTCTTATTCTTATGAGGAATGGCGCGAGGCCGTGCTATGGGAATTTTGAATTTTTTACAATGATACGTCTACACTTTTACGTCAAAACACTTTTTTACATTGCATTACATTACATTGTTTACATTTTAGGTAACTACATGTCAACGTCAACATCCACCATCTTTTCCAGTGCGAGGTCCGACGATGACAGCATGGTCTGTCGAAACTAGTTACCTAAATCGTAAATAATGTAATGTAAATAAAGTGTTGTTTTGATGTAAAGGTGTAGTTTATCATTGTGAATTCAAAATACACGTGCAAAATGGTCATCAAGAAGCTAATTGAAATTCTTACTCCCCAAATAATCGTTACGTAGCAGTCAAACATTGGAAGCTTCAGTAACAAAAGCACGATGCTGAACCAGCCACTGATCCTTTTTTACTGAAATAGCAATAGCTGAGCTCTTAATTATTGCAACTATACATCAGAGACACAGCTGTTTAAAAATTATCAGGGTTTTGGACCTCCCCGTAACCCTGCTGGAAGGAATACGTTGCACTACAATCCTACTCTCAAATGGGAAAAGTTTTTCTTCAAAAGAATTAAGTACAACAATAACTTATTCATATAATTCTTTCATTCATTTTATGTAGTTCTATCAAATAAAATATTTTTATTTGTATAACTGCATAATGAGGCAATACCGCTCTCGTAAGGTGAAATTTATTTATTATGTTGAATAAGGCCATTTAAATAACATCAGGGGTGAATTTACATATGGGCTAAATGGGCTACAGCCCACGGTGGCAGAATTCGGGGGGCGGCGAATTTTGAAGAAAAAAACGGCATTTTTAGGCTTCAAATTAAAAAACTCAAATTATTGGATGCGGAAATTTTTTGGAAGAATTCTACAAAAAAAAAAAATGAGAACCGAGAGTGATTTTCTAAGCGAGATCATAATATCTTAGCGCAAGGGGTAATTAAAGAGCTTTAAAGAGGGGCTGGGAGAACTCAGTACTACGTTGATTTGTCACGGTAGCGATCCGCGCGTCCTCGCAAAGGAACCATCGGCCACCTCTCAAAGGAACCATCCGCCACCTCGCCACCCCCTCCTCCCATCATATATACATCCGCCACCGCTGAGATGCACCAGTGCATTCGGGGTGGGTGATTTGAGGTTATGACAGGTTATGTATGTGGCAGTGATAATTGATACTGCTATTGACACTATTATTACTTCAAACTTTATCGGGAAAACACATAAATAGCCGTAATTTCGCTATTGCACTTTATCTAATACTTCATTTTGAATACTCTAGTAGGCATATATGGTATAAAATCACTATGCCAATTTCTTGTTGCTACACTCATACGTGTCTAACAAACCTCAAAAAATCTACTGGGACTGGAAACGAAGGTCACAGTATTCCGCCCTATTCCACCGGCCGTGAACTACGCACGCGCACAAAGGCTAGTTTTCGACTGTAGCAACGGCACTTGTTAATGTGTCTCTAAATGGTTAGATAAAGAACCAGTCAAACACTAATAGCCATGCTTTGAGCCACACTTTGGTAGTTCTTGCATCGCAACGCAAAATCTTTGATTTATAGTTTTTAAATTTTAAGTTCCGTATAATCACTTTTCTCAGCTTTTTATGTCCCCACCCGTCGAAATAGCATAGGAATTGGGGCAATACTTGTGGATATAAATTATGAAATTATGGCGGGGGGAGGGGCGGCACTTTTTGAATAGCCCAGGGGCGGCAAATTTCCAAATCCGCCTCTGACTAACATTATTATGTCAATTAAATATCATATTATGTCCATATATCAAAATAGAAATACAAATCATAATATAAATACATTACAAAAGTATTGCATGAAGATTAGGTCTACTAAAAGTTATTATAGTGTTACAATCGCTGAAATAAACTTTATAGATTGAAAAACATTATTGGTTGAGTCTATAAAAAGACTGGGATCTACTAATTTTAACAGTCAATTCTGTCCTTTTCCGGGGTACTAGAACGATAAAATGTAGGCCTAGATATGTGTGCAGTATCTGAATTGTATTTGTATCCCCGGTAGGGTGTCGTGCTAAATGGGTACAGTGGTAAATGGGTACAAGCGTCAAATGGGTACAGCTTGGGGTGACAGGTGTTTAATTACCGTTTGACGAGGGTTTGATGCGAAGGCCATGAACAGAGGGAGTGGCAAATGGGTACACTACCTGCCTCGGCAGGGGCGGCGCGGTGGCGGCGCCAGCGGCCGGCCTCGGCCGGGGAGACACGAACACGGCGGGGGCTTACCACACATTAGAATACAGTACTTATAGTGTTTATGTGACCTAATAATCTCTTAACATTAATATAATATAATGTAAATTTTTTAAGAAGACGTATCTGGTGAAATATGGTGAAATACTCCGGTTATCTCAACAGAGAGACACAGCGCTACACTACGGTCCGGCTGGGATACACCGTGTAGAACATCTACCACTGAATTCGTAACAAAGAAGTGTTTTATATTTGATTTCAAATCAAATCGTGGGTTGTGTTTTAAAAGAAACACCTTGTATTAGGCCTATACTGTTTCTCCGATTCAGACTGGCGGACGATGTATACTAATAAGTATTTGTAGCATTTCTTAAAGAACATTATACTAGAGCAATCATGCCAAGGCTATTTAACAGTGTTTCTAACGAAGGAAAAAAACTGCTTTTCATCGTGAATCACTCCATATACAATTCAGACTACATTAACGAAACAAATTAATGAAAACATTAATCTTAACTTAGGCCTAAATAATATTTGTTTTAAGGGAGCGCTACACCTGAAAACATCGCGGCTTAACTAAGGTTCAAGCAGAAGCATACCAGCAAACCACTCAATCTATACAAAATATTCAATTTTAACGGCAAAGAAACATCGCCTGACCGCTAAGACTCGATTTACACTCAATTTCATTTTTATGTTTTTATCATAACATTTTAAAGCCACAACATAGTTCGCTACAACGTAATGAAAAAAAAGTTCCTGTTGTTTTAAAATACAGTACACAAAAATACTTCTCATTTAGGTAATTAATGGTCAGATAAAAAGACATTGGACCTTAAGTATAATGCTTCAAATAACTAAAAACAAAGGGTCGGCTAGTCTGAATAAGAGAGAGAAAGTAGGCCTAACACAGAGTGTGCTTTTAAAATACAACCTACGATTTGATTTGAAATAAAATATAACAACCCTAACACATATATACAGTATTAATATTTATATATTACTTTGTTACGAACTCCGTGGTAGATGTTCTACACTGTGTATCCCATCCGGACCGTGGTGTAGCGCTGTATCTCTCTGTTGAGATAACCGAAGTGTTTCACCACGCGAGGCGGGTGGAAAACCGTGTCAGATACGTCTTCTTAAAAAAATTTTATCACTAGAATAAAGTAAATGGAAGAAGACTGTAAAGTAAGTGGTATGAAGATAACTACAGTAGCCTACTTAACAAAATTTTGCAGAACTCGCAAAATGACATTATATTAATGTTAAGAGATTATTAAGTCACATAAACCACTATAAGTACTGTACTGTATTCTAATGTGTGGTAAGCCCCCGCCGTGTCCGTGTCTCCCCGGCCGAGGCCGGCCGCTGCCGCCGCCGCCGCCGCGCCGCCCCTGCCGAGGCAGGTAGTGTACCCATTTGCCACTCCCTCTGTTCATGGTCTTCGCATCAAACCCTCGTCAAACGGTCATTAAACACCTGTCACCCCAAGCTGTACCCATTTGACGCTTGTACCCATTTACCACTGTACCCATTTAGCATGCATTCCCCGGTAGCACCAAAACTGCGTAATCAATAAATTTGCATTATGAAATCAAACTATTACTTTTATGTCATCAATTAATATAAATTGATTCTAGTTATTACTCGTATTTAATTTTTTTATGATTCCAAGGAACCGCGTCTTATTTTAGTCCAATTATGTTTCAATTTAAGGAAATCTACTAAATCATATTCTTTCCTGTCTTAAAATATAAAATTAAAATTAAATCTTGTTTGTTTTCCCAAATCCATTCTACTCTGGATAGGAACATTGCATTTCAAGAACGGAGACCAGCGAGTTTCAAAAGAAAGTGAAGGAGAAATCATTCTAATAGTTAACACTCACGACTGGTACCCCGAAGCTATCGTGTGGTCGAAACTACTCACAGCATCTGCATTCATTTTACCCTAAAAACTTTGATAGTTTTACAATGGAATTTTCACTTATTTTCGCTAATTTTTTCGAAATCAGCAACTTTCCGTATCTGAAACACCAACTCTTGGCATTCTTAACTATTTAGAATTAACATATTAAATAGACGTGCGTTGTATACACACTTCAAAGTAGACTGTCCACTATCGATTTTGAAATGAAATTCAGTGATTTCTTTCTTTTCCTCATAAACATAAGAGATTTTATTGATATGGGGAGATTTGCTGTTACGGGTGGGGGGCTGTGAAAGAATATTAGTTTATCCTCACATCGCGAAGGTGCAAAAGACAACTTTGTAAAGTTAATTAATGATATGGATATAACTCTCGTGTTTTCTCAATAAAAACAATGGGAAACATGAATTATTTTATTCTGTAAACGCGATTATGCTACGTCAATGATCCAAATTACTAAAAGATCTTTTTAGTAGTTTTCGTTAAAACTGCCAAATTAAAAATATCATTGAAAAATTCCACTACATCATTAATTACTCTTTTGAAACCTTATAATCTCCCGTTCCCATGGTCTGATTTTCTAGATTCAACCATGAAAATATACGTAGTCCTACATATTTATAAAAAACAATTTCTCGTAGTATTTTTAGTTTTAGGTGATCCCAAAATTAAAAACAATTATGGTCCCAGACCTACCCTTTTAATGTTGACCACCGTGATAGCGTATCCCCTACAGGAGGAGTTTGCTTAAGGTCCAAATAAATTGAGGAGGTTTAGATGTAGTGGGGTACTCACGGAGGCGACGAGCGGGCTGGAGATGGCGGCGGCGGCGGCGGCGGAGGATATGAAGGGCAAGGACGATCACACCGCGGCACAGTCTACACTCACCGTCTACTGTGAGCACGCCAAGACACTCCAACCTTCCAGGAACTTTCTCCGCCGAGGAGGGGGGGAGGCACCTCTCATCCTATCGCTCCCAAAATTGAGGTCAATGTGTCTTTACTCTCTCCGTTCGTTTTCACTGCCACGCATCTCTCAGATAACCGGCGTAACAGTTGCAACAAGGCCGCTCCATACGAGACCAGGGACACTACTGACTACAGCACCAGCTGGGTGAAAACTTCCATGGCAGAGATACAACACCAACACATCTCTAACAGTGTCCTAATGGGATGTCAAGGTTGTCAGTTGTCAGTTCATTCGTAGTAACCACCACCAAACAGTATCATGCTTGCATTTCAAACCAAGGGTGCCTCCACCAAACAATGTCTGGCTTGCATCTAAAACCAAGGTTTACTGAAAATTAAAATACAAATAAAAACTAAACCACTTTCATCTCCGAGAAAATTCGCATTAAAAATTATTACAATTCAATATGAGTTTTAAATGAACTTGAAACAGATTTATTTGATACCATTAAAACCAATTAAAACATAAATAATTAAGTATTGTACAGTACATTAATATTCTATTTCAAATGGTTGCGGAGGAAATTATGTCTAGGTAAACGCAGGGATCGCTTCCTGCTGCCTCAATACTGTAAGTCTACTATAGACTGAGATCAAGACGTGTGCATTTAAATATCAATTTTGGTCATTCGTTGTTGGAAGAAAGTTTCTGTCAGTAATCTCATACCGTTTATTTATAAAGCAGCAGTTCAGGTAAAAAAGCCTAACAACCTTAAAACCCGAAACGAAAAGAATTCAGGCTAAAATTAGCTTTTCTCTATTTTTGCACAAAATCAGTTTTGCAAAATTTATACTGTTTAGCATCAGTGATTGGCTGGTTGCTTTTACGTGCTGGGCCGGTCACTAATGAGTGGATGCGGAGGTCAAGACTCGTAAAGGAGTTTGACATATAAGTGCTAAAAGTTTTGTTTTATAAAAAACACTATAGTCAAAGAGTAAAGCAGGACGGTGCTGTGAAAACTATTGTAAGGTAACTCATACTCAGGAACATGACAATATAGACCTGGTCTTACACCTTTAAACCAAAATTTCATCAGATGGAAAGAGAACCAGGATAATAGCACTGTAAGGAAAAAGAGTGCTACAGGGTTTTAGTAGCAATAAATTATTCATTTTTGCCAATCATAAGTTGTTTAAATGGATGATATTTTAACGAACTAGTAAAGACTAATTTAGAATTTCTTGCTTAGTGAGGTTGTGGATACATCTGCACAAGTGCCCAGCGGTATCCTCCTGACGGGAAATAAAAAAACTTAGCTTCCAGCTTGCTTATTACAACATTTTTCATAAAAATAGCTACGTTCCCTAATCTATTTGGGACCAATTAATATCTGCCTAAGGCACCCCCCAAATCAATATTATTCACAGATGTATAAAGCCACATTATTTGACGAACATACGAACACTGAACTAGAGAAAATTTTCTCAGAAATGGTACTTAATGTAACGATTGTAGGCCTATTATGAAGGAATAAGGCGTTTCAGCCACGAGTGAGATGTAAGTTAGAACATGAGCTAAGCGAGAGTTCTAAATATTTCACGAGTTAAGTACAGTCGTTGCATACACTACTACTACTGCAACTACTACTGGTTACTACTTTGTCTATGACCAACTTAAATTTGATAAATGACTGGATATGAACATGTCCAAATTTGATAGGTTATTTGATGGACGGTCACCCATCCAAAACGTACCCACACCCGATATTGCCTAAGGGTGCGCTCTTACCCATCTGCCGCGCGCGGATGCAAGGGCTTAGAATCTCCGTGTTTGTCGCCCCAGTTGTAAACCGATTTTAAATATTTTGGTGTCATTCTTTTCGTAATATAATTTTGTACTCCGAAATCGTCTTAAAATGTCGATATTAATTTAAATTACTAAGCAGGGTGATTGCTAATAATGTTGAAATAAGCGTTTTTGTATCAAGTTTTAACGTATTAAAAACAAATTTTTTTTTTTAATAAGACGATACGTTAGTACAATACAATCTTAAGAACAAGAATCTGCAATAAGATTGGTAAAAAGTTTATAGATAATGTTGCAAGAAGGGAGATGCTAAAGGTCTGCAATTTCAAAAACATCGTTATTAGACCACCGATCGATTTCGCACTGAAAAAAAAACAACAACATTAAAGCAACAAAATTTAAAATCACCCGTCATATATTTTCCAAAATGTGAGTTTCCGCGTAAAGTGGCAGTTTACAGTCTCGACGATATTGACACCGAGGTAGAGCGCGCCCTTAACCTAATCAACGTCCTTCCCCACATATAATCACACTTTTACGTTTGGCATTTAAGAACATAAAATTTGAGTATTAATAAAACATCAGATGATGTGCGAATTGCGTAATTTTAATTTTAATACTATTTTCGTCAAATGCCAGCTCTCATTGGCTTGGAACCTGTATTTTAATTTGAAACCTGTACGTTTAAGACCTCATTATGCGTCGGGTTTGAATACGTGGTTTATAATGTACCTCTTCATGATGTTACTTGCAATATCATGTTTTGTGCTTATTGCAGAGGTATAAATGTGTTATTTACACGTAGGCCTACCTCACACCCACCGAATATTGCTGAATAATCGCCGGCAAAAGACATAATATTATGTCTTTAAGACATAATATTATGTCTTTATTATTCTATTTTAAGGCCTTCAAGGCAATAAACCAAACACCAAATTCCACCAGAAGTTCGCTGAGTATACGCATTGCTGATGCTACCAGATTACATAACCCTCATCAGTATGCCCAATGACAAATTTTGACTCAGTTGCTTAAATATTCCTATCGGTATCGTTAGAAGACAGGGGTGAAAGGCAGACTACGCTTTCTACAGTGGTTTGCTTTCTATCGCTCGCGTTCGGTTTGAAAAGTTGTGTAACTAAATTGCAAGGCTATTCTTGGCGAATTACAAAATCATTACAAAGCCCAATGTCATTCACAAAAATTAATGGCTCTCACGACAAAATAAAAATTTTACTGGGAAGGAAAAGGCCATAAAAATAAACAAAATTAATTAGTTTTTATGTTTTTATATATGTATAAAACAGTATAAATTATCATTTTAAGGAATGGTACAGCAATATCGATTTTAGAAAAAAAGTTATAACAAAAAAAAGTGATTTTTAAATTGCAACAACGTTGTAAACAGTCGTTTTAACCGTTTTTGTCACCTTTTTGAGGTTATAGTGAAAACTTGAGTCTATTTTGACAATAATACTTTAGGACATCACATTTAGTAAATAGAATGATATCTGAATGCAGACAACCTAAAAGCAATAAAAATATATTTACAACACTATTGGTTCAATTAGCGGTTTATAACATTACTGCACACATCTCATGTGGTGGCTGTTTTAGTGGCACTGGGTTTTTATTTTCAGTGATTTATGGTTCTCCAACATTCCTCTTGGCTTTACAAACATTTCTTGTAAAGTTTGTTTAGGTATGTTTATCGTCCTTTTTCAGCTGCGGTTAAGCTGATTTTAGTGACTTATGTGTCATTCCGCAGGATGATTCTCGGGGACGTCGACATATTCGCCACCTACAACATAACTGCTCGGAGGGGGCGGGCGGGACCAAAACCTCCACTAATCCCAGGGCTGTCAACTTCAGATATACAGGGTGTCTTTAAAGTCCATCACCAAACTTCATGATATGACTAATTGGGTAAAAATAAGCAAAAAAGTTTCTATGAAGGTATGTCCTAAAATGCATATGTACCCAGATATCCGCCATTTTGTTATTTCCACTTAATAATTTTTATTTCGGTGACGGATCTAGGAACTTCATATTTAGCGTGGATCTTTATAATACTAATGTCCATTTGAACAATAAAAAATATTTTTTTCCTATGCATATTTTCAAAATGGTGGCCATTTTGAAAATATGCATCGGAAAAAAAATAATTTTTATTGTGGAAATGGACATTAGTGTTATAAAGATCCATGCTAAATATGGAGTTCCTAGATCAATCAGTCATTGAAATAAAAATTATTAAGTGGAAAAAACAAAATTGCGGATATCTGGGTAAATATGCATTTTAGAACATTCCTTCATAGGAACTTTTTTGCTTATTTTGACCCAATTAGTCATATCATGAAGTTTGGTGATGGACTTTAAAGACACCCTGTATATTAACAAAATAATTAGCAACCTTGATGTGGGTGGCATTTCCACAGTTATTGAGTTGAAATCTCATTTTTTTAAATTGTGTCATTTATAACGTTATTGACGGGAGCCATTCAAATATACATCGTATCCCCAAAAACTGAACAACTTTATTGCTATGTAAAGAGTTTACTAGGCTTATGAAACTTCATGCCTGTGAAATAACACACATATTCTCAAATTTTTCTTCATATAAGTTTTATCATTATATGTACACAAACGTGAATAGACCTCTCATCCAATGCTTTGAGTTTGAGGCAAAAATTTGAAAGTTTGGTGTACTCGGGGCGGATGTTGTTATTATTCAGCTAAATTTACAGTGCTGCAAAAACACTTTACCAAAACATAAACACAACTTTCAGTTATAAAATGTTTCATCCTTGGTTGAGAAGAGTGGTAATACTGATTTATCTCTCATATGTTAGCCTACGTCACGTGTACTTCCATGTACACAGCACGAGATCGCACCACCGCACACGCCTATGCTATGAGAAGGCTACTGATGTTAGTGAACATAGTCAATGTTTTTATTAAAAGAAAAATCAATATGGCTCCAAATGATGACAAAAAGTTTTTCAAAGCGGTAATCTCTCTCTTAAAGTGTTCATCAGTGATGTTTGCAAAAGGCTGCATTGATTCTCAGTCTCAATTCTCGAATATTGGAGACTTTCGACGCTAAAACTTGGTCTTAGACAAAGCTCAAAATAATAATAATAAATCACAATAAAACATCACAGGTTGCTAGGTCCAGTGACCGTGTAGATTATCAGTACACTGGACCTTCCCGCCCAATCCATGATTTTCTACAGCTTCATCTGGAAGAGTAGGCCTATCGTCTTTTCTAATGTTCTAATGTTCTAATGTTTACTTTTCTAATGTTCAAAGCTTCCAGTTAATATACTCTTATCGTACTAGGATCTGATGGGGTTCCATGCATGATAAAAGATATCGACCATAGAATGTCCTAAATATTCTTTGAACAAACATATTTAAAGCTTTTAAAGGCATTTAAGGTTCAGCAGATACCCACAAATTATGTTTTAAGAGTTTCTCTATTACACAACAGTTAAATAAATTATCCATGTACGCCTAAACAAATTGTATTAAGCTTCAAAGTTGATCAGTTTTACTATTAATAAATAAATAGTTTTACTATGCATTATTTCATAAACAGGCCATGAAAGTAATTCCGGGTTGCCCGAGTGCTTAGATAATATTTCGTTCTGAAAACACGAATAGATAAGTAAACTAACGCATATTGTTTCTCAGAATTGGAGGAGAGAGTTATTGTTTTTAATTTTTATTTGGTAATCTGTGATTTTTGCTCAAGGGCACATAATTTTTTGGTATTACAGGTCTTCCATCTTCAAGATAGAACTTCTTAAATGATAGATGAGTTCTTTAATAGAAAACATTCCGTTTACTGCTATGAGTCATCCAAATATTTCGTTTAAATTTATCTAATGAATATTTTAATATTGGGTATAGAAAGAGCTATTGACTACATATTTTTTCAAAATTAAATTGATGAATCATTATGCTGTATGTATAAAAAAAATCATTCGATAACTACCCATAAACTAATCGTAGTATACAAAACCTATTTTTGCTGATTTAATGCATATGCATTGTACAATATTAGAACCTAGAAAACTACGAAAAATGACTCTTAGATCTAAAAAATTTACTTTAGTTCCTTATTTTGTCTTGATTTTAATCATAACTTCAGCCCCGAACCTTTTTAATATGTATAATTTCGTACTATTTAATATCCGAACAGGTAATTATAGGCTTTAGGACATCAAATAACAAACCGCAAATCAAATTGCAAATATTTTTGACAAAAAAAATAAATTTTTAATTTTATGATATGATATCCACATAGTAACTAAACTGTATTACCGTTTTACAGTATAGTTCGGCGAGAGATTAATTCCAATATTGAATGTAATATAATACTAGTATAGTCGCAAATCTAATTCATTGGCATGTCCCATATTCTTGTCAGTAAGCGACTTTTCATTATCTTCACCGAGTATGAAGGGTTCACTAGAGGCCATACCGACGGTTGTTTGTTAAACACCCTCATAAGTTGGTGTTTTTAAGTTGGTATTATGACTATAATCCAAAACGAGGAACTATGAACTCAACAAGTTTAATGACCCTTCATAGCTCAAACATTTAATATAAAATTAATTAAAGTATAATTTCTCGCAATAATTGCTCAAAAGGTACTGTTTACCGTATTGTATAAATTTAAAACTACTATGAAAATGATGGCATTTCTAAACAAACTCATTGTACCTGATAGTATAGTGTTACTATGCTACATCATAAGCAATTCGCGTCAAACCCGACCTCAAAGGGTCGTTTATGTCAAAATGTATTTCTTTTTTACCTTGACAGTGAATTGTAGAGTTTGATCGATCGCCATTTTCGAAAAGGCTAAGTTAGTTATTTGTTGGGGCATTGATTTTATTTTAAAAGCTATTTAAAATTAAATGCTACTCGATAGAGGTAGCTATATAAAAAGATAAAGCTGCCTCCAGCAACCTCTATTTAGCGGGACCACGGAACTCCGCACCAGTTCTTTGTTGCTATAAAAACCATGAAACTCCGCACCAGTACCGGTAGCGGCCAGCCATGACTCTATGAAAGCCCCCAACTGCCTTCCCAATTCCTCTTTCCACCTTTACCTCCCCTCCCCCTCTTAATTATTATGTTTTACATAAATATTTTAACATTTCAGAGCGTATCTAAATCGATAACGTTAAGGTAGGTTTACACGTGAGAGTTTTTCACTCTCAGAGAGTTTCGTACTCTCAGGAGGTACTCGCACAGGTGTTTACACAACCAGCAAATTTTCCACAATAATTAATTCCAGACAGTTTCTGCGAGTACTATCAACAACTGTCTGAGATTTTTATGAGAGTAACTAACTAACTCTCCAAGAGCGAAAAACTCTCACGTGTAAACTAACCCTTAGTAAATTAGTTACAACTTACATCATATTTGAGACAAATTGATCAAATTGATTCCAGTTCATAAAGGTGAAAAGTTTTAGTGACAAACTAGTGGTGTTTGTTGAACTTAATATATTTTATCAATCAGTTGCGTCGTTTCTTCATACGGTAGTTTATAGGCTATAGTTGTTTTTTAACTATCACTTAATAAAGTATGTGACTATATAGGCCTATTCCTGCAGGGCATAAATTGTAACGAACTTAGGACTGATGTATTTTACATAATTTATTTACATCACCTAACGTCCCTCTCACAAACATTTACATTATTATATATTATTATTGTAAACTATTTACCTGGTATTTATTTTTAGGTAAAAAATTACTTAGAGGGCAAAGAGATACAGGAGTAAGACGAGGATGTGGAGGGGCCCACTGTAAAACCACTTTGATGCGGAGTTTCATCTTGGTATTAATAACGCTTCGGTAATTTTTGGCGATGGACAGGTTTTGGTGCGGGGCTGTAGGCCACTTCATCCGATGTTTGAGGTGTTTTGAAAACCGTACATTTCATCCGAAGGTCAGGTCAAGCCAAAAAGGGTCATTAGTACGATCCAAATGGAGCTGCCAAAATAGTACACTTCATCCGACGGCCGGCGGTCGGCGGTTAACCGCCGTAGTACACCACCGCGGTAGAGTATTCCACCTTAGCTTAGAGAGGTGTGTCGCACTGGCTTTATTAAATAACCATCTAAATTGGGAACTGTATTACATTAATTTAAATTGTGTTGTTATCCTGTACCCGTATTCAAATATAATTTAAAATATCCATGCTTCTGGAAGGAAGGGGGTGGGGGGTTATATACTTGCCCTGGCTGAATGGGATGTGTTGCTTCTCAAACCCCGTTTAACTAAGGAATTTTCGATAAGAGCGATGATGAATATTGTACTAAATTATGAAATCCGATAATTTTTTACATTACTTTTATTTTTAGAGAATTTTCCAATAGGGAATGCGCTATTATAGCCACGGTAAGACCTAAGCCCGGGACCATGTTACTTTTTCATGTTGAGGTCCCCAGAGGCCACAAACACCATTCGTTCATTTTTATGTGTCCGTCGTGCTGATAACTTTTGAAGGGGAAACCGATATGATGAAATTTAGTATGAAGGTGTAAGACCAGGTTTAATTTAATGTGTTCGCGTACCAGCATGATCAGGTTATGGGAACGGGGTTTTATAGGGTCTCAACGTGGTCAAAAATAGGTTTAGGCATTTTCGACCTCAATTTTCAAACTTCAACAATTCAACTAAACCCGTTTTAAAAACTTGAATACCAAACAATTTAGCATTTTGAAATTTTACCTTAACATTAAACGAAGAAAAGCCAAAAATAGGTTTCCCCCGTTAATCTTACGGGAAATCAACAGAACCCTGTCTCTTGCTTATTTGTTGACATAACATGGTAAAATTTGGTTGTACATTCACTAGGTAGGGTTTCTTTGATATTTCCTTACAACATCCATTTCTATTTAGATTACTGCAAAACATTAATAATGTAATTTTCATTAATTTAATACAGTTCCAAATGTAATATTTATTTAATAAACCCAGTGCGACACACTCCTCTAAGTGTATTTTTCTACCGCGGCCGTTAACTGCCGACCGACCGCCGGCCGTCGGATGAAGTGTACTATTTTGGCAGCTCCGTTTGGAGGAGACTAATGACCCTTTTTTGCTCGACCTAACCCTCGGATGAAGTGTACGGTTTTCACAACACCTTAAAAATCGGATGAAGTGGCGTACAGGCTTGGTGCGGAGTTTGATGGTCGCTTTGGGGTGAGGGATGAACTTCAAAATCACGCCAAATGGTATACCCGAAAAGTATCCCCCAGCAATGTGTATAGCAGCTTGTTAGAATATTTGGCCTTAGAAATTAAGGACTATTTTGTTTCCGGGGTCGACTGAGTGTCGTCGCCCGCCTCAAGCCGCGGCAGAGATACGAGATACGGTATCGAACCCCCGCAAAGCCGGTATGGTGGGGTCGCAGGTAAAATTTGCTCCAAAGACCAGTTGTCGTTTTACCATTTTGGGACACCCGGTAAGTTTTGCGTTTATATATAAAAACATTCGCATCTTATGGCATACTCGAGTAGGGTATGGTACTCCGACACACTATTAAGGCGAGTTTAAATATGAAAGTAAGAGTGAGTAGGTTTGTACCTGGGAGGGGTCACTTTCTATGGGGAGTGCAGGCAGGCACTTCACTCTACTCCGCTCTACACACGATTCTGCCTCCGCCACTCCAGCGCATCGGGATAGTTTCTCCTAGCACTGCAACACACCAACTACCGAGGTTGAGGTTAGGGGCCGGCTCCCAGGACAACGGCAACACCGCGAAGTTCTGAGAGGGAGGAAAAAAGATCACCGTCGAAGCAGACCTCCACACTTGGGCTTGATCTCCATTACATCGCTCTGAGAATGCAGGTTTGATGCCGTGTGGGTCTCTTGATCCGGCGCACCGAAAGTTAGATCCAAATTTTATTCCTCAAAGGAATTCGCTAATCCCACAACCGAATTTTGCGACCCTTGGGCCGGCTCCCATAACAACGGCAACACCGCCAAGTTCTGAGAGGGAGGAAAAAGATCACCGTCGAAGCAGACCTCCACACTTGGGCTTGATCTCCATTAGGCCTACATCGCTCTGAGTATGCAGGTTTGATGCCGTGTGGGTCTCTTGATCCGGCGCACCGAAAGTTCGATCCAAATTTTATTCCTCAAAGGAATTCGCTTATCCCACAACCGAATTTTGCGATCCTTGTTGTTGTTGTTATTGGTGGATAAGGAGACCCCGGCCGAACTGTTGAGCACGTCTGTCTCTAATGGGCATTTTGCGCAAGCCCCCGGAAGGATGGGATATTGAAGGAAGAGAAAGAGTGAGGCACGGGACAGACTGTCCACTCATGTTCCAGCTAGGGGTTTCCATGCCCATAGCATTTCTACTCACCCCCTGCCGTCTACATATATTCCAGCTAGGGATTAACCATGCAGTTCGCATTAACCCCCCGCTGTCTTGAACATGAATGGGGTTTGAAGGAAGGGAAATTGTCATAGTGGACAGCCAAAAGACTTACCACAGTGTTATGACAACTTCATTTGCTGTACCCAATGTCAACTTCGCAACTAGTATAAACTAGTTTTTAAGTTATCCTGGGAATTTGAGATCCTTCTTACACCTAGCAGGTAGCGGACGGTCCAGCGGAGATTCCAGGGCTGGGTGTGATGGCTCTGGAATGTTTTACCGTCATGTCGCACATGTCACTTTGGAAGCCAACTGGGACTTCCAAGTTTTACTATACTCTTAGTTTTGAATGGCATTAGTATTATAGTAGGTGAGGATGATTTTACTTTTCACTTTCCTATTCATGTGCATCACTCGCCTTATTGGTTTTGTGCGAGACGACGAGTCCAATACTCCGTTAGGACGTTGGAAATGTGTTCATCGACCTAATTGCGATCCAGTCAGCAAGCGAGAAGTTGACAAGTGTCACCGACTATTTGACAGAATCGTGTATCGACGAAACCTCGGCTCCGTTAAAAAATTGAAATCCATCCAGAGAGACATTTATTTGCGGCTCAATTCGAATGAAGTTTCAAAGAGCCGAAAAAATACATGTTCTTGGCAAGGGTTCCTACTTAGTAAATTTAATCATCTGCGCTTAAAGCACATTGATATAATTTCAATATAGGCCTACAGGGTGTCCAGCTTCCACCTTTACAAACTTTTCCAGGTTATTAAGCATGCCAAAACAAACAGAAAAATCATATAAACATATGTCCGGAAATGCTTCGTTAAGCCGCTAGCTGCCATTTTGTTTTTTACACTTAAGAATTTTTATTTCCGTAACGGGTTGTTGTATGGAATTCATATTTGGCATGTACCTTAATCACACCAATGCTCATTTTTAGAAAAAATATTATTTTTTTCCAATGTATATTTTCAAAATGGCGGCCATTTTAAATTTTTAAACTCAAATATCTCAAAACCGTAAATTTTATAAAAATTTTACTAGACACAAAAAAGTTGACAAATTAAATTATCTAAACAATGATATCAAGTTTGTAGGGATCCGACAACAAACAAGGGAGTAATTGTGGTTTTACTGGACAAAAACACTGATTTTGCACTATGATTCATGCAAATTTAGGTTATTTTAAGCGAAAAATCTCATTAACTCTGTTATTTGTAGTCAGATCCTTACAAACTTGGTATCATTGTTTAGATAATTTAATTTGTCATTTTTTTGTGTCTAGTAAAATTTTTATAAAATTTACGGTTTTTGAGATATTTGAGTTTAAAAATTTAAAATGGCCGCCATTTTGAAAATATACATCGGAAAAAATCATATTTTTTCTAAAAATGAGCATTGGTGTGATTAAGGTACATGCCAAATATGAATTCCATACAACAACCCGTTACGGAAATAAAAATTCTTAAGTGTAAAAAAACAAAATGGCGGCTAGCGGCTTAACGAAGCATTTCCGGACATATGTTTATGTGATTTTTCTGTTTGTTTTGGCATGCTTAATAACCTGGAAAAGTTTGTAAAGGTGGAAGCTGGACACCCTGTATTTCATTCCCCATAGTATATTTCATTCTCTAAACGTCTTCCAAAAACCATAAAATTGTAGTCGTATTTTGTCCCTTGTTTATCCAGCCATGTAAGCTCTATTAAAGTTTGAACAATCGATTCTTTACCTAAGTAATAAAGCTTTCTTTTTCGGTTAGTTTTTTTTTAACAAAAACAATACATTAACAATATACCCGTATATGGCCAAACTGACCGTGTGTAAGCGATTGGAGTCTTCCGTAGAGAATGAACGAACTTGAAATTTCGAACTGATAGTTAACACCTCAGAATTCTATCACCATGGTTCATGGTTGTATGGTTCGAAACCTTTTCCTTTCAATGGAAAATTTCCTCTTGATCCTCCTGGACTGTGGGCTTTTATGGAGTTGAATGGATGTTAATTTTCCGGAGATTTCCAGCAGCCGCGCCGGCGCGATGAGAATGCACTAGCGGCCTGGAATCCGGCTTTTGTCCCTCAGCCTCCAGGACGTCGAGCGATAGTCCTGAAGTCTTGTGAAATTAGAAAACCAGGACACATTAAAATATATAGACTTTTTCCAAGATAAATTTCCTAAAGCCTGTTCAAAATTCTTAAATGAAAAACTCCACTTTATTTACATATGCTGCATAAACATGGTTACGCTACATCTGCAAGAACTTGTCAAAAAGTCCAATGGAATGTCTTTTTGGGTCAGTTAAATCACAAAGAAGCGAGTAACTTAATGTCTTTTATGATCTATTCTCTGTGTTCAATATTACGGACTTACAAAAACTAGTTTTCGACATTAGTGTGCGTAGAAAAACTCGACTGTTTTTTCTATTGAGGAATATATTGTATTCTTATTGGATCTACTGATACTGACCTACAAAGACCACGTTTACACATTACGTATCATATAAAACTCAAC
Source organism: Neoaliturus tenellus (assembly GCA_030545055.2). Taxonomy (NCBI): domain Eukaryota; kingdom Metazoa; phylum Arthropoda; class Insecta; order Hemiptera; family Cicadellidae; genus Neoaliturus; species Neoaliturus tenellus. The sequence continues at coordinate 37,554,353 of CM061535.1, forward strand.
TGTTTGTTATGTTCTAATTATCAACAAATGGCATTTTCAGGCAGAGCCTTGTCTTTGGGTTTTGTTTGCGCTATGCGGGCAATTATCCAAATACTGTATTATCTTCTGTCCTCAATGTTTGAAATCAATTCTCACTTTCACATCATCAAGTTGGTGAAGGAGGGCTATAAAACGAAGTTTAGATCAAACCGACCGGCCCTCCACCAACATAAAAAGTTCTTCTAAATCTAAAGTAGACCGACAAAACTCCAAACTACGTCAGGTTGTTCGTTTAAAAAACCCCATTTCTTATAAACAACAACTTACGTTTAGCTAAAAAAAACGTGTTAATAAAGAATTACAAAACTATTGCAAACCGTGTTTGTTCTTGGTTGGTAAAATGACGAATTAAGTACATTTGTAGTTTATGTAAATTCCATAATCATGTTTCCGTATGTGTATAATTTCCCAAGGATAGCGTGTTTGAATATTAGCCATTTTGACCGTGTTAAACCCGTTAAATCACAAACTGACGCTATGAAAAAATTAGGCACTTTTTACAAGGCTCAGCCTACCCGGTACCTACCATTGGCTTGACTGTTGATAGGCATACAGAATAATATATAAATCTCTCAGTATAATTTTCTGTGGTAAGATCAAACACATTCTTCAAGATCAAGCTTTTACTATGTAAACTGTTACTGAATAGTGTTTATAACAATAGAAAACAACATTTTAGAGGAAATATTTTGGCTGTAGTATAATATTTTTCAAACACTTAGGTTGGTTTGTTCAGTGAGCTGTATGATTTAGTGCCATCTAGTGCCACCAACTAAAAAAAAAAATGGCGAGGGCAAGTTTATGGACCCTAGCGGTTCAGAGCCAGTGCCACTGTGGTGGAGGGGTGGGAAGTTCACCATCTGCTGGGATTCTGGCGTCTAGCTTGGACTAGTTTTAATCGGCCCAATCTTGGTATAGGTTTGTCAGGGGTCAAGCTTCGACTCTTTTTAAACGGTCCAGGTTTGTCGGGTGAGTCAATCAACTTACGCGATTTTAGCGAATTTCCCTATAGGGAATACGCTATTACGGTAGAAGCCATGGTAAAGACCTAAGCCTGAGACCACTTTACTTTTCATTTTGAGGTTCCCAGAAGCCAAAAGCACCATTCGTTCATTTTCATATGTGTCCGTAATTGTGATAACTTTTGAAGGGGTACCTTAATAGTGTGTCGGAGTACCATACCCTACTCGAGTATGCCATAAGATGCGAATGTTTTTATATATAAACGCAAAACTTACCGGGTGTCCCAAAATGGTATAACGACAACTGGTCTTTGGAGCAAATTTTACCTGCGACCCCACCATACCGGCTTTGCGGGGGTTAGATACCGTATCTCGTATCTCTGCCGCGGCTTGAGGCGGGCGACGACACTCAGTCGACCCCGGAAACAAAATAGTCCTTAATTTCTAAGGCCAAATATTCTAACAAGCTGCTATACACATTGCTGGGGGATACTTTTGGGGGATACTTTTCGGGTATACCATTTGGCGTGATTTTGAAGTTCATCCCTCACCCCAAAGCGACCATCAAACTCCGCACCAAAACCTGTCCATCGCCAAAAATTACCGAAGCGTTATTAATACCAAGATGAAACTCCGCATCAAAGTGGTTTTACAGTGGGCCCCTCCACATCCTCGTCTTACTCCTGTATCTCTTTGCCCTCTAAGTAATTTTTTACCTAAAAATAAATACCAGGTAAATAGTTTACAATAATAATATATAATAATGTAAATGTTTGTGAGAGGGACGTTAGGTGATGTAAATAAATTATGTAAAATACATCAGTCCTAAGTTCGTTACAATTTATGCCTTGCAGGAATAGGCCTATATAGTCACATACTTTATTAAGTGATAGTTAAAAAACAACTATAGCCTATAAACTACCGTATGAAGAAACGATGCAACTGATTGATAAAATATATTAAGTTCAACAAACACCACTAGTTTGTCACTCCGATTTTTATGAAATTTGGTATGAAGGTGTAAGACCAGGTCTATTTATATGAGTTCGCGAAACAGCATTGTCGGGTTATTGAATGGGGTTTACGGGGTTTCAAAGGTGTCAAAGATGGGTTTTCGGCATTTTTGGACCTCAATTTTTAAAATTCGTCAATTTTAACTGAAATCATTTAAAAGAGCTTAAAAAAACTATTTGGTATTTTGAATTTTTATCTTAGTGTTACTGGTTACGGGGAAAATCTAAAAATGTCCTTTCCGTGTTATTCTAATGGGAAATCAAGAAAACCCTATATCCTGCTTATTTATTGACATAACTTAATCAAATTTGATATTATCTAGATAGGGTTTAACTTATACTTGCTTACAAAACCCATATGCCGGCAAACCCGTGGAATTTATGGAAAAAAAAATTGCCAGAACCTTATACAATTTTGTATTTACATTCACCGATTATTGATTAACTTAGATTTTCTATCAACACCCAATGGCAGCAAACCTACATACTCGATCGTATGGTGTTTTTATGGGGAAAGTAAATAATCTGAAACTTCATTGGAAATTCGCTGGATACACAGGTCTGCTGCGATGGGGGTATTAAATTTTGTAATGATTGTGCTACCGCCGCATAAGCTATGGTTCTGGTGTGGCTATTGGCATGCCGTCTGTCCAATAGAGGCCTTGTATTCAGAATGTTCACTTACAATTTGTTTTGTTTGTTGTTTCTTTGTTGTGCCATGATATCTTTACTTGGTCACCAGATAAGATCATATCTGGAATTTATTTTTTATTATTTGTTTGAAACTTTTTGCTAAATGCCACAGAATCTAAAGAATGTGAGTTGATCTAATGTGCAATTTTAAAAAATCTAATAATGATATAGACAAATTTTAATTTAAAACTTTTTTAAGAATTAGGTTGGTGGATAGCTTGGATTGGTTTGAAACATTATAGCCCCAGTATGCCCCTTGATTTCATACAAATCTTCTGAAAGTCTTAAAAATTATTGGCGTTTCATAATCCGTCTCAAAATTAAGTATTAAGTGGCAGTCCATTGCCATGCCACTGATACACGTTTAGAGAGCACGACGGCCCACAAGTGGTTGGTCAGTATGTGAAAGATCACAAGTCTCGGCGCCCAGATATTTCATATTGCAACAGAACAGCTTTTGAGGAGTACCGTAGCCTACTGTCGAACAAAACTGTCGGAAATTAACCTGCCTCAAGTCAACCAAGAGTGAAAGCGTTTGAACGTGGGACCGAAGTGTGCGAGTGAGTGTCCCAGAGTCACGAACAAAGACTAGACTGGTGGGCCAAGGTCGAGGCCTATAGCTCGCATCGCCACCGCCGCCGCTGCCGCCGCGCCGTTGGTAGTCTGTAGCCTTAAAAAAAAAAAAAAAAAAAACATGGATAGCGTTGTCACACATTCGGTGGATACCTTTTTCTATATCGAATGACAGACGTTCGTTTCAACTGTGTCATAATGACAATGGAAGTGATTAATACATTTCATCGCCCTCCGCTGTATCTGAATTGTAATATTTTTATTTTTCAACAGAGGTCAAACTAATTTGAAAATTAACATAGTCAAGCACTATCAATTGTAAGGGCATCCTTACGATTTTTATAAAACACGATAACTAATTAATTTTTTACGTGAAATTCTTTTTAAACATGCTAGTACTTGGAATGAAGTAGCCTAACTTTTCAAATTTCAAAATAACACTTGAATACAGATTGATTTTTTAAAACTTAGATGTAAGTTAAGCTCGATTTCTTAAAAAGCTGCATTGAACTATCATTCTACGATAAGCAAGCAGCTTCATTCATCAGAGCAATGCACAAGCCCTATTTGTATTAAATACGTAATAAATTTGGTAATAGATGTTAAGTCAATCGACCACATGTGAATCTTACCTGCGGTGAAGTCTTAGCCATAGACAAGTCAAGTGTTGTCATGCAAGCCGAGTAGGGCCATGTAGAGAATCATGTAAGCCCGCTGACCTGGCCTGTATTTATCTATGTAATTAAATAAGATAGCAATGTTCATGTAACATTTTTTATACATTTTTGTGTTTATATAACTTTGCCTGTTGCCCTGAACACAGAGACTATGGCGACGGAGTGACGACAGTTCTGCGGTGCTGTTTAATCAATATGACGAAACGAAGCTGATGGTCAACAAAAGCGCAACTAAATTATAATAATTCTTGGTTGCCCGTCTATCGTAGGACATTTCGATGGCAGGACTGCGAGATGACGCGATAAGGCGCGGCCGGGCTAGCGGCACTAACCACGTGCTGGGTGTCCCCGTCCCCGCCGCCACCACCGCCGCCACGCTCCCCTGACCACCCTTTGTCTCCCCCCTTATTTTTCTTTCTCACTTGTGCAGTCCTGCGTGAGATCTGCAACGCCGGTGCGTGCAGAAAACACGCGTGAGAAAGTTCATTTGCCAACATTTACTACGTTATTGTTATTGAATGCCGGTTCTGGATTTCTTAAATGAGTTGTGTTGAGTTATGAATAAGTCCTTAACAATCATACGTGACAGATTTTATGGTAAAATTTGCGTCTCACAATAGTCTTCATTTCTGAAGTTATAATTCTCAAGCAAATAAAATTGCATGGGCAGGCAGGAATGTATGAAATAAGACATGTTCTGATGATACCCTTCAAGCTAGACTTCAGATTTGGCATTATCTTAGCTTACATGATTTATATTCATAATCAATTATCAAAACTAGTAATTTTAAACTTTATATCTATTAAAAATTTCAAAAATAAAGATTTGTTGGTAATGTAGTAGAGTCGTAGTTATGTAATAGGCCTACAGTCGTGGTAATGCAGTACATTCGTAGTAATGCAATACAGTCGTGGTAATTTTTTTTTTTTTTTTTTTTTAAACCTCCACTCCCCGTCACCATGGGCCAATAGGCCTGTGCGGTGATCTAAAGACAGCAAGGTACGGTCACGGCATTAAGTCACATAGGTTAGCCAGAGGTGACCGCTCATGTTTGTGCATGTAATGTCGTCGCCCGGGATCGAACCGGGGACCGCTGGCTTGTGAGGCCAGAGCTCTACCACTGAGCTGCCGCTCCCGTAATGTAGTTCCCTTAGTAGATTTAGTTCTCGTGCTTAAGTATACTCCAGTGTATTTGTAAAATATCTCTTCCAAATGACAGACAATATTTTAGCAATTAAGTGTAAGGGAAACATCGTACCGCTAGTGGTTTTTTCAGATCAACTCCACTGTTGAAAGTAAAATTTTCACATTTAAACTTGCATTTTTGATATAATCTAAATAAGATATTCAAACTGCCTACAAATTAAGTTGCTGGACATTTTGCTGTAGCCTAGATGTACTCTGAACAATTGATCTTTAGAAGTTTTTCTATTTTTTATTTCGGAAAGTGTGAATTAGCCGGTTCTATTACTATTACAGTTGGCGATGCTATTGTAATTATCATATTATTTACTAACACCCTCCCCTCCTACACCCCAAAGAATCTTAGATCCCTCGCCGATTCTTATTGTGAGTAAGAGTAGGAGTATTTGGCAGGTTCTTCATTTTTAGCAAATTTCCCTATAGGGAATACGCTATTACCGTAGTAGCCATGGTAAGACCTAAGCCCGGGACCACTTTACTTTTTCATTTTGAGGTCCCTAGAAGCCAAAAACACCGTTCGTTCATTTTCATATATATGTATATATATATCTATATATATATATGTGTCCGTGGTACCGATAACTTTTGAAGGGGACATCCGATTTTGATGAAATTTGGTATGAAGGTGTAAGACCAGGTCTATTTTCATGAGTTCGCGAACCAGCATTGTCGGGTTATGGTAACGGGGTTTTATGGGGGTTTTTAATGGGTTTTTGGCATTTTTGGACCTAATTTTAAAAATTCATCAATTTTAATGAAAACCATTTAAAAGAGCTTAAAAAAACAAACAATTTAGTATTTTGAATCTTGAAAATAGCTTAACTGGTTATAGAGAAAAATTCAAATCAAGTTTCCCATGTTATTCTTATGGGTAAATCTTTAAAAAGTTATATATCGCTTATTTATCAACATATCTTAATAAAAAATGTTATGAACCTTCACTAGGTGGTGAGTAATTAAGATTTGATCAAAAACCCACATGGCAGCAAACCTACATGCTAAATCCCATGGTATTCCCATGGAAAATTAGTGTATAATGGGAGCAAGAGAGATGGAGATAATAAGGTATCTGTTCCTAATCAGCTAATCAGCTGTCTTCTGCATATTTATCAAATTTGAATTGTTTATATTTTGTTATTTTTAAACAAATGATTCTTTTTGCATGGAAGCTTTGGATATGCACTTTTATTACTGTTTAAAAAGTCATTTATTGCAATATAAATATTAATATATATAAATTATTTAAAAAAATAATTTACTCAGAAATATAATGCCATTAAATATATTATATTTCCTTGTAAATATTATTAATTTATATAAGATAGCTACAAAGTTTTTTGATGTTGAAACAATAATTCTCTGGAAATTCGCTGAGTACGCAGGTCTGCTGCGACGTGGGTATTTACAATTTGTTCTGATGGTATTTATAATTTCTTTCATTTAGTTATTGTAACTGCTTGATTTATTTTACGATAACAGTTTTCATAATTTTAATTTATTATTTTCTTTTTTACTGTGCAAAGTGACCATAGTGAGTGATACCACAACATTTTAACACATAACACCTTCCAAAATCCCCCAGGACAAACTTGTAGCATATTTTACTTTTTTAATAACAGAGTTCCTTTTAATTGACAAAAAAATTTATCTTAAAAATACAGTAGACACCCTCTTAACCAGCCACCTTTTAACCGGTCTCTGCTATAACCAGTCAACCCTAGCACAATAACAACATCTTTTTAACTGGCCATTTTTTATCTCAACATCACTTTAACTGGCTATGTTTCACCAGAAACGTTGTTTCCTTATCTCCTGCATCATTCAATTCAACATTATATCAAATTGACATTCTCAAACCAACTAAAATGTACTGTACTGGACTTATTTAAATATGATATAATTTAAATTGAATAAATTATATAATGCAGTATGCCACCAAAGAAGTGAGTGCGTTTAGACCTCTTATCCAGTACACAAAATAAGGAAACAAATCATTACTAGTTTATTTCATTCATGGATTTCATGTGAGTGGGATGTTAGCCATAAACTATATCGAGTTATATACTGTATCTAGAGTTGTTTCACTAAAGTCAGTTTAAGAAAAAAATATGCAAGAAACAACCCTATTATCAGGATACAGTCTATGACATACTCAATATCTTTAGACCTTGACCTTCATATCAACATAGTGCGTCCTCTTTTAAAAGACGCCTATTAAGATTATGGAGGAAGAGTGTGGACTTAGAGAGTGTTGAACTATTAAAAATTCTACCTACAGGGAATATATGGGAAATTTTACTACATGGAGCATAAAATTCATGAGTTGAATTTCGGAAACACTAAATTTTTTTTTGAAAGTATATCTTGATTGAACTTTGACATAGCCGAAATAAAAATCTTTCACCATTTTGCTTTCATTTTCACTTTTAACACTCCCACATTATCAGTCGTTACTGACATGCTAAGTAGTCAGGGACCATGACAAACTATAAGGAGTGTTGAACTACCGAGAGTTGAACTATCAAAGTTCTACTGTAGCTGGGAAGCCGAGAGGTTTATGAAGCTCACCTTTTAATCTGAAGGTTGCTAGTTCGATCCTGAGAAAAGTTAGAAACTTTTAGATGGTTCAACACTGCGCCCAGCTGCCTCTGTTCATGATTAGTATCAAGTCAGCTGTGTCAAGCTGCCTCTGTTCATTGGGCTATGTGTAACAAGTCAGCTGATATTTGTCAGTAACAATGCTATACCTCATCTGATCCTTCACATTTACCCTTCAATCATATTCACCTTTAAATATACACCAGATTGTGTCAGTGTCTTACTTTTTAAGAAAACATCAAATTGGTTAAAAGCATTAATTTAAAAAATCTCATTGGTTTACATTCTATTACGTTTTTTAGGATGATGGAGTAATACACAGAAATTTGAACAAATATTGAATGGCTTTTAATGGAGGGCCAGCAATAAACTGATTAGTCCTCCTCGCCTCAAAACCTGGCGGTTTGTTGCTTTCTTTACAAATGGACCAACAGGGCCGGCGCACCCAATAGACGAACGCCTACAGCGGCATTTTCCTGGGGGGGCCGAAAAAAAATGGAAAATAAAAAAAATATTACCTTCACCAAAATAAATATTTTTAAAAATTAGCAAAACACAGCCGAACATTTCTTGAAAACAAATTAATTGTTGATATTCATTTTAACTTTCTCCCCCTATACCATAGTATATAGAGAAAGTATTGTTTTCGTCAAAATTTTCGAACTTGAGTTGTTTGTTGATTTATCCATCCCTGAGTCCAAAAAGTGGTTTCAGAGTGATGTCTGTGTATATGTGTTTGTGTGTCTGGATGTAAACAGAGCTAGATAAATGGTCCGATTTTGGTGAAATTTGGTATGTAGGTCCAAACTCACAATAGTTTTAGGCGATTTTTTTCATTTTTTTGGATTTTTTATTTTTAAGGATATTTTACCCCCAACAACCCTCAAAAATCGTGAAAAATCCTAATTTCTCAAAAATGGCTCTAACGATGTTAATTAAAATTTTGTGGTTTATTAAGCTTAAAACGGTGAATGACACCACCCGCATCTTCGAGAAAATGCACGTTCAAAAGTTATACAATAAAAAGTAATTAAAAAATCGATTTTTTGGGTTTTCAAAATAGCTGTTATCTTGAAATAAATTTTACTTATCATAATTAAATAAAGCTCAAAAAACTAAATAATCCAGTATTTAAAATTATTGCTCTACGTTAAGTGGTTGCGGTGCAAATACAATTTTTTGTTTAGCAGTAAACGCAGTACGTTGTTAAAAGTCACAGACGCGCGTAGGGTCAAACTCATGCTGCTCAGCTGTTAGCTATCCGACTGAGCCATCAAGATCTTAATGTTTGAAGCTTTTAACACCTTTTTTATATTGTTGGGAGAAAGTATGTGTCAGTTATCTGATACCATTTATTTAAAGTTAATTTGTTAGCACTACGTGTATCACTGCCGTCCCTGGCACCGATGTAGTGCTGAGTCTGAGACGAGTGAGTGCTTGCGCTCATCAGCCGTCAGGGCCATGTGCAATTCAGTACTCATTTCATTCCACCATAGCCGCCTTTAAAGACGGCCATGACACTTCTGCTGAAACTACGTCTGTTAGAGTGCCTCCCACATTAGGCTACCAGACTTGAGAGTCGAGTCTTCATGAAAGTATAAGGTATTGTGTTTTGCTGCGCGCTTGTGGCTACAACTGCAAGTGACATTACAGGGTTGCCACAGAATTTTTTAAGTCTTTTTTCCTGACAATTTGAGAGATTTTTCCTGACTTTTTGGAACCGCGCGGTTTTACAAATACTCTTTTTTTTAATGCTACCTCCTCCATCCAAATAGTTGCTCATCGCTCAAATTTTTATGAAATACCCCCGTTACAGCAGACCTGTATATTTAGCGAATGTCCAGTGGCTAAGTTAATTAACTAAATACTGTATACTATATGGTGATATAAATGAGTAAACAATTGGAGTTAACGTTTATTTATAATTTTTAGGTAATAAAAAAAAATAATAAAATATTTTAACTACATATAGTATGGAATTAGTTAGGCCTATTGAGAGTATTGAGAAATGTTAAAATAAAAGCAATATACAAGATTTATTGGTTTCCCATAAGAATAACATGGAAAACTTGTTTTTCATTTTCTCCGTAACCAGTGAAGCTAAGAAAATGATTAAAAATACTAAATTATTTGTTTTTTGAAGTTCTTTTGAATGGTCTCTTTAAAAATTTATGGATTAAAAAATTAAGGGTAAAAATACCTAAAACTCCCATTTTGCTGATGCTTTTGAAACCCCATAAAACCCTGTCCCCATAGTCCGATCAACCGGGTTTTCAAACTTAACCGGAAGAACGCTGTCCTACACCTTCATACCAAATTTCATCGAAACCAAAGGTCTATTTCAAAAGTTATTGTGTAATCGAACACATATAAAGATAAATATACATATGAATTTGGCACTTTTTACCTATTTTTTCCTGACTTTTTTATTAGCACCCCATATTAGCATTTTTTATTAGAGGAGGTTAATTCATGCATTTTTCAAACATTTTCAAACAGTAGTTTTCAAATACAATCAAGGTAGTCTTGTGAAAGTTCATTCAGCAGTCGACTACTTTGTCCCCCCCGCTAACCCTCTGACGCAACCCTCAAGGAAAATAAGTGTGATAAGGGTGTGAAAATAAGTCGGACATGCCAACGTAATATCTACTTCTATGGTTGATGGTTATATGCTTAATAATAGTCGCACAACACAACATTGTACATTATACTAGCTAATTACACAATCTTTATTTGCACTTCTCAATTGATTGTTAATTTCACTATTTTTCCAAAAATCTGTTAGGAGGCATTATTTAAAATACTCATTCATTTTGTAACTCCTCTTCAGTAATAAATTGGAAACTTGCCCAAATGGAAGGAAGAATGGCGATTTAAAAAGATCTATCACACGGAACAACAGGAAGTGGTCGACTAATTGTAAGAAGAAATCGATTTGACACATTACTGACTACAGTGTCATCTACTCCCTTCAGTTCGGGTGCAAAACAAGTTGCACCACAGTAGTTGAATACTTTTATATCAGAGATCGACTACAAAGATGTTTAAAAAAAATCAACTACGATGATGTTTGTAGTCGACTAAGGTAGGTCATATATTACATTACATAATGACACTGCGGGAAAGTAAATAATCATAAACCATTATTGTTCTGATCACGAAGACATAAAATAACTTTTCCATAACAGAATTATTTTAATAATTCAAAAGGTTTCGTTACTAGGTTAAATCACAACGAGTTTTCAGCAGCTAAAATTTATTTTGTCTACAAACTTTAAACAGTTATAGCATTATGTTTTTACATGCGAATATTACAGGATACTTGGAGGTGATAAAAATTGTGATAAATACAAAATAAAATTACATGAAGTACTTTTGGATATGTATAAATGTTCATGCATAATAGTATTTACAGTTCATATTCGTACACTAACGACATATAAAGAGTAGTATTAGATATAGGTCTTAATTTTAATAAGTTAGGAGATTAAGTGCACAAAGAGTTAAGAATTTTGATTTGTTGGTGTCCATTACCCATATTTTTTGTTTGCTTGTGATCTCTGACTATACCAAACTCATTATCTCATTCTTTCATAAAAATCACCTGCTTAAAACGTTTGTATGTGTAATCATTACATATATAAGGCACATACAAACATATATTTTTATACATCTCAAAATATTTAAGTTGATATCCAGTTAACGAAGGACATATACAAACATGTTCAGAGGTGAATCAACCAAATTCATAGAAAATATAATCAATAAAATACAAGGTAACAGTTGTTTAAAAATAAATACACATTAGATTAAAATTACAATCAACTAAAAAAATAACTTTAAATAAAATATTTTAGTTTACTTTTGGCAACTAAGAAATATTCAAAAGGAAAATATAAATATTGAAAATAAGAAATGTCAGATAGCTTAAGTGTGTTAAAAAGTAATGTGGACATGCAATTTTGACATTAACATATTTATTGAGTAAATATACACCTAAAAAAGAAAAAAAAACTTTACACATAGTCTTAAAACATCATGAATAGCTGTAAATATTTTTAAAAAAATGACCCACTTGTGCATTAATTACATTTTCATCATCATTTATTTCTTGCACATCAGCAGTCTCAGTCTCGCAGACATCAAACATTTAATAGAGAACGAGGAGGTTCTCCTTCTTCATCGCCATCAATAACAACAATTTACCAACTAAATGTTTCATTAGGTCAGTTCTTTCTTCTTTAATTTCAATGAGCCCAGCAGCTTCATTGTTTTCTTTACTAAAATATTTTTTTCTCATTTAAATTGAGATTTTCTTGTAGTCGAGTTTCTGGAGCAGAATATTTGAATTGGTTCAGAGATTCATTTTCATCAGATCAAACTAAATTTTTTGATGACAAAGATAGACTGAGTGGTGAAGAACTGGCACAACTTTCTGCACAACTGATCCTATGTACACTATGATCAAGGTACAACATCACTCTCCCCTACAATCAAAGTCTATGTTTTGTAGAACATAAAAAAAATTGGGACACAATGTACCTGAGAAGATTGTACTGCTTCCATAGTGGGCACTATACCGGGTGTCCTAGACCACCCGTACAGCCCTTTTAAAATCTACAAATTTAATTATTCACAAAAACAAATTGTGCCATTATAAGTAATCCGGTTGCGCTCTATCCATTGATGATAATTTCAATGTACAGGGTGTGCCAGAAATAACCTACCCAGACCGAAAGTCATTAATTTTAAATACAAACCCCCACTTTTTATGGCAATTTAGGATTCTATACATAATTTTAAGACTACTATACAATTTAATGTGTATCGAGAATCATACCGGTTTGAGAGATAATGGGGGCAAAAGTTTGATTTTTTCCCATAAGAATAACAGCAAATTGTCATATCCATTTACACTGTAACTTTTACCTTTAACATAACTGTCCAAGCATAAAAATATCTTATAACTTAATTTTAGATAATATTTCATTAAAAAATACTGATTTTCACGTTATTTAATTTTAGTTTTCTACACATTTTAAATAATTTCCACCATATTGACAAATTTATGGAAAAATAAAATAATTTGTGACAAAAATTCTAATTTATGATGCTAAAGTGTTTAAAAGAAGAAGGTACGGCATTTTTATGCTAGGACTTTTTAGTTTAACGGCAAATTTACAGAGATAATTGATGTGAAATTTAGCCCCATGTTATTTTTATGGGAAAAAATCAAACTTCTGCCTCCATAATCTCCCAAACCGTTAGGATTAGAGCAACACATTACATTACATTGTAAGGTAGTCTTAAAATTATGTCTAGAATCCAAAAATACCATAAAAAGTGGGGGTTCGGATTTAAAATTAATGACTTCCGGTCTGGGTAGGTTACTTCTGGTACACCTGTACATTGAAATTATTATCAATGGTGAGAGCGCAACCGGTTTACCCATAATGGCACAATTTGTTTTTGATAGTAATCAATTTTGTAGAATTTACAAGGGGTGTACGGGTGGTCTGGGACATCCGGTATAACGTTCGTATAGCCCCTAGAATTAATTTGACAATGGTAAACTTAAACAAATCACTGATTTACCCACCACCAAAAACTGATGAACCCTTAAGCAAGCGCTTCACCGGTAAAACAGCAGAGGGCGCATACATAGTGTTCCTTCTCAACATTAAATCACACAAATTTAACCCATTTTACTGGTTTTTATGAAGAAATAGTGTATTTAAATGTTGAAGACCTTCATTAGGAATCACATTTTATTGTTGATAACATTAATGTTTAACTTAAAACATAATTTTTCCATTAAACATAGTAAATAATTTTCTAGTATAAAATAGGTATCGTCTGTGTTATAGGAGAGGGCACATTCGGAATTTTGTTCCACAATAATACAAATACTATACATCCATACAAACAAAGTACATTTGGTAATAATTTCATTGAACATTACTTATTTGCAAAAGAGCTGCTATTATTATTGTTATTAAAATCATTTAACTCAGCACTCTGTAGGGGTTAAATGTAAATATTAAAAATTTAATTGCTAATCTGTGCAAATGATGATCTATAACAACATATGATAGTTCTTCAAAATTAAACAATGAAAATGATTGTACAAATGGGGTTAACAAAATTTTGGAAAATAATAATAAATAATTTTACAAGAAAATTTCAATTTAAATGAGGATTATGGCAAAGAAAACAATGAAGCTGCTGGACTCATTGAAATTAAAGAAGAAAAAACTGACCTAATGAAACATTTTAGTTATGGTGGTGAATTGTTGTTATTGATGATGATGAAGGAGAATCTCTTCATTCTCTATTTAATTGTTTGATGTCTGCAAGAATGCTGATGTGCAAGGAATAAATAATGATGAAATGTAACTGATGCACAAGTGGGTCAAATAATTTTTTAAATATTTAAAGAAACCTTTAAAGGGTGCTGAATTAATACAATGGTTTTTATAATAGTACATAATAATTGTAAATGAATTTATAAATAAAAACATACTTATACATAGGCTACGTACAATAATTTATAACACAGAAAGGCCCTCGAGGAGACAGTCTGCACTGAGCACTCGCGAGGTAGGGCGCGCGGGGGAAAAACTTCCCCAAACTGACAACGCATCACTGAATTGCAAATAACAAGAAACCAAGGGAGGGGTATAAATAGCTTAAAGGGATTCCTGGAATGAGGCCAGAAACGACTGCCAACACCCATTATACTCGTTTACTTAAACAAAAACTACACATGCAGAGGAAAACTCCGCAAGCGCCTCAAGTGGGTCAAATAATTTTTTAAATATTTAAAGAAACCTTTAAAGGGTGCTGAATTAATACAATGGTTTTTATAATAGTACATAATAATTGTAAATGAATTTATAAATAAAAACATACTTATACATAGGCTACGTACAATAATTTATAACACAGAAAGGCCCTCGAGGAGACAGTCTGCACTGAGCACTCGCGAGGTAGGGCGCGCGGGGGAAAAACTTCCCCAAACTGACAACGCATCACTGAATTGCAAATAACAAGAAACCAAGGGAGGGGTATAAATAGCTTAAAGGGATTCCTGGAATGAGGCCAGAAACGACTGCCAACACCCATTATACTCGTTTACTTAAACAAAAACTACACATGCAGAGGAAAACTCCGCAAGCGCCTGCTCAAGGGTTAAGGAAACTAGCGGTGTGCATAAAACTCAGTAGCTAAATAGGAGAGGGCTGAAAGGCAAAAGAAGCCATTTGCAATGAGCATCTTTCATAGGTTTCAAAATTTACATCATATAAACTTGAGAGATGTGAGACATCAGAATAAATACTATCCAAATTAATGTATAGGCTTTTGAGGTAGACAAAACATAAGAAAGGATTCAGCTAGCTTACCTGAGAAAATTTTGTTCAGGCAGCATATAGACACACGTAAAAAATACACAAATGTGTACAAAATAAATGAACAAATTTGTATTTTTTATGTGTTTCTATATGCTGCCTGAACACAATTTTTTCAGGTAAGCTTAAGCTAGCTGAATCCTTTCCCCTGTTTTGTCTACCTAATCAGTGAAAAGGCTCTTCCTTACAAAATAACAAAAAATGTATATAACATATTGGAAAAACAAATATGATGGCAGTAAACAACAACATAAATATTTGCTACAACAAGATAGATACGCTGATTTGAAATTAAAACCCTAAAACAAATAACACATGTATAAATATGAACAACATGAAATAAATACTAAATAATAATAATATTTCACAGTAATATAATTTGGTTACATTTGATGCCGATAAAAAAGGAAAGTGTTTAAAATATTTTCATGTTAGGAAATCAGCAAATTACCCTTCTTAATTTGGGGAATTGATTCTCTGGATTTCATTGATCTAAATGAGAATGCTACATCACTAAAAGCAGGCTAATAACAGACGAAGTTAGGTAGCCAGTGAACAAGGGAAGTAAAACAAGCCATGAACGGTATTACTTTCTAAAAAGGATTCAAAACTTGCTTTAAAATGTTCTACAAATGTAAGAGTGCAGATTGTGAAAGTTCACTACAATAACACTACAAAAATCAGCTAATGAAAAAGGATAACCTTGCAGTTGTATTTATTAATTCACATGCCTGCAGGCCTATATAATCTAACCTCTAATTCTGAAAATGGATGATGAAAAATGCAAGATAAGTTCTACAAATGGCAAATACACTCAAAATTTTTAAAATAATATAATATCAATATTTTTATAGATTTAGTAAAATATAGAATAATAATACATTACATGGCATTTAGATTATTTTAATCTAGGAGGGTACAGATAGAATTATTGTAAAGTTACATTTACTATAATTGAGGGCTTATAGAACAATTTAGCGTTTAACGGATTGATTTAAAATATAATAAAAGTAGAAAGGCGGTAGTTAATTTCAGTATTCCCTAAAAATATACAATATTCATAATAATCTACAGGTCCTGCAAAACTATAAAATAATTTTTATCTCTCTGTTGGCTAAAAATGAGATGTGGCAATATCAGAATTTATCTATACCGATACCCAACACTATAATACTTGATACAATACTCAATACAAATTCGGAAATTCCATAAGTAATTACATAGAAAATATGCAATAATTTAGTGGAAAAGATTTTTTTTATTAAACATATAAAAATTGTTTTACTACTGTAGAGCTGGTAAAATTTAAGGTAAATCAGTTTTAGTGCTTGTAATTAAAACATCGCTTAATGACTTATTTTTTATACTCAAAAAAATTTAGAATTGGAATTGTGTTCAAACATCCAGAGAACAGAGTATCAACAATATCTAGATACCAGTGGCATCAATGTTGCCAATCTATACATAAATTACAACTTGCCTTTTTTACTCAGCAGACACAAAACATTGAGATCCCAATAAGAAAACTCACAAAACACATTGGATTGACCTCCAGATTGATCATGCAGACAAAAACATTAGATTATGGATCCCATCGTCGATTTATCAACAATAATTACAAAGAGTACAAAAATATAAACATATTTATAACATTCTTAAGTAACAAAATATAAAGCCCAGACTACGAGGCTGAAAAATTAAACATGTCTACTATAAAGGCTAGAGTACAAATTTCTTTTTGGAATGGGAGGAGGAGCAGTAGGCATGGTCTGAATTACCCTTGGAGTTTTTGAAGTTGCTGATTGATTCGCTAGTAGTCTGCTGGTGCTGAAGGATGTAGAGACACTGGCTGAGACTCAGGAGCATGGCGTGAGATGCAGCCTTCAGCAGAAGCAGGTCGTGGTCTACATGGCGCACATCCCCTGAGACACATAAAACAAAACAGTGACTAGACGTGAGAAACATTGGCTGAGACTCAGGAGCATGGCGTGAGATGAAGCGTTCAGCAGAAGCAGGTAGTGTCTATCAAAGCAGGAGGGATGGAGAGACATCAAACACAACGATGACTAGACATACAGAATCAATAAATATGCCCCAGGATTTTATTTCATTTTACTTTAAAAAACCCATGAACTGTTATTTTACTCAATCAATAATGTGCAGATGTACAGCAGAAGTCCACAGCACAAAAATCCTCACAAGGTTGATTATATAAATTTGATTTTATCACATTAAAATAATAGATTGATTGAAAACCTTTATTACAGAGTTTAGAGTTTTAAAAACAACTCTAAGAAACGTTAAGTTTTGTAAGAGAATATTATTACAAAAATATTTGTATGTTACCTGTTTCCACTTTTTGGGTGGTTTATTCATTTAGTCTAGCTCTAGTGAAGGGAGTATTGAGTACTTAGGTGTACTCAAGTACAACGAGTACGAGTACACCGCTGTACTCGATACTGTAGGCCTACTCGAGTACTGTACTCATGTCCTCGTGCATACTCTTTATATTTTATTTTTGCACAACATACTGTAAACTGTTTTAATTTTTTAAGTGTATAAATAAACGTGCATTAAATAAATACATGTTTTTCCTGTATGCAATATTTGTGTTTCAGTAATTTATTACCCTATGCTAAATTTTCTACTTTTGTAAAAAATCATTACAAATTGCCATATGATAATAATAATATGCCATAATTCATTACATAATATGAAAAACAAATAATATAATTTTTTTTAGAATAATGATTTATGTATTGTTGAATACTGTTTATGACGAGTCAATTATTGTTTAATTAAATCAAACAAAATTAAAAATAAATAAGGATAGTAAAAAAAATTACAAAAAACACATTGTCTACTTACAGTCTTTATTACTTAAATTTATTAACATATTACAATCTTGAAAATTTATTAACATATTAAAGTACTGTACACCTAATTTTAGTTTTTTTTAGCGAATTTCCCATAGGGAATAAGCTATTACCGTAGGTCTTATGGTAAGACCTAAGTCCCGGACCATGTTACTTTTTCGTTTTGAGGTGCCCAGAGACCAAAAATAATAGTCATTAAAATTTATATATATGTATATATGTGTTCCTAGACACTATAACTCTCGTAAAAACGGTCCGATCGACACCAAATTTGGTAGAGATGTGTAATCCTACGTTTATTTGGCTGAGTTCGTAAACCAGACAAATCGACCTACCGGAAGGGGTAGTTTTGGGGGGTTTTGTACCCTAAAAATGGGTTTTTTGCATTTTTCACATGTAATTTTTTAAAATTTAAAATTTTTATTTTCACCATTGGATTAAGCTCAAAAAACACACAATTTAGTACTTTGAAGCTTTGCTCTATCTCCATTGGTTACCGAGATATTAAAAAGTCTAAAGACAGTACATTGTATTTTTGGGCTCCAATGTTAATCTTACGGAGAATAACGTTAAGTTAATATTAACCAATATTTTTTGATGAAACTTGGTATTTAGCTTCATTTGGTTAAGATTCATCCATTTTATGGTAAAAAATCTTGGTTTTTGTTCTTATCATGGCAGCAAACCTGCATACTCTTTTCCCATGTTATTCATATGGAAAATAGGCAAACTCTTTTATTTATGGACAGATGTAGATGAAACTTAGTGTATGGCTTCATATGGTCGAAATAAATTTTGTTATGGTTTTTTTAGTGTTTCCGATGGCAGCATACCTGCATACTCTTTCCCTATATTTATCTAAAGGAGAATAGACATTTATTTCCCTATTTATGAGCACGTTATGAAATTTTGTTTACAGGTTTAGCTGGTCAAAATTAATATTACTAATATTTGGAAATTCGCTGAGTACGCAGGTCTGCTGCGACGGGGGGTATTTTTTCTTATCAGAGTACAAACTCGTACTAGTCCATAATTAATTAAGTGGCAGCAAGATTACAAATGTGTCCTGATTTAATCTGAAGTCACCAGAGGGTATTCTTAACAGTAGGTCTAGACTCGATTCTCAGACCAAGCGAGTCCCCAGCGCACATACCAGTACATTAGTACTTTGAAGTGTTTGGAATTCATGGTGTACTATTACTTGTGTACTCGATCCTTCGACCTAATGAGTCCGCTTTGTACTCATATGGGTTTTATAATCGAGTACATGGGAACTAGTACAATTCCAAATACATCAGGGTTATACTATATGAAAAAATACTAAATACAAGTACAAATGTACTTGTTTGTGTGCTGAGGACTCGCTTGGTTGGGAATAGAGTACACGAGTACGAGTACGCAGCGCCGTCTGTTACTGCATGTGAGTACTCCGTGTACTCGAGTACACAGGTAGAATGGTGAATCAAATACAGCGAGTACAAGGCATGTACTTTATACTATGAGTACTTTGTATTCGAGTACACACATTACTAGCTAGCCCTCTTTTTTAGGTTAGTTACTTATTGACGATACCTATTTCATATGTACCGTGTGACCAAAGCGATTAAAATGCTTCATTACATGAGTGATATGCATTCATATGAAAATGATCAACAAAAATCTGTAATATATATCTTACCACAGTTAGGGAGGTCATCGATGGCACGTGCCAAAAGGAAGTTACTCTGCTCTGCACGGAATAGATGGTCTTTTACAGCGGAGAAAGCATCCCACACGGAGCTGCCTCCGTTGCCAGCGGTCACGTGTTCACGCGGCTGGATGGGCGGATTGTTCTGCACAAACATACAACCTATTACAACCCTCGAACCGGTTTTCACATTCGTCATACATAAAAAATTAAATAAAGGGTGGCAGCCTTTGTAGCTTTACTTCCTCTTGAATACATCAGAGATTATTATTTTATTTTTAGGGCGAGGAGGAAAATATATTTACACACACCAATTGTCATACAACCGATAGTGTTTAACTTAACCTGCAACAACGCTTGGAGGCAATAAGGACTAAGAACTCAATCATTTAAATTACTTGTGAAAATTTACTTCTGTAAATTTTGAATGAATTTTTTGTCTCCTGAATTAAAAATACGCAAGTTTCTGCTACAGTAAACTTCCTCTAATCCGGCACGTCCGACATTTGACATGTGCCGGATTACAGGACTAATATCAGGAAAAATTAAATTAACCAAAAAAAGACTATAAAACACATATTTCATTATTAAAAATATAATCTTCTTTTAAAGAATAAAAACTATTGTATAACGTACTCTACTGAAATGAAAAATACAGTACATGATTAAAAGAGTACAGTAGACGCCCGATTATCGAGGTGTAGTAATTGGGACTGAGGTCACCTCAGTCACGGGGAAAACTAGGATAGAGTAATACGGAGGATGTGTACTATTGTGTGTCCAATCATTTAGTTTAGATGATATTTTGTTGACTTTTGTTGTTATTTAATAAAGTTTTTGAAATGTACAAACAGCGTCACATTAAAGAGACGCACGCTA
Organism: Neoaliturus tenellus; assembly: GCA_030545055.2. Taxonomy (NCBI): domain Eukaryota; kingdom Metazoa; phylum Arthropoda; class Insecta; order Hemiptera; family Cicadellidae; genus Neoaliturus; species Neoaliturus tenellus. The sequence continues at coordinate 37,574,963 of CM061535.1, forward strand.
GCAGACTGAATATGAATACGAAATGTAAACAAAGCTACAGTGATGCCAAGCCTATTCCGAAATTACACAATGTCACCCGATGTCGGCAAAAGATGACTCATCTCCCCAGCACTCATGCCAATACGGAATACGCCAGAGTCTAATATGTTATTGGGAGACAGTCACAACACTCGTACCGAGGCTCCATGTTGTGTTGTCCTCGGAGCAATTAGCGCTTTAAGCAGATGGAACCTGCGTGACTGGAGTGCGCGCCATGGACGGGAACTTTAAATGTAACTCCAGTGAGCGGTGACCAATTCTGAAATACATTTCAATTTTGAAATACAATCATACGATTGGGATTTAATTTGACAATCTTGATTGTTATCAGCAATGTATAGTCAATGGCATTATTGTCAGCTGAGTTCGTGTTGCGCTAATGGCTTGATCACCTGTGACTGTGTTGTCAACTTGGATGCTAACCACTGACACCGCTAGTAAATCCACACTAACGCTCCAAGCCCCTGTTCCTTGCGTAACTGGAGTCCCAGGGTGGTTCAGGTGGATAACCTAAGTAACGGAGTGTCATGACTGTGTCCCAATAACCTATATTAGACTGGGGAATACGCTTTGTTCGACACAGCGTTGCTTCGCGGCGACTTTCGATCCCAAATCTCATTTGCTCAATTGTTATTTTTGTTCCTGTATAAAAGTGCTCTTAAAGTCATGCCGGATATTCAAGCGTGCCGGATCATAGGATGCCAGATTACTAGAAGTTTACTGTACTTACATGAGCCACTGCTGCAGCGTGTAGTTGAGCAACTGCGCGCAGGCGGTTAACCCACTCCTGGCGCGCCCGAGCGTCCTGCGCGCGAAGCTTGAACTGCTCGCCAGTTGATGAGTTGACGGTGAAAGTGTTGGAGTCCTCGTCACTGGGGGAGACGACCGCGGACTCCAAGTGGATCCATCCCCTTGGAGCCTGTCTGCTCTCACTCTCACTCTGGCAGAGAAAAAAATTACTTAAGTATTTCAAAATTTTTAAATGGAGATATAAGAGGATGCTAGAGAAAATGGACCGGTCAAAGTAGCTCTGCGTACACATAGAATTTTCATTTAATTACGATAGAGGTGAGTCCGTAGGGTTGTCATGGAAGTGTTATAAGCAAATATTAATAAGTGTAGTAATCGTAAAAATAAAATTTTATTGAGTTATGTCAATAAATAAGCAAAGTGTGAGAGCAAGTGCTCACTAAACCATAAGGGAAATAGACTGCCAATTATTAGCGAGCAGATTGTGGTTATACTTTCTCTCAGACTTTCATGTGCCATTTAAATATGAATTTAATTAGAACACTTTTTGGGGTTTTTATTGACACATTTTATTTTTAAGTTTGCCCCATGTTATTCTTATGGAACTATTGTTATTGAAGATGAACTTAAATTGCCCCTAGCTCCCTAACCGTTAGGTTTAGAGAAAAATGGAAAAGAATTAAAAAAGTCTTAAATTTGATTGCTTATCTCGAATGTGTTATAAAAAAGGGGGTGATTCATAAGAAATTTCATAGTTGGTCGCCATGTTAGAAAATGGAGGCCAAATTATAAAAATCTGAATTCACATTTTTGATGGTCTCTAAAAAGGAGGCAAAGACCCACATTTCAAGTAAGTATTCTAGTTTACTAGATACCAAAGGGCACCACTTGAGTTAGGGATCCCCTTAAGAAAAATGTAATAAACTTGTGAAGATAACTTAATAAATATTGTTCTTTACCTCTTTGATGTAAGTCTTTTTATTCGACAATTTATATTTTCATACCACTATTCTGTTTACATTATCTAGGCTCCATAAAAGTCACAAATTATTATATTAAAATGAAAATATGTCTTTAAACCATGCCAAAAAAGGTATAGGCCTATTCTAGGTTTGACTATTCTTTGAAAAGAAGACAAAAAAATTAAAACAACTTAATTTTACTTTTAAGTGGGAAAATTGGGTGGTTATACATCACAATAGAAAAACAGGACCAGATTGCGAAAATTAGCAAAGTAGCTTAAACTGCAGCGAGCTACTTTTTAATTGTAGCTGTAGCTGTAGCTAGCTACTTTTTTAAAAATGTAGCTGTAGATGTAGCTAAGCTACTTTTTTTTAAGTAGCTATAGCTGTAGCTAGCTACTTTTAAAAAGTAGCTTCCCCAACACTGAAAAGCACCCTTTAGAATGAATTCTAAAATAAAGACAAATGCCTGGGAGATATTCTACAACAACACCTACATTCAAAATTGCATCTCAATCAGTCTACTGGTGTGTTCTCTAAAATTATACACATCCCCATAGACTGATGTACACATATACGGACAGATATCACTGTAAAACCCTATTTTTTAAATAAAGGATAACTAAACAAATATGTACAATCTCATTTAAAATTTTAAAGTTAATAGGTCTACTTATTCTTTAGTTATTTTGATACTATAGTGGCAATTGCAGCCAAAGCGATTATATGACCAATTATTAGGCAATCTTTCCCAGAAAACGTATATTTATAAAATTCTATAAAATTATGTTAATAAATAATACGAGTAAATATAAAAAGGTTTTAGTTTTCCCATAATAAGATTGGAAACATATTTTTTTACTCCCTCGATAACCAGTCAAGCTACCTAACTTGATGAATCAAAATATTAAATTGTTTGTTTTTTAGCATAGATTTTAGGATTAAAATATTTATTACTCAGCAGAGAGAAGTGACATTTATCTTTATAACATTTTCACTAATACAAAGAAAATAACAGTTTTGAAATGTTTATTTGACAAATAAATAAAATCTTCTTTAAATACAATTTTCTATGAAAAACTACAGAGAATTTGCATATTTTATTTTTAACCTAATGTCATCATCTCATGGTGAAAAACAGTTCAAATTAATATACTTTTAATCAATTGAAAAACATTTAGAAACCACTTATAGATGTCAATTCTAAAAATTCACGAGGCATAAAAAATTGTCACTTTACTTAGACCTAGTTTGACTATTCTTTGAAAAGAAGACAAAAAAAATAAACTTTAAAGAAAGATCAATTCATAAGTAGCAATCCTAACTTCTACACAGTGCTTAGTAACTTAAAATTAAAACTAAATAGATGGTATCCGCCAACGCTACTATCTTAATCAAGTATAATACGAGGGCTATTCAGAAAGTAAGGAACGTTTTCGTCTTACGCCGTTAAGCGCGCACGTATCGCCTATATTAAGGTATGAGAGCACTCGGGGCCTCATTGGCTATCCAGCCGTGACACTAGGAGCATCATCGCGCTGCTAGTTTTCTTTATTTTTAAATTCAAAATGGCCGCTCCCGTAAAAAATGCTGCCAGTTGCGAAGTGCAATCGGTAGCACGCACGTTTTTTGTTGGCAAAAACCTTAAAACCGATAAAGATTAATCGAAAAGTGTGCGAGGTGTATGGGAACAATGTCTTGAATGAAAGTTTTGTGCGTAAGTTGTGTATTCAGTTTACAAATGACCGAACCAGTACTTGATGAGCAGTAGGAGTGGACGACCGAGCATTGTGACTGACGAACTGGTCACTAAAGTTGACGAGAAGATCCGTGAAACCCGCTGCTCCTCCATAACGGGGCTTTCGTTATCTTTCCCTAAAGTTTCACGGACTTTGCTGTGTTGAAATTGAAAGAATAAAAATCGATAAATCTCTATCGGTTTTAAATTTTTTGCCAACAAAACCCGTGTTATCGATCGCACTTCGCAACTGGCGGCATTTTTTTACGGGAGAGGCCATTTTGAATTTAAAAATAAAGAAAACTAGCAGCGCTATGATGCTCCTGGTGGCACGGCTGGATAGCCACTGAGGCACCGAGTGCTCTCATATCCTGATATAGGCGATACGCGCGAGCCTAGCGGCGTAAGGCGGAAACGTTCTTTACTTTCTGAGTAGCCCTCGTACTTTATGAGCATTTTACAGTGCTTTTTAAGATTGTAAAATAGAGAAATAATAAATAATTGAGCTAACAGTGGCAATTTTTAAGAGATGAAAGGGAATGGCCTATTACTAAGCTTACCTTAGGTAGAAAGGATGTTACATGATTGTTCGAAAACTTATATACTGTACCATTGTAGATAGGAGAATAGGAAGATAAGATATGAAGAATAAGAGGAAGATGATAAAATTGAAAACAAAAACTTCAGATTACAATACAATGCATCGAATTAAAAAAATGCTTGAATCTCTTTATGTTTCAAAATTGATAAGATGTTTCCATTGTATGTTGTTTATTCTGAATCACGTTGACTTATATTGCTAAAAGGTTAAAATACCTGATACAGCCAGTGATCCTTGTATACTACAAATAATATTTACAAAATATTTGCAAGGATCACCGGCTATATCAGGTATTTTAAAATTTTAGCAATGATAAGATATAACTGATTTTACAATTTTTGTACGTTATTTTCTAAGTTGTATTGCGTTTTCAACATTATGTAACTGATATACAACAGTTGTATATTAGTTAAATAGTGTTACTTTTTATTATAAATAAAAAAAGTAATGTAACCTATATTTATTACCGGTACTAACACTAGAAATTAAGTTAATTTTCAAATACTTTTATTATTTTTTAATTGAATAACATAGTTTTTTAATTATAAATCTAAAACAACCATAAAAATGATAAATATTATTATTGTTAATATAATAATGCTAATTCATATAAGATTCTTTTTATATAGTTATCATATTTAACACTGTTTTCCTCGTACTCAATTAGGCTTAGGCTACTTTTATACACCCAGAGGTAACCTCTAGGAGCACCTTTCTGGGTTTGAAAATGAAAGCGGTCAACAGAGGGTTAGCAGTGTAAATTTTATATTCGACAGAGGGTTTAAAAAGTATGCTAAAACCATGAGGATGTAAAATTGAGCTTGAAATGACAAGTTCACCGATATTATTTTACAAGCATACTAACTGAAATTTAATCTAAGTGGGTAATATATGTATATGCCCTTTTAAGAGAAATACATACAGTATACATTCTAGAGACAGCTACAGAAGGTAACTTACCAAATAGTAATTCAGAATACCAGTCTTTGGGTCTAAGATAAACCATCTGAACTGCCATCCTTTCATAACATTTGTATACTTGTAAAGCTGGCCTTCATATAACTGACACATCATTTCTGCCGACATGCTATCTGACCTAAAAAACACATTAAAAGCATATCATTGCTTGTTTGTTAAGGGAGCCTTGCTATATCTAGCTCTAAATTATATTAAAATTTACATACGAACACAACAAGAAAACTTTAAAAGAGTGAAATTATTGTGTGAAAGTTAGCAAACAACCCATAAACATGTAAGGGCTTATCCAGTCATTAAAATAATTTATCCTGGAAAATAAATGCACAGTGAAATATGCACAGTGAAATAAATATTCATTGGTGTTTAAATTGTAATATCAGAAGCCATCGCTTAGCTATCAGATATAGCAAGTAACTCTTAATAAATTTAATGCTAGAGAGAGGTGATAAAAACTACCAAAAAAAAAAGCATGGGAAAAATCTTTGTCTAAACATTGTAAATAGCTGTCACCAACAGTTGTTCTCAAAGCACCATGCTCTCACAAACTATTTGTACTACAGCACGATGCCCTGTCTGATGAGAACTGGTAAAATGCTGTGCACTGAGCTGGATTTTCTTAGACCAAGTTTTGAAACCTTCAAGAGGTCACTTTTAACTGTTATCCAACAGCGAAATCTGTAATATTAGTAGATGTTGATATTGTAGTTGATATTAATTCTAAGCATTACCAATTTGTATGTCAGTAATTTGCATCTCCATATTGCCTATGTCATTTGATTCATTATCTTGAAATCTTGAGCGTTGCATGATTTTTTTTCTTTTTTCTTTGAATTTTGAACAATTTCGCATTTTTAAAATACAAAAAAGATTTTTACAGAGTTTGACTTTCTCTAAGAAGAACTTCTCTTGCAAGCAAATATTCAAAGACCTTGGAATTTTAACAGTGCCTTCCATCTACATACACAAATGTTTAACTTATATTAAATCCAATTTTAAGTCTTTAATTGCCAAGCAACATAAACATAATTATAGTACAAGGGCTATAGGTGATTTTTTATTTCCCATACACAAATTGAAATTGACTGAGCAAACACCACTTTATATGGGTATGAATTTTTTTAACAAACTTCCGCAGCAAATGAAAGAGATGGAAAATATAGGCAAATTTAAAGCAACGTTGAAAACTGTTTAATTAGTAAAGCTTATTACAAGGAAGATGATTATTTTCAGAATAATTTTGTATTTTGAAGTGTATTTCTTTGCTCTTGTTTTAACGTTTTTGTGTTATACAATCTGTTATTCTTAAAAAATGTATTATTCTTAGTAAACATAATGTAGCATAGTTGCAGAGTTTTTTCTCATTTTGGCAATGTCGTGGTCTTTGTGTTCTATACGGTATACACTATGTAAAAAGATTTTTGTAACAGTAAAGAAATATTCTATTCTATTCTTTTTTACTTTCTCCCCCCTATACCATAGTATATGGAGAAAGTATTGTTTTCGTCAAAATTTTTGAATTTGAGTTGTTGGTGGATTTATCCATTTTGGTCCCCCCTGAGTCCAAAAAAGTGGTTTTCGGAGTGATGTCTGTGTGTGTGTGTGTGTGTGTGTGTATGTGTGTCAGGATGTAAACAGAGCTAGAGAATGCCCCAATGGTCCGATTTTGGTGAAATTTGGTATGTAGGTCCAAACCCACGATAATTCCAGGCGTTTTTTTCATTTTTTTGAATTTTTGATTTTTAAGGGTAGTTTACCCCCAAAAACCCTCAAAAATCGTCAAAAATCACAATTTCTCAAAAACGGCTCTAACGATTTTGATTAAAATTTTGTGGTTTATTAAGCTTAAAATGGTGAATAAAATAACACCACCCGCATCTCCGAGAAAATGCGCGTTCAAAAGTTATGAAGTAAAAAGTGTTTAAAAAATCAATTTTTTGAATTTTCAAAATAGCTGTTGCCTCAAAATAAATTTTACTTATCACCATTAAATCAAGCTCAAAAAACTAAATAATCCAGTATTTTGAATTATTGCTCTACGTCAAGTGGTTGCGGAGAAAATTCAATTTTTCGTTTAGCGGTAAACGCAGTACGTTGTTAAAAGTCACAGACGCGCGTGGGGTCAAACGAGCGCTGCTCAGCTGGTAGCTATCCGACTGAGTCATCAAGACATTAATGTTTGGAGCTTTTAACACCTTTTCTATATAGTTGGGAGAAAGTATGTGTCAGTTAACTGATACTGTTTATTATAAGTACTATTCATTCTCTTCGTCCTAAACATAGCTGACATCAATATGACGTGCTGCCAAATAATGTTAAATCTCTGCATCAATATGCATATGACATTGTGTTGTATTCCCCAGGAAAACTTCTAGGCCTAGATCAAAATTCTATTTTAACACTTATGGATTGCACTGGACACTTTGGTACATTATACTGACAATTTATACAAGTATCTGCAGAAGCAGGGCTTAGCAGGGACACTCTTTCAGCTCTATTTACTGAAACTTGAATTAAACCGGTTGAATGACAGTAGGTATTAGGCTTTGGGGAGAAACAATAGATAAAAAACTTAGATTTCAAGAGCATATCAAAAATGTACAGAAAAATCAGCTGCTTCTTTTAAAAATATTGGTGGGGTAACATTAATAAATACCCCGTCACAGCAGACCTGGGTATTCAGTTAATTTCCATTTCTCAGCAGAATTTTTGTAATTTACAATTTCCCCGTGAGTACCATAGGTGTAAGTATGTAGGTTTGCCCCTATATGAGTTTAGTAAGCAAATTTAAATTAACACCTACCTAGTGAATGTACATACCAAATTTGATCAAGTTCTGGTATTTTTCTCATTTTGCCCATTAACACCATGGGTGTGAGTACATCGGTTTGGCACATGAATTTAGAAAGCAAATATAAATTAATCCCTTAATAAGGAATCTACAAACCAAATTTAATCAATCCATGTCAATAAATAAGCAAGATAAAGGGTTTTGTTGATTTCCCATAAGAATAAGATGGAAAACGTATTTTGTTTTTCTTCATAACCATATAAGCTAATTTAAAAATTCAAAATAAATTATTTTATTTTTTAAGATCTTTTAAATGGTTTACACTGAAATTGTTTTAAAAATGGGTTGTTGACTTTTTTACCCATATAACCCCGTTCTCATAACCCGATTAATAAGCTGGTTTGCGAACTCATGAAAATAGACCTGGTCATACATGTCCATACAAAATTTCATCAAATCGGATATATCTTTCAAAAGATACCAGTACCAAGGACACACATATATTTGTGTTATATATGTATATATATAAATGAGCGAATGGTGATTTTGGCTTCTACCTGGCTTAAAATGAAAAAGTATCATGGTCCCATGCTTAGGTCTAACCATGGCTACTACCGCAAGAGCGTGTTCCCTAAAGGGAAATTCGCTGAAATCGCTCAGTCATTGAAAAAATGGTAAATAAGTGATTGAAGACAATCCCAATATATCATACAATGATAATAACATATTTAGGGGTATATATAATTTATCATGCTCAATTTCATAAAGACCCTAAAATACCCGGGAGTATTTCGAAATTTTTGGTATTCACCCAGAGTTTTAAAAACCTGGGTATTTTACATCACTAATACCAGGGGCGTCGCTATAAGGGGTTGAGGTGGGTCGGGGAGCCTCCCCCCAAAAACCTGTAAATAATTATCTAAAAGTTGGGTATTTTAAGCATATAGTTGGACTTTTTTAGAAAGTTGTGATCTATTTCAAGTTTCTGGAGGATTCCCAACTAATATATATGAAGCCAATAAATTCCAACAAATAATTACAAAACTGTATTATGCTTTAATGCTTATTTTGCAGTTTTCTTCAAATTCCAGGCTCAATTTTCTTAAGATTCCATACTAATATTACGCATTACAACATTCCAACTCATCAACCTCAATTATTAACTTTGTCTACAAGTTAAGGCAGTTGACATGGCAGTTTTAGGATTTTTACTAGACTATGGAAAACCCTAAATTTTTTAGTTGAAATCCCAACTTGACAAATCTTTCAATTACATCATACAGTTTATGTTACCAAAACCTGACTCCTGAGACACAATTCCCAACTAAGTTACTTGAGAGACCAAGGCCTTGTTCACACGATAGACTTTTCACCATGAGCCGTCCGCGAGGTCAAAGGGTAAGAATAAGAACTTTGTATTATAATTACCATTCCTACTGATCAAGTTATTTTTCTTACGCGTTGACGTAGCGCCGTCCACTGTGCACAGCGAAAAGTCGTATCGTGTGAACAAGGCCTAACTTCCCAACTCAAACTTTACGAATTGGCTAGATTTCCTGAATTCTTAACTTTTAGGTGATCTTTTTAAGTTGAAAATTTAAGTTTATAAAAAATGTATAAAAAGAGATTTCAAATTAATTTGTCAAACCAGCTTTAACAATCCCAAATTAGCAAGGAAATTGTAATTTTTTAGCTTAAAGGTTTAAACTATTTTAAAACTCACAACTTAAAAGTTGGAGTAAATAACAATTTTCTCGACAACTCAAACACACTATCCCAAAATGTAACTTCTAGACCAATATTGTATTATTTTCATTACAAGAGTATAAAAAAATTCAGCTGAAACATTTACGGTACAGTACACTCTCGTTCATCGGACTCGGCGACATCGGAACTCCGCTTCATCGGAACTGAAAATCTGGATATTATTATTTTTTTTTCTTACAAAGTAAATAATTTTTCCGTTTTAGCGTCTTCAATTTCCATTCGTTCTATTCGCTCAACAGTGAAGTATCACATTTTGCATCAAACGTCATCAGGCGTTTTCCATAATCTGTACCCATCGATGTGATTCACGAGGCCGTGGAGTATTCACCGAAAATAGAAAGAGGAAGGGGGCAGGAAGTGACATTCCGCTTCGACCGCTTCCCAAACTGTCATTCGGTCTGTCTCGACTGTCGCGACTGCACCTGTGTTACGTAGAAGTCAGTTGACTGCTGTAATATGAGTGGAATATGAATATGGAATATGAGAATAAAGATTTTGGATCTTTATTTCCTGCGTTGTTTTTATTCCTATAGGTTCATTGTTACCATGTTCAAAGTTTGGGTGCCTTATTTTCATAAAATCTCTTGTGTTATCTTAAAAACAAGAGTGAATACAATCACGATAGGTCACCGTACGGGCGGAAATGATGACTCACGACCGACTCCGCTTCATCGGAATTTTTTGACATCCGAACCGGCCTTCCGCCACATTAGTTCCGATGAACGAGAGTGTACTGTACTCACATTTAAAAATAGAATTTTAATTAGAAAAATATTTTTTAACTAATTTAGTGTGGTCTTTTATTAAGTAGTTAAAAATATCAAAATTGGAAAAAAGAAATAATCAAACTGTAGAGCAATTATAGTACATAAAAAATTAATTTGTGATTAAAAGAACCCAATGCAGAAGAGCTACATGACAAAGTATTTTTATGCCCCTGTACAATAAACAAACAATGAAAAACTATGATTTTAATTTAGAGGAATCAAGTTTTAACTTTATAACTAAGGTTTAAAAAAAATTACTAAATGTGAGTCTAGTTTGATTCAGCAGTGTAGTGTTGTGTTGGTAGACACATTTTTTGTGGGGGAGAGCCTTGAATTTCCCAACCCATGTATGGGCTTTTCCCATCTGATTTTTGTGGGCTTCCCAGCTCTTAGGGCTCAATTTGAAGTAAATCCCATATTTTAAAAGCACATAAAGCACATTATGGTAAAACTAAATAGGCTATTATTTTTCTAAACCCTTATTTGATAATTAGGCATGTAGTTAACCCATAAAAGTCATAATATAGGTATGATTAAGATATAAAAGGTTATTATAATAAATGTTTCAAGCAAAATAAACCTAAATAATGTATCCACTTTTTTGTATATCAAAACATTTAAGGACATGTATGAAATCACAAAATAATCTTGTCACACTTTAATAGAAATAGTAAACTAACAAAACTGAATCACACTAGGCTCAAGCTTAGTAATTTATTTAGAAATACAGTTGTTTTATATTTTTTAATAATTTTTATGAGCCTCCCAACACCCCCTAGAGCCCTCCTTTTGACCACTTTAGTTTGCACTCTTTTAATTAAAATATAATAATAATAACTATTCCTAAATTTAACATTGTATTGTACATTTAACTTTAATGAAATAGATCAATTTTTTTTTTTTTTTTTGAGGGAGAGGCAGGGAAAATGCATTACGCACACAGGTGGCCAGCCTGTAGTGTGGGACTCCCCTAAAAAACGGGTTTACCCACTAAAAAACCTCCTCTACTCTTTAGGATTCTAACCTGGAATTGTTTATCACATTACGTCAGGCTAGGCCTAAATTTGGCTTACGCCCATGGGGCTCGCTCCTTATCCAGCTGTTCGGTCAAGGGATCTGGGCCACTTCGTGGTCCAAATCGGTTTTCTTTTCCAGGAGGATACCCCGGACGAACTGTGACAAACAATCCCAGTTGCCCTCATCCTCCATAATCTTTTGGCAGACCGTGTCCACCGAAAAAACACCGAGTTTTCTTGTGGCCTCCAGGCGGGGCCTTTCCCAACGCGAACAGCGGAAGAAGGTGTGTTCCGCGTCATCGGGAGTGCCCGGGCAGTAGATGCAATCCGGTGAACCGGTCTTGCCCATCCGGTTCAGGTACGACTTGAAGTAGCCGTGACCTGTCAGGAACTGCGTGAAGTAGTAGTCCACCTCGCCATGCCGCCTTTCCACCCATGGTTGGACCTGCTCGATGAGTCGCGCAGTCCATCGTCCTCGGGTGTCGTGCTCCCAGCTGTGTTGCCACTGCTGGAAGGTTCGGGAGCGCTCTTCTGTTCTTGCCGTGTCCTTGCCGATCTCGCCTTGTCTCTGGTAAATCGCTTTCCTCTCCCCTGCCAAGAGCTTGACCGGGATGACTCCGGCGACCACCAGGACGGCAGGCTCGGACACTGTCCGGTAGGCGGAACACACCCGGAGCGCAGCTTGATGCTGAACCCGGGCGAGTCGCAACCTGTAGCACTCCTTATCTAGAGCGCCTGCCCACACCTCTGCCCCGTAAAGGAGCACGGACTGGACCGCGGACATCAACAGACGTCTTCTGCTGGATCGGGGACCCCCGACATTGGCCATCAGCCTACTAAGGTAAGTGACTACCTTAGCGGCCTTGTCCGCCGTACGAAAGATCTGATCCCTCCAGCTTAACTTGGTGTCCACCATAACCCCGAGGTATTTGGCGGCACGAGTTGATGTGACCACCTCCCTTCCCACTCGGAGTGGGACGACGGTGTCGATCCTCTTCTTCGTGAGGATCACAATCTCCGTCTTACTGAGAGCAAGCGAGAGACCGTGATCGGACATCCAGTTGTTGACCACCCGCATAACTCGGTTCAACTTCAGTTGGGCCAGCTCAACGTTGCGTGCAGCAATGAGAGCTGCAACGTCATCGGCGTACCCAACCAAAGTGGTTTCCTCAGGCATCTCGGACCTCAGGAGGCTGTCATAGGCAACGTTCCAGAGATCCGGGCCGAGTATTGAACCTTGTGCGGCACCAAAAGTGACTTCCATCGTCCGCGTTCCGTCCCTCGTGTCATAAATCAGGCTTCGAGAGCGTAGATAATCCTCGATGAGCCGCAACAGGTATGCAGGAATACGAAAGGTGTTGCGAAGCGCATCCAATATATCGACCCACCTTGCCGAGTTGAAGGCATTCTTGACATCAATCGTAACAAGAAGCACTACTCGGCGGGAGAAATGGTTGTGGCTCTCGGCTCTCTCCACAGCTCTCTGAACTTCGGTGACAGCGTCGATCGTTGACCGTCCCTTTCTGAAGCCGTACTGACGGGGGCATAAGTCCCCGGCAGCTTCCACGGCAGAAGTCAGGCGGGAACGGATCAGCTTCTCGAACAGCTTCCCAGCCGTGTCCAACATGCAGAGAGGCCTGTGGGACGACGGCAGCTCGGGATCACCTTTGCCCTTGCTGATCAGTACAAGCCTGGCTGTTTTCCAGGGAGCCGGAAACACCCCTTCTACCAAACAGGCATTGTACATTCTCAACAACAAGTCAGCGTTGATTGAAAATACTTTTTTTAAAGCCTCACTGGGAATCCCGTCCGGGCCAGGAGCCTTGTTGTTCTTCAGGGAGAGAACGGAGGTTTCCAGCTCCTCGAAAGTGAAGAGTGGAACGTCCTCTACCCGTCTGAAGTCAACCGGCGGTCGCTGAGGATGTTCAGGAAACAACGCAGCGACGATCCTCCCCATGGTGGCGCCCTCCATGATGGAAGGTGGAGAGCGGGCGCCGAGTTTCTGCGTTACAAGTTTGTAACCCAGGCCCCACGGGTCGGAGTCAACGTCGTCACGAAGTCTCCTCCAGCTATTCGCCTTGCTCCTGTTGATCGCCTGGCGGAGAGATTTTCTCGCAGCTTTATAGGCCTCCGACTTACGAACTCTGTCTGCGGGAATTCTCGCTCTAGTGGCGACTCGTCTAGTTCTTAAACATGTTCTTCTGAGTTCCGCAATCTCTTCAGTCCACCAGTAAACGGGTTGTTTGTCGCGTCGGGGTTTCCTTCGCGGCATAGACTGGTCGCAGGCCGAGACGATCAGTTCCATCGTGGATGTTACTAGTGCCTCGGCCCCAGCCTCACCAGGATTCCCCTGCGCTCCCCGAAAGATGACTTCGGTGAACTTAACCACGTCCAGTTTGTTGGTGTTCCACCGGCGTGGCCCTTCCCGAGATGCGGAAACTCGACGATTTTCCTGATCATGCAGATCAAACACGATGTATTGGTGGTCGCTACCCGTGTAGTCCTCCACAACCCTCCAGCCAGAGATCCTCGGAAGGAGCGACTCAGACGCAAAGGTGACGTCAGGGATCGTGCCTCTCTGCCCGGGGCGCCGAAAAGTAGGTGTGTCGCCCTGGTTGAGGACGACAAGACCGGCCCTGGCGATGAAATCCAGGATGTATTTCCCCCGGGAGCTGGTAGAGGGCATTCCCCACTCGACGGCCCTGGCGTTGAAATCGCCACCAACGACGACATGCCCGGTGGTGCAAAGAACGCACTCCTCTAGGCTATCTATCTTGTCGCGGAAGTCCTGGACGGCCTCGTTGGGGGTGAGGTAGCAACTGAAGATTGTCACGTCCCTACACCTAACCCAGGCAAATCCTCGGCCGCGACCATGACTCCGCACCAAGACATCCCGCGTATTGAAATAGATCAATACTTAAAAGTCAAATAATAATAATAATAATAATAATAATAAATATAAATACAATTTAAGAAAGAAACTAGTGTACATTTTGCTTGAAATCGAGCAATTTAATTTCAGCTAAGACATGTCATTGGTAGGAAAAATGATACATTTAGTTCAAATCCATTACATACAATCTAGTTTGTATGTAACAAACTACATATCAATTACATAGAAGCAATATTGTGATTATTACTTCATAACGAGGGCCCTTATTTAAAATTTGATTCTCATCAATTTTTGGTGGGAACATTTACAGACCAAGTCCTATTTAACAAAACCAAAAACTTGCAAATTGTAGGAGGGGTTACACTTACAAAAAACCTTATTGAATTAAATAAGTATAGATTTAAATTTTTAGTATAAAATCAAACATTTTCTAAGCTCCATCTTTACACAAATGAAGTTTGGTTTGGGGTAGGCCTAATTAAATATTTATTTTGTTACATTTCTTGATTGACTATTTGAACAAAAGTGCAGGTTTGCGAATTTGGTTTGCAAACATAATTAAACAGCAAGAGTGACTGGTCAAATATTTATACATTGGTATGTACAGATAAAATAACAAAATCTTTAGATCCTGCACAAAAAAATACAAAATTTTAATAAAATTATCAAATTTCAGTATCTATCTTGAAATTTCAGTACAATTCCAGTATTTCCCGTAGTAAATAAAATTCCAGTATTTCAAGTATTACCAGTATCAGTAGACACCCTGAGTACTGTAATTATTAAAAACAGATACACAATGTAAATGACGATCAGGAACAAACACAATTTTAAACCGAACTAAGGTTCTTTGTTTACGTGTAGAACGAATATGAACATACACAGTGAATCCTGTCGATTTTGGCTGTGAGAATTACGGTGCGTACTGATGACTTATTTCCAAGAAGTCGTCCCAAACCATTGGAGTCTGAATAAGAGGCAATCAACTGTAATTTGATTACAAACTATTGTGAATTATATAGGTCCCCATAACAGAATAAGGGGCAACGGTGCGACATTGTCAAACCACACAACAGAGAGCTCAGTTGACATAAAAATCTTGATCAGAGCAGAATGTTCTGCAGAGTCAAAAACATTGACAAATAATTAACAGTTGCATCACATAAAACCCCTTCTAGAGATCATCCTGTGAAACAACCAGCTTACCTATAGTGACAGCCATAAGAAATGTAGATGTTTCAAACAAAATTAAAATGCATTACTGGTACTTAGCCTACTGTAGGTGTATTAGCTTCAAGTGGCAATCGTTTCTAAAGCCAGCCAGTGGTGGCTCGCCCATAAGGACTCCCAGACGCCGCCCCCCTAAAGAATTTATTAAAAAATAAAAATAAATAAACTAACAAAAATATTATTATAAGAATATTTAACAGAATGACAATTGTATAGGTCATAAGTTTAAGATAGAAACAGATTGTACCGAAATAAATGAAAAATCTATGACGATCGTGGTTCTAAATCTATCGCGGCCGGCTCGGGCCGGAGCGACGGACTATCGCGGCCGGCTCGGGCCGGAGCGACGGACGCCGAAACCGGCGTCCTAGCGCTCTTGTAAAATCAAATGGAGACGCGCATACGCGCACCTCACTCACACAGGCACACACAACGGCTGATTAATGCAACGCTCTGCCCGGAGCCCTAGACTGCGCGCGCCACTGCTCCAGCCACTGCTACCAACCGAGCAGAACCAAAAATGTGACTGTCAGTTCCCTCGCGTTTCAGTCGTCCGTCTGGGTTCTTTTGAGCGTAATGTTGTACGTGTTGGTGTGCGTTGTGATGAAATAGTGAATTATATAGATTTGTGAGGAAATGTAAATGGATAATAGTGAAATGGGTGACGTTAGAGATGAGCAACATTTACACCAGGTAAATCGTATAGTAGTAGGTAATAGAATGGGAAAAAAAACATTGAATATTAGAATTACTTTGAAGAACCCGGGGATTCCAAGGCCCAATTTAGTCATTAATCAAATGCAAAATTGAACAAAGAGAAAAATAGTTTTAATCAAGTGTTTTAGAAATTTATACAATTAGGCCAATTGGCTCTGTGGCTGTAAAATTAAAAACTCGTTTTTCTGTAACACTTGCTTGATTATAGGGATTCAGGATCTCGACTTAACTGCTGGTGGTATTTCAGAGATTAAACATTTGAACTAAAAAGTTAAGAAATATAAAACGAGTGACAAACAAAGCAATGCGTGTATAGAATTTGATTAAGTTCTTGGAAGGATCGACATTAGATTTGCGACATTAAATAAAACTATAGGCCTACAAAATGTCTTGAGAAATGCAGATTTTTTATTTATATTAATTTACTTTTTGTCTGGATTTTGTTTAGCAAAATCATTGAATATGTATTCATAGTCAATCGCAAAATAATACCAAATTGTGATGTGTCCTTTAAAGTCAATAAAACAATTGATTGTAAGGCTTTCAGGCACGATAAAGAGTTTAAATCTGAAGTACAAAAAAATAGAAAATCCCCTAAACTGGATTAGTCCAGTTTGTGAACAATAGACGTAAACATGGTTTGAAGACCGGAAATATATTGTCGCAAAGGAATGTGACATCTTAACTTCCGGGGTACGTGTAGCGGACCGCTTTCAATTCTTAGAACACACCTATCCGCGGCAAAACTATTTCAGTCTGATTATTTGTTTCCTCAATTCAAAAACAAATGTCACGAAAAAGAAGGAGGCCCATGCATTTAAACGTATTCATATCACTGAATAAAATTGACAGAAAACCAATGCTTGTTTTAGGTCAATTGACCTAAAAATGTCATCTCTGTTGTACATAACTGATAACTACAGAGTGATAACTTCGTCAGCAATTGTGATATTAAGATTTTTAGGCTATAAGTTATTGCAATTTAATTCACCTTTGTGATTGAATTATACCTGTTTGATGTAGTAAATATTATTTATTGACACAAGAGATAACCGATTTTCCTGAAGAAGAGACATTACTTATCTTCACTTTCGTAAATATGAATAAAATGATGATAAGAGCCCCTCCATCGTCCCTAACCACCGGCCGCCACTGAAGCCAGCCCAACTTTACTGCATTGTTAGGTAGTTTAATATGAATTGCTTTTTTTCTTTTGTGACTACCTACCGTAACTTATATCTAGGGTTACCAAATATTTTTCAGGCCAACCCTGGACATTTAGTTGGAACTTACTGATTCATGGGAAAACCACATATAGCAAATAAAGCCCCCCTCCCCCCGCTAATGCAAGAAACCAGAATAAGAATATCTCAACATTGTGTTTAAACAGGTATTGTACTTTTTTATATACAACATATTTTATGCCAGAAGTACTAGACATGAAAACAGATCCGTTTTAACTTGTAACCTAATCATTTATTGAATAGGCCTACCATAAATTCGAAGACCTTGATGAATAGGCTATAGATCTTGTGGATGATCTATACAGACCTAAGATATGTCTCAAAATGATTCACCCATAGGCTAACTTTATTTAAGGATCAAAATTTCTAAGAAAGGAATGTTATTGGTAATATCCTTTAAATTTTTTTCAATCGCCTTTCATCTATCTCAAAGCCAAACAATTCCAGAAAGTACAAACAATTTTGCATCATCTCACAAAAAAAAAACCTATCATGCCAATGGAGAAAAATGCCAATGCAAAAAAACCTATCAGCCCTTTCCTGTCAAATGCTTGGAAACTGGAGGCCTACAGTAAACTTTAAAAATTCACTTCGTCACTTGGATAAAAATCAATTCCAAATTAGCCGTGATTACTGCTAACATTTCTTTACTTTGTGTAAATATTGAGACCAAATTCTTAATTTTGCAGAAGTCGTTTTAAAACCCCAGAAAAATGGTAACCTCGGACAGGAGGCCTGACAGACCCTGAAAACCCGGATGTCTGGTAGCCCTGCTTATATCTATACTCAACCACTAATGTTGAAATAACTCGGATTTCTGAGGTGTATAATGTTATGCTTGGGGAATTAGGCGCAAAAAAGTATCCTACCCTAATGAATCTAAATCAAATATAGGGCCTACTGTACTAGACTAGGGATAGGCTACACAATTTAGATCTAAGTTAGGCCTATGTGTAGAAATAAAAGCCAGGACAATCGTGTCACAATAGAACATCACCAAAACGTGTATTAGGCCTAAATAGGTATGTTCAGCACTTGGGGAAGTTAAGCTCCAGTCCTATCTTGATACTTACATAGTTAAAGATGATGACCTCGAGTATGACACTTGATTATCGTCACAGATTTCCAAACCACAATGCTTCTTTTTTGCCTTCTTTTTTCTCCGCCGTATCATGTTCTTCATACTTTTGATACCCTCCAAAGCTTACTGTCAACATCATCTAGTTGGGATTCTTGATTTGTTAAATAAATTTAATTAGGCCATGCCTCCTTCAAAAATAGTTTAGGTTACTAAGAGGTCTTTAGGAGAACTAGGCCTTTACCGAAGTGAACATGATTACTTTAATAAAAGTATTATTAAACTCATAAATAAAGTATCTTTGCGATTTCTGTCTGGATGAAACTAATAACCTAGTTCTAAGAAAGCCTATCCAGTCCACTTCACCAGATCCCAAGTTCTGCACAACCCTGAATTAAAAGTATGTGATTGTAGTTTTTAGGTAACAGTTGTAACCTTAAAATTACTACCAAATATCCCACTTAATGAAAGGACACTTAATTACCTACAAACTTATTTTCAATGACATGGCAGAACTATCTAACAGGTTATCAGTAATCACCCTCAGTCTCAGTCGTTGATTTTGGTTATCTATAATTCCAATCCCATCCCAGTCAATCTCAGTCTATTGAGTCTAGTCAGTCTTGACAAGGAAGAAGCAGAAGCTACATCAAGGTCGGTAGAGGAAAAGCACAACTGCTTCCTAAGGTCTGAGGAATAGCTGTTTTTTTTTCGGATAAGCGTAAAACCATTGACTAAGGATACAAACTTATATTTGTATCCTTAGTCAATGGTAAAACTAAAACGGAAGTCAACTAAGTTATTATATTTACCTTTACACATTTTGAGTTATAACGGCTGCGTGGAAGTAATACGAAGCCAAGCCATTTCGGCTTAAAAGAATTAAAAAAAAAACCCTTCGACCTTTACACAGAATAATGGATTAGCGGATGAAGCAGTGTTGCTATGGCTACGACATTTATCGCAATGACACCATATTAATTTATTTCACATTTTAATTATTTGTTAATAACAAACCATTATATAGTTGTAAAATAAAAAATTATTATTCAGGGCAATGTAAATACAATGATGAATTGTACCCTAGGTTACTTTAAAATTCCTTATTTTAGTAATAGTTGAGAAAAACAATCTCCAACTCAAATGAAAACGAATGTTTTTCCGGCAGCTTTGGCAACACTTGCAGGTATCAAAATGTTGATTTTTTAACACTTTTTTAACCGCCAAAACTCTATGGCGACATCCGCGGATGTCGTAGAAACTCAAGGTCTGTAGAGGAAAAGCATAACTTCTTCCTAATGTAAGGGGGGAACTGGATTAATATTGTTTTATTTAATTATTAACTATTGATTGTTGGGTTTTAAAATTGTTAGTTTCAGGCGAGGTCAAGGCAGTAATGTAAGGAGGAAGTATTTGAGCTTGCTGTTGTATGAGTCGACTGGAACTGTTATTAAACAATAGCTTGTTTATGCTGACCTATTGGTAGCTCTGGCTTAAATAGGTCAGCAGACTTAGTTTCGGGGGAGTGTGTCTAGTGCAGTGATGTGAGTGTAAAGGTTTAGGGGGTTAGGTCAGAGGGGCCATGGGGCTCAAGGCCTGGGGCCCGGGGTAAGTCTAAATTAGTTGGGGTTTTCTAAATTAAGGGGGGGTCCGATCCAAAACTGATTATTTGTTTAAAGTTTTTCTAGTTTAAAGGTTTGAGTTATTTATTTGGGAGTTCCAGTCTACTTAACCCTAACATTAAATTTAATAAATGTATAGTTGAATTCCATTCTTGTTTATCATTAGTTTGAAACTATTGTATTTTCTGTTTGTTATGTTGATTTTAATATCTGTTAATTATATTTGGTTTGAATCTTAACATGTCTCTTTTTATTTAATGAGCTACGCCCTCAGTCATGTAGTGTGGTTTGCTCTGACTGGCCAGCAGAGAAACTCACACCCATGACAGGTGGTGTTTCCGCCCAGGAAACATGGGTGTTCCGCCTCCACCACCTGTCATGGGTGTGAGTTTCTCTGCTGGCCAGTCAGAGCAAACCACACTACATGACTGAGGGCGTAGCTCATTAAATAAAAAGAGACATGTTAAGATTCAAACCAAATATAATTAACAGATATTAAAATCAACATAACAAACAGAAAATACAATAGTTTCAAACTAATGATAAACAAGAATGGAATTCAACTATACATTTATTAAATTTAATGTTAGGGTTAAGTAGACTGGAACTCCCAAATAAATAACTCAAACCTTTAAACTAGAAAAACTTTAAACAAATAATCAGTTTTGGATCGGACCCCCCCTTAATTTAGAAAACCCCAACTAATTTAGACTTACCCCGGGCCCCAGGCCTTGAGCCCCATGGCCCCTCTGACCTAACCCCCTAAACCTTTACACTCACATCACTGCACTAGACACACTCCCCCGAAACTAAGTCTGCTGACCTATTTAAGCCAGAGCTACCAATAGGTCAGCATAAACAAGCTATTGTTTAATAACAGTTCCAGTCGACTCATACAACAGCAAGCTCAAATACTTCCTCCTTACATTACTGCCTTGACCTCGCCTGAAACTAACAATTTTAAAACCCAACAATCAATAGTTAATAATTAAATAAAACAATATTAATCCAGTTCCCCCCTTACACTAAGGTCAGCTGAGTAGCTTTTTTTGTGTTCCGGATATGAATCATCTAAACTAAAACAGAAGTCAAGTTACCTTATAATATTTACCATTACACAGCTGATTGAAAAAGAGAATGAAGCAGTCTTGCCACGGGTACGATATTTATCGTAACGACACCATATTACTCTATTTTACATTCGGATTATTAGTTAACAACAAACCATTAAGTAATGACCAAATTAACAATTATCAATCAAGGTAAATCTAAAACCATAAATTCTGCCCTCGTTTGCTTTGAAATTCCTTACTTTAGTAATAGTTGAGACAAAAAATCTTCAACGCAAACGAGAACGATAGTTGTTTTCTGCAGCGTTGGCACCACTTGCAGGTAACAAAGAGTAAAATGTTGGTTTTTTAACAATTATTATTTAACCAACAAAACTTCTGTGGCGACATCCACGGATGTCGCAGAAAGTGACACCATTATTCTTATGGGATGTAGCTCACCTGGCCCTGCCCTACAGTCACCTTGGTAGAAACTGACAGCATTGTTTTCAAGGGATGAACTTCACCTACAGTCATCTTGAAGCTACATAGCTACAAGTAGTGATGGCAACATTTCTTGAAAAATCGATTTCTTGATATATAGAAAGAGTAAAATCGATTTCGATAAAACATCGTGGACAGAAAATCGATGTTTTAAGAAAATCGACGCTTTAAAATTGGCTATAAGAGTTATACCAGAAAGTATAAAAATAACCAACAAACATTTAACTAAGGGTGCACTCTACCCATCTGCCGCGCTGATGCAAGGGTTTAGAATCTCCGTTTTTGTCGCCCCAGTTGTAAACCGATTTAAAATATTTTGGTGTCATTCTTTTCGTAATATAATTTTGTACTCCGCTATCGTCTTAAAATTTTGATATTAATTTAAATTACTAAGCAGGGTGCTTGCTAATAATGTTGATATAAGCGTTTTTGTATCAAGTTTTAACGTATTAAAAACAATTTTTTAAGAAAAAAATAAGACGATACACGAGTACAATATAATCTTAAGAACAAGAATCTGCAATAAGATTGGTAACAAGTTTATAGATAACCATGCAAGAAGGGAGATGCGAAAGGTCTGCAATTTCAAAAACATCGTTATTAGACCACCAATCGATTTCGCACTGAAACCAAAAAAAAAAAAAAAACATTAAAGTAACAAAATTTAAAATCACCCGTCATATATTTTCCAAAATATGAGTTTCCGCATATAGCGGCAGTTAACAGTCTCGCTCGACAATTTTGACGCCGAGGTAGAGCGCACCCTTTAATACTATTTTTTTTTTTTTTTTTTTTTTTTTTTTTTTTTTTTTGAGGGAGAGGCGGAAAAATGCATTACGCACACAGGTGGCCAGCCTGTAGTGTGGGGCTCCCCTAAAAACGAGTTTACCCACTAAAAAACCTCCTCTACTCTTTAGGAATCTAACCTGGAATTGTTTGTCACATTACGTCAGGCTAGGCCTAAATTTGGCTTACGCCCGTGGGGCTCGCTCCTTATCCAGCCGCTCGATCAAGGGATCTGGGCCACTTCACGGTCCAGATCGGTTTTCTTTTCCAGGAGGATGCCCCGGACGAACTGTGACAAACAATCCCAGTTGCCCTCATCCTCCAAAATCTTTTGGCAGACCGAGTCCACCGAAAATGCACCAAAGGTTTTTGTGGCCTCCAGGCGGGGCCCTTCCCAACGGGGACAGCGGAAGAATGTGTGTTCCGCATCGTCGGGAACACCCGGGCAATAAATGCAGTCCGTTGAACCGGTCTTTCCCATACGGTTCAGGTACGACCGAAAATAGCCGTGACCTGTCAAAAATTGGGTCAGGTAGTAGTCCACCTCCCCATGCCGCCGTTCCACCCATGGTTGGACCTGCTTGATAAGTCGCGCAGTCCATCGTCCTCGGGTGTCGTGCTCCCAGCTGTGTTGCCACTGCTGGTAGGTTCGGGAGCGCTCTTCTGTTCTTGCCGTGTCCTTGCCGATCTCGCCTTGTCTCTGATAAATCGCTTTCCTCTCCCCTGCCAAGAGCTTGACAGGGATGACTCCGGCGACCACCAGGACGGCAGGCTCGGACACTGTCCGGTAGGCGGAACACACCCGGAGCGCAGCTTGACGCTGAACCCGGGCGAGTCGCAACCTGTAGCACTCCTTATCTAGAGCGCCTGCCCACACCTCTGCCCCGTAAAGAAGCACGGACTGGACCGCGGACATCAACAGACGTCTTCTGCTGGATCGGGGACCCCCGACATTGGCCATCAGCCTACTAAGGTAAGTCACTACCTTAGCGGCCTTGTCCGCCGTACGGAAGATCTGATCCCTCCAGCTTAACTTGGTGTCCACCATAACCCCGAGGTATTTGGCGGCACGAGTTGATGTGACCACCTCCCTTCCCACTCGAAACGGGACGACGGTGTCGATCCTCTTCTTCGTAAGAATCACGATCTCCGTCTTACTGAGAGCAAGTGAGAGACCGTGATCGGACATCCAGTTGTTGACCACCCGCATAACTCGGTTCAACTTCAGTTGGGCCAGCTCAACGTTGCGTGCAGCAATGAGAGCTGCGACGTCATCGGCGTACCCAACCAAAGTGGTTTCCTCAGGCATCTCGGACCTCAGGAGGCTGTCATAGGCAACGTTCCAGAGATCCGGGCCGAGTATTGAACCTTGTGCGGCACCAGAAGTGACTTCCATCGTCCGCGTTCCGTCCCTCGTGTCATAAATCAGGCTTCGAGAGCGTAGATAATCCTCGACGAGCCGCAACAGATATGCAGGAATACGAAAGGTGTTGCGAAGCGCATCCAACATATCGACCCACCTCGCCGAGTTGAAGGCATTCTTGACATCAAGCGTAACAAGAAGCACTACTCGGCGGGAGAAATGGTTGTGGCTCTCGGCTCTCTCCACAGCTCTCTGAACTTCGGTGACAGCGTCGATCGTTGACCGTCCCTTTCTGAAGCCGTACTGACGGGGGCATAAGTCCCCGGCAGCTTCCACGGCAGAAGTCAGGCGGGAACGGATCAGCTTCTCGAACAGCTTCCCAGCCGTGTCCAACATGCAGAGAGGCCTGTGGGACGACGGCAGCTCGGGATCACCTTTGCCCTTGCTGATCAGTACAAGCCTGGCTGTTTTCCAGGGAGCCGGAAACACCCCTTCTACCAAACAGGCATTGTACATTCTCAACAACAAGTCAGCGTTGATTAAAAATACTTTCTTTAAAGCCTCACTGGGAATCCCATCCGGGCCAGGAGCCTTGTTGCTCTTCAGGGAGAGAACGGAGGTTTCCAGCTCCTCGAAAGTGAAAAGTGGAACGTCCTCTACCCGTCCGAAGTCAACCGGCGGTCGCTGTGGATGTTCAGGAAACAACGCAGCGACGATCCTCCCCATGGTGGCGCCCTCCATGATGGAAGGTGGAGAGCGGGCGCCGAGTTTCTGTGTTACAAGTTTGTAACCCAGGCCCCACGGGTCGGAATCAACGTCGTCACGAAGTCTCCTCCAGCTATTCGCCTTGCTCCTGTTGATCGCCTGGCGGAGAGATTTTCTCGCAGCTTTATAGGCCTCCGACTTACGAACTCTGTCTGCGGGAATTCTCGCTCTAGTGGCGGCTCGTCTAGTTCTTAAACATGTTCTTCTGAGTTCCGCAATCTCTTCAGTCCACCCTTTAATACTATTAATATGGTAGTATTTGTAGTCAATGGTCTCACATTTTATTATATCATTGATTTTGTAGGTAAAATCAATGATTAACTTATATATCCTCTACGCATGTAAGGAATACAGTACATTATTTGTTTTAAATAAAATAGAGTTAATAAACCATTATTTGTTTATTGATAAGATATATTAGAGTATATATCTTATCAAATATACTAAAACACAGTGATTTAAATGACTTCAAATGCTGTAAGAGCTAAATTGCGTATAACATCGCAAGACTGGAATAAACACAGTTTTTGTTATGAGCTAATCAACATGTATTAAAAAGCTGGATAAACACAAATTCATATAAGGTCAATGGAGTCAGAAATTTATACATGTTTTAACGGCATTCAAGGACTTTTAAAATATTTTATTTTGCAGTAAAAATTATTTTATTATCGTTGGTTGCTGATCTTGAACAAAGCCGTAACAGTCTAAATTAGGTAACCAAGACTCTATTTTTCAATTAAATTTCTATAATAGTAAATTTTAACAAAATCAAAGGATAAACCGTATTTCTAACTGATTTGTATAAAACTGTATGATAGAGTATATATATATAGTTTACATTTGGCCGATGCGAAATGAGTGTAGCGATAGTCATAGCAACAATCACAGCCATCTCTAGTAAACTCTCTACTAGAAATGACCTTGTACCAATACGATATAAGTACTTGATAATCATTGTTTCTACGTGTTGTTAATCATAAATTAAAAATAATACACATTAAACGTCAAACAACACTTTTATTAAAAGTATTTCCACTTTAATAAAAGTGTTGTTTGACGTACAATATGTGTATTATTTTTAAGATATAAGTACAGCCAATACTAAGTTGTTTGACTTTGATATTTGGCTCAAATGATGCAACAATTTTTTTTTAAATTTTGAGCCAAACTAAGGTTGGGGCTAGGTCGATTACACCTCAAATATATGGTCCATCAACCCTGGAGTAAAAGTTAGTTTTTTAACATACAAAATCGATGGACCATCAATCCTTGTGAAATCATAATTTAACTTAAAATATAAATGGCTCGATGGACCATCATACTTAAATATAAAGTAAAATAAATGTTTTTATTATGGTTCAATGCTCCATCAACCCTTTAAATATGAAATAACGTATCAACAACAGTTAGGTTCGATTACACCTCAAATAGATGGTCCATCGAACCTTAGGTTTGATTACACCTTAAATAGATGGTCCTTCGAGCCTCTATCCTATTTGAATTATATTTAATTTGATAGGGTCGATAGGATCTATTTGAGGTGTAATCGACCTTTTACTTTAATATTAAATTATATTTAATTCATTTATAGTTTTGGAGCCTCTATCCTATTTTATTAATTATAGGTTTGATTACACCTCAAATAGATGGTCCATCAAGTCTCTATCTTATTTTAATTATATTTAATTTGAGAGGGTCGATGGACCATCTATTTGAGGTGTAATCGACCCTTTACTTTAATATTAAATTATATTTAATACATTTATAGTTTTGGAGTTGATGGTACATCAGCCAACATTTATATTTAATAAAATAATTTATAAACAAGGTTGATGGTCCATCGACCCCTTTCACAAAATAAACTAAAAATTAAACATAATGGTTCTATGGACCATTGAACCATCTCCAACTTTTACAATATTTATTAAAACTGACAGAGGGTCGATGGACCATATATTTGAGGTGTAATCGAGCTTCCCCCCTAAGGTTAGGATCCTAAAATATACTGTTTTAGAGGAGTGAAAACCGCAATGCTTTGTCTTTTAGCCACAAATTCCAACCAAAATAAAACATCGGGCTATTGTTAATAAATCCTACAGTTGGAACAATTCCAATGAGGTTGGCAATGTCGCGGTTAAACATTAAATAGCCTATTTGAAAAAATAATTTACTAAACCAAAATGTGATGATTGGATTTTAAAATAAAATTTTAAAAAACAAAATGCATTTATTTAGTTAGATACAATTGTTACATATAGTGTTAACATTTTTGGAGGCTCTAAACAGGTTGTGCCACCAGTTTATTTGAAACCCATTAAATTATTCGGCAAAGTGCCCTTTATTAAAAATATAAATCTTATTATTTA
The DNA here is from genome assembly GCA_030545055.2 of Neoaliturus tenellus. Classification (NCBI taxonomy): domain Eukaryota; kingdom Metazoa; phylum Arthropoda; class Insecta; order Hemiptera; family Cicadellidae; genus Neoaliturus; species Neoaliturus tenellus. Next base: position 37,601,989 of record CM061535.1, read on the forward strand.
ATTCCAGGCGTTTGCATGGGTATGACTAAACTCTACTCCATTATAGAATCCAATTTTTATTAAATATTCAATTAGATTTTTTCCAAAATAATTTGATAAATTAAGATGTTATCAATATCGCATCGGCAAGCAGGTTGTGCACCCTCATATCTACCGGGTGCGACATAACTACAATCGCATCAGAGGCATCGCAGCTCTTCGAAGAGGCTAAGACCTGGTTCTCCCACAACAATCTCCAACTGAATGAGGACAAGACCCAGTCATTGCTTTGCTCTTTGTGGACGAGACCGGACGCAGCTGTCTTACAGGGTGACCACTCCGCCGTTAAACTCCTAGGTCTAATGATAGATACTAAATTAAATTGGGGCCCACATGTGGACGAGGTATGCAAGAAACTATCCAGGGTCAACTATCTCCTGAGGAAATTAAAATCTTTTGTTACCTCTGACCACCTTCTTACTGCCTATTTTGGACTTTTCCATTGTCATGTAAACTATGGTCTTGTCCTTTGGGGTCATGCTCCCTGCAGCAATCGGGTTTTCCTCCTGCAAAAGGCTGCTGTCAGAATTTTATCATCCTGCGGCTATCGTGATCATTGCAGACCACTCTTCAGCAGATTGGGAATCCTCACTGTTTACGATCAGTTTATCTTGAATTCCCTACTTCTTGTGAAAGCTGACCCCAAATGGAACACTAAGACGAGACTATTCCAACACTCGTATAATCTGCGTAACAAAAATGACATTGATATACCTAGATGCAGATTGAACTTGACAAGGGATAGCAACCCCAATGTAGGATATAGGCTTTTTAACAAACTCCCCGAAGATGTCAGAAACCTGAAGACAACCCACTTCAAGACTCGCCTAACGTCTTGGTTGAAAACAAAAAATTTCTACTCTGTGGAGGAGTTTTTTAATGGCACCACAGTAGGCATTATATAACAACCGGCCGCCAAACAAAACAAAGCCAAGCATGTAAATATTAGTTTTATAGTTAGTTATAGTGAAAAAATTGACAAGATCCATCCAGCAAGCTGGACATCGATCGAGGATTGGTAATGGTAATGTGTACAGAGACGGTGCACAGCAGGCCGGTGCGGGGGGAGGGAAATTTTAGGGTTTTGTAGGGGCAGCATTGTTGCACGCGGCCCTGGCAACTGATAAATGCAAGTGCTCGATTTATAGCGCAGCACAATCAGTGCTAGGGGCGACAGCGATACAGTCAGTGCTTTATTAAACGCAACTAAATTGAAATAAATTAACTAAAAAGTAGATATCAATGATTAATTATTTTGCTATACAATTTTTTCACCGGTGCTTTGTTAGATTTTGGAAATAATTCTTTTCGTGTAGATATAAATTTTTATCTATTTTTTGCCGCACCCCGGGAAAGTGCCACCCTAGGCGGTATCAATGCTAGGGGTGCACTGGCCCTGGGGGTCTCCTTAAGGAAAAGTGTTCTACAAGAAAATATAAAATTTCAGGACTGATATTACATCATAGTACTTACTGATTTCTATCTGTACCTCCCCCCCCCCCCTCCAAATAATTAGTCGCACTACACCTGTTTTTTATAAGAAACTAGCTCTTGCTTGTCATGGCTTTGCCTGTGACAGAATTTATTTTATAGATAATACAAATCTTTTAGAGCAACGAAATTTTCCTCCTTAAGAATCATATTGAAACATTGAGGGGTTAGTAGGCGGAGTCCGGAGCAATGAATTTTACAAAACCTTTTCTTAGTGAACGCCTATGAGCAAAGAGGAACACCCATGTAAAATTTTAACCCCCCTCTCACGGGGACTATTGTCATAGTGAAGTCCTAGCTGTGGGGCAAAAGGACTTCAAAAACTATTTTTGCAAAACAGTTTGTCAGTGAGCATCTATGAGGAAAGAGGAGAACGTCCATGTCAAATTTAAATACCGTAGGTCCTAGAGTATTTTGAAGGCATATGTGGGGCAGAGCCCTAAAGAACTTCACAAACTATATTTGCAAAACCTTTTATTAGTGAGTAAATATGAGCGAAGAGCGATATGATATGATGTATACATGTTAAATTTCAACCCCGTAGGCCCTAGAGTGGTTCTGAAGTCCTGTGGGGCAAAAATGGAATGAAATTTTTTATTTGTCACATTAATTTACATTTGATGTGTGTTACACAGGTCACAGATGACCTGAATTATTGATATGATTTTACCACCGTGTACTGTTTAAATGTTTGTAATTGTCAAAATCGGATATTTTTTTAAAACAGAGCAGATGAGCCACCACCGCCCCTTTCAATTCAGTCATCTTATAACTCAATAATATATACTAAAAATGATATTTTTAAGTAAGTGCAGTAAAATAATATGACACGTCAGCAACTTAATAGTAAATTTTCTTAAAATTAAGAATGTATAAGGAAGTATAGATACAGAGATGTAAACTACTAACATGGTTTAACAATACAACTTAAAAAGAATTTCCAAATTAAAATCAAACTAATTTTCTAAAATGTCATTTAAAGAGTATGAACAAAGTGTTATAATTTTTTTTTTTCTTTGAAGAGATGTAATTTTTTCCTTAGATCTTATATCTAGGGGAGGTGGTTAAAAATTTTCTGTCCATGTACCAAAAGGAGATTTTTCTTATAGGGTTGTCCTATGAACCGGATATTGAAGGAGATCTCTATGGCGAGTATTATAAGGATGTTTATGGTTTTCCATCAAGATGTAACTATAATTTTCTTGACAATAGTTGAAAGTTGAAATGTATAGACAGCATGAAATGTAAACAACTTCATTTCAATGAAAAGAGGGCAGCAGGAAGAGCAAAGTCTTATGTCTGCTAAGATCTGTACAGCTTTTTTTCCAAAATAAATAGGCTGTTAATGATTGGAGAACTACCTCAGGAGATAATGCCATACCATGCTCTAGACATAAAGTAAGAATGATAGACAGTAAGAGCTGCATTTAGCCCTGTTGTCTTAAAAATTACTCTGAATAGTCCAGTCAAGACCTTGGCTAACAAATGAATTTATTTCACTTACATGATCGGACCACTTTAAAATTTCATTTATGTTCAAACCCAAGAATTTGGTAGTATCAGCAGAATCAATTAATTCACCTGACTCTTAACTTGACGGATACATTTCCTGCATTCAATTGATGGTTATGAAAATGACATATGGGTGTTTTAGAACAGTTGAGATGAAGACCATTGTGTTTAAACCTTGCAGAGCTCTAAAGGCTAAAGGACTCCAAAAACTATACAGTAGAACCTCGATAGTTCGACACTCCTTATAGTTCGACACGGTCCATGACAACCTAACATCAACATGTCATCAAAATAGACAAACTGAACTGTGTTTGTGATATGTTTTGTCCATTTTAATCCTTAAGACCAATCCTTCGATGGATGGTATGTTCTTATATCACTTGACAATGTTTTTATTTTCACGAAAAAACATGTAGTGATAATATCCAACAACAAAATTAGAGCTGCTCGAAAGAAGGTATGTGTACACTATTTCAGTCTTCAATAGCAGTTCAGCCATGGGCGGATTTAGGTCAACATTTTTGGGGGTGCCAGCTATTCTAAAGTAAGAGTCGTTGTATGCTCATCCAAACACCAAAATCCTATTTAAATGGCAGGTTTCAAGGCTTTTCCCAAGTAGGCCCTAGCTGTTTAAGTACTTATACATAAGACAGCTACTTTTTTATGTTATCTTGAACTGCGATCTTTAACAAACACATAAATTAAAAGAAAAGTATTTACTGAGCATTGTGTAAAAATTTCACGTTTCTAAGTTTTACGATTTTTGAGTTCTGCTTCCTTAAACTCAGTCATGTCACCGATGATCGCGGCTAATGCATCTCCGCACGCGGCCGCGACACCGCGAGCCTGATGTAGGCCCAAAAGCCAAGTTTACAGCGGAGCACGCTGTTATGTTTTCTCTTATTGATATATACAGGATAGGTCATAAATACTTTCACTAACTCAAAACAAGCCTCACGGTAGCGATAAGACATACGAAAGACCGTCTAGACTGCTATAACCAGCCTAGCGCGTAGCGTCGCGGTCTCGGGAATGATTTCGCCACTATCATCGGTGACATGGATGACTTTAAGTAAGCACACCCAAAAAACTGTAAAACTTAGAAAAATTAAATTTTCACACACTGTTTCAGTAAATAGTCTTATTTCAATGTACAGTATGTGTGTTTTTTAAGACCGCGGCAATTCAAAATAACCTAATAAGAAATAGTGATTTATGTATAACAAACAAGTACCGCTGTTCAATTTATTATTACAAAAATAAACCCCTAAAATTTTACTATAACTCATTTTAGTTGAGAAAAATGTCTATCTAATTTGGAATTTTGTTATGAAAAAAACTCTAGAATGTTGATTTTAACCGTTACTAGAAAAGCGTTTTAAGGATCTTTAAAGAGTGTTTATTCCATTTTAATGAAGATCGTTTGTTAACCTATAACCTTCCAGTTCGAGAGGGGGTGAGGGAGAGAGAGAGAGAGAGAGAGAGAGAGCGTCAGACCAGCGTCGGTAATACTCGCCGTTGCCCGAAATCGTGCAGTGTAGTTGACCAGAAACGTCGTGGCGTACACACACACGACCGCGTTATGTTCAAAATATGCATAATTTTATATACAAAATACTATACTTTAATTGCATTTTAAAATAGTTGAATCGAATACACGTTGACTACTTACGTCTTACTTGTTAAAAATGTTTACTGTCCAAAAAACTACTTTGATCCAATACAAAAACATTATTACAAAAATATGAAAGAATTTATAAAAATCACAAAAATTCAGGGGGTGCCAGGCACCCCCTGGCACCCCCGTAAATCCGCCCATGAGTTCAGCGGCTAATAATCTTCAATAGCAAATCAGCAGCTAATACAATGAATCTTAATATTCTTTGTTAGAAACTATTAAAATCATCCAAGACCATTAAAATTAAACTATAAAATTCTAACTTGAATAAGAATAAGCAATATTATAGTGTGCCTAGCGTAACTTGGCGTCTGGGCCCCTGGCTACCCCCGTCTTTATGGTCCTCGCGCAGCTGTTTCAGTGATGAGTCACCTATTGGCATCACTATTGCTCTCTTTAATATTTTTAAGTGTGCCGGAAAATCATATTTATTTTAATATATTTGAAAAGTTCGCATAAAAATAAGAAAAATGATTCCAAACACGACACAATTATGTTTCCAAACAATGTTTATTTTAGATATGTTTTTTAACAAATCCTGATTTATCCCTTGTTTACCTGAAACAAATGATTTCAAGTGGAAGAAATTAGACAACAGAAAAATCCTGATGGAGAAGCCATCGGTTGCTCTGTCCAGATGTAGATTTTTAAGGAAAATTATTAATACATTAATATATTTTGGTTGCACCAAACACGACACAATTATGTTTGGTTATATCCTATACCACAAAATTATTTTTGCATTAAGTATGCCTTAGGTTGGCTATACCACAACCAAAATATATTAACGTATTAATAATTTTCCTTAAAAATCTACATCTGGACAGAGCAACCGATGGCTTCTCCATCAGGATTTTTCTGTTGTCTAATTTCTTCCACTTGAAACCATTTGTTTCAGATAAACAAGGGATGAATCAGGATTTGTTAATAAACATATCTAAAATAAACATTGTTTGGAAACATAATTGTGTCGTGTTTGGTATCTTTTTTCTTATTTTTACCGAACTTTTCAAATATATTAAAATAGTTATGATTTTCCGGCACACTTAAAAATATTAAAGAGAGCAATAGTGATGCCAATACGTGACTCATTACTGAAACAGCTGCGCGAGGACCATAAAGACGGGGGAGCGACCCCTGGCCGCAGGTAGCCAGGGGCCCAGACACCAAGTTACGCTAGACACACTATAATTCTGCAACAAGATTGAAAATTTAAATGGTTTGAATTAAAATAATGCAGTGTGTAAGTGTGTAATTCTATTTTTATTACATACTAGCTGTGTACCTGTCCTTTGTAAGGGGTGTGTACTGTTAAGTTTATTGTTAAAATAAATAATATAAATAATTCCACAAATTCAATAGTGATGTCGAATTTATAGAACACATAAAAATTGCATATATCTGTTAATAATTAAATGTTCCTTCTCCTTGTTTTTCTTTAGCTTGTAGGCCAATGATAGTAAAATTCATTTTTCAGCATACACTGAATCAAGAGTCAATATGAGCGTCTCCGCATGGTGGTCGCATGCATTTCCTGTCCACAGTCGCAAGCGTTTTGATTGGGGATCATAAGCTTCAAAGGTCGGCAATCTTAATCGGCGATCATGAGCGTCTCCATAATTAAATTTTTTTATAAATTTCAAGACTATAAGGCAAAATTCAAGACTAATTCCAGACTTTTCAGGACCATAGTTAAATTCAATACTAATTCAGGACTTTCCAGATTTTCAAGACTACTAGACACCCTGTTCAAGTTTTTTATCTGTTCATTTTGATCATCAATTTTTTTTCTCTCATTTATGACATCTTGTTCTGGTGGTGTTAGTTCATACAGATCAATTAAATTTTTTTCATAGTTATTTTTGAGGGTATTATATTCAATGGTAACTAGCTTGATTGGTTTGATGCTAGTTTTTAATGCGAACTCATTGATCTTCTCGCATACTGGAGGAGGAACTCCAGAAACTAGTATTTTTCTTTGAAGACATTTAGGGGCAAAACCATAATTAAGAAGAAGAATTAAGTGGCATTCAAGAACAAAATTTTTGCGTAAAATAAGAATATAGTAGAAACTCCCATATCCGACCGGGCCATGGTCGGAACAACCAAAAAATCAAATATCGGGAGGAGTAAATGAAACGCATTTCCTAAGTAGAAAAAAGGCTGTACAGTATTGTATACGGCTTTATCTTACCTATATCACATCAATTGAAACATCAAGATATGTATAATAATTGAAAAATGTCAATAGTTCTACATAATTGTCTCTAAAAATAACAAATATTCATAACAAAGTTTCATGTTTGGATAGGCTCAGCAACAACGGGAGCACGGGAATCACAGAGACGGTCGGACACTAATTTAGGTTGGATATCGGAAGGAGTCGGTTATCGGGAGGTCGGATAAGGGATGTTCTACTATATTGGTTGATAAATAATGCGTTTCTATCATGAGGATCAATAATGTTTGAAATGAACCACACAAAAATAATGATATTGATACAATAAAAATATCACAGGGGAATTTAAACACTTTAATCATAAAAATATAACAATATTAACAATACAGGCACTTACACAAAAATTTATACAATGTTTAAAAGCTTATTACACTATACACTTGATTACAATTATTATGGGTAAACAGCAGATATAAGTAGTTCAAAACTTCAAATGAGCAGTCATTATATTGAAAAATTTAATGCAATGGAAGAAAGATGTATTAATAATTTTTATTCTTATCAGCAATGCCCAAACATTCTGTCCATAACATTTGTGGTAGTTCAGATTAGACTATAAACTATAATTAATTCAAAACAAAAGAGCAATCATTATTCTGAAAAATTCAGTGCAGTTGAAGAACAAGGCATTGGATCATTTTTATTCTATTAGCAATGCCCAAACATTCTGTCCATAACATTTGTTGTGGTAGTTCAGATAAGACTATAAACTATAATTAATTCAAAACAAAAATGAGCAGTCATTATTTTAAAAAATCAGTGCAATTGAAGAACAAGGCATTGAATCATTTTTATTCTTGCCAGCAATGCCCGAACAAATTGTTCATAACATTTGTTGAGGTAGTTTAGATAACACTATAAACTACAACATTTCGGTTTATTCTAGTTTGTCGAAGTCGGTTGCAGTGGCGAAGAATCTGGATAATTTTATCAGTAGTTTTATCTAATTTCTGATTACCAAGGTTTAATAAATCGGTTGATGTGAAAAATGCCTTGCCTGAAATCAGTGTAGTTTCATTAATTATTTGAAATGGAATGAAATATTCAAGTTCAAATAATGTATTTGCTATGAATTTTTCACCAAGCAGTCTTAAATGTTATAAAATTAAACTACTGTACTGACACATTAAAAAAATATAAAAAAGTTAACTAATTTATAGGCATATTGCCGACTAGCAACTAAAATAATTCAAATGACCTTACCAAAATATTACTTTGGAAGCTGGGGATCTCTAAGAAATTATATCTATGAACATATATGAATGAATATATAGAATGTAATAACATATAGAATATGTTAATACATTCAAAATATTCATAATTTGAATATTAATAACATACATAATAATATTTATGCTATATGTTCTATATTAACATATAGAAAATATATATCAATTATTTTCCTATACAAAAAAATTAATACAAAGTATGTAGTTATTTTATTTTATTTTTATTAATTTATTTTTTTATAACTTTATATTGAATTTACAGTCAAGGCTGACAACACTACAGGCTTGAGTGTTTTGGAGCTTGACGTCACAATAGATTTACCAGCTGATCAGTGTTGCTAAAAGCGCGTCATTTAATCAATTTTCGGAGACTTTTGCAGGGGTGATTAAAATTTTAGTATTTTAGGGAATTTCAAGGTAATTATTAGAGAATTACAATGAAATTGCGTCTGTTCAGATCAGCTGGACCATCAAGTGGTGTGACGTTTCACCGTGAGTGGTGGGGGGCATTTCGGCCTGTTGTGTAGTTAGCCTTGTTACAGCCCATTATTTTGCAGATCTGTATGCAGATAGCCATACTCAGGCTTTATGTCATCAATATGTAATACCGTACAGGGCCGGATGGTTATAGAGTGGTTTAATGGTTATAAAAGCCTAAAACACCATTTACTAATTTTCTCATAAAGGGTGTTATAAAAAAACCGTGACTGGCTATGCATATTTATATTCTACAGATAAAAACACATTGAAAGTGTTCAGTAAAAATTTTTGATTACAGCTTTGTTTAACTGTTATCAGCCATTTTGTTTTTTATACTAAATAATTTTTATTTCCGTAACTAATGATTATATTTATTTAATATTTGGCAAGAACCTATATAACATCAATGTACATTTTCAGGAAAATAAAGATTTTTTCTGTTGTGTATTTTCAAAATAGCGGCCATTTAAAAGTTTTAAACTCAAAACCGGTAAATTCTACCAAAATTTAACACGAGATAAAAAAGTTGCAAAATTAAATAATCTAATCAATGGTACCAAGTTAGTAATGATTTGACAACAAATAATGGATTAATTACGATTTTTATGCATAAAAACATTAATTTTCCATTATAATTCATGAAAATTTTGGTTAATTTAGAATAAAAATCACAATTACTCCGTTATTTGTTGTCAGATCATTACAAACTTGGTACCATTGGTTAAATAATTTAATTTGTCAACTTTTTTGTCACACATAACTTTTTTAATAAAATTTACCGGTTTTGAGATATTTGAGTTTAAAAATTTTAAATGGCCGCCATTTTAAAAATACGCAGAGGAAAAAAATAATTATTTTCTTGAAAATGAACATTGAGGTTCATGCCAAATAAGAAATTAATATAGCCATTCGTTACGGGAATAAAAATTATTTAGTGTAAAAACAAAATGGCGGATAACAGCTAAACGAAGCCGAAATCGAACAAATTTTACTGAACATTTTAGATTACATTACAACATTATACATTTTCAACATGTCCTTGCCAATTTAGATAGGAATCAATTTTTACCCCCAAATAATCAACAGAATTAGTAGACGTCAACATGTTTTAACTTGAGTTTATGGTTATATTTCCATCTAACTTTGAAGCTAAAAACTGTATAAGTTGGGTTTTTGACACATTCATGGAAAGACCATTCATGGAAAGTGAACCAATCCTCTAGTAGTTTAAGTTCGCTAATTATGGTGGTTTTCAAACTGAAATAACTTTTCTCTTTACAAATAATAGCAGTGTCATCTGCATATTGAAAAGTAGTCATGTTTGAGGCGCCACAAAGATCGTTTACATAGATAATAAATAAAGAAGGTCCAAGAATTGACCCATGAGGCACTCCATATGGGGCTTCATTCTATTCTGATTTGTAATTATTTTGAAATTTGTTTATTATTTCAGGGTTGCCACAGAATTTTTGAGGCCTTTTTTCCTGACTTTTACTGACCAACCTGAGAGATTTTTCCTGACTTTTTGGAACCGCACGGTTTTACAAATTAAGACTAGTTTATTTATTTTTTAATGCAACCTCCTCCATCTAAATAGTTGCCCATCGCTCAAATTTTTATTGAAATAATAAAATAGTTGCCCCCGTCACAGCAGACCTGCATATTCAGTGAATGTCCAATGGCTGAGTCAATTAACTAAATATACTATATGGTGATATAAATAAGAAAACCATAGGAGTTACGTTTAAATATAATTATTAGGTAATCCAAACCAGAAAATATATTCCATATAAGGAAATTCACAAATTTTCCCTATAGAGAAATTCACTAAAAATAAAATAAAACAAGTGTTCCAAAAATAATGTAAAAACTAACATTATAACAATGAAAAACACAATAGAAATGTACATTTACTACAAGTAATGTATAAATTAATACATTTCACTCAGTAATTAGTACTTCCGATTTAAGGAAGCAATCAAAAATCAAGACGGTCGGATTGTGCCACTGCAAATTTTCCTGACTTTTGGCCCTTTTTACCCATTTTTTCCTGACTTTCAGCATTTTTTCAAACATTTTCCTGACTTTTCCTGACCAAAACCCAAAATCCAGACTATTCCTGACTTTTCCTGACTTTTAATGTCTGTGGCAACCCTGTATTTTCTCTGCTTTCTGTTTTCTAAATACGAAACAAACCACTTTAATTCATTGTTTTTAATACCATGCCTGCCTAATTTTTCGACAAGTAAGCCATGATCAACACAGTCAAAGGCCTTGGATAGATCGCACACCACACCAACAGTTTTGTGTGCTCCATTCAAGGCCTCCGCGATATTGTTAATCATATTTGTAACTGCCTTTTGAGTACTGAAATTTGGTCGGAAATCAAATTGTAAAGGGTTGACTAACTTATTTTTTTCTAAATATTCTGTAGGTTGAATTTTTACAATTTTTTCAAAAATTTTTTAAAAACAGGGCAATAATGCAATTGGTCGATAATTAGAAGAATTATTGACATCTCCTTTCTTGAAAAGGAGTATTACTTCGGCATATTTGAGTTTTGCTGGAAAAAGACCCTGTTCGAGAGACTGGTTCACTATTTTGCAAAAATTAATATAAAAATATTTAAAAACCTGTTTTATGACAAAGAGAGGGATTTCATCCCAACCAGAAGATTTGGTATTTTTTAGAGAGTTTAAAACCTTTCAAAGCTGTGCAACAGTAACTCTCTGGAACTTAAAACTAACATGTCTCATTTGCTTATTTATTTTGTAATTTTTGTCAAATAAATTTAGAGAATAAAGTTTATCCATCATCCAATTTGCTGGGTAAGAAACATTAAGAAAAAAAATTAAAACTATTTGCAACAGAAATTACTTTGTCTTGTTTAGTACTTTCACTTGTTACCTTTATTTCAATAGGAGTCTCAGAAGTTATTTTTTTCAATCCTAATTCATTTTTAACAACTGTCCAAAGAGCTTTAGTTTTATTGTAAGATTTGTTTATAAACTTGTCATTTGATTTGAGCTTTGCAAAACCAACAACCTGTTTAAATATTTTCCTATAGTTATAATATGTTACAAATTGAGGAGACCTGTTCCGTTTTGACTCATAATATAGCATTATTTTCCTTTCAGCAGAAATTTTAACTCCTTTTGTTATCCAATTATTTTTTATTTTTGCATTTGAAACTCCTGCTCCCATTTAATTTGATAATGTCTATTACACAACTAAGTTTAATGACAACAAAGGATTCTTATCATAATTCCTTGTAGACAAAAGGTACAAAAGGTTTCAGTTGAGGTAGTAGGGCACTTCACCTTGAGAGTACACAAGACAGTAACCTATTAGTCAGTAACCTATTAGTCGATTACCTATTTTGCCTTTGGTGCAGCTAGTCATCCACAAACATTATGTCTTGAACACTCTTGCCGCTGACCAATGGTACATAACCCAGTCTATTACAGTCAGCTACCATTTGAAAGCATTGAAAGAGTTCAAAGAAGTTGTATAGTTACACTAATATATAATTTTAAGAAATTGTTGTGACACTATTCAAAATGTACTCAATGCATATAATGAATAAAGAGTATTGCCTATTGTCAGTTTAAATGATGCCTTTGTTGAAACGTAAATTTAATTCACGTTTAAACTTTCCGGAGAATCACGAGTGCTTAAGCCTACATTACAGGGGTGCCCATCCCCTCTAGCCCAATGGCGCATACCCTCCCCCCCATCCCAAAGCAATGACACCCCTCAAGGCATGACGCACTCCCCCTTCTAAAATGATACTTTTTGTTAACATATGGTCCATCCCTGTATATATAGGGTGTCCCAAAAAACCCGACAAATTCTTAAGGTATTATTCCTTATTACCTAAAGGCAAGCCAATATATCATAACTAAAAAACTCCACAGTTAACCATACAGCCGCCTTTTTGTATTTTTTAAAGAATAATTTAAAAAGGTTTAACTGAGTAAAAATAATCAATATTTTAAAACTCATTAAAAAATGGCGGATGTTTGGAATTTTTAACCTTAAATTGCATAAAAACTACAAAAGGAAGCAAAGTTTATGCTCTTACGTGTTTTTTAGAAAATTTAACTTAAATTCCAACGATGTAAACATGATTGAAATCGGTTAATAAATAAGCGAGATAGAGCGATTTTAATAGAAATAGTCACGCATCTGAGCAGGTTGCCGCGCCAAAAGCGTGGTTGTGGCACTTGCTGAACAATGGATCTCGCTGTGACCAGCCTCAGTTAAATCACTATATCTTGGTTATTTATGAACCGATTACAGTTCTTTAGATATTTGAGTTTAAAAATTAAAATGACCACCATTTTGAAAATACAAGGTCTATTTGTAGAGAATTAATAGATTTTTTTAAACCCATATTTTCAGATCGGCGTCTGTTTAAAATCTTTTTACAATAAATTGAATAAAAACTACATAAGATATAACAAAACTTATGTTAGGCCTATTGTTTGGGTTTTTTAGGAAATTTAATTTCAAATCCAACAATAACAAGTAAGAAAATTGGTTCACAAAATTAGCTATTTAGAGCGATTCAACCGATTCTAGTCACGGTCAATTGCCCTTTCGGGAGCAGTTTGAGAACACGGCCCATTGTTGAGCTAGCGCCGCGCCGACTGCGCTTTTCACGAGTGAACATGGATGTTTAGATCAAGACCTCTGGGGTCTTGCTCAGATGCGGTATCATTTTTGTATTGAAATCACCCTCTCGCTTTTTTAAGGGTCGATTTTTTTAATTGCTATATCATTGGATTTGGAATTAAATTTTCTAAATAAACACATAACATAACGTTTGTTACGTTAATAAGTTTTTATGCAATTTAAGGTTAAACATTTTAAACAGCCACTATTTTGAATATGTGAATTTGGAAAATATTATAATTTTTCTTCGATTACTAGGCCTTTACCTAAAAATAACTGTATTCCACGTTGCAATTGATTACAATGACTCATTGTCAAATTAAAAATTATTCTTTGAAAAACACAAAATGGAGGCTGTGTAGTTAACTATGGAGTTTTGGAAATTATTCTGGATTGTCTTAAAGCCAGGAATAATACGTTACATGAAAATGTTTGGGAATTTTAATTTTTATTGTATAATAAAATTGTATAGCCTACTTTAATCCCGATCTCACATCAATGTAAATTATATTTTGACAAAACTATAAAATACGTCACACTACTACTCTATTTACGCAGGTTTATAGCGCAAACCGATCATCATTAGGGCTAGTCTAAAATGGCCAAACATAAAGTCCGAAGGAGGTAGCAGTTGTAGATGGTAGACGGTGGAATATGACGCATGCGCCGCACACGTCTCCATGGTAAACCCTAGCTCAAGGTCAAGATACATTGTCGATGCTACGTGATATACTGTAGTTGGCTGAATATTGAGACCAAATTATCTCATTCAATAATGCACTTTTAAATTTATATAATTAGTTTGTTGTGTTTTTCTGAAGTATTTTAAATTTAAATACTTTCTTTTAGGCCCTTTAGAAATACATTATATATACTCCCCCCCCAAGCTAGCGAAAAAGGGCTTATTTTTCTAATTCGCCCCCAAAATTTTGATGGCGCAACTTGCGCCATGACCCCCCCCCCCCCTGTGGGCACCCCTGCTACATTATATGGTAATTCCTCATCCTTTGACAAAATTGTAATATTGATGTGTGACCATTATTTACTCTTCATATTTGTTTAGAGCTTATTATAAAATTTTGTAATACCCGCAAGTACACAGTTTCAGTACAGCACGATGATGTAGCAAAGTTTTGTTAGTTTTCCAACATCTGATAGAATAAATTAATTCCATGAGAAACACATTATAATTTTGAAAGCATAAAGGGGTAATATATAACATTTAATGTTTTTAATATCTTTGACTTTGAATAACGTTTTAATATGAAAAAAGCTTTACAATAAGTTTGGTTGGTTATCATTTAAAGTAGTGATATTCGCATGTCAATACTGAGAAAATATCTCTTTCTCTTGCACTCTGTGGTTGTTTTTGCTGGTACTATCTCTTTTAGGAATTACAAATTCAGGTTCACAGCACTTTTAGCGAGAAAAATGTTTGCCAATTTTTTACATTTGGAGTGACCTTTATTTCTTTGTGTTCTAGGCTTAACAGTTCATCCATTCTTAGAGGGGTTTTAAAATACTGTAACAGAGTGAAATCTTTTCTTGTTTACCCTAAGGTCAGCTTGGATTCATACCATGCATGCATGAGCTAAATCATTGGCGGTGACAGTAGGTGGTACTCTATGATGAGGAGTCCCTTGCTTACTGTACTATCTTTGCAAAATTCGTGGCCATAAATGACTCTGATATGGTACATATATATAGTTACATTATTAATAATTCAAGAATGGCCGAACCGATTTCGCTAAAAATTAGTGGAGAGGTAGCTTAGAACCAGGAGACACACATAGGAAACTTTTTTCTATTCCATTTCCGTGGGATGTGATATAGCCCCAGGACCGTCATAAATGTAGCCATGTTAGGTTGTATTGGACTTTTTGATCTGAGTTGTTTATGAACACAACATAAGGAAAAAAATGTTTCTTCGTGATTAACTCTATAAAAAGCTGTTCTCATTTAAAAAATTGAACAAAGTTCTCATTTTAAGTATTGAGGGAGGATTGGTAATGAAAACTAGAGGGTATTATAGACTTTTAGCGAGTGAGTGCTGTGAACGAGCTCACCTGAAAGACAAAAAATTCCTCAGGTTGGCATTGCAAAGCATGCCGGGTAACAGCTAGTATGTTATAAAATATGCTCATATTTAATGAAAAATAAACCATTAGTGCTATGTTTAAATCCGGCCCTGATTCAATTGATCATTCTCCTACTAATATTATAAATGGGAAAGCCTGGGTATTTTAGTATACTTTTTATTTTCATCATGTTTAAAACCCACTGGAAATATCAGAGATTATGACATATCAGTATTATGACATATGAAATGTGAGCTTAAAACTTATTTGTTTTCAAAATTCCTAACTGCACAGCCCAATGAAAGTTCATTTCTTTGAAAGTTGACATGTTATTAATATTAGCAATGGGTCGGTTGTTAAAGTCGAATGTCGGTTTTGTAGGTTTTTGACAAAAAAAAAAAATGATAACGGATTACTCATGTCGGTTTTCGGTTTATGGGTTATTTACTAAGGAAAGATAAAAAGTTCAGTGGAAAAAATTATAAAGGAAAGGACATCCACGGTTCTAGGAAGATAACAATGCAATTTTAGTATGAGATGATAGAGGGAATGCAAGCGGGAGCGGAACATCTGCCGGTAAAAGCTCTATCAGTCAGCGATCACTTATTTATGTGCTTATCAGTTGCCCTACATTTTTCAATAATAGAAATTATATTATTATTTTATTAAAGTAAAAGTTTTAAAACTAAAAATAATTAACTGAACAAAATGTATGTATGTATGTATATATAATATATATATATATATATGTATGTACTACTGTATGTATATTTTGTACCATAAGTTTTATATTTCTATAAATAAGTACCTATATGTTTCGTTCATTGGAAAACTTAAATGTGACGCTATTTTGTGTATATCTTGTACATGATTAAGAAAGAAATTTTGATTTAATTTGAATGCATTTTTATCCATTACACATAATTCTTAAAAAATGAGACATGGAATAACAAATCATTTCTTAAGCCATAACCTAATTTGAGGGTGTTTCTAAACATTAACAAAAATTATTTTAATTTTTTTACCAGCATTTTTATTCTATCACCCCACATATTTCATCAATTTTAAGCCATAACCTAATTTGAGGGTGTTTCTAAACATTAAAAAAAATTATTTTAATTTTTTTACCAGCATTTTTATTCTATCACCCCACATATTTCATCAATTCCTAAAAAAGATACATCGGTCAAAACTTTTTTATCTTTTAGTTTTAGTTTAAAATTGAAAATTTGTCCACTAAAATGGTTGTATTGCTTTTTGATTACTTTCAGATAAAAAAAGGCCAGTATTATAGTAGGATAAATATTTACAGTATATATTTTCTTGCACTGACTTAACTGGTCTATTTAAAATGCATAAATGTGTAAAAGGCAGAAAATAGGCCTCAGACTGATTTTACATGGTAATCTTGAGTTTTTTCAAGGTTATTATCTAAAATAAACTGAAAAACCGACAACTGCCAACTGGTGCCAATGAAAAACCGAACCGATAAATTTTGCAACCGACCCATCATTAATTAATATATTCACGTGATTTATAAGACTGATGATTACTTAAACAGATGTTATTTTTTTAATCAATATACGAGGGCTATTCAGAAAGTAAGGAACGTTTTCGTCTTACGCCTTGTACGCGCACGTATCGAATATATTAGGGTATGAGAGTGCTTGGGGCCTCAGTGGCTATCCAGCCGTGACCCTTGGAGCATCGTCGCGCCGCCCGTTTTCCTTCTATTTAAATTCAAAATGGCCGCTTCCGTAAAACGTCCCGCCAGTTGCGAAGTGCGATCGGTAACACGATTTTTGTTGACAAAAAACTTAAAACCGATAAAGATTTATCGAAAAGTGTGTGGAAGTATGGGAACAATGTCTTGAATGAATGTTCTGTGCGTAAGTTGTGTATTCAGTTTACAAATGACCGAACCAATGTTCTTGATGAGCAGTGGAGTGGACGACCGAGCGTTGTGACTGACGAACCGGTCACTAAAGTTGACGATAAGATCCGTGAAAACCGCTGCTCCACCATAACAAAGCTTCCGTTATCTTTCCCTCAAGTTTCACGGACTTTGCTGTGTTGAAATTGAAAGAATAAAAATCGATAATTCTCTATAGGTTTTTGGTTTTTTGTCAACAAAAACCGTGTTACCGATCGCACTACGCAACTGGCGGGACTTTTTACGGAAGCGGCCATTTTGAATTTTAATATAAAGAAAACGGGCGGCGCGACGATGCTCCAAGTGTCACGGCTGGATAGCCACTGAGGCCCCGAGCACTCTCATACCCTAATATATTCGATACGCGCGCGTAAAACGGCATAAGACGAAAACGTTCCTTACTTTCTGAATAGCCCTCGTAGTTCAACAATTAAACAAGAGAATGCAGCACTCATGTCATATTTTTAACTGAGCATAGAGGCAAGTGAGGGGAGAGAAAAGCTAACCTAATATTATTTTTTTAATAATTTAAACCTTTTCTACCCAAACTTCCGCAGCAACGTGTTGGGTGAAAGCTATTATAGATACTTACCACACATGCCAAACTCCGGTTCTTGAGATTTCCATTCACAATAAGATCCTAGATCTTTCCTTTTTACATCTTTTCTTTTAAGATTTACTATTGAATACTTCTGCTTCAGAACGGAATTAAGTGTATTGATGAAAGAGTTTACATTTTCACACGTCACTCTTCCTCTCATGTACCTGGAAATATAAAATATTTTTAATTACATGGCAATAACTTCTTTAATCGATATTAGTTTCTTCAAAGAAAATCTCATCAACATATAATGTTTTATTCGGCAATGTTTAATCATACCAAATATGAGGTGTATCAATAAATCACAAATTATCAATATTTTGATGATGGGGATGGCCATTAACTGTACACCAACGATTTAGCAGCCAACTTCAGTGGCTCTTACAATACTTTAAATAACTTCAATACTACATCTACATCTCTACAAGTGACGGCCACAATGATGCCAGGACCCTATCTGAGGTAACAATAGAACCTTTCATAAAGATATCACAACCTCTTGACCGAGCCTTGACCTGAAAAAGTCTGGCTGGATCAAAAAGCAGCAAACACTTGATATTGCAAAAACTAAAATTTTAACCTAGCGAGAAAACATATTTTCATTTTAAAGTGTGGTAAAATAACATTTCGAGTTATTCCTCGAGTTAACAAACACATGATAATAGAAAATTTAATTCAATAGATATTATGATAAGCATCGGTGTGGTTCTTCTTCTACTAAAAGCAGTCATAAAAGAACCACAGATTCCCTCAAAGCCAATACATTAAATCACATTTATTTATTGTTCCACTGGTGCTACGTCATTTTTTGGTTTATTTCCAATAGTTTTGATACCCCTACTGTAAAATACAAAGTAATAGAACGCTGTAATAAAACTCTAATTAAATAAAACCATTAAAGTGCTTAACTAACCAACAGTCTAGAGTTAAACTTATTATCTCTCCAATATCCAAATGTATTTTAAGCTGAACATGAATGGTCAATGAATACTGGATGTGATACCTTGTGTAGCTTTGTTGCCGATAAAGCCCACCTGATTAACTTGTCAGCACTAAAATGAACAGGCTATCCAAGGTGTTCGAAAACTCTCTTCCACAAATCTGTGTGGTGATTCCTTTAATCAAAATGAATAAAAACTATTATGGAAACATATGTCCAAAAATGCTTCTTAAGACCGCTAGCCGCCATTTTCTTTTTTGCCCTTGGTAATTTTAAATTCCATAACAGATGGATGTATTAAGCGTAAATTTGACATAGACCTTTATCATAGTGAGGTTCATTTCCAGGAAAAAAGGTTTTTTCCTATGTTTATTTTCAAAATGGCGGACATTTCAAGTTTTTAAATTTAAATATCTCAAAATCGGAAAATTTATCAAAAGTGGTTAAGTAACAAAAAAGTTGAAAAATTAAATTATCTAACCAACGATACCAAGTTTGTACGGAACTGAAGACTAATAACCGAGTTATTACCATTTTTCTGCAGAAAAACATTGATTTTGCATGATAAATCATGCAAATTAAGGTTATTTTAATAAAAAAATCGCAATAACTCTGTTATTTGTTATCAGATCCTTACAAACTTGGTATTATTGGTTAGATAATTAAAATTTTTGACTTTTTTGTTTAGTTCAAATATGATAACATTTACCATTTTTTAGATATTTGAGGTTAAAAACTTAAGATGGCCACCATTATAAAAATACACATAGGAAAAATAAGTTTTTTACTGAAAATTAACATCTGTGTGATAAAGGTTCATGCCAAATTTAAACTTAATACACCCATCCGTTACTGATACCTATAAAAATTATTAAATGTAAAAAGCAAAATGGTGGCTTGCAGCTCAACGAAGCATTTTAGAACACATGTTCCCATGTACTTTTTTGTTCATTTTGATAATAGGAATCAACACACGGATTTTTGGAAGAGAGTTTCCGAACACCCTGTATATTACAAATTAGGGTCTTACGTTGGCACAGCTAGCATTTCATGAGGATGAAGCAGTCTGACGTGAGGAATCTGCACTTCTGATGATGAGGCTTGACCTCGGATCCCGTTTCGGTTAGTTCCTGACGGTGGCGCCGGGGTTTCCAGAGTCCCGGTGGCCCAGGCGGCTGGACAAGGTGATACATCCAAACCATCATGAGACCGCTCTGATCTGGTACGCTAAAAAATATTAATGTATTTTGTAACAAACTAGTTTTAATATTTGTTCAATTAAATAAAAAATACACTTAAAAATTACTCTTCGAAGCATAATTACATGAAAAAAGTTACAAATTTATAAATAGTGTTAGTAAACCATCCCTTGGATGGTAGGATACAGTAATATCTAGCAAAAATTAATATACAGCAAAGAGATAGGTGTGTGTCTCCTACTCTCCAATTCCTCCAGTGTCCGAGATTATTGGATGATTATTGACCTATTTTATTTACCATCGCTATTTGGCTTTAAAATACAAATAAACTTTGAGCATGACGTTTTGGGAACTAAAATTTGTACCTTCAGGATAGTTTACATTGACAGAAATAGTTTGTGAGCATAATTTACTTGTGTTCTTTAACAATGACATATTCCCATAGTAATAATATATTATTCAAATAAACTTCATGGCAAAAGTTAATTTCAAAATCAGCAGTGCAGTGCAGGCCCTGACTTTAGTGGTTTTG
Source organism: Neoaliturus tenellus (assembly GCA_030545055.2). Lineage (NCBI taxonomy): Eukaryota > Metazoa > Arthropoda > Insecta > Hemiptera > Cicadellidae > Neoaliturus > Neoaliturus tenellus. The sequence goes on from CM061535.1 coordinate 37,622,617, forward strand.
GCCATCAAACATTAATCAAGAAAATAGCATGTTTGGAAATTGATATTTTAACCTTCCAAGTGTTGTGTCAATTATTAAATTTGGCCTAATGCCGCTTTATTTTTTTATATAACCAGAAAAAAATTTTCTGGTGTTGAGGCTTTTTCTAAAATTATTTTTGGGCCAAAATACTGTTAAATTCAAATTTTAATCAAAACTACCCTTGAGATTTTGAGATAAAATGTAAATATACATAACACAACTACGTAACTACGTAAACTACAGACACTCCTCGTTGATAGTATATAGGATTCACGCTTTGCCTGCTACAGTGCAGGCCTAAAAAGCATTTAATTTGGTCACCCGCCATCTATATCAATAGGAAAAATTCGTTTTGATGCTCCATAAAATCAAACTCAACTGGTTCAAGTGGAGACAACTGGTTCAATATCTGCAAAGTTGTATTAGTGCAGGCCAGATCCGTTTTTCAAAAAAGAATGCCTTATGTACTAAGGAAAAGCTTAATTTATTGGACTTGTCAATAATTGTTTTTCCAGATCATTTTTAAGCTTTTCCGGATTTGGCAAGAATTTAATTTCAGTGATGGTTTTTATGAAGAGCTTGTTAATGTGTGCTTAAAAAGCAATATTTAACAGTAGTTAGGTAAAAAAGTTAGATATTTTTGTACAAACTTGTCATATCAGTTTGATTATAGTGGAAATAAGAAATATGATAATGAACCTACCTGATTTTCAGCCTTCGAAGGTGTTGACGTATTGAACGACTGATTTTGAAATACGTCACCATTTATACTCTCGATTGTCTCGGCAAGTATGTCAAATCTATTAGCCATTTTCTGAAAATATATAGATTTTGTTTTTCACATATTCAGACAATATAAGGACTGTACCATACATTTAGCCTAATTAGACAGAGACACTACCAACCAGCACCATTAAGAGTCATCTTCACCCCTGTGCCAGTAGCCCATTGTTGCGCAGTCGGCAATGTTAACCATAAGGCTTTTAATGCAAAACATGGTACTTGATTCCCCTGTTTCGGACGCCGTTTTTCAACCGATTTTCTTTAAACTTGGTAAGTGTTTAGTTGAATAGTTATATTAGGTCCCTCATATCTCGAAATTTTGAAAATTTAACAAAGGTTACTCTCTATGACGTCGCAAAGTAACTCAATTTTCATTAGTAATATTTCAAAATTTAGTAAAATTATCAAAATTATCAAAAATTACTTTCAATAAGTTTAAAGAAAATCGGTTGAAAAACGGCGTCCGAAACAGGGGAATCAAATACCATGTTTTGCATTAAAAGCCGTATAGTTAACATTGCCGACTGCGCAACAATGGGCTACTGGCCCAGGCTTGAAGATGACTCTTAAGTCTAGGAGCAAAGCCAGTTCAAAAATGTAGGCAAACACATTTAAATGGAAGTAAGTTGATAAGTCTCAAATAAAAGATAAAAGTGTCACTTCTAGACCTGGCTCAGTGATTAATCATTGCATACAACCATAACATGTAATAGAAACAAGTTGCCATCATAGAGGCAATAAGAACTGCAATGGCAACATTGTACTGTGTGGCTAAAGATGTGTATAGCCTTCAGCTCATTGATTTAGTAAATAAATAAATAAAATAAATAAGAAAATTGATAAAACTGCAACAACAATGCAATTCAAAGAATTGTCTCTATCCTACAGAACAAAACTGAACCTAAAGTTCAAGCAGATACATTGAAAGAAAAAAAGGTTAAACTTGTACAGTACCCTTTTTGATAAATTTTATTTTGTGATCTTGAGATATATATATATATATATATATATATATATATTTATATTGTAACTAAGTGACAAAAGTCGGACAAGATTATTCTTTGGCTCTGCCTGCGTCCGTCTTTCTATCCCACCGATCTCGGATAACTTAATTCTTTCGTTCACATTACACTGTGTCATTCCGTTGGTGTGAACGAAGTCAAGCTTTCCGTTAGATCGTCTTTCATCTGTCCTTTCCCAGCTGACGAGAGCAAAGACAGTCCCGGTAGGGTATGCTTCCAAGAACTGTGCGAACAACCTTTAAGCCACACACCCTATCGGTGATCAACCAATGAGGAGCCATCAATCATCCATGGTGGGAGACGGAAAAGGAGGGACGAGCAACGGGACAGCGAGGAGAGAAGATGATTAGGAAATTAGGGGTAGCGAAGTTAAGTGGAGTGTGTGCGTGTAGTGAGTGTTGTGTTGTGTTTTGGTGAAAAAAGGATTATCATATTTTAAGTAAGAGTTTTGGTTTATAATTGATTAAGTAAAAGTTAACTCAAGTTTCAAGCATTTAACATTCCAAATTCTAGAGTCAATTCGATTAACATTTAATACTCTTTTTCTTCTTATTGTTTTGTTTAGAAAAGGGCAAACTTAATTATTAACTGTTTTACATAAATTAAATTTTGTCTTGTTTGTTTTGTATTTTGCTTTCTTTTATTTTCAATACACATTATTTTGAGCAGTCTTGTGCTTCTCATTTGTACCTCTCAGTACGCCCCATGTCTAACAATATGTACCGGAGGCACGGGACTCGCATATATAAAAACTATAAAAATATACTACAAATATACTAAATATAAACTATAAAAACTATAAAACTATAACTAATATATAAGAACTTCTAACAGATTTGAATTGTTTTAATTTTGTTTTTATTGACTAATTAAAAAATTATATTGAATCACTTACATGCATTCCCTCACAAATTTCCTTCTTTCGTTTTACAATGGCTTGGGATTGATTTAAAAATGTTCGAGACTTATTTACATGTCTCCTTATATCTCTGATGAGTTGTTCTGCCAATGGGTTTTCACAACTTTTTGCAATTTCCAATGCTTGCAAGAGTATCTTGGTTCTATCCAGCTGAGCTTGTATGAGCTGGAACATTCACAAGAATGGTGCAGTAGTATTTAGTTATAAAATACTTAGATCCAGTGGATATACTGGTTGCAACTACTTAATAACAAAATCATCCAGTGTCTGCGTACTGTCACAAAAGTAAACACTAAACTGTAAGTTGAATTTAACCAAAAATTTCCTCTATAATCAGAACGGTTTTTAACACTCGAGCGGGTGCAAGTGGAGTTTTTCTCTGTATGTGTAGTTTTTGTTAAAATAAACATTCATAATGGGTGTCGGCAGTCATGTCAATCCTAGTACTTCACGTTCCTCATTCAGAGAATCACCTTAAGCTATTTATACCCCCCACCGACCCATTTGATACCTTGTTATTTGCATTTCTGTCATGTGGTGTCAGTTTGCGTAGGTTTCTTCGCGTATGCCCCATCTCGCGAGTATGCTCAGTGTGGAGTTTATTTCCTCGTGAAACTTTCTGTGTTATAGGTTATTGTACATATGTATAAGTATATTTTTAGGTATTATTTCATTTATAATTATTATCAAATTCATTTAGTTTGCACAGATGTATAATTTTATTAATGCGGAGAAAAACTCCACATGCAACCTCTCATGTAACACAGTGGGATACCTATTTTATACTATAAAATTATTTAAAATTTAATTGACATATTTAACCTATTAAGTTAAACAAATAATGGCTCCAACGATGAAATGTGGTTCCTGATGAAGTTATTCAACATTTAAATGCAATATATCGTTATAAAAATATGTAAATAGGTTTAATTTGTGCAATTTATTGTTGAGGAGTAATGCTCCGCATGCGCCCTCTCTCGTTTTTCCCTGTGAAGCGCCCGCTCAAGGGTTAAGAGGCTGCAGGACTCAGACCATGCGCTCTCTGCTACGGTGTTCATTTAACATGGGGCATATTTTATAGTCTCACATTTTCTAAAAGAAAGAAAATTATATTAACAGTTAATAGTTACTATTTAATAAACTAAAATTTTTATAGGTTCCCTTCAGTGAAATGTATATGATGTTAGTAATTGAAATAAGCAGTATAGTAAATATTTAATTTTTTTTAAATCATAAATTCAATTTCCCATATGGATTTCACAAAACTAGTTCCGTTGCACAATCTTTCTTTGTCAGTGTAAAATTTTATACTTTTGACTGATATTAAGTATACATATTCGTAATAAAGTTTCATGTTATCATTTTAGCGAATTTCTCTATAGGCCTAGGGGATACATTGTTACAATAATATCCATGGTAGACCTAAGCCCGGGACTATGTTACTTTTTCATTTTGAGGTCCCAAAAAGCCAAAAACACCATTTGTTAATTTTCATATACAGTGGAACCTTGATATATCGAACGTCAATAAATCGAAATCCTTGATATAACGAAGTTTTCTCATTCCCCTTGAACCTGCCTATCATATTAATGTTATTTCTACCTCTATATGAGCCGGTTGGAATGAAAGTGGCGTAAGTCCAAAATTTGAAAAAATTGAGATAAGTCCAGTTTCTTATAGTAGAAAGACTGTTTTGTTTAGAATGAAAGAGATGTAAGTCCCTAATTCAATATTGTGCCACCATTAGCAGCACAAACTAAGTCCACTTAGCAGAATTTCTGTTCCATTGAGAATGACAGTGAAGTAAGTCCTTCAGAGTTTTCAGCTGTTGATTCCAGTTGTTTTTATCATGCGACTTTTGTATTATTAAAGTGTTTTATGTTGTGTTTAGTAATTGTTATTGTTTTATAATGTTTTAGTCAGTCTTTTAAAGTATTGTGAGTAGTGGTTTTTTAAATAAACTGTCTATAAGGTACAACTTTATTCAATTTACACATTTGAGGTTAGGCCTATGTTTTATCTTCACAAATTTAATTTTTTTAACATTAGAATAGGCCTATTTATGTGTTATGTGCCTATATACGTGTTCATTAGTACTACCATCTTAAAACTTCTGTAACAGTACCTAAAATATGTTGAGAATGACAGTGGCGTAAGTCACATTTTTTATTTTCTTTTATAAAAAGAGACCAAGTATGAATATGGTTATAATGCAAAAAAAAAAATTAACCATACCCAAACAATTAATAAGATAAATAAGAAAATTAAAAAATAATAAATAATTTTTTTATCAAACAAAACGTAAAACCTTTAATATCTCAAAACTAGCTCTGCTGGACTTAAGCCACTTTCATTCCAACCGGCTCATATATCGACGGATTAGTGGGGATAACCTCAATATAACCAACTTTTGGAGCGCTGATGCACAACCTAACCACCTCTACATATCGAAGTTTTAACTACAAAACCTCAACATATCGAAGTTAAAAAAAGAACAACAAGTTGAATCATTGAGCTCATCCATTTTCTTTCATGTTGCAACCTGTCGCTCTACAGACGTTGCCTTTTGCCGTGCCTTGTGTTCGCAGCTCTGTTCTTGTTTCCCGCGTTTGCAGTAACTTATTGTGATAGTTGATCCATTCCAATACCTTAAGTGTCCGTTAGCCCTTTGTTTGAATACATTTTAAATTATTCCTTTGAGTACTAATTTTACAACCCCGTGTTTTCTAGTCCCGATTGATGCTTTTTAGCCTAAATACATTTTGTGTTTGCAGCACTGTTTAATGTTTTTGTCACCACTTATAGTCTTTGTTCTGATCAGCTAGTGATAAAAATTCCATAGAAGGCTTTATAAACATTAAATAACTTATAATGTTACAGCGGACTGTTATATTCTTTTGTGCAATAGCAAAATGTTGGTAATGTAATCACAATACACCCGTATTTATTACTCAATTTCTAGGCCTATTGGAAAACATTATACTATTACAAAGAGGTCGTGAACCTCAGTATATCGAAGTTTGTAAAAAGTAACCTTGATATAACGAACCTCAGTATATCGAAGACCTTGATATTAAGAATTTTTTACGTTCCCCTTCAGGTTCGATATATCAAGGTTCTACTGTATAATAACTTACAACATCCCTATGGTAGCAAACATACATCCTCATTCCTATGGTGTTTATGGAAGAAATAGTGTTTTTATATTAAAAAATATATATATATATACCAAATTCTGTTGGAAATTTGCTAATACGATAGTTCTACCCTTTGTGGACTTAGAGAGTGTTGAACTATCGGGAGGATATGGGAAATTTTAACATAGGGAGCATAAAAATCACAAGTTAAATTTAAGAAACACTAAATAATAATGAAAACATAATTTGATTGAACGATAGAGCCAAGATTAAAATCATTCACCATTTTGTTTACATTTTCACCTTTGTTAGTCCCCAACATTGACATTATCAGTCAATAATGACATGCTAAGTTGTCACGGACCGTGTCGAACTATAAGGAGTGTCAAACTATCGAGGTTCTACTATATGTATCTACGAGTTCGAGGTACTGATAACTTTTGAATGGAACCTCCGATTTTGATGAAATTTAGTATGGTGTAAGATCAGGTCTTTTATCATGAGTTGGCAAACCAGCATAATCGGGTTATGGAAACGGGGTTTTATGGGGTTTCAAAAGGGTCAAAAATGGGTTACAATTACATTCAGTTCTAAATTTTAAAATGATGTGCTACACACCAGTAGCGTCTCTCCCATAAGGACTCCCAGACGCCGTCTCCCCAAACTAATTGATTAAATTTAAATAACTATCTCTATATTATTATTATTATTATGTGTATGGTGAACAGAATGATAATTTGGTCATAATTTGCAGAGAGAAACAGATCGAAATCAAACATTTCCATAATCATTAAAGATTGTGTCTCTAATTCTAGCGCGGCCAACCTGAGCCGGAGCTGGGGACGCGGGCTACACAGGGCCAGATTTAGGCATGGATGGGCCACAAGGGCCCGGACCCAGGGCAGCAGATTTTAAGGACTACTGTAGTTTAAATTATGCTAAAATAATCAAGGGTACGGTAGTCCATGTAGACTATTTGGTTACACTTTATAACGCTTGAAAAAGTTCAAAGAGCTTTTTCAACATGTCTAGCCAAATTCATAAATCATAATTAGTGACTTTTCCAGACTTTTTAAGACCTTTTACGTCGTTTCCAGATTCATCATTGTCATAAACATTCCCTACAACCAGAGGTGCAGAAAATGTATTGACTCCTAAAATTTTCCCCAATCCTACTGTTAAGGATCAAAGATTTCCCCCAAAGATACGCGACATACATGACTTTGCCTTAAAACTCAACAAATTACAATGGGGCAGTAAAATGATAAAGATTATTAAAAAAAATTAAGTAATTACAATCAAATTGAAACTACTTACCAGTACTTCTTTACACTTGGACCTACATCTAAAAAAACAAAACCCAAAATTTCCCCAGGCACCACAAAATTGGCCTTAATCCTAGATTGCCGGATCGGACATATTCTGCATGTGGAACATGTGACCTTTGCCTACAACTTCAGGTAACTTTTACTATAAAACTTTTATCATAGAGTACAGTTTTTACCAAGAATAAAATGCTAATTCCAGATAAAAGAAGTAGCCTATCAGTCCATCGACATAAACCTTTAAAAAGCACTATTAAGCAATAAGCTTACCAAACAGCAAAAATCGGCCTATACTGGTTTTTTGGCTTGGAGTGATTTGGTGAACATGTGACAGTCACTAATTAAAGGAGAAACCCAATTAAATCAAATAAAACAAGTGATCTCAAAAGTCCATATCAGTTTTCAAGAACATTTTACTAGTAAAAGTAAAATTTCATGAAATAAAACACTAAATATAGATAAACTTGAAAAAAAATCTTAAATTTATTAATAATTTTAAGATTAGGCCTACTTATTTTAGTAATCCTAATACAAAAATTTACATTGACTGTTTTAATCAGTACCATAATTTATGGAGCTTCCCAAGGAGCAAAATAAAACAATTATTGTATCTTTGAGTTTCAAAATTTGCTATATGAAATACACAATATTTTAGTTTTTCTAGACCTTTGACCAAATATCTATACTAATTCCAGCCTTTTCAAAACCATTATTATCTGATTTCAATACTAATTCCAGACTATCAGAAAATTCCAGACCTCTGTTTTTACGCATTAGAAAATTGTATCCCGTATCAGGTTCTGCATAGTTTAGAGTTAATAAGAAAACGACCGGGCGGCATCCAATTCTTAGGCACTGAGGGTGTGAGCTATGATTCCTTAGCTAATTTTGTCATTATTAGGCTGGGCATCTTGCCCTTACAGCGTATCCACTTTGGCCAAAATCAAAATCCTGATAGTTGAGCTGAATATCCCTTTTCGTCCCATTTACTGTATTATTATAAGTACCGAACCGTATTAACGTCTTAGGCTTATACCACTTGTGATTTGAGGTGTTTTATCCCTAAAACCCCCACCAATATCTGCTAATTTTCATTTTGGATTTTCTGACTCCACTTTTTAACAAAGAGCCAGCGATATCATAACATCATATTTTTACCATTCCGTTTGTAAATCAGCTAGGGAGCCATTCCATCCATAACCATATTTTTCCCTAAATTTTATGACATTTAGAGAGTACTGTAGCAATATGTTTACTTTTGTGGATGTAATAATAAAAAATATGTTTGTCAAGTCTACCGTGACTTTTGATTTAGAGTGAAAACCACTCAGTCAAGTTATTACACATTATTTATTAACCAATAAATATTGTTATACCCTTTACCAAAACATTGATTTTAACTCTTAACTCGTTAAAATATAGTGCCCAGTAGGATTTTTTTTATGTATGGGACAGGCATTGTTACGTACGGGACTTAAGCAAATAATAGAATGCATATGGCTATGAAAGCCATACGATGTACAGGGTGTTTGATATGTATATACACAATTTTTTTTTACAATAAAACCTTTAATAGAAAAAGTTAAGAAATGCAATTTACATTGTTACAAAGCAAATTTAATGAGGTTTCATTTGATATGCAGGATTTAATTACAACTCTACATGCACACCAGTATTTGCAGCACATTTCTCTAGTCGTCTTGGTACATCCGCTACTGCAGCCTGCAACATGTGTGCCGGAATGTTTGTTAACACCTCACGCACTCTATTTTCTAGTTCATCCAAATTTCTGGGCATAGTACGGTAGACTTCTTCTTTGGACCAACCCCACAAAAAGAAGTCACACGGGGTCAGATCAGGACTTCGAGCTGGCCACTCATAAGGTCCGCCTCTTCCGAGCCATTTGTTTCTGAAACGCCTGTTAAGCCAACTCCTAACATCTTCATGGTAATGAGGAGGGGCACCATCCTGCATAAAAATAATGCTTTTTGCATTTTCCCACCTAGAAATAACTGGCCAGACCTGTTCCCGGAGCATGTTCAGGTACCTTACACCGTTCATTGTCTCTCTAAGAATAAATGGTCCAACCACGTTTGAAGAAGTGAAGCCACACCACACAGTTAATTTAGGCCGTTTCTGCAGTTTTTCAACACTCATTTTTGGGTTGTGTTGTGCCCAGTAATGACAGTTATGCTTGTTAACAAAGCCCCCGACATGAAACACTGCTTCATCACTCCATAATATGTTGTCAAACAGTTGAGGCCACTCATTGTACCACTGAATGAATTCTTCAGAAAATGCCATTCGTCGATCACAGTCATCTAAAAAAAGTTCATGGACATACTGTGGTTTCCAAGGTTTAAAGGATATATGTTTTCTTAATATTCTATGAACTGCGTAAGAAGAAAGACCTGTTTCTCTGGAGGCACAACGCACTGATTTCTTTGGACTTCTTGTAAACACATCACGGACTCTCGCAATGTTTTCTTCGGTGACGGAAACACGTGGTCGCCCAGATTTATTTTTGTCTAAGACACTACCCCTTTCCACTAACTTTTGATGACAATTTTTTATAGTTCTAGAATTTAAAGTTTCGTGTATCCCTTTTACACGTCTCCACCATCTTTGTACAGCCACAACTGATCGAAAAACTTCATATCTAGCAGCAATCCTAGCCCTATCCTCAATACTTAACACGGCTGGCATTTTGACTGAAAATTGAGGTTAAGAATTACTGCCGCAACAATGATCAGCTGTTTACATAAAACCTCATTAAATTGTCTTTAATTTGACATATATGTTGGATACAGCTGGCATTATTATTTCGTGAGCTACATCAAATTAAAATGGTGTATATACATATCAAACACCCTGTATATATAGCCTAGATATATTAACTTCAATAAATTTTTGAGAATAAGGTTTTAAAAAGAATATTGTTTGGATTTGACAGATTATCTTGTAGTCATGGGAGGGAGGGGGCGGAGTGAATGCTTTGGGCCATGGGTGGAAAATTCGTAAAGCCAGCCCTGGGGCTATGCCGTCCCAGCGCTCTTGTTCAGATATAGGCTATGGGGAACACGATACCCTCATCGCACATGTCCTTCTTGGCCAAATTAGGGTGCCGACCTAGCGACGCTGAGGGGCAAGCCCGTACCACTAATGCTAACACTCAGAGAAAGAAAGTCCCAACTGTCAGTACCGGTACTCTTAAAAAGTGTCAACCATCAAGCTTCTTGTGTGTGTTCATAATTTTGTTTTCTTATAATTTGTCCGGAAAATGTAATTACTGTATTCATGCTATTTCACAGGGCCTGAGGAAACTCGTAGGTTTTACTACATCTTGGTGACCAAACCATATTTAATCCTCAAAAATGTTTAAATCCTCCCTGGGTTTTTTTAGGTTAAGTACATTCCGTTCGGATCTAGCCCTCCAAGCGTTCAATATAGCACCCCTGGAGCGTTACGCATTTTTTAAAGGTTATCCATACTTTCAAATAAAATTTAGTAAAAAATATATTTTATGACCAAGCACTATAAATGTATATATTAAGTTTACCTATATGAAAGTAGATAAAATGGACTAGGCTACGTAACAATACAAAAATTTTTACCCTTACTTATTGTTACCAAAATTAGGCTCTAAGTTATAGGTTAAAAATTAAAAAATTACAAAAATAATTTGTATGTAACTTTGCTCTCCCCTAAAATAATTTTAGATACTGTACACATAATCAAAATTCCAAGATATAGGCCTACCTAATATAGGTTAGAAGTATTTGAAAACAATTTATGTTGAATAAAACCAAATATGTCCTACGGTACTTACCCTAATCCCATAAGAACACATGTAAAATCAAGCTAGGAATATTACACTAATTCCTACTCATATTTATAATTATAAACTCTATAAAACATATTAATTTATTCCAATAATGTAAAATAAAGGTATAAGTAACACTTTAAACCATTCATAACCTTAAAACAATTGGTAAAATATGTATTTCGTTGTTTACAAAGTTAGCAGATGGTAACAGTTTTTTTTCAGATTTTTCATTGCATATTACAAACAACCAATCACATTCTGCCTTTTGAAATGGGGGGGGGGGGGGTGCAGTTGACACTGGGCTACGATACTATCGAATGAAAATATCGATCGATCTGATTGACATATCTTTTGTATTAACTATTGATTCAATCTAGACCTAAATAGCAAAGACAATCGCTGTAACTAACTACACCTAACGACACTACTAACTGTTTGTTTAGCTTTTTATTTTAATATTTACATTTAAAAACAAGAATAACCTGACTTAGGCTCTATAGGCCTACATATTGCAACAAAATCAAAACCCTAATACCGTAATGATAATGACAACTCAGGCCTAATTTTGACAAAATAACATAAAATAACAAAAACAGTTTCCAATGTAAGTTATCGTAGGCCTACTTATGTGTGGTCTAGGCCTACTCTCACATTTTAACTTTCCAGGGCATAGGTTGGTACCGTACCTTAAATATTAATGGAGATTAGTTTATGTTATGATAGTTAGATTAGGATTAGAACAAAAATTACGATATCAATCAGATTGATCGATATTTTCGTTCGTTAGTAACGTAGCCCAGTTATGAAACTGCACCCGAAATGGGTGTTTTTGGATAGCTTAGAATCTCCCGGTAACAGCGGTAGCATTCACGGGTCCATTTCTATCATTCACTAGGCTTTAAAGTTACTTCACGTTTTCGAACCGTCGAAAAATCAACTCAATCGCTCGGAGGTCGAAAAACTGGGCCGAAAAATCAACGATTAACGCTCGGAGGGCTAGTCTAGTCTAGTTTGTTATTGAGGGACTTTTAATTAGGCCCTACTCGTTTAGGCCCCGAGTCGTTGGGTGTCTTTGAATAAAAAACGTATAGGCCTATAGCCTAGGTATTAATGTGGTAATCACCGTCCAGAGCAAAAAATATAATATTAGCCTAGGCCTATGGAAAAATTGCCTGATTGAACTTTTTAATGGTCTTAAAGTAGGGTGGCTCTAAGTTACTTAGGCCTAAATCAGATAATATAAAGGTAGGGCATAGTTTCAAATTTATTAGCAAAATTCGTAGGCCTAGCCTAAGAATAGGGCCTACACAACAAATAAAGAAACAAAGAGCCCCCCACCGTCCCTACCCTACCCACCACTGGGCTACAGTCCATTAGAATGGAGATGCTGGCTGAGAGCTGAGTGATTAAATATTTCTACCTTATTATTAATAATTTTACACGCAAGTGTAAATATGAATCTTAAACTCACCTTATCCATTGTAGAAAACACGGGATTTTGACAGACTGGGAACAGAATTTACTTAAACCACGTCACAAAACGAGGAATAATATTAAGCTCTATTGTAAACGAATGAACAACTTCAAATTTAACGTTTCACACGTATTAAATGTGATAAAATTCCTCCACTTTGGAAAAGAAGTTAAAAAATACAACAACAATGAACTTCCCACCAGTTTGGGTGAGAACAAGAACAATCACGGTGCCAGCTGGTGCCGCTGCGTCCAATCAGAATAGAGAATCCGAAAATTCAGCCATCTAGTCTATATTATAGACCATTTAATTAGTGATGGCAAAATTAAATCGATTTTTCGGAAAAATCGATTTTTACCATTCGATACATCGATTTTCTGACATCGATTGTTTGTTCATGATTTTTTATCGAAATCGATTTCACTCTTTCGATACATCGATGTATCGAAAAATCGATTTTTCAAGAAATTTTGCCATCATAGTAATGGCAAAATAAAATCGATTTTTCGGAAAAATCGATTTTTACCATTCGATACATCGATTTTTTGACATCGATTTTTTGTTCACGATTTTTTATCGAAATCGATTTTACTCTTTCGATACATCGATATATCGAAAAATCGATTTTTCAAGAAATTTTGCCATCACTACATTTAATAGACTCTGTGATTCCAAGGTCGATAGAGGAAAAGCAAAACTGCTCCCTAAGGTCTGCGAAATAGCTGTTTTTTGTGTTCCTGATATGAAGCGTGAAAACTAAAACGGAAGTCAAGTTAAGTTTTAATATTTACTATTGCTATAGAAAAACTATCCAGGTACAGAAGTCTCAGGAATGCTAATTTCTATAAAGTGAAATTTTGTAATTGAGCCGACCAGATCATAAGAGGCGCTGCGAGCAAAACCAGCCAAGCTACGTTGCCGATCTGACGGCTGCTGGCCGGCTGAGTCCACGGATTGCTATCGTAGCTTGGCCGGCTTTGCTCGCAACGCCTCCTATGATCTGGCCGGCTCAACTACAAAATTTTGCGTTACAGATATTAGAATTGAGTGTGACTTATGTATATAGTTAGTCTATCTGAGCTATTACACAGCTGACTAAATAATCGGGTGATGTAGTGTTGCTTCGGGTACGATATTTATCGTAACGACCCCAGATTACTCTTATTTTACATTTGGATTATTATGGTTTCCTGCAGCGTTAGCAACACTTTCAGGTAACAAAGAGTAAAATGTTGATTTTTTAACACTTTTTTACCCGACAAAAACTCTGTGGCGACATCGGCGGATGTCGCAGAAAATGACACCATTGCTCTTATTGGATGTAGTTCACCTGTGGCACTACAGTAGTCATCTTGCTTTGATACAACAGAAACGGAAGTGTATTTTTTTCCATAATAGAGAACTTTAATGAAGACAAGAGATGCAATAATGGTTGCAATCAGCTGAAAGATAACCAAACAGAAAATCTTTTCTGTAAAAATTATCTTTATAATACAGTTTTGATTGGGACTTCGGGACTTGGAATACGTACCGTCAAACGGGGCTACTTTGTAACAAAATTTTGGAATTTTCTTTCTAATTTCTTTATTTGTAAACATATGATAATGAAAAAACCACCTCTTTGCCAGATCAATTAATGCTTACTTTACTTACTTACTTTTCCCACGTCGTCTCGATTGACCATCTTCTGGCATGAGACCTGTCATGTTCCTATCTCTATAAAATCTTGGCACTTCCAGTCTCCGAAGTTTGTCCAATGTAGGTTAGGATAGCAGAAATTTCGGTTAGGCTAGGTTGGGTAATTAGGTTATTTAGGTCAGGTAAATAGGTAGCTGGTTAAAACTTTGTTCCAAAAGAAATATTTTAAGTTCTTTCTTAAATTTTTAATGTCGCTGATTTGAACCAGTTCTACCGGAAGCTGAGAAAGTAGCTTGAGGCCGATGTATTCAGGTTTTTGCTCGAACATTTTTAATCTATGAGATGTTGAAGGGTTAAGATTTCTGTTTCTGGTATTGTACGAATGTTCATGAGCCTTTACAAGGTGTCTTTCCTTGACCAAATATGCACCAAATATGCATGTAAATACATGCTATTTGATGATAGTGTTAATTCTTTTTTAACTTAACACTTTTTGGAAAAAATTTAAAAAAAGGGGGTGTACATTGTAGCCCCGCTATATAGGGCTACTTTGAAACACTGATTTTAAACCACTATAACTTCATAACCTTAACTGGTATGGGCTTCTTTGAACATGCATTTGAATTACTGGGTTACAATGAACACTTCAGGGGAACTTTCATTTTGATATGTTACAAATTTAAAAAGTTATAGATGATTTTTTTTAATTTCCGTCCGACGATTTTTCAACATTACAAAGGTTTAATTAAAAAGTCATAACACAGTCAAATAAATCAATTGGACTAAGGCAAATAATAAAAACTGAAGCTGAAAACATATAGTTTCATAAAAAATTAAAGCAAGAAAAAAATACTCACTTAAATATGTTTGTCTTGTCTGGGAAAATGCGCTCCAGAAGTAAGGGTCGCGACACCCTTTCAGACAGATGATGTCTGCTGTAACTGTAGCTTTTGTCCTTATTGAATATTTAGTCCATCAAATGCAATTTTAAATAAAAGAAGACCTCTTCTATCAACTTTAGGCTCAGGGAGTACTATAACTACATCAGAAAATGGCACAGCAGGGTCCATTTATTTATGATGTTTAAAATTTAATGATGTTTAAAATATAATCAAAACAGGTATTTTCTGAATCCCAAGTAACTGTACCATTGAATTATGGCTAACTCATGAATGGGAATATTAATTTCATCGATGACTTCGGGCCAGTGATCGTAGCCCCAGGGTCCACAAAACTTGGACAATTTTTACTTTTTACAATTTTTAAAATTTATTAATGTTTATAATGTAATCAAAACAGGTATTTTCTGAATCCCAAGTACCTGTACTGTTGAATTATGGCTAACCATAAATGAGAATATTACTGGGTTTCTTGCAGACATGAAAGTTTGGACAACTTTTATTTTACTAAAATTTTACGGTAAAAACAAATATTTTTTTATTATTCGTAGAAGCCTAGATAGTACTATTTAGTATTATTGTTTTAATAAAGTATATTCCTGGGAATACAAAAATATAATAAACAATATATTTTATGAATATTAATAATATGAAAAAATAAAATTAAGAAAAAATGGAAAGTGTGTTCAAAGTAGCCCAGTTTAACGGTAATATAATAATTATATTCTAAGAAGTCAGCTTCAAAGCTTGAACTGTTAATTGCTGCAACAAACATGATGTACACATATAGTTAGGATCATATGTAAAAAAGATTTTCCGTCAGTAAATCAATAAATAATCCAAAACATTCTAAATACTACTGATATACATGTTTTTTTAACCACATTAAAAGTAAATTATTTAATCCGCATGCTATTATATTGACTTTGTAAAATTAAAAATTGAAATTGAAAGTGTAGTAATGTGTATTGTTATATATGATAATGTAAACTACAGTATATTGGCCTTACGAGAACCAATGTGTATAAACTGATTGGGGAGGCCGAGGCTTCTGCTTCATCCTCAGAATAAAGCCAAAGCCAGAGATCGAGCAACATGGAAGTCTTTTATTTCAATGTGTCCTAATTCCCATCAGTTCATCTCTCAGTCAGAGATTAAATACGAAAATAGATCGAATTCTCTACAAGTAAACTTAAGATTAGCACTACAAACTATGATTTAAATAATAAATTACTCTAGCTACAAGCAAAAAAGAAAAAACATATTAATGTTTATAGTAGCCTTAGTGTTTATTAGTTAATTTTAAACAATCACTCACATACAATCTAGCTAGGATGGACCGAATAATCAGATATGCAATTGATTTACCAAACTCAAGAGCACTAAAGAACACACCTGATCTGGTCGCTAAAATTAAAGACGTTAAAATCCGCCAAGCCGCAATATTTCAGTATCTTTTGACGTTAAGAACCTGTGTACAAGCATTCCGACCAAAGAAACATTAGACATTTTAAAAGGCAGATTAAAAGAAACTAATGTGTTATCATATGAGTAGTGGGGTTTTGCCGGTTCTGGCCCATTTCAAGGCCAAGCGGTTCGAACCGGCAGGTGTGGTTGACAGTGATGGGTGTGTTTTGTAAGTGGGTCAAGGCCATCCGGAGGGAGTTTTAAAAAAGCGGAGCCGCGAGGGGCTCAGTCGGGGCGGGGACTCGGGACGGGTCGGATCGGAGCGGGAGCGGCGGGCGGAGGGAGGGGTTTTTTTTATTTTTTCATTTATTTATTTTAATCGAACCCCATCAGTGATCGTAGAATAGCCTCCACGTCGTTTGCGGCAGTAGTGGTCACCGCATCGCTCTGTACCGGGCGGGAGCAGGTGTTCGTTGTAGGCGTGGAGGAATTGTCTGTGGGACTTGGTGCAGTGTTAGCAGTAGTCTCCGTAGTGGAAGTCACTTCAGGGGACTGCACCGGTGAACCCTGTTGTGTGTCCATGGTTGCAAGAGAGAGAGAGATGAGAGCTTTTAGGTGTTTACCGTGTGAGGCGATAGAGAGCAATGAGACACGAGTCGGAGGATGTCCGATGATATAGACCCGGTAAGATGGTGAAGAAGAAGAACTGGACGGGACCGTCAATAGGCGTGAGAAGAGGGAAATGTTGGTACTTCACCATGTCAGTCAAGACTGTCTGTAGAATAGTATCAATAGTACAAGTGTTGCCAAGGTGAGGTGGTGCAAAATACAAAGGGTGAAACCTGAACCGTTTCTTAAGTCTAGCCACCGTACTACGCGGTTTTGAAACTGCAGGTGTAGAATGCTGTTGTAAAATATGTTTTGTGCGCAAAAGTTTCAGCTGTAAAGTGTGGGAAGCCATGATTTTACATGTGAACCGCTTGAGAGTAAGCCGGCAAATGGTCAGCGGCCGCGATTGTGTCTGAATATATAGAAACTAATTAGCATATAAAGCGGAAACACATTTTAAAGTAACAAGCGTTAGTTATAAAAGCGTCAGAGACCTACGGATAGTACCTCACCCGACCGATGCCGCCACCGAAATGGCATGCGCGCGGCGGCAACCCCCCTTTTTATGCGATCGATGAGTCACGTGCGACGCCCCTCCAACCCCCTCCAATCCCCTCCAACTCCCTCCCCGAGAAAACCGCATAAAAGAGCGAGGTTTGCGGGAGCTCGGTTATTTGTCAGTCGGCCGCGGCTACGGTCACAAGAGTCGGAGGAAGAGACGGATAGTTTAAGAAAAGTATCGGTAATAGCGGAAGTTAATTAATTAATTATTCAGTTGTAGGATTGCGAGTATCGGCCTGTGGATAAGCAAGTGGGGCCGCAACTGTGATTGATCAGGTAACTACCGTATCATAGCAATAATTGTAATATTAGACGGTAGTAAAGTGTATAAGGTGCAGGTGTGCAAGAAATGCTCCGTGCACGATGAAGTAGGATTACGATACCCATGTGTAAGGCTTAATCTTATGGTGTAGTGTTAACTATAATAGTAGCCGGTTGTAAAGTGTATAACCTGCAGGTGAGCAAGAAATGTCTCTTGTACTGTAGCAATAATCATATTAGTAGACGGTTAGCAAGTGTATTATCTGCAGGCGTGCAAGAAATGTCTCGTGTAATGTAGCAATAAGTATAATAGTAGACGGGTGTAAGGTGTATTACCCGCAGATGTGCAGGAAATATCGCGTGCACCATTGCACAGGTAAATCCTGTAGTGTAGCACTAACTATATTAATATGACCGAGAAGTAGCGGTTAGAGTTTAAGTGTTGTTAAAGTAAGAGAGTAATCTGCATAGTAAGGAGGAAACAGGTGTGTAAGAATGGAACCTGCAAATAATCAGTGTGAGTTGCCTGCACGCGATGTTAATTAGCATACGTAGTTTAAACAAAAATGGAAAATAGACGCGAAAATAAAAGTGTGATTTATAAAATGATTGTTGTAGTGTTAAGAAATAGTGTAAAAAAAATTAAAATGTTAAGTGTTAAAAATAAATCATATGTTATAGTACTATGTGGTATAAACTCACGGATTGGTTGTTTACCGCTGGGGTGTCAGCCCCCTATATGGGAGGCGCGCGAGCAAAGCAGTACGCGGCCTAGAAACGGTGGAGTTAGACTGTTTCTCTAATATGTGTTTTGTGCGTAAAAGCCTTAGCTGTAACGTGTGTGGAGCCATGATAATACTCAAGGGGAAACGTGCACTGTCCAACAGGTCAGAGCGTATATATGGTCGGTGGGCGCAAGTGTCTTACGAATATATAGAGACTAATTAGCATATTAAATGTTAAACGAAACTAGCGGAAATGAACGTAAGTTTAAACAAGTACAGTTGTACAATTGTGTGCAGAGGTAATATTTCCTAAAACGGTGTTTACTGTACGAGATTTGGCGAACAAATGGAGAACGACGGTTAGATGGCTGCTTTTATAGGGACAGCTATTGGGATAGGTTATAGACGGCGTACGAGGGTGTATAAAGCCGTGTTGGCAGATGCGGCGCTAATATATGCACTTAATCTGCATATAATAGTTCCGGAAATCTCCCAAAGTAAACGCGGCAGATGTACGTTTGTCATTCACGTTACACAAGTCTGTTTCATTTAATAATTTACCTTTCAAAGAATTCAATGAGAAATATATTGAACTTGTTTTGGAATATTATTTATCCTACCCAATAAGCTGAGCCGTGCATGTTAATTTTGTTAAGTTTAGGTACATTATTCACTTAGACAACCTTTCACCCGCAGTTTTTAAACTATGACACGGTCGGTTTAGTGTTTTAAGAGTGTAGCGAACAAAAATCTTATTTCTGTTATTATAAAAACATAATAGATTTCGTTTTAATAAAAAAAAAAAAATGATTTTGGGGAAAAAACTAAGTATGGGACCTTAAATCCAAGGTTTGGATTCAGTTTGTAATTCGTGTTGGTTTGTAAAAGTATTAGGTTTAAAAACTGCGTATTTATCATAAGAAACAAGTATTAAAAGTTTAAGAAACTCCGCTTTAAAGTTAGCTTAAACATCTAAACAAACCTGAAAATATTTTCTAGTACAAAACTTTCGTATAACTTCGCTATTAAATATTTTTATAATGTGACTAGCTATGTATACCCGTTCTTAGCACGGGATGTGCGTAAAGTTTATTAAAACAAATCATATCAATGGCTTCACAAATTCAATAGATCACATTCAGTTGGTTTATTCCAACATAACTAGATATCAAGTTTTTATGCTTAATAGTTCCCAGGTACATTTGTCAAACTCTTGTTACATACGTTTCTCATTTGGGTAAGAAGTTATTTCCATTAATGTTTTTGTTGCAGTTTGATTTAACATTTAAATTCGTATAGTGATTTACTTTACAGTTATATGAGAATAAACTATATGAAGAAAATTCAGATTTGTCAAAAAGTATTATAGATTCTTATGAAATTGAATATTGAATCGTTGATTGGATGTAACAATAGCCATATACCAAATCCAATGAACCCCACCCCAGCATAACTTGTTCTACCCATGAAAGATATCTACAGACGCATGTACAACATTAAATCTAAATTAAAAAACTAATCAACGCTTAAGTGTTAAGCGACAATACTAATTGTGTAACAATATGCATAAAGTATTTTAATTAAGCAATTAAAGTAGCAATGAACATTCACACCACTCTAGTCGATGACATGAAAAAGAAAAATTTGGACCATTAGGTAAAATCGTTATCCCATGAAAAGAGAACAAAATACGAGTCATGAGCGTTACAGACACAGTGATAGAAAAAAAAAGAGAGAGAGATGGAGACAGACAGAGGGAAAGAAATTTAGATAAGATCGATTTTTGAATTCTGCTATGCATATTTGTATGCAGAATTTTTTACTTTGGTAAAAAATAACCGAACATTTCAAGATTCTAACCAATGTACAGACAAAACAGAAATTTTATTAATAAAAAATAGATTGTTGCGGGAAACTAAAGTAAAAATATAACGCAAGAGAGAATGTAATTTACTTAAAACTTAAATAATACGTTGAGTTGATTTTCATTTTGAAAATTCTAATACACAAAATACACGCGTGTTTGTAAAGTGTTTGTTCCGTTTTGTGAGAGAATCGGTGTTAAACAATAGTAAGGGAACGTTTCTATGTTATCTGTTTGAATATTTGCAATTAAATAAGGCGTTGGGGGGCAGATGCGTTACTAATTTATGCACTTACTTTGCATAACAGAAGCAGGTGTGGAAATGCAGTACTCGTACAACATAGACGCACGGTTGGCCTATGGTTTTGATTTTATTTAGCCTTGGAGCTTTTCCGGCACAGCGCAACGCATTACAGTGCTCTGGATAGTGTTAACGGTTAAGGTTTTAACTATAAACCTTGAATTTCCGACAAAAAACTATTTATGTTTTTTGTGTAATTGTAAAGAAATTGAAAATGTTTTTTATTTTGCTGAAAAATGTTCATTTTTGAATAATTTACGAAAAAATATGGCTTAATAAATCTCAGTTAATTCTCAATCATTCATTGAATACCCAATGGGAAGGATTGCCGAAGATTCGGTTATTATTTGAGGGACGTCTGGAAGTATGGGAAATCCTTTATAGATTAAATTAATTTTCATTCATAGCCTATACTTTAAATGTTCTCTTTTAACTGATTGTCATTTTAATACAAACAGTTTAATTTTACATAATTTGAACTATGTAGGGTAAAGTCAGCTAAAGAACTAGTAAAGACAGCTAAAATTTTACTGCATACTGTTATTAATCTGTCTTAAATGAGTAGTATAAATGGATATTACGTAATACAAACAAAATAAAAATCCATAAATTAAAGATACCGAAGAATTGATATTCTCCTATAAATTTTCCATAAATATTATTGTAAGTTCGTCAGTAAATTAAATAACTTATAAGTTCGTAAAATGAACAGTGTAATCTTACTCGTACTTTTTACATAGCAGCTTTCAGTGTACTGGTTAGTCTGCATTTCATTTGTAAGCAAATATTGTAAAGAATAACTACTTTGTAAACTTATAGGGTCTACCGCTTAATGTGTACCAACTGTTTTATATTTCTTCAAAAATACTTTTGAATTTTATTTTTAAAGTGAAGGAAGATTGAAGGGTGGTTGGAGGCAGGTTAGGTGACAGAAAGGTTTGTAAACTCCGCTCATAAACATTGCAAATCATACAAATGTAGACTACACCTAATTAGTTGATAAGGAGGAGATATAGGCAATTTTTCTCTCCCGTTATACATGTGGGATGGAGCACGTAGATTTACCGCCATGCAGGTTTTTTATCAAATCTATATATTAATAGGCAAGCATGTTTCATTTCCTCCTTTTTTCTCAGCTCGTGTACATCGTAGGGGAAATCCGAGCACACCGTTAGAAAGGTATTGTGCTGTAGATGAGCAGAATCACATTGTAATTCCCATCGGCCCCCAGGGCTACGCCCTACAGGCTTTCAAAGTATCAATGTTAACCTTATGGGAGAAGAATTGATTGAATCATAAGACAGCTGTTGTAATAACAAATGCTAGCAAATCAGGAAGAACAGATGTTTCAGTTACAAAACATTTGAAAACTAATTAGCTCAAGATTAATAGACTTTTTGGTCGAATTTCGACCAGTGGGCGATCTCTAGTTATATATTAATAGGCAAGCAGGTTTCTTTTCCTCCTTTTTTCTCAGCTTGTGTGCATCGTAGGAGAAATCTGCGCATACCGATAGAAAGGTATTGTGCTGTAGATGAGCAGAATCACGTTTTAATTCACATCGGCCCATGGGGCTACGCCCTACAAGCTTTCAAAGTTTCAATGTTAATCTTATGGGAGAAGGATAATTGATTGAATCATAAGACAGCTGTTGTAATAACAAATGCTAGCAAATAAGGAAGAACAGATGTTTAATTTATAAAACATTCTAAAATTGAAATTAATTTGCTCAAGATCAACTGAATTTTGGTCGAATTTCGACCAGTGGGCGATCGCTAGTAATATTTAATCCTCACCTAAAAAAAAAAAAATAAATCTCCCTTTTTTAACCTTTATGGAACCATATAATATAAATGGTTGAATCTTAACCAAATGAAGCTAAATACCAAGTTTCATTTAAAAATATTGGTTAATAAGTGAAATATTAACCCACTCTTATCCCCCCATAAGATTAAGATTGGAGCCCCAATATAATAAAGTGTGTGTATGTTTTTTCGATCTAATCCCAGTGGTAAAAATTAGAATTATTAAAATTTCTTTTTAAGTTACATATGAAATACGCAAAAAAACCTTTTATGATGTATAGAACCCTCCAAAACTACGCCTTCCAGGGTCAATATATCTGGTTTACGAACTCGTCCGAATAAAGGTAGGATTACACATCTCTACTAAATTTGGTCTTGATCGGACCGTTTATACGTTGGTTATTGTGTCTGGGGACATATGTATATATCTGTATATTATGCAAGCATGTTCCATTTCCTCCTTTTTTCTCAGCTCATGTGCATCGTACGATAAATCTGCGCATACAGTTAGAAAGGTATCTTGCTGTAGATGAGTGGAATCGCATTTAAATTTACCTCAGCCCAAGGGGCTACAACCTACAGGCTTTCAAAGTTTCAATGTTAATTTTATGAGAGAAGGTAATTCATTGAATCTTTAGATAGCTGTTGTAATAACAAATGTTAGTAAATCAGGAAGAACAGCTGCTTCAATTATAACATATTGTTTTGACTAATTTAGCCCATTTGAACAGAAAAATGTTGGTTGAATTTCAACCAAGAGGCGATCTCTAGTATATATTATTTTAGAAAAGAGTGCATTTAAGGGTATATAAAAAAATACCCCCCGTCGCAGCAGATCTGCGTACTCAGTAAATTTCCAAAGAATCTTGAGTTTGAATCTTGAATTAAGAATTTTGTATTTTCCCCATAAACACCATAGGAATAAGTATGTAGGTTTGGTTGGGATGTTGTTAGAAGATGTTAGTTTTGTTTGGAAATGTAATGTAGTTAGGTAAGGTAAATATCAAATTGTATCAGAATTTGTATCAATATTTGACACTTTTTAATTTTCCCTATAAACCCCATGGGGGTGAGTATGTACGTTTGTCACCATATGGGTGTTGTACCTCCTGGCCGAGCGCGGCCTGCTCTCCGTCAAGCAATGGTTCGCTTAAAATAGGTTCTCTGTTAACATATTAAAAATAAAGCAGATGTCAGTGTCCGTGAAAGCCGATCACGATCCTACAGACCTGCCGCTTCGTCTACACACATGTGGTGATGTGAATGGGTGCGTGTCGTGTGAATATGTGGAAAGGGTGACAGAATACAAGTACCTTGGGGTCATTTTAGACAACCGTTTAAAGTGGACCACCCATATTGATTACATAAGAAATAAACTTCGTAAATTTATTTTTATTTTTCGTAATTTAAATAATGTTTTAACCGATAATCTTATTAAAACAGTGTATTACGCATACGTGCAGTCTGTTTTGCAGTATGGTATTTTAGCGTGGGGAGGGGGCTTTCAAAGTATTATATCGCAATTAGAAACACTTCAAACTTTAAAATTGGGCCAGAAATAAGGGAGGAGTAATGTTAACAAAAAAGGGGCATCATGTATTATATATCTATATATTAATACGCAAGCATGTTTTATTTCCTCCTTTTTTCTCAGCTCATGTGCATCGTAGGATAAATCTGCGCATACCGTTAGAAAGGTATTGTGCTGTAGATGAGCAGAATCGCATTTAAATTTACCTCAGCCCACGGGGCTACGCCCTACAGGCTTTCAAAGTTTCAATGTTAATCTTATGAGAGAAGGTAATTGACTGAATCATTAGACAGCTGTTGTAATAACAAATGTTAGCAAATCAGGAAGAACAGGTGCTTCAATTATAACATATTGTTTTGACTAATTTAGCCCAGTCGAACTGAAAAATTTTGGTTGAATTTCAACCAGGAGGCGATCTCTAGTAGATATTAAACCTTGACCATTAAAGTCACATAATGGGTTAACTAAGTTTAAGAAGCGCTTCACATTGATGGTAATTCGCCTGGAAATGTTTTAACCATGGGTCCTAATTTAACCGCGTTCTTAGCCATGACCTTAACTTTTCCCGCCACCCGGCTTAACGCGCATGTCTCCACAACGGATATAGCTATTAACCTGTAACGGATGTTACTGGTATACTCCTGGTCCTGCGAACCTACATACCCATGCGTACAACAGTATTGTTATGACGAATAATTATTAATTAAATTAAATTCTCTGAGCATGCTGGACTGCTGTGACGGGTGTCATTTAGTATTGACTTTTAGGCATATTTTCAACAATGTACACAAAATATATAATTCTCATTCCAAAAATAATCTGACATTGCCAGTAAGAGACATAACTAGTAATTGAAGATTATGGTCTTGCCAACCTTCGAATTGTGACTGTAGATAAACTATTATAAGCAATCTTACGAACACTTAACCACTTACAAACTAACGATACTATATGAAATCTATAGTAAATTTAACGCTTTTTCCATACATATATATAGTGTTATGGCAAAAAAATGTGCAAATAATTGTTTAAATGTGATGTAATATTGAATAACAGTATTTTTCTTAAAAGTACCAAAAATTAGCCAATTTTCAAATAGCTATAGTTTCATAATGGTTGGTCGTAACAACAAACTTTATGCATGCATTGTGTTGGACATTTTCTCTACTTTATTTTTGTTAATGACATAAATTTTGAAAAAATGCATTGTTTCGGTGTTATAAGCAAAATACTAAAAAAAAAGTGTCAAAATTTCAATGTTTTTTGCAGATATCTCGAGAAGCACAAGGAATATCTTGGTGCAAACTTCAGATTCGGATTCAGCACCTCAAAAAACATATAAAACAGCAGAAAAAACTCCATACTATAATTTTTTCCACGTCAAAGTACCGATTGCCTGGACTAAAAAAAAACCCATTTTTAAGGTAGAAAACTACCCTTTTCGGTAGGTCGATATGTCTGGTTTACGAACTCATCCGAGTACACGTAGGATTACACATCTTTACTAAATTTGGTCTCGATCGGACCATTTTTACGAGAGTTATCGTGTCTAGGGACACATACATATATACATATATGTATATAAAATTTTTAATGACTATTATTTTTGGTCTCCGGGCACCTAAAAACAAAAAAAGTAACATGGTCCCGGGCTTAGGTCTTACCATGAGACCTACGGTAATAGCTTATTCCCTATGGGAAATTCGCTAAAAAGTGCTTTAAATATAACCTAATTTATTTTTTTGAACTCACTAGTTGAATTTTTATTCAATATTTAACCACAATAAATATAAACCAACGTGTGAAAAAAAAATATATTCTACAGCTTAAGATTATATTGCAAAGGTTTTTAACATTTCTATTTAACTTTAGCTAAATCTTCTCCTACAAGCTATAAACATACCCCCTTCACCATCCCGTGGCAAAAACAAAGTGACCTGGGCTCATATTTCTAACTTTTACTTGACTGCATTGATATTTTCGATTAATATCCAAAAGTAGCAGAAGCTATGTACTTTGCCTTGTATTATTTATGCGAATGTCACCCTGCTAGAAGTGTATCCGTTTTTTGAAGTTGGGTGTAGAATTAGGCAATGAATAAGAAGTATTGAAATTCAAATTGACTTTTTAGTTAAAAGAGGTTAAAATTATCTTATAACTGAAACTCCCCCCGCCTCCCTTCCACCAAAGGTTGCCGCAATATTATAGGCTCGATTAACCTGTCGCTTTCTATTTTGTTCGCCCGTTCATGTACGATTAACACTACTTTAGGAGAATACTAACACATCTTTTGTGATTTATTTAAGCTCGGTAACATTTATAAGTTGTATTTGAAATATTAAAACAACAACAAATACTATTGAAAAGTATAACACCTGTGCTACGCTTTTCAATATTGCTTATTGTTATTTTGTGAGTTAAGTTATAATAAAAAATATATGATGTTTTTTATTGAAAATATAATAATGATGGTTAAAAATACAAAAATTAACCTTTTCATTAGTTATCTTAGTTAATAAAATTATTAAATAGCCTAAATGAAAATAGGTTGATTTAGAGAATAAAAATACCCTTTTGTAATAGCACTGCTTGAAAAGTCTATATTTATAAATTAATTTAATAATAAATGAGAGGATTTAACATTAATACGGCTTACCATGCATTAAAAAATATATAGTTATAAAAACATTGGTCAACCAACTACACTAGCTTTTTATACTTCTATGACAAAATAATCGCAGGCGGAAAAGAAAGAGAAAGTTGTAACTAATGAGTATACTTGAGTTCTACCTCAAAATAATTGCGTCCGCATTATACATACACCGTATTATCATTCATTATGTTATGCTTGGTCCACCTACATCAACCTAGATCATCTAAGATGTGTTGTTGCATGCATGTGCAATATGCAATACACACGCATGTGCAATGTCCTCTTTACGGTTAAGTATATAAGAACCAGACTTCATCCTTTTAAACACATTACTCAGGATGGAGAG
The DNA here is from genome assembly GCA_030545055.2 of Neoaliturus tenellus. Lineage (NCBI taxonomy): Eukaryota > Metazoa > Arthropoda > Insecta > Hemiptera > Cicadellidae > Neoaliturus > Neoaliturus tenellus. Next base: position 37,649,724 of record CM061535.1, read on the forward strand.
CAAGTGTTCTTTTTGCGGCTTACGGTTCAATAGAAATGATAAACGTAGGCGGCATATTGATAGTGTCCATTTTAATAAAGTGTATCAATGCCAGTTTTGTGGGAAAAACCTATCTCGAAAGGATATTTTACTTCGCCATTTGCGGACGTGCAGAAGAAGACAGCAACAGCCAGCAGAACCTGTATCCATTGTCATAACCCTGTCTTGAACATCTTCTATCAGTACTGACGAGCTACATCATCGCATGTGCTTCAGCAGACTTTAAAAAGCGGTAAGCAATAAATATGTATAATTATATTATTTATTAATAAAGTAATAAAAAGTATTTTTATAAAATCATGTTTATGGCTTAAAAATAATGAAATTTCATCCTATAATTATTTTTGTTGGTACAAAAATAAGTGTTTCTAATAAACTAAAAACTTTTAGTGACCATAAGTATTTAACTTAAATTATCTTATAGTTTAGTTGAACATAGTTTAGCACTTGTTTATTATTTGTTTGATAATTTTATCTAATAATGTTATTGAAGCAAATTATTTTTGGCAGCTAATAACATTGTTTCTATTTCACAATCGTTCTCAAAAAATTTTAAATTTAAATTGTTCCCAAAAAGAATACAATTTTCAATAATAAGATTTTTCTCAGTAAACATTTGTTTAAAAAATGGCAAAGAAGATTATAAAATACTTTATAAAGGGTCGACTTTAATTAAAATTTGTAAAAAAAAAACTTAACATTTTATATGTGATGCTTTTTCTTTATGAACACTAATCCTTCCTTATTTATAAACTAATTTTAAAGTTTAAAGTGTCAAAAGAATGGTCTTAGTTTATTTTTTGTCCATAAGATTAACATCGTTAACTATTGAACTAATGGGTTATAGGGGCAAAAGCTCCTAGCTATAAAATTAAAATACCATGAACCATAGCCAATTATCAGTTCTTTACTACAAAAGTTTGTAGAAAAAATTTTTTATTTAAATAATATTTTAACAAATTCTGTTTAAATAAACCATTTGACCTTAAACCACTTTTTACAATTGTCTACTATTAGGCGACCTGCTTGTAAATGGTTCATTTTGTCTGATGTTAAACTTATGTAGATCTATTAAAAATAAGTTTTGATAGAATTTATAATTTTTTTAAGCTATAGCGGCTTTATAACATAGAAAAGTTGGAATAAATAAAAAAAAACATGAAGGATGTTCAGCACCAATTTAAAATTAATAAACTTTCAATACTTTTCATTAAGTGTAAACATCTCAATGTATGCCACCACGTGGGCCTTAGAATAATTTGAAAGGCTAGTGGGGTGCAGACCTAAAAGGATTCAAAGTATATTTGCAAAATGTTTCTTAGATTCGAAAACTATAATGGTAAAACAGCTTTTTAGTAAGCACCCATGTAAAAAATTTCAACCCTGCAAATACCCTAAAGTAATTTTAAAATCCAGTGTGGCGAAGCCCTTAAGTGCTTAAAAAACTATATTTGCAACACAATTTGTTAATACCTATGAACAGTAAAAAAGTATATAGTAATAAAATACGAAATAAAGTAAACTGCACTTATACAACCAAATTACATGAGACTAATAGTAATATTACATCACTATAACCTTGACAGTGTCAGACATAAATAAACATTATATCTCACACCTGATTACTTCTATGTTTATAAGCATTTTCTTCCATGAATCATCATGTGCCAGATGTAAACAAACCTAATTCAATTTCCATAATCATATATTAGAATACAAAAATGTTGCTTTCATAAGAATACCATGGTAACTTTGAGGACATCTAGGGCGTAGCCCTTTGTAAATTTTAATATAAAAAATAGTCAGACTTTCCTATTTTGAGTCTAAAAAATAAGTATACCAAATTTCTCCACTCTAGCTAGTCGAGAAGCTGAAGAATTAGTGATAGGTTAGTAAGTGAGTAAGGAGGGCTTTGCCTTTTATAGATATACACTTAACCTCGTTGGATATACATTGCAAAATTAAAAAACCAACTGTTGATAGTAAAACTAACAACCACATGTTATAAACAAGCAGGATATAAACAATTGAACAACCGGTATTGAAATATTAACACAATTTTATATTTTAATATTTGTCTAAAAGCACATATTACCATGAATGAGGAGTGTTTAACTGTGGATTACCTTTTCTTCTAAATGTGGCAGGTATATTTTGCTTGAACTTTGTATTTATGTGTACTTGGATATAAAAATAAGTTTACTAACTTAATGTTAAAAATTTAATTTTTTCTGTACAAAAGCAAGTTTGGATATTAAAGTTTTTTAACATAGTTTTTATGGGTTATCAGAATGGTTTTAAAACAACAATAAAACTTAATAAAAATTTAACTACATACTTTAGATACTTTATTTGAAACATCAACGCACTCTGTGGTGCGTATTTTAAGGTGAGTACTAGAACATCTAATGATTAGAAACTAGAGATCGCCTCCTGATCAAAATTCGATCAAAATTTCAGTTGATCTGGACCCAAGAATAAAAAAAATACAACAAAAACATCTGTTCTTCCTAATTTTCTAGCAGTTGTTTTTATAACAGCTATCTAATGATTTATTCAATTCTCTTTTCTCCATAAGATTAACATTCGAACTTTGGAAGCCTGTGGGGCGTAGCCCTGATGTCCGATCTGAATTAGAATGTGATTCTGCTCATCTACAGGACTATACCTTTCTAACGGTATGCACGGATTTATTCTATGATGCACACGAGCTGAGAAAAAAGGAGGAAATAAAACATGCTTGCGTATTAATATATAGATGGGTTTTTAAACTACAATGAACCAAGAAAAATGATAGTTGGTTGTTGGTATAAATATAATAACCTATAATATACTATAGGAAATTTCATACAGAATGTTACACATACTACAACACTTGTTTAAAAGAAACCACATTTAATTTTTTTACCTCCTGTAAAGATAACAAGCTTCTTGCAAAACATGGTTTGTATTTTAAAAGAAACTTAGACACCACATCAAAGTAAAATGTGTTACATTAACAAAGATGTAGATTTTCATTTTTTATTAACTTAAATTTTATAATGGCATAACAAATTAAGTTTAATAGGATTTAGTCTGTTATAAATAGTATAATCGTGTTCAATTATCCACTATGTTGAATACTATCTCATACATTACCAAAAAACCGCCACAGTGAGCGCTGCATAGCTCATACGGGATGGGGCAGTTGTAATTAAATATTAATTTTTCTACTGTTTAGGCAGAGACTCTTAGACAAATAGAAATAAGAAGCATTACTTAAACTTAGCTAATTTGTACATAAAACACCAAATCCCAAGACTATTACAGTGGAAAGTTAGACTATTATTAATGAAATACCAATATGATGTAATCTTATTTTTGCTACAATTTAATATTCATTAAAAGTAACTCGGTAAATTACCATGAACAACATTATTTGATCACCAGATACTCTGCCTAAATATAGTGCATTGCAGGGGTCCCTAGCTGTTGAATAATTGTTATAACTCTTATGTTTAGTTAAACAAATTTCAAGTAGGATTTATTTAACACTAGTTTTATTTTTGTAAAATATGTTATGATGAGTAACGATGTATATGCTTTTATAACAGCAATTGTTCAGGGGTTTATTGAAAAAAATTGCATGTTTTAAACATAAAAAAAAATAAAATAAAAATTGCACTATTCACTGTGAAGGTTTTAATGTTTAAGTAATTATAATTGTTCCTATTGGCATTTATTTAATTAAATAAATGAGAACCATTATAAATGTAACATTGCTTTTAATATAATTTAAGTATTCATAGTTTAAATATCTACAAAAACTTAGTCTTAAAATTTTAAAAATTAAGTTCTATATAGTTAAAGTTAAATATATGAAAATGTTAAACAAATACATTATGTAACCTACTAATTTATAATAATATTTATTTATAATTTATAGCTAGGAGCAAAATCTATTTATATTTGGAATTTACAGGTTTTTTGTCTTTGGAGTTGGTTAATCGGGACTACTAAATCTACATTGCGGCAGACACATACTTTTATTCTGCACACCAAGATCTGTTGAGGGGACAGTGCTCTACCTTAACCAATCTCTACTATGCCTGGACCTGGAAGACTGAAAACTCACCTTTTTCATAACCATCTACATTATGTCAGCTAAGCCTTAGGCTACAGTACTAGCTTTACCTTTAAACTAATTTTATTTTATGTTCAACTTAAGTTTATTTATTTTCAACACTAAAATAGAAAATATATCACCACTTATTAAACCTAACATAACATTTTACATAAAATTTATATAACATAAAAAGTTACTATTAAACCACTTAATCTAAAAATAAGCATAAACTTCTTATATAAAAAATAATATTTTAAATAATGGCTTTTTAAAATATGTATTATACAGTATATAACTACTATAGAACCTTTTTACACAAAATAAACACACTTTCTCCATCCTAAGTAATGTTTTTAAATAGATGTAGTGTGTATCTAATATATTAAATATAAGTAAATTTTTTTATTACTACTTAGTTTTAAAATAAAAAATTAATACCTATTTTTTTTAACTTAAGTATAACATTAAACACGTAATGTTCCTATACAAATAGCACTTCCAAATAAGTTATACTAAACATTATAACTTTGATGGTTTTACATTTATATTTCCCCTTATACAGGGTTAGGAAAAAGTCTGTACATCCCTCAGTTAACTTTTTAACGCGTTATAGCAGAAAAAATCAAATTCAGCACATTTTTACTACATAAAAAACTGCACTTATTCATTAAATTCACAATTTAGCCTTTTGTTTTAAATGGGTTATTAAAAGAAACTAAACAATGCAAACCAGAGGTCAATATGTCCCCTTTAATCAAAATAGCACCCATTTTAAAAATTTGAAATGGTTAAATAAGCTCAAGTCTGGACACCCCAAGTTTATTTTTTAACATGTTGGGGAAGTAGGAAATCCAAACTTTGCACATGTTAACAACACAAAAATATAATTTTCTATCAAGGTCAGAATTATATCCCCAGCCATCCAAAATTGGATATATGTTACCTTATATTAAGTAACCATTTATTTTCAATGGTTCATGAAGAAAGATTAAATAGCGCAAACTGAAGTTAATATCTCATATTTAACTATAACCACACCCATTTTAAAAATTGAAGTTTAAATATAAGGTTGTTGAACTTGTTGTGAATTTCTTAAATAGGAAAATAACTTTTTAATAATTAAACATTTTTTAAACCACTTTTCAATTAAACCAAATAGTACAAAATAAACTAGTATATTCAACTAGTATATAAATTTTTGAAATTAGAATAGCTATTTAATGATTTTATTTTAACAAATGTTAATCACGCCACTTTAAATTTCAAAATCACTCCCATTTTTGTTACCGATAAGATATTGACCTCCGGTTAATATCTTATCCCTATTTCACAGGTTTATTTATAAAAATTTAGGGGTGCCCCGAAAATACCACATACTCAGCAAACTTATAATGGAATTTCAGATTATTTACTTTCCCCATAAAAATGCCATAAAATCAAGTATGCGGGTTTGCAGTCATTGTGTGTTGTTAGGCTTAGTTAATCAATAATTAATTGTTAAATGTTAACACAAAATTGTATCAAGCTCTGGCAATTTTTATTTTCCATATAAATTTCATGGGAATTAGGTATGTACATTGCCATTATTTGGGCTTTGTAAGTAAGTATAAATTAAACCTTATCAACATAATATCTATATCTATAATACGTGATGCCCTTTTTTGTTAACACTACTCCTCTCTTATTTCTGGACCAATTTTAACGTTTGAGGTGTCAAAAGAATCCTCTCAGTTCGTAGTTTTGCAATAAGGTTTTAGATTTTTGATATTATAATTCTGAAGCTCACGGGAAGCCCTCAAAGTTCATTTTTTTGTCCATAAGATTAACATAGGGAATTGAATTGCTAAATAAAACAGCTGTTGATAGGAAAACGAACAAACACATGTCAAAGCTAGCTAAATCAGGGCTGGGGAAAACTGCTGCAATGTAATAGAGTTTGTTTATATTTTCTCCACAGTCCTGTAGGTGAATAGAAGCAATCCTATACTATAATACGAGGAATCTCTGAAGGGATGTGTGCTCCACGATCTCGAAATCTAGCTGTTAAATTTTGCTTAAACTTTGCATTAAAGAGTGTTTCGGCTTAAAAATAAGTTTAGAAACAGTCTCAATCCCAGGAAAAATCAAATTTGATCTAAATTTAAGTTTAAAAATTGTAATTTTTAACATTGAACTTATGGGTTGCTATTTTGGTAACAAAATAACAACTAAATGTAAATAAAAATAAAGGGAACATTAATGTTAAGCAGACCTTTTGAAACAGCTGTTAACTGTGAAGAGGTATAGATGGTTGTTGGTGAAAATATTAAAATTGAATAAAAAAAAACGAGCAAGGCTCGGTTAACCTGGTACTTGAACTAATGAGTGGTACTAAAATATCAAAATAATTCCATACTTTAAGGAGTGTCTATGTGTGGAACAAATTGTAAGTTCTACTTTTTCCTCAAAATGTATAGCTTTTGCTTGAATTTTGTACTTATATTTATTTAGGCACAAAAATAAATTTAGTAACTTAACCTCAGAAAAAGTTAATTTTCCTGTACAAAAACAAGATTGGAAATTGAATTTTTTAATGTTCTTCTTGTGGATTATCAGATTGGTATTGAAACAACAACGAAAGTTAACAAAAATTAAAATAAAAAAAAAAACCTAATGTTTGCGCATGGGTTTTCAAACTGTCGTGAGCTAGGAAAAGGAATGTAAATTGGTGTAAATAAATTAACCTGTTTACTGTGATACTATAACAAATCTAATGCAACAATAGTGGTTTTCTATATAGTGGTATTGCAATATAGTGCTTTCTATAGAGAGAAATTAAACCAAAATATGAATGCCACATCAAGCCAAAATGGGCCACACCAAAAATATGTAGCCTAGATTTTGTTAATTTTTATGATTTCTTTCTTTAAATTCTGTAGTGCCATGGGAAGTTAAATTAAAAAGGATTTAGTCCGTTATAATTAGTAATAGTGTTAGCTTATTCACTGTGTCGACTACTAACTCATACTACTAGAAAAACAGCCCCAGTAAGTGCTGCATAGCTCATACAGGACCGGGGAGTTGACATAAATATTGATTGTACTTCTGTTGTCATTTACGTTTTTTGTGTGATGAACTATCTAGATCCAAAATCTGTGAATTTATTCTATTTTATTTTTTATTTTTTAGGCACAGGCTCAAGGCAAATCGGCATAAGAACCTTTACATTAATCCTAGCTAATTTGGACCTAAAATAACAATCATCAAATCTCAAAACCTTCTCATTGGGAAGTTTGAGAATTATTGATGAGGATCGATTGATGAAATAACAATGTGGTGTAATCTGATTTTCACTACAACTTAATTTTCATTCAAAGTAACTCGGTAAATTACTATGGAGCAAGGTTCGATCACCAGGTACCCTCGAATGCAGCGCATTGCGCTGCACGGGCCCCCTAGTATATACCAAATATGATTAAGTTATGTCAGTAAATAAACAGGATATGGGATTTTTTTTTATTCCCAAAAAATAATATGGAAAAAACATTTTTCAATTTTCCCCATTCCCATTTATACTAAGATACAAATTAAAAAAATATCAAAATATTTTTTTTAACTAATTCTGGATAAATTAAAAATCCAAAAATACCAAAATTCAATTTTTTTACCCCCATAAAACCCCGTTCCCATAACCCAATAACACTAGTTTGCAAACTTATGAAAATAGGTCTGGTTTATAAAACAAGAATTAGGCCTAAATGCACAAAAAGTGGTCTGTGTATTAATTCTTTAATGTAAATTTTTAACCGACATTATTTGATAATATGACTGTACAATGTTTAAAACTAAAACTTTTATAGACTCAACATATATTACAACCTAATGCTAAGCCCTGGGTTTTAAGGTTAGATTTTAAATTAACTAAGCTTATTACTTAATTAATTATTTTTACCATTGTCATTTTTTATTCAATATAATGTAACTTAATAACAGTAACTGGTATCACTGGGTTATAGTTTTACTCCCATCAAAAAATTTTAATTTCATTTTTTTCCTTACTGTGCAAATTATAGGGAAACTTTTTACAACTTATAAATTAAGTTAACAATCCTACATTAGTGGTGCTTAACTTATGTCACTTTTTTACCAGTTTCTGTCTGACCACTATTCTGACTTCTGAATACTAGGAGTGTATTTTTGGTTATTTTTTATAAATAATGCAACTTGTTTAAAACAATATCAAAATTACAAATTTAAGAACATCATTTTTAAATTGAATAACAATAACTGTAGCTTATTTCGTGATGTAGCTCAATAATTGATTACAATAGTTTTATGCCCTGGCTTATGTAATCCTTTAAATTATAATGTATTATTGTATTTTTTTTAATTGAAATATAACTAATAAATGTAAATTAAATTATTTCTTTCCTTTTTTTACTCTTTCTTATTTAATTTTTCAATTTTACAATACACTAAGTTATACAACATGTGTAATGTACCTAAAAGGAATAAAAAGTCTGGCTAGTATTGCTTATTCTTCATCATATTGCTTAATTTCTACTTTTTCAAATGCATATTTATTTTGGGTTTCTAATACATCTTCATTATTATTATTGAATAGTGTTTTCTAAAACAATCAGATGTTAAATACACATCTAAATAGTTAAAAATCTGCGCTGTAAACCAAATAAAATCCTGTGCTCATAAATAGGAAAATAAAAGTCTATTATTCTCATTACGATAAATATAGGGAGAGTATGCAAATATGCTGCCATAAAGAACACTAAAATTAAGTTTTTCAAAAAAAAAAAATTATTTTCACCATATGAAGCCATTTACTAAGTTTTATCAATATCTGCCCATTGCTAAAGAAGTTTGCCAATTATCCATATCATTAACATGGAAAAAGAGAATATGCAGGTTTGCTGGCATGATAAGCATAATACTCCCCGTTGCAACAGACCTGTGTACTCAGCGAATTTCTAAATTCGTAATATTAATTTTCACCACATAAAACTGTAAACAAAATAAAATCACATGCTCATAAATAGGGAAATAAACGGCTATTCTCCTTATGATAAATATAGGGAGAGTATGCAGGTATGCTGCCATGGGGAACACTAAAAGTAGGTTTTTTATTATAAAAAATTTATTTCAACCATATTAAGTCATGTACTAGGTTTTATCAATATCTGTCCATTGCTAAAAAAATGTTTTCCTATTCTCCGTATAATTAACATGGGAAAAGAGTATTCAGCTTTGCTTTCATGATAAGCGCAAAAACCAAGATTTTTTTACCATAAATAGATATCTCAACCAAATAAAGCTGAACACTAAGTTTCATCCAAAATTATTGGTTAATAAGTAAAATATTAACATTAGAGCTCCAAAATACAATGTATTGTTTTTAGCCTTTGTAATATCTTGGTAACCAATGGAGATAAAACAAAGCTTCAAAATACTACATTGTATTTTTTTTTTTAACTAAATCCATTGGTCAAAAAAATTTTAGATTTAGTTATAAAAAATTTAAAAAAAATTTTTCCGGTTCGAAAGGGGGGGGGGGTTATGCATGAGTGAATTGAGGTCAAGGTCACCAAAAAATAATAATGATCCAAGGTGATGGAGGCGGCCAGGACCGTCTCCACCACCCTGTGTTCCTCAAACACTCCCAATCCCAACCCAAAAAGTTACGTCTTGCTAGGGATCCCGATTTTTGGCCCGCACGCACGTGGCGATCCAGTTTGGTAGTCTGTGATACGGGCGGCCAGCCTCGGGCCTGGGCACTGGACTTGACCATTCCAATTTTACAATAGGGACTCTGGAACAGGTAATGCAAGACGCAACTCTAACCTCCCACCCTTAATCTAAACCCACCCAATCATATTTTTGCCTGACCAAAATCAAAAACAAAAATCAAAAACAATAAAAAAAATGCGCTGCCTAGGGCACAACGCGCATGTCCCACCCATATTTAATGAAGTTCAATCGAACTTCTTTAATTTACATTTACATTTTAATTTAATCTACCCATCCTAACAGCTAGCTGTGGAATATAAAAAATTATTAGTACACAGATAAACACAGACATGGACACACACACACACACACACACACACACACACACACACACCATAACCCAATACTTAAAATTAAAAAACACATTTCTTAAACATAAATAATACCATAACACACCTTAATGCTAACATCACAATGCGCAAGTTAAACCTTACAACTAACACATCTTAAGACTAAAACCAAATAACGCTTTGCATAAAAACCATAGACACACACACACACACACACACACACAACAAATATTAAATAGTAATAGCCTAACAACAAGAGTAACTCAAATATATATCGGCCGCTTATACATTTGAGTTGCCCTCTGAGTTGGGTCGGACTGCCGCGTCCGGAGTTCCGAGCCCAACTGCGGCGGCAATAGTCGTCGGGGTAGTTCTCGGTTCGCAGAGTGGTGGGGGCAGCGGTAGGGGTTTAAGGGGGTATGGAACCTTCCAGCAACGTCAATGGAAAATTCCAAACGGATGTGCTTTGTTACATGTGGGTCGGGCAAAACGCAGGTGGAGCCTTGTATCTCTCAATTTGCATTAGATAACATCAAATTACATCCGCTGACAAGTAGGAGCCTTGTACCTCTCGATTTGCATTTGATAGCATCAAATTACATCCGCAGCTTTCCCCATCGCGTGACAGCATAATTATCGTCGATTGTTATCCACCCTCTTCCGACGCTTAATTATAGTTGCAGCGGAAGTAAACCTCCGGTACACGCAACTTGTTTTTAACATACAATAGACTATTGTTTGCAAATGCACACATAATCCTTGGCCTGGTCGGTACTTCTTACACGCTACACCTAAGACGTTGTGACGTCAAGGGGGGGGGGGGGGTTCCGGTTCCGGTCCGGAAGGGGGGGGGGGGTCATGCATGAGTAACCATCCGCGTGCATATAAACGAAGGAAAGCTCGCGCGCCGCCCATATAGAGGGCTGACACCCCAGCGGTAAACAACAGATCCGTGAGTTTATACCACATAGTACTATAACATATGATTTATTTTTAACACTTAACATTTTAATTTTTTTTTACACTATTTCTTAACACTACAACAATCATTTTATAAATCACACTTTTATTTTCGCGTCTATTTTCCATTTTTGTTTAAACTACGTATGCTAATTAACATCGCGTGCAGGCAACTCACACTGATTATTTGCAGGTTCCATTCTTACACACCTGTTTCCTCCTTACTATGCAGATTACTCTCTTACTTTAACAACACTTAAACTCTAACCGCTACTTCTCGGTCATATTAATATAGTTAGTGCTACACTACAGGATTTACCTGTGCAATGGTGCACGCGATATTTCCTGCACATCTGCGGGTAATACACCTTACACCCGTCTACTATTATACTTATTGCTACATTACACGAGACATTTCTTGCACGCCTGCAGATAATACACTTGCTAACCGTCTACTAATATGATTATTGCTACAGTACAAGAGACATTTCTTGCTCACCTGCAGGTTATACACTTTACAACCGGCTACTATTATAGTTAACACTACACCATAAGATTAAGCCTTACACATGGGTATCGTAATCCTACTTCATCGTGCACGGAGCATTTCTTGCACACCTGCACCTTATACACTTTACTACCGTCTAATATTACAATTATTGCTATGATACGGTAGTTACCTGATCAATCACAGTTGCGGCCCCACTTGCTTATCCACAGGCCGATACTCGCAATCCTACAACTGAATAATTAATTAATTAACTTCCGCTATTACCGATACTTTTCTTAAACTATCCGTCTCTTCCTCCGACTCTTGTGACCGTAGCCGCGGCCGACTGACAAATAACCGAGCTCCCGCAAACCTCGCTCTTTTATGCGGTTTTCTCGGGGAGGGAGTTGGAGGGGATTGGAGGGGGTTGGAGGGGCGTCGCACGTGACTCATCGATCGCATAAAAAGGGGGGTTGCCGCCGCGCGCATGCCATTTCGGTGGCGGCATCGGTCGGGTGAGGTACTATCCGTAGGTCTCTGACGCTTTTATAACTAACGCTTGTTACTTTAAAATGTGTTTCCGCTTTATATGCTAATTAGTTTCTATATATTCAGACACAATCGCGGCCGCTGACCATTTGCCGGCTTACTCTCAAGCGGTTCACATGTAAAATCATGGCTTCCCACACTTTACAGCTGAAACTTTTGCGCACAAAACATATTTTACAACAGCATTCTACACCTGCAGTTTCAAAACCGCGTAGTACGGTGGCTAGACTTAAGAAACGGTTCAGGTTTCACCCTTTGTATTTTGCACCACCTCACCTTGGCAACACTTGTACTATTGATACTATTCTACAGACAGTCTTGACTGACATGGTGAAGTACCAACATTTCCCTCTTCTCACGCCTATTGACGGTCCCGTCCAGTTCTTCTTCTTCACCATCTTACCGGGTCTATATCATCGGACATCCTCCGACTCGTGTCTCATTGCTCTCTATCGCCTCACACGGTAAACACCTAAAAGCTCTCATCTCTCTCTCTCTTGCAACCATGGACACACAACAGGGTTCACCGGTGCAGTCCCCTGAAGTGACTTCCACTACGGAGACTACTGCTAACACTGCACCAAGTCCCACAGACAATTCCTCCACGCCTACAACGAACACCTGCTCCCGCCCGGTACAGAGCGATGCGGTGACCACTACTGCCGCAAACGACGTGGAGGCTATTCTACGATCACTGATGGGGTTCGATTAAAATAAATAAATGAAAAAATAAAAAAAAACCCCTCCCTCCGCCCGCCGCTCCCGCTCCGATCCGACCCGTCCCGAGTCCCCGCCCCGACTGAGCCCCTCGCGGCTCCGCTTTTTTAAAACTCCCTCCGGATGGCCTTGACCCACTTACAAAACACACCCATCACTGTCAACCACACCTGCCGGTTCGAACCGCTTGGCCTTGAAATGGGCCAGAACCGGCAAAACCCCACTACTCATATGATCAGATAAACGAGGTAATAAACTTAACGGCACTGATGGTAGAGCAAAACTACTTTCGGTTTAATAGTGAATTTTATGAACGAAAAGGAGGGGCTGGCCATATGGGATCGCCATCGTCATCAATATTAATTGAAGTATTTTTGATCAATTTAGAAAACAGCTTGGTACTAAACAACATCAACCTTTACTGAAACAAAATAGTATATTTGTGGAGATACGTAGATTACGTCATTTGTTTACACAAGGACAACGGAAGGCTGGTAAACCTATTTGAATAAAATCCATGAAGCAATCACATTCACTTCACAAATTGAAAAACAATATTATTCATTATTTAGACATAGCAATCAGCAAAACGGAAGATAATCATTGTTTTAAAATATACAGGAAACCTAAACAAACTGATCAGGTAATCAACGAAAAAATCATACCATGCAGGGTCCCATAAAATGGCCGCATTTAATTCAATGGTCCACAGATTGATTAATATTCCGATCTCAATAGATGATTACAACAATGGACTCAAGACAATGAAATTCATCACTCAACAAATTGGATTAAAAAATGAAATAGTTGACAAAAATCTTTACAGGAAATTGAGGAAACATGCAAGTAACCGATGAGGTGTTGTTGAATTTAACGAAAAAGTATGTTTCAATAAACTGCAATAGGAAAACCTCTAACATGATCAGAAAAGCTTTCATCAAGAATAGTATACATGTAGCTTTTAATTCGGAATTCAAACTACAAAGACTTTAAAAAGATAAGGGGAACAAAAATCAATCCGAATTCGATAATTCTGGCATTTATCAATTGCGTTACAACGATGGTGAATCTTGCTAAATTGGACAGACAGGAAGATCTTTTTCAATCGGGTTAAAAGATATATATATATATATATATATATATATATATATATATATATATATATATATATATATATATCAGAAGGAGAGAAATTAAAAACTAATAATACTGGCAAACCAAAAATAAAATAAAAGTTTTCCGAGCATTTATTACAATCTAACCACAATTACAGTGATATTGAAAATCATTTAGAAATATTGTACAAAGATAATAAAGGGAAAAGGCTTAGCAGAATGTAAGAATTTTTATATACGAAAGTCACAAAAAAGATAGCAATAACATATTGAACGACAAAATTAATCCAAGAGCCAATTCCATATATGAAGAAATTATTAAAACGATAGGAAAAAGAAACAACCATCTAGGACCTGTGATAAATTTCCAGCCAGTACAAAGTTCAACTTCCTCCCCGTCCTCTTCAAATCACGACCGTGTCCGGTGACGCCGCGGAAGTAAAATCCACAAGGGCAAAATGCGGTACATTTAAACTGTTCGTTTATGTGTTATGTGTGTAGTGTGTGTGTGTGAATTTGAAATTTTGACACTGCTTCATCGCCAAGATATTTTATCAATTTGATGGCAACCTGCATGAAAACTAACAAACAATGCAAACGGACAAACACAATAAAAGAAAAACCGTTACAAGCAGATATAAAAATGTCAAGGCGTACGGTACTTAAACTAACATGTTAGAGCCTGACTTCATGGCTTCAAAGCATTCATCAATTCAATTAAAGGGGTTTGATAAAAGCCAATTTTTCAGAACCATGTTAAATTTTGAGTTGATCAGTGAGCGTATACATTACTTGGCTATTAGTTATAAAACTTTACACCTGAAACAGGAAAACAATTTTGAGTTTTTCACAATCTATTCCTGATGATTTACACATTGTTGCAATTTCTAGTTCTACAAGAATCTCATAGAACTTGTTTTATAGAATCAATCCAGAGTCAATGATAGCATAATTAATTAATCAATAATAACCCCAAGCTAGGCATATTATGCACAATTAATGGAAACTGAGTCCAGAACCGAATATTTAAAAGGTACTAACTTTTCTCATGGTGAACCGGCAACCTTAGGACTCAAAGGAAAACACTATATCCACTCAGTTAAACAGCCAGTCATTTGCAGCTGTTTATTTAAATATGTTGATCATTTAAATACGATTAATAAATTAAGATTGTTGCAATTTCTAGTTCTACAAAAATCTCATAGAACTTGTTTTATAGAATCAATCCAGAGTCAATGATAGCATAATTAATTAATCAATAATAACCCCAAGCTAGGCATATTATGCACAATTGATGGAAACTGAGTCCAGAACCGAATATTTAAAAGGTACTAACTTTTCTCATGGTGAACCGGCAACCTTAGGACTCAAAGGAAAACACTATATCCACTCAGTTAAACAGCCAGTCATTTGCAGCTGTTTATTTAAATATGTTGATCATTTAAATACGATTAATAAATTAAGATTAATAAGAGAAAATAGAAGATGTCAACTTACCATTTTCATATTTAAAAAAAAAAAAAAACAAAGCGTGCCAAATATATCCGTTATTAATAACTGAAATAACTATTCTTATTTTTTTTAATTAATGGCTGTAGCTAGTGTATTTATTATTTCATTTTTAATGATTACTTTATACGATGTTTACATTTTTATTATTTATGTTGAAATATTGCAAATCTGCTTCGTTACGAATAATACTTATATATATTCGGGCTAATTCCGTAACCACCAATAATCCACGCTACCAGTGGATCCACCAATTATAACAATTTCAGCTGAAATAAAAAATGTAAACAAACCAGCCGAATTAATGAATTATAACGATGCCAGCTGACATAAAGTGTGGCGTGGTGGTGGCGATAACGCCTACTAGTGGTGGGGGAAGCATGCTCATTTTCAGCGCTACTCCGCAATCTCAGTTAGCGATCCAGATGTTTTGTTTACATTTATGATAATACCTCGTAGAATCAAACCATAGTACATATTTAGCGAATCCCCAATGACTGTTATTGTTTAATCAACAAAATAGTTGGTTTTATAAGTGAGTAATAAATATTAAAGTTAGGTAAAAAAATACAATTATTACATTCCATACAAGAAAATATGAAATATTTCATTATATTATATTTACATTCTTTATTGATATTTAATTACAAATATAATTATTTTTAAGAACAGTGTAAAATGTGCATCGTACGAAGTGTAAGGAATTAACTGAAATGCCATGGGATTTAATAAGTAGGTTTGCTGCCATATGGAGGTATGGCCCAGTATTAATATAAATATATGAATTCGAACGAACTTTTTTTTGCTTTTAGTGACCTCAGAACGAAAAAATAACTCTCTCCCGGGCTTAGGTCTTACCGTGAGTACTACTATAATAGCGTGTTCCCCATATAGAAATTCGCTAAAATTCATTTCCCTTCCATGTTAAAGTGGTGGCGAGAAGAGTTATTTTAAATATCTATTTTATTGAACACATACTTAAGCATGGCTTAACAACATTCCTCTTTCATGTTTGTCGAACAACAAGCAGAACTAATAAAAATTTAATGAGATGACTGACTTGCACGAACAAACGAAATACCCAGAAAGAAGGAAAAATCAGAACATTATAAGCATTATTTAAATTGATACATTTGATGACAGTCTTGATGGTTCATATAGGCAACGCCTTGAAAACTTTTGTTTAGTGGAAAAATAAAACAGTTAGGGAGCGATAAAGATGTGCATCGAACAGCAAGAATATTGATAAATTGGTTCGGACTTCGGAACCAAACACAACTTTTGTGGGTCTAGTATCTCCTGAATTACCTTCAAATAAAAGTTACGGTGAACTTTTTAATATTATACAGAAACATTTATGCCACAAACCAAAAACCAAACGTGTTAGTTCAGCTACATACACTTGTATCGCGCGTTTAAGGTATTGGAGATGAATCACTATCTGATTTTTCAAATGTAAAAGTTGTGGTAAATCAGTTGTAAACATATTTTAGGAGCCAAGTTTATACATGGAATACAAGATGAGTCCATCGGTGAGAAAATTGTCAAGCAACCTGAACTCTCCTTTTTGAGATTGTTTGCGAATTATTAACTTTGGCTTTAGATGCATCTAAAAAAGGCAGCAAAGAGTTTCACAACAATGGAATACCACCATTGACTATGGATACTATGGAACATATTCAATGATACCACAGTCTAATACATAGATATATACTAATACACCTGGATCGATAACTGAAATGGCGGAATAGCGGTAAAAACGAGCCGGCTCCCCCCACCACTAGCCAGTATTGCCGCCGCCGCGCCGCGCCGAATATCAGCTGACACGATTGTTGTTGGTGCGTCAGCTGCATTCTTGTTTGTTTACATTCTTTTAAATGTTCAATTATAATTATGATGATGAAAGATGGTTCTGTACTTGCAGCTTTAGGATGTATTAGTGCACATTCTAAAGGCTGAAATTTATCATTTCATGGGTAAGAAAGACTAAAAAGTTACAGTATTACTGTAATTTATTTTATTTATTTATTTATTTATTTATTTATTTAAATTACAGTAAATGATTACTCGCACAGGGTTGGCAACACTGACCACGAATACTGGCTAGTGGTGGGGGTAACGGCTCGTTTTCGCAACACGGAGTTACCAATCCAGGTGTATTAGTATATATCTATGGTCTAATACCACGGTATATATATATTAGACTGTTGGGGAAACTTTGACTGGCTTTACTCCGTTGTTCATGACTTTTGTTGTCTTTCTCTCCCAATTACGTTATGTATTTTTAGTAGACTATGAGTTGAGTTGAGAGTTAGTAGTTAGTTGAATTAATTGAGACCAGACCAGTGTTGCCACTTTCATGGTAATTACTCTTTTTAAGGGAAATTTGCTGGTCTTGGGGTAATTTTTAGGGCAATGGAAAATTTAGGGTTATCTTAGGGTAAAGTTACAGATGTTGCAAATAGTCAACATTTTATTGAGAAACATGAAAAAGTAATGAGAAACATAAACATGAAAATCTAAAAAAAATTATCAATTTTTTATTTAAATAGGAAAATCTTTAGTTCAGCCCTCCAGTATAGGCTATTACAGTTAACCTTAAAAAATCAGGATTTGTAAGTTACTAGAAAATTTATAATTAGGTAATTTTAACTTACTCAATAGAAGAAATAAAATGACAACACTTATAAGTTATAATAATATAATTAATTGTAAGATAATAACAGATATGAACTTTTAGGACATAAAGTATAACAGCATAAAACTTATTAATAAATCGGTAAAAATAAAAATGAAAAAAATCTGCGAGAGGTAACTTTTAGGGCATTGCAAAAACCTATTGGGTAACATTAGGAAAATAAAAAATTGGTAGTTTTGTAGGCATATAAGACATATTGACCATTCCATTATGACCATTATTACATTCCATACAAGAAAATATGAAATATTTCATTATATTATATTTACATTCTTTATTGATATTTAATTACAAATATAATTATTTTTAAGAACAGTGTAAAATGTGCATCGTACGAAGTGTAAGGAATTAACTGAAATGCCATGGGATTTAATAAGTAGGTTTGCTGCCATATGGAGGTATGGCCCAGTATTAATATAAATATATGAATTCGAACGAACTTTTTTTTGCTTTTAGTGACCTCAGAACGAAAAAATGACTCTCTCCCGGGCTTAGGTCTTACCGTGAGTACTACTATAATAGCGTGTTCCCCATATAGAAATTCGCTAAAATTCATTTCCCTTCCATGTTAAAGTGGTGGCGAGAAGAGTTATTTTAAATATCTATTTTATTGAACACATACTTAAGCATGGCTTAACAACATTCCTCTTTCATGTTTGTCGAACAACAAGCAGAACTAATAAAAATTTAATGAGATGACTGACTTGCACGAACAAACGAAATACCCAGAAAGAAGGAAAAATCAGAACATTATAAGCATTATTTAAATTGATACATTTGATGACAGTCTTGATGGTTCATATAGGCAACGCCTTGAAAACTTTTGTTTAGTGGAAAAATAAAACAGTTAGGGAGCGATAAAGATGTGCATCGAACAGCAAGAATATTGATAAATTGGTTCGGACTTCGGAACCAAACACAACTTTTGTGGGTCTAGTATCTCCTGAATTACCTTCAAATAAAAGTTACGGTGAACTTTTTAATATTATACAGAAACATTTATGCCACAAACCAAAAACCAAACGTGTTAGTTCAGCTACATACACTTGTATCGCGCGTTTAAGGTATTGGAGATGAATCACTATCTGATTTTTCAAATGTAAAAGTTGTGGTAAATCAGTTGTAAACATATTTTAGGAGCCAAGTTTATACATGGAATACAAGATGAGTCCATCGGTGAGAAAATTGTCAAGCAACCTGAACTCTCCTTTTTGAGATTGTTTGCGAATTATTAACTTTGGCTTTAGATGCATCTAAAAAAGGCAGCAAAGAGTTTCACAACAATGGAATACCACCATTGACTATGGATACTATGGAACATATTCAATGATACCACAGTCTAATACATAGATATATACTAATACACCTGGATCGATAACTGAAATGGCGGAATAGCGGTAAAAACGAGCCGGCTCCCCCCACCACTAGCCAGTATTGCCGCCGCCGCGCCGCGCCGAATATCAGCTGACACGATTGTTGTTGGTGCGTCAGCTGCATTCTTGTTTGTTTACATTCTTTTAAATGTTCAATTATAATTATGATGATGAAAGATGGTTCTGTACTTGCAGCTTTAGGATGTATTAGTGCACATTCTAAAGGCTGAAATTTATCATTTCATGGGTAAGAAAGACTAAAAAGTTACAGTATTACTGTAATTTATTTTATTTATTTATTTATTTATTTATTTATTTAAATTACAGTAAATGATTACTCGCACAGGGTTGGCAACACTGACCACGAATACTGGCTAGTGGTGGGGGTAACGGCTCGTTTTCGCAACACGGAGTTACCAATCCAGGTGTATTAGTATATATCTATGGTCTAATACCACGGTATATATATTAGACTGTTGGGGAAACTTTGACTGGCTTTACTCCGTTGTTCATGACTTTTGTTGTCTTTCTCTCCCAATTACGTTATGTATTTTTAGTAGACTATGAGTTGAGTTGAGAGTTAGTAGTTAGTTGAATTAATTGAGACCAGACCAGTGTTGCCACTTTCATGGTAATTACTCTTTTTAAGGGAAATTTGCTGGTCTTGGGGTAATTTTTAGGGCAATGGAAAATTTAGGGTTGTCTTAGGGTAAAGTTACAGATGTTGCAAATAGTCAACATTTTATTGAGAAACATGAAAAAGTAATGAGAAACATAAACATGAAAATCTAAAAAAAATTATCAATTTTTTATTTAAATAGGAAAATCTTTAGTTCAGCCCTCCAGTATAGGCTATTACAGTTAACCTTAAAAAATCAGGATTTGTAAGTTACTAGAAAATTTATAATTAGGTAATTTTAACTTACTCAATAGAAGAAATAAAATGACAACACTTATAAGTTATAATAATATAATTAATTGTAAGATAATAACAGATATGAACTTTTAGGACATAAAGTATAACAGCATAAAACTTATTAATAAATCGGTAAAAATAAAAATGAAAAAAATCTGCGAGAGGTAACTTTTAGGGCATTGCAAAAACCTATTGGGTAACATTAGGAAAATAAAAAATTGGTAGTTTTGTAGGCATATAAGACATATTGACCATTCCATTATGACCATTATTACATTCCATACAAGAAAATATGAAATATTTCATTATATTATATTTACATTCTTTATTGATATTTAATTACAAATATAATTATTTTTAAGAACAGTGTAAAATGTGCATCGTACGAAGTGTAAGGAATTAACTGAAATGCCATGGGATTTAATAAGTAGGTTTGCTGCCATATGGAGGTATGGCCCAGTATTAATATAAATATATGAATTCGAACGAACTTTTTTTTGCTTTTAGTGACCTCAGAACGAAAAAATGACTCTCTCCCGGGCTTAGGTCTTACCGTGAGTACTACTATAATAGCGTGTTCCCCATATAGAAATTCGCTAAAATTCATTTCCCTTCCATGTTAAAGTGGTGGCGAGAAGAGTTATTTTAAATATCTATTTTATTGAACACATACTTAAGCATGGCTTAACAACATTCCTCTTTCATGTTTGTCGAACAACAAGCAGAACTAATAAAAATTTAATGAGATGACTGACTTGCACGAACAAACGAAATACCCAGAAAGAAGGAAAAATCAGAACATTATAAGCATTATTTAAATTGATACATTTGATGACAGTCTTGATGGTTCATATAGGCAACGCCTTGAAAACTTTTGTTTAGTGGAAAAATAAAACAGTTAGGGAGCGATAAAGATGTGCATCGAACAGCAAGAATATTGATAAATTGGTTCGGACTTCGGAACCAAACACAACTTTTGTGGGTCTAGTATCTCCTGAATTACCTTCAAATAAAAGTTACGGTGAACTTTTTAATATTATACAGAAACATTTATGCCACAAACCAAAAACCAAACGTGTTAGTTCAGCTACATACACTTGTATCGCGCGTTTAAGGTATTGGAGATGAATCACTATCTGATTTTTCAAATGTAAAAGTTGTGGTAAATCAGTTGTAAACATATTTTAGGAGCCAAGTTTATACATGGAATACAAGATGAGTCCATCGGTGAGAAAATTGTCAAGCAACCTGAACTCTCCTTTTTGAGATTGTTTGCGAATTATTAACTTTGGCTTTAGATGCATCTAAAAAAGGCAGCAAAGAGTTTCACAACAATGGAATACCACCATTGACTATGGATACTATGGAACATATTCAATGATACCACAGTCTAATACATAGATATATACTAATACACCTGGATCGATAACTGAAATGGCGGAATAGCGGTAAAAACGAGCCGGCTCCCCCCACCACTAGCCAGTATTGCCGCCGCCGCGCCGCGCCGAATATCAGCTGACACGATTGTTGTTGGTGCGTCAGCTGCATTCTTGTTTGTTTACATTCTTTTAAATGTTCAATTATAATTATGATGATGAAAGATGGTTCTGTACTTGCAGCTTTAGGATGTATTAGTGCACATTCTAAAGGCTGAAATTTATCATTTCATGGGTAAGAAAGACTAAAAAGTTACAGTATTACTGTAATTTATTTTATTTATTTATTTATTTATTTATTTATTTAAATTACAGTAAATGATTACTCGCACAGGGTTGGCAACACTGACCACGAATACTGGCTAGTGGTGGGGGTAACGGCTCGTTTTCGCAACACGGAGTTACCAATCCAGGTGTATTAGTATATATCTATGGTCTAATACCACGGTATATATATTAGACTGTTGGGGAAACTTTGACTGGCTTTACTCCGTTGTTCATGACTTTTGTTGTCTTTCTCTCCCAATTACGTTATGTATTTTTAGTAGACTATGAGTTGAGTTGAGAGTTAGTAGTTAGTTGAATTAATTGAGACCAGACCAGTGTTGCCACTTTCATGGTAATTACTCTTTTTAAGGGAAATTTGCTGGTCTTGGGGTAATTTTTAGGGCAATGGAAAATTTAGGGTTATCTTAGGGTAAAGTTACAGATGTTGCAAATAGTCAACATTTTATTGAGAAACATGAAAAAGTAATGAGAAACATAAACATGAAAATCTAAAAAAAATTATCAATTTTTTATTTAAATAGGAAAATCTTTAGTTCAGCCCTCCAGTATAGGCTATTACAGTTAACCTTAAAAAATCAGGATTTGTAAGTTACTAGAAAATTTATAATTAGGTAATTTTAACTTACTCAATAGAAGAAATAAAATGACAACACTTATAAGTTATAATAATATAATTAATTGTAAGATAATAACAGATATGAACTTTTAGGACATAAAGTATAACAGCATAAAACTTATTAATAAATCGGTAAAAATAAAAATGAAAAAAATCTGCGAGAGGTAACTTTTAGGGCATTGCAAAAACCTATTGGGTAACATTAGGAAAATAAAAAATTGGTAGTTTTGTAGGCATATAAGACATATTGACCAGGCAAAGACATAATAATAATAATAATGAAACTGGAAGATATACAAAAACACTATGTAGTCTTAGTTATATCAAAGAGAAGAAAAACAACATTAAAGTAGCCTAGGCATTTATAAGGTGAACAGGTTAGAAATACTGTGCTAAAGATCAAACTTTAAATAGTAAAAAAAAAAAAATAAAATAAAAAAAATAACAATAAAGGCTTCTATTTTTGTAGGCATACACACAAAAAATGCATTTAAATTTGGCCTACACCTAAAAAATATTTTATTATATTTTTTATGAATTATTTAAGTATTGCTCTTGTTGTTTCCAAATGTACATTCTAAGAGAAAGTGTAGATTTGAATATTATAGATTAAGAGGGGTCATGAGGTTGAATTTTGAAAAAAAAAAATCATTTTTTAGTTTATTCCATATTTTTGTTCCCTGATTAATTAGGAATTATTTCCTGCAAATTTCATAAAAATAGGTCAAAGCAACAGTATTTATGTAATATTATATAGTCGTATGTTCAGGGGATTTTCAGCACTTTGAGTGAGTTTCCGCGCACAGTGTATGGAAATAATCGCGATTTTCCGAAAGTTTGTTTTTTTAACACGTATGTACCTTTTTCTCAAAAACGGTTAAAGGTAGGATCCTGAAATTTTTACCACACAGTCCTGTAAATCAGTATTCACGAATCTAAATATCTTGACACTTCCATCATTGTACATATTTAAATGTTTAGTTTTTGTTCACAAACAGTTAGATTTTTTTTTTATAACGATCAGCATAATCATGATTATAATACTCAATTTAGGAATCAACTGCAGTATCCCATACACAGACTCAAACTACTAGAAACTACTCATCACTACATAGGTAAACGATTTTACAATAAGCTGCTAGTCAATATAAAATCACTAAACATGATTCAATTTTAAAAAAGTTGTTAAAGATTTATTAATATCAAAAGAGTACTTTAATGTAAATGAATTTCTGGTTGACAGTTTTTAATATACAGTAATAATTTGATTTAATTTAATTTATTTTTTTTTTATTGAGTTTAGTTTAATTCCAACAAATTTGTTGGAAGTAAAAGATTTTCAAATTTAGGAAGTAAAAGGCTTTGTTTTTGTCATTTAATTGCATTTTATATTAGTTAGATAGTTTTTAGTTATACCATTGACTAGACACCTGTTCACCTACAAATTAATATATTGTAATCACTGTGAATGTTAATGTGTCAATAAAATCTTGATTCTTGATTCTTGTTTGCTTAATTTACCTGCATTTCTCTTGTTTTAGGTGTTTTATAACAGTATTAAGCACCAATTAAGCTTTGGGGTAATTTTAAAAAGAATACGGGTAATTTAGGGAAATTATTCCTCTTGTTTAGGGTAAAACTATAGTTACGAGGTGGTAACACTGGACTAGACCAGACAGACAGAATCACAATCACATCGCATCGCACATCGCACTATCGCAGACGACTCTTAAGAGCACAGTGCACTAATATGATGATAGTTGATTGACGAAAATGTATTTCATATTTTCTTTATAAATATCTGAAATGAAAGTTTGTGTGTAAGTGAGTAACTCGGTATTTTTACATTTTCGTAATTTTGAATTGATGTCTGTCACAATGTATTAGTTGACTCTAGTGAACATTTTAAGTTTATAACCTATCCTATTTTAATCTTATAAGTAACTGCTAATATTTTGATTGTCTTTATTTTAAAACTCAATCCTGAGTTTATTCCGTAACATGGCTAAGGAAGATGAAAATGAGGATGTTTTGCCAGATAAAGACGCCGCAAAAGAATTTTATGCCAAATATGAACCAAAGGAGATCTTGGGTAGGTAAGTTTCCTTCTTATTGTTTTCCTGTAATCAATGCTTAAGTTTTTAGGGATACACTCATGCTTCTAAGTTTCAAAAAAGGAATAATAGCCTAGTCACAATCCTTACATACCTTCTGGACCAATCATTGTTTGTCAAAAACTGCTATCTTGCTTTTAAGGTACATTTCGGTTAATAGGATCACGTCACTCCGGGTGATCAGTGCGCTGTATCAGTTAGGATAGGTTTTATCGCATGTCACTCATGAGATTCTGACCTATTTCAATTGCTGAATTGTCAAGTAGATCAAGGTCATTTTTTAGTAGAAGGTCAGTGCTGCATGTACTAAGTACCCTAGGCCTACCTTAATGTGCTATCATGTCAGTTGGTTGTTCAGGTTGGTTGGTCCTTCTCTAGACCTGTCATTTTGTTTCCCCATCACTTGCTCAGTGACCCATTCCTTCGATTTGAATTACACAGTACTCTTCTCATCTTAAATACCCTCTCAAATGATTCCTAATAGAGGCTGCACTTCCGTTAATGCTCTGTGGAGCTATAGAATGAAAATTAGGGTATCGATCGATATGATTGATATAGATTTAGTTAACCTATACATTATATTTATTGTATCAAATCGATATAAATATCAAATCAGCTTAAATCAATATATTTATCGGATCAAAAATTACTTTAAATATTTACATCATTATTTACTTCAACAAAATGTAAACTAATCTTATAAAACCTAACTTAACTCTCGTACTCGTAAAGATCGCGACCGCTACACAATTATGTCACGCGTGTACTGGAAGGATCGTGATCACGATCCATTTGCAAGGGTTCAGTAGAATGTATTTTACTCAGTTATTTTATGTTCGAAATATCAATGTTTTTTATATACTATTAAAGAGGAAACAATGCACAATCTAGTCATTGTATGTTCAGTTGTATTTGTTGTAATAACAGTATGTTGGTAAGACAGAATTTCTGGTTTTTGTTTTTGTTTACGAGTATCGTAGAGACGGCGCTGTTTTATGGTTATGTTTTTACTTGAATGCTTTGAAATGCATACTTTAGTGTATTAGGTATAGCTAGTTTTCAACGTAATAACATAGAAAAACTAACCAGATACATAAGTCTCACAAAATAGGAAATAAGCGTAAGCGGCTAGGAGCGGGTATCATAGCTGTAGCGGCAGGAGCTTCCCCTACGTCCAGGCAGGAGATAGTGGGGCGGGGTTGCCAATTTTGGCAGCGAGAAATTCCCGACTCTCCGCAGGGTGATAGCCTGTGGCCTTCCGATCATTCACGGAGCGCCACTGGAGGCACATTGCAGTTTATATGTGTTTGGCGTGTTTGTTTTCTTCCGGGAAGTTTTCGTACACAACGAATCGTGTATTTGAGAATTAGGGGAGGGTGTATTTAGGTGTATTTATATGTAATTAGGTGTATTTAGAGGTGGGGGAGGGATTAAACTGTAAACAAAAATTTTAACTTGTGAAGAACATATGTTCGAGTACCAGGTTTCCTTAAATATGTAGAGTTTTAATAACTTTGTTATTCGGTGACTCATAGTCATCTGATATATTGTTAAGCCAAAAGTATGTCTTGTCAAAAAGTAACACTTCTATAATAAACTAAATTAAAAAAGAAACTGTTTTTACATACACATTATGTTGCCATGTGAAATTTACCAGCTGATATGCAACAATGAAATAAAACAATAAATAATTCCAAAGGCTTCAGCCAATGGAATGTTAGCAAGGATACACAAACAATTCCCACCACTTTTTTCGCACCTCCCACGAAGGATCAAGAAAAAAACGGGCTTAGAGTAGGCCTATGTGCATAATTCTAGTTTCAAACTAATGTTCATATTACATTTCCGAAATGTTATGATTACTTAAATAGGATAAACATGAGCTAAAGAGTATTAACCTTTTTTGTCATTCTGCACGAAATCATGTCGTCACCACTAGCAATTACTGTTCCACTTCACTGTATAAGTATAACACTAGGGACGCTTCACAATAAAAACACCACTTCACTTAGGCCTAACCGAATGTATTAATCACCACAACACAGTAAACACATACAAAGATTAGCACTCAATAGTACTATATCAATGTAGCACAATGTTCACTAACTGATTCACTGTTCACTTCAACTCACCAGTTATAACAACCACTGCAACTAACTGACTACTCTATGCGGGCGCAGCCCAATATATACATTCTAAAACTGTACTAGTCATTTCCAGAGAATTCGGATTTTTCTCTATGTCATGTTTATTACCAGTGTACTGTAAACAAAATTCTCGATTTCTTGGGAAAGTTAGGTTAAATTGCCGTACTAAAGATTAAAAACATTTAAACAATGTGTGACATGACTAAACAAAAGCAATTTATCGTCATAACAACTAGATAAAAGCATAAGTACTGTTAAATAAACATTAATGATATTAAACATATAGTTCCTTATTCCATCACTTTCTATTACTTTCTAGACGTTCATTCTAGCAGTTACTGAAAGCCACTATAGAATTGAAAATTAACTAAATAATATGCAATAATAAGTGATAGAAGCTAATACTAATTAATTCTATTTACAAAGTTACTGAATGAAATAAAGGTTATTGAAAATTGAAGGTTTTCACAAAATGTTAAGGCTAGGTCTAGCTAAAATATTGTAGTCCTAGGACTATAAAATCAGCTTGAATATTTTATAACTTAGGTCCTAGGACTGTGAAATCAGCTGTCTGCTAAGCATATTATTATTGATTATTAATTTTGAGATGCAGAATTTTGAAATTCAAATGTTATAAAGAGCATTGTTTATAAATAACAGAAATGTAAACACTGCATATTAATTACTTTTTAAATATAACCTTGAAAATACAACTTTATAGTTAACATTTATAACTATTAAAAGTTTAATTCCGCATTATGATAAAAAATGTTGTTCATCACTTGGGGAGCAAAAGTGACTTTATGGTGCTTAATCGTTTTTTTAAACAAGGCATTTACCATTTACCATTTTACCAGGTCCTCTTCGCCATGATCGTGGAGATCAGGGAATCGTCATCTTCTTTCTTCAATTGACCTCTGTTGTGTATGTGTATGTGTTATGTGTATGTGTGTTTAGGGCCTATTTTTTGTGTTATGTTCCTCAAAAAATTCGTTTAGAGAATAGTAAGGCTTTTTTAAGAGATATTGTTTTAGTTTACTTGAAAAAGTTTTGTTATTTTTTATTTGTTTTAAATTCTTTGGAAGGTTGTTGTAGAGTTTTACCCCCATGATGGAGGGTATTTTACTGGTTTTTGCTAACCTATGATGTGAGAAATCAAAATTTGTTTTATTTCTTAGATTATGACTGTGACATTCTGATCGTTTTTTGGGAGGATTTTGACGGATTAGGTTTATGGTTTCTAGGATGTAAATGGAAAAGAGTGTCAGGATGTTGTTGCTAATAAAAAAAGGTTTGCAGTGCTCTTGAGGTTGAAGTTGTTCGATGATTCTGATGGCTTTCTTTTGCAAGATCATGATTTTTTGAGTTAATGTTTCAGAAGCAGTTCCCCAGGCTATTATTCCATATCTAAGTTGTGATGCGAATAGTGCATGATAAGCTGTAATGGTGATATTTTTATTAGTGATTTGTCTCAGTCTTCGGAGTGCGAAAAGTGTGGTTGAGAGCTTTTTTTGAAGTTGTTCAAGGTGCGGTTGCCAATTTAGGTGTTCATCGATGGTGATGCCAAGGAACTTTGTGGTGTTTGAAGTGGCTATTGTAGATGAAGTTGCTGAGACGACTGGTGAATCGGTAGTTGTTGTGAAATTTATGTTTATTGTCTTGCTTTTATTGATTTTTAATTTTAGGTGGTTGCAGGTGCTTTCAGCCAGATTTAGTGTTTCTTCTATTGTTTTTTCTAAACTTTTTGCTTCTGTCAGTGGGGATAGTATTGTTGTGTCGTCAGCAAACATAATTGTTTTTCTGTCTTCTGGAAGTGTTGAAGGGAAGGAGTTTATGTAAATTAAAAACATTGGGGGTCCAAGTATCGAGCCTTGGGGAATTCCGAATCGTGATGTGAGTTGGTCAGATCTTGCTTTGAGTTCATTGTTTTTGTGATAGTGTTCGTTCAACTTGCTGGGTTCTATTTGAGAGATAATTTATTATCCAGTTCAGAGCATTGCCCCTGATATTCAAGTCTTCAAGTTTGTTTACGAGTATCTGTCTGTCAAGGCTGTCGAACGCCTTCTGAAGATCGAGAAAAATGCGCAGGCGGATTTCTTATTTTCCCAAAAATTTGTAATTTCTTCGCAGAGTTAATTTAAGGCTGTGCCAGTCGATTTACCCTTCAGGAAGCCATGTTGTTGCTTGCTTATTGCTGATGTTGTATTGAGGTAGTTTAAAAGTTGTTGATAGATTGCCTTTTCTAGGTATTTTGACAGTGTCGGTAGTATCGATATAGGCCTATAGTTCCCAATTTCTTGCTTTTCCCCCTTTTTGAATTTGGGGTAAATTATAGCTGATTTCATTCCTTTTGGAACGACTGCTTGTATTATTGATGTATTTATTATATCTAGGAGTGGTAATATTAATTCATCCTTACAGTATTTGACCATTTTATTGGATATATCATCATATCCGGCTGCATTTTTTGGTGGCATTTGATTGAAAATTTGTTCGAGTTCGTTTTTTGTTATTGTTTTGAAGGACTGTAGGCCAGGTTCCAGGTTATTTGTATGTATATTGGGGTTGATATGCGTTGATAAAAGAGGTTCGGGGGCTTCTATTTCGGCTTGGTCTTGAGGTTCTCCGATTGAAGTAAAGAAATTGTTAAAGTGGTTTGCAATTTGTTTTGGGTTGGTAATAAGTTGGTTTTGATAGTTTAGAGTAATCTGTTCTCTATTTATATTTGGCGGTTTTCTCTCTTTATTTATGATGTTCCAGACTTCTCTATTTTTGTTCGGTGCGTCTGAGATATTGTTAATGAGTTGTTCCGATTTCCTCCTCTTGATTTCAAGGTCGTAAATTTTCTTTAGTTGATTGTATATTAATTTGTCTTGGTCCAATCCGGTGTTTATAAATTTGTCCTGAGCTTTTGTCAGGGAATTCTTTAATTCGGTTAGGCGGTCGTCCCAGGGAATTTTCACTTTTCTAGGTTTTATTGTCTTTATCACTTTAGGCATGGTCATTTCCACAGTAGTTTTTATAATATTTACAAAGGCATTATATTTTTTTTCAGCTGTAGTTGAGAGATATACTTCCTTCCAATCTTGTTTTTTCAGTTCATTTTTTAGATCGTCAAGGGTATTTGAGTTTGTTTTTCTTATAGCTTTCTTTAGCGGGGGCCTTATGTTAGCGGAGAAGAAGGCAATCTCGCAGCTTAGGCTTTTATGGTCAGATAAATGACTATCAGAGACTTTGACTTTTATGGATGCCGGATCTAAATTTGTAGCGCACACATCTATCCCTGTTGCACTATTTTGTGTTACACGGGTGTAGGGTAGGTTTAGAGGTTCCAGTAGATGTTGTTGGAGCAGATCTTTGAAGTTTTTTGTTTCTGGGTTTTGTATGTTTTTGATATTGAAGTTTGGATCTCCAAGCATAATAATTTTTTTGGGGAGTTTTGTTTGATTACTCAGCAGTTCATCCAATTTATGTAAGTATTCCTGTGAGTTTTGATCTGGAGATCGATATGTTCCAATAATCACCAAGCTTTTGTTTTTGTTTTTTATTTCTATTGCTGAAAATTCCGCTACTAATTCTTGGCTGAGATTTGTGTTAATTAATTCTATGTGTATATCTAAGTTTTGTTTGGCATAGATTGCTACGCCGCCCCATTTATAAGTTACCCTAGAAAAACTAGTAAGGAGGGAGTATCCTTCTAAGTTTATTTGGATCAGTTGTTCATGCCTATGGCCATGTTCGGTGATAATAATCACATCGGGATTAATTCCTTATGTTTCAGAGGTTTTGCAGTACCGTAGTAAAAGTTGAAATCAAAACAAATGTGTATAATTTTTATATTTTAACTATGGGTGCCGTTATCAATTATATAAAGATTATGAACTGAAAAGATGGCTTATTATAGTCTACAGAATGCTTTAAAATCAAGGACATCAAACATTAAAAAATCCCCTCACCCAAATTTAAAAATTAAAATTTCCCTTGGAAGTTAATAGGTGAATTCAAAATCCCTACTAAAACTATAATTGTGAATGTCCCTTTTTTTGTCCCATCTTTCACTCGAAAACTTTTCAACCGATCATCTTGAAACTTTGTACACATATTCTTGAAAGTGTCAGAAGTAACATAAAATACTTTTTATTGAATAGATCTTACGAAAGATAAAAAAAAATTGTTTGACAAAAAATCTCAAAATCTATTATTATTTTAACAATTTTAATTGCTTAGAAACAAATTCATAAAAATTCCAATTTAAGGTATTCCAGCGATTTTTTTATACAGGGTGAGCATGACAGTGAGTGACCTAGCAAACGAGCTAAACCTGACGGTGACAGAAGGGCAGAATCTCCATAGTATTTTTTTGTAATTCAGAAAAAACCTGTATGTAGATTAGCGAAATGTCTAAAACTATACTGTTATACGACTTATAGTGTTATATATTAATATAACCACACATAATACATAGACATTTTTAAAAAGTGAGATTAATCAAAAAAATGCTAGCTGTAAAACTGCATAAACTGAAAACATTTACGCCTCCACATAGGCCTAAATTTCGTTTGACCTTACCCTGGTACAGTAAATTTGTCAGCTAACACTGTTCATTACTTAGGGCGACAAGGATAGAATCTCTGTTGAATTTCTATTAATTTTCTATCATAGAAAATTATATTCTATTAAATCATTTTGTAACAGATGTTTGAAATGCTCAGCCCAATCCCAATGTTATTTCTAAGGGAAAATTTTAATTCAATTTTTTGATAGCACGTTTATTTTTAATTTTTCATTAATATTTGGCGGAAACAACTACAGACCAAAGCGCTATCGCACAACACCAAAAAATAAAAAAATTGGTTTTAAATTGCAGGAAGAGTTATCTTTTAACAAAAAAGCCTTAGTGTATTAAATAAATATACGGTAGATTATTAATGTTTTTATTACCTCTCAAAGAATTGAAGTACAATATTAGTGATATAATTTAAGTTTGACATTTTGATATCATTGATTTAATATTTTCAACTTGTAAATACATTTTATATGTAGATCAAACTTACCAAAAATACTACAAAAGGCCCATAATATACAGGGTTTTATGGAAAACTCTCATCCGAAAATTCGTGTGGTGATTCCTTTTATCAAAATGAATAAAACCTATTAGGGGAACATATGTCCTAAAATGCTTCTTTAAGCCGATAGCCGCCATTTTGTTTTTTACCCTTAATATTTTTTAACTCCGTAACAGATGGATATATTAAGTTTAAATTTGGCATGGACCTTTATCATACCGATGTTTATTTCCAGGAAAATATTTATTTTTTCTGATATGTATTTTCAAAATGGCGGTCATTTTAAGTTTTTTAACTTAAATATCTCAAAATCGGTAAATTTTATCAAAATTGGTCAAGTAACAAAAAATTTGAAAAATTAAATTATATAACTAATGATACCAAGTTTGTAAGGATCTGAAAACAAATAGGCCTAATGGAGTTAGGCCTATTGCAATTTTTCCGCAGAAAAAAATTGATTTTGCCTGATAAATCATGCAAATTAAGGATATTTTTGTAGAACAATTGCAATAATTCTGTTATTTGTTGGCTCATTCTAAAAAAAAATTTGGTATCATTAGATAATTTAAATTTCAATTTTTCTGCCATTCATAACAGGCTGATAACATGGAGATCATTCATAACAGGCGTTTTTGAGATATTTGAGGTTAAAAACTTAAAATGACCGCCATTTTGAAAATATACATAGTCATAGTCATAGTCATAGTCAAATCTCTTTATTTATTTTTATGTACAAATAGTACATAGTAAATAGCGTCACATTTTTTTATAAGAGATACATCGGAAAACATTATTTTTTACTGAAAATAAACATCGGTGCGATAAAGGTTCATTAAAAATTCAAACTTAATGCACCCATTCGTTACTGATATCAAAATTATCAAGTGTAAAAAACAAAATTTTGGCTAGCGGGTCAACGAAACATTTTAGGAAGCATTTTATTTTTTAGGTTTTTCAAGCTTGAAGTAAAAAGAATTTAGTTCATGCGGTGATAACTGCTTTGTTTTCTGGGTTATTTAATAATAGTTATTATCATTATTGTGATTACCTATATAAGTACCTATATACTTTAAGTACAATGCTTGCCACTTAGTTTAAGGAATTGTTTCTTGATAAATTTGGCAACAATGCATTCTCTAAACAACCTCTCATCGGACTATTTTTGTGCATCTTACTAGTTTTGTCATGTATTGCTACTGATTTTGTTCATTTTGTAGAAATGCAAAAGAACTCTCTTTTTACCTTGTGAAGTCTCTTTAGATTTGTGAAGTTGAATTTGTTTCAATTTAATTGCATTCAACTTGGTTTATAAAACCTGCAGCCAGCAGTTTTTAGTTTCTGCACTGGAAAAATTATTTTGCTTCTATTATTATGTTAATTTGTAATCACATTGATATTTGTTTAGCTTAGAACTATATATTTTTAAATCGTATAATTTGTCTAATTGTTGTAAATTTGTGCTTAATTTATTTCACACACCACTAATCAATTAGAGGTGTATAGTGAAACAATTTAGTTTCAATGATGAAGTAAATTCAGCCTGAGGGTCACATCAGTGCAGGGGCTTGTGTTTTTCTTGGTGATGCCTTTAAAGGGTCACACATATGCTAGTGTCTGTGTCTGTGCCTTAACCAGTGCAGTTAAAATTCAAGTCTTCTAATTGTTATTTATGTTTTTGTTATTTATTTGTTAACTTATTACTCGTGATATTCTTTGTGTCTTCTTAATTATAATCTGGTCACATTGTTATTGTTATAAGTATTTTAGATTAATCATAATTTATTTGTTGTTACTTATCTGTTACCATTGTTATTAAGTTATTGTTATCATCTTGTAGAACTAAAATGCTCTTTATCACATAGTATTTATTGTAAAATGGTGTAAATCCGTTGGGAAATAAAATAAAATAAAAAGTCCATTGTAAGTACAGTGTAATTATTGAACGACCAATAAATATTGTCTATTGTCTATACTAGGCTCTCTCTGACTGTCTAAAGGGGGCGGTGAGGGGGGGTAGGTGTGAGTTAGGTAGGGTGGTACGCAAAAAATAGAAAAAGCATTAGGTGGTACGTAGGCACAAAAAGGATGGGAACCACTGATAATATTAACTTCTTGCAGGCTGCTAAACATTTATTTATTAGGCATTTGATAACTTTGTGAGTATCTCCTCATCTTCTTAGCTGTTACTATATGAACAGTCACTCCTAAATACTTGAAACTGTCTGTGCAATGTGTAGTTAAATTGCCTATCTGTATGATATGGTTTCTATTACTTGCCTGTCTTCCAAAATTAATAATTTTAGTTTTTCCTCATTTACTTGTAAGTCCAATTTTGTTTGCTTCCTCGATAAGTACTTCTGACAAAATTGACAGGTTTTCAACTGTTTCTGATAGTATAACAACATCATCAGCAAATGCCAACACGTTAAGATCTACTCCTAACTTAACCCCCATTCCAAGTTTTTTGGTTTTCTGTTGTAGGGCTTCTTCCAGTGCCAAGTTGAACAATATGGGAGATATGCCATCGCCTTGTCTTACACCGATGTTAATTAAAATTCTTCAGATAAATCTCCTTCCACTCTCACTTTTACTTTGGAGTCTTTAATACACATTTCTGTTAGTTTAATTAATTTGCGTTTCAAACCATGTTTATGTAGGATTTTCCATAAGCTAACTCTGTCAGTGCTGTCGTATGCTTATTTAAAGTCTATAAATATTGCAGTAAAATTCTTGTTGAACGCCCAATATTTTGATATTTCTTGCTTAGTTGAAAAATCTGCTCTATTGTGGACCTTCCTTTTATGAATCCTGTTTGGTGTTCTCCAATTAATGATTCTGCACAGAGGTTTAATCTTGAGACAAGGATTTTTGATAATATCTTATATATAATATTTAATAATGAGATTCCTCTGTAGTTCTTACAATGTTGTTTGTCCCCTTTCTTGTATAAAGGAATAATTGTTGCTGTTTTCCGTTCATCAGGCACCATTTCTTTCTCCCATATAGTTGTGATTAAGTTATGGATTTCTTTTGTTAGTCTTTTTCTTCCACTTTTGATTACTTCTGATGTGATCCCATCTTCACCTATTACTTTGTCTAATACGATCCACACACAGATTAATACTCTATGTGGACGGGGCAAATTAAGGCAAAAAGAGGTCCGCAAACCTCTTTAAAAGAAAAAAAGCTTTGTTGCATTTTATTTTTTATTGCTGTTTCCACTTCTTTTATGATGGTGGAGATACGTCATCATGGTTACATCATGATACGTATCATGGTTGTACAAGATAATATGTTGCATCTTCAATAATATTATTAACTATAGTATCCTCACAGTTCAGCAGTCTATCAAAATAATCCTTCCATATTCTTAGTGTTTTTTTTAAATTTTCAGTTGTGACTTGTCCTCTTTTCTCAGCAATACAAAATTTTTTTGCTTTAAAGCCTCCTTTGAAAAATCGAATAGTCCTGTTAAAGTCTCTAGTATTATTTTCTGTTCTATCTTCCTCTGTTTTTCTGAGTTTTTCATTTAAGTAGTTTCTTTTGCTTCTTCATAGTATTTGTTTTGTTTGTCTGTCCGTTTCATAATAACTATTTCTTAGTTCTTCAGTATTTTGCAATCTGAGTTGATCTTCTTTTCCGCTCTTGGTTTGAAGCCACAGTCTTTTTAATTTCTTTCTTTCAGTTACCATTTTCTGGCAATCTTCAGTAAACCATGGATTTTTTATTTTCTGTTCTCTTTTTCCACACACATCTTTCAATACTTCTTTCAGACTATTCTGAATATTCTTCCATTTTCTCTCTACTAATTTTTGTCCGGAAACATCTTCCTTTTCTTCTGCTCCTTTTTCTTCCCTTTTCAAATCTATTTTCTAGTTTAATCTTGAACTCTTATTTGACATTCTTTCGTTTAAGTTTTTCTGTTGCTTATATCTCTTTCTTGGTAACTTCCCTTCTTTTTTGGTCTATTCTTTGCCTGACTTTTATAAGTATCATGTAATGGTCTTTTCCATATTCTGCACCCCCAATACTCCTTACATTGATAATAACACTGTTGAACACTGTGCCTAATATCTGCTAGAACTTGATGGATCTGATTTTCAGTATTTCCATCTGGGTAAACCCAGGTTGCTTTATGAATATTTTTTCTTTGAAATATTGTGCTACAAACCTTCATGTTCACTGGGCTCGCAAACGAAACTAGTCTTAGGCCATTGTCATTTGTTACTTCATGTAAACTATTATTTCCTGCCACTTCGTTCCAAATGTCTTCTCCTTACACTTTTGCATTAGCATCTCTTATGCATTAGCATCTCTCTAACTAACTCAATCAATCAATCAATCAATAAATTCTTTATTCACAAAGTACAGTTTTGTACAGAGAATGGTGTCAAAAATAAAAAAGATCATAAAAATAAAAATAAAGCTCCTGTACATTTAACAAAGCCAAGCCTTACAAATTAACATACACATTTGCTCTAACACATTACGCATATCCCGCAGCCTCAAAACAATTTATTTCTTAAATCCAAGTTAGTTCCTCATAGGAGTACAAAACTTTAGCAGTCACTAATTCTTTCACCCTTTCGAAATGTTTCAAATTTGTTAATATTTTTAATATTTGGTGGCAAAGCATTAAAAAATTTTATCCCATTGTACATATGTTGGTTTTCTAGTAAAAAGTTCGGTTCTATGTGGCTTTATTGACAAATTTTCTTTATTCCTAGTATTGTAGGTATGAATCCTAGTATTGTAGGCTGTGTCTTAAAAAAATGCTCAAAATTTTTCTTTACATAGGAAATTGTTTCAAGAACATATAGGCTGTAAACTGTAATGATTCCAAGTTTTCCAAAGTGTTCCCTACAAGATGTTTCAGGAGTTAAATTTAGAATGATACGAATGTCAGATTTCTGTAATTTTAATAATTTATCTAAATTGTTTTTGGAAGTTGAGCCATAAATAGCTATACCGTAAGCCAAATGAGAATGAATATTGGCATAATAGATCATTTTAAGCGTCTCTACAGTTACAAGATTTTGCAATTTCCTCAACAAAAAAATTCCAGCAGAGATTTTGTTACAATTTTTTTCAATGTGCAAGTTCCAATTCAAATGCTTATCAAGATATAACTTCATGTCATAACTGGGTAACTTGTTGACTTCTTCCTCTAGGCTTCCATAAAATAAATCTTTGTCCTCATCTTCGGAATCCTCCGTTGGCGCATATATACTTAACATGGAAATATTTTTGAATTTACCTATCCATCTAATATTTCACATTCTTTCATTCTTTAGTGTAAAGTTTATCACACTATATCAGTTATCTATTTATTTACAGCAAAACCCACTCCTCCTTATTTTGTTTTAGTGGCATTTTATAAAGAAGTTTTCTGTGTACAAATACATTTAGCCTACAGGAAAACCTCCCAAACCCATCAAATTTGTTTTAGGTAATTCCGAGAATTATACCCGTCACCACTGCAATTAAAGTTCAAGACAGTAATCGTTAAGATAGCCAGATGTCTACACTTACTGTTGACTTACAAATTGTAGTTTGTTTTTTGCAGACTTCCTTCTGCAACCATGCTGTAATTTGTTTTGGTTTTTGATGGTGTAGGGAACTGTACCCAATTTGAACTTAAGCCTATGTGTGGCTTATTGTAGTTGGAGATTCCCTGCTTTTCTCAGGTTCCTTGTGACATTTGTGAAATATGTCTTTTAATAAAAATATGTGGTAGTTAAGAAATGAAAAATTATGTATGCACATTTGATTGAACTTGTCGGAGCATTAAACTTGAACTATTTACACATCAAACGTTATAAACAAAGTAGATAGCAATATTTGTAGTTAATTAAGTCATAGAACATAATATGCTTAATATAAAGAAAATGAGCTTTGGTGAGACTCTTTATGTAACTTAATTTTCTGTGATGGCCTATTGTTAATTTCACAATTTTTCCCATTTCACAGGGGCATCAGTTCAACAGTTAGAAGGTGCATTGAGAAAGAGACTGGTGTGGAATTTGCTGCGAAAATCATTGACTTGAGTGCAGATGGAGATAATAAAGCCGCTACAATGGAGGAGGTTAGAATATTGAGGCTTGTCGCTGGACATCCTTATATCAGTAAGTTCTAACAAGGTTGTTTAAAGCTATTGGCTATGACTTCCAGTCATAACCAATTCACATGAAAAATATTTGTAAGTTTTTGAACTTCATCAATTTATATACCAGTATATAATTTTAAGTAATTTAAGTTGAATTTAAATAGAACAGAAAATATTAAAGGTTCTTTTTGATGTTTTAGTCCAGCTACACGATGTGTTCGAATCAAGCACATTTATCTTCCTAGTGTTCGAGTTGTGCAAAAATGGGGAATTATTTGACTACCTAACTTCTGTTGTTACACTATCCGAAAAAAAGACAAGGTAATATCTGAAAGCATGTTGTAAAACTGAAGCATGCAAGTTAATGAATGCTTGAAAAACTAACAACCCTGTTTTAAACATAGTTGTATAAATATTTGTTGTTAATTTCACTGAAAAATACTAGCTTTCTTTCGTCAAACTTAAAGTCATGAAATTTGATTAAGACAAATAAACATACTTCATCTCCAAAAAATGTGGGATGGATAGAGTTAATAACAGAAGAATATATCATATAAACATAAGCATTTTGTGTTTTATAACTTTAAGTTATATTGGAGTTAGCTCTGATCTAACTCTCACACGTTCCCGCTTTTACTCTATAGAAATCTCTTTTTTTTTCTCAGTATTCTCAAATTAAAGATTATTGCTTTTATCTTAATTTTTAATGAAAATATGCTTTATAGGCTAACTGTATTTAGGCTACAGGGTGTCCCTAAACACTCTACCGACCTTTCCAGATATTGTTCCTGGCCTAAAGACAAGCCAAAATATCATATTCAAAATTTCCAAAATTCCATAGTTAACCACACAGCCGTCATTTAGTATTTTTGATGATAATTTTTACTTTGAGAATGGATTGTTATAACGAGTTGAAACTTGGCTTACCTAATAAGAGAAAAATTATAAATTTTTTACAATTATTTGTGTTTTAAAATGGCAGCTATTTAAAATCTCTAACCTTAAATTGCATAAAAACTACACAAGATACCAAAATTTATTTGCTTACATGTTTTCTAGGAATTTTAATTTAAAATCCAGCTATATAAAACTATGGCAATTGGTTTATAAAATAGTAATGTACTGTGATTTAACTCCGAATAGTTTTGGATTTTGACAGGGTTGCCTCGCAAAGAGCACCAGCTCAACAATGGGCTTTATATACCCGAATCGCAGTCATAGGAGCTGTGCGACCATGACTAACCTTAGTTAAATCACTCTATCTCGCTTATTTATGAACCGATTTCTATAGTTTTATGAGGCATGTTTTTTAAGTAAGTACCTTTTTTTAAATTCCCCCACTGCAGCGCTGCGGTCGGCGATCCACGCATGCACGTTGTGTACCTATATCTGTCGGCAACGCACGGACTCCATCACCGCATTTTTCGCCGCTGTGTTAGGACTTTTTTAAATGCCTTAAGATGTTTGAAATGTTTAAGAAACCGTCGCTGATAGAGAGTCCTACCAACTGCAAAGTACGGTCTGTTATCCGTTTTCCGTAGGCTAAAGGGCTTAAAAGCGATCGGTATTCATCACCAAATCTTTATAGTGTATGGAGAAAACATGAATGATGGAATGGTACGCAAGTGGATTAGAGCATTTAAAGATGGCCGCATAAATGTGCATGATGATTAAAGGCATCATTTTGCTTCATGATAATGCCGTCCACAAGTGACTTATCAAACCCAGGAATTGACCAGAGACTTTGGTTGGGAGCAACTTCTCCCAGGTACAGAAATATGAATAAAGAGTATTTGATTTGATTTGATTTGAACTCAATAAACCTCCCTACAGTCTCGATCTAGCGCCAAGTGACTACCACACATTCATTTGAAGAAAGGCCTAGACGGGATCGCCACGACAGTGACGACGATGTCAAAACGGCTGTATTGGGGTGTGACTTAAGGCAGGCGGCAGAATCCTATGACAATAGAATTGTAAAGCTAATTGGCCGATATGACGAGTGCCTTAATTGGGCGAGATAGTGTTTTACGCGTGAGGCGAAGCCGAGTGTGGAAAACACTATCGAGCCTGGAAATAATGACGGAAATTATATAGAAAAGTAGACCAAAGTACAAGCTTTCATGTAAAAATCAAATTATTAAAAAATCTCTTCTAGTTTATTTTTTATTTAAAAACGGTTCTTAATTTAAAAACATGCCTCGTATATTGTTGCATTATACATTAAATTTCCTAAAAATACGTAAATGCATAAATTTTGGTATATTTTGTAGATTAAAAAAAAAAATGTTGGAAAATCAAATTTGTATTCTATTATTTTTTCAGTAAAAGAATAGGTTATTATTTAGCACTTCATATTTTTTTATTTGTTAGATGTAGAATCTGGAGATTTTCATTGAAATATATTTATAAGAAAGTTGTGGTCTGAATATTATTGCAGGAAGTTTTGTTTGGCAGGTACATCATGAGACAGCTTCTGGAGGCTTTAAATCACGTTCACAGCCATGGAATTGTACATCGAGATCTCAAACCTGAGAATATTTTATTGGACGACCAAATGAATGTTAAACTAACTGATTTCGGATTCGCTCGAGTCCTCAAACCTGGAGAATTACTATATGGTAACACCATATTAGTAGAATTAAACTTTATCTCTCAACTGTTTTGTCCAACTGATCCTTTTTATATACAAATTTAAGCTTGAGTTTTGGTTTTATATGGTTATCAATAAATATTAACTATTTACATGGAATGAAATCATGTAGTAAATTTTTAATATGTTAGAACTTTACAGCATTGGTTTGCTACTATGACCCTTATGTTCCCCTAACATATACCAATCTGCAAAAGATGCCCAGATTTGGATGGATCTTTTCAGTTTATAAACTTACTACTCTACTATTCACTGCATTAAATTTTAAAATATTCTCACTATTTGCATGACTTATTTGGCACCAAATTCAAATCTTCGGATTTAAATAACTCTGATTCGAAGAGCACACTTAGAGTCTAGTTATAAGAGCTCTACTGTTCAAGTTTTTTGATGCTGTATGTTTCAACTAGGCTGATGATTTCCAAAAGAGATGTTAACCCAAATCCTCAAATTGCTGAGTGTGTTATAATCAGTTCCATGATCAACTAATCTATAATCTTTGTTAAAACAATGTGGCCTAGTTACTAATCATAAAATAAAAACACGGTATCCAATCTAAAATTCTATTTACTAAGAATCAGTGATATGTCGGTACCAACATTTCATAGTCGGTACCAGTTCTTTTAAAGGATCAACAGACCAAGTACTCATTTTTAATGAGGTTAATCCAATAGGCAATGCGAACAAATATTTTTACATTGAGGTGATGTTTTAAAAGTAGAGAGAATTAAGAGATTAAATTAACCAACACATGCAAGTAAAAAAATTAGGATGTAAATGTAGAGCCATGAGAATGTGTGAGTGACAAGGAAGGAGCAGTGTTGGAGTGTGTATGGTTGACTAAAAATAATAAAAAATATTAAATGTTTTAGAATAACATTTTATCATTGAGATCTAGGGGTCCGCAGGCCTTTTAACCCTCACACTTCGGTGGTCTGCTAAAAAATATTAATTTTTTGACTACTCTCTGTTTGATAAATTAGTTGATTTTCATTACGCAAATTAAAATAAATAACTTCATAACTTTTTCCCCTCCCTTCCTTATAGTTTCAAACTGATAAAAAAACTAACAAAACAAAATTGAAAGAAGGAAATGAAAAATGATGATTTTTTTTACATTGAATGCCATTTATGTATTGTTGAATTAATGTTATTCTTTAAACAAATGTTATTCCTTTTACAAAATTATTTTTAAAAGAGCACAAATTGTGAGTAAGGAAATTTTTTTTTAGATCAGTGTTTCTCAACCGGTGCTACGCATACCACTGGTGGCACTCGAGAGCATTTCAGATGGTCCTTAAAAGACAATGGAAAGAAAAAATAAATTCACAAAAAATTTTACAAAAAGCGATACTAATCAATGTGATGCAAACAGCTGTTTTGGTCAGCTCAGTTCTGTGTTACAATGCATTTCCAATGCGTTAGAATGCATTTCCACTTTGTGAGACTCCATTAGGCTACATTTTAATAGCTAAAGCCATTTCATATCAATATAGCAAAGTAATTTATTTTAAGACTCTCGTTTTCCGACAACATTTATTTTAATGAATAATAATTTTGCATCCAGTACTCATCTAAACTTGAATTATTTCAAGTTCAAGATATACCTAGTACTATTTCGAGTTACGAGAAACACACTCAGCAGAAACAATGAAAGGCGAGTAAAAATTTTATTGGTCCTATCTACAGAGGATTTAAAATTTAATATCATCACTATTGGTAACACTGGATCATGTTTTTTCGTTCGGTAAAAGCCAGGTCAATATAGATTGTTTGTGACAGTTATTTGTTCATGTGTAGAATAGCAGGATTAGTCCTGATTACGGTGTTTCCATGTACGATAATAAAAGTTTTGTACAACAATTAAGCCACCTGTTAAATGTATGATATGTTACAGTGATACTACCTTTTCATACCATAATTTCGGCTTCGGACAAAACTACATATTTTATTTATTGAAAATTATATTAAATGTACGAACTACTAAAATTCAAAAAGATTGAACTTTAACAGTGTTTTATGGTCAATTTTCTTTCTTCTGACAAAATTAAAACCATTGTAACGATCAACACAATTGTTTTAACATTTTTGTCATTAGATATAAGATAGGTAGGCAAGAACTACAATAGCTTGAGGGATATTTTATAAACTATCAAGTTCTTATATTATCTTTGCAGATTGTTAATACTCACGTATTATGTAGCCTGAGGTGTCAAATATTGTTCCTCACACCGGACGCATTTCAAATGAATTACCGTTCATCTTCAGCAGTCACTTAACTAAAAATAAAAGCCCATTTTTTTATGGTTGTCAGTTTTAACACACAGCACTAATACACTGTCGTGATTTATACACCAAGTGAATGTTGGTGGGGAGGGGCTCGTTCTCAACTCCACGCGACCCCATTTTAGTAGCCATGGAACATTAGTCCAGTGAACTTTATTTGTTTATCCTAGAGATGAATTTTGAAAGTGGTGATACTATCGTTGCCATGCAAAAGCATTTTTTCAGATATTTGGATGTGTATCGCTGTAAACTAGTTTCTTCCCATAATGAAATACTTTTGTGGTTAACCAACTTTTGTGGTTACAACTCTGTCAACTCTGAAACAAAAGCCCAAATGACATCTATGGTCAGCTAAAACTTCAAACAAAGTCCAACGATGGAGGCACCGTGCTAACGTGCATGTTTTTTTCCAGCATGAAGGCAAGCTGCTGCTCTGGGAATGCCAGATAGAACAGTGAGGTGAATTTTGCACTATGATTTGCACTTCCACCCTTACAAAATTTAAAATTTTAAATAAACTAAGCCCCAAAATCATGCAATCATCAAACATTCTCTGTGATAGACTTGGTAGATATAGTGATAGAATTGGGTGACAACAAAGTAAACTGGACAGTTTGAGCTGGTTAGCCCTCGGTTTGTCTGGAAACTAAATAGTTTTCTGCGACGCGCATCAAAATTTCTATGAAAATTCCTTTGGGTGGCAAAAAATGAATCACCTTTTATAAATTTGCCTCAAGGACAAAACAACAAGGCTCACTGGACCACTGTTCCTTGACAACTAAAATGAAGTCAAATGGCCTCGAGAACGAGCCCCTCTCCACAACCCCTCCACCACTCGACTCCAAAACTGTAGCTGTACGAAAACCGTAGGGTATTTCTGCCGCTTCGTGTAACACCCAACCACAAAAACTTTTATGTCTGTTTTTATTTAACTCATTCCATTTCAAAATAGGCTAGCAGTATCATATATTTTTCCTCCCTCGAAATGTCCAAGGCTAGTGTATTTACTATTTACCAAAGTCGTATAAAACAAAGTCGTAATCGTAAATATCAGATTAGGTTTATCCTTTAACTGATCAGATTTTCATTCAATTTTTCAATTTTTTTCAGATCTTTGTGGGACACCAGGGTACTTAGCCCCTGAAGTTCTAAAAGCCAACATGTTTGAAAACACCCCTGGATATGGCCAACCAGTTGACATGTAAGGGTGGCTTTCTTTCTGTTTATCATTACAGCAGTTGGTACTCATCCCATTGGTGTTTGATTTAGCCTTACTTAAACGGGGAAATGGATTTTTTTTGTGTTTGTGAGTTGACCATGGGTTTTTACATTAAAATGTAGAAAACCTTCTCATTTAATTTAGAGAATAAGATTACACTAAATGTTTTGCATGCTTGAAGGAGTATTGGGATGACTTTTAGGTATCTCAGTTTGAATATTTGTAAACATTCCAAAACCAAAATGTCGAAGAA
The DNA here is from genome assembly GCA_030545055.2 of Neoaliturus tenellus. Taxonomy (NCBI): domain Eukaryota; kingdom Metazoa; phylum Arthropoda; class Insecta; order Hemiptera; family Cicadellidae; genus Neoaliturus; species Neoaliturus tenellus. The sequence goes on from CM061535.1 coordinate 37,694,450, forward strand.
GAGGTGTTACAAATTGCCAGTCAATGAACTTTGAATTTTTAATCAGCTTTACTTTTGTTCCCCCTTACAATGTAATAACCTTTTTATTAGGATTATATTCTTTATTTCCTGCAAATTAAAAACATTTAATTACTTGTAATTCCTGGAATTAAATTAAAATTTTTTAATTTGGGATGAAAGCAATATTAAGCAACACCGATAACCAATGAAGGCAGTCCTTTCAGCTACAGGGTGTCTACTGATACTGGAAATACTTGAAATACTGAAATTATACTGGAATTTCAAAATAAATACTAAAATTTTTTATTTTGTTAAAATCTGTACACTTTTTTAATGCTAAAAGTACAGATTTTGTCATTTGATCCTTACATACCAATGTAAAAACATTTCCCCCACCATTCTTGCTGTTTAAGTATGTTTGCAAACAAAAATTAGACATCTGTACTTAGTTCAAATAGTTAATCAAGAAATGTAAATATTTGTGTGATGGAGCTTTGGAAATGTTACATTTCACATTCAAAATTTAAATATACTATACTTATTTAATACTCTAAGGGATTTTTGTAATTAAAATTTCCTCTACGATTCTATCTGGATCTTTAATTTTTTGATGTTGGAAAGGGCTTGGTCTGTGATTATTTCCGCCAAAAATTGATTGATAATCAGGCGTAAAATAAAGGTGCTATCCATCATTTAAATTTGCAATTTTCCTATTAGAATAACATTAGGATTGGGGTGAGCATTTTAAACATCTGTTAACAGCTGTAAATAAGTCAAGTTAGTGTATTTTTGGGTGATTACTGATAATCACAATATTGCATTGGTCGGATATAACTGATTTAGAACTAAACATCATTGTTAGCGATGACATGTCTTAGTTCAAATTAACTTGCTCTCGATTTCAAGCAACAAGTACTAGTTTCTTTCTTAAATTTTATTCATGTTTTTTTTTTTACTTTTAAATATTGATCTATTTTATTATTATTAATATTATTATTTTTTGTTTGTTTATCTGAATAAAATGTTGTTAATGCTACTCCACGTTTGGATTAATAGTTTGCGAGTGATACTGGAATTTTTTTTGATATACTGGAATACTGAACATATACTATAACTTTAAAATCAGATTTCAGTAGACACCCTGAGCTATGGGCACCTTAAATAAAATTATGAGATTTTATGTGAAAGAATATTAATAAAGAATGTGAAAATAAAGAAAAATAACAGAGAAATCTCTCTTAATGGTGAATAAAAATATAAACTTGATTTGTTTGCGAATACTTTCACGGCCTCATCAATCACATCGAAGGATGCAGATTATAAAAAACGCCCAGTGACAAGTGATCTAAAAAATGTTATACATTTTGTACTCTTTGTATAATGAATTGGAGATTGAAGGCACCAAAACATAAAAATTATATTTGTAAGGAAAAAAAATAGTAATAATATCAAGACCATCAGTTTTGATGAAGTGGAGTTCTGATGTCACCAAGTTGGATGAACAAGAATGTATACTGTATTTAGAGTGAATAATCACTTCAGTTTAGTTCAGTCACTCAGTCTAGAGATTGAACTAAGTTATGCCAATGGTCTGAAGTGTTCTCCTGGTCCTATTTTTCAGCTGCAGTTCTTATGCATATTGTGAGTTTTTAATGGTCTTTTAGATATAAAAAAATCTTAGTTTTAAACCATTAACAATTTAGCAATCTATGAAAACTACTGCCTTCATCATGGTAAATGTTTGATATTACCTGATTTTGTTCATCCTTTTTTTCAGGTGGGCATGTGGAGTGATTATGTATACATTGTAAGTTGTTTAATTTTGTATTTTCACCTATTATGCAGTGGAGTTCTGATAATCAAAATATTAGTTAATCCGAAATTGGAGATCTCCCAATCACTTTCGATTATCGGAACTCCACTGCAATAATAATTAAGCTCTCTACAATAGCTTTTATAAGTTAATTTTTAGACTAAATATTCAAACACATTGTGTTAATGCTTAGACTCTACTGATGGTTATAGATAACAAAAGATGTAATGATTGATCTGGAGTTTAAAAAAGCTGGTTTTATACATTCTGTAGTATGGTGCCAAACTTGAATGTTATTCTCAGATTAGCTGCGAAGTGGCAGGCTGACATTATAACTAACACTCCAGTAACAAGGATGGTCTTACAGAAAGCATGCTAAGTGCCCTTAGAACAAGTTACAGATGAAATTATTAGAAAAGAATCTTGAGTTCCATGTACTCTCATGGAGCGTGCAGTTCTGTTGCAAACATTTGACCAATAAAATCACTAATTTTGTCACAGATAAGTTCCTTGAAAGCGATCTGGACACTGAAATGGATTGCAACTCGGTGTACCAAACCATGTACTGTGCTTTCTATTGCACAGTCAACAACACACTGTGTTGATTCATAACAACTCCCTGCTATTGTGCAACTGTTCTAAGCTTATTGAGATTAAACTTTTTTTCAATTTTGAGAACCTCCTGGAACTAATTATGTTAATTGCATTTCAGATTGGTCGGTTGTCCGCCTTTTTGGCACCGCAAGCAAATGGTGATGCTTCGCAACATTATGGATGGAAAATACTCATTTACCTCCCCAGAGTGGTCTGATATCACAGGTCAGTTTTCATAAAATCACACCTCCTTATGTCATAAACATAAAAGATTTAAAACTACACCCATTGCAGTAGACTTGCACACCTAGAAATGTTGCATCAAATAATGTCCTCAGAAAAATTAGTCAACTGCAAACAATTATTATGTTACCAAACATAAATGTACATATTTAAAATATACTTTTTTTTAAATTTATAGAACTTGTAAAAGAGTCATTGTCATATTTTTGTCAAGACATCCTGTCTTGTAAAAAGCTTTTTTTAAGTTTTACCCATTGTAGGGTCCACCAAATTAAATTTTTTTGCCAACAGTTGTTATTGACGAAATTGCAAGATTAATTTTGCCAAATTATAACCTGATGTGTAAAATCTCATGAAAACAATCATGTGTTCAAAAAAGAGGTTTAACAACTGTTAATTAAGTTTATTGTAGGACTAGTATTTATAATTATCTAAATCATGTTTTAATGTTTAAATGTTGAAAAATCAAATCAAAAACATCTTTATTTCACATTGTTCATAATTACATTTTATACAAGCAATGTGTAACAGTTTGTATTGTGTAAATGTCTATTAGTTTTCTATTTTGTGTTCTGAATTTCACATTTCACCAAATGCTCCATCCCTGATGGTTTAATGTAAAAACTTTGTGAAGTTATTTATTATTTAGTCAAAGTATTTTTCCTTTTGTCTCAAATTTTGTTGATGGCTGAAACAAGATCCCTAGAAACATCTGGTATGTTTTCTTATACAATGAGTAATGTTTACTGACCTGTATTTTATAGAGGAGCCCAAGGATTTGATTCGCAAGCTCTTAGTGGTTGACCCTTCAGATCGTCTAACGGTCAGACAAGCTCTACAGCATCCTTTCTTTCAACTTGTTGTAAGTATTTTTGTATTTTCTGACCCACCCATAACAAAACATAATCTTTTCTTTTTTATCAGTGTCTTCTAAATGCAATCTTTAAAGAATAACAGTAATGAGACACGAGACTCTTAAAGTTTGTCATTGTAGATAGGCTATATAGTAATTTTCTACAAATTTGTAACATTTTGTTTTTCTGGGTAAGGCAATTTGTCTTTGGTATAAGTTTGAATCCTTATTTGAATATCCGACTCACGATGTATGAAAAAGGAATGGTATACTATTTTCCAGTTAACAAAATTTATTTAGTCACCCATCACCTTTCTGTCAGGATTGAGAGCAGTGTGTACTAACTGAAGGCATTACAATAAACATCTGTTGCATTTCATTTAATATGATATTAATGAAAATATCTTATCAATAATAATGTGGTTCAAATGAACTGAAAGTCGAGCAATGATTTTTTAATAATCCATTTTTGTGTCACGTGAGCTGTGGTTTAAATGTAAAAATTATTACTTGCAGTGAACCATTACAGCTCTAGTGTAGAACATCTAAATCAGGACATGTTTCGACGAAAGGCATCATCATCAGCTGGATAAAAATGAAGAGGTTGACTTTATTGCTTCGTCAGAAATTATTAAAACAATAACACAGTACATTCACACGGGTATGAAATAAATTACTGACAAATAACACTAAATTAACAGGTGTGTCGACAAAAAACATAGTCATGCACGGTGCTGGGGACAGAATCTGCCCTCGCCGTGTGTGATCATAATTTTTGCCGACAAGTTACTTTTGTCCTGCTGATGATGACACCATTGTGTTGGAACATGTCCTGATTTAGATGTTTCTGCCTTAGAGCTGTTGACAGTCAAATGTAAGTAATAATTCTTACGAACAATAATAAAATCATCTATTGCTGAACTATTTTGACTGCCAACCATCATCAATTAATTATCCACTCAATCAAATTTATATTCCCAGAATTTGGGAATGGGTAAATAATGAAATAGGCCTATCAGCAGACATGCTGTTGATGAATGTAAATTTATTTCTACCTGAATATTATGTGATGCTAACACATTTCTTCCACTTAATAAGCTGTAGCTTGCATGTGCTACCAGCATTGCTAGATACTATAGGTTCAAAACTATTGAGCGAATGCCTTTTGTGTGAATCTGTTTCAAGTAGATACTAAAAGCATATGATGAAATTCTAAATACAATAAAATACCTTTATTTACCTGTATTTCACTGGTATTTAACCAACTCCCAAAACACTTTGTTAGCATTGGCTAGAAACAACCGTGTAAAACTTGGAATTGTTACTGTCAGTAACCCCCTGTGATGCGGGAGTTGCCAGAAATGATGCGTTGCGTATTGTATTTCAGTTATGGGACCAAGACATTGCCCCTCTCAAGAAGAGTCTGGGCACCAGCTCTCGAAGACTCAGTCGAATATCCCAGCTCGCTTTGGTGAGTGTTTCCTCTTTGCAGCTTTCAATGAATTTTGGCATGTTGTACTGTATATTTTGTCACTGTCAATTATCTTAGATTTGAAGCTTGTTGATAATTATTTGAACATTAGTAGGCACTTGTCGGACATAGATACCACCAATAATGTTGAGGTTATATGGAAAAAGAATGAATATGATAACAATTCCATAAAGTTACTATTTTTAAAATACAATAGACTTTTCATATTTCACTTTTTAGATATGCTTCTTAACCGGTTTAACTTTTCACTAAAAAGAAACAAAATAAACTTCTTTTTATCCAGCAATTTTTTATCTTAACATCGCTTTAACAAGTGTTGTTTTGCCAGATATGTTGTGTTTATATCCACCTTTCAAATCGATTTCACATAACATTTTAGTCATTCTCAGAGAATAATTTAAATGAATTAACCACCAGAAAGAAGTTAATGCATTTGTTGACTTTCTAATAAATCACAAAATAATTTTTGTTTTGTTTATTCTCATCAGTCTGTGTTTAGAAGTGTTTTGTTTTGGTTACACCGAAGAACCAAAATAGAATGTAGTTTATAGTAACATCGCGTTTTAGGTTGCGAGTAGGCAGCTCTATAAATTCCATATAGTAATCTATCAAGTGTTAGTTTTCATCTTATTATTGGATTTAGGCCATAAAAAACTGTAATGTAACATTAATTAAGGTTTGTCAGTTTAACAGGCCAACACGTTATCGGGCTGTAGTCTGGTCCTGGGGTGGTCGGTTAAGAGGGAGTCTACTCTACATTTATTTATATTTTTGCACAAAGTTCAGACACAGTTTTTACAACAGAGTTACAGAAGGCGGTGATGTCTGCTATTAGGGTAGAGTGCACTTGGTTTGGTTAAGTAAGGTCAGGTTAGCATAGGTCAATATTGGATCCATTACCTTTGTTCACTCATCCTAAAAGCAAAAACTATATCAAAATTTAATTTACAGTTTAAACTAACTTATCACGTACATTTTACGTCTAGCATCGACAGAGCAAGACAGACAAAAAGTGCAAGAACTTGAGCGCCATCTGTTCCCACAAATCAAACACATCGTTATCAAACAATTGATAAGGAAGATAACGTAATCCGGATTGACTGACCTGACATAACCTAACCAGACTAAACCACATTTAAAATTTGTGGTGCTTACACATGACACACTATTTTCAAAGCCAAAACTCTTTACCCAAATAAATACAGGTTGATTCAGGTAAGTGTGCCAGCCGTTTTAATTCAATTTACAAGAGATGTTAACAAAATTAAATAGACTAGCAAATAACCTACTCTGCCCTGAGCATTGGCAACCTTTCGACCAAATAATATTCCCAACTACCGTTAAAAAAAGTTACACAAAACATTCACATTTATTTAAATTACGTTTAGTTTAGTTAAGCAAACTTATGTGCTTAGATAAAATACTACTACTTAGGTATAAAACGGATGTGAAATTGCTGTCTTGCACTATACTCCTTCCAAAATTAATGTGTGGTCTAAGGGTGGATTTTGATTTCCCCATTTTATAGCTGCCAACATTTATCTAATAACAATTAGCAAACTTTAAAATTGTTGTTGAGGACTTAATTAACTTCAAAAGCCATTTTATGGGTGTCTCTTGCTTTGCTTGAACAAATTGTTAAATATAAAGACAATTAGGAGAACAAACACAGCACTATTTTGTGCTATGAACTCTGGGGGCGAGACTAAAATCAAATAACATGGATTTCCTACTTTCTCTCAGCTATAAAAGCTGATTATGAAGAAAAAATAGAAGAGTCCAGGGCAATGTTCCTGGACATTTTCCCATGGTGGAAAATAAAATTCTGACTTTTGACAGCTCATTAATTTTGAATGGAGTTAGATACATCAGCTGATAAAAACCAATTTTGAACTTTCCGTTGCAAGATCATCCCTGTTTTCATCCGGTACGGTTTCTTTTTACATTTTAAAGGTATTTATACAGATGTTGAACTTTTTTAATACAGGAGTTGAAAGCATCATCATTCGATGCCCGCAAGAAGTTTCACTACGCTATAATGGTTGTGCGGGCGGTGGTGCGTATCAGCAGACTGAGGTACACGCCAGAGCCCGTGTCAGTGGTGGGCAGCAGAGGCGACCCGTACAAGATCAAGGTCCTCAGGAAAGTGAGTACCACATGAGACACCCTTCGTCAATAAACATTGTTAATGTAATACTTTGTGTTTATGAATTGATATGACAAAACAATAGTAACGAAATTAAAAAATATTAGTACCTTAAAGTGTTTATATCCTGAGTACAATTCTGTCTCCAATGACAAAAGATACCACTACATTTTTAAACAGAAATCAAAGCCACTACCTGGTAAATCATTTACCACTGTTTTGTGGAAACAGTGCAACTGACTTTATGAAATGGCACATTTGAAAAGTGACTCTTTCCATTTTGAAATATGAATTCCACTTTTGATTTTTCATCATACAGTAATTTATTAATAATAATAAATTAAATAACATATTACTGGTTTAACCTATTTCATCTACAATTTTGGGAGATCTATATTTTTTCTTAGTTTGATGTGTTTTGGTAACTTCTTATTTACAACTAATATTAAAAAATTCAGAAAATAATTACAAATTAAAACTATGTGTGGTGTAACTAAGAAATAGTATAGAACATTATCAGTTATACGGTCTCAAGCCTAATTGGCTTATACATCGGGAATAAATAAATTTAATTTTGTGCCTTCAAATACCTTTTTTTTGTAACTGCAGTATACTTTTTTATGGTGCTTCTGTCACGAACAACTGGTGGCACGGTGCACCTTATTTTCCTGAGCATGCGTTTGCGTCAGATCACTGAGCACAGACAGCCAGCTGCCGCCAAGGTCTGGAAAAGCATAACTGGTTTTTAAAGGTCTGCTGTATAAGTGTTTTTTTTCTCTCTCTGTATATGAAGTGTGAAAAGTAAAACGGAAGTCAAGTTACGTTATGATATTTACATTACAGAGCTGATTGAAAAAGCAAAAAAGCAGTCTTTCTAAGGGTACGATATTTATCGTAATGACACCATATTACTCCATTTTACTTGTTGATTATTCGTTAATAATAACAAACCATAAGATAGTTATCAGTTTAACAATTATCAATTAAGTTAAATATACAACCATAAATTCCACCCTTGTTTACTTTGAAATTCATTATTTTAGTAATTGTTGAGACAAACAATCTCCTATAAAAACGAGAACAATTGTTTTTTCCTGAAGCGTTGGCTTGCAGGTAACAAAGAGTAAAATGTTGATTTTTCAACACTGATTCAAACCTTGTTTCCTCGGTGGCGACAACCACGATTGTCGCAGAAATTGGCACCATTGCTCTTATTAAATGTAGTTCACCTGTGGCACTTCAACACTATTTAAGCCTACCTATCTTCTCATGACCCAATTTACCAGTTTTGTTTAGCCGGGTATGTTGTGTGTTTATATTCATCTTTCAAATCAATTTCTCTTAATATTTTAGTCATTCCCAGAGAATAATTTAAGTGAATTAACCACCAGAAGTGAATAACTTTTCCTACATGTAATTTGCAACTTGTTATTTCGCAATTTATATGGTTAGACTCAGAATAATAGAGCATTTAATTGCTGATGCAAGAGTGAAATCACAGTTTTTTTATTAAGTATTGCTCTGTAATTTGAAGTTTGGATCGATTGTCAGAACTTTTTAACAAGAAACTTTAATTTTTAGGCTTATTTTTATTAATAACATGAGATGTCCAGTAATAATTCAACAGTTCAGTCTCCTGATGACATAAATAATGTGGTACCCTCACCTCAGACTTACCAATCTTACGGACTTGTCATCCAACTCGGCCATATAAGGCTGCTTAACAAAGAGTGTGCCCTTAGTATGACTATTTACACTAATAACTTGAGTGATTTTGTCACCCTTGTTAACCCTCGAGAGGACGCTAAGCGGAGGAATCCTCCGGGTCAATATTTTTTGTTGTGGGAAATATTTATCTTTTGGTTGATAGCACTGTCCTTTTGTGTAGCTGTAGCCCCCCTCCTCACCATGTATTTGACGTACCCTTATCCCGCTTTCCGCGTCCAGGGTCAGTTTGGCGAGCGCTGTTCTGAGGTGCTGGACGATTCCTCCGTGAGCGTCCTTGTGTGTTTTGTGAACCCGGAGGAAGAGTCCGTGTGCGATCGTTTTTTATTTGGTTACCCGGAGGAAGAGTCCGTGTGCGATCGTTTTTTATTTGGTTATTTGTAATTGTTTATAGGCTACAGTTGCCATTTTAGATTTGTTTTAAATTGAAGTAACTTTTTATTTTTCCATGCATAACTATTTGAATTGATTGTAGTATCTTTGTTATACCATTTAATTTATGGTTTATGCAGGAACACGTCATAGTATTTTTATATAGTCTGATAGTTCAGTTTTATACAAAATATATTTTTAATTTGTACCCCAAAACGTTATTTTTACCATTTTCATACTATTTTACAAAACTGTTATTGAAAAATACTAAGTTTTAAGTAAAAAAGTGAAATATGTTTCGTATAATCCATAATAGTTATAATTATTTTATTTGTTAAATTAACTTTACCATTCTTGCTCTGTCTTGCAAGGATATTGAGTGAAATATATTTTACAATTATTTTCTGTTTTTATTTCAAACAATAAAAGTATTCAGAATACATTTTGTGCATTTATTTAAAACCCGGAGGAAACCTCCTTGAGCGAGAGACGGCGTTTTAAGTTTTAAGCGACCTCTGGAGAATTAACAAGGCAACATAATATGTTAATAATCATGCTTGAACACACCACGAGTTTGTTATCAAAACCATAAGTGCACGCGCCCCCTCAACTTGCAAAAAGTTTTCTTAGAAAATATTAAACTTGAAAAATTACAGTACCTCATAGAATTGAATGAATCATGCGTGCTCCCCCAAAACCTTTAATCATGCTATGATTATGATCAAAACCAATAGAAAAAAAAACACCTGAATTTTTTTCAGGTTATAGATGCTTGTGCCTTCAGAGTGTATGGACACTGGGTGAAGAAGGGCGAAGGACAGAACAGGGCTGCTCTGTTCGAAAACACACCCAAGGTGGAACTGAAGAATCTCTACATGAGCAACCTGAGTCCAGTTTAGTGCTTTAGTACTAACCAGGTATGTTTTGTTGCTTGTACACACTCCTTCATCTGTTTATTTCTCAAACTCCTACTCCAATCTGGCCGCAGCCTTGAAAAAACTTGTTTGTTGAACCTGCCACCACTGCTGCCAGCCATATTATTTAAGTGAAATGCTCATGATGGCCAGAGAATTTTATACAGGGTACCTTTAACAGTGATTGTAATGTAACATTCTGTTCATACATAAATTTTTTTCAATATTTTAAAGGAGTATGACAGTAATTTTTTTATGTTAACTTGAATAAAATATCTCTTCTGTTTTTTATGATGTAACTTTCAACCGTACCTTTTTTATTTCAGAGAGTATTTCTTCATGATTTGCCAACCTGCCTCAGCCTTCCCAGTTGTGGTCTTTTGGAAGTGCCATTATTGTGTGGAAATTATAGAATTGTATAAATATATTAATTTATAATTATTTTGATTTAATTTGTTTATTTTATTACAAAAATCCTCTTGACTCCCCGTTTCTTTCTTTTTTCTTTTTTTTTTTGCCCACATGAAATAGTTTAGGATGGGAATTGGGAATAAATTATTAACTATTCAATGGGCAGGTCTGGATCTTGGTCTTATGGGGCCTTAGGCTAAAGTGTCTTCAGCCCCCCCCCCCCCACACAACGTAGTTCAACTATTATTTAAAAAAAATCACACTTTGTATTTTATAAAAACATGTAATATCTTTTGTCTTCATTATACGTGTAATGTGGGCGCTCACACTTGCAGCCGCCACCCTGGTGCCCGAACGGTCGCTTAATTTTCCCACATGGCAGAGTTGGCAATTACAATGGGTTAAATATTTGCCATATATACTGTGTGTAAATTCAGTACAGAAAAAAGTTGTGTTTTTTAGACTAAAGAAATAAAAAAAGTTTGCGGTACTGCAAACAAACGTCCGAGATTTTTTAGATAAAATATTTTGTTATTCTATTACAATAACCTTAATTTGCATGAATTATAATGCAAAATCAATGTTTTTAAGCACAAAAATACCAATAACTGTTATTTATTGTCGATTCTTACAAACTTGGTATCAGTTGTTAGATAATTTGATTCGTCTACTTTTTTGCTATTTGCAAAAGTTTGATAACATTTACCGATTTTGAGATATTTTAGTTAAAAAATTGTAAATGATCACCATTTTGCAAATACACATGGTGAAAAACATTTTTTTTCCTGAAAATGAAGTTTGGTGTGATGTAGGTTCATGCCAAATATAAACTTAATACAACAATCTGTTACAGATATAAAAATTATTAAGTGTAAAAAACAAAATTTAGGACATATGTTTCCATGACATTTTTTGTTTAATTTGATCAAGAAGAGAGTTTCAAAACACCCTGTAGACCCTCAGGTGGAAGAGGGTTCCCTTCTAACAGCCAATCGTCCTCAAAGGAAGGAGGACATTAAAGGAATTATTTAAAGCACATTTAATTTTTTCATATTATTTTAAAGTAAAGTTTGATTGCCTGCCAATTTTGGATGGACTATCGATTTGAGTCTGATTTACTGCATTTGTTTTCTTATTAAAGCTCTTTACAATGATATGCTTAGGGGTTGTTAAAAAAATAAAGTAACCCTCCACCCCTTTGTATTCTTCACAATCAAATCAATCAAATTCTTTATTTTCCAAAAGTGTAATGACATTATTCATATTTAAACAATGTGCAAAAACCTTTCAAGGTTTGTCTGCACTTTGCAGGTTTGTCACCTCTAAGGGTTAGGTTTTTACGTAATCGTAAATTTTTGTTAAAAAGGTTTGAATGTTTGTGTATTATTTTTAATGCCCCAAACATATTTTTTTTTATTTTCTAATTTTGTCATGCTTATTTACAAACTGAAAAAGTATTTAATCTTCAGTTTAAAAGTTGTTCATCAATGAAATGACCTTTAAATTTGAATGACCTAATTTTTAGTTTAAATATTGTTTATCATGTTGGGTTTTGCTCCAAATCACAAAAAAGTTGGTTTTAATTGGTCTCAGAAGGTTTATGATTCTTACTCCTTAAAGTAAAATACACTAAAATAAAAACAAGAAAAAAGAAGGATTAAAATTTAATAGACATAATAATGTACACTTTTATGTAAATAGCTTAGTCAATAAATTACTAAGAAAAATCTTCAGAATCGTCAAGTGTAATTTTGAAGATTTCTCTTAGTAATTTATTGACTATGCTATATGCTTAAAAGTGTACATTATTGTGTCTATTAAATTTTAATTCTTCTTTTTTCTTGTTTTATTTTAGTGTTCTAATTTGTAATGAAAAAAATAAAACAGAAAAACATTGTAATTAAAAACATTATAGCCTACTCATAGAGTTATTGGAATTTAGGGAGGAGTGGGAACTTTCACACAAAAACTCAATGTCAGACTTTAACATTTTTGGCATTTTTTACCTTTTGTATTGTTGTACAGTGACAGTGTGGAGAAACCTTAATCAGAATTGGATTGTTCTATGGATTTTATCAACACAACTGTAAGCAGACCACAATTACAAACTTTTCACAAAGAAATTGGATGAAAACAGCCATATTAAAGATGAATTACAAAATGCAGATTAAGACATAATCAACTATTTGTAATTTACAGTTTATTATTACAGTATGAGTAGTACTGCATCGTTTGCATTTAAATTTATTTTACTGAGTTTGCAGGTATTGAATTTATCAAGCTTCATTATTTCTATTCACTATGCAATTAATTTTTCCACAATATTGTTTAGATTTAAATATACACTTTCCCAGTGTTTCTATATGGTTAAACATGACCAAGATGGTCTGTTACCTCAATGCAGTGAAATTTCAGCTAACCTGACCTCAATATGACAAACCTCAGAGTAACAACATACTTGATATTAAGAATTTTTGGTTCAGTCCCTTGAGATTAGTTATATCAAGGTTTGACTCTATTGAGGTATCGTAGACAATGTATGGCAGAAATACTGAAATCCAAAATTTCTTCCCAATTCCTTCCCAAACAATTTATCTCATATTATCAGCTAAATTATGAAATATTCTTGTAAATATAATTTAACTTTTAATAACTCGAGACATATTTATAACTGCAATAAGAAATAAATATCTAAGCAGGCCAGTCGTCCTTGATCATGTCGGCAGCCTTCTCGCCGATCATTATGGTGGGGGCGTTGGTGTTGCCGCTGACAATGGTAGGCATAATGGAGGCATCGCACACTCGTAAGTTGTTGACCCCGTGGACCCGGAGGCGATTGTCAACGACAGCGGAGGCGTCGCTTGCTGGGCCCATCTTGCAGGTGCCGACCGGGTGGTAGATGGTGGACGTCAGGTGCCTCAGGTTACAGATCCTCCGGGCCCGAGAACCTTTGGGATGTATTCTGCAAGCTAATGGAGTCACCTCATGCAGTTCAGCTCCCACTTGCTGTAATCCCTTCGTCTCTGAAAGACGAGTCACAAAATCAATTGCTCGTAAAAAAGTTTCAATGTCATCTTGACTAGTTAAATATCCGCAGATAATTTTTGGTTGATCTTCAGCTTTTGCGGATTTCAATAATAGCCTGCCTCTGCTTTTTGGATTCAGAAGGGTCAACATCTCAATGGTTGTAAATGCCGCCAAGTTTAATAATACGTATTGACTTGCAACTTCGAGTTTGAATCCAAAATCGAAATATATACTCGCTAACTGGTCGAACATATGCTCTGCGAAATCGAACCGATGAATTTGTATGTCTGGGTAGTTTTTGTCATTTATTGTACTTATGAAGGCGGAACTCCCTAGAAGACCGTTGTTGGTATATCTCCCAGAATTTTTAGTCAGAAATTGAAACATATTTTGAACTAAAGATTGCTCTCTTTTTGAGAAGTTTTTGTATTTAAAAACCAGCCCGACAAATAATTGATGATCCTGTAAGTTCTCCCCAACCCCAGGCAAATCTTTCACGACATTGATGGAGTGTTCTTTGAGATGCTCGGATGGTCCTATTCCTGACAACATCAGAAGTTGTGGAGAGCTTATGCTCCCTGCTGAAATTATGACTTCCTTTTCCGCCAAAACTTCGATAATCATTCCATTTTCATCTTTAAATTGCACTCCAAATGCAGATTTTGTTTCTGGGTCTATGAGTATTTTGGTGACAAAAGCCTGTTTCGCTACTTTTAAATTGGATCGATCGCGAATAGGAGACAGAAAAGCTTTAGCGGTATGTGAACGTCTGCCGTCTCGAGTTAAAGTTCCTTGTAGAACTGCATATCCCATTTGAGATTTCCCACTCGGATCAGGGTTGTAACCATATCCCAACTCGGCCATCCCATCTTTAAATGCACTTTTGACTGGATCTAACTCGCTGTTGTTCCAAGATCCTACACTCAAAAACCCTCCGACTCCATGGAATTTCTCATATTCTGGTGTATCCAGCACTTCTTGAGCATGAAGGTCTTCTGATTTTTTGAAGTAAGGGAGAACATCTTTGTAAGCCCAGCCACTATTGCCTGCCTCCGCCCAGTTATTGTAATCCCTGTCATTTCCTCGAACATAAAGTAAAGCATTTATTGAACTTGATCCTCCTAAAACTTTACCACGAGGCCAGTTACAATTGTTATTTTTGAATCCTTTACAGTTATTTTCTTCATCAGAAGTTTGATATCTCCAATCCTCAGATGACAGTTGTAGTGTAGAAAACAAAGCAGGGACTTCTGTGGTCTTTGAAGGATCTCCTCCAGCCTCCACGAGCAAAACTTTCCACTGATGCTTTTCTGTCAAACGGTTGGCAATAACTGAACCTGCAGAGCCAGCACCAACAATGATGAAATCAAATTTCTCTCGATTCTGAGGAGAATAATCGGGTGGGTAGTCTTGCGGGTTTGCGAGTTGGCAATCCTTTTCAAGAATGGTTTTGTAGAGGGGTAGGCACTCTTTCAGGTCAAAAAGATGGCAATCCTTGTGAAGAATTGTTTTGTAAAGGGCCTGTAAGACCAAAGATGCGATGTCACTTCCTTTCTCGGAACAAGTCCCCTTTGTCTTTAAAAAGAGGAATATTGTTGACTTCAAGACCTCAATTGCAGACTCTCTGAAACATTTATTATAATTTGATAGCATTTTCAACAAATTTTTTAATTATGGCTTAGCCAAAAATTTTTCATAATACACCATTATACTGCTTGTATTAAGTTTACATTCCGAGAAATTTAATCTTGAACACAAGAAGAGTGTTGAAATTGTGATCCAATGAAATGTTTCAGTATTACAAACTAAGAGTGTATGTTTGCCCTATGTATCAATTAATATATTTTAAGTATTTGATTCTCCTCTTACTTTTTTTACTCTATTTATCCAAAAACTCAATCATTTTGTAAAAACTCACAGCAACTCCTATGCACTTAGATTTAAGGGTATTCTTTTGCAGATAATGAATTAATCCAACCTAAAACAATTGAATATTCTAATCTGCTGTGACAAAACTAACAGTTGAAAAATCCTAAAAAAAAAAACAAAACAAAGTGACTGAAGTCTGAAAAAAGACTACAAATCTTCAAATTTAGGTTGCTAATTAATTATTTACTACCTGTACCTTATAAATAATGGGAGAAAATCCTTTTCATTTATGGAAAACAGAATTTTAAACAGACAGGATAAAGTAACTAATGTTTGATGTCATGAAAAGGAAATTATACATTCTGAAAATATAGAATGAGTTTAATGTTTATACTTTTAGTTGTATTTATTCAACATATTTAATATAGCTCCTAAGCGCTAAAATGTGCTCATCATGATGTGTAAATTTATGATATTTCATTAAATTCATCAGTAGTTGCATTTTCTCAAAAAGGTTTATATTTCCTTTCTTTGTTATGTTTGACACACATTGATGTTTCTTATAGATGGGTTCACTGTTTTTGTTATATGAATTCAAGCAATTTCTCCCTTCACAGAAATGTATTAAAAACTCAAAGCTGATTTGAATGTTTCATATACTATCCAATGTATAAGTATAGTAAAACTTCACAAAATGGACCCTGGGTAACTCTACACATCGGTACCCGTTCACAGCTTTCGACTGTGTATTATGTGACTTGCTTACCGCCCTTTTTTGACATTTTTCAAAGCCCACACTCTACATTACAAGAAAAGTATGGTTACTTGATGCTATTTTTTCATCATCACATCTGTTTTTCTGCAGTTTAGTCGTTATTGAGAACAAAAATTCTAAATTTATACTATTATTTTTTATAAATTATTTCATAGAATTTTTGATGATCCAAAAAAAAAAGGAATGTATGATTAGTAATAACTCTTGATACTTGTAAGTGATATGACATTAATTGTTGGATTTACTTACATGTTCCCTTCACTAAAATCATTCAAAGCCACAAGAATCAGGATGAAACTGAATCCAGGAGAAAATATTTTCATATCTTTAACCTGAAAATGGAGAATTTATTTTTTAAAAATTCAATGGATATGTTTCACTGCAGTAACAATATTTATCAGTGTTCAGTTAGTTAATCAAACCATCTCGACCCTGATCAAGGAAAACAAATCAACTTCGCCAATGTAAAGAACTAATATTTTTCAGCGAATTTGAAAAAAAAAACTGATTTTAATGATTAACAGGTTTTGCTGCTCATTGGTGGTATTTGACCTTAGATGCTCGTTGGGCAAAAATTATCCATGTGCAACTGTTCTCTTATATCAACAGATTTTCTTTACTGGATTATGCAAATCATAGGCATCTGGATTCTGGGACATCTACTAAGCAATTTTTTAGCAGCCAAATAACTTTTTTTTATTTTGGAGTTCCCACTAGGATGTAAATGCACTGTATTTCATTCTGAGTAACTGGACTCATAAGAAATAAGAATAAGTAAGTTGTAAAACATTTCCTGTCCTCATGACTAATTCTGTGATCAGTAAATCAACTTCTTAAAAATTAATAATATATTTAATTACCAACTATGAATGAGAATTTATAATGGCAGAACTTACAGAATGTGAAACAAGAAGAGTAAAGTGAAGTGTGTGACGTCAATTTTGGTGCGATCTGAAATCTGAACTCTGAATCGAACCCTCATCAATACCATATGGCATCAATATGATCATTAAATCCTCTAACTAAGCATTTCATTCACTTTGTAATGTTATGCTGTTAATGGCAGATTCTGACTAATTAATTGACTTTGTCTAAAATGAAAGCAAAAGTTAGTTATGGTACATTTCAAGCAATTATTATGTTGTTACTTCCTCAAAGAAAAAAATCATATAAGCTATTTGTAATAGTTTGTCCTCATGGAAAATATAAAATATAGTATGCATGTAGTTATCTTTGAGAAAGTCCATAATCATCACTCCAGACCATCAAATCAGATATTCAATATAAATAGTGAATGAAATTATGTTACGTCTTGGACATGAAGGGGGCAACTCTTAAAATTTCAGATAAAATATATCAATAGCGTTAATAAACCTTCTTTCTATACATACTGGGCCTCCTATAAGTACCTAGTCCTTGTGCCAGGTCCCCAAAAGGTATAATTTTGTGATCGTGATGAAACTTAATAACAATAATAATAACTCAATAACAATAAGGCAGTTCTGGGAATAGTAAATATGAATATTATTTTTAAAAATATTTTCAGTTTTCAAGATGGCAGCCATTTAAATATGGCGGATGCATGTTAATAATAATTAGGTTGTTCATCATCCGATTTCAATTAACTTACTTTTTATTTTGAAGACAATATATTTACATTGTTTGACAAATTTGGCTTTCTTTCCGATGTATTTAACAAAATAAATACCATTTTTGTGCAACCGCTACCTTTAATACTTCATTACACATAAAACTCACATTTTACTTGAATACTGATTATTACTAAAAAAATAGGTAATTTTATTTGCTTTACAACGATATGTTACATAATGCATTTTATATAACCCATATTGATATGAGAACTAAAAATTTTGCGCATGTCAGGGTACGGTGAACGGTCGGTGACTCTACTGAGATCACCTGCACGACTGGCTCACCTTGCGTCCAACACATATTTATTTTTCTTTATTTAATAGGGTATATTTTGCTATAATAACATAAACATATTCTCAGTTATTTGCGTAATTAGATTAAAAAATTTAATTTTACTAACCAAATATTTTGGTTAACACCTAACCTGTGTGTGCCGATTTATGTAAGATTTAAAGTCGTGATTCCTCTAAAACAGTGTTTTTTTTGTATTACCACTATTATCATTACTATAGATATTTTTTATTCACCTTTGTTATCATCAAGCATTGAGGATAGTTAGTCTCCTGAATAATTCTCTGGATATTTTAAAAAACAAAGTTATATTAAATTCATGTGAAAAATCTTAAAGAAACTAAATATGGTTTTATAAATTATTAGTTAATGTATAACGCAATTTATATATATATATATATATATATATATATATATATATATATATATATATATATATAGTTTTTTGTCCAAAACTAAGTTAAAAATTGTAATTTTTTAACATCGGCCTTATGGGTTGCCATCAATTAAACGAAGTAACAACAATACCCCCGTCGCAGCAGACCTGCATACTCAGCGAATTTCCATTGAAGTTTTGGTATATTTTCTATTTTCCCATAAAAACCCATGGGGATGAGAGTATGTAATTTGGCCACCATATGGGTATTTTTGGTAAATATAAGTTAAACCCTACCTAGTGAATGTACATACCAAATTTTATGAAGTTATGGTGTTATTTTCATTTTCCCCATACACCCCATAGGGGTGAGTACTTAGGTTTGCCGCCATATGGGTTTTGTAAGCAAATATAATTTAAACACTTGATAATGAATGCGCATACCAAATTTTATCAAGATATGGCAATAAATAAGTAAGATAGAAGTTTTTGGATTTTCCCTATAACCTTTTAAGCTAAGTAAAAAATTCAAAATACTAGATTGTTTGTTTTTTAAGCTCTTTTAAATGGTTTAATTTAAAATTGTTGAATTTTATAAATTAAAGTAAAAAAGCCAAAAACCCATTTTTTACCCTTTTGAAACCCCATAAAACCCCATACCCATGGTCCGATCATTCTGGTTCGCGAACTCAACCAAGTAGATGCTGGCTTACATCCCTGTACCAAATTTCATCAAAATCGGAGGTTCCGTTCGAAAGTTATTGTGTTCACGGACACACACACACACACACACACACACACACACACACATATATATATATATATATATATATATATATATATATATATATATATATATATCAATTTGAACGAACGGTGTTTTTGGCTTCTAGTGAAACAATAAAGTATCATGGTCCCGGCTTGAATCTTACCGTGACTACTACCATTATAGCGTATTCCCTATAGGGAAATTCGCTAAAAGGTAAACAAAACTAGAAGAATGCTACCATTGAATATATACACTAACACAAATAGACTTCTCATAGCATAGGCATGTTTGAAACCAATTTAGGCAGGGCGCGCACTACTTCGGAATCGGCTCGGATGCCGGAGTGAATGGTCAAAATGTCGTCGGCAAATGCCGATCCGTGCCGTGCCGTCCCGATGCAGTGCGCGCGTCTCCATTACATTTCATGCAAAGCAAATTTACTCACCGCGCCGATTCCGGCCGAGCCGAGCCGATTCCGAAGTAGTGCGCGCCCTGCCTTACTGTGGTGCATTCTTCGGCTGTGTACATGGAAGTACAGGAAACATATGATAGGTAAATCATTACTACCACCCTTCTCAAGCAAGGATGGAACATTTTATAACTGAGCATTATGTTTATGTTGTGATAAATATTTTTTTTGCACTGTAAATCCAACTGAATAATTACAACAACAATTACGACTCTGGTGTACAAGAACATTCCAAATTTTGGTATGAAACAAAATATTTTGGATGAGAAGTCTATTCACGATAGTGTATATAATATAGTCAATGGTGTTACTTTAAAGCATTGGTTTGAAACAGCTGTCGCCTGAAAAAATTTACAGTTGGCGTAAACTTCAAAATAGAGATGTAACGGATAGTTCTTTTGGCCGGATACCGGATACCAGATATCCGGCAAGGTTCTAGGCCGGAGCGCCGAATATCCGGCTTCCGGATATCCGGCTCATGTTTTAGCTTTTAGTTTAAGGATAATTTACGAAAAGACAAGTAAGAACTTGTCTCTCTGACCGTGGGACCATGTAGGAGGCACAAATTTTTCATTCGCTATCAGTCAGTCTGTAATTTTTTCTGTTTTTTGTTGTTTTTATTTTTTTAATGTTTGTCTTGACCAAAAAGAAGACCGTTACAAGTGGTGATCAAGCAGTGCCAAACAATAGATTTAAGTATTCGGTATCTTTCCGAATAGTAGCAAGTATCCGGCCGGATACCGGATATTTAAAAAAAGGCCGGATAGGCCGGATACCGGATAGTAACCGGATATCCGTTACATCTCTACTTCAAAATCTGATTACCATGATACTATAACAGAATTGAATTAAAACCAACGACTAAGGCTCGGTTAACCCAGAACTATATTATAAAGTTCCAAAAAATGTATTCTACCTTTCTGTGTTTACACCTGTGTTGTAAGAAAATTTCTTGGGGTTCATAAATAAAGGAGAAACTTTGATGGAAATGTTTTTTCATGGGTATTCAGCTTTATTTTACTATTATTTAAGAGTAAATATAATTAGATAAGATTAAAAAACAAAAATAACTCTAAAAATTACTGCATAAAATAAAATTATGCTATCATCATAAAATCATATGCTTAGTAAAGGTAGTAATTCATTGCGAATGGTCAGTAGAGCACGCTTCATCTCCTGTTAAAAAGAAAACATTATTTAATAAGATATTTACTATCTTTTTATCCATAATCTGTTTTCATTGATTATCATTGGACTTCAATTAGACAGTGTGTGTTTATAATACACTCTTTTCAGGTGAGTTATTTGAAATGATAATATTAATAAATACCTCTGTTGTAGCAACCTGCGTACACAGAAAATTTCAAATGGAATTTAGTCTTTTTAATTTTTTTTATAAATACCATAAAAATGAGAATGTAGGTTTTCTACCATGGAAATGTTGCAAGCAATCCCTTCCCAGTGTAGACACATACTAAAATTATATCAAATCTGGTACTTTATACCTATTTTCCCCATAGACCCCAGGAGGGTAAGTTTGTATTTTGGCCACCATATTGGTATAAAGAAAATATATGTTAAATCCTGACTAGTGAATTTATATACAACATTTTATAAGTTAAGTAAATAAATAAGCAAGCTACAGGGTTTTAATGATACATGGTTTTAAGAATAACATGAGAAATATATTTTTGGATTTTCCCCGTAATCATTACTGCCAAAAGTATTAAAATTATTGAACAGTAAGCCAAGTTGAAAATTTGAAATACTAAATTATTTATTTTTTAAGCTCTTTTAAAAGGTGTTGGTTAAAATCCTTGAATGTTACAATTTTAGATCCAAAACCCCATTTTTGGACCTTTTCTAACCCTATAAAACCCTGTTCTCATAAACCGAATCCAAAATAAATAAAAAAAAGACACGATTTTGCAGTTTTGCAAACGCATAAAAAAATAAGCCGGGACACCTTCATACCAAATTTCATCAAAATTTACGGTCCCTTTAAACAGGGTGTCAAGCTTAGACTGTCTGAAACTTTTCCATGTTGTTCAGCAAGCTAAAAGAAACAAAAAAGATCATATAAACATATGTATTAAAATGCTTCGTTAACCCGCTAGCCGCCATTTTGTTTTTTTACACTTAATAATTTTTATTTCCATAACGAATGGATGGGTTCATATTTGGCATGGACTTTTAACACGTTGGCTACTGACGTTCGGGAACCGGGTCGCTGGGAGTTCCCAGCAGACCAATCCTAGTACTCGAAACTCTCACCACAGACCGAGGCATTGCAACCAACAGTAACCCAGAGACTGGAAAAAATTTTCATTATTTTTATATAATTTGAAGAGTAATATATATATATATATATATATATATATATATATATATACATACTCATGAAAAATGCAATAAAATATTATTTCAGTGCTATTTTGGCATTATTATTGCGTCACGTATGTGTGACGTCGGTCTATATTAATATTTTGTATTATGTTTGTTTGCTAGAGATTGACTGTCTCACATATGTGACATGAGTTGGATGACTGGGAAATAAATGAAAAATAGTTTTACTACAATAAAATATACAGGGCAATGTGTCACACAATAAAAAACGCCATGTGGAATGTGTAGTAAACAAACATTAATATCAGCATGTGAGCAGACAAGATGGTGCAGTGCTTACAGTGCTTACAGTGCTTCCTCTTCGTCCCGTTGACCCAGTAGTGTAGGGCATGGGATATGTCAGGACAGAATTATAAATTCTGCTTACTTAATTCTATTCTATCTTTCATTGAGACAGGATTAACTTTAGATCTTACATAATTCATCCACCTCATACACAGATTTTTCGATCAAAAACTTTTCAAGTTGGTTCTTAAATGTACTTAGGCTATTGCAGTTGGTAATATGTGATGGAAGAGAATCTAATATTTTGTTTCCAACATAAAAAGGTTGCTTTTCAAACATTTTTGTATTGTGGAAAATAGCAAAACGGTTCTTAAATCTAGTATTATGTGAATGATCACGGACAATTGGATGTCCGTAGTCCTTAGCATACAGAACAACTTCAAAAATGTAAAGGGAAGTGTCAATATTTTGAGTCTTTTGAACGCCTCTCTGCAGTGATCACCAGCCTTGAGGCCAGCAATGAGTCTCACCGCCCTCTTTTGCAAAACAAAAAGACGATTGACCGACGTTTTGTTGGCCATCCCCCAGAGTATAACAGAGTACCTGAGGTGGGTCTCAATGAGGCCATGGTAAACTAGCATGGAAAGACTCTTGATCCCTAATTTTGCAAAATTTCTGAGAATGAAAATTGAGGAAGAAATCTTTGAATGAATTTTGTCGATTTAATGCTCCCATGTCAGATTACAATCCAATCTGACACCAAGGAAGTCAACCACCTCCGCGTGACTCAAATCGTTATCGCCTATAAAGAGGTTTGGATGAAAAGTTTGACTGAAGTTTGTACTCTGGACTGTTTGGATTTGCATGAAGTTAGTTTTGTTTGGGTTGACTGAAAGTTTGTTTTCCTGAAAAAATTGGGCAACATTGTTGATTTTGATGTTTGCGTCGATTTCGGCTGATTGTCTGTCCATGTGACTGACCAGAATGGTTGTGTCATCCGCAAACATGAAAAGATCATTGTTAGGGACAACACCATCCAAGTCATTCACATAGATCAGGAAAAGTAGGGGCCCAAGAATTGATCCTTGAGGCACCCCAAATTTAACTGGTGATTTTTCTGATCAAAAGATTTCATTGTTTGAGATGATTTCCGTTACCTGGGAACGATTTCCCAAGTAAGAACGTAGCCAATCATAGATTTTTCCGGAGATTCCCGTGTTTTGAATTTTCCTGAGAAGAATTTCAATGTCGACGCAGTCAAATGCTTTTGATAGATCAGCAAAACATGCAATTGCACATTTGCCCCTGTCCACAGCACGTGTGCATTCGGAGACAAACTCAACCAAAACGAGCTTGGTTGATTTTCCTTTGCGGAAACCAAACTGTTTTGAAGAAAAGAGATTGTTTGATTCCATCATATATGCCATGATCTGGTCATATACAACTTTTTCAAAAAATTTTGAGATTGAAGGAAGCAGAGAGATTGGACGAAAATTGTTCATGTCTTTGTGATCTCCTTTTTTGAAGAGTGTCTTGATTTTTGAGGTTTTGAATCTATCTGGAAAAATACCTTTTCTCAATGACAGGTTGATCAAATGCATGAGAGGGACAGCAAGTTCGTCTACACAGTTTTTCAAGATTTTCATTGACACCCCATCAATACCGAATGAACTTTTTGACTTAAAATGTTTGAAAAGCTTTACAATGTCATTTAAATTAACAGGAGTGAAGTCATTGAGAATACTGTCAGTAACTATTGTACCTGTATTAAAAGTGTGAGTTAAGTTAGGTTGAACCGTTCTGGTTGCGACTGAAGCAAGAAATTCGTTGAATTTATTACTAACTGAAACAGGATCAGAGATCTCCAGACCATCCACCCTGATGGGACAGTGAGACCCTACACTTTTGGAGGACGGCCTGTTCTCATTGATGATTTTCCATGATTCCTTTGAAATGCAATCAGATTGCCGCAATCTGTTTTCGAGTTCAATTTTTTTGTGTTGTTTGACGACTTTTCTAAACGTCTTTTTGGTGTTTCTATAATGTTTTTCATTTTCCGGAGTTTTGTGTTCAGAAAAACTTTTGAAGGACTCAACCATGTTGCTTTTTGCAGAAACCACCTCCTGACTAAAAACCTTTTTCTGGCTAAGTTTCGTTGATTTTTTGTGCTTGAGTTTGGAAGTGGACAAAGGAAAAGAGGCGTCGAAGTGGTACGAAATGGTATCCATGACGTGATTTACAGCATGGTCCAGATCATCGCCACCCAACGCCTCCCTCCAGTCCTCCATCCTTAAACGAGCCTTGAACTCCTGAATATTTGAGTGAGATATTTTTCTCGACTGAATTCTTTTCTTGAAAGTGTTGGAAAAAGTTTTGAAGATACCTACAACTGCATGATGGTCGGAAATATGCGTGAATAAAACAGAAGAACTTATGGGATAGCTAGAGAAAATGTTGTCAATGCAGGTGGCAGATGTCGCTGTGACTCTTGTTGGATCGTTAATTGTTGGTTTTAAATTGAAGGCTTTCATTTCATCCAAGAAAATTTTGCTCCTCCTATCAGACTTGAGCAGATCAATGTTGAAGTCACCTCCAACAATCAAGTTGTCTGAGATGCATCCAAAAAGATTGAGATGCATCCAAAGTTGTCTGAGATGGTCAACTTTGAAAATCTGTAAAAAATAAAAATTGAGGTCGTAACCAGAGACCAAGCAACACACATGTGTATCACACATTCCTATAGACCAATAAACAGGTTTTAGATCGATTCAATGTACCAAATGGGCGTGGCGAGTCATTTAACAGAATGGTGATTGCGTCCCATATGTGCCTTCGGTCCACTGGATTTGATCAGAGTGTCCCATATATGTGTCATCGGTCCACTGGAAACACCTTGAGCGACACATGTATGTGACGATTGGTAGTAAAAATGTAATCAAACATTCAAAAATGTAAAAAACATTCGTATAAATCTATAAATGTAATTTTATTTATTCTCAATTTTAATCAATCACCAACATTAAATGTAGTACGATATGGAATAGAATGAAAACACTTATTCCTGATTTAAGTTGCCTAACCTGACTGCAGATGTTTAGTTTGATGTGGTTGGGTTAGATCAAGGAGGTTATATTCTAATACTGGAGGTAACACACAATGCTAAAAAAGCGAGCCGCTGATTTTGTTTGGTTGGCAATCCTGAAGTACCAATTTGAACTGTTTGCCGAAATGAACGAGTCAGCTAAGGGAGTCAAATGAATTGTGAATCAATTGCCTGGTGAATCGGTTTTAATGGGCAATTATTGGTAAGCAAATATGCATTAAAAGGGGAAAACAAACAAAAACAGAAAATAAATTTTGTATATAAAAATTTGGTAATTAGTTTCAAGTTAAGGAAAACATGTTTATTTTTTTTAATAAGATAAAACTATTTTAATAAATTAAACTATTTTAATTGCAGATAATATAGAGGATAGTTTTTGTATTAAAAGAAAATTCTCCTCCAATTCTACTAGGTGTCAATTATAATTAACTATAATATAAGTTATATTTCAGAAAAGTCCCAATAAAATAAAATTTCAGAACATAAAATTTGTGGCCTAAATAAGTTATTAATTATGATTATATTTCTTAGGCTATTTATGAAACCACTATTGACAACTACAAATCAAATAATTGGTATTTAATATTCTGTTAAATACCAAACTAATCAAATTCAAAATTGGTTACATTCAAGGAAATTAGAAACACACACGTAATTATTATTCAAGACTCTTGATTCCTTTACCGTTTGCCGGTTAGCGTACCTATTCATTCGTTCATTGTTCCCAGAAGATTCGAACCATTTCGTTGATTCGAATATCTTTTAGCTACCGTTCAAAGAACGACAAAACGGTACTTCAGGATTGCCAACCAAACAAAATCACCGGCGCGCTTTTTCGCCAAAATTAACCTATCAGTGTTACCTCCAGTATTAGAATATTACGGAAGCCCTGAAGGGCCAAAGAGTAAGCGGTCATTTTTTACACCGCCGTGTTTGAAAGACGGCGAGCCGAGTTTGGAAGGCGGCGAGCCGTGTTTGGAAGGCGGCGAGCCGTGTTTGGAAGGCGGCGAGCCGTGTTTGAAAGGCGGCGAGCCGTGTTTGAAAGGCGGCGAGCCGTGTTTGAAAAGTGGCGAGCCGTGGTTGAAAGGCGGCGAGCTGTGTTTTAAAGTCGGCGAGATGTATTTGAAATTCGGCGAGTATTTTGATAAAGTAATTAAGAGTAATAATTAGATATCTGATATTAGATTAGGTATATGACTAGATATAATCTCATTTGCAAACTAATTAAAAAATATTACAACTTTCATGCCAGATTTCTATGAAATCAGAGGTCCCAAAAACAAAGAAATCTGTTTGGTTATGGTCATCATAACAAATGCACAGACTAATTTTGCTCCAGAGATTTGATTGTTTTGGTTATTTTTCAATTTTATAAGAGGATGAAAATCTGTTTAAGAGTCAATAAAAAAACTTTTAATTATTAGTCTTAGTTAATTTATCAAAATGCTCGCTGAATTTCATATACTTCTCGCCGACTTTCAAACACGGCTCGCCGACTTTCTAACACGGCGATCGCCGACTTTCTAACACGGCTCGCCGTCTTCCAAACACGGCTCGCCGACTTTTAAACGCGGCTCGCCGTCTTTGAAACACTGCTCGCCGTCTTTGAAACACGGCTCGCCGTCTTCTAAACACGGCGGTGTAAAAAATGTGTGCGTACTCTTTGGCCCTTCACGGAAGCCCTGAAGGGCCAAAGAGTAAGCGGTCATTTTTTACACCGCCGTGTTTGAAACACGGCGAGCCGTGTTTAGAAGACGGCGAGTCGTGTTTCAAAGACGGCGAGCCGTGTTTCAAAGACGGCGAGCCGCGTTTAAAAGTCGGCGAGCCGTGTTTGGAAGACGGCGAGCCGTGTTAGAAAGTCGGCGATCGCCGTGTTAGAAAGTCGGCGAGCCGTGTTTGAAAGTCGGCGAGAGGAATATGAAATTCGGCGAGCATTTTGATAAATTAACTAAGACTAATAATTAAAAGCTTTTTTATTGACTCTTAAACGGCTTTTCATCCTCTTATAAAATTGAAAATAACCAAAACAATCAAATCTCTGGAGCAAAAATAGTCTGTGCATTTGTTATGATTGCCATAACCAAATAGTTTTCTTTGTTTTTGGTACCTCTGATTTCATAGAAATCTGGCATGAAAGTTGCAATATTTTTTAATTAGTTTGCAAATGAGATTATATCTAGTCATATACTTAATCTAATATCAGATATCTATAATTATTAATCTTAATTACTTTATCATATACTCGCCGAATTTCAAATACATCTCGCCGACTTTAAAACACGGCTCGCCGCCTTTCAAACACGGCTCGCCGCCTTTCAAACACGGCTCGCCGCCTTTCAAACACGGCTCGCCGCCTTCCAAACACGGCTCGCCGCCTTCCAAACACGGCTCGCCGCCTTCCAAACACGGCTCGCCGACTTTCAAACACGGCGGTGTAAAAAATGACCGCTTACTTTTTTGGCCCTTCAGGGCTTCCGTAGCTTCCGTAGAATATAACCTCCTTGGGTTAGATGGTAATTTAGCAGCAAGCAGAAGCAGAACAAAAATGGTGAATTCGGATTGTGTGTTGTTATTACCACTGATCTAAGGGAATTTCAGTATATTTGTCATGAAATGCTAGTATCCTTGTAAATTGGCAATTAATTTGGGGTTTTAAAAATAATAGGAAATTATTGAACAAATATTTTTTTGACGGATTGATCTGAGAAGTATGTTGTGTAATGACTGGATAATTCTTTATAATTCAAGAACATTTGACAGTGAAGTGATGTTGTTGTGAAATGTTACCTTCAAAAGGTTATTTTAAATCTTTAAACTGCCCTTATTTTGACAATGGCTTTTGCGATCGTCCCCACTGTCATTTTCGTCACACTAGAAAAGGTAATGTAGCTCAATAAATGTTTCTTAATTTGATGGGACACTTTGAGAGGTTATGTTTATATTATTACAAGGAGGCATATGAGCCTATTTTTGAATAAGATCTATTTAACTAGGCCTAGGCTAGTTTTAGTCCTCCAAAGGCATTTCACAGCTGATTTTCTTTAATCTGTTTTTCCATCGACTACTGTAATCACAGTCAGTCATTTTCATCAATCCAATTGTAATTATCAAATATCCAAGTATATAGGCCTGGCTATACTAAGTTAATTCAATTTTTCATAAATCCTAGAATTTGTTATGCCTAATAGCCTACTTTTTTGCTGCTTAAGTTTACAATGTTACTCTTCAAATCAAAATGATCTTCTACTAATTTAACCCTCCAAGCGCTAAACATCGCGATCGCGATCGGCAACACGTATAGCGCTATCGTTGCGATCGCGATTCATTTACAAGGGTTTACTACGATCGTCACAGATCCGTTGTTTATTGACGGATCGGCATATATTTTATATAGTATTGAAGAGAAAATATCATTCTATCTAAATACTTTTGTTTCAATACATATTTCAGTGGAAAATCAAATTTGGCTAACTTGTTTGTCAACATCAGCTGTTTTTTGGTCGTCTAAAGTACAGCTGCTACATCGCAAATTGTTATGGTTATGTTATCTTTTTATGCTAAGAATAGGGTTACCATACGTCCTCTTTTCCCCGGACATGTCCTCTTTTTAGAGCATAAAAAAACGTCCGGGCGGATTTTTGACAATCAGTCCGTTTGTCCGGCTTTTTGGAAGCAGCAAAATGAATATCTGTATTTATGGTTTTACCTAACCAATAAAGAGGTTTTGTTATTGTCACTGCGTCCATATTGTTAGTAAACCGCATTTGAATTGGTTTAAAATGTTTAACCTAGAGTAAGAAGTAATACCATATGTACTTTAAAACAGTTTTTACGATAGGCTATTCCTTATTCCTTTCCGTTCATAGTTAAGACGTAAGCTCCAGCAATGAATATACAATCCAGTGCCGCCAATAGTCGGGTTGCATTTGTTGCTGTCAGCAGTCTTTTGTCTATTGATTGAGGTTATGTTTTAGCAGATTATTGGATTTTTATTTGCTACATCTTAGTTTGATTAATGCGACCATTGGTTTGGGAAATGATCTGATTAGTTATTATTGACAAGAGTTTATTCCTAATCGTGAAAAAGTAACCGAGTAATTGTTAAGGGACTATTGGAACTATATTTCATTATCTAAAACTAACTAATTATATTTTTTGTACATTTTTTCCTTAACTTTGATTTAATTTAAGGTTTACCTTGAAAAACCTCCTCCTAACTACCGTGTACTACGGTAATTAATTATGAGCTCTAGACGTGTCACAATATTTTTCTCATATGTTTGTTGGTATGGTTCTTAGAAAATTATATCTAATAAATAACAAAAGAAAACCTATACTGATTAGGTAAAACCCATCTATTTATTTTCTAAATATTAAATTTAATTATGGAAATTTGCACCCTCTTTAGTTTTTGAAGTTTAAATTAAAAAAGGTGAGATTTACAATAAATTGTACTAAAAACATTTTACTGTTTCTCACTCTTTTATATTTATTTAATTATACATAGGGGGAGGGGGGTGTCAGGAATTAAGATTTTTGTGATTGATTAATCCGGCTCGTGACGAGTACTGGGTGTCCTCTTTTTCATCCCGGAGAGTATGGTAACCCTAGCTAAGAACATATAAACATCATATATCACTGGAAAGGTAATAAGATTTCCAACATTTTGGCTATCTCAGATTTTTTTATTTGACTATGTAATTATGCCCTGAAATGGAAAAACCTGAAGACGAGGGTAACAAAAAAAAAACTACCCTTGATATCTAGAAATTTGGAAAAAAATAAATGGTAAGTAAGATCTAATGAATCATATTTTCTAATAGTAGACATTTTTCTGAACAAATTGATATGCAATATAATATACTTTTCATATCATTAATAACTATCATGCACATTTGCTTAAATGCTTGCGCGAAACTTAAAAAAATGGTCAGCACTTAAGGACTAATATACGTCACTTGGAGGGTTAAACAAGAGTAAGCTAAACTTATATAGGCCTAGGCCTTGACATTTTACTGAGTAAAATAGACTGAATAGGCTATGTGTATGTGTATGTAGGTATATACTACTGAATACCCTTCGTAAGGAATAAAAATCATTTTTAGAAGTAGGCCTAAAGCAAAGTGAAGGTTTCTCTTATTAGAGAACAATGCTGCAAACCCCCTGAAAATGGTGGGTAAGCTTATGTTGATATTGGTAAGCAATGAAGCTTAAAAATTGAAACGGGTAGTTATTATTTCAATAGGCCTAACAGTTTTTATTGCAAAAACTTATATTCAACATTTTAAGGCCGGGTTGTGGACAATTTTTGGAAATGTACAAAGACCTTTTATTTGTTTGAAAAGTGGCTATGGCCCAACTTAACCTAGGCTATAGGCTATGCTTAAAAAATGTATGACACATAATCTCCTTTTGTAGATGCATTTTCATAAAAGTAAAAATAAAAAAATTCATACTTAACATTTAAATTATAGCCTAGTTGGATATGATTTTCTTCCTAATGTTAAGTTTGATCGCCTCCCATTTTTGGTAGAAATTTTAATTTTAATTTTAATTTTGATTTCAATTTTAATTTTGGTCAACCTGCATTGTGACTGAAGATGAGCTTTCGAGTTCGAAATCGATATCACACATGCAAAAATTAAGGATTGCTAAGGTAAGGTTTTAAATTATTTCTACTATACAACAAGCAATCCAGAGGCTAAAATGAATAATGATCCCATTTTTGACACAGTAGGCCTAATTCTGTAAGGTTGGGGTGTCGGCATTTTGTCTCCACTAATGTTCCCTTATTCCTGAATATTTTGGTCTCTTCACCCTCGAATTTACACTTAGGCTATCTAAAAGTAGAATTCTTGAATTTGTAATATATATTATATCAAGGTAACCTCTAAATATCACAAATGTTAAATAAATACAGGGTGTTTCAGAACACCCCCGGCAATATTTTAGGGCATTGTTTCTGGACCAAAAACAGATATGAATATCATAATAATAACGTCCAAATGCCATCAGTTATCCACACAACTGCCATTTTGTTTTTTACTCATAACGTAATAATTTTTATTTCCATAATGAATAATTGTATTAAAGTCAGATTTGGCATATGAATCTTTATCACACCAATTTTATTTCCTGGAAAAATCTATTTTGGCCTGATGTGTGTTTTCAAAATAGCGACAGGAGTGTATTTTCAATGGTGTGAAAAAATAAATTGGTGCAACAATAAAACTAGGCACAATATATTTATTTGGTTAAAATTTTATCCCTAGATCTGGCCCATATATATTGAGTTTCTACAGGTGACGGACATATTTTGACCTGTTTGTACTTGTCACTTGTAATATTCTACGGAGTAAATATTTGAAACAAAAATTGTAGCTTAGTACACATAATTTACATTTCTGTTTCAGTGTAAAGAGTAAAATTATGATAGGCCTAGGCCTATACAAATATTTTGGTTTTAGCTATGTGTAGGCTTAGCGCAAAAATAGCTGCAAAAGTTTGAAGATGGTTTTTTTTTTAATTTAAAAACAAATACAAAAGAAATATAGAAGAAATTTATGTACATATTTGAGTCAAGTGTTGTACTGTGCCACCTACGTAGAAACATAAAAACATTAGAAATGTTTATAAAAATAAAAGTGTGTTAAAACAATTTTGTTAAAAGAGATTTTTGTAAAAAGTCACCAAAAATGATTTTTACCGAAGTAGTAGGCCTAAAATTTAAAATGAATCAAACTCAAATAAGAATATATGTTTGAGCGAAATAAATAAAGGACCTTTTTAAAAATTTATCACTAAGAAAGGATATTTAGTTTGAAAAGAAGTAAGTAATCATTGTGGGAATGAATATTAATATTTTGTACAAACAAAAAAGAGATTTTAAAAACATGTTTCCCAGCTGATCAGTAAGTGATAGACCAAAATGGTCAGCAGACAAATTGTAGTTTGAAATTTCCTTTTTATGGTGGCACTCCCGTTTCTGAGTGATTCATATTCATTTTCCTATTGGATAGGCCTACTGATTTTTCTTCTTGCTCATGTATTTTGCCTCTCACCAGAATATTTGTTTTAATCACATATTTTTATGATGTGAATGTTTTTGGCTGAATAATAGTCAGAGGATAGTATGTATGAAAATTAATCCTCAGAATCTCATCTTTCTATTGGTAGGCCCTACAATTTTTTATGTTTTAAAACAAAGAAAACAGTTTTGTTATAACGTTTGATTAAATAGCATATGGTACTGTCGAATTTCGACCAAATTGTCAAAAATAGGGTTCCCATTTGTTAGTAAGGAAAAAAGAGGAGATTTTAGTTATCGATTTAACTGGAGGGAGGGTGTCAAAAAAGTAAAAAAAAAGGTTAGGGGTCTTGAAATTTTTAATAGGCATTGAAAACCATAGTTTTAAGGCACCTAAATCATAAAAAAATCTGTAATGCAATTTTTCAACCAAAGGTGCGTTTACACCAGAGGTTGATAACCAAAAGTTGTTGACTTTTACAGGTGGGCTACGACATTTGGCTAAAGTTAACAACTTTTGGCTGTCAAACTTTGGTGTAAACAAACACCTTTAAGATTATTATTTATTGAATAGGCCTACCTCAAATTGTTATTATTATTTATTGAATTTATTATACCCTCCAGTATTAATAAGGTACCGGTACTTGACTTAAACTCATCAACTGGATTAAGCCTCACTAAAATCCAAACATAGCTTAAAAATCATTAGGCCTAAGTTTTATCCTCGTCACCTAAAAAAATTATTATCTAACAACAGAAACCAATTATTAACAAGAAAGAGTAAATACAAGTTATCTGTTAAAATGTGCATAAGACAAAGGCCTTAAACTTTTAACTGTTTTCTATTTATTAAACATTTAAAAAATAAACGTATTAATCTAAATAATTAGGTTATCAATTATTTTGCTAACATTAGTAATGCCAGGTAATGCCTCAATGATTTTTGCCTGAAAGTCAAATAATCTAATTGTGACATATTACTTGATTACATGGTACAAGAAGCCTTCGTACAATACTATTAGACCCTACGCCTGAAAACACTGAACTCATTAATACTGAAATGGTCCCCGTCCGTTCAATTCCTTCAATCTGCTAGTTCTAATTCGGTTTTCTTCGGCCATCGTTGTAAATCTTCGTATTTATTGTAAGCGCTCGATTACAGGGAGTACAGCCTAAGACGAAATTTCTAAAACATGTTGAGAATAATTTCAAAGGACTATGTTTCAATGTGGTTATAAATAAAGCTGAAAATTAAAATATTTCTAAAACAATTTTAAATGTCGACGATTTTAATATTTATTTCATTTCAGTGTAGTAAAGCCTAAAAAGAGGAGATTTCCTGGTATAAACTATGTTAAAATTCCCATGTACTGTACTGAAATTTTACCCTTAAAATTTGGTAATCTACGGGGAAATCCGGTGATATGATAACCCTAGTCAAAATGCCAGCTCGTGTTAATTTTAAATTTAAATTAAACTCTCGAAATTTCAGATGTAGTTTTTAGGGTCAACACTAAATTCACTTGGCCCTACTACTTTTCATATTAGTTAAGACTTAAATAAGCTTGGACATAAAATATTACCAGTACATTGTTTCTCAACCTTACGTTCTTTTAAGTTGCTGTAAGCAACTGGTTTTTTTTTTTTGTCCCAAAACTTGTTACAATAAATAAGGCCATGAATTCGTTTAGGCCATAGTTAAGCAATAACAGTTTCGTTAGTAGGCCTGTCTAAGATTGAACCACATGTTCAAATTAATACTTAACTGTTATACTTAGATAATTATGTTTTGTGGCAGATAAAGCAGCTGAAGAAGGACCTCAGCCAGAGGATGACGACCAGTCCATGGAGACATCCAATGCTGTTCCTGGGGAATCAAACTCTGATGGCTCTTGGTCATCATCACAGCAGTCTAACTCAAGTGTCAGTTATAAGCCAACGCCAATTGTTGAGCTGAAGAAACGTCATATCCCCATCAATATAGCACCTTGTGTGACTATATCATCAACCTCGCAGAAGCGAAGAATCGAGTATGATGTCAAAGGAGTTAAAAAACCAAAGGTGGAATATATTCCGGAAGCAGTTAATAATGAATCAAATTCAAGCAATGTTTACCCAACAAATAATACAAGTACAATTTACAGAGCAACTAAAATATCTGATTACTCTGACCAATTGCCAAATAGAGTTGATAACCATGAAAATGCTCTCTTACAGGACAATGAAGAAAGTGAAGGTGAAATTGATTTTGACCAAGTTTCTAATGAGTTAAATTTTCTAGATGAAATACTTAAAGAGTATGAAAAGCCCGTATCGATATCAAAGATGGTTAAAGAAGCTGGTATTCAAGGAAAAGAAGAGCTAGAACAAATCAATAATGAGGTACTAAAAGATAGGGTAAACAATGGTATAATAAAGAATAACCAAATTTCCTCGGACATAACTAACAATAGTCTCTCCTCTGAATCAAGCCATGCTTGTTCAAGTGATAAAAAAGAGCACAATGACTCAGATGAGAAAATTAAATCCAGCAATAGTGATTCAAAACCTAAAATTTTAGATAATGGTCCAACAAATACTGAAACTCAAAAGCCAAGGCGTAAAAGCTCTAGCTCCAGTACATCTTGTATTGAAACTGAAAATAAGAGTAATGAGCATAAAAGAAAATCTGTTGAGTACCACAAAAGTGACAGGGACAAAAACAAGAATAAAGAAGGAACTGAAAATGTACAGAGTTTATCCAAATCATCAAAACGAGAACAAGAAGGCGAAAGTTCATTTGATAAGTTGTTAAAAAGTGAGTCTCACAAATCATCGAGTTCATCTAAAAAGTCAGAAGGAGAGCATCGGTCTCGATCTAACAAAACTTCAAATAACAAAAAAGATGCTGAACATAAAAGTATTCCTAACAAGTCTACGAGGAAAGAGTCCGATCGAGAATCTAGCTCTAATAAGGAGTCAACTAAAAGGTCTGATCGAGAATCTAGTTCTAATAAATCATCAACTAAAGAGTCAGACCATAAGAAAAGTTCCTCCAAAAGTTCCAAAAAGGAATCTGATCATCATTCTAAGTCTTCAAAATCTTCAAGAAGTGACCATCATGAATCTAATAGAAAAAGGACTGATAGTCTTGAAAGTCATAATAGTAGTAAGAAACCTAAAGAAGATCCAAAAACAGAACAAAAACAAAGTGACAGAAAAAAAATATCTAAACACAAGGATGAAAGTAGTCATAGAAAGGAAACTAATGAAAAAAGAAGTACCAAGGTAGACAACCACAAAGAAAATCCCATAAGAGAAAAAAGTTATCAAGAGAGTAGGAAACGGACACATTCAGGTAGTGTAAAATAAATCCTCATTTTTCATTATCTACACCAAAATAGAAATAAAATTGAATGAAATCATTATAGGCCACATTGTTAACCTACAATATTAACTCTAACTGTGGTAACAAAAAATTTTTAAGATATATCAATATAATGTTTTATATATTATAGTTAAAGGAACAATAAATAAATGGCTCCCTAGGTGGTAGCAGGTAAACGGGTTCGGGAACCTAAATAAGGTCACAATCTTTCTGCTTGGGGAAAGGAAAGAGTAGTCGGCTGACTAGCTGGCTTATATAACGTAAATGGGTACTTGTTACCTTCACCTTAAGCCACAATATCTTTTTAGGTTATTTTGAACTGCAATCTTGGAAAACACATAAATTGAAAGAAGGCTATTTATTGAACATTGTTTGAAAATTAGACGTTTTTAAGTTTTACGGTTTTTGGGTTGTTCTTTTTGAAGTCAGCCATGTCAGCCTGCGGCTGCGACACTGGTTTAGTTATAACTGTCTAGCAGTGGTGTCATGGCAATTTTTGCAGTGGCGGAACGGTACACGTACCTGGCCCAAATTTGAGGTATTGCGTCCCAACGCCCTGCAACCCCCCCAACTACACTTACAAAATTGTTTATGTTATATGATTTTTAACTGCCCAATTTAGTGTTTTGACTTTTTAACGAGGTTTTTTAGTTTATTTTTTATGCTGTCTGCTAACTTTTAACTTGATTAAAAAGAAATTCAAAGCCGAACTCAAAAACTGTTTTTGGCAGGCGTACGTAGCCGCAGTAGACTAGGCCTGTTGTAGAAGCGGCAGATGCCATCATTGAAGCGGTATCGCCAGTGTTAGAATCACTCATGATTACAATTAATTATTTATTTACAACTAAACTATTTGTGCTTTACATTTGGTTAACTATTTAAATCCTATATGCTTATTTCATTAGAATTCCCGGACGATGTATTAATAGGCTAGAATAGAAGGCCTGACTAGACACAGAGCAAGCGCAATAAACAAGCCAACAAGAATAGGCAAAGTATAACGAGATAGGAAACACCACAGAGTGTTTATACAACATCTAAACTTCTGGAAGAAAAATACATAATAAAGTAAAATATAGTTGTTTCGAAAACATTGCCCATATTTTAAAAGCCAATGTGGGTGTTGTAAACAAATTTAAAGTTTTAGAATGTTTCTAGTTTTTTTGATTTATATAAAAAATTCATATGAACAAACAGCTTTGGACGGTCTTACTCTGCGCAAAGCGATCATGCATTATTTCCCGAATGCATTCAGCTAATCTAGGTCATTTTAGAGGTTATGACAATTTTCAGTCAGCATTCGATACAGTTCTCATCACTTCTCATCAAACAACTGTCCATACTGATTGTGATGATAGCGTCTTTGGTGGCAGGCATTCATATCACTGTATACTTTGATGTAGTTGTTACCAAATAAAAGCTAATTTACTTGATCAGCCGCTATGAGCGCTGTTACCAAAGAGAACACGATTGGTGTTGGACCGCAAATTGTAAACTGTAATCCTATCCGTGGACTCGGCAGTCGGTGAACGCTATATCGTTAGTTAGCTTGTAATCTTGTTGCTTGGAAAATATTTCTTTATTTACAATTAAATTTGTTATACCAAATTTTATTAAATCTCCACTTCCGTCCAAAACCAGTGCCGGAACGGCGTTCCGGCGCGTTCCGGTACCATGACACCCCTGCTGTCTAGACGTTCTTTGGTATGCCTTATCACTACAAGGTGATTTGTTTTGAGTTAGTGAAAGTATTTTTTACCTTTATACTAATAACAATCATAACCCAACCACCCCAGCGAAGCTTGGCTGAGTATGTGTAACAGGCCCGGTGTTGAGGCCGCGGGCGGAGATGCGTTCGCCACAATCTTGTGAAATGGCTGATTTTATAATTTTAAAATGAAAAAGTACACAGAAAATATTTTTTGTAACTTTGCCCCCCCCCCCAAAATAATTTGGGCATATATATCAAAATTCCAAAATCTACATTTTGATTAGGATTTTACGGAGAACAAGAAAATATATTTCTAAAGGCAATAAGCATTTGAAAAAAATTTATGGAAAAAAAATATATAGGCCTATATATACCTATGTCCATACGGTACTTACTCTAATCACATAAGAACACATATAAAATCAAGCTAGGAACATTACACAAATTTATACTCATATAAATGGTTATAAACTTGATGAAACGTTTTATTATCTGCAATAATGTAAATTAACAGTTATGATACCACCTTTAATCACTCATAACCTCAGAACAATTTGTGTAATAGGTAGTTAATTGTTTACAAAGTAAGCAGATGGCAACAGTTTTGCCCAAGATGTTTCATTGCATATTACAAGTAACCAATCGTGATCAGTCATTTGAAATGGGTATATTCAGAAAGATTGGACCCCCGGTTGATAACCATAAAGTTACGTCACGCTTTCTAACCGCTTAAAAATCAATGTAAACAGTTGCCAAATGTAAATAAATGTTATTAAGCTTTTCTTAATTAGTTTTCCATAAAAATAAGATGTAGGATGTCTTACTCACCCAATTGGAGAATCATTAGACTTTGAAGTAAGTTATTGGATTTTTGGAGCTGGATAACGACAAAATATTGAAACAGAAGTTGTGATATGGGTAAATGAAAGCACAAACAATCATAAAATATTTTTCTTTAGGATGATAATGCTCCTCTTCTCACTCAAAACGATGTTAAATTGTTAATGTCGTTAATTAGGACATGAGATGACGGTATTTTTTATTGTTGTCGGTATTTTCATATACATGATAAACATGTTTCCCCAACATTTAAATCCTTAAAAAATTGCCAAATATTGATACAATTTTGTGTTTAATGTCATCAATTATTGATCAACTTAGATTTACTAACAAAACCCTTCGACAGCAATCCTACATACTCGATCCTATGGTGTATTTATGGGGAAAGTAAATAATCTGAAATTCCATTGGAAATTCTCTTGAGTACGCAGGTATGCTGCCACGGAGGTATTTTTACATATGAATTTAAATTAATTACATTACATCGGGTAGGCCTATTTGATGTATAGGGCCTACAGTAAATTAAAAGATACAGAAAAAAATGTATTATTCTTTTCAGTATCTGAATCTGAAGATTCAAGTGATGATGATGTGGAAATAATAAGTGAACATGAATCTATCATTGTTATTGACTCTGAAGAGGATACACATTCTGAAAATAGTATTTCAAGTAAGAAAGGTACAGTTGAAAAAATAGAAAGTTCACCTTCGCCACCTCGTAGTTCTGGCATACATTCACCTGTGTTCCCTTCGGATTGGTCAGACCGATCAGATGAAGAGGATAATGACCAAGAAAATGTTATACAAGAGCAAACTAACTCCAATACAACAAACAGACAGGACGACGCTTCACTACTGGATCATGTGAGTGAATAATCAGTTTAATTAAATAATTTATTAGGGTACTGAATTCCTGATGAAAAAACTATTCTGGGCAAGAACTGCCCTTAACTTCCAGAACCAGAACTGGACCAGCTCTCGGGTAGAATTTTTGTAGTTCAGAAGGGACAATCTGGCCAATTTTAGAAGTGCGAAGATCTTGTACTGGACCAGATGTGGTTAAATTTTGTGGTTGATATCTCTGGTCAAGCTCTAGACCAGTTCAAGAAAATTAAAATTAATTGACTAAATATGGAACAGAATTGGGCCAGATTTAGAAGGACGGTTAGATGTCTTGAGTAAATTTAATAAAAAAAAAATTATTATGAGTATTGCGACTCTGAAATGCTAAAATTTATTATACCATTAATTACGGTACTCAAAAATGATATCAGGGTACTCAAAATATTGACTTAAGATGTCTCAGGGCAATTTTGGCTGAAATGGTGATGTAACTTCCGGGGTGGGAATTCCCGTCTTTAGGTACTGGTGCCGGTCTTTGTCCAACTACTCACTCTTTTTCAGCCCCACACAGTCACACAGTAAATAGTTTATTATTATGCAATAGTTGTTATAAAATCCAATTTTTGTGTAAAAATATATTTACAACACCACCCCTCCCCCAACATTATGCAAGTCTTTTAATGTTCAAAATTGTCACAGATAATATTTTAAAAAATTTTAGGCAATGTAAAAAATATATAATGTCTGGAAATACTAAAATCTATAATTAAAACAGTAATATTACTAAAGACTATATACATTGACAGACATATATATATATATATATATATATATATATATATATATATATATATATATATATATATATATATATATATATATATATATATAAAAGACTATATAAATGACTGTGGACACAAACATGAAACACAGAAAAAGAACGGAATGGCCAACACGGACCCAAAGGGTGCCAAAAGTTATAGCGAAGCATGTCAATTTTAAGCCCCAATCGGATACAACCTTCCCTGTATATAGCTGAGCTCACACTGAAGCAATGTTGGTGGCAGGAGAGGAGGATGAGAATTCCCGCCTCTGTCAGTGGTGCCACTACCATGTTGCGGGAATTCACTCCCCTCACTAAACGTGTTAAAATGTATTGTCGAAACACAAACTACAGGACCAAAAACTCTAGAAAGAAAGTTTAAATATTTAAAATAACAACACTTTAAACGAACATGAACAATCGATATTTAGTGTTTTTTTACAGAAAAGTATTAAGTTATTAAAAAAAATAAAAGTTTGAGACTTTTAATTGGTAAAATTAGTTATAGTTTTGGATTAAAACAGCTGGCTCACTTGGTTTATATGCCCCCTGTATAATGCACGAGAACAAATTAATAGGACTAGTAAGTTGTAATCGGTATTGTTATTTTTTTAAACCTATAACCTAACATAGTTTTTAAAATGTCTAACATAGTTCTGCATTTAACATGGTGGCTTATTTCAAACCGGATCTTAATATTTTGTACACATTCTTGATCAGTTCAATATACCGGTTATTTGTAATAGCCACTTGAAGTATTTCAGAATAAAAAAGCCGTTAACGGTTTTTCCAATTATCTGGTGTTTTCTGAGCTTTCTAAAGGATAAAACTATCATTGTCAAAATCAGTATGAAATTTTCACCACTTTGAAAAAAATTCCAATAACCTAAACTAAAGATTTAGGTTACATACCAAACAAGTACGTAATTTTATTTAATGCCTATAATTGTTACACACCCTGATATATTTTGTTTCTCTTTTTTTTTTTGTATACGAAGGCTCATTGTTCATATTTTAAAATTAAAAGGTTAAATGCATTTAATTGAATACTAAAAACTGGGGACACTTTGTCATATACAAATTAAACTTCAACTCATATTTTGTATCATGTATATATCTGATCTCATATTTATATCTTTTTAAAATGTGTGTGTAGCGTGTGCAAAGCCGAATAAAGAATAGAGTGTCTTTGGGAAACGCTTGGAGGCCTCCAACAAGGAAACCAGTTGAAATCATGACACCAGCTCAAGTGAGTAAATTCATATTATGATGTAAAATATTTACTTTTATCTTAATCCATAAATAATACAATCACAATATTAAAATGCAAAAATTCTAATAATTTATAATATGTTCAGCATGGTGATCCAAGGTTCACACATCCCCAAACATTGTGGTTCTGTAACTCACCTTGCTTTCAGTAAAGCGAACCGATAGACCTACTCAAGGAGTTGATTGTTCCTTATCTGTGTTTTATTGTTTGGTTTTATCTTCTGAATAATATGTTTTATCTATTTTATAATGCTTTGTTTCTTGTAGTATTGGATAAACACTGACACTATTCTATGTATACTCCTGTATCATCATGAATAAAGAACTTTGAATCTGAATCTGAATCTGAATCTGTGATGAGCTAGCACAGTCTCTATCTTTACTGATTACAGGTGGTCTGGAATGAATAGCCTCAGCCGTGACTGAAAATTCCTCTCTTAAATTTAAGATTTTGAGGACATCTTCAGTAGGCCGTCCCATAGAGATGTGAAATAACTAATGGCACCCTCAACAAATATTTTTCATAATTGACTCATATTAGGGAAGTTAAATCAATATTAAGGTACAATTTTAGTCAACTTTATTTGTTATGTTTTTGGGTCCCCGAAAATGAATATGGGATGCGCTGATAGATGTCTTACTTGGAACATTGCTTTTTCTGCAAAAATAGTCACAATTTTGATGTTTTGTCTTAAAATCTAGGTTATGCATTTTATTAAAGAATTATTCTACACAAAATTCAAGGAGACAAAACTTTCCTATAAATTTTGTTCATAACACATTATTTTATGGCCAATTATTACAACCCTAGAACCAATGACAAACAGGCAAATAAAAAAAAAAAACTACAAAAAACCTCAAATCATGCATTTTACTGCTGTTTTCTCTTATGCAAACTAGCTTTTGATGCTTAAAACACAAAACAAAGTTTCAATGTCGTAAGTTGACAAATAGAAAAATATTTGACTATTTTTAGATTCTCGGGACAACTGGTAAAACAAATTGCCTGTATATTAAGTTACAAAATATGAATTCAAATAAATTCAATGGCATCTATAGAATGGACTCCGTGAGAGGACTTTCTTCACTCTCCAATGAATAGTACAATAATCCTTTGAGATAGTATATTATTTAAATTTTGGGATCCTTGTGCTTGGCCAATCGGCGCTTGGTCCCCAGTTTGGAATTTTTTATGCGAAATTCCGTATGAGCCAATAGGAGTGCGAGCTGTTGACTAGTCGTCGAATGTCTATGGTTAAGAGCGAAATCCTCTAATATAAATGTTATGCAAAACTGGAAACACGGATCTCTGTTGCCAACCACCGTTCTTTCTAAAAACAAATTACTCAACTAGTATTTTTTGTTATTGTAAACAAACAAACTTCAAAAGTGTTATTTAAAAATATCAATTTTCAATTAGCAATTGCTTTTTAAAACGTGTTAAGCTATCATATTGAAGATTGTCAGTGTTCCTTTTATTTTTATAGAATATTAAGCAACTCGGTAGCTTATGTTAGACTATGAAGAAATGAGATTTTTGCATGATTTGGGATTAAATTATTGAAATAAATTAAATGATATAGAATATGTTCTGATGTAACGTGAAGTTGGTGTAATAAATATGCTTTTATTACAACCTAACTACCACAGCGCTCTGCAAAATAGTGGCTTATGTATAGCAAACAAATAACGAAGGTATAATGTACAAACTCTTTGTCATGGAATGGCTAGCCTGCAATTGAATAGATCCAAGATTTAATGTTATCTAGGATGTTCAATAATAAATATATGTTTAAAGTTTATAAAATTATTTGTAAAAAATGCATTCATCATAACTAAAATTACTTTTTTCAGCGCCTCCTCCTGTTTGCTAAACTGAGAGACCAAGAAGAAAAAGACGAGTCACAAGCAGGTAAGTTTATGCCTTTTATTTCAAAAGATAGAATATTCACTCTCTGGTCTTCTTTAGTGTTCATGTCAGCACCAAGTCATCTCTTTATTGTGCTAGCTAGTAAACCTTGTAAACAGTATCTCGCACAGCTCTTTCCAGGAATGTTTTGACACATTTGTCCTCCTTTCTTTCCTCCTCTGGTGATAATTTATCTCAAGAACGGGTTAATTTGACTGTGCGCTTTCAAGGCCATACTTGAAAGAAGTCCAGTAAAATGCTTATTTTTTATATAAACTTTTTTATTTATTGTCCATAGTATATATTTTTAAAGTTTTATGATGTAGTATTTTTACGTCTGAGTTATAAAATAACATTGTTGTTAACATTTGTAAGCAACATTATTTCTTCCGGAGTGTTTCTTGATGATTAAAATTAAATACAGTAGACTACTTCTTAACTGGTCACCTTCCAACCGGTCTCCACTTTAGCCGGCCTAGCCTGACACAAAAACAACATCTTTTCAAGGCCATTTTTATATCAACATTGCTTAAACCAGTTGTGTTTCGCCAGGATGTTTTCTTATCTATCATTTAATTCAACATTATATCATATTAACAATCTCAAACCAACTA
This sequence comes from Neoaliturus tenellus, assembly GCA_030545055.2. Classification (NCBI taxonomy): domain Eukaryota; kingdom Metazoa; phylum Arthropoda; class Insecta; order Hemiptera; family Cicadellidae; genus Neoaliturus; species Neoaliturus tenellus. Next base: position 37,738,382 of record CM061535.1, read on the forward strand.
AAATGTACTGTACTGGACGGAAGAGAGTGCGTTTGGACTTGCAATTCAGTAGACCACAATAACGAACGTGTTATTATTATTAGTTTAGTTTAGTCGTGGATTTCATGGGTGTTGAATGTCATCTATAAACTATGTACATTAATATATTTAGTGTTGTTTTTAAGTCATAGTTGCATTTAGGCCATATAAAATTGTGGGTTGGCAGTCTTAAATGTACATTAGAAGCCCTCTAGTCCGGCATTGGATGGTTCGGCCGCTGGATAATCCGGCCGGCGTATTCCGGAAATGAAATGTTTAGATTAAGGCTTTTCCTACATAAAAAAATAGCCAAGAGTCAACTTCTCCCATTTTATCACTAAAATATATCAGTTCAATTAACGATTTCCAGACTATTTGGTTTTGGATATCTTCTAAAACTTTGTGTTAGGTGTTCTATTGTTCTTTGATCGTTATATTTTAGTTGGGTGTTTCGCAGCCCAGTCGATGTAACACGGAATATAGGTCACTAGACAGGTTCTGTCGCTTTTAGAGTCCCATTTATATGTTAGGGCCTTCGTTGACAGAAGACCAGTATTACTGTCTATTAAATGCAGTTTCATCGTCAGCGGCCGCTTGTCCAATTCCCGATCGTCATTTCGCCGCTACTATGTCTGAGAGGGAGCAAATCATGATGGTTAAAAAGTTGATATAGCATTGATTGGGCAAGTATGATACCTTTCATTGTTAAATAAATCTTAATAGTTCATTGTTGGAACACACATATAATACAGGTCTCTGTTTAACCCGTCTAATAAGCCGCCAGATAATCCGGCCATTTTGAAATCCGGCCGGTGGTCCGGTCCCGAGGTGGCCGGATTTGAGGGCTTCTACCGTTCATCGGTTTAATCGGCCAATTCATTATCCGGCCCGGCCTGGTCTGTAGATGGCTGGTTAAGAGGGAGTCTACTGTATTAGGCCTGTTCTACCCAGTTTAGTAGCCAATGGGACGATTCATTATTATTATTATTTTTTTTTTTTAGAGAGAATTTGGAGCAAGATAAGGATGTAAAAAGTTTTTGTTTGTCTTTTTCAGTTATTAAAAATGTTTTGTTGTATTCACTTTAGTAAAAACATGTTTCTGGCTAAAATAAATAATAATAAATAAGGTTTCTAGGTTTGATTTGAATTTTAAGTTTTGAAAACTGAACGATCGTTGATCATCCATATTATTATTTATTATTTTTATAGTTATACAGTTTTAAAATTTTTTGTAATTAATTGATGGTTATTGTAAGCATTATAGTATTATTTGATAAATAATTACAGACACTTTCAACAGTAGTTAATATTGTAAGTTCAGACTGTAAGCATTTTGAATCTAACCTCTTCTTCTGATAAAACAAATACTGAGAACATAACTAAGTTTTTACATCACCAACAGAAGTATAAAATTCTCCTGATTTCAAGTTGAGTATCTTCACCAGTGATGAAAATTTCTGTGATAATATCACAGTTTTACTAAAAAATTGATAACGTATTATTAATTTACAGCTAAAATTTATTGGTTCTGTTAATCATTTTTGCTTTCAGGTCGAGTCAAAATTGGCTGCGTGCCAAACGTCAAACTTCTCCTACAAGAAAAAGAGAGGTTGTTAAAAGGATCGAACAGAAATTCCAACATCAAGGAAAAAATACCAAGCTCAACTACACTTTCTAGATCAGCAGTGGCAACTCAAAATGAAAATGAAGACAAGGTGAGTTGGTAGTTTTAGAGATAACAAAGAAACATCTTCTAGTGGCAAAAGATAAAAAATACATAACTCCAGTCACTTCTATGTGATCTTTTGTTAAAACTTTGTACTTTTTTTTGTATAGGTATGATCAGAATAAATTGTTGGGCTTAAGTAGAGAAAAACATGTTATTATTTCTCTGTATAATCAAATATAAACATTTATTAATATTGCAATATCATAAATTAACAATGGGGAGTGGGGCTTAGAGAGACAGGCAAGTGATAAAGTCTAGGGCATAAATGGGAGGCGGGAGAAAACGTACCAGGTTGGAGGCTGCGTGAGGTGTCATAAATGTCATAATGGTTGGCATCATCGGATAGACAAGTTAGACGGTACGGTCAGGGATTTAGAGGGATATGAGAGAAAAAGTTCTAGGTTTTGGTAGCATTTTTAATCAGTCCAGGGTTGGCAGTTGCTTTAGGCGACAAAATTGAAAGATTTTTGTAAGGGTCCAAGGTTGATGACTGACACATCTGCCAAAACTGGTAAAAAATCATCAAGGTTTGTTGTAGTGCAACTTTGTCGCCGTCCAACTTAGTCGCCTTCCCATTTTTTACATGTTTTATACTTAGGCCTATTATTAATAACAAAAGACAGGCAATTAATAAAAACACAGTGCAAATCACTTATGAAGCCTTTATTGTGAAAAGTCTCACGAACATACATGTAACTTTTTTTGAAGATTAGAGTTTATTCCTTAAATAAAAATAACCAGATGCCCTATTTACACAGAATGCGTCACAGATAATACATAATAATTCTAAATTTACAAAATGATACAAGCAAAATAACGAAAATAACCACAAGAAATTTTTAGAACTACATACTTTTTTTACATTGGACATACACAAATACTACTAGTCAAACAAAACCCACCTCATCCATCAAGACTAATTACAAACATATTATCCTAAAATTTATATCCTTAGATATTAGGCTAGAAGGATGTATTATTAGACAAGAAATTAGGAAAGGATTTAATACTGCTTGGTAACAAAATCCAGTGTTGCATTCGCATAATTTATTGTGTTTCTAGGATGTGGTACCAACTGCGCCAATTCTGTCAAAACATCCAAAAAACAGAGGTGCAGACATATACGCCCGAAGAACTATGCTTGAGAAGCTCTACAATTGTCAAAAACAATTGTTGGAGCCTTACAAGCCATTTAAATACGCCAAAGAGAAGGTAGGTTGGGTTGTCATTTCAGTTTGTACTCTGATTTTTTACAGGATAGAATTTTAGATTAGATTTTTATATTGATGTTTTAACAAACAAAAATTTTGAATGTATATTTGTGAGGCTCCGTTCGATGTTTCAGAGATATTACAGGAGATACTTTTCAATTTGAGGTATTATAAAATTACCTCGAATATCCTATGTTTACTGTTCAACTCTTGCCATATCTAGTAAATTATCTAGTATGTCAGTTGAGCTTGCTCTTCGATCAACTAAATAAAAAAGTTAAATCGTTACAGTAGTTATAAGGAGGTTATAGTAGACTCGATAAATGGCATTCCATAGTCTGACTTGTATAATCCGATAATACTACGGCTGCAATATCCCACAAGTGTACGATTATTTAATTGGTGCAAAATTTTCTTGAAATACATTTTCAAGTTTTATTTTTGTTTTCATGTTCGTTTAAAAAAATAACTTTTGTATTAAAACAATTAGTTGCAAAACATTATAACTGGTTTTACCCATTGCTGAGGGCTATTTATAATTTTATAAGGTACCTCCAGTAATCCACAGCCTTCTAAAATCAGACAGGATCCTGGTCCCATTGTGTCGGATTATCGTGAGTCTAATGCATAATCAATACATCAAATTATTTTTTTCTTTCAGTGTCTCCAAGAAGAATCTAAAATTTGGTTGGCCACCACTCATGACACTTACGAGAAAGAAATGCACAACTTAATCATGCAGCGGAAAGCAGAAATCCCAAGCTTTACTCTCCGATATTTCAGTGAGTAAAGAGATAAAAAATAAATTCCTTTGACAGTCTTGTAGGTTTATAATAGTAGTGTGGAATCAAATATGTTTAATTTTTTATCAGGAATGGTAAAGTAAAAAGAATTTAATATAAAAATAAATAAAATGCAAACCATTACAAAAAATTGTTATATTAAACTTCAATATAGTATTATATTTTAAACAATGTTGAGACTAAATGAATGTGCTTCCATACTGTGCCGACTGCCAAACTTCTTGACCATGCAGCAATGTCATGGGTTCAAATCTGAGATATACAGTAAATATTATGAATGCCATTCGACCTGTACTGTTGCAACTCACCCCTTACCATGCCCAGGCCTGGATTAAGGCATGGGCCCGGGGGCCAGGCCGAGGGGGAAGATTTTCAAGGGTGGCAGGCTTTAGAGACTAGTTAAAATATGCTAAAATATCAGGAGCTTTTTATGCAGAATATTTGGTTTCACTCAAATATATACACAGAATAAAACTTAAATACCCCCATCGCAGCAGACCTGCGTACTCAGCGAATTTCCAATGGAATTTTGGTATATTTTATATTTCCCCATAAAATCCATGGCGATGAGAGTATGTAGGTTTGCTGCCATATGGGTTTTGTTGGTAAATATAAGTTAAACCCTACCTAGTAAATGTACATACCAAATTTTATCAGGTTATGGTGTTCTTTTTATTTTTCCCATAAACCCCATAGGGGTGAGTACGTAGGTTTGCCGCCATATGCGTTTTCTAAGCAGATATAAGTTAAACGCTTCCTAATGAATGTACATACCAAATTTTATCAAGATATTTCAATAAATAAGCAAGATAGAAGGTTTTGTTGATTTCCCATAAGCATAACATAGAAAACATAGTTTTTTGGATTTTCTCCATAACCATTTAAGTTAGGTAAAAAATTCAAAATACTAGATTGTTTGTTTTTTTAAGCTCTTTTAAATGGTTTACGTTAAAATTGTTGAATTTTATAAATAAAAATAAAAAAAGCCAAAAACCCATTTTTAACCCTTTTGAAACCCCATAAAACCCCGTTCCCATGGTCCAATCATTCTGGTTCGCGAACTCAATCAAGTAGATGCTGGCTTACACCCCTGTACCAAATTTCATCAAAATCGGAGGTTCCGTTCAAAAGTTATCGTGGTCATGGACACATACAGATATATATATATATATATATATATATATATATATATATATATATACATATATATCAATTTGAACGAACGGTGTTTTTGGCTTCTAGAGACCTCAAAATGAAAAAGTATCATGGTCCCGGGCTTAGGTCTTACCATGACTACTACCGTAATAGCGTATTCCCTATAGGGAAATTCGCTAATATTCCCTATAGGGAAATTCGCTAAAACAATTAACACAACTTAAAATAAAACATGAAAAATTTAATGAGCTTTTAGCGAATTTCCCTATAGGGAATACACTATTACAGTACTAGTCACGGTAAGACCTAAGCCCGGGACCATGTTACTTTTTCTTCTTGAGGTCGTAAAAGAGCTCAAAAAATCTAGTATTTGTAATTTTTACCCAGCTTAAATGGCTATGTTATTCATTAGTAAATTGTTGCGGACATTTTCTATCACTGATTAGTAAACAAAATTTAGGACATTTCTTGATTTGGAGTCAGATCCCGTCTTCAGGTGGAAGAAATACCTAGAACATAACAAAGTTAGTAAAAACACACCAGGCGAACCTGGAGAAGTCCATAGCCAATCCTGAAAACAGAAAAAGCTGTAACAAAAATTAAGTAAAACACCAATAAATTCACAAAGCTTAAACAGAAAACTGTGAAAGCAGTCAAAAACAAAGCACAAACAATAAAATTAAAAAATATACAGCATCAGTCATAATACAGCACAAGGGAGCCAACCAAACTCTAGGTGTTTCCTCCATGGGATCAGATTCCTACGGAAGCCCTGAAGGGCCAATGAGTAAGCATAAATTTTTTACACCGCCGTGTTTGAAACACGGCGAGCCGTGTTTATGAGTCGGCGAGCTGTGTTTGAAAGGCGGCGAGCAGTGTTAGAAAGTCGGCTCGCCGTCTTATAAACACGGCTCGTCATCTTTTAAACACGGCTCGCCGTCTTTTAAACACAGCTCGCCGTGTTTCAAACACGGCGGTGTAAAAAATGTATGATTTCTCTTTGGCCCTTCAGGGCTTCCGTAGATTCCAGATCCCGAAACATCGTGAATTTTCTTTACTAATCATTGATAGAAAATGTCAACAACAATTTACTAAACAATAACATGCACCCACCATCACCAACAATGAACTTTAAACAAAGAATTAAATGGCTATGGAGAAACCCCAAAAATATGTTTCCCATGTTATTCCTTTGGGAAATCAACAAAACACTCTATCTTGATTATTCATAGGCATTAGCTTGATTAAATTTGGTATGTACATTCACAAACTTATATTTGCTTACAAAACCAATGTGGCGGCAAACCTACGTTCTCGCCCCATGGTAATTATGGGTGGATAAAAAATACCAAAATTCCTTTTGAAATTTGCTGACAGGTCTGCTGTGACAGGGGGTATTTGAACAATATACTGGGTGTCCACAAAGTCTTGCCCTGACTTCATAGCTTTTCTGTAAGGACACCATTACAGCAACATGCATCTTACATTTCTTCAAGGGAATTTAATCTCGTTTTTGTCATTAATTTTTAACTCCTTAATTCAGCTGATTGACAACAATGCAGTTTACTTATAATGCAATACAAAACAAATTGTGATAGCCCGACTAAATGCCACCTCGTTCACCACTCTTGACTTCTTTCTCTATACATGTCTTTATATAGGAGTTTGTCAAATATTCTGTTTATTCTTCCCCAGTTTTTAATTTTGAAACTCAACTCAAAAAGAGAGAATAATAAGTGCATTAACATCCATTACTCAATAGACCTTAACTAATCCAAAAAAACTGTTGTTAATAAAAAAAAGAACAAAAAAGTCACCTGAAATATTTACAGGTAACCCAAAGTGCACATACAGAAGTGTATTAAGCTCATGCATTGCTGAAAAAAAACTTAAGAAGAAAATGTTTAAAACTGAAAATAAAACGTTATCTTACCACTAATGGGTTTCATACATTTCGGTTTTTTTATCTGGGCAAGACTTTATGGACACCCGCTATAATTATATACCAGGTTTTACATAGTGTTAGCGTCACCAAGATGAAGAGTGTGGCATCCTATACACAGACAACTGAGGGCGCAAGCCAAGGCTAATCTTGTCATTATTAGGCTGGGCATCTTGCCCTTCAAGTGTATCCATTCAGCCAAAATCAAATCACGGTGGTCGAGCTAAATGTCCCATTTTAATCCCACTTATTGTATCTCAGATATAACATGTAACACCACATATGTGATTTGAGAATTTTCTCTAAACTCCAATCAATATCTGCTAATTTTCATTTTGGATTTTTCACCCTCACTTTAAAACAAAGAACCAGTGGTGTCATGATACCATATTTTTTCCAATTTTATTTGCAATTGGGTTTATAATGTAATTAACATAACTTCATAATTACTAAAATTGTGTAATAATTTCTCACTAAATTTGTATACATTTTTTTTCCAAGTACATTTTTTAATTTAATATACAATAATGGCCAAGTTCACCCACACTATGATCATGATTGGGATTGTCTGTATTTTTTCCTCTTCATAGCTGATTTCCTTGATTGTATTTTGTTGTCTGCTTATGAATCTTCCGGGTTTTGAAGATTAGCGTTCTGCCGCATTGTAAATTAATTTCTTTAGTTAGTTCTTAAGTTTTATTATTTGTAATGAAATATTATTTTCTGTATTAATGGTAGACAATAATGAACGAGAAAAAAATTTAAAGATGGAGTATTGGGTTTTATTATTTGTTATTAATCAATAGGCCAAATTGGAACTTTGAATTTTCGGTTATCGTTTATTTATAATTTAAAAACATTTTCATCATAATAAATTTATCATGATTTGCCTGGACTGTTTAACTGATTACTAATAAAAACAATATCCTGTAAAAGTACAAAACAAAGTTATAAATTCTCTGTTTATATTCCAAATAACATGCAAACATTTTTAGACGTTTTTAATTTTATTTTTGGGGATTTGGTTGTAGGTTCTCCAAAGAGTATTATTTTGGTTTTGACACGTCGTCTTGTAGTTGTGGGAGGGGAGGAATGGTTTGGGCCATGGGCAGCAAATTCAAGCTGGCCGTGACTGTGCCTAAAAGGTTCCATGCGGAGAACCTGCCAATTTGCTGTCAAAACAAGAAATGCTGAAGTATAATTCATTGTGGTACAACTAAAAAATTAAAGAGACAAAAAGAATTGTAAAGAATTAAACTATTTCAATATTTCAAAAGATACTGTAACTTTTTTAACAAAACAAACTCACTTTAATTAACATATTGTCTATGGTGGGTGGCCCCAGGTGGGCCCTGCGCTTTAATGTCCAGGAGCTGGGGACCTTCAGAGGAGAGTGTCACTCTCTGTTTATGGCCTCAGTGTGGTTCAGCCACTGATAGAGCCATGTTGATACATTGCCTTGTTGTTCATTGGTGTGTTCAAGAAACGATGGGAGTCGTTCTGAAAACCAGATGTACTGAGAAACGCTTAATGAATAAAGGCATTTTTATTAATTTATTTATTAACATTGACCCACCAAGGCCAATGTGTTAATGAGTTTCTTGTTAAATATCGCCTGAAACCCTAATAAATGAACTTAACTTTCTTCACTGACACTGCTAAAAGGAAGTCTTTTAGGATTTCTCCACTTTTTAGTAACATAATCCTTTATTCTGTTAGGCTCAAGTGAGGAGTTAAATCTGCATGGTGTTGGACTGCGTTGACGAATAACCAATTCATCAAGATTTCTGCATTTTGATCATTGACAGGCTGTTATAAAAGTATTACTAGTGTGAGAACCAGTTTAAAATTATGAAGTGTTTATAACAAGTGTTTATATTTGCAGAAGATGTATTAGCTCAATATTAGTGAATAAGCCCTAAATGGTTGGCGCAACAAGGGACACGTTACCTCACAGCTGACTATTTGTCATTTGGACTTTTTGACGTCCGTACCACCTGTGTGCTCCATTAGTCTAGACGAATGTCAATTAAGTTTGCATTGCAAGGCATATTGTATTTTTTATAAATCCTTTCGTTCTGAAATGGAAATTACTGTGTATGATTTCTATGTATATTATTTTCACTACCTATTTTATTTTTCAGGATCGATCCGCCCTCCAAGGGACGTGTTGTTTCCTCCTGAATTACAGAACAAAACCGAAAATGGTATGATTTATTTGTTAAGGCTGCCTTGGTTAATATTTTTTCTTTAATAAAAGGTTTTCTTTCTTTGTTATTGAAAATATGACATATAAACAAAAAAACTTTTCTTTGGTTGATTCTTTGCAAAATTCAAAATCCTTAAATCATTGTGGTTGTTTTATTTGTAAAGAAAAACCAATTTAATTTTGATTAGGTAATTTATTTAGATATTTTACAGTCACACTGACAGTTTTACAGTTGCTGAGCCAGGTGCAATAAAAAGTTATCCTAATGCTACATGAATTACAAAACTTATCTGAAAAAATCGTTAGTTCATCTTTCAAAGTATACTTATAATGTTAATCAAATTAAAAGTATTAATTAATGTCATTCAAGTTGAAAATCTGTAAAAAGCTTGAAGTTTATTTTAAAATAAGTTTATATAATAAAGGATTACAATATAAAGGCAAATTTAAATTTTTTACCATTGGTGCTATAATAACAATAAATCTAAGGTTTGTTTAAAATGTTTTCATCCAGTTTAGTTTTTTTTTCAGCTTTTGAAGTTTTAACTCCAGTATTATTTTTCATATTACATATAATAGTTTAGGGTTATTTAATTTGACAATAGAAATTGTATTCAGAATTATATAGGGACTTTATTTTCAGGAAAAGAACCAACTTCGTCAACTGAAGTATCACTGTATTCGTGGTTCCTCAGGTATATCCTTAGTGAAGAGCAACTTGAATCAGAAGGTAAGGATATTAACAACTCAACAACTGTGTAGACTAAAGCTCGATGTAAGAGAGTATTTTATAGTGTTAAAACATGATATGGGATGAATGATACTTGAAGCCATTAAACTACAATGTACCAGTATAAACTGAAAAAATGTTACTACCGTTATTTTGAGGTTTAGAGATTTTAATAGTTAATTGTTCATAGTTGGAATACTTTTTAGAATTTATGTTGTTCAAACATATAGTATTTTTCTGTTAGTCATTTGCTGAACAATGTAAAAAAAATTAATGTAACAACAGTGTGAGAAAAACAATACTGCCTTTGACCTAAGGGCTAGTAATAATCTTGACAAATGAATGAGCTGCAATTTGTCAGTAGCAAAGCTACACCTCATCAGATCCATCACAACCATCACACTCACCTTTGAGTCATACTCACCTAAAATTGCGTATCTAAGTAGCGGCTAAACAAAGCATATTAGAACATATGTTTAAATGAAACTTTGCGTTTTAGCAGACTTCCCTATAAAGGATACACTATTACAGTAGTGGGATTCAAGTTTTTCATTTAGTCACATTACCAATAAGAAAGAGGCTGCAAACTCTTGTATACAACTGTGTGTTGACATTTTACATAAGCTTTACAGATTTGTTTGATTCAATAGGGGCTCTCCCTCGGTCTGAAATTTTCAACACAATTCGCTTTTATGAAAGTTTTTTGTATACTTCACCAAGTTGTAGGTAAAGAAAATTTTAAGTTATTTAAAATATTTAATTTAAAAAGGCACTAGATTATTTTGTTATTGCCTTAACCTACAGAATATACCAAGTGGTTTTCTAGACATGTGTTCCCGCTTGTACCTGTTTTGTAGCGTTGCTTCAGCTAGAGCACCTATTAGCAATTGAATTATAATCATTCACAAACAAATATTTTTCTAGCCAGCCAATACCGTATTTACTAGTTTTTATTGGTTTTATGTCTCCATCAATATAAATATTCTAGACACCGATTATTTTACCATAGGGTATCCGAGGAAGAAGCCTGACTTGCCAAAAGGCAAGATTGTGGCATATATCAATAAGGAGAGCCTAAAAAAATGGAAAAAAGCACAGGGTGTTCCTCCGACGGGTGAATTTGCCTGCGCGAACTGCAGCAAGTTCTACGCGGTAAGTATAGTGCTTATATTAGTATTTCTAGCACTAAACATCTATCAGTGTAATTTTATTTTTATAGTTTTAAGATGTTATTTCTTGTTAATTGTGTTCTTCACTGTTAGATAAATATTATGAGTTGTAATTCATTATACTTTGCATGGAGATTTGTATAATATGGTATTTTTTTACCAGAGAAAAATCTCATTGTTATCAGTGTTTTCCCCCTTACCTTTACATTTGTGCAATACATGTAGTCTACTAATCTGTTCATTGAATGCATAAACAATACCATTACAATACAGGCAAGGAGAACAAAACCACCTTTTTCACTTAATGGTACTATACTGTGCTGTCAAAATATACTTGACAGATTTGAACCCACTATATCGCTGCCATAGTTTACTGCCTTGAAACTACCATGCTCAACTCACCCTCTTAGATTCACGGTTTTATCTTTGCAACAGCAAGCTTTCTATTCCATAGAAGATTATCTTAATTATAACGAATCAATTTTGTGTACTTAGCCTATCAGTAACTAACTGGCCCAATAACTTTAGGACTAAAGTACCATTACTAATGTAATCTCTCTGTGTGTAAAGACCCTCTCTTGTTTATGTTTATGCAAGATTAAGGATTACCGGTAGTGACGAAGCCTATTGTACATCAATGCTCTGTATTGTACGTAATGGCCAATAAATTCTTGATTCTTCATTCTTGATGTGGGGGCTTATTTTTTTAAATACTGACTTTAAGAAATAAAATTGAAATTTTTAAAGAAAAATGTTCTAAACTATTTGTCAATAAAATGTCAGAAAAATTAAATCCACATAATCCATGCATTGCTTTTTACTTTATTCACCTTTGGAGTTTTAAGGTGGTAAGATTTGAAGAGAAGTAGATTTTTAGTTTGGTTTATATTGTGGTTATTAGACCATACGATATTCCTAAAATACCAAAAATAAAAAAAAAACTTTACAGTCACCTGATCATATAAGAATGTAACACCATCTTACACGAAAAGAGCATTACCAAGTTCATTTGTAAACAATAAAAATTAATGCAATAAAATCATCACCATTAGAAGGAAGACCTATAGTCTGATAAGTCTTTGTCTTGATTACGGAACTGTTAACTCATTGATTCATGGCAGTGGGAGGAAGGGAATTGTGCTCTCTGTTTGCCGTGGAAGATTGTCATTGTACTTTTTAGTTTCAGTGGAGTCCCGATAATCCAAAATTATTGGGACCGGACCTATTTCGGATTGAACAAAACTATTTCTAATATAATCATAATATTTAATATTGTGTGGAATTATATAACTGGTAAAGAACAACATAAGTTGACTCCAGTTGTTCACAATTGTGACGCTTCGCGCCACAAACACTTTGTATAGTGCCGATTCTCCATTCGATGCTCGTGGCGCCAGGATCCGACAGCCTCTCTCTAGAACTTTCTCGGCTACTCTGCGAACACCGGAAAAAAGGCGAATATTGTCTTCGCTCGCGCTCTCTTCTTCGCGAACCTTTCTGGAATGTGGATCAACCGTCATCAGACAATGCTACGATAAGTACAGTTAGTTAAGGGGGCGTAGTGTAGGCCCAGGAAATAGGTGTGGGAGATAATAAATTTCCGAATCATGTAATTTAATCAAAATTCTAAATTATTCTATTAATTGAGTATTAAAATCTGTGACTTGTATTGTACAGGGTAGGCTCAGAATCTTAGTCCCACGTGTTCCTTCAGGAGGTCTTTATTACAGGATGGGTTAGATTAGAGCATTTCTGGGTTGAAGTTACTATTATCGAGTTCACTGCTAATTACTTTGTTAGCGTTAATTGTTATTATGCTCATCAAAATGGCTGGTTCTGGTTCTGTGCTTGGCGACGGTCGGCGTCCGGGTAAATTTCCAGTACCTTCACCCTTTACCTAGCCAATGTAGTTCAATCAGTAAATCACATAGTTCATCAATTATCTCTGGTCACACTTCAGTCATTATTTCCCTCACCTGTTACTATAGTTAATTTCCAGTGATAGCGCCTTAACTTGGAGTTGAGCAGTCAGTTACTCATGTTGCCACCTGAACCCAATCAGACATGTAGTTGCAGTCGTAGTCTACCTATTCTATTTCACAATAGTTTCACAATAGCTCAATACCACCATAGATTCTCCCTCATCATATCTACAATCCCCCATTATTATTAATTATTTAGTCTCACAATTAACAGTCCGAAATTCTCGTTCGATGGTCAGATGGTGATACTTTATGCGACATGAGACTCATCAGTCAAGACGTTTATACAGAGTAGTTCTGTGTCCTCTTGCTTGTCAAAGGATTATTTTTTACTTTAAATATAGGTCATGAATAGAAAATGGATGGGGCGCCATTTTCTGATGGCATTTTATGTATATTTATGTAATTTGCTTGGTACCTTGAATGAGCAAATATTTACATTCAAATGGTCTACATGTATTTCTATTCCTTCAAATTATGAGTAAGTCATTTTCGTCAAGTTAATTAATTGTGATTAAATTGTTTCTCATATTGTGTGGATTTTTGCTTGACTGTAAGGTATCATTTGTTTTCATGCATATTTTATAGGTTGATGAGAACGGGCTAAGTACTAGTAGGTGGGACTGCCAATATCACGCGAAAAAAGCCTGGAGATCCTCCAAAGAAAAATCTGGTACGTAATATACAAAGAAAAATAATATAGATCAATACTTGATCACAGTAAACTTCCTCTAATCGGGCTTGACACATGTCAGATTACCAAATATTCTAGATTACAGGATGACTGTCAGGAAAATGTGAATTCAGGAAATAATTAGCCTAAATGTATGAAAAATATTATTCACTTCCTACAGTATAAAAATAAAAACATAGCATAACATACTGTAATGAAAAATGCCCTACATGATTATGAAACGAAAATGAGAATTATACAATATCACCTGATGTCGGATGAATACAACTCGTCTCCCCTCCTTGTATGGCACAGTGTTGACCCCTCACGACTTCCTATCCCAAACCAACTAGAACACTCATTATTAATTTTATACCTATCAATAAAAAATTTTCTGAAAGTCATTCCAGATTATCCAGGGTGACGGAGCATAGGATGCTGGATTAGAGGAAATTTACTGTAGTCACATAAAATTTCTTTTGGTTCTAGCACATGTCACTTAGGCGGTATTGTTTCTAAGCGACAATATTTATGAAAGTAATATGAAGGTTTTAAGTCTGCCAAATCAGTAGGTTTTTTTTGTTATTTATTTTATATAATTTTTCAATAACTATCTACAAAAACATAAAATTGTAAAATGTCAAGAGTACATAATTTAGTACGTAGTTGATACCAGTTATGCAATTAAATACAAGCAAAAATTCAAAAGTTTTCCTTTACATTCATTAGAGGACTTTCAAGATTTACTAGTTGGTAATTGATACAGTAATGAAATTTAGTTTTAATAGACTATGAACAAAGACAAGGCTCAATCACTGTCACAATTAGTGACTTAAAAAATTATTTTATTCCTAGGCACAAACGACCAATAAAATTATATCCCAAAATGAATGGTCGCATTAATCAACTACGTTAATAAAAAATGAACGAATCGAAAGCCGATAACATATATGCTAAAACATAACCTCACTCACTCAATAGACTGCTGACAACAATAAATACAACCCGGCTTCATGCGGCACTCTGGCACTGACGTTTATCCTATACAAAAATGTTTCAAAAGAGTTAAAAAGTAAATTTGGTATTACTTTTTACTCTTGATTAAACATTTTAAACAATATAAATTGTTTTTTAATAACAACATGAACTAATTAACAAAACACAAAACCAGGGGCTGATAAAACCATAAATAATAGAGAGATTCAGTTTGCTGTTTCCAAAAAGGTGGACAAATGAATTGATTCTCAAAAATCCACCCAGTTTTTTTTATGCACATGTCTGGGGAAAAGAGGATGTATGGTAACCCTATGTACAACAGTATTTTCATTTTCTAATAAAATATTCAAGGTGTTGTGTTAATCTTATTTGTCAAACCGCCTTGCACATTAAGATGCATTAACCAAACAAAATTTTTATCTTTCATTAAAACATTTTGCTCTAGTTGAAGATCCCTTTTATTACTTTAAAAAAAAAAAAACATAAAAACTAACATTATGAGATTTTCCTTTAATACTTGTTTTCTAAGGCTGGGGTGTAATTGCTGTCTCTTTGTTTTTTATGTGATTTTGTGTAGATTTATCTAAACCTAGTGTTCTCAGAGTTATGACTATTGTTCAATATTGATGCTGAATGGCTTGTTGACTGAATGTCAGATTATAAAAATGAATACCATGGTACCTTAAGAAATAGTTGTTTGATAGAAATGACAATCAGTGCAAAAATGTTGTCACAAAAAATTAAAGTTCTTCAATAATAATTGTAATAGTATATTTCTTACCTAGGTTTTTAAGTGTCGTTTTGCTGGCTAACCCCAGCAAACCGACACCCAAATTATTTGATATATCATAAACTTGTTGATTATACGTTTGAATTTATTGTAGATAGTGGAAAATGATGCTTATTACTTAATCTGATAAGAATAGTACAGGTGGTTGCACGAGAAGTGAGACAGTGTATCAGATGCGCTGGAGCAAAAGAGGCTGTTGGGCATGCGCGCCCACTCGCCGCCAGTCTGCTGTTAGCTCTTGTCAGGTGCCATTCGCTACCTGCCATGCGAAAAACATTGAGCCAATAGAAGTAGTCAGTGAAAAATTGAATTATTTTGAAAATAATTTTGAAAGCATTATTTTTATTATTGAAAACAGCAAAACATTTCAAACATTAGTATTTTAATATTTATTTAAACCAGCTACGCCCCTTGAATAGTGAACTGGAAGTAGAACTTTAACTAGGCAAGTTGGCAAACGTGTGCAGCCAGACTAGTACACTGTCGCCCACCTCTCCCACTCCTACTCCATACAGTACCCGTCCTAGCTTACTCCTCCCCTCCCCCATTCGCGGACCGTCTCACGTCTCGTGCAACGGCCTATAATGTAATATTTTGATATTTTGAAACATAACTGCAGTATTGTTGGAGTTTCTTGTGAACAATATTAATGATAAATTCAATACATCTATTTATTCCAGGACTACTAGAAAAGAAAGCCCGTTGTTGTGGAAATGCCATTTCAAACCCTTGTATGACGTCCGAGTTTCACTCGACTGAGACAAGAGACCTACAAAACCTGGAAGGTTTTGTTGAAACAAAAGAACCACATGGTGAAATGCCCCCTGAAGGTTGGGGGATATACGCTCTCGACTGTGAGATGTATTGGTCCACAAGAGGACAGGAGCTTGGTAGGGTGACGGTCGTAAATGCTGACAAGAGAACTGTGTATGACACATTTGTTAAGCCGGAGTTCCCCGTAACAGACTATTGTACCAGGTAATTGACTTTATTCTTCAAAAAATATCATTAATTTTTATTGATGTAGTTAACAAATTCTCATCAGAACTGCTTTCACTGTCAAAATGCCCAGCTCAGCCAACAAACTTTTCCAGAAACTAGTTTTTAATATAAGTATGGTTCTGATTGCCCTTTTTTGTTGAAGAAGTAATTGGTTCAAATTTAAGCCTTTGTATAGTAGTATTTATGTTCCAAATATTAGATCAAATTCACAATCCTGGTAATAATTTCCAGTTATCTGATGAACTAATTGTTCCCTTTGGCTCATGATGAATATCACAAGTCCCTATCTCAATCCTGAGAAGAATATTAGCTTCACAAATCGGCTGTTTAAACCATATTTTTATCTGTAGTGAATTACACTTTAATGGGCCACCAAAAGCATATTCAACCGGATTATATTTTCGACCGGATTGTTTTAAATAGAGGCCTCTAACTTTTAGAACTCTTATTTTTTTACAAAACCATGAAAATAAAATGTACTTTAAAGGAGCATTTCATTGGAAATATGTTGGGTAGCCCTCAAAAGACCCCATTTTGGAGCTGTGGATACAGTTTTAGTATCAATAAAATAGTTCCTTATTAAATATTGAGCTATACCAAGTTGTTTTTCTCAAATAACACGTAAATTTGTTAAACATATGTAAGTAATTTGTCCTTGCTTATTTTCAAAAAATTTCCTTCAGTTCTTTACAAGGTTAAGACCTTTAACATCTGGCGTTCTCCTTAATTTTTCCCACCTTTTAAAATGAAATGTAATTTAAGAGTGGTTGCCATTAAAACTTTTCTCCTAACAAAAAATTAAAAATACTAATTTTGATTATAAGAGAAACAAATTTAAATATAAATCTTTTGCCTCTTATGAGTTGTGTTGAGTATTCAGTACAAAGGTAATGAAAATTACAACAAATTTACGAATTACTATGTTACGTGCTATGTCATGTACCAATTCAGTCAATAAATATAGTCAACTACCGATTATCCGGGGTGATGACTGTTTGAAGGGCCCCGAACAACCCAAAACCACAATTAAAACAAAGGCATTCAATAGAGTGAGTAAAACACAAAATAAAATGGTTTTAATAATGTTTAATTTCCAAATAGATCTTAAATATCAATTCAGCAATTCATAAAATAACGGTAGGGTTAAAGGTCTTTTTTTTATTTAAAAAAATTTAAAATAACTTCGTCAAATAAAACTTGATGTCACTTTATCAAATGTTTAAAAATATTAAATATAACTATCAAAATATTGAATCTTGAATTTTCTTGAAATGCGTTTAGCGTTATAGAACACAAATTTGCTAGGGGTCACTGAACAACACTATGAGCACCTAACTCCCTTCACCCTCCCCAAAACCAACAATGCCAGTTATTCTTTATTGCTTTTACAGTGAAAATTGAAATGATTTTAAGACTTTTTGTTTGCAAATTTTACACAACTTTCCCCTTTTCAGGATGAGTGGTATAACAAAAGACCACCTTGACAGAGCGACAAAAACATTCACTCAAGTACAAAACGACCTTATGCTGCTGTTTAACAGCCAGACAATCCTGATTGGTCATTCCTTGGAGAACGATCTCAAAGCCCTTCAGGTAAATATGGACTTATTTTTCAAAACAAAATATGTGTGCAAAGTTAATTGCTAATTAGCCATGCTAATTAGACATATTCAATTCAATCATTCATTATTCAATAGTAAATTAATTGAAATATAAATTAATGGTGTCAAAACATTACAGTTGACATTTACAAGTAATTACTGTACAATACAATTACGTACCAATATGTTGAATCGCTACATAGGTTTTGTGATGTTGCCTTTGATCGACCTCTGGCACTCTGCCAATGTTTCTGCTTAGCATCTGCGTGAACAATGTTTCATCGATGCTCAGTTTCAAATTAATGTGTAATATAGTGTCATTAACCTTCTTTCAGAATATATTTTATGAAAATGGGCTTCAAATGCACATTAAAAGTTTGTTTTAATTTGAAGTTCCTAGTCATCACTTAAAACAGTATACTAAGTGTCCCAGACCACCCCTTTTAAAATTTAAATAAATAATTTTTCACAGAACAAATTATGCTATTATAGGAAAACCAGTTACACTCTATCGATTGATGCTAATTTTAATGAACAGGGTTTACCCAAAGGAACATTTCCAGACTGAAAGTCTCTAATTTTAAACACCAACCCCCATTTTTAATGACATTTTTGGATTCTACAAGTGATTTTTAAAACAACTTTACATTTCCATTTGTATCCCTAATCCTGACAGTTTAGGAGATAATGGAGGTTGAAATTTAGTTTTTTCCATAATGATAACATGGGAAAAATTTCACATCCATTATCTCTAAACATGATAAACAGAACTGTCCAAGCATGAAAATAACTTAATTTAAAATAATATTCTATCATAAAATATAGATTAGTACTTAATTACTTTTATTTTTCCATACAATTTTAATAATATCCACCAAATTGTAAATTTTATTAAAAACTAAATAATTTATGACAAAACTAATAATTTATGATGGAAAACTACTTAAAAGGAGAGTCTGAGACATTTTTGTTCTGGGACATGTTTGTTTAACTCCAAATGTTCCGAGATGATGGAGTTTAAAATTTGTTCCTTGTTATTCTTATTAGAAAAATCTAAATTTCAATTTCCATTATCTCATAAACCATTAGAATTATTGGTACGGTACGATTAAATTGTAAAGTTATCCTAAAATTACGTGTAGACTCCAAAAATGTCATAAAAAGTGGGGGTTTGTATTTAAAATTAGTGACTTAACATATGAAAAGATGACTTCTGGTACACCCTGTACATTGAAATTACTGGCAATAGATAACTTAAAGTGTTACCAGTTTACCTGCACAATTGGTTATTGTTAAACATTAATTTTGTAAATTTTAAAAGGGGTGCATGGGTGATCTGGGACACCCAGTATAGTGTCATCAACCATGCAGAAAACAAAACTATTGCCTTTATGGAACTAGTTATGTATTTTTATAGTCTTCCTTTCTAACATTGGTAATTATTACTCATCTTTAATTAGATCTCATAGTTCAAACACTTTTGGAGGGTGATAAAACAGCCTTCCAGTGCTTGAGCACTTCCATTAGGTGGATAAAGGTCGACGCTGTAGATTTGACAAACAATTAAACAGCACGAATTTAGAGAGAAACACTCAACATTACATTGATTGATACACAACCTGTTTTTTTTATTAATTACAGATTTAATCACAGTACTTGAATGTCAAATGATTTGCATCATCAGGTCGACTCACAGAATGATTTACAAGGCTAACCATAGTTTAGTTTAGGAAATAAAATATCCTCACTTATGTTTATTGCTGTACAATATTTTCTAACATTTTAAAAACAAAAACTGTACAAGAATTTATCTCTTATATGTAATTTGTCATCCAAGTTTTACATAATCATTGCACAATACATAATTGTGTGCAACAAAGTCTTACTGAAGTGTTGCTGTGCATGTATTTGTATAGCATAAGCGCTGTAGTAATTTGCTAAAAGTGGTTAATGACTTGGAAGGTTTTACCAGGACAACTTTGTATTAGCTCATAAACGTGAAGAAATGTGATATCATCACGGCTGTTAGCTGCAACTGAAGAAATTATGCTTTAGGATTGCCTCTGCTTTATCCAGATATACCCAAATCTGGACCTGCCATCCAGGATCTATATTTACCCAGGATAATCAAAATTCTTATGTATTTCATGAAATGTTTTTTAATAAACTCACATGTTTGTGATTTTCAAAATTGAAATCATGCATTATCTCCTTTGCAATATTGGTATAAGATGGATTTTTTTCCCACAGATAATCCACAATGTGGTCGTTGACACCGCGATGATCTTTAAAAATGGAGACTATAAACAGGCTTTGAAGACCTTGGCCAGCGAAATCCTCAAGGAAGTCATCCAGAATGAAGGTACAGTTTTCTTCTTCAGAATTTTAAATAAGGAACACTCAACATAAATAGTTACATCCATATTGCTTTACATACGAGCAAGTCTCACTTCCTTAAAACCGCTTCAAAAAATAGAATTTTACTCTGTCAGTTAAAAAAATATATGTACGTATTATTTTATATATAATACAGGGTGCGGCAAAAAAACCGACCTATTTTCTGTTATGCACCATTCAGCGACAGGACGTCTGAGAGTGGTGGGGGGGGGCTTATTTTAAAGCAAATTTGATGCCATTTCAGTAGTCATTGAGTAGTGGTCGCTAGAGGTCTGCGGGTAGTGATTTTTCAAGTCGGGTCGGTTTCGGGTCGGGTAGTAGATTAACATCAATTTTCGGGTTGAGTCGGGTTTGAACATTATAAGTTAAAGAAAAATTCGGGTCGGGTTCGGGTTCGGGTGTGTGAGTTAAAAAAATCTCGGGTCGGGTTCGGGTAGCCTATGTATGTTAAAAAATAGTCGGGTCGGGCTCGGGTATTGTAAGTTGAATAAAACTTTGGGTCGGCTTCGCTATTATTTGTAAAAAATGTCTAGGCCTAAGTTATTTCATTTTAAAATAATTGTTGATGTGCCTACTAAGCTTAAGTATAGTATTAATAAATACAAGGCAAAAACCTTCCACCTACTAAGTTAGGCCTAGGCTTAACAAAAGTTAAAAAACTATAATGTATTTTATTCTAGTATAAAAAGTTGAAAAATTCTCCCGAGCCAATAACCTATCAAGCTAAGGTTTAGTCCTAAATTACTTTACCCAATGTCAACTTATTCAACAAACATGACAAATATACAAATTATATTGTTGAAACTAAACAAAAACCACTTTTATAAATGTCAGGCCTGATAATACACTAAGTTATTTTATTATGAAAAGATTATGTGATTATACTCAAACTTGGCCTTTCAATCAATATTGCCATATCCTATTTTCAAAACAGACTTAAAATAATTGCATTTCATTTCTGTTGGATTACTTTCGGCAAATTTGTTTCTTTGCTTGAGTGATTCCAAATAGCAGATGAATGCCCATCAACGACATTTTACACTTCCCATATCTTTGGTTTCACTAGTAGGACTGTTAGTGGATACACTGACATTAGAATTCCCTCAATTCCGTGGCTTTTTAATATTTATTTTTCATATCAGAAAAAAATTCAACATCACTTAAGTAACACAAATGCGAATTGAATAAACAAGAACAAGAGGAAAACCATCTATCAAATCATCAATGCAGACGACGGATCGCGCCATACCATACAACAAACATGGAGTTACTATAAAACTACATAGAGAATGAAGAAATCTGTCTATGAAGTATCCAACCATTGACTATGGATATCCAACTGCTACATTATCCAAGAAATTGTTTTCATTGGTTATCAAGAAATATTAAATGTTTTGACAATTTGCAAGATGGAATGAGAAATAATTCGGCAATAAAACCAATTATACCGAATAGTCATATATTGATTATATTTCGTA
This sequence comes from Neoaliturus tenellus, assembly GCA_030545055.2. NCBI lineage: Eukaryota > Metazoa > Arthropoda > Insecta > Hemiptera > Cicadellidae > Neoaliturus > Neoaliturus tenellus. The sequence continues at coordinate 37,760,267 of CM061535.1, forward strand.
AAAATATATACACTGATGAATTTTGTATTGTAAAAATAATGTAAACACTAATCTGTAGAGATTATTTACTTTTGATTTTGCACTTGCTATTTACCGGTTATCGTGTAAATAGTACCATTGACTTTACAAACAAAGACTTTGTATGTAAAGTCAATGATAGTACCAATGCCACTGCTATCTTGATTTCGGTTTGTACAGTTGGTGACGGTATTGGCTACGCCACAGTCTGTTATCGCCAGTTATCTTTCTGGCCTAAGAGTGTGAGTCAGTCACGACACTGAGCAGTTCCTTTAGGTTAGAGTGAGAAAAGTATGCTAGCGCTACTGGTGCCTAGGCTTGCATACTGGTGTTTGAATCTTGCAACAAATGAATTAATGCTGTTTAAACTATTTTTTTGGGCATAAAATAGTACTGTACTAAAGGAATACAAATTTTCCTACGTCAAATACGATCTTTCATGATCAAATGTTATTTGTTTTAAATTGAACATGAAATATGGCGTACCAAATTATCAACAAAACAAAATTGCTTACGTTTCTAGGCACCAGAGACCGCTAGCTTCTTTCAAAAGCCACATTTTCATGTACGAGTGTCGTGAATAGTAAGCTAAGGTATTTCCAGTTCATCCACATCCACCTCAGTAATGACTGGCAGTTATGACCACTAGTCTAAAATAGTGTGTGGAACGATGCACATTTATTCCGTGAACGTTGTAATTCACAAATTTTGGCTGTAAAATAGTTTTATAAACCCGGGTTTGCTTTTAATGTCCTGTCGGGTACCTACAACCCGATTTAATTCGGGCATTAGGTACCCGCCCGACCCGGCTTAAAATATAAGCCCGCCCGAATAAAGCCCGTGACGTGTCAAACCCGCCCGACCACTCGGGTTCACGCTAATACCCAGAGTTACCCGAATTTTCGGGTACCCGCAGACCTCTAGTGGTCGCCTAACCTACATGTTTACATTAAGCATGTCAAATAACACGCTTTTGTTATCGGGGTGTATTTTGTGCTTCTCGTCAGTAAACATTAACATTTCTTTATCAGCATTTAAATCAATCATTTGTTTGTCGAAAATATTTTGCTTTGCATGGTCAGTGGGCTTTAATTACTGAACAATAGCCAATTAATTGGTATGGATGGGGATTAAGATCGAACCACAAAATTTGTCAAACCGAATGATCAGTCATGTTCACGGCATTTCGCTAGCCTACCGGTTGGCGTCTTGGACTCTGGTTCAAGATGTCACCGGTTCGATTCCCGGGATGTCCACAACAATGTGATGGGTTTGGAATACTATCCCTTAATAGCATTTTGTGTACATAGTTCAATTATCTTAACAAAATTCTTCTGGTGTAGACACGAGCAAATCACTAGCTTGTTTTCTAACGGGCCGACGATGACTGTTTTCCACACAGCAACAAGGACTCCATCCATGTTCTCTGGCGTCCGCGCTGACCTTGGACGGCCTATTGGCTTCGTTTTCAACTCAAAATAAGTTGATTTAAAGTGAGTAACCCACTGCATAATTGTGCTAGGATTCGGAATTCTAAATGTTGACCCGATTGAAAGAATGCACGAAACTGCCGCTGAGTAGCAATGATTGAACCACCAATATTGAAATACGTCTTGATAAGGAACTAGCGTTGTTCAAGCGACCGCTATACCATAACTACTAAAATGGCATAAAATTTGCCTTCCAACAAGCCTACCCCCACCTTTTTTAGATGTTCTGTCGCTGAGAGGTGCGCGAAAGAAAATAGGTCGGTTTTTTGCCGCACCCTGTATATATGTGGTATGACTGAATTATATAATACATTCTCCTGTAAGTGATATTCTGACACGAAATCTTTAAAAATATTTGTGAGCGGACAGCCCTGCAGTTGATGCTGCTCAGAAATGATTCCTAAGAGATTACCAAACTTTTCTGTTCCTCTCCCTGATTACAAAAACAAGATGGATGTTTGAGATTTTAGTAATATAATCCTTACTTGGATTTTTAATTTTAGTTTGAGAAAAAAAGGTAAAACTTCAGGATTTAACTTTGAATGTTTATACTACCCAGCTTCTTGAAATGTTGTTAACTAACTGAGTTTCTTTTCCATTTATAGAAGATGGACACGACTCGGCGGAGGATGCTGTCACATGTATCAAGCTGATGGTGCACAAGGTGATAAAAGACGCAGTCGCTGCGGCCAGGAAGGTAACTTTCGTCCTTTATGAAAATGTTTAATAATTCTCAAAAGTCATGTTTTATGTTCTTGCTGTTATGTGTCCAATTTACACTAAGTTGGGTTAAAGTCTTTTTGCTTTTGAATGAGTGCCACAAAAATCACCTACTATTGTGTGAATAGTGGTAATGGTAAGTGTTGTATCTTTTAACATATCCGATTGTTTTCAGGCACCCCCGGCGTATCGAGGAAGATATCGAGCCAGCCACAGTGGCGTCTAGCGTACACTCCTCCGTCAACACCTGCAATGCCTCTCAACTGTCGAATTAATGTGAAAATATTGTTTATTTTTGTATTTTTATAGTATATGAACCTGTACAGTATTTTATTCGTGATTTATTTGTTAATTGTTCATTGTGAGATTGGATATAGCATGTAATATGTTATGTGACTAAAAGGTGACACACCAGTTTTACACCTTTTAAGAATGTAACCAGTCTTGCATTCATGATGAAATGTTAAATATTTCAGAGTATACGTTTAGATTCTTACAACCATTTGTGCGTCTTTGACTAAAAAGTCAACATTTTTGCCTTAACTGGCTCTGCGAAACTTGACTAAATAGTGCTACACTACATTCCACAACCTTGCAAAACTGACCTCAACATTTTTTTGCAGGCCTCTTTTTGCCTTCCTTTGACCCTTCAAAAAAATTATCCAATTTGAAAAAGTAAATGTCAAAGTTTTTCGAACAAGCTTTAAAAGTTCTATGTGTCAAACAACAGACATCAATTCTGCAGTCAAATTTTGACAAGGAGTGAAGGGGTATTGACTTCTAAACTCTCTCTACCTCTTCTTACTCAATGTTTCTTGGTTCTAAGAGGCTAAATGGTTGTGGGGAGTTCAAACCTAAACAGAAAGAAGTCGCATTTGGTCAAGACTGGACTGTGAGGAGTCAGGACACAAGACAGGCTGTAGAGAGTTTTTTTGTTGGTTTTTTCAGGCAGCCTTGATCAGAAACAACTGAAACAAGGCCTACTTGACTCAGGCTGGCTATACTTGGATTCTGATGTTTGACTGTGAGGCACACATAGAAAATTTATACCTTGTTGAAACTTGAAATTACCTCTTTTAAATGGTCCTATTTATTTTTGCCCCTTGATAACCTGTTAGTACCAAAGAGCTTGTAAGTAATTGTATATTTCTTCCTGAATGGCCCAATATTTGATTTATTTGTCACAATTAAAAAAGCTACAACCTTGTATTTTCGTGGAGTAATCTTTTTAGACTTTGCTGCAGTCTTTTATATTTAAAAACAAAAAAATCATTTGAGTTTTCATTATTTAGTTAGCTCAGTTAGTTGTGCCTTCTCTGAATTAATAATTTATATATGTTAAATAAACAATTTTGTTTTTTACTCTTTTATGACAAGAATAAATTATTTTACCGATGTATAATGTAATGTTCCTACAAATCCTAAACTGAGCTAGAATATGTTAACCATTTAAGTTAATACACCGTATAAATGTGCCAGTAATTTGTAAATATTAAGTTATTTGAAGTTTATCTATAGTTCAGAAAATTACGCTGGAAGACAAACAACTGTCAACGTAACGATCTGTCAAAAAAGAATTTTTTAAATATGTTGAAACCTCTTAATTCAGTATTATATAAAATGTCTCAAATATTTTAAGTTTCTGTTAAAATCTACTTTATTACTTGAAATTCACTGTATAATTTTTTTATGTTAAAAATTAGGTAAGGTTTAAGTTTTTTCAAACTTGTTTATACTTAGACAATTACAATAAACATGAGTCATAACACAGCTGAACAAATCATGAAGCTAACTTGTCAACAGGTTCTGTTTAAAAAACTTAAAATATCGTTAATACGCCATGATGTGTGTCAAGATTTGTTAATGCTTTGACTCTAATATTTGAAACTTTTATTAAAATTGAAAAAGTTTTAGAAAGTGGGAGCAGGATTCCTTTTTGGTTAGAATATTTTCTTTTCTCAAATAGTGAAAATTAATTCAGTATTAAGTGCTGTTACGCTATGTAAGGTTAAATTTGTAAGGAAAAACATGAAAAAGTAAATGTAAGTTTGGAGTAAACTCACATTTGATGGTAATATTTGTGTAACCAATTGTTTGGGTTATAAAAAATGAGACAAAAATAACATTAGAGAAGATGTACTAAGTTTTCTTTTCTTTTTTATTTTATTTTCAAACTATTCCTTCTCTGATCTCAAATTGGGTAGTTTGGATGACCGTTCATTGAATGGTTCTCTACCATTCTCCTATTGTTCATTGGATGTTTTTTACTATGTATTTATTTTGTAAATATGTTCACATTGTTTAATAATAAAATATGTTTTGTTATACACCTTTTTATTTGTCTGAACCCCTATTTCCAATTCATACCTTTTAAATATATGGTTTAACTCACCGTCTTCCGCAGTCCAAAATTGTTTCAATTAGTGAACAATTGTTTTGCAGTTATTTCCCAAGGGCATCATCAGCACTGAATACTTGAGGTTAAATCATGTTCTTGAACTTGTTGTTCGTGTGAAAAGTTAAAATAACATTTATAATACATAAAACATTAAATACAGGGTGCGGCAAAAAAAAAAACCGATCTATTTTCTTTTGAACAGACAACACGTCTTAGGGTAGTGAGAGTGGGCTTATCGGAAAGCAAATTTCATGCCATTTCAGTAGTCATGAAGTATGGAGTAGTGGTCGCCTTACCTACATGTTTAGATTAGGCATGTTTAGTAATGTGCATTTGTTAGGCTGGCTGCACACTACATCGAACGCGACACGACAAGTCACGACAATTTCTGTTTTGTTTTGTTCTGTTTTGTCGGATGCGCGAAAAAACATCCGACACGACAAAATACGATGGCTTCCGACGACCCCTCAACCCCTCTATTTAACTTTTGTCAGTTCAATTTGTCCAACACACATGCGCAGAGTTGGATTCTCTGATTTTGTTTGATAGCGTTTTGTCATATAACGAAAATTTCAGTACCTTCGCCAGACGAGGAAAAAACGCCTTAAGGCGTTTTATCGTCGAGTCGCGTTTTGTTCGATGTAGTATGCGTCAGCTCCATTTAAACTCATACTAACTGAGCCGTTTAAAACGCCTTTCGTCAAAATATCTTGTCAAAATATCGGCAGGCCTTATCAGGGCGTGTTTTGTGCGCCTCGTCAGTAAACATTAAAATTTCTTTATCAGCATTTCAATCAATCATTTGTCAAATATTTTTCGCTTTGCAAGGTCAGTGATCTTTAATTACTGAACAATAGCCAAATAATGGGTATGGATGGAAATTGAGATCGAACAACAAAATTTGTCAAACCTAGGGGTCAGCCATGTTCAAGGCATCTCGCTAGCCTAACGGTTAGCGTCTTGGACTATGGTTCAAGAGTTCATGGGTTAGATTCCCGGGTTGCCCACAACAATGTGATGTTTGGAATACTATCCTTTTAAAGCGTTTTGTGTACATTGTAAAATTTTCTTAACAAAATGCCCCTGGCGTAGAAACAAGCAAAGCACTAGCTTGTTTTCTGGCAGGCCGACGAGGACCGTTTTCCACACAACAGCATGGACTCTATCCATGTTCTCTGGCGTCTGCACTGACACCTTGGACCTTGGACGTGGAAGCTGAATTGGCTTCATTTTGAACTCAAAACAAGTTGATCTAAAGTTAGTAACCCACTGCATTATTGTGCTAAGATACGGAACTTCTAAATGCTGACCTAATTGAAAGAATGCACAAACCTGCCGCTAAGTAGCAATGATTGAATCACCAATATTAAAATACGTCTTGATAATGAACTAGCGTTGTTCGAGCGACCACTACTCCATGACTACTAAAATGGCATAAAATTTGCGTTCCAACAAGCCTACCCCCACCTTTCTCAGGCGTCCTGTCTCTGAGCGGTGTACGAAAGAAAATAGATCGGTTTTTTTGCCGCACCCTGTAAAGCACAGCACATTTTACACAAAAACATAGACTGCAGTCTAACCCTACTTATTATTTTTGTCAACATGTATGCACTCATACCTTTTATATTATGATACCTTTTAATATTCATAAGTGTGTTATGTCATTTAAAAGATCAATTTTAGTTTAGTGTAAATTTCGACATAATTTTTCAGGAAAAGTAAGATTTGTATATTTCAGATCAAATCCGCTTAGTATGTTGTGAATGACAAAACAAACAACAATTTGACAACAAATCTTGACAAGTGCTTTGTTTGTGCCAATTATTAGTTCACACAATTTTGCAGGCTTTGCCACGTTGAAATGAGATACTGTACACTAGAGTTGTGTATCTCACATTGTGGCGCTAATCCAAACTAATTGGGATTCTGTTCGGTTTAGTGATTTTTCGGATTAAGCGGATACTATAAATATTATAATTAAAAGATTAAATAATGCGTAAATTACTTATAATAAATTTAACTAATAAAATCGTTTAGTTAAGAGAATATTTTGCTAACTTTTGTTGTTATTTGATAAAGTTTTTGAAATGTATGAATAGCGTATATTTTTACAATAAAATATTCACGATAATATCTTAAATTAATCGTGGAGACATCTGATAATGCTATCTCTCAGCTATTCAGTATTGTCCTGCGAATAGGTGCATAGACGGCCGGCCGTAAGGAAGTTCACAAGTGCATAGACCCCCCCCCCCCCGCACTCCATACCTGTCATCTCTCTCTCTTCCTTGTTCCAAATACGAGCCATTGGGTCATTGGACTTAGCGCTATGTTGACAATCACTGGTTTGAGGTCACGGAGTTCAATTTTGTTAAATTTATGAACTGTTGGCGCTGTTTTATTATTATTTCTTTTGTTGACTCTATGAATCACAGTCTAATATAGGTTATTGGGAGACAGTCGTGACACTCGTATCAAGGCTGCAAGTTTAGTGTTGTCCCCGGGGCAACTAGCGCTTTATGCGCATAGCGGATGGAACCGGCGTGACTGGAGTTCAAAACATTTCCTGCGCCGTTCTCGCTATGGGCGGGAACTTTAAATGTAACACAGTGAGGGGCAACCAATTCGGAAATACATTTCGCCCGTTATCATTCGATTGGGATTTAATTTGACAATTTTGATTGTTATCAGCGTTATATAGTCAAGGGCTTTATTGTCAGCTGTGTTCATATTGCGCTGAGGACTGCTATCACCTGAGATTGTGTTGTCAACTCGAACGCCAACCACTACGAGCGCTAGTATATCCACACTATCGCGCCAAGCCACTGTTCCTTGTGAAACTGGAGTCCCCGGTGGACAACCTAAGTGGCAGAGTGTCACGACTGTCTCCCAATAACCTCTATTAGACTGTGGTATGAATTAACTACTCCTTGTTTAATTTTTGTTTTTGCACCGTGCTGTATACACCAGCTGACAACAGATCAACATTAACCATGTTCAATAAACGAAGTCCTTGCTAGTTAATGTTTTGTTTTTGTTTTAAATTATAGTCTTTAATCAATATATTTTACATTATTAACTATGTGAAACAATGAATTTTTAGTGTGTCAAAAAATGACCTTTTTTATAAAAAACCCACAATTTCTTGATGTTTTCTTATGAAAAAAATCGGCATTTTCCTGACTGAACATGTTCGGATTAGCGGGACTCTACTGTATTTGATATCAGAGAACTCAATTTACTTAACTCAATTACATAACTAATAAATTACAGTAAAAAAAAATTCTCAGTAAAAAATTTGCATTATAAAAGTTATCCATTTCTTTGAATTTTTCTGAACATTATATGTTTTAAATAGAGAAGATAGGATAAAAGAAGAACACATTGGATAAAAAAATAGTACCTTTATTAAATCTTTATGGTAACTTGAATAAGACACTTACAGTAAAAATATTATTAGAAACTATGCAAGACAATGATTACTACATGTTTCGTAAACAATTTTTGTAAAAGTATTTTTGGAGTAAGTGTGGTGCTTGGAACATCCCGAGAATATTCAATGGGTAACTTTTATTGCTTTAAGGTTAGTTAAGTTTGCATATTTATAGGTCTAGAGATTAATATCTGAGGAAGACTTTTTTCATCTAATTTTATCCTACCATCACCTGTAATCTTACTTTTAAATGCATTTTTTAAAGTAATACATAAATATCAACCAGTTGTCATGGATTAAACTTTATTTTAACTGTAGAGAGCTAAAGTCATGACTAATGAGGAGCTAATTTGAAAAATTTAACCCCAGCGTTTCTTCATAAATTAATGTTTTTTATCATTTGTTTTTTAAATACAAATAATTAAGATATTGAGGCAGAGCCAACTAAAAATATTCACATAAGGCAATTAAAAAAAGCACATAAGATAAGTAGATAAAAGTTTGATTTTGGATTTTTTTAACAGAAAAAAGTCTTTTTGTCAATAGTTTGTCCAAGGAAAGTTCCTACAGATTAACCCATTGAGGTAGTTTTTCATTAATATGAGTAGGAGTTTTGGCATCATTGTTTACTGTGCAAACTTTGGGTGAAAAAATATTAAAGTAAGTTATATGAGTGATAGATGAATAAGTTTTAGCGCATATATTCCAAACAAAATTAATACTGAAGATACTTAATTTTTATTGTAAGTTTATTTTTACGTTTGAATGTATTTGTGTTTTGATTTGTTTGTGTTTTGCATTCTTTTTTGTCTTGTAACGGTGGCAATTTAAAAATTGTTGATATGAAATGGTCCAAACCCAAGACTTGTTACCATATAATGTCGACCTGTTGTAAGAAAGCATGATTAAATTAATAGCCAAATGACAAATGGTAACTGGGACCAGAATAAACCTTGTCAGGAATCCAACAGGAGACCTTAGGATGATGAGAAGAGCACTTCAACCATTATACTGTCCAGTCAGTTTTGAAAGAGTACCCAGTCTTCTTGTACTAAATAATTCAAACACTAAAAAAACTAACGCTTACACAATAAACTTAACGTAAATATAAAAATTAATTTATGCACATCAATTTAAAAATTATATTATAAACAACTTGATCATGCATATGGAGGCATTTTCAAAATGCTTTCTTATATTCATTTAATATAAAAGCTTGTATATGCATTTTTCTTAGAGCCCAAACATTCCAAAATGTGTTTCCATGAACACAGATGCAACAACTTTGAGAAATCAATTTAGGTTTTACAATGTAATACACTTTAATGTACTCATTATTAAAATTATCACTTTAGATTGATTTTTAAGACAATGTTTAATTATAAGATAATGAGTCAAAACATAACACAGGTGAGTTATTTTCAGGGTCAAAGGTGTTCCATAGATAGGTTGTACTTATGCCCCGGGGATGGTAATCCTCATTTTCTAAATTTTTATCTCGGTTTTTTTAACCTAATTCAAAATTAGTGAGTAAAATGAAACATTTATCTAATTCCTAAAGAAATAAACTTTAATTGAACTTTATTGAAGACCCAAACTGAAAAATCTTAATACAGGCTGTCATGACGTCAATTAAAACATTCATGACAGTCAGACCACACGTTATTATGGTAAGAATATCCAGACAACAGATTAGCCAACCAAATAAACCAAATTCCAGTTGACCAATGATTCCAGTTGATGATTCAAAGTTTGAAGGTTATCAAGAAACTAGTACAATGTCAGATAAGACAATTTGAAATACGAGACTGACTCACAGGTCATTGTTCAAACCTGATCGATTGCAGCGGTGTCTACCTCCATGGGTTAACATGTCTTAATGTCATGGATCGGTGTTGAGTTAAACATGATAATTTCCCATGCTAAATCAAGTAAATTTTCTTTTTTCAAAGAATTAGAACTGGTTGTTGGGTTATCTTTGATGTTAAAAATAATAGGTAGTTATTAATTCACACTCAAAGGACATTTCTCTACAAAAATAAAATACTAAGTAATGAGTGATGTAAAATATACAGTGGAACCTCCATGTATTGAACCTGAAGGGGAATATAAAAACTCCGTAATGTCAAGGTCTTCGATAAACTGCATTCTAATATCAAGGTTATTTTTGACCATCATCTATGTACTAAGGTTCATGATCACCACATGATACCATTACTTATTTCCAATAACTTATTTCGGTCTTACAGTGATTACATAACCAAAATCTCATTGTACAAAAGAATAATAGGCCACTGTAACATTATACGTTGTTCATAAACCCTTCTATTAAATTTTTATCACAGGCTAATCAGGACAAAGCCTATAAATGGTGATGCAGAAAACTAAACAGTGCTGCAATCACAGAAATAAACATCGATCGCGACTAGAACACGTCTGTACTCTTATGAATGCAGTAAACATGGTGATGTAAAATTAGTACTATAGAGAATAATGTAATAAGCATTAAATACAATGCTAACGGCCGCTTAACCAACACTTTTGTGTAGGCAATGGAATAACACTAACACAATAAGTTAACTGCAAACCCGGGAAACAAAAACAGCGGCAAACACAAGGCACGGCAAAAGGCAACGCCTGTAGAGCAACAGGTTGCAATACGATAAGAGAATATATGAGTTCAATGAATCAATTTGTTCTTTTTTTAACTTCGATATGTTGAGGGTCTTGCATCGCCGATACTAAAGTTCGTAATATTGAGGTTATCCTGGCTAATCTGTCTATATATTGAGGTAGAAATAGCATTGATATGCAGTTTCAAGGGGAATGAGAAAATTTTGTTACATGTAGGATTTCAATAAATCAAGGTACCACTGTATTTATAACCAATCGTAAGTAGAATCCTTACAGCAGACTTTTTTAAAGTCTAATAAACTATATTATGGACACACAAAATAAAAAATACTAATACACAATGTGCAAGTCTAAGAAGTAAAATACTGAACTTTAAACAAGAAAGATATTATGACAAACAGTACTTTCATGAAGTAATCATGACTATCAAGTGATGCTTGTAAGCCAAACTGCATTTATAGCATCCAAAAAAGATCAGCAAACACAGACTGATTTACAGACAAGGCACAGAAAAACTTTCGTAGTGTTACACACTCACACACACACACAAATTTCTCAAATATAATTAAATATCAAACAAATATTCAGTTTAAATATCACTCCTTAAATAATGTGTGCATTTAGCTACATTCCATTTAAGGTCATCATCAATAAGTAAGGTACCAAAGATATTTTTATAGAATCTTTAGCTTGAAACAGCTTTTGATATTCATCCTGGTTCAAAATAAATAAAGTCGAGAATAAATTTTACAATAAAATTAAGTGCAAATTAACAAACTTCGCATAAAACCATAATTTATGTCAGTCTTAACATTTAAGTTTACAAACATTCAAAAAAACCTAATATGTTTTAATAAATTTTAATTGCAAGAACAGTAGAGTTCCGTTAATCCAACTAATTATGACTGGACCATGTATGATTTAGCAAATTTTCAGATTCAGAGTCCATGAAAATAATGTATGATATAGACTCGTTTACTCCCGTCATTTACATGAACATGATCTCGGCACTCAATGGCGATCGGGCCGCCGAAACAGCTTATAGTTATGGGGCCGCATTAAATAGCAGAAAATACCATTGGAGTGTAGTAGTAAAGTTTGACAACGATTGAACCAAAGAAAGTTGGCAGCTATAACAAGGGAATCACATCTAAATTCAGTGTAATATTGATGTTCAGGATTTTCTCAAATTTTTAAGTAAAGAAAAAATTGGTATTTTTTGACATAATATGTTTGGAATGGCGGAACTCTACTATAGTCAGTGTCTAAGTACAAAACAGAATTTTCTAAAAGTTAAAATAAAATTATGCAGTCAGTTAACATAAATTCTCTTTAAAAAATAGACTTTAGTCCCACTTTAAGACGAACAAAATATTTATTATATTATTTCAGATGGTAATGGTAAAGACAGAGTAACGTTTATCAATAATCTAAACAGTTTTAAATTATTTATATAGATCCGATTTCCAAGGCTCGTCTCCAAGAAAAAAATAATGATAATAAATACAAAGCCACGGTCAAAAGAAAAATATGGACGTCACATATGAAAACTCTACGCACATTGAATAAAAGTAAAAAAATCAACACAAGAATAGCATTATAATCTGCTGCCAAAGTCACAATAAAAATACAAGTCTGGCAAAATAAACATAACAAAACATATATCATACAAATATTTCCTGAGGAAAATACATCTTCAAAAACCATACTAGGTCAATGAATTCTAATACATTTTAACTATTATAATAAAAAATTCCATTAAAATTTATGTAAAACATAAGCACTTTCAACTGTAAAATTTTGAACATTAAACTTTGTTATGTATATACTTGATCTGAATAACAGTTTTTTTCTAACGAAGAGATGGTAAGTGCAAAGGTAGTCAAGAAAGTGACTTGTATTTGCCCTAGGAGTGAATAGCAGAAGGGCATTTGCTAGGATCTTGTGTTTGTATCAGGGCTTCTTAAGCTTCCTGCAGTAAGCAACAATATAAAATGATTCATTTTTATAAAATAAATTACATCTTTCATCCATTACAGGTTGCATAAATTTAAAAGAATACCACACAATTTTGATCAAACATGATTTCAATTGTTTTACTGCTATAAGCACAATTTCATTTAACTTCAATTTTGGTAATTTAAATTTTTTCCAGAAATCTGTCAAAAATGTTGGAATGGTTCCCATAGAACCTATAACCAAAATATAACCAATAACTTCAAAATTTTCAATTTTGTACTCATTTTTATAAAATTCTATTGTTGGCTAGTATATATTAAACTTTTTGGAATTTACCTCTAGCGGCATTTCTTCATTTCCTACAAATCTAATCGTTGGATAAATTATAAAGGCATTGTTTTCTTTTCGGTCTATAACAATTATATCACTGCCCCGGATTGTTCTGAAACAGTTGTAACTTCTTCATAAACTAAAATTATTTACATCTAAATTCATCAGCTATGATTGTTCTTGTCCTGTTATGGCGAATGTTCCTGAAGAGGACTTCATTGAGGAGGATTGCACAAGGACATGCGGCAATGTTTCAGCGACACTTCGATATAGGGCAATGCCTACACTGGTTGCCGTCCTTGAACCGCCCCTGGAGGCCTCTTACTGGAGCTACATTTCTATACAACTTTAAATAATCTTTGTATTCACAATCTGAAAACCCTTTAATCCATTCGTACTTTAGGTAATTTAGGTAAATTGTTTTAAAATAATGACACCTTTTCCTTTTTGGTTCAGGGAACACCATTTATCAAATTCTAAATTTTGAAGTTTTTGCCAAATGATTTTTGTTTTAGGATAAAAATTTAGATCTATATAATATTCTCACAACAATGTAATCATTAAATTCAATAGGCCTACCAAATTTTCTGTTTAGAACAAATAGATCAGCTTCCTTATTCAAAACTGAATAAATGTTAATTGTTGGATATATGCCTCACAAGAAGCTTTCATGATACCCAATCCTTTAAGAGTTTTTGGATAATGTAGCACACTATTTGGAATATCACTTAGTAAATGTAGATTAACTTTAACTGATGACCTTATAATTAAGTCTATGTCATTCACGAAATTTTGGTTTTGTCTGTTCAAGGGCTCTGTTGAAGGGGGGGGGGGGGTTATCTCTGGAAAGGATATCCATCCAAAGCTGTTAAATGTGTAGAACTAACCTGACAAAAAAGTCACTTTCTCTCTAACCCTTGTATTAGAAAAGTTTCTTAAGGGTTTAAAAATATCCAGAAACTATACTAAGTAAAGATGAAAAGTGGTAACCTCATAACGTATACCACTGTGATGTAAAAAATTATGCCACCCACATACAGCTGACTACCGACTTTTAAGATTTCCCTTAAGTCAATTTATGTAAATATTTAGTTAATAGGATAAGACCATCATATCAGTCTGGATAAAACTAGATCCACTTATCACAAAAGAAATCAGTAAGGCGTTTCACATAGAATGAGCTAGCTAATATTCCTGTTATTTTTATTGGTATTAATAACTATTTTTTCAGCATTTTTGCCGAGACAAGCCATTTCGTCTTCTTTGTCTACAAGTTGTCCCTCGTTAGTGACTGTGAGATCATGTTCCATCAGAGATCTGTGGGCATCTGGACCGATCCAACTCAATACGACAGGCAGAAACACGATCCCGTGGAACAGTCCGATTGTTACGACCAGAAAAAATATCTGTCAAACACAAACTTATTATTTTTAAGTGAGCAAAACAAAGCATAGTTACTACAAAACTCACATGTTTTTTTTGTAGTTTATTAATTTTAATGAACTAACTTCTCAAAGTGATTTTAGAAGTTAAATTTTTTTACTATCGGATGTTTTTTTAGCAGAGCAGCCTTCTAAAGGCAAAAGTTTAATTACCCTGGTTGTAGGTATCACAAGAGATCCTTGCAGGTCAACCATGGGTTTCAATTTGTGAGCCACTTGCGGGATTTATTCAAAAGTCACAAACCTATATCAAACTAAGTTTAAAAAAAGTTTTTTGATATTTAGTTATTTATTTCTAGTCAAATAAATAATATCTATTAAAATTGAAGATTTCTTTCCTACACACAAGTTGGTCAAAATGGCATTTTCTGTATGAAAAAAAGACTAATATGTGTAATATTTGTGGTACTGCTCTTTTATCTTGAAATTTTGAGGCTTTTTCTGTTCCTTAAGGAAACTTTCTTCTGTCAAATTGGTTTGCGACCGAACGCTTGCTATTACAATTATCCTTAAAATAGCATGTGGTTTATCATATTGCTTTTATACCACCCTCTACATGGATGTCCAATAGAAGTCATAAGATCTTTTTCAAAGTCCAATAACATTCTTTCCATAATTTTAAAGGTCTTTTTAAGGATAATGTGTATTCAGACCCTAAAAGGTCAAGTATGATGGAAGCTATTACATATATCTTTAAAATGTTGATAAAATTATTTTAATCCGAACTTTGAAAATCTGCCATTTATAGTCCAGTCACCTAGTCCTCAAAAAGGGCTGTTGGGTGCATTAAATCAGGTATCTCTGATTTTCGGCTCCATTGTTTAGAATATTGCCCTGATGATTAAACCAGTTTTTGACCTCGGGCAATCAACACATCATTGGCAAAATTTGAAAAAAAAAACCTTAAGCAATTGACACTATTTTACTTTTTTGCTGTTTTAACCAAGAAGGACTGGTTTCACACAAAAAAGTGCTCAAGGCATTATTATACTGCATGAAATTCCCTACAATTTAGGACCAAAATCATCGTTATTGACCTTATAGTTTTTTTATTTACGTTAATTTAAATTTTTCAATTTTTTCATTTCCAGGAAAACGTGATTTTAGCGACTTTAAATAAAAAATATGCTATTATGGTAGCAGTTATGGTCCAAAATAGTCCCGGGAACATGATAAAAATTTTATTTAGAGGTCTCTAGATGCTAAAAACGCTGTTTATTTAATTTAGTTTACCTTCATATATAAACAAAAATTTTTATTTTTACCTACAGTGTGTTAAAAAGGTCCTGGGACGGCTTGATAAGTTTTTAACTAATGAACTTTTTACATGTATAGAAGCAATTAAAATCTACTTTTTCAGCTATTTATAGAATTTTTACCTCTCCAGAGGGTACAGCCCATGGGGAGTATGAAGAAAATCTTAAATGTAAGCATGGGTCAATAAGTACATCAAATTGAAAGTCTCTTTAAATAGAGTCCAAAACGAAAGGCGATCAAGTTTTGAGTTACAATCATATTGCCGCAAACAAAAACGGCAATAACTCCCCATACACTCGACCTTTTGAGGTCGGGTTTGTGGCAAATTCCTCATAATACAAATCCCTTTAAAATTTTTACTATATGACGTAGGCCAAGGTAGTTTCCCTGACGACTTCCATTAGGGACATCCCCTAAAGTAATTCTTGAGAAAAACTTCATCGGCCTACATCATATAATACATAATTTAATGTACAGGAAAATTACATAGTGACTGGACTATTACTTCTCAAACATTATATTTAGATTTTGATCACAGTGGTAGGTTACTGGTTTAACTTTAATTTCATATTTTTTAAATGGTCTACAAGGTATTTTAATTTTGAATGCTCAGTATAAAATATTCTAACTCTTTTAGGGTCCTCCTCTTTACTTTTAGGCCATCCTCATTGGGTATTCCAGTGGAATCTTTTAAAGTAGCTCAGAGGATGTCATAGACATATTTCCGAATAAATTGGCTTTCCAAAAAATATTTAATTTTTATAGATTAATTTGATTACTTTTTGTGTGTCACTCAAATTTACGACCTTGCCGCCTCGTCTAAAGGACCTGAATAAAAAATTCACTCACCTTAAAGAAAGCCTGAAAGATGTACGCATCGGAGATAGAGAGCATGGAGAGAGCTAAGAGCGTGGACATTCCTCCATTGAGCACGGCTGCGCCGATAGTATTGACGGTGTGAAGAGCACGCTGGCGTTGGGATCCGTGTGCGTGGAGGAACGTCTGGCCGACGTGCGCCGCATAGTCTATACACAGTCCTACGCCGAGCACGAGCGCAATGCACGATACTATGTCCACTGTCAGGCCCCAGTAGTGCATCATCCCACAGATGTCCACCTGCCAACAAAATTTGAGTGATTGGCGCTATAGGTTATTTTGCGAGGTTCCATTGTAACTGTTGGCTAAATAGTTAGTATAAAAATACACAATATCAGATAAAAAAATTATTTTTAGGGATACGGTGGCTAAGGTACCTTTTAGGGATCATGGATTTACCTCTTAACATGTGTAGAATTGGTGAGAGTTACTAGGTGAAATCAACGAACGGACTAAATCACTTAAATTGTTCTCACACTAGTGTTAGTCACTAATCACCAAAAATCCCTGTTTGGCACTACAGGGATGACACAAGTGTGATTGTTACTACACGGCCAATCACAGTTTCAATGGCAATTTCTGTATATCAGTGAAACAAAACAGCTCACTGATTTCACTTCACTTACTATCATCTTCTAGTTTATGTAAGGCCTTGTATAATCTTAAAACTAAGGAAAAATGTCTGTCTTTTGGATCTCAAAAACTGCAAATCAAAAGAGCACTTTCTTTATATTTACATATAAGGAATGGTGAGTGGAATAAAATGAGCCCAACGTTAAGTGGATTTGTTTAGGCATTGTGCCACATAACGTTTTTGAAAATTATAAAAAAATAACATTGGACCATAATTGCTAATGATGAAAACTGAATAAAAACACATCGTAAACAAGAGTTTGGATATTACCAAGAGAAAGGCAAACTAAAATAATTTAGTGCATAGCATGTTATCAGCCGAAAAACAAAAATAAACCAAATTAACAAATATTCCATGTAGGCCTAATTAACACGGGGTTTTTGTACTTTCCCAAACCAAATCTGATATCATAGCATGCAGACTTACCAAAGTTAACAGGACACAGACGAAAATCCAAAAACATGCAGAAATGTTGAGAATTAAGACAGTCGTGGTTGCCATGACGCAGATTACAGACAACGCCAGGTTCCTGTAGAGCTCGTGCTGAATAACCTGTTAAACAAACAACTAATAAAATGATTATACCACGCTAACATAAATCATACAACAAAATTTGACAAGTACAGTGGAATCTTGATAAATCAAACATCAATATATTGAACTCCTGGATGCGATGAAGTGTGCCCATTCCCCTTGAACCTGCCTACCAGTCTAGTGTTATTTCTACCTCAGTATATCAAAGGATTGGCCAGGGCAAACTCAATATTTCGAACTTTGTTAGCACCAATGCACAACCTTAGAACCTACAAATTGAAATTTTGACTGCAAGACCTCCAATATATTGAAGTAAAAAATTAACAATAAAATGAATCGTAAACTCATCCCTTTTCTTACGTTTTGCAGCCTGTCATTCTACAGATGACGTCACCTAGTCCCATGTCTAGTTACTACACTCTTTTGTGTACACAGCACTGTTCTTGTTTCCCGCATTTGCAATTTACTTATTAACTGTGTTAGTGTTGTTCAATCAATACAAAAGCATTGGTTAAGCATTTGTTCGTATTTTGTGAAAATACATTTTACATTAATCTCATGAGTACCGATTTTACAAACCCAAGTTTAAATGAAATTAAAAATGTCTTTATTATGGAGGCGAAGTTAGGACTAACATGTCCTCTCTACCTCAAGTTTACTACATTTATAAGAGTACAGGCGTCTTCTAGTCCCACTTGATGCTTATTTGTGAGTTTGCAGCACTGTTTAGTTTTAGAATGACAAAAAATCCATGGAAGGGTTTATATCAACTTATGATGTTTCAATGGGCTGATGCTATTATTTTGTGCGATGGCAATATGTAAGTCATCTAATGACAGTGAAACCTTGTTTATTTCTCACTTGCTAGGCCTATTGGAAATCAGTAATCCACTGTTGTGGTGAGCTTCAGTATATCGAAGGTGGGAGAAAATCAGCTCGATGTAACGAACGTCAGTATATCGAAGATCTTGAAATTATGAAGTTTTCACATTGATGCATTCCCTTCAGGTTCGATATATCGAGGTTCCACTTTATGAATTTTTCTTAATTAGGGGTTTAAATAAGGCAAGTTAAAGACAAACCAATAATAAGATTCTTTGTCACAGATATTCAGAAATAGTTGATTGCTTTATAATTAAAATATCTATACTTCAGTCTGGGGCAATGCAAGCTTAACACTCCCTAATCATACCTCCGTTGATAAAACCACGATCCTGACAATCGAGTAACAGCAGACTGATGCATTCAATGGTTGGTCAGCATTGAGAAAAATCAAAATAATGCTGAGTATACCTTCAGTCGTCTTATCTTTTGCGATGATCATGACAAAAATTAAATCTCTGAACTCTTATTTGCTGATTTAATAGTTTGTTTTAATCATATAAAATCCTTATACAAGAACAGCTGCCAACATACCTCATCCGTAGTCCATGTAGCGAAGGCCTTGGACCAAACAGTCTTAAACCCATCACCAGATGTGATGTTGCTTTTGCGGATCATGTCCTTTATCCGGTTCATTGCTGGCACCGCTTGCTCTGGCCCACTGAATAACCGGAACTTGAAGTCCAAGGTGGAAATCTACAATATTTCAGCAAACATTAATTAGTTAGATTCATTCATATTATACAGCTTTGTACATTGAATAGTATCATAACAAACTGATATAAACTTAAAATTAATCATGTTATCCTTTATACATATAGTGACATTTTACAAATGTTTCATTTTTGCAAGAATCAAAAATGGAAGCTTTTTTTATCAATTTCATCTAATCTGTAAGTCTAATATATATTCTTTTATTGTATTTTAAAATTTAGTGTTGTTTGTTTCATTTTTTATATTAGCTGGAATTTTGATTAAAAATCTTTTCCCAGCATAAGTGGATTTTTTCTTAAATATTTCTTAACAAAACTTGGGGATGGGTTCTATTTTTTTACGGGTATTGTAAGATGTGCTGGTATTAATTTGGTGTTCTGATTGCATCTCTATACAAGAATATTGTAGCAAAAGCAGAGTCCAAAAATTGTCATTATTTTCAAAAATTTTTTAGTGTCCCTTGCCGATTTTTGAACTTTAATTTTTAAAATTATTCTAATAAATTTGTTTCTATATTTTTAATATTTCACTTAGATTTTAATTTTTTGTTGCACCATACACACATATTCCATAGTTGATAAAACTGTGAATAAGAGCAAAGTATATGGATTGCAAAACATCTCTACAACAACGCTTTGACAAGCTTCTTATGACAAACAAGCCAGAATTGGCTTTCTTTAGAATGTCTTTAACATGATCGTTTCACATTAAATTACTGTCTATGATCATACCTAGGAATTTGTTTGTTTAACTAATTCTACTTAATGATTTATGGGTGGATGAAATTTTTACTCTGTTTTGTTTTAAAACACATCCCTTTAAATTTTTCAGGGTTTAAACTTAAAGTTGGTATTTCAAAACATTGTTCTAAGCTGTTTAATTCAATAGTTGATAAAACTCTGATATCTTCTTGTGACTTTCTCCTGAGATTTAAAAATTAGAATCATCAACATAGAGACATAAACTGGAGGATGGAGAAAAGTTTAAAGAATGTCTTACAATATTTATATAACAGAGGAAGAGGAAAGGTCCCAGATTAGATACGTGAGGGACACCATTTTTTACTTCTCTTAAAATTGATCTGAATTTTAGAATTTGATTAAATTCAGTAAGATGTGTTATTTCTAAGAAAAATCTATTTGAAAGATATGATCTAAACCAATTCAGTTCAACCCTTTTCACTCCCAATTATTGTAGTTTTAAAATGAACATAGAACGAGAAACACTTTCAAACACCTTTGGTAAATCCATAAAAATGCCAACCACATTTCTCCTTTGTCAAATGAGTTTATTATTGATTCTATAAAGCTAACTGCTGCTAAGATTATCAACTTATTTTTCTAAAACCATGTTGAATATTCTCAATGTTTTTTTACTTTCCAAAAACAATGCCAACCTGGTATATATTATCAATGATACTGTATTTGAAGACATTTAATTAAATTAAAGTATCTTCAACTCAGAAGGTTGATGGACAACATACAAAAACTTTTGGTGCAGAGAGCATGTTTCAAAGATATTATTTTCCATCTAATTTTATATTTAAATTCAAACAAGAATAGGTACTCGCGAATCCACACCCCAGTTAGTGCAACTAAAATAACAAAATTTTTATCTGGTCAGAGTTTCTACTGCAATTACTTTCCCCCTATAATTTGCTTATTGCCATTAGTAGAAATGTACTGGGTAAATCCAAAAGGACTTTATAGCTTTAAAAATTAATATAAATGTATGAATTTTCAAAAAAATAAAGGTATGGAATTTAGGTAAATGAACCTACAGGTAGTTAGTGTGTTTTGTAGGGAAATATATCAAGTTTAACACATGTAGTTTGAAATTAATTGCATAAACACACAGACAGAAACATAGTGGCAATTATCTTAAATGGCTGCCTTCACTTGAGCAAACAAAGTTGGTGACAACTCAGATCCATGCAATTGTGTACCAAGTAGTCTAAATATCCTTGTAAAATGCCTACGCTTGAATGGAAGGTATGTTTTGTAGAACCTAGCTTCTTAAAAACAAACCCACAGCCAGTGAGCTCAAGTGCATTCGATGCAGTCACTTCAATGCAATTTCCACCAGCGAATTTTGGTGTGATTATGCAATATTTTCCAACAAATGGCCACCACAATCACTTCTGTAAGTGCTCTCAAAGAATTTATATGAATTTTTAGGCCTGTAAAGTTCTTTTAGACTCACCCGGTACACTTTTGCCAATAAAACTACAATTCATTTATTTTACTGTATCTGTTTGTGCTTGTTCAACATAAAATTAAATTTTTATTTCAATCATAAGAAATTTAATGATTTTACCAGGTGAAAAGAATCTGGTTGAGTGAAACATTAAACTGGACAAAATTTCTTTGTTCAATTTACTAAATCTCTCTATATTTTTAAACCATGAAATGGAATTCAATCATTCCTTTTTCAAGAAAAATCATATTTTTTATTTTTGAAGTGACTTTTACTCATTCAATTTGAAATAGTTATTTAAAACAATACTATCTTGACTGACGTAACATTACTCATTGCTAAAAAATAATTATTTAAGATTTCATGGCTCCTAAAGGATTAGAAAGGTTCTTTGTTCCTTTTGCTATTTTTTTACCATGACATTGTTTCTGTTGAAGGATGAAAGTTGTTGAAGTTGAAAAGTAATGAGCTTCAATACTTGAGAATACTCACTGTCACAGGAGGCGCTTTTTCCCCACACTCCAATTTTCCTGCAAATCTGAAGTTTTTCTGGAATTTCCCACCACTCGGACTGAATAAGAATTTACCAATGAGAAGGCTGAAATCATCTTCCGATAGATCTCTATTGGGTATATCTACGAATGAAAATAAATCAGAGTGAGAAGAAAAATATATAATTCAATAAATATCTTAACATCAAGGATTTTAATTTAAGTTTAACTTCTATTCCAATGTTGAGATAAAAATTTACAACAAGTAGGTAACTTTTAAAGGTGAGAGGCCACTAAAAACATCATACAGAAATAATTCCAATATTTTTGAGCTTTTAATTGAATGTGATGATGTCTACTACTTTGGGGTTAACTAGTTTTTTTTTTTTTTTTTTTTTTTTTTTTTTTTTTTTTTTTTTTTTTACTTTGCAATTCAAAATTCTCTACCTGAATAGTTAAACTGAATTCGTTAATGTATTAAACTATAACACACATATACAAATACAAAAAGACAATACATTGGAACTTGGTTTACTCTAACCTCTATAGTTCAATAAATTCTTTAAATAGTATTTTTACTCTCTTTCTGACATCTTCAATATTTGCAATCGTACAAAACGTTTCAGACATACTCTGAAATCTTTGAGAAATAAATATAGCAGGAGCGTTGGACTTTTCTTTATTACATTTTTCTGGGAATCAATACAGACAATTCCCAGAATAAGTTTTCTGACAGTGCACAACCCGACAGAATGTTACATTCTGTAACAATTGTAACAACGCAATGATTTTTTTAATTTACTCGATAGTAAATTAAGAATTTACTATCGAGTAAATTCTTAGCGAGGTAAAGGACATCTGACCTTTACCTCGCTACCTCTCCCGACATACCATAACCACCCAAATGCTTTGATTCCCTGTTATTAGTCATTGTTGAGGCATGCGACACCCACATTTGTGCACAACTGTCAGTGTGTGTTATCGTCGCTGTTCTGTCGTCAGATATAATCAGTTACGGTACCGTACTGCACATCTTTTTTTATGTTATGTTTATTAGATTGTCAATTACACCAGTGAACATTATACAACATATAAAAGTTCATTTTAAAATAAAAACTCAAGTGCCAAAGAATTTAAGATAGTATTTCTTTTTTAATCATAAACTATAAAGTTACACAGTTCAATTTATTTCTTTAATTTTTTAATTTCTTTTATATAGAAACAAAAAGAAATCAAAAAAAGTTTTATTTCTTTTTTAGCGAATTTCCCTATAGGGAATACGCTATTACGGTAGTAGCCATGTTAAGACCTAAGCCCGGGACCATGTTACTTTTTCATTTTGAGGTCCCCAGAAGCCAAAAACACCGTTCGTTCATTTTCATATATATGTATATATATATGTGTGTGTCCGTGGTACCAATAACTTTTGAAGGGGACCTCCGATTTTGATCAAATTTGGTATGAAGGTGTAAGACCAGGTCTATTTTCATGAGTTCGCGAACCAGCATGATCGGGTTATGGGAATGGGGTTTTATGGGGTTTCAAAGGGGTTTTTGGCACTTTTGGACCTAAATTTTAAAAATTCATCAATTCTATCTAAAAGCATTTAAAAGAGCTTAAAAAACAAACAATTTAGTATTTTGAATCTTTAAAATAGCTTAACTGGTTATAGAGAAAATTCAAGTCAAGTTTCCCATGTTATTCTTATGGGTAAATCTTTACAAACTTATATATCGCTTATTTATCAACATATCTCACAAAAAAATTTATGAACCTTCACTAGGTGGTGAGTAATTAAGATTTGATCAAAACCCCACATGGCAGCAAACCTACATGCAAAATCCCATGGTATTCTCATGGAAAATAAGTGTTTAATGGGAGCAAGAGAGATGGAGATAATGAGGTATCTGTTCCTAATCAGCTGATCAGCTGTCTTCTGCATATTTGTCAAATTTGAAATGTTTATGTTTTGTTATTTGTATATAAATCATTCCTTTTGCATGAAAGCTTTGGATATGCACTTTTAATACTGTTTAAAAAAGTCATTTATTGCAATATAAATTTTAATATATAAATTATTAAATAAAAATAATTTACTCAGAAATATAATGCCATTAAATTTCCTTGTAAAGATATATACAATATTTATAATAATTTTAAATAATTATAAAGTTCTTTGATGTTGAAACAATAATTCTTTGGAAATTCGCTGAGTACGCAGGTCTGCTGCGACGGGGGTATTATTTCAATGTTAAAAAAAAACTTTGAAATCAACCTTTTAATTTATTTTTTTTATACTGTACTATTCAGTACCAGTACTGTACTACTCTGTGATGGGTTTGTTTGTTTTTTTTTATATAGAGGAAGGTTGTTTATTTAAGGACAGTTATGCATTGCTTTAACAACTCTTTTACAGTATGTTAATTTATATAATTTATATAACAAATTGTTCTTAAATAAATAATGGCCAATATAAAAAAAACAACAAAATTTAAAAATGAATTAAAATCCTTTTTAGTTGATAAGTGTATATATTCTATTGAAGAGAACTTCTCCACTTCCCCAATTAAAAAAAGAAGAGGGCAGTAAAGATGATCCGTAATTTATACATGTGCTGAAAAACAGTATACAATTAAGTTTACATTATTGGGAAATTTAATTTTGTTTTAATTTCTCAAGTTTTTCTTGTCTCTTTTTTTATTATATATACTCTGGATTAATTGGAGTAATTGAATCCACTATTTTGTACTGACACTATTCAGAAATGTATCGTGTACATTCAAATGAATAAATAAATTTGAATTTGAATTTAAATTATATATATATATATATATATATATATATATATATATATATATATATATCCCTATGCAAAAAGGCATTGAGGCACATTTAGAGACGCAAAAGTTTATATGGGCACATGTAATGTGCCCAAAAGCCTGTGCCCAAATGCCCGTAAAATCAAAACAAAAGTACATATGGGCACACGGAAAATCTGACAAGAGAGGACAAATAGGCACACGCCCTCATCTTCCGGGCACACGACACGGTTATTGTTCTCAAAGGGTTGACCAACATTGCAAAACTAAATTACACTATGAAAACCGACTGAGTATCGAAGCAAGAGGATATTTGGGCACATGAAACATTCATTGGAGGTATTGCCTTTGGGTAGAATGAAAATGTATTTTATGTTGTATTATTAACTGTCTTATTTGATTAACCTTTTAACGCCCAGTGTGTTGTTTTTATACAACGCCGTGTTTCTGCCTATTTTTCTCAAAAAAATATTTGTTTGAACCACAAAAGCCCATTGTTGGTTTAAAACCACACTGATTTAGTTCAGAAAATCGCCACCAGATAGGAGTTTTGACCAGTTGACAAATCAACAGAACTTTTTCTACAGAGCCACTTCAAGGTTTGGAAGTTAGAGGTAAGTTATGTACTTTCTAGTGATCTTTTATTATGTTTCTAATTAGTTTGTAATGTGGGAATAAATACCTCATCAATCCTCAGTAATTCTAGTTTATGTGTATTCAATTAGTTAGTTACACATTTAATTTAGTGTTATTTAATTTTTTAATTAGTTTTAGTATTTCAAGTGCTATTTCAATATATAACGTTATTATCTGATTACATTAATATCAGACGAAATATCAGATGAACAAAATTGTGCAATTGTTATGTTGAAACGCTTAATACCATTAAAACTGGCCTTTATATATCCCTATGCAAAAAGATGTAGTTATATTGAACGAGTTCAAGTCTGGTTTGTGGCTTATTACTCCAATACTCCAAATTACTCCATATATTGAATTAAAATAATAGCCAGTAATTTAAAATATGGTTTTTAGATTCCTGAATGTAACTATTGATAATACTGTAACAGGTAATAAAATTTAATATTATAGCCAAACCTATAAATATATAGCTCATATAGAACAAGCTTACAAACCGTGAAGATATATGGTGTTCAGCACCTTATGAGGATTAAGATTCATATTTTAATGATTTTCGTTCAATTGCCGAGAAATTACATTATATTAATATCCAGTGCTTGATTTCTAAGAAAAATGGGTAAGAGAACATTTACGAGTATAATACTAATCAAACTCTATTGCCAATTAAAATAATTAACACGCTCTACTTTTAAATAATTTGTATTATGCAAGATGAAATAGCCAACTTATTCTAAGATTAACTTGCCAAATATTGATACAATTTTGAAAATAATACACGTAATATGATAACATGAATAAGCTACGAATCGAAGGCATATTCTATACTGACCAACGATTGTTTTCAATAAGACGGGCATTTAAAAGAGAGAATAGTCCCTCATCACTTCTGCATCACTGCGCAGACCCTTTGGTAATTTATGGTTGCGGCACTAGGGAGACGCGGCGCTCGGGATCCACCACGGAGTTGCGGTAGTGGTGGAGGTGGGGGCGGGGGTGGACGCTGGATGTGACCTTGACTTTGGCCCACCAAAAAAGAGTTGTTTACTATCTCGGCCACTTGTTTGGGCTTACTCACCACGATTCCATTATCTAATTCAACTTTGAGTAACTTCTACTGTCCGTTTTACCTATTACATTATTTATTACTTTTCAATATTAAGACGAATCTCCGTGACAGCTATTTACCTTATTAGCTAAATTACATTTTTTTGCTGAATCTATATCATCTCTTATTTTTTACAGAAACTATTTAAGTAATTATTGACACCTTTTACTCAATCTATAACACACATCCCTTCAGACATTGCTCGTATTATAGTATAGGATTGGAAGTTTCAGGACATCTAGGGCGTAGCCTTTTGTGAATATTAATGTGAAAATAGTCTGACTTTTCTATTTTAAGCTTAAAGAATGAGTATACCACATATAACTCTATACCTGGAATGCTCATACCGTTGTCGGAACCTGCAACCTGGGTGAATAAGGGCAGGCAAGAACGACCAAATGACCAATTCTGGCAGTGCGCGCGCTTTCATTCATACGCTTGTTCCTCTTACACCAAAACAAAAAACAAAAAAACAAGAATGATTCTTATATATGTGTAATCTGCATAAACTAGTGATTCCAACGGTATGCAAATATTTGTATCTTATATAATAAAAGAGTGCATTTAAGGGTCTAGAGGAGAACTACTGAACGGATCTAGGCCGTTTTGGTGTCAATGAATTTCTTGTGACCCCTAGATGATAGGAAAAATATGGTATCCCTCGGAAAATGCCTTATAAAGCCGCAAAATGAAAATTAGACCTTATTTAGACCAATCTAAGACGTGATTTTGTCGATTTGTTTACTGCTCCAGGTGATCCATATCTTACATTGAAATTTGACACCACTGCTGCTTTACAAAGTGTTTTTGTAAACAAAACAGACAACTTTTCAATCCTATAGATACAAATCAAGGACACGTAATGTTGCAGTGGTTTTTAAAGCAGTAAAATAAATATTTAACAGCTGATGCATTAATAAAATTGTGGTCATTATACTATAAAGAGAATTTATTTTATATAGATGATGATTGAATTTATGTATTTAAACTTACGAGTTATTTATTAATATTTGTTTACACATATGTTTTAATAACTATCAACTGATGAGCTTAATAGAACGTTTTGATTGTAAAATTCTCCCCACCGTATTCCTAATAAGGTACGTTTTCTCCCCACGTATTTAATACATTAATTTTTTTATAAGTCATATAACGTCCTTACATGCTTATTTTTCACCCTTTTAGTTCGTGTAGGCTTATGATTCTACATGTTTAATAGTTGGTTTATTGTTCCCACTGATATAAACAATGGAGTGCAAAAATGTGAAAATGTGGAACTATGAACTGGAAGATATAAGTCTTGACATATACAAGAAGAAATACCAAGAATAAGAAAAGGAGATGGAAATAAAGTGGAAACAAAAGACAGAGAATAAACATTTTGAATAGTGTTTTAGTGAAGATAAAAAACCTACTATACAATTGACTTAGAGGACATTGCAGTAACACTTAGTACACCCAGGAATGTACTTCAATACCATTGTGTGCATGAAAAATTCAAGTCAGAACTTTAAAGCAATTATCAGTTAGATGCATAATCACTGGAAGAGCCCACAGAATGGTGCTCAGCGATGGTGGTGATACCAAAACCTAATGGGGACGTTAGACTCTGCGTGGATCTAACAAAATTAAACAAGACGCAAGGAGGCTAAAATGCCAGAGGTTGAAGAGGGGTAAATCTCAAATATTTAACAAATAAGATACAAATTCCAAATTATGGCAAATTAAATCGACTCTGAGTCAGCGAAATTACCAATAAGTTAATTGGCCATATAACTGGAATGAAAAAAATGGATATACGGTTAAAAGACCTTTGATCATTAGCTTTTTTTTGTAAAGTCTCATAGGCCTACTATATTGTAAAACCGTATGATAGTAAGTATTATAAACTATTCAAAACTTATGAACTATTAATGATAGGCCTATACTAGAGATTGTCTCCTGATCGAAATTAAACCAAAATTTTAGTTGATCTTGATCCAAGAAGTAAAAATACATTTTTAACTGAAACATCTGTTCTTCCTGTTTTTTAGCAGCTGTTTTTACAACAGCTGTGATTAGGCATGTATGTTTAATGTTATAAATTTATTGTTTTTAATTGAAATCATTAGCTTCAATCAATTCTCCTTCCTCCAAAAGATTAACACTGAAACTTAGACAGCATGTGGAGCGTAGCTCTGGAGTCCGGACAGCGTGAATTAGAATAGGACTTTGCTCATCTACAGGACTATATCTTTCTAACGGTATGCGCGGATTTCTCCTACAGTGCACATGAGCTGAGAAAAAGGAGGAAAAGGAACATGCTTTGCTTGCCTATTATAGAAGACTAGGAAATCGCCCACTAATCAAAATTCGACCAAATTTTAGTTGATCTAGAGTTAATTATTAAAAAATTATAAATAGAACAAACAGTTCTTTCTGATTTGCTTTAATTTGTTATTACAACAGCTGTTTCATGATCAAATAATTATCCTTCTCCCATACGAATAACATTGAAACTTTCAAAGCCTGTAGGGCGTAGCCTCGCTAAAAAATGTTAACATGGCTAAAAAATGGAAAAATTATAGTTTTAATACTATGTTGTCTGTGTATCACAGACGACAAATTCTGTTGGTTGAAATTCTGTGACCATTTTCAAACGTAAGCATCAAATTCATGAATAATCATCATGAAAATTACCCGTCATTTTTGACGGGCTGTTTGCTAGTTTTTTATATTAGGAAAGAATAATAATTGTTAAAACAAATACTTTTGAAAACGTGATATCAAAAAGTTACTAAGCGAGAAAGTTTTATTTTATGTTTGTGCTTGGAACAAACTTTAAGCGGCAAAGTTGCAGATTATTAGTTGATATAAAATGTTTACACTTAATATTTTTACGTAACAATTTTAAGTTTCGGATTTATTCGAGCACAAAGCGAAATGTTTTTGACGCACTGCCGCATCAGTGGCTGCCCGACGTGTCGTCGGTCTACCATACAATAATGCCTCATAATGTATGGCAAATTTAACTGTGGATTATTAACTTATTTTTCAAGTTATTTTTAAAGATGTTAATACTATCTACATACAAGTTCTTTGTTAATTTATGTAAAATAAAGTAATTAAAAACTAGTAGTAACAGTTTCCTATATGCTAACGAATAGTTCAAATTAGGACGTTGGGGGTTTGGAAATATACGAAAATATAAGAAAAAATATATAGAAATCACTTTTTTACAATTTTCTTAATAGGCTTATTTGTGTTTTCATTTTTCTCAGAAACATTTTATAAAGACAAAATATCACTAAAAAACATTCATAACCATGACAATAGAAGTGGCTTATATAAATTCAAGAGCCAGTTCAATTTAATTTTATTAAAACACATAAAATAAGTCATCAAGATTCGTACCTCTTAACAAACTTATGTATGACTAAAAAACCAGCTTGTTAAGTTTTCGTCTTAAACCAAAAGAAGCCTTGTTTCCCTACAAAGATCGATTCTGAACCAATTCGTGGAACCTTATTTTGAAAAAAAAAAAATTAAACAGATCATTCTTATGATTTTTAGTTCATGCCTTTTTTCATTTTCCAAATTAATTGGGTAATTTAAAAATATTTTGACACCGAAACAGTTTGTTGCAGCATTAATACATCGGGGAATAAGTCTCCCTTGTGGTGATTTAGTGTTTTATGCCAAAAACGTAGGTACCACCTGAAAAATATCGGGGGCTTACATGGGTGTTTTAACTTTAATTCTTTTTTATACAATCTTTTAACAAGTAAATATTTGTTAAGAGAAGTAATAAAACAATTCAATAACTTACAGTTAATTTCAAATTCAACACTTATTTGTGAAAAGAAACGCCGCTCCCCCTTATGTTTACATTACTGTATCGCCCGGCTGCTCGTTCATTTATTGATCACAGGCACTGATTGTAATGATTCTAACTTTGTATTCATTGTACTCATTGTAATTATTGTACGTAATAATTATTGTACTCATTGTAATTACGGCACCGGTAGTTAGAAAACTTTACCTCGTAACTTCGAAGGTCACAAAAAAGACTAACAAATGCTCCTTATAGTAAGCAATAGCGCGCCGGCACTGTGCCAATACCGCTAGCGCTACCCCAATGTCACAATTGCCTAACCTACCGATGCAGGCACTGGATTAATTCCAGTAGACCCATTTTTAAAGCTAAGTCAAGACTGCCGCCGCGGCATGCCGGCCAGCCCTAGCCTGTTACTGATAACGGCCGATGATAAGAGGGATTGGAGGACAAGTGGCCACACCGTCGACTTGATTTCATCGCTGTTGCGTTTCCTGAAGCCCTTCAGCATCGCTGGATAATTGGAAGATTAATTAGCCAAGGTAAACCATGCTACCATACTTGAATATATCTAGTTTGTCATTGAATACGGAATAAAAGTTAGCTTCGTAAATTAATTAGTTTTGCAGAACGAATTTATTAAACCATGCCTTTGGTTACCTGAGCCTGTTGGGTTTTGAACGATCTGTTCTACATTTTTAAACATGATCAATGATTTTGCAATATAAATTTTAGTATAAAACTGGCTCTGACAAAATAGGAAATTAATGTATGTTTGGGTAAAATAATTAGAAAACCTTCAATTAATTCCGTAACAAGTAACTTAAATAATTTCAAATGAAATCTTTGTATTAGTTGTCATAGTTATTTTCAAACTGTGATACGAGTTTCCTGTGCATCATTGTTCGGTATACATTATGGTAATTTCTCATTGACATTGCCACCTTTTTCTGTAAATATTTATTTGTAAATAAATGAGTGTTAACCGTGAACAATAATTAAATTGTGACTAGCTGTACAATTTTATCCAGAAGTAACATTTGAGCAAGCAAATATCATGGCTTTAGAAGTTTTGGATCATAAATTTTAATTTTAGTTAATCATTGAAGTCAAGTTTGTATAGTGACGTCAATTTCAAATTATTACGTCAAGTCGTTCTTAAATTTAAAATTATTCTTTGAAAAATACAAAATGGCGGATGTACGGGTGACTATGGAGTTTTGAAAAATTTAAATATGATATTTTGACTTGTCTTTGGTCTATGAATAATACTTGAAAAGGTCGCTCGAGAGTTCAGAGACACCCTGTATAGTTTTGTTAATTTCAATTAGGTACGGTAAAAATTTTGTTATCATTATTATTCCTCAAAAGCCTTTGTTTTGTCTTCATTAGAACCTCTTAGCAAGGAGTTTTGGGAAGCAAATGATTTGATTATCTCTGAAACATCTATCAATATATATATATATGATATAGTTGTCTCGTAAGCTATTTAAGCCACTAAGCTTTTCTTGGTACATTGTGCTTCAAAGATAGTTTTTCCATAACTTTAATTTTTGACAAGGATCCCAAAAAAATTAAACTGCCGCGAAACTCACGAAAAATTGAGCGGCAAAAATAAGGTTTATATATAGGCCTATGGGCGCCCTCGGCGACGGTTGTCCACCGCCCTTTTCAATGAGCCAGTCCGGGCCTGGTGTAACTTATACATTAATGCTAGCAGTACACTCTCGCCGAGGCGCCTCGCCGGGACGTTCGGCGAGGATTTTCTCGATGAGGACCCACAGCGAGGTTACAAAGTACACTCTCGCCGAGGGGCTCTCGGGTGAGTTCGCGGTCGCTCGGGTCCTTTGACTCGTGCCAAAAACCGCTCCCAGACCGAGCGCAGGCGAGGCCGAGACATGGCGAGACGAGGCAGAGCGAGACATGCCGAGTGCACCGTGTTCACTCTTGGCCTCGCCTGCTCTCGTCCTGTCTCGGCGAGAGTGTGTACTGCTAGCATAAGGTTGTTGTATCGTGCGCGCTCTCATGGTGGAGTGCCCCACTACGCCAACCGAAACTTACTTAACCATTTTGTCCAT
This sequence comes from Neoaliturus tenellus, assembly GCA_030545055.2. Classification (NCBI taxonomy): domain Eukaryota; kingdom Metazoa; phylum Arthropoda; class Insecta; order Hemiptera; family Cicadellidae; genus Neoaliturus; species Neoaliturus tenellus. The sequence continues at coordinate 37,792,733 of CM061535.1, forward strand.
AAGTAGTGATCTTCTTGATATTATTTCCTAAGTCTGTCCGAAAAAGCACTTGTTTACACACTCGCAACGCGTCACAAAACAGGCGATTGCCGTACTGATTTTACTTTGCTCACGCTAGCAAGATTTACTAGATTTATACTTTACGCACTCCAGTGTTTAAACATCACAACACAAACCAATAAGCATTAGCCAGCAAGGAAACATTGTTTAATTAGGAATTACGCCTGCAACACCGGGTATAATCATCTGACCTATTGTCCTTGTCGTTTTCGATGGAATCGAAATAAACATAGCCTACAAACCATCCTAAGGTGAGACTGTGTGTGGGTGCAAAAAATTATCAACTATGACAGTGACTTTAGTGATTTAAGTGTTTAAGTGACTTATTCACCCTGACGATCTTGCAGAGACTGCTAAAACAGTGTCGTTAATAATATCGTACATGAAAAATCCAATGATTTTTCATTTAATTGTAGATAATGCATAATTTATGCAATCATAAATATTAAATATTTATATATTTATTATTTGGCAGTCTTAAGAAAAATTTAACATGCAAATCGTGCCAAAAGTGCCTTCACTGCACTCGACACATATTATTCCGCACTCGCCTACGGCTCGTGAGTAAACATTTCTCTTAAGTGCAGCAAAATGGCACTTAACGCACTCGTTGCATAAATAACTATTGTATTCATTGGTGCATCGCTAAGTAGGTTACAGTTAAAACGTAGGGTGCTGGTTTTACTTAATTCATGCTTTGTCGTTTTTTGCATACTAGAGATCGCCTCCTGATCGAAATTCGATCAAAACTTTTGTTGATCTGGACCCAAGAAGTAAAAAACATTTTATAACTCAAACATCTGTTCTTCCAAATTTTCTAGCAGTTGTTTTTACAACAGCTGTCTATAGTCCAGGCAACGAAGACAAAAAATGACCCAATAGGGGAAAAAATTCATGTAGAAGCCAAATTTGGTACAGTTGTAGGGGGAGGTGTCTTAAACAACATACTAAAAGTACTGACCCATAGGGATGGAGCTAAAGGGGTGGGGGGGGGCTCTAAAGGTCCCCCTTTTTGGTTTTTTGTAAATAACTCAAAAACTATGGCCTCTGGCGAAAATTTTGTTCTTAGTAAAATTAAAGTTCGTAAAATTATCTACAAAAATGTCCTGTGCTCTTTTTTGCTAGGATTAATAGTAAAGAAGATATATGACAATGAAAATGTGGAATAAAATTATATTATCAAAACTTTGAAATGCAATAACTTCCGACATATTTGACCTTTTGAGGTCTGGTCATATATCTCCTTTACTATTAATCCTAGCAAAAAAGTGCACAGGACCTTTTTTGCTAATAATTTTACGAACTTTAATTTTACTAAGAACAAAATTTTCGCTTTAGCTCCACCCCTATGGGTCAGTACTTTTAGTATGTTGTTTAAGACACCTTCCCCTACAACTGTACCAAATTTGGCTTCTACATGAATTTTTTCCCCTATTGGGTCATTTTTTGTCTTCGTTGCCTGGACTAGTTATCATTAAAAGAAGGGGTGTAATTTTAATGATAGAAAAAATTTTAGAAACACTAGGGAAACAATCTAAACTGAAACAATAAAATCGAACCTCCACATGAAAAAAACACGCTTAAAATAAATAAAGAAAACACATGCCGCAAAACAAAGCTCAAATCGACACGGCCATATGGACAAGTGGAGGTGTTGGAACAAACTATTACTGTACGTTGTACAAACACGTGATCGAGACAACAAAGGCCTGCGCCGCGCCGCCGACAAAGTGGTGTGTTGTTCCGTGCGGCCGTCACGTCTGTCCAGCGCGGTGGGACGTCGAGGCCCGGAGTGCAGTACACATGTGCGCGTCTTCTCTGGGTGGTCTCTGTTTGTAAGAGGTAATGGATCAATGACCACTTTTTTGTAAGAAAATTGAATTGCACAATATTAGTACTGCTAATTTGGTTTGTAAGAATAGTCTGGTCGACCAGTCGGTTCGTTGATAAACTATATCCATATTTAAAGAATTAGTTTTTGAAAAAAGTTTTACTCCTTGAGCTAAGACGGCCTATTTATGTAACATATAAAAGCGGCAATGAGAAAGAACATGACGAATGCTCAGCACCCATTTTAGGATCAGTAAACTTTCAATACTTTAATCACACCCATTCCATTGTCTTGTTTGTTCGTTCTAAAATTTAATTGTTGTTCTCGCTCCTGTCAGATCTTGTTATTTTTCGTAACTAAATTTTAACACAGCGCCTCAAAGTATAGACCTATCATCTTCACTCACTATGTCAATATTCATCCCTCCTAAAATATAGTGTATCCCTCCTAACTGGTTAACTTTTTGTGTTAACCAAATAGACTTTTTTAATCACCATATATTTAGAAAATTTCAGGAGAACCTTAAAAAAAATATATGTATCTTAAAAAAAAATAAAAGCCGCCCCGGAAACACAGATAGTTGCTTAGTGTTGTTTGAGGACTCTACTATTACCCTTTTAAAGTAGTTCTCCTTAGCAGCTCTTAATAACACTCCCAAAAAAATACAATATATTTAAAACTTTTTTTTTTAGAATTGTATTAAACGTTTGCGCTTTGACTCTTTTACTAATTTGATCCCTACGCCGTATTGAAATCAAAAGGCCTCGTGTTATTCAAGGTTTTAAATGAGTCATCTTGTGGTAGTACGTAATTGGCTTTGAAGAAATTCTAATTACTTCAGTTAAAATATTAACTAAGGAGTCTGCTGCCTTGCCCGCATCAACGCAGTTAATAATACTATCCCAATTTTGCAAAGATAATAAATCACTTAACTTATGTTTATCTATTTTAGAAACATTTTGAGAACGAGGAAAAATAGGGCTACTTTGTGGCAATGAGAAACTGGCGGTAACAATAAATTGATTAGTGATTGAAGATTTAATAACAGACGAAGAAATTAAATTTGTGCATTTCGCATCCACAAAACAATGATCGATGCAGTTCTTTGTGTCCGCAGTGATTCTCGTGGGTTTGTCAACGCATGCTACAAAGCCCGCCTCATAAAGTACATCAAGATACCGTTCAGCGAGAGGGGTTCTGTTATCGTCAAGAATGCAACAATTAATATCCCCTATCAGCCAATGCGTCCGGTCCCTGGGCCGAGACTCACAATACCGCTCAAGGTCACCGATAAACAGCTCCAGGTCTTGGTCGCCCGACGGACTGCGGTATATAGCCAAAATCGTGAACCGCTTACTGCCAAACGTAATGTCTAAATTTAGAGTTGTGGAACCATAAAAAAATAATTCGTGACATTGCACATTGACCCTATTATTGATGTAACAGATAACTCCGTCATTTTGGTTTCTCCGTTTCTTATTACAATAGACGTCATATCCGTCCAACTCTGTCAGCAAAGCTTCCCCCTCCTCTAACCAAGTTTCCATCAATATTATGATGTCCCATTTTTAAATTACTGTAGGCCTAGCTCAGAACAACTAAGAATTCGTCAAAGTTTTTTCTGTAGCTACGCACATTGAAAAATACTATATTTAACCCATGAACATTACGAATTTCAGAGAAATCATCCCATTCATAACATTCAACTTTCCTAAATTCTTCAACATTGTCAATAATTTCATCCATTTGGCAACGCACCATCCACATTTCCCCTCCCCCTCCTGTCGAAACTATATTAATTAGTACTAACAAGTACTTTCTTATTAATGCGCATCCTAACAACCACAAAAAAACATACCCAATCATACACCACATTTATTCACTTTATCATTAACAAACACTAATCATGTACTCCACACTTTCCAGCCTATACAGTCATAACACTCTACACTTAACATCCTAAGTAAACATGTACTCATGCACCAATCGGCATACAGTAGAAGCCCTAAAATCCGTATACCTCGGGACCGGACCACCGGCCGGATTTCAAAATGGCCGGATTATCCGGTGGTTTATTTAACAGGTTACAGAGACCTGTAATATGTGTTCCAACAATGAACTATTAGGATGTATTTAACAATGAATGGTATCATACTTGCCCAAACAATTCTATGTATTAACTTTTTAACCATCGCATGATTTGCTCCCTCTCAGACATTGTAGCGCCGAAATGACGATCAGGAACAGACAAGCAGCCGCTGGCGGTGAAACTGCGTTTAACATACAGTAATACTGGTATTCTATCAACAAAGGCCCTAACGTATAAATGGGACCATAAAAGTGACAGAATCTGTTTGTAGTGACCTAAAATTAGTGTTACATCGACAATCGGTCCGCGAAACATCGAACTAAAAGATAAAGATTAAAGAACAATATAACACTAATACAAAGTTTTATATGATATCCGAAACCAAATCTTCCTCAAATCGTCAATTGAACTGGTATATTTTAGCAATATAACATGGGAAAAGTTTATTCTTGTCTATTTCTTATGTAGGAAACGCCTGGAGCTAAACATTTCATTTCCGGAATACCGCGGCCGGATTATCCGGCGGCCGAACCATCCGAGGCCGGACTAGAGGGCTTCTACAGTCCATGCATACAAGACATCTTCACGCACGCAGCCAATGCCAACATTCAATCGCTCACACTTCCATACCCTACAATCCTGCATTTCACACGAGAAATAGTTCAAAATTTCATCATTATCTACCGGTTTCAATTTGCAACAATTTTATCAGTTTATATACTAGACTGACGTGTTAACTAGCCATCACGTTTTCCTTCTCGCATTCCGCCACAAACTTCAAACGTAGTCCTATAATACATTATTACATACTTAATCGACTAACCTAAATAAATCAGTTTACGTAAGCAACACATGGCATAGAATATTTACAAACCAAAAAACAATAATAATATTTAACTTTTTTGTTTATGTAGTTAATTAATTGCCAGATAACATTCAACTTTAAGACATATAGAATCCCTGCAGTATACATTAATGTATATGATTTACTTACTGTATGTAACTTACTGAAAATATAATTAGAATTCCTTTATGGTAATATGTTAAAAAATATTAACGAGAAACAAGAAAACTTTATTGCATTATTGGAATTGATAAAAACAATGCTGTTATTATACTTATACTTACAATTTTATATTAATGATTGAATGATCGAGAACACAAAATTAACTTGTTTTCAACTAGCCAGAAATAACTTAGATTATGTCCTTCTAACTTTACATACGAGTACCTCCCATTAATTATTTACTCTAGGCAAAAAAAAAAAAAATAAATAAATAAATAAATAGTAATAATAGTAATAAAAAATTTATAAGTCTAAACATTAATTACTAACATATGTAACTGTCATGACGTTAAAGTATCACAACATGCAAAACTTCATTATCATTCGGATTACTGAACATAAGAAAAATCTAATTGTAAGTTAAATCCCAATTAAAATAAACATGAACTTTTATTTGTAAAACATTAAGTGTGTTAATTACAGTAATTACAGTAATTAATTTGCAGTAATGCTCAGGCAAGGCAAAACTCGAACCAAAAACTGCATAACCCTTATTTTAAAGGGGAGGCAAAAACGAAAAATGAACAATTCCAGCTTTTGTGCGGGCGCTCACTTACACGCTTCTCTATCGGTTGCTAAATTTCCAAATTAATCAAAACATGTATGGTTTCAAAGCAAACGATTTTCTGATTATAACGGTGAAAATATCTTAGCTATTTCATTTAATTAGAAAACCCAATGGTCCAAAGATGTACATCAATACACAACTAGAACAGGATAATGTTACTAAGCGTAAACTTCTTTTATTTGTTGGTCAGGAAGAAACTTCAAGCCGCAAAGTTGTATAATGAAATGAATTTTAATATATACATTTAAAATTTCTTCATAAAGTGAATGGTTTCTCTGAAAGAAATTGTAAACATGCGCGGGGCGGGTCACTTAGTATTTCGGAGAATCTCGTCTTTACTTTCGATGTTACTTTGTTAATTTGTTACTTTCGATCGTCTACTTTCGATGCAGTATATCAAACGTTTCAGAAACCCGTTCTTATAATGTAGAGTGCTTTTACTTATCTTCATTACAAATTTATTAATAATTTACCTATTTCCATGAAATAAAATATCAGACAATTAACAGACCCGACTAAACAGTTTGCTTAGCAATGCAACATCATAGCACGGTGCTGTTGCATAGCCACTAGTACGTCAGCGGGAGGAAAACACTGAACTATTTTTATAGTGTGTTGAGCTCGATTATTAGACAAACTATAAACATTACGAAAAACCGTTTAATGTATACATTTTAGATCAACTTGTAATCTGAAACTTTGCCGGTAAAAGTTCATTCCTAGGCAAAAAAAAAAAAAAAAAAAATACACACCTAGAATCTTTTTCATGTCACGTTTTCAAAAGTATTTATTTGTTTTATTATTTTCTTCTACTTTCATAATATTTAAATTGCAAATATTTTCTTACTGTTGTAAAAAGCAATTTATGCAGATTAAGAATACATAAGATTCTATTTATTTATTTATTTATTGTATGTGCGAGAAACAAGACTGTGAATGACAGCGCGCGCACTGCCATATAATCAGTAATTTGGTCATTCATGCCTGCTATCTTTTCGCTAGGTTGCGGGTTGTGATAATGGCGTGAGCGTTCCAGGTGTGTATTACAGAGAGTTCTATGGTGTCAGGAACTTATTACTTTTTTGTTTGAGTTTCCTAAAATAAAACATGTTATTTCAAGTGAAAACAGACCCCATTTTAAAAATAGGCACGTTTTATTCATTTTTGTAATATATATTATATAGGCCTACGGCTAATTCGTTATTTATTTAATTGTTTGATAAACTATAATTGTAAGGCACCAACCAAACTAAAAGGGGAAGAATTTTTTTTTATGGAACAGCCCATTCAAAATGTTTATGTTTTTTATTTTGTCTCTTGGCGTTGTGTTTTCTGTCAAGGTTAGAAGGACTGGTTTATCTTCCCCACTATTGACTTTAAGGAATCGTGCTGTGAGAGAAATTGTTTTGTTCCTTCAAGTGAAAACCCCCGTGAGACACTTGGACGTTTAAATACTGATGTCAGAGGATTCCATTGTGAAGAAAATGTGTGAAGATAATGTGCTCAGGGCAGTATATCAGACAAAATACATTGTAAAGAACTAACCATTGTTTGTATGAACGGTCAACATAAATGCCGCCACTCACCCTTCGTGGCTGGTCCCCTGATTTACAACTTCCTAAATGAAGTCCCTCCCTTGAGGTCTTTATTCACTCGATCCCAAGGGTTTGAAAGGGGTTCCAAAAAATAAACCCTAAACATTCCCTTATTATAACTAATATTTAGGTGCTGAAGTGTTGAATCTCATATGAAATGCTTAAATGTACCAAACTAGTGGCTCATAGGGCAAAAGCCCTTAATCATAACATTGAAATAGCATGAACCATACCTGATTACCAGTTAACTACAAAAGTTTACTGGTTAACTGATTTAACTACGAAAGTTTCCAGAAGATTTAAACTTATATAATATTTTTCCAATACCGTTTCAATAGGCAATTATTTGTCTCAAAGCGCACTCTTTACAATCATGTACTATTAACCCGCCCATTTTTAAATTCATTTTATATATTGTTTAATATATATCGATCTTTGGAAAAATAAGTTTTAAAAATAAATTATAGTCCTTGAGCTATGACAGCATCTATATTCTTATTTCTATAAGGGTTTCGTCTGTTACGTCCCTTTTTCTCTCGACCTACTGAACCGATTTTTAAGATTGAGGTGTCATTTTAAAGCTTAGGATATAGCGCAGTGACGAATTGTAATTAAAAAGGTCATATCGCTTAGGGCTTCGCCCCCCTCGCCTTTGATTTATTTCTAGAGGGCGCTTTAAAATGTTGACAAACTTTTATTGCAAGTTCTTTAATGTGAATTGTGATTTAACAGCTGATTACCTTAAAGTGAATTTTAAAAGTCAGATAGTAAAAAAAATAGATCTCCATCACTTCATAATCAACACTCACGTACTGTAGGTGAGTTTCACTCATACAGAATCATAAAATTGCGCAATTTGCGCACGGGCCACCTCGTATTAATATAACATAGCAAAGCGGAAAAGAGAAAAAATTTAAGGTTGCTCAGTACCCATTTCAGGATCAGTAAACTTTCAATTCTTTCATCATACCTATTTCATTGTCTTGTTTGTCCGAAAATTAAATGAATATTTTCACTCCTGTCAGACTTTTTTTATTGTTTCGTCACCAAATTGTAACACAGTACCTCAAAGTACATCATCTTCAATCACTGTCAATATTCGTCCTTCCAAATGAAAACACTTAATTTCGTGTAAACAAAGCAGACTTTTTAAAAACCACTTTTTATAAATCAGCTGATATTTTGGTCTTAAAAATTAATTTTTTATGTTATGATTTTACTTTATTTGCTATTTTTCGGCTACATATTTGTACAATAACGCATTTTATAAATGAATTTAATACTTTTTTAAATGATACTAACAAAAATACAAAAAAATTGTATTGTAATGAGGGATATAAATGTCGATTTATTAAAGACAGATGATAACGATGTTGACAATTATAAATTAACTAGGGGACTATAGGGGCAAAGGCCCCTAAAAATCAAAATGTTGTCTTCAAAAAAAGTTTCAATTCATCACCTCCTTGCACAATTACTCTATTTCATCTCAAGTTGTAGTATGATTAAACGTTTGGATTTTCTAATAAAATATTACCTTATCTTGACGAAACATTTTTGAGTGATCAAATCAGTAATTTACCAACAATCTCCCCTTTATTAAAATACAGTAGTCTATTTTATGGTAAAAAAGCTATTGCACTGTTATACAACCGGACTCGGTAAAAATAGTTTTAACCTTAAACATGTTCATAATAAATTTGAATACTTAAGTAAATAAAATAGTTCAATCCAACATTAGCTCTTTAATACTGCATACTCCTTCACCATGGACCCCTGTGCCCCCCATTCCCCACACTCGCTGTCTCCCTTACGCCTCCCCGAGTCCCCGTTCAACTCTCGGGTCCAGTGTTTCCTGTACCTCCAACACCCCTATGACCCGAGTACCCCCATGCTCCCGGACCTTGTGCCCCCATGTTCCTTTTCCCCTCATTCTCCCATGATGCCCGCAGTTCTTCAACATGGCCCCCGTGGTCTCTATGTTCCTCATTCCTCTTCTGTGCCCCCCATTCCCAACCAGCTTTCTTAGAACTGACATCTCTAGTGTCCCTTGTGCCCCATGCCTCATATGCCCGTGCCTCCATGCTCACCATTTCACCCCGTGCCCGCTATGTCACTCATGCCTCAATCTTGGCCCCAATGCCCCCTAACCCCCAGTGCCACCAACACCCATCGTGCCCCCCCATACCCCTGCAACTACGGTGCTCTGTGCCCACATGCCCACCCTTATTCCCCTTGGTCCCGATGCCCTCTATGTCCCCCATGCCATCGAAGCCCCTGTTGTCCCTTGTGCCCCACACCCCCCGCCACCACATGCCCCCGTGCCCCCTATGTCGCCCATGCCACCCAACAGTGCCTATGCCCCCGCAATCCCGTTTCCTCCATGCTCCTCGGCCCTTATGCGTTCCTCCCCCATGCCCCCCCTCGTGCCCTCTATGCTTCCATATCTCGAATATCCTGTGCTCCCCATGGTCCCGTATCGCCATCCCCACCGTCCTTCCCGTACCGTCCTGTGCCCTCCGCAGTGCCCCTATTTCCCCCATGAACCCATGCTCCCTTACCCCCATTGCCACCGACGTCCTCGTGATTGTAATCTATTTTGTTCTATTCGGACAATTAAGTATAACATTGATTGATACACTGTGTTGTCCGTTTTCGCACACTATTATTTACATGAATAGCTCCCCATCTTTATGGATTAACGGGCGTTTATTGTTTTCCCTACGAACTACGTAAAGAAATAAGCAGAGAAGGGATCCAAACCAAAACAAAATATTCCTCATTCGGAGGTTATCCAATGTCAGTAGTTTACATAATATGATTCAGTTGGAAATAAACAAACACTCAATAAAACGATTCATCTCCAACTACTCTAAATAGCCAATATATAAATCATTAATGTAATAACTAAACGAAATTCACTGATTAAAGACAATATATATTTAACAATTATATCAATCATGCCACATCTAATCCACTTTTAATCGTGGTATATCAGCATATACAAAATCATTCTACTCCCGTCTCCTTAAAGACACAGATGGGGTCACGAAGAAGACATCCGTTGTGAATCAGTAATTTGCCCATGATTATCAGTGTTCTCCTTTTTTATAGTGTATTGCCAATTTTTTAAAGTTATAATTGTATGGTTATCTCAAAATATCTGCTCAATAAACAGCTGAGTTTATGGTAAAAAAAATTTACTTTAACATCTGCTTAATTACACGTGCAGATCTAAAAATCTTCTTCCCATTAGATTAACATTGGAACTTCAAGGTCCAATGGGGCAAAGCCCAGGTAACTTTTGATAATTCTGGTATTTATCAAAACGCCACTTTCGGCCCTTGTGACAAAATATACTATTTTTTGTACAGTAGAAGGCCGATTATCCAAATACTAACTAAGTTACGGTATAAGAAACGCCAATTATCTAAATCGGTCTTAGGAGCAATACCAGAAAGCGCAGACGGACAGGAGAGCAAGGCAGGGCCATCACCAGGGGGGGGGGGCAAAGGGGGCATTTTGCCCCAGGCCCACAATCACAGGGGGGGGGGCATTTTGCCCCACCCTCAATAAAAAAAAAAATAAGACATGCATAAGTATGACTGAGAGTTACTAAGCCCAACAGTCAAAAATGACCATAAACATACTACTGAAATGAAACTGACACTGAAATATGTAAAACCGTGCAATAATGTTATAAAAACTTATAAATTAGATGACAAAATAATTATTAATAGATCTGTGCATCATCATAAACACTATTTTCTAACGTTTGACATATTGATGTTTGGTCAGCAACTAGAAATCCATATATCAATAAAATAATCGATAAATCAAATATAGGTTGATTTGAAAAAAGTGTATTTTACTTTGAAAAATAGGTTATTCTGGGCTAATTGAAAGCTTGTCAATATTCAGCCTGGTTATCTGGAGAAAGTATGCAAAGTGTCATAGGGACAACATTTTATAATATTAGACCGTTTCAAGGATTTATTATAACAGGTTATAGGGGATTCCAATAATGTAATTGATCCATATGTTTCTATTGTTCCTCCACATTGACTGAGCAATTTTTGTATTCTTTGCTATGTGGGTGCAGAATTGAAATCTTCTAGGGTGTAATATTACGGCAGTTAAAAATTAATTTGCTATAAAAAAAAAAACAAACAAAACTGGATGGCCCAAAACCATTGGTCTGTGGAGTTGTCGGCCTTACTTAAAGGACGATACGACAAAATTCTTAAACTTAAAGAAAAAGATTGTTCTTTATTTACAGATAATCTCATGATAGGCTATTATCTATTTCTTTAGGATCATGAGCTCAAAAACAGAAAATACAATCCACAATCTCACATTACTTTGAACGGACTTTTATGTAATTTTGTTCATACGAATATCGGTTTTTTTAAAATTTTGAGGAGTTTAAAAATCAAGTTTATATGGGTCTGTTTGTCTTAAAACTGGCCGAATATGCCATTGTGCATGTACCCAGTGTACCTTATTGGTACAAATTATGTTATAAAATCATTATTTCGCAGGGCTGCATACTTTTCAAGCTGAATGTATTTTGTAACATAAAACTTGAGCATGTGACAAGGACTTCCATCTCACATTTTGCCCCAGGCCCCCAACTTACTAGTGGCGGCCCTGGAGCAAGGATGCTTGCAAGTTTTCCAAGAAGTAGTAAATTTTTAGTTTGAATTGCTAGATTTTTAAATAATATATTGATTGTAGTGTTCAAAGTACTAAAACTACTAATAAATTGTGTTTTTCTATTCAAAATTTCTACTTTTGCTCTGGTAATGTAATACACCATAAGTATATCCAACTAACCGAGTTTTAAACTATCCAAACTAATCAAAGCACCAATTAATTTGGATATTCGGCATTCTACTATAATTGCATTGCCACAACTTTATTTTGAACATTACAAAAAATCCTATAGATGTTTAAGACTTCAAGATAATTTTACCTAGTGGTAAAATTAAATGGAGTTACCGGATACCGCGTCACAAAAGGTTAACCCGTTACAAAAAGGCAGCAATTTCAAAATATTCTTGGATATGTCTTGAAAACCCTGTCTCTCGTAAACCATTCAATAATTTTTAGTTCTGATTAATAATCCAAAATGTAACTAAGCTCAGCTTTACTATGATATGTAACATGTCAATATTTACAAAATTTCATTTTTATCTAAAAAAAAGAACTAGATTAGTCTCCTAAATTAATTGTGTTTAATATTTTTCAAAAAATAAAATTTTGTACATGTTTATATGTTACATATTATAGTAAAGATGAGTGTAAGTGGATCTTGAATGTTTAATCACAACTAAAAAATATGGACTGATTTACGAGAGACAGGGTGTTCAAGACACATCCAAGAAAATTTTTAATTGCCGCCTTTCAGTAATGGGTGAACCTTTTGTGACGTGGTTTGACCATGATGAACTCCATTCGACCAGACCTTTCAAATGCTGTGCATTTCAACCTATGCTTACATTAAAGATTATGTACTAGAATCATATGGGCCGCCATTCCCTGGTGGAGTTCAAAAATTTTTTAATTATTAACTAAGTAAGAAGTTTACTCTAAAAATTGAAAAAGAATATCAGAAAGTAGATTAATATTATGAATTACATGTAAATGTTTACTAGAATATTAAAAACACATTAAAAACAATTAGAATTTAACAAATGCAGTACTACAAACAATTCCCTGCATAAAGATTAATCAAGTTTTAAATTAAAAATTCAATATTATACCTAATAACGTTCTAATAATTACTCCCAAAAAGTTTTGTTGATTTTTTGAACTATGTATTTCTGTAATCAATAATACTAGCCCATTAACTTTAGATAAAAAAATCTAACAAATTAATAACAAGCGAATTTTTGGTATGGTGATAGTATATGTTAAGATAACTATTTTCTGAAAGTTCCCCTCATTTCACTTGCTTGTAAAAGGGGGAAATGAATTCCCCTTGTTGAATCCTTCGCTCGGTAGAACATTACAAACTTTTTAACTCATTAAAAATACTTTGTGCGCCACCTATCAAACCGATTTGAACCGATTTGAGTGCTTACGGCCTTAACTTATTCAGAATGAAAGTGTATGCTAAATAATAATAACTACAAGGACATTTTAAGTCTTTTTCTGGCTATTTAATATAAATGTTGGAATTTTTTGTATTATTTAGCATTTTTGCAGAATTATTTCTTACCATCACAAACTCGACTTGTTTTATGCAATTTTCCCTTTATATTGAACAATAAAGTAATACCCCCATTGCAACAGACCTGCGCACTCACCTAGTTTCCAATGGAAATTGAAATTTTTTATTTTCCCCATACACACTGTGGAAATGAGGATGAAGGTTTGCTGTAAAATAAAAGATAATACAAAGAAAAAGAGTATGCGAGTATGCTGCCATTGGTAACACTAAAATTGGATATTTTAAGCATAAACAAATTATTTTGACCATATGAAGAAAAAAGTTTCATCAATATCTGTCCATAAACAAAGGAGTTTGCCTCTCAATCTGATTAACATGGGTAAAGAGTATGCAGGTTTATTGCCATGTAATTAGAAAAACCAAGATATTTTTACCATAAATGAATGGATCTCAACCAAATGAAGCTAAATACCAAGTAACATCCAAAAATATAGGTTAATAAGTGAATTATTAACACATCCTTATCCTCTATAAGATTAACATTGGAGCCCCAAAATACAATGTACTGTACTGTCTTTAGACTTTTTAATCCCAATAACCAATGGAGATAGGAGCAAAGCTTCAATATACTAAATTGTGTGTTTTTTTAGCTAATGTGCTTTCCTTTCGGTATTCAACAGGCCTCAGAGAGATTTACTTTCATTCGCATGTTTGTGATTGCAATAAAAAATGTTGGGGAAAATTATACAAAATGTATCAAACATGTATAACAAAACATCCAGAAGAGGACTTAAAATGCCATGGTTATTGCAGTTATTATTGTTTAGCATAGCACACTGTCATTGTGCATAAGTTAAGGCCTTGAGCACTGAAATCGGTGTGATAGGTGGAGCATAATTAATAGTATAGTATTTTTAATAAGGTTAAAAGTTTGTATAGTTTTACCAAGCGAAGCAAGCGAGTGAAATGAGGGGAACTTTCAGTAAATAGTCATCTTAGCATACTATCACCACACTAAAAATCAGCTAATTACTAATTTGTTAGATTTCAGGCCACTTTTAAAATCTAAAGTTACTGATTTATATGCAGTATTGCAGTAAATTATAAATACAAATACGGCGCAATACGGCAGCGGTAGTAGATTTTTGGCAGGTTTTATACCTGGATTTTTAAGGAAACAGGACTTAACAAAAAATTTTTATGTATTGGATAGTAAGTTTTGGTTATTTTTCTACAACTTTCCCGCTAACAAAATTTCTCTGACCAAAATTCCTTGCAATTAAAAAATTTCATGTCTAGACCAAAAAAATTCAACTCAACGTGTGTAAAAACATTTTTATTTATCAATTAATATCGTTAATATTAACTTTAAATTAACGCCATCGTTATCCTTAGTATGTAAACAAGTGTGAAAAATTTCAGCAATTTTCTTCCAACTGTGGTTCATGATCGTGTATTCGTCGCAAAGTGTTCTCTGAGTCCTGGATTCCAGGCTGGGGGCACAGTATGATGACGAATTTGGCCAAACTTTCAATGCATTGGTTTAAGTGCCATGTCCTCTCCATTACTTCATGTGCTCACTGCCTTATATCTTTGTTGATGTGCAGGTTTTGAATGTTTCTGTTAATATTGTTATTAAAATTTAGAGCTGATTATATTTTTTTCTATCTGTATATTACAAGAAAGATATAAAAAAATAATATTACTCTGGGAGGCACAAAATTAGGCGGGCAGCAAAAATTGTAAACTCTCAAAATCTTCATCAAAAACATATAATCACATGGCTTATTAACTCCCAAAAACGCTAACAGCCACCTCCAGCCTAATTTAGGGCATCTGAGTTTAGTAAGAAATTATCCAACATATTATATTTAATATACATGCAGTTATCTTAACGGTTAAAATAAAATAGCAGAATCAACTGTTGTGTTGGAAATTTTTTTTTTTTTTTTTTTTTTTTAGAGGAAAAGAATTATTGCCATCTTATGGGGCAATGATTTAACACATTAAATCATGGCAATTTAAAGACTTTATTCAGGTTCATTCAGATCTGTGTCGAACTCCTTTGATTGGAGGATAAAAAGAGAAACTATGAAAGTTTAATGGCATCCACTATTGAAAATTTATTACAGTTGTTGTTATATAAATATAAATAAATCTGCGTTTTATGTTTGTTTCACTTAGTTTAGTGATCTTTATTTTCGGCATTTTTTCCTATACCTAACAGTTAAAGAGATATGGGTAGTTACAATTTTAACTTTCTCTATATTAGTTGCATGGAGCAAACAAAACTATAGTTCTTACTTTTAATACGGTGTTGTGTATGAAAATCGAATTACAAAGATGTCTAAACATATTTTATTTATGTTAATTTTATTTCAATATTCAAATTTTTTAACTCTTTTTCGGGTGTTCACTAACATCGAAATGTGTGCCATCTAATGCACTTCTAATAGATAAATTTTATTAAAATTCAACTTTGCACGTATTCTTAAGATGTTTGGTATAGATATAAAAAAACAAAAGAATAGAAAGGTCTTTGAATTGAGTGATATATAAAGTATATAGAATTTGTTTTGGATAATTTACGTTTTTCAGTGCATAGGAACTGAAGTTAATAATATCATCATTAACAATAATGAAATATAACTAATGTGTTGGGTGTATTTTTCAGATATCAAAAAGAAAATGCACTTTTGCAAATTTTGTAAACAAATGAAAACCAACATTTGGCGTCACATCCCCTTAAAGCATGGAGATGAAGAAGAGGTAAAGAAACTAAGTGATTTTGCAAGTTCTACTGACAGAAGAAGACACCAGGAATTCCTGAGGCGAGTTGGCGATGCAGAGTATAATGCAATGATGGAAAAAGAGGGAAAACCTGCAAGCCCTGCGAGGAAAGGGGTGAGTGATACATTACCGTGCCCCAAGTGCAAAATGTTGTATAGTACAAACAACCTCCATAAACACTATTATAGATGCACTGGTACAGAACCCCCAAAAAATATAAAAAGATTAGTTGCAGGACAAAAAAAGTCTGAAGATTTGCCGCAACAGCTGTGTAAAGAATTTCGTGAAACCGTTCTCCCTGGTATGGCACCAGATAATGTCACAGACTGCATTTTTGATGATGACACCATAATGGAATATGGTAATTCTTTATCTCTGCGACATGCTGGTGACATAGATAAGAAAAAAAATTACATTCGTTCACAAATGCGAAGTGTGGCCAAACTGCGCTTGTTGGCATCAGAAATTGATAATTCTATTTTTAAAATCAATGATTTATTTCACCCTTCAAAGTGGAACTCTTTTATAGAAGCTTGCCGACTTCTTGGAAATATAACTAAAGTGGTTCACCAGGCATCACCATACAACATTATTCACATTGGTCAAACGATTGTTAATATTGCTAAAGACCAAAAAGCCCTTTCCCCAATAGATGAGGAGGGAAAAAAGAAAAGAGAAGAGATCCAAGCATGGTTGGACCTATATGGCAGAAAGTTTCAGGCGACCGTAGGGCAACATGCGTTGAAGGTGGCAAGAGAGAAAAAATGGATGAAAGTCAATATCCTGCCACTTGCAGAAGATGTTTTTAAATTAAACACATATCTGAAAAAAGAAATGGATGAAGCAAGTGCCAAGTTGAAAGAAAACTTCTCGTTAGACAGTTTTGACAGTCTAAACAAAGCTACGATGCTCCATTTGTTGATCTTCAACAGAAAAAGGGTGTCAGAGGTAGCAATGTTGAAGGTAAGCGACTTCGAGAGGAAGGCCAAAATACAAGAAGACTCTGACGCATTCAAGTCATTAGATGAGAGCGAAAAAATATTCGCCAAAAACTTTTTACATGTCCTTGTTAAAGGGAAATGGCACAGACCAGTGCCAGTTCTCATGACTGCTCAACACAATGACTGTATTGAGCAGATAATTAACATGAGACACACAGCTGGCATCAACAACGACAACCCGTTTGTTTTTGCTAAAGGCAAGAAGTCACACTATAATGCGTCTGAAGCCATGCGAATTGCAGCTATGGAATGCCAAGCCAAAAACCCAACTGCACTGACAACGACAAATCTGAGGAAACATGTATCTACAGTAGCTCAAACTTTGAACCTAACTGAAAATGACTTAAGAGTATTCAGTGGCTTTTTAGGACATACCGTACAAACTCACCTTGAACATTATCGCCAACCTAGCGATGTTCTGCATGCAGCTAGAGTTTCGAAAATTCTTATGGCTCTTGACAAAGGGGAGATTTCCAAATATAAAGGAAAGAGAATTGAAGAAATTGATGTTGAAAAGGAAGAAGAAATAGACATCACACCTGAAGAAAGAACACAAGAGCAAACAGTATCAGGACGAAAATCATCATTAACACCATCAGTCAGTGCCCCTCGGCTGTCACCTGGAAAAAAAACTAAAAGACTGGTGTCACCGCAGTCATCCCAATCAAAAAAATCAATAACACCATCAGTCAGTGCCCCTCGGCAGTCACCTGGAAAAAAAAGGAAAAGACTGGTGTCACCGCAGTCATCCCCATCAAAAAAATCGCCAAGCAAAATATCACCTTTAAGAAAGTCACAAAAAAAAAAGTCCAGCAAAAAGAATGAGAGTCAGATGGAGCGAAGAGGAGAAGAAAATAATGAGAAAAGCATTTGCTAACCACCTTAGAAACTCAACTCTTCCATCATACCTTGAATGCCACCAGGTTAGAAGTACCTATGAAGATCTACTCGAAGGACGTCATATCCAGAAGATGAAGGCATGGGTAAATAATGAAAACAACAGACTTAAAAGATTAAGAGCATTAGATGATAGTGACACCGAATAGTGTTAAAAATACTGAAGGTCACAGTAAAATATACATGGTGTTCCTTAAATGTGCAGTGACCTATTAAGATTGTACATGACAAAACGTAGCCAAGTTTAAAAATAACATTTTATTTATTTCGCCTAAGTTTAGCCATAATTTGCCATTTTCAATTTGTAATAAAACAATAATTCAAAAGTTTTCAGATATATTGTTATGAAACCTTAAGTTTATAGCCATGGCAATTTTTCAATAATATTTTTATTAAGACTTGTATAATTTTGAACTTAACTAATTGAACTATGAACCAATTAATGAACTCATTAAACTTGGTGGCAGCTTGGAAAATTTAAGTTAAAAAAAAAATTCAAGCCTCCTATTACCTATCTATTATCTATTACCTATCTTTACCATTCCTAGGGCAATTTGATGTATAGTTGTAAAGAAATTACCGTTTTTATATTTGTATATTTACTCTGATTTAAAAAAATGTAAAATGGCTTTGTTGTTCTGTGAAGTGAATCTTAAACATTCAACCACTGACAAGATCTTCTTTAGTTATGGTTAGATACTTCACCTAAAGATAAATAGATTAACACATAAGACATGTTTATCATGTAAATTAAAATATGGTATTCTATATGTGATAATATTCCTATGACAGCCTAATCTGTAGGCTTACTTGTAAAATTATGATTGTATGGATATTACTCTGATTTGTAATGAAAAGTTAAGAAAAAAAAGTCTTTTTCTGTGAGCGCAACTTAGCGCAATAAAGTTGTTACAAATATTTAACAGCTAACAAGATCGTGTTTATTTTCATTTTACATATTACCTATCGATAGACTAATAAACATTATAAAACTTGTTATCTTGTAAATGTAAATTATACCGTATAAATATTCAATATTCGTGTATTATTTGAAAGTAGTTTTAAGGCCAGCTCATGTATACTACTTATACAATTAGCATTGCTTTGATACTTATTACTTCTGGGTTTTAATATCAAATAACAATTGTGTTTTGTCAATGTATAAAGTTGATTTTAATTTCAACAGCTGACAAGTTCCTTTTTAGCTAGGAGTATATTAATAATCTGCTTAAAACATTATCTCATGTTAATGTACATATTGTATTAATTATATATATATGTTTTATATGACAATATTTAAGACTTTCTTATGAATACTTGTAAAATATTGATTTTATATTTATTCACTATAATTTTTAATATTAATTTACTTTGGGCATAGCCATGCCTAGTAACAAAGGCTGCGGCACTGGTTAAATGCCAACGTCGCACCGAAGTATAGAAATGCATTCTCTTTTATGGCACCATCTGTTGTTTACTTGAAACCAGCTGACTCCGAAGATAAGGTTCTCATGTTAAAATACTTCGGTGCGACGTTGCCATTTAACTAGCGCTGTGGCCTTATTACTAGAGATGGCTATGCTTAGGGTTATTATGAGCTATACGTAATGAAGCTGTTAGGGTACAAATATTCAACAGCTGACATGATGTTAAATTAGTATAATATACTCAACCTATGGACACATTTCTGAAAATATTAAATTTTTACCATGTAAATGTAAATAAGGTATTTTTATTATCTGTAGTATGTGACAGTTTGTTAAGATAATATCATATATACTTGTAAATTAATTATTCCTTTTTATTTATACATACACTCTGGTTTTCAATACAATTTTTTTTGCTTTCCTATGAATTTTATTTAACATATTCAATTTGTGAAAATATTCAATGGCTGACAAGGTCTTCTTTAAGATTTTATGTTGCTTCACCAGTGGAAATAAAAATGAACAACATAAGTTAAGACATGTTAGAATGTAAATATAAATAGTTAGAGTGTTATAAAATATGTGTTATAACATATTTTGGAATTGTATTACAACATTTTATTTCAAGTATTTTTTTTCTGTTTACTATGGAAATTAAAAAATTTCTTTTGAGCTAACAAGGTTTATCATTTTAATTCAAATAATGTTTTTATTATGTAAATAATATATTTTTATTGAGGTCCTAATCTTTGTTTGAAATAATTTTTTGCTGATGGTGAGTTTATATGTTATTAATAGTTTTATTTAAGCGTATTTAAGTCATAAACGCGAAAGTAAATCTAGACAAAGCCTAAGTAAAAAAAAGGTCATTAAGTCAAAACATAGGCCTAAAGATGGAAGTATTATAACCAATTATAAAATCCATAAAAACATTCAAAATCAAACATTAACATGATTATACATTAACATGATTATGATGTTTTTAATTTAGTGTTTTGTTAAATGATGGTTAAACTTTACGTACAGCAACAATTATTATCTTGTAAATGAGGGTTAACCTTACGTACAGCAACAATATCATTGACATTGTTTAACTATTAAGTTTCATTACTTACAACTTTTTTTATAACAACTAAACCCCTGCAAAGCTTTGACGTTTTAACTTTTTGTACTGTCTTCATACGTTGTGTGCACTACAATTATAGCATGGGCGAGGTACATCGCGATTGCTATTTAGGTGATATTATAATGGCATCGGATTATCCTAATTTTTTGTTATCAGGATATACGTTCCACCGCATTCACCAGGAATATCTTACGTGTACTTTATTTTATATAATCGTTCTATGCCCTCTACTTAATGATAAGAAGTTGTAACCGCATGTATCAAGCCACCTGGCAACGGTGTGCGTTGTAAAACACGTGACGAGGTTTAAACATAAGTGGTAAAACGAGAAACGGTGTCGTGTGCTCAGAGCCGTGTGCCCAAAAGTCTGTGCATCCATTTATAATGTAATTGAATTATGTGATTGTGGGTTTAATCAACAGTTGGCACACCTGAGAGACGTGTGCCCAAATCACTCTGCCGTCTATACAAATAACATGAAAATTATAAACGAAATGCTCCTATGGGCACATGTGCCTATATACCCTTTTGCATTGCTTCGTGTGCCTAAATGTATTTATACACCTCTATATATATATATATATATATATATATATATATATATATATATATATATATATATGTATATCTCTAATTCAAAAACTTTTATGATTAAAACTTTTCACCGGTATCTTTTGGTTTTAACTATCCAAGTTCTAAACATTAATAATTTTGTTTTTTTCATCAAGAGGCAAGAGGCCTTCTGGTTGGTATCTTTTCTTGTTGGTAATCTTTCTCCACAGCACCACTTAAAAAATTAGAACTTATAGGTTAGGTTATCTTGGATGAACAGTTACTATGAAGAGTTACTTGCAAGACGCATTATGAAATATGTCTCACGGATGTCAGTACCGGCAGGGTAGCAATAAAGGACTAGCATTTTTGCCCCCCCCCCCTAGACAAATATTACATTTGCTACTCCTGCCCCCTCCTTCCTCCTCCTCATGGCCCTACCAATACCCTCGTAAAAAATATTTAAATTACTTTCAACTGGAGATTGTGATGATAAGTCTATCTGCGTGAGATAATATTATTTACTCTCTATTGTATATTTTTCATGGTTAAAAATATATGTAACTATAATTAAATATAACTATAATGTAAATATAATTAACTCCCTGATAACTTCAGGGAGTTAACAGTGAAATAAAAAAAAGTGACACGAAAGGGACTTAACGGACTGGAGTAGCATAGTGTGTTTGCTGCTTCAAATAGCATGTGGGAACCGACCTGCGGATTGCTCAGATCTCGTGGGGAAATACCACTTCCAGTTGCAGCCACAAAGCGTGCAGCTAAACTCTGATATGTAAGTCACACCACACTGTCACAGCGATACAACACTGTTACCGGTAGCATAATATGAAAAGGAAGAAAAAGTCCCCATTCTGATAACTCTTATTTTATGACAAATTTAAACTCTCTTAAAAATTTGACACGATAAGCTGTTATTACAGCCGTATCAGCGATTGTGCACAGCTGCAGGGAAAGGGGAAGGTTTGTAGGGGCGGCTACACTCAGGTATACTCAAGGTATTAGGGAGACAGTTATGACTCTCGGTCACGTCATGTGTCCTCCGAAACCACCCGACAGCAATAACGATTACACCCATGGCTTGGAGTGCTACTAAATAGTTCATCTAGGGCGCCTCGTGATTAGTGAGTTAACTCGGCAGATAGCTCCAAGCCATCGGTATCGGCAATGTTGCACACGGCCCTTGTAAGCACAAGTGCTCGCACGGCTCAGACTCATAGCGTGGAGACATCGGACGGAATAAAATAAAAGTAAATTAAGTAAAAAAGTTAACATCAACATTTATTTTGTTGATAACATTTTTTCATTTGCATTTCGTTAGATTTTAAAATATTTATTTTGGCATAAATAATTATAAATTTTTACCATTTTTGCCGCCCCCCAGGAATGAGTTGCCATAGTCGGTCGCCGAGTTCGCTTAATGGGTGCGCCGCATCTGAGTACCAGCAATAAAAGTTACCATCTAGAAAGGATCCATTTTCATCTTTTGTATTCTTACCTTTAATGATTTATAAATAATATAATGTAAAAGTTTGCAAACAGAAGGTGAACTTGAATTTGTTGAGGGTTACCTTTGCCAAAGTGATAGTTGGCATAATATCTGAAGCCTTCATACCAAGTGTCCACATCTTTGACTATGTCTTTTTGTCTCCGCAAATCTTTCACCAGTCTGTGGATGTTTGGGAGTTCAGACGTGTAATTCAGCTGTCCGAGGAGGATAAAAGCTTCTTGTCCCGAATCGGCATAAAACCTGGCAAAATAATTCAGCTGTAGGTATTTTATTATCAAATATTACTGGCTTCATGACAGAAATACAGTAGCAGCCCTCAAAGCCAACCACCTCGGGTCGGACAAACAGCCGGATTTCAAAATGGCTGGATTATGCGACGGTTTATTAAACGGGTTAAACAGAGACCTGTATTATATGTGTGTCCCAACAATGAACTATTAGGATGTATTTAACAATGAAGGGTATCATATTTTCCCAATCAATGCCATGTATAAACTTTTTAACCATCATGATTTTCTCCCTCTCAGACATTGTAGCCCCAAAATGACGATCGAGAACGGACAAGAAGCCGCTAGCGATGAAACTGCGTTTAACAGACAGTAAAACTGGTCTTCTGTCAACGAAGGGCTTAACGTATGAATGGGACCACAAAAGCGACAAAATCTGTTTATAATGACCTAAATTCTATGTTACATTGACGATCGGGCCGCAAAACACCCAACTAAAAGATAACGATTAAAGAACAATAGAACACTAACACAAAGTTTTAGAAGATATCCGAAACCAAATTGTCCGGAAATCGTCAATTGGACTGATATATTTTAGTGATATAACATGGGACAAGTTGACTCTTGTCTATTTTTTTATGTAGGAAACGCATGGGGCTAAATATTTCGTTTCCAGAACACCGCAGCCGGATTATCCGGTGGCCTAACAATCCTATGCCGGACTAGAGGGCTTCTACTGTAATAGTAATTTCTTTATTGGGGGGAACTTATGGCAGGTAACTTTTCTTGTTCGTACCGGTACCAAACCTTTCCTCCACAGTAACAGTTATAATAATTAGGTTAGGTTTGTTGAGTTACCACAGAGAAGCTACCTGGTAGACGGCGAAACCCATCTCTCAGATAACTGTACCAACTAGAAATCTTTTGCTCAATAGCACTTGTTTTAACTTACACATTTTTATTTTCATTTACACTTGACAGGTGCGTGCGGTAATTTCCTTCAAAAAAAAAAAAAAAAATTTTCCAAGCAGCTTATTATGAATTAGTAATGTAAATAATTTCAATTGAGTTTCAAATTGATTTGATGACTGCTGATACAGTCTTGTACAGTAAAATATTTATAGTATAGGCAATAAAAATGTTATTTTAAGAACATTAGACACTGAGGGTTGTACTAGAAAAAGTAAAAAACTGGGTAGCAATAAAGGACTAGCATTTTTGAAATATTATTTAATTGAGGTCGCAGTACAACACTTGACCGACCTCAAATTAGGGGTCTATGGTTCATTCATTTTTCATATTTCATATTTCATATTTTATTTTTTGTATTCATTCGGGTCGATGGGTCCCAAAGATTTTAGTGTCGGGTTGGGCAACAGTTAGTCCCAGAGGTCGAGTCAGGCCAGAAAATTTTTTCAGGCCAAACTCAGGTCGGGTCAGAATTTATCAGTTAATTATTTTTTCCACCAAAATGACAATAAAATGGATAAACAGCTCTTGCATTTGACTGAACAACCCGGGGTGTCCCGTGGTGATGTTATGTATCACACTTGTATCATAATGAATAAAGAGCTCTTGCATTTGACTGAACAACCCGGGGTGTCCCGTGGTGATGTTATGTATCACACTTGTATCATAATGAATAAAGAGCTCTTGCATTTGACTGAACAACCCGGGGTGTCCCGTGGTGATGTTATGTATCACACTTGTATCATAATGAATAAAGAGCTCTTGCATTTGACTGAACAACCCGGGGTGTCCCGTGGTGATGTTATGTATCACACTTGTATCATAATGAATAAAGAGCTCTTGCATTTGACTGAACAACCCGGGGTGTCCCGTGGTGATGTTATGTATCACACTTGTATCATAATGAATAAACAGCTCTTGCATTTGACTGAACAACCCGGGGTGTCCCATGGTGATGTTATGTATCACACTTGTATCATAATGAATAAACAGCTCTTGCATTTGACTGAACAACCCGGGGTGTCCCGTGGTGATGTTATGTATCACACTTGTATCATAATGAATAAACAGCTCTTGCATTTGACTGAACAACCCGGGGTGTCCCGTGGTGATGTTATGTATCACACTTGTATCATAATGAATAAACAGCTCTTGCATTTGACTGAACAACCCGGGGTGTCCCGTGGTGATGTTATGTATCACACTTGTATCATAATGAATAAAGAGCTCTTGCATTTGACTGAACAACCCGGGGTGTCCCGTGGTGATGTTATGTATCACACTTGTATCATAATGAATAAAGAATATTGAATCTAAATCTTAATCTGAATCACATGTTCACACATGCTATGATGTACTGAATTGCTATTGATGTAATGAAAAATTAATAATGAATAATACCATAATGATTTTGCGCCTGATAAAATAATGAAAATTAGGTTACTTTTTTTGAGATTGGTAACATAAGATTTTGTGGTGTTTCATGTGGTTAACTCTGTGAGAGCAGATGTAAACACATAATTTTTACCAATATTTGTTTAACTGTTAACACTGAAAACCAAATTACAATCATTAGGTTTCCATGATTTAGTTAGCAATACGATGACATCAGAATTGATAAAGCTGACAGATAGGCTACTCTATCATTCTACGCCTCCTTGTTTCAAGTTGATTGTGATAAACTTGTTTATTTTCTTGAAAACTAGGTCAAAGCTGAAATGTTCTGGTGTCCCAACACTTGCTAAAACTTTAGTTTTTCAAAAAGTAGATAAATTAAAAATATACATCTTCCTATAGATATTTTTTACAGTTTCAAAAAAATAGCATGCATTTAAACATTGAAAACAAAATTCTTATTAGTTTGACATAGACAAGAAAAATGTCTCCTCTGCTTTAAAATAAACAAAACCGTATATATACTTATGTAACGGTTATCTATGCCAAGGGTTTTTTTTGTGTTGAGAACTCCTCCAACAATTTTAAACCGATATTTAAGTTTCTGGTGTCGTAGGATAGGGCTAGGTCTGTAGTTGTTTCCGCCAAAAATTGATGAAAATCGGACATAAAATTAAAAAAAAAATTTCAAAAATTAAATTTGAAATTTTCGAATTAGAATAACGTTTGGGTTGAACATTTTAAACATCTGTTAATGTACAGCTGTAAATACATGTAGTTTTTTGTGATTACTAATATTGGATTGGTCAGATGTTTGATTTAGAACAAAATTTTACTTATGAATTGTATCAAAATAATTTGCTCAATTTCCAGCAACAAGTAGACTAGTTTTTATAAAACAACTAGAATAATGCACAAGAGATCACAAAAATAAACTAAGATATGTGTCATTTTTGTATAAACACTGAATGAATTGCATAGATGTTTGTATTCCAGTAATTCAGATATTTTACTTTTTATGTTTTCTTAGTAAAATGTCAAAATATTAACACATCTTATACCAAGATAAAATTTTTTTTAATAGTTATTTTATGAATACATAAACACTACTGAGCTTTTACAAAATCAACATACATTTTAGTTATGTGTTTAATGTACTTGAACAACATTCACTACTTCAATAGGGTGTAATATTAGATTGACTTCAAAATAAAAATCATCAAAAGAATATAATTGGTTATTAAATTCAACTCATTAACTTGACTTTTGACCCAGAAATATATGTGGACAATCTCTTAAAACTGGACTGAGTTAAATAAAGCATAAACTAGCTTTATTTAAGTATAAATAGCCTTATCCAAGCTACCATGATTCAAACTGATGTTACATTTCACTTATTAGAAAACATATTTACAATTTTATACTTATGTTCAAGTTAAAAAAAATTCTGTTGTTAGTATTTTCAACATAATTTTTAATGTAAAATGATTATATAAATTATTTATAAACATGAATTGGCTTGGTTTCCTCTGGATTCAAGTTAGTTTAGGTTTCTAAGACGGTGGAGACATCAACGGTTTTTATCTCAAGTCTGAGTCAACGGTACTTTTTACTTCATAGGTTGCACTGAGCACTATAAACGCTTACTAGGGGAATGGTACAAACCAATAACATTTTTGTGGCTATACCGGGAATCCAACCAGTTACCTCTTGCACTTAGTCCAACACGCTAACTGTAAGGCTAGCCTGATGCCCTCTAACAACTAACAATAAACAACTACACAAGAGGACTGTCCAAAAATTAACAGACGTTTTGGCCTCGCACAGAATTATTCAAAGCTCGCAGTACCAACTTGCAGAGTGTTTCTACACTTACTACACAACTAGGGGTCTGCGGTGCACCGAAAATTTGGTACAGGTACAGTACGAGACGATTTACCGTCATCGGTTCAATATAGTTAAAGGCATCGGTATAAATACGGTTCGGTACAGACTACAAATGTAAAAAATATTAAAGTATCTCCTATTTATATTTGACTTTATAAAAATTAAATAAATCAATATTTTGTCGTTATCTTTTTAGTTTAATGGATTACTTCATAAAAAATTGGTTCGTCCTCATCCCTCAGCATCAAGATTACAACTGACGATATAGCGGTAATATCCTTCACCGAGTCCAAGGAAAGGAATACTGTATTACAATTCGCGGTCCAACGTAATTTTGATAATCACGTTACTCAGTGATACGTCTTCGTCATACGGTGGAATGGTCTCGTTGGCAACAGAGCTCATAGTCGTTCGCATTATGGCTAATCAATTACATTAGCCTTCATTCAGTAACAACTAACTACAACATACAACAGTGATGTGATTACCCGCCACCAGGAACGCTCGAGTCAATAAGGACAGTTGTTTACCTAGAACTGTACAAAAGATTAGAATGTATATCGATGCCGTTTGTCAATATTATTTACTCGGTTGACATAATAAAAAAACATAAACAAACAACTACGACCAAACAGTTTGCAGTTACTAAAGTTTGACAAATCAGTTTTAATTACGTCAAAAACTATAATAACAAGTTTTGAAGTTGTGCAGCAGTTTATAATATGCAGCAATTGTCGACTGCCAATTAAACAGATGTGTCCTAACCTAAAATGCTAATTAGGTTAGACACGGCGATACCGCTCCAATGATGACATCTGCCAATTCTACAATAGGCCTACTGCGGCCGTAGGCCTAGCCTACTAATTAAATAGTTTTGAGTTCTGTTTTGAATTTATTTTTAATTTGCTTGTTCTTTTACATGTTCGAATATATGTACCTAAATATATTAGTATGTATTAAGTAATGGTTCACATTGAAGGACTACTATTATATTAAACAATATTAGTATGTATATTTAGGTAATTAATTTAAAAAGACAGATACATCATGTATGGACTCCCTTTTGAAAATCTCTTTATGTTTGTAAGTTTTTATTAGCTAAAAATAAATCTATGTTTTCAATTATAACTGTGATGCTGCTACTCACTTCATGTTCATTTTTACTACTTAGCATTAAACTGATATCATCAGCATACATTCACAGGTGTGAAGTACGAGTACTTAAACTTAGTGATTAGCGTACCGTACCGTACCGATTTTGTACCGAACCGTACCTACCTTAAAATTCTTGTACCGTAGACCCCTAAACCAGCCTCAACCAACTATGCCTTACCGTTTGCGCTATACCTATCCACAATGAAAACAGTGCAGTGTTAGAGAGAGGGCCGATGCAAAAATCCTGTCAGTTGTGAAGTGACAAATGTTGTCCCGAATGAACTGCTCAGTTTCCTTGGTGCTTGTTTTTTATCATGTTAAGTCTGTGCTATGAACATAGACAAGTTGTGCAATGTTTGGACACTTTAAATGTTTGTGTGATGTATTAAATTGCTTTACTCATCGCTGCTTGTCCTTCACAACTAACAGGCAGGACTTTTATTTGCAACCCATATTTTAACACTAATCTGTTTACAAAGTATGGTGGGTACAACACTCAAGGTATCCCAGCTAACTCGGTAATGAGTGTAGTAACACTCTAATGCCAAGATGGGGGTGCTGGCCTCGAACACTGCCAAGCTAGGCCAAAACAGCCCTTGTAAATGCAAGAGAATCACTCTTACCTGTCCCTGGCATCTAGGTAACGAACAAGATAACTGTTGGATGGGAGGAACCATTTTGGATCAAACTGCTGGCGAAGGCTTAGTACCCCTCGCATGCAGAAGATAGTGAAGCAACAAGTCCCAATAACAATTAGTATCTGGGGAAGAAAAAATTAACTGATTTAAATTATAGGTAAGTGTCAATTAATTTCTGGGACTTTGAAATACTTGTTGTTTATCAATCAGACTGCTTGGTGTCAGCTGTCAATGACAACTAAGCTGATAATTGTGTATAACTGGCTTTTAAGCAGTGGTTTTCAGAACCTCAATCAACCAAAAGTAAATCAGGTGACTTTACCAACATAAAGTTTCACTTTCCAGATGTCTTTAGAAGATTTGTTTTATGATCCACAGGAGTACCTAGTGTTATATTCGCTAACAGAAATTGATTTATTTTCTATCAATAAGTACTATTTCTATTATGGTAGAAAATAGTGTTCGTACCCTTGCTGAAATGGTTATGCATAGCCTTCAAATGTATTTCTGACCTCGACTTCCTCTTGGTTACTAAATACCATCTCCAGCCAGCAAAACCCCACTTTTGGCTCTCGGTGCTAAATACTATGTTATTTAGACTCGCATTAAAATTGTTATTCCCATTAAAATATTTAACATAAGATGTAGTTAAATTTTAAATAAGAAAGAATATTTTAATCAACACATTATTGCCTGTACAGCCTTTGGTGCAGAGGTAATTGAAAAATTCAAAATTGTCCTGATAAAATTTTAAAATACTCAATTAAAAAAATTTTTAAAAGAGCCTAACATTCCATTCAACTTAATTCAAAAAAATCCACTACATGAACTCTTAAATTCAAATTATTTTAAGTACAGCAGTAGATTTTAAACTCTTAAGTACAATAGTTGGTTTGGAAATGGTTGTAATCCTCCGAATAATTTCAAACTGGGCAATCACTCCAAAATAATAGTAATTTTTCAATTTTTCATTGTTTACCTACGTGATCCCTCCTTAGAATCCTTAGATAATTTACAAAAACCATAAATCTCTAACTTTCATAAATTATGAATACTTACTTTTACAGGTGTAGTTAAAATAAATTTTGAATAAATTATATTCATTATCTTCATAGAAAAAGTTTTTTCATTATTTGGTTGATCGGGAGCAGGCTTATGTGTAACACAAAGTAAAACTGGATTACGCAGTTTTTCTATTCGAATTTCATCTATTGCAAGAAATGCAACAAAAAATGTTGCTTGGTAGATAAACGTGAAAAACACTCCAGCTGCTGCATATAAACAAAACGATTCTAGTGCCGGCAAAATCTGGAAAAGAAATCAATTTTTGTAAAACAAGTGCTTTAACCACAAAATATTATATAAAACAGTAAAATTAACTTGACCAAAATAACCGTTGAAATGGCCTATTGATGACATCTCATCAAACTTAATCAAAAACTTGGAATTGATAACTGTTTTACAAATGTTGTTGAATTAATGTTTTACTTGATAGTTTCACAATGCTGGAATAGTGTCAAAAAGGAACCAAATTTTTTAAGACCTGAGGGTACTCCTCAAAAAATTACAATATACTATGGAGCAAATTAATATTTCAAATGTTTGGGGTAAATTTATTCCAAATGAGTGTGTATTAAATTTTTAGGAGTAAATGAACCATTTAATTCAAAAAAATAACCCAATGATGATTGTTGATTTATTTAACTACTCGTAGTAAACTTTATTTCACTGATAAAAATTATGAGTATCGTGTTGAACTCATCATTCATCGCTCATTGGAAGAGGGTTATGGTGCGACATTTGAAACAGGAATGATGGACAAGTCTCGAAATTTCTTTAATTTTTCAAGAAGTTTTTTATTTTGTTAAATGAGGCTGGATTTATTTCTCGAGATTTTTCAAAACGGAAAAATATTTTATTTTGTTAATAACGTTAAAAATCGTCAGGCCTATACATAGTCTACGAATTGCTAAGCCTATTTCACTAGCAATTTAATACTGAAATACATGTTTTTGAAGCAAAGTGAAGTGTTTTATTTTCCCTATTTGTACATTGACATCCCAAATTGATAAGTAATTAAAAGTTTGTTTTTTATTGATTTTTTTTTTGTTTATGTTTATAGTTATGATTATAACTATAATTTTTTTTGTCATCGTATTTTTGAGAAGTATTTTTAAGCGTGACTAGTGTGAGACATATTTAACTGAATACCAAAAAAACAAGACTGAAATTGAAATTTAATACTTAACTAATAAGACTGATGTTGATAGTCAGGTAAATTTTGCAATTTCAATGTTGTATTCTAACTCCACCATATCTTAGTCTTGATAGTTATTTTTAATAAAGTACTTAATATTTGATTCATACAGATGTATTTTAAGATGTTTCTAAATAAAAGTTGATAGTCAGTATTGGCTGTTATAATTCACATTTTTCATAAATTATGCGTCATAAATGAGGGTTTCAAAACGTCACAAAATCAGATCAAAATTCCGCCCGCACATTTCCCCTTATGTAGGAGAAGAGAAATACCGTCTCAATCTCGTCTCAAAAATTTATGAGAATTAAAAATTCTCGTCTCGTCTCAAACTAAAAATCCAATCTCATCCATCCCTGATTTGAAAAAGTTACATATCAATGGTTTTGTTAAATGATTAAACCTACCGTGGTTCCTCCGATTGTAGAAGCTACGATGTCAGTGAATGACGTGACGGTGATGGAGACACCGGCATGCCTCAGTGCTAGGCCCATCTGGACTGGCAGACTATTTCTGAAACATAAACGTAAAATGAGGAACTGTCATGTCAAGAGTCTTAAAGGGTTGACGTCGAGTGTATCAATAGGACTTTCCATTCAATGCCAATCACAATGACGGTGTTAACTTAAATATTGTTTCTCTCTTTATTGTTCTGCCTTTCAGATTTTTTTTTACAAAATTCATTCAAGCCCTTTAAGCATGTCTTTAACTTTGCATTAGTGTTATTTAAGTTTTCGCACGTTTTTGCCAATTGCTGTAAAATTTACATTGTTACTATGTAAGTTTCTTTCCATGAATGTTCATAGTTTTTCAAGTATTTACTTGCATATCTTTGCACATTTCAACAAACTAATACAGGTTCATATATACGAGGGCTATTCAGAAAGTAACGAATGTTTCCGTCTTACGCCGTCAGGCGCACGCTTATCGCCTATATTAGGGTATGAGAGCGCTCGGGGTCTCAGTGGCTATCCAGCCGTGACGCTAGGAGCATCGTCACGCTGCCAGTTTTCTTTATTTTTAAATTCAAAATGCCCGCTCCTGTAAAAAATCCCGCCAGTTGGGAAGTGCGATCGGTAACATGGTTTTTGTTGGCAAAAAACTTAAAACCGATAGAGATTCAAGTAAGACGGAAATGTTCCTTACTTTCTGAATAGCCCTTGTATATCTGGCAGTTATTATCAATCATCATAATTACTGTGGATATTAATGCTTTGATGTAACTCGTCTCACTGTCCAGTTACTTTCTTAAAATATTGTACTTTTAATCACCTGAAGCATTTGCACGATCTTGTATAATAATGTATGTATAAATAATTGCACATTGTACACACAAGTCATCTAGGTATTTTTGCATTGTCTTTTGCAGAAATTACACATTGTAAATTATCGAATCTTGTAATTAATCATTTTTACTATACTGATCATTTTTATGAAATACCATATTTTGTTTAGCATTTGAGTTATTTGCATGTTCTTGTCAACTGTATAAGTAGTAATGAGACTTTTGATTCTGTGGCTGCTCTGTTCTGTACATTATAATGAATGATTGTGGGTTCATTGCATGTCATATATGTCCAAAAAATGGTTTAACCATTAATAAATAATAAAAAAAATGAATAAATACCAACTATTTATAAATGAGAATTGGCTTGGTTGCCTCTGTAGGCAGATTAGGTCTACAGAGAGCCAACCTGTGCCCTCAGTTGGGCACAGGCAACCAAAAAGGCCACACTTATGGTGTGGTATATTTGTGCTGCGAAGTTGGCACGATCTAGAAATTTGTGTTTTGTTTTGCTGGTTATTCTTAGGTGTTGGTGTTTTGAATATGTTGCGTTTTGAGGGCCAGGTTTCACAATCTGACACTGTAAAGAGATAGATTTTATTTTTTATTGAAACACAGCTGAAGATAAGCAGCTGATAACAAAAACTTAGCTTGCTAAACCAATAGACATCCATTATAATGCATTCATCTTAAGGCCATACATCATTAGCTCTTTGTCATGAATATAAATTTTATGTTATGATAATCAAGTATCCAAGTATATGTTGCTCTAAAAAGTACTTAAACTTAGGCCCTTTTCTGTGGAAATATTTTAGATTCTTATGTGAAAGAATTTTTTTTACTGCCTTTCAATGTTAAACTGAAAAAATTATATTTATTAATTAAAATTTATAAAAGTCATTGCACCTTTTCTGCTTTTCTGTGAGATGGTTGCGACATGCCATGATAACGAACATGTCGTCCACCCCGATGCCCATGAGCAGGAAGGGCAGCGATGTGTGGACGGGGCCGTAGAAGATGCCCATCGCAGAGCAGAGACCACATGCCGACACGAATGCCAACCCGACACACGCCATGCCTGCCGCCGCTGGTGCTATCTACACAATAACAATCAGTTTTAATTGCCAAATCTACTTTTTGCAATTTTTATCTCTCAAAAAATGATCGAGAATAAAAATTTTGTTACTTTCAACAGCTAAAAGTTTTTGAGTAAAAGTTTTGAACTTTCTTAAGACACAGACAGGTTGTGGAAATTTTGATAAATCTGGATAAAAGAGTCATTATATCACCTTTGTGGTTGTGTTTTATTTCCAAATAAATTGAACTCTACAAATTAGGTTATGTTACCTAAATAGTCTGCCAAAGCGATCATTTGAATACTTCCAAGATGACACATGTTGGCTCACAGCCATCATCAGATCCTCAAATTCAAACAACTTGCTTTTCATCTTGTGGTGTGTCAAAGATTTTTAAAAATGTACAAAACATATTACACACGGACAAGAGAACATGTACATAACATTCATTACATAGGCCTATAAATGAAAAATGGGAACTAAATTGAAGGTTTAAATACCTGTCGTCAAGCGATCCTCTAGTCTTGATATCGACTACAGCTGTTTCATATTCGTCAAAAATAACACTAAAATTACACGGACACAAGTACACATACATAAAACTGATTTGGCCAAATTAGTTTTATGTATGTGTACTTGTGTCTGTGTAATTTTAGTGTTATTTTTGACGAAATCAATTCAGATGGATAGTTTTTTAAAAGTGGCAACCGTTGTTCTGACCTGATGTTGTATTCTTGGAGTATGAAACAGCTGTAGTCGATATCAAGACTAGAGGATCACTTGACGACAGGTATTTAAACCTTCAATTTAGTTCATCCAGTGATCCAGAGGCTAACCATAATGAAAAAATGGGAAGCACTGAATTACTAACGATGCTACGGTTGCGTGTAAAGTCTTGAAAGAGGAATCTCATCCACTGACATCTCCTGGTGTCGGCATTAGATTTTAGGTGTTACTTGATCTTGATCGTGTTCTTATAAACCAACAGGTCGTCAGGGCTGGTTTTTACTGCCTTATATATTTTGAACTGCTCTAATGTAGTCATCACTCAACCTTTTGGGAAACTGTGTAAAGCTTTAAATGTATTTGCCAGGCCTGTGAAGCTGTGATTGCTGTTCACAAGATATTCGGATAAATTTTACTTTTGGAATTGGACCTTTTTAGGAAGTGTTCTTTGAATATTTTAGTAAAAGGTCTCAAAACTGAACAGTTTGTCTAACATAAAATTTGTCACATCCATCACATTCTATCTCATACACTCCAGTCATCTCACTTGGATCTTTATTTGTTTTTAAGCTGAGGTTTCTTTACACTTTGTTGGAGGTTTTAAAGGCTATTGATTTTCCGTATTTTACCAATTAGTTTTTTAAGTTCGCGGTATAATCATTATGGCAAAAAGTTAATTGAAAACATACTTTTTTGCATGCAAGCACTAGAGTTTGTCTGAAAAAGGGTTTTAAAAAGTAAAAGTTACATACACTGCTATAAGCCTGATTTATAATATCGTAGATCAGTATAGCAGCACTATGCTGAGCATGATTAGTAATTTTTCTATAATTGGGTAGAACATAGAAGGGTGAAAACATTCAATGCAGATGTTCACAATTAAAAGGATTTCTAAATCAAAAGAAATGCAGAATTGCAACTTAAGGAACAATTATTAAGGAGGTTTTTTTCAGTTAACATTATAAAAATCAAAGATAAACATTGATTTCTAAGAAAAGCCTGACAAACTAAACTACTTGATATTTGTGTAACATGGGTTACTTCATAAATATAGAAAGCATAAAGTGGAAACAACATTTTTTTTGTTATGATAGAAAATGTATTAGAGG
The DNA here is from genome assembly GCA_030545055.2 of Neoaliturus tenellus. Classification (NCBI taxonomy): domain Eukaryota; kingdom Metazoa; phylum Arthropoda; class Insecta; order Hemiptera; family Cicadellidae; genus Neoaliturus; species Neoaliturus tenellus. The sequence goes on from CM061535.1 coordinate 37,828,162, forward strand.
CAATCATTTTGAAGTCCAGAGTTGGCAGATAGCAAAAATTGAGGGTGACTCTTACAATCAATCCTCAGATACAAGATTCATTGGGCTCATTTACTTAAAATTCACTCACAAGTTTGGCACAAGGAATTATTTTGGCTTAATATGACATTTTTGCTATAAAAATATTGTTTATTGCTAAATCAATCTAACTAGATATTTTAAAAATGAATTTAACAGCGTACCACAGTTTAAGATGGTAAAAAAGCCATAAACTCACTGTTATTTTCTCTTTTACATTATAATACAGTATGTTTCTGCTACCGCCTTCGAATTAGGCTCGACACATATCACAACTCGAGGGGCAAGCTAGAAGTTTTAAAGTAAGAAGTTCTTCGTATATTTAACTTTACTTGGTTTCTATTGTTTCAGCCGTTTAAAAATCTCCATTCACACTTACTTAAAAAATACTTTAAAAACAGCATTGACTGTGCTGCAGGTGCTAGGTGAAAAGAGAACTAATAACATCCTGAAACAAAGTGAATCAGAAAAGTCTATGAGCATTACTAAGCCAAATTATATATAAAGCCAGTGAAAGTAAACTCACTTTGCGTCAGAGGGGAACGTCCTCTAGTAACCAATTTTATTTGATTTATTTCTTTAATATAACCTGGTCTACAGATACCCGAACCTCATATCTGAAATAACAAAAAAATGGCTTACCCTTGCTTCCAGGCAGGTCATATTTGAGAGCACGAAAAGGACGAAAAAGAATGTAAGAAACACTCCACAAGCGATTTTCATTATATCTTGGAACATTGCCGCACTGCTTATGTCACCAAAACTGCAAAAGGTAAACAATAAACTGTTTGACTTCTGAACGAGGGGCCGTAGAACTGTTGACACAGATAAAAGTTTATATGAAGCATAGAACTTAAAATCAAGGCAATAAACAATATTAAAGCTATGGAAAAGAAAATTGTAAAAATTTTAAATTCTTACCTCCTACTAGCCTCGTAAAGCACTTGGGTATCATTAACACCGTTATATTCTGATGAAATATTCTCCATTGTGTTCAGAAAACTCTGTTCCCAGATCATTCCTTGTCCCGTAGCCTAGGCACGAATACAGTAAAATTAGTAATAAAAAATAATTAGTAGTATAAAATTAAATTAAAATAAATCTGCAATCTGCAACTTTTGAAAGAGTGAATATATATATATATATATATATATATATATATATATATATATATATATATATATATATATATATATATGGTATAACTATCTAAAATAACAATTAAAACAAGCAAAACTTGATTTTAGTTTGTTTTCTCAAGTGATTCTTGCATAAGGGTTGTTCGAAAATTATGTTCTTATATATCTTGTGAAGTGAGGGGTAGAGTGGAGGTTGTGCGACTGTCATAGGGTAGATACACTCATTTGGAACCTATCTGTAAGTTTTAGAGGTCAATAGGGCAGTGGAGTTTGCTATAGTTCTAAATAAAAAGTACTGTTACTAATAAAAGTGCCAGTTCCCCTGGAAGGCGATTAATAGCTGACCTATTGACAATCAGATACACATTGAAAATACTAAATTCTTAGGGGTGAATATTGATCAAAATTCAACATGGCGACTTAATATTGCTATTACAATTAAGAAACCAAATACTTACTGCTTGTTTTGAAATGTATGTTCTAAGAAATGTAATTGGTCTCAAAACTAAACTTAAGGTATATTATGGCATGTTCAATTTAACTGTGTGGATCAGTTTCTCATGCATCAAGGATTTTTAAAATAAACAAAACAATCTTAGGATAATGACTTTTTTATCATTAAAAAAAAAACATCATGTAAACCACTTCATAACAGATTAAAACTCATTATGACGCCTTGGATTTGGATTTTAAAAATGTTTATGTTTTTAAGAACAACCCCCTGAATATTTACTAGTTTGTTCACCACTATCCATCTGCTTTAAGTACAATTTTCAATACCCAAGACATTACCAGAGTTTATATTGATTCTTCATATTACATGGGGTTAAGACTATTCAACAGTCTACCTTGTTCATTTAAAGTTATTGATGTTACATACAACATTTAAAAACAGTCTTAAAGTATATCTTTTGAAAAAAGTAATTATTCTGTTAATGAATATATCTCAATGATAATGTTCACTCTTAAGTTTGTAACTCAATTATCTTTACAATATTTAGAAGTGTAATTATTTTATGACAATGTCACCTGTTTTACCCCCTCAGGTACAATCATGTAAGACGTTATGTGACAATTAAGATGTAGGCCTATTTAATTTTATTTTCGGATCAATCTGGCATTTAATTTTTGGCGTGAAAAATAAAACCAGGGTATATCCTTCGGTCATATTTTGCTCTTCAGTTCAAAAGAGAACAAATATTATTGTGTAGTTTGGTAAAGGTTACCCCACAAAGGCGGCAAAACCGGCGCCCCTGCTCATTTTCTCTACTTATTGTGGACATTAGTGCATCCTTTCTTTAAAAAAGATCGCTGAATCTTAGGCCTCTAACTGCAATAATGCTTATCATCTGCTGTAAATAAAATACTATTGTTACAATGATTTTAAAATTGTTTATATGCAAATGGGGCCAATAATTAACATAAATGGAAAAATTACCAACTCAACATTTTGGATAAAAACGTACGGTAAACATTTTCTGTTATCTAATTAATTAAAACTGATTAATACACTTATTACATAGTTCAACTATGGTACGTTTTTCTTTTAGATTTATTTTAACTACTTTTGAGTTTGGGTTGATTATACAATTTTTATTAAAAAGCACCTATTTATAAAATTAGTTTCACTTTGATTGGTGCTAAAATAGGTAGGTTAAGAACAATAATTAGTTTTTTTTAGAATGGTGAAGCCCCATTATCATGTTTACCCAATCAGCAGTTCCGCCATCGTTGCCGACAACCTCCATGTCGACTTCTGAGAAGTTGACATGAACCATCCACTGGCTGAGGAGGGACGAGGCAGAGACGATAACTCCGGACTCATTGCGCACCACGCCACCCAGTAGATGTGTGTACTGCATGCTCAGACCCAGGACCGGGCTGCGACAGCAAGAAACACAGTTACATCCCACTAAATACTACAGCTATAATCAGCTGTTTTAAAAACTTCATTTGAATATTGAAAGTAGAGTTATACAATAGAATAACATTAATAAATTCATCAAGAGTCGCAACAGTCATGTTAAAATTTTTGTAAAAAATTGAACCCTATCATTCTCTGGCTGCTCCTTATGCTAATGGTGTCCTGGCGCCTTACTATGTTAACTGGGGCTAAACACAGTATGTTGTCTTCTGTTTAAACTTTAATAACCGCTGAGGTAGTAGTTTCTGCATCTGGAAGGTTGGCAGCAATATCATAGATTTGAATCCCACTCTACCAATAGTGCCCACTCTACCGGCGTACCCAACTAGGCGAGGTGGGTCGATATGTTGGATGCGCTTCGCAACACCTTTCGCATTCCTGCATATCTGTTGCGGCTCATCGAGGATTATCTACGATCTCGAAGCCTGATTTATGACATGAGGGACGGAACGCGGACGATGGAAGTCACTTCTGGTGCCGCGCAAGGTTCAATACTCGGCCCGGATCTCTGGAACGTTGCCTATGACACAGCCTTCTGAGATCCGAGATGCCTGAGGAAACCACTTTGGTTGGGTACGCCGATGATGTTGCAGCTCTCATTGCTGCACACAACGTTGAGCTGGCCCAACTAAAGTTGAACCGAGTCATGCGTGTGGTCAACACCTGGATGTCAGATCACGGTCTCTCGCTTGCTCTCAGTAAGAAGGAGATTGTGATCCTCACGAAGAAGAGGATCGACACCGTCGTCCCACTCCGAGTGGGAAGGGAGGTGGTCACATCAACTGGTGCCGCCAAATACCTCGGGGTTATGGTGGACACCAAGTTAAGCTGGAGGGTTCAGATCTTCCGTACGGCGGACAAGGCCGCTAAGGTAGTCACTTACCTTAGTAGGCTGATGGCCAATGTCGGGGGTCCCCGATCCAGCAGAAGACGTCTGTTGATGTCCGCAGTCCAGTCCGTTCTCCTTTACGGGGCAGAGGTGTGGGCAGACGCTCTAAATAAGGAGTGCTACAGGTTGCGACTCGCCCGGGTTCAGCGTCAAGCGGCGCTCCGGGTGTGTTCCGCCTACCAGACAGTGTCCGAGCCTGCCGTCCTGGTGGTCGCCGGAGTCATTCCTGTCAAGCTCTTGGCAGGAGAGAGGAAGGCGATTTATCAGAGACAAGGCCAGATCGGCGAGGACACGGCAAGAACAGAAGAGCGCTCCCGAACCTTCCAGCAGTGGCAACACAGCTGGGAGCACGATACCCGAGGACGATGGACTGCGCGACTTATCAAGCAGGTCCAACCATGGGTGGAACGGCGGCATGGGGAGGTGGACTACTACCTGACCCAATTTTTGACAGGTCACGGCTATTTTCGGTCGTACCTGAACCGGATGGGAAATACCGGTTCACCGGACTGTATTTATTGCCCGGGTGTTCCCGACGATGCGGAACACACATTCTTCCGCTGTCCCCGTTGGGAAGGGCCCCACCTAGAGGCCACACAAATCCTTGGTGCATTTTCGGTGGACTCGGTCTGCCAAAAAATTTTGGAGGATGAGGGCAACTGGGATTGTTTGTCACAGTTCGTCCAGGGCATCCTCCTGGAAAAGAAAACCGATTTGGACCACGAAGTGGCCCAGAGCCCTTGACCGAACGGCTGGATAAGGAGCGAGCCCCATGGGCGTAAGCCAAATTTAGGCCTAGCCTGACGTAATGTGATAAACAATTCAGGTTAGAATCCTAAAGAGTAGAGGAGGTTTTTTGGTGGGTAAACCCGTTTTTTAGGTGAGTCCCACACTACAGGCTGGCCACCTGTGTGCGTAATGCATTTTCCCTGCCTCTCCCTCAAAAAAAAAAAGAAGAAGAAAAAAAACTCTACCAATAGTTTTGTTAGACATATACACTGTAGCGGCTCAATCTTCACTTTGTCTAATCCACCCACTGATCTGTAGACTATGGAAATAGTTAAAACTCAGGTTGAAACACACAGGTTGTTTGAGATTTACGTAAACTTACTAAAAGTTATTTCAAGTAACACCAACTAACACAGTATATGCAATTTTAGTTTGAGAAGTAAATAAGAAAGACAACCATCAAATGATTCAAAAGTATAATATTAATGTTACCACTGTGGATTCAATTTCATACCAAATATTATCACAAACCAAGAGTATTAGAGACAAGCCTGATGGAGTAGGTAGAGATACTGAAGACCACTGTGATAAATACAATATATGAAATATATAAATAAAATATAAAACCAAACTGCACTACTTTCTGTATAGACTATTTTTAAGATAACGAAATATAAATGACAATGTAAACGAGGTAGGAAGCTCAGAGAACCTACCTAATTCTGGTGTGGTTGAGAGCAAATATGATGTCTTCCTTCGTTAGGTTTTCTATTTCTTCTTCATTATATTTCCAAAACTCAAGTATGCTATGTTCGTAGCAGCCTGTATTAAAGCTACTAACAACGGTGCAAAAAACTGATGTAGGAAGATGTACACTGGGCTCAAAGTTAAAAAACAAACCAGTTTTGGCATCATCAACATTCTCTATGTCTTCAAGTTCATCAATTGAGTAATTTGAATGTCTTTTCCTTCTTTTGTTGAGCTGAACAAATGGAACCCTAAAAATGTATTTATTTGAGGTTAAAAACCATACCATCTCCAAATAGTTTTTCTTGAAGGTCTCATTATTATAACGTGCTATAAATCTACTTGCACCACTGTATCAGATCTGATTGTCATCAGACCACTGAATAAAGCTATGTGTTTTAAACATGACATCCAAACTGCCTGGTAACTATCGCCCATATGGGAATAACCAGACTGCTAATTGTTGTTATGTTGATTGGAAAGAAAACTTACGCATTGTCAGGATAAGAGATTAATTGAGGATGGTTACAGTTTGAATAGGCTTTAAAATTACAAAAAAGAATCATAAAAAGCTGAATTGTCTGGATTTATGGAAAAACTCATCCAAGGATCTAACCCATCCCAGTCCCTACATTTTTAGACACTACACTACATTGTAAATTAAAATTCCAATTTATACAAGGATAAAACATACATATCTAACTAGAGTGACAGTAAATTTATAGGTAAAAACACACTGAACAACAGCATTTGCGCACCTAGCTTCAAAGGTAGGTGTTAAGTTTTTAAAACTATTCAATACAGTAAACATTTTCAATGACCCTCAAATTTAAAAATCTCAAGGCATCATTGACAACAATGGGATTGAAGTAAGTAAAAATTTCATGGTACACAACTCCGAAACATAGGTCATATTCCAACCAATTTTCAATTTTTCCGTATTGTCAAAATAAAAAATTGTTCTTATGTTGTATTGTTTTAACTCATTAGTCTATGTTTTTTAAGATGACAGTCTAGCTGACATAAGATAACTTAAGATGTACATCCAACAAGTATATTTTAAATGTTTAAATTTAAAATGATAAAAGTGTTTACATTTTTTGTTTTATTTAAAGTTTTGATGCTTTAGGGGTTGCTAATTAGTCTATTTTGCTCATTTTCTGACAATTACCCTTTGTTAATCTTCATACAATGACATTCGCTATTCTATGTATGAATTTTATATTTACATCAATAAAATATATACATTTATTTATTTATTGAGTGAGAAAGTTTAATACTTCCTTTTGGGAACACCTGGTATTTTCATAAGAGTTGACCATAAGACTTCTAATTTCTATTCAAAACTATTTTTCTTGTTTGTAAAAATAAATTACAGTACACTCTCGTTCATCGGACTCGGCGACATCGGAACTCCGCTTCATCGGAACTGAAAATCTGGACATTATTAATTTTTTTTCTTACGAAATAATTTTTCCGTTTTGACGCCTTCAATTTCCATTCCTTCTATCCGCACAACAGTGAAGTATCACATTTTGCATCAAAAGTCATCAGGCGTTTTCCATAATCTGTACCCATCGATATGATTTACGAGGCCGTGGAGTATTCGCACAAAAATAGAAAGAGGAAGGGGGCAGGAGGTGAACAATACATCCGCTTCGACCGCTTCCCAAACTGTCATTCAGTGTGTCTCGCGTCGCGACCTGTGTTACGTGGAAGTCAGTTGACTGCTGGAATTTGAGAATAAAGATTTTGGATTTTTATTTCCTGCATTGTTTTTATTCCTATAGGTTCATTGTTACTACAGTATGTTCAAAGTTTGAGTGCCTTATTTTCATAAAATCTCTTGTGTTACCTTAAAAACAAGAGTGAATACAATCACGATAGGTCACCGTACAGGCGAAAATGATGACTCACGACGGACTCCGCTTCATCAGAATTTTTTGACATCCGAACCGGCCGTCCGCCACATTAGTTCCGATGAACGAGAGTGTACTGTATTTTTTTATCACAACTTCAAGAATGCCTTCTTCCTTATTCCTGTTTTTCCGTAAAACAAATCAGTGTTTATTCATTACTAATTTAGTATTAACTTTGGTAACTATACCTGAAGCAGACATCTTCCCAAGTTACATTTTGAAGAGAGCTATTCACAACTTGATTCCGTATTTTAATAAGCTGAAAGCATACGGTATTGCCTTTTATTAACAATACTATTTTGTGACTCAAAACAAAAATTATCTACATAGATAGGTCCTAATCTGCTAAATAATTTCTAATTATATTAGGAATCGACAAAGTCTTGAGACTAAAGTAAATAATTCCTCGGTTACCTTGTTTAATTAAAAGATTTTCTAAATAGTAGGTCAAAGGCTATTTGCCAATTCAACTCACATTTGCTTATGTCTTATATTTTTTAGCAATTTATTTTTGTTAATTGATTCTCATTCAAGAAAAATATATAAAAATTAACAAATGTAAAATTTAAATACTGTACCACTCAATGCCTAAAAATAGTACATTTTTATAACTAAGACATAAAACTATTAGTTTTTTTTATATATATGTTTCGGACTTCTTAGAAATATAACTGATAACTTACAAGGGTTTTCTTTTAAAGCGCAATCAACGGTTTTAAATGAAAATATGCAAACATAACACATATTTACGATAAATTTTATTTTTCACAACCACAACTATTTACATGATTTTGATTATGTTATATTGTTTAGTTTTGGTGTTCAATTATACAACCATAAACACGTTGGCTATACAATGTTATGTTCTATTTAGTAAATAATCGGACACATTATTTTTAAGGTGGCTCTTGTTATTCCACTTATTGCAATGATTATACTTGTCTCAAGTTCATCAATATTTTGTGAGTTTTTCATATGACTTATCCTTTATATTTCTAAAGTAAATTATCCAGATGTCTTAAATTCTGGAGATATCACAGGGCAGGCCTACATTTCTTATGCAATTCAATTATTCGGAGGAAAAAGAAACCTACCCTCAATCGAGATCTCCCTATTTAAGCCCTCTAAATGATTTACTCTAGGGATACAATATGAAAAAACTACATAAAACAACAAAATATTGAAGAACTTTATACGAGTATAAAACATGTAAAAAGCTGAATAAAAAGAGCCATTTTAAAATTAAGGTGTTTGACTATTTACTACATGTAATATAACATTGTTTAAATTTCCATGGTCATCTAATTGAACACCAAATGAAAACAAAGTATCATTAAAATCTTGTAAATAAAATGTGTGTTACTTGTGATAAACGTAGTTAACAATAAAATGGATAGTGAATATTATTATGTTTGCAAATTTTTATATCAAATTATGGGTTGTGTTTTAAAAGAAATACACTGTATAGCTGATGTGTCATTAGCTAAATTGGATTGGGGACTGGCTCTGTGATGGATCATTTTTCTATGGAATAAACAAAAGGTGTATATTTGATTCTGGAAAACTCAACTTTCACTAAACTTGACGGTGCTTTAATCCACAATGTGTGGAGTTAGTGAGGTTAGACATTTGATTGATGGTCTGACTATGTTGATATAGAGGAGCTACGGTACGGAATGTGATCGCAATTCATGCTGACACTTATTTAATTAGAAAAACACATTCACAGTAATTTTAAAAAGATTTGATAGAAAATGTGTTTTAATTAATTGCTTATCATTTACAAAATGATTTCTCTCTGAAGATGATTTGTGGTTATTTACCTGCTGCATGACTTGAGGTTGCAAGACGTCTGGGGCAGTTATCATGACGGCCTGGATCCGATATCCCTCCCCGAAGCCATTCATGAACCAATCCGTGTCCCTCTTAAAATCAGAGTTCGGGGGGATCCACAACTTCATAGGATTTTTTTCTTGGTGGAAATTGAGTAAACCGGCAGCACAGGCCAATGTAAGCAGAAGTGAAAGACAGATGAATTTCCATGGATGATTTGACACCAAAATTCCATAGCTGGAACGAGAAGAGTTAAATTATCTTTCATACCAGAGAACATTCATAAATTGAAAACAACTTTTTCGCTAATTTTGAGCTTATTGTGATTTACTCTAAGGATGTTTACCAGATACAGAAGTTCAGTTTTTCCAGGGCTGGTTTTGTTATTTTACCAACAGTTTCTTTAAAAATAAAAAGTCATCATTTATGGCTCAGTTTACATTTATCATAAACCTTGTTGTTGTTACTGGTGAATAAGGAGACCCTGGCCAAACCGTTAAGCACGTCTGCCTCTAATGGGCATTTTGCGCAAGCCCCCGGAAGGATGGGATATTGAAGAAAAAAGAAAGGGTGAGAAACGGGACATCAGAAGGCCGTTTGTCCATTCAGAGGGCCAACCCAACGGTTTGCTCTGCCTTATAAACGGCCAACCAACCGACTGTCCACTAGGGGTTTCCATGCCCGATGCAATCATCAACCCCCTCCCCCCCTGCTAGTTAGAACATGAATGGATTATGAAGGAAGGAAAATTGTCATAGTGGACAGCCTTTTTGTCCTGGAACATCATAAACCTTTTTTTTTTGGAAAGTTTTAAATTCTAGAACATATCAACTTACACACAGGCAGAGGTCACGGAACAAAATCTTTTTTGTAAAATTAAAAAACGTTTTAGAATAATAGTTTTTGTAATAAAATATTCTAAATTGAGGAAGTATAAATAAAAAGGCACTATAAGTAAAATTTTCTCTTCTTTTGAGAAAAAAAATGTACATTTCATTGTTGTGTCCTGTTGTCATAGTTAGGTACTTAAACAATATAAATAAATATAGATTTTAGATCTATTTTAAAATATATTTCATGAGTAAAAAAATATCCTAAATTTAATTATGTTTTTATGAAAAGTAAAAAAAATATTACTTTATACACAATTTTTAGCAAGAACACCATTTCATATGAAAAAGGTACTCTTTAGCTATCCTTTTTAGGTATTGTGGCCAAAAAGGGTGTGGTGTGTTAGTAACATGAATACCAGCTGTCTTGCCATCTTAAAAAGGGTGTACCAAAATCAATTTTGAAAGCTATTGTGATGAAACTTGCATCACTGAATTCTATACAACATGGTGGAACAAATGAATATCCAGCATAAAAATAAAAAGGGGAAAGAGCCCATTCACCCTTTTTACGTCGACCGCCCAAATTATTTTAATATTTTTTCTCTACCAAAATAAAATCACATAACAAACAATAGCATTATTAAAAAATCCAGATGACACAGAGGTTACTTTATTGAACAAAAGGAAAGAAAGAAAAGCAGGATTTTCTCAAGGGTCACTCCAGGATCACTCCTGGATGCAATAGTAGCATAGGTTGTCCAACCCATTATGACCTAGTTTTACCATTTGGCCACACAAATATTGCGCAATATTTTAAACCAGTTTTAGCATGATATTCCATAGTTCTATTGGCATTTTAGTGTACAAATATGGTCATTTTGCATATTTCAAAGCCGTAGTGGCACACACACAGTAAACACTAGTAAAAAATAGCAAAATCAGTGTTGACCGAGGTGCAACTCTCAAAGAGTTAACCGATCCCGTCAACTTCCACGCAAGCCTGCAACCGTTTATTTAACGTGGGCCCTCCCACCATCGTTACCACAGATTGGCTAACCCTTTTAAGAGTTGCACCACCAGGTCAGGTTTGGTCGTGAGCGGGTATCGAACCCGCGCTTGCGTAGACACCTGGCCAAGGTGCCTACGCGTTAGCCACATCAGCTATCACGACTGGCAGCCCAGGCACGAGGATTAGGGTTTTGAACAGTGCGCGCTCCTAGCGGCAAAAGTTGTACTCCGTTAGTGAGTGAGTTTGCTACGAGAGTGCCGCCTTATATTTAAAGGAAATAATTTGGGCTAATAAGGGTTAAATTTCAAGAATTTCTCTAACTGAATAATGACTACCATCTGCCAAAACAATCCAAGCGGCAACCACTGAAAAAAGCAAAGACTAAAAAGAAGAAGGCTATGAAATAGTCTTCTCTTCTTAGAACCAAAAGGGCCCAACCCTGGTGATCTCAAACAAGGTGTTCCTCCAAAGTAAGGTGATAAACGCAGGCCTGACCAGAGGGGGCAGAATCCCCAGGGCCAAGAGCCACGCACTTTAAATGCAATAATATATTACAAATTATAAAAAACTTTTTTTATCATTAAATCAAAACAACAAATGTGCAAAAAATTATTTATTTGCATACAGCCAATGAAAATGAATTCAAATAATAAATAATTGGGAAGGCATTGAATGTGGTAGCGCAAGGACTGATGGTAGAGTGAAATTTATTATATATGAATAATATTTGTTTATGCACGATTGTATTATAAAGGCTGAAAAAAATCTTTGTGTACACTACTTAATGCACAACCAACATAAATTTGGTAAATTAATTAATAATTATTTCAAAGACAAATATGTTACTATAGGCAGTCACCCATCAAAAACATAGCCATAAAGACCTAATCGTTGTTCTCAATCACATATGGTCACACTCTTTTGAGATTAGGCACAAAAAGAAACTAAAACATGAATCAAAATGGTACATCAGCTGATGTGCAAATTGTGTAGTTTCTATTAAACACTACTTTTGTCAAATCCTGAGCTCTCCTTGGTCTAGAACCTGTAATGTAAAACCTACAAGTTTTAGGACCTCCTTATGCAACGGGTCTGAATTTGGTTTAATGTTAATTTGATGTATTTTTTTACATAAGTTACTTGTTAAATAATTATTGGTGCTTATTGCAAAGGTCGTAGATGAAAATTCAAATGTTTAATTGTTCAAATTGTTTTAATATTCTTCCTTCCTTTCCCGATAATATGAGTGCCCAACATTACATATCCCAGTTTGTAAACTATAAATTTTCCCCGAATTTTTGTTCATTGAGTTGGGGGAGGGGGCCCCGCTTGGCTCTGGGCGGCCATAGATAAACGATTCCCACACATCGTCCGTAAACAGGATACCCGCCTCCTTCTTACAGAAAAAAGTTATGATGACAACCATAGAAATCCCCTCCCCTCCTAATGTGATTTACTGTATAGAAGCTTTAGACAGAAGGTCAGTTTAAGACGTAAATTCCATTTTAAAAAGATCTGATTTCCAGTAAAAAGTGTTTTGTGTAATTTGTTGCTTCTTTTAAGCAACTGCCCCCCCCCCCCTTCCACCCTAAAAAATGCCTGTATGTTCAACTACTCATAGATCTGATTTTATAAAACTGTCTTCTATGAAAATGCTGAATCCCTTTATAAATCACAGAGTTATTTTCTTGTGTTGATGATTTATTGCTACGGTTCAGTACAGGTACATCAAATTAAACTGCTTCTTATATCAAGTGTGAATAAAATGTTAAACTAAATAGTTTGAAATAATCTATAATAAGAATAACAATTAAAGTATTCTTAATTATTAATTAATATGTAGGCTCTACAATTATTATCATGGATGTATTATTGGTGATTCAAAAAAAAAGAAAATAACAGAACCGGGGCTTGAATAAAACTTATTTGAAATTAAATGGATGAGTTCAAAAACTGTAAAATTACAAAAATCACAATCAAATATAAAACTGCTTGACCCTCTATCGACAAACTAGTCCAACAAATTTCCATGAACTAAGAAAATTATAAAATTAAATAACATCCTATTTGTTGTTATTAACATATAAAAACAGGTGTATCTAAAGCCTAATGGTAATTATATTATTGCTTAATTACATTATATAAGTGAGTTAAACTATATTCTTCAATGAAAGCTTCATTTGCCACCGAATGGATAATAGCTCAGCTAATTTAAAGCAACAGGCTCTATTGACGTTTGAACTAAGGTCACGAATCTCGGCCTTATTAATTAATTACCGGTACATTGATGAGGATCTACATTTAGCTTTTGCAGTTAGTTAGTACGGTAATCGGACTAGCTAAAGAAATATGAACATTGTGAAACTATCAGCAATAGCCATTGCTATGCTATGTGAAAATGGTTTTCAAAATAGTCTTATTTGAATAAAAAAAGAATGGCAGGATCTAGTGTGTCCCAAATAAATTTGAGATTGATTATTAGCGAATTTTCCTATAGGGAATACGCTATTACGGTAGTAGCCATGGTAAGACCTAAGCCCGGGACCACTTTACTTTTTTATTTTGAGGTCCCCAGAAGCCAAAAACACCATTCGTTCATTTTCATATCTATCTATATATGTGTCCGTGGTACCGATAACTTTTGTAGGGAACCTCTGATTTTGTTGAAATTTGGTACGACGGTGTAAGACCAGGTCTATTTTCATGAGTTCCCGAACCAGCATTGGTGGGTTATGTGAACGGGGTTTCAAAGGGGTCAAAAATGGGTTTTTGGCACTTTTGACCTCAATTTTCTAAATTCATCAATCTTTACTGAAACCATTTAAAAGAGCTTAAAAAACAAACAATTTGGTATTTTTAATTTTTACTTTCTCCCCCTATACCATAGTATATGGAGAAAGTATTGTTTTTGTCAAAATTTTCGAATTTGAGTTGTTGGTGGATTTATCCATTATGGTTCCCCCTGAGTCCAAAAAAGTGGTTTTCGGAGTGATGTCTGTGTGTGTGTGTGTCAGGATGTAAACAGAGCTAGAGAATGCCCTAATGGTCCGATTTTAATGAAATTTGGTATAGAGGTCCAAATCCACGATAATTCCAGGCGTTTTTTTCATTTTTTTGAATTTTTGATTTTTAAGGGTATTTTACCCCAAAAAACCCTCAAAAATCAAAATTTCTCAAAAACGGCTCTAACGATTTTGATTAAAATTTTGTGGTTTATTAAGCTTAAAATGGTGGATAAAATGACACCACCCGCATCTCCGAGAAAATGCGCGTTCAAAAGTTATGGAGTAAAAAGTGTATAAAAAATCAATTTTTTTGATTTTCAAAATAGTTGTTGTCTCAAAATAAATTTTACTTATCACCATTAAATCAAGCTCAAAAAACTAAATAATCCAGTACTTTAAATTATTGCTCTACGTCAAGTGGTTGAGGAGAAAATACAATTTTTCGTTTAGCGGTAAACACAGTACGTTGTTAAAAGTCACAGATGCGCGTAGGGTCAAGCTCGCGCTGCTCAGCTGGTAGCTATCCGACAGAGTCATCTAGACATTAATGTTTAAAGCTTTTAACACATGTTTTTATATTGTTGGGAGAAAGTATGTGTCAGTTATCTGATACCGTTTATTATCTTAGCATAACTGGTTATGGGGAAAATCCAAAAATCTGTTTTCCATGTTATTCTTATGGGAAATCAAGAAAACCCTATATCTTGCTTATTTATTGACATAACTTAATCAAATTTGGTATGTACATTATCTAGATATTGCTTAACTTATAATTGCTTACAAAACCTACGGCGGAAAACCTACATACTCACCCCAATGGGGTTTATGGGGAAAATAAAAAATTGCCAGAGCTTGATACAATTTTGTGTTTACATTCACCAATTATTGATTAACTTAGATTTTTAAACAACACCCCATGGCAGCAAACCTACATACTCGATCCTATCATGTTTTTATGGGGAAAGTAAATAATCTGAAATTCCATTGGAAATTAGCTGAGTATGCAGGTCTGCTGCGACGGGGGTATTTTGTTTCTGTTAAGATTGTGTTCTTACGGCCATAAAAACCGGTTGAGAACTTCTGGAACAACTCTGGCAATTCGTACAGGAACCTTGTACAAACAAATATACTTTGGATTAAGAAGTCTTCTCACATCATTCTATTTACAACCAGTCAATATTGAAGTGATGAACATTTTCTCAATGAAAGTTACAAGGATCTTGTGATTTTGTGGTTTTAAAGTTGAAAATAAAACTAATGTGACACTACTTAGTTTTCAATTAAATGTTCAATCAATGTTGTTAACATTATAACAGTCATATCTTCAAAAGTTTAAAACATAAGTCTACCGTATTTATTGACAGTATTGAGATTTTTTTATAAATGTTATGACGAGACTTTTGTTGAAAGCTGTTAAATACCTACTTCATATTGTACAACTAGCCTACAACTAGCCTATTACAATCTTAAATACAGGATATTTTATTTACTTGTTGATGGATAAAAACAAACAAATTTAAGGGGTTTTAAGTCTTATCCCATTTTGCTTGGTCTCTGTCTGTGAGTCCAATTACACTTATGGAAAAAGTGTGGATAGATTTAGACCTTCTTAGCGTTTGAAAGAAAAATGTATACTTTGTCCCAAGAAAACAAAATCTAGCATACGCACTTACTATATAAATATAACCAAACATTATATTTTTGGTTGACAGGCTATTATTTGTACTACTTGTAGGCCAAAAAATGAAATATTGGAATACGGAGCTTAAGAAACTCAAATTGAACATAAGAGTGTGCAAGTAGTGATTTGCCATTATTTCATGATTCCATAGTTTAGTGTGTATCATACGTACTTGCCATACCTTTAGTCTTATAGATAACATTTTAAAGTACTTTATAAGATCTACCTTCATCATTTGAAATCAAGATTTTCTTTCAATATAACGTAAAGTTTAAACTCCACAAACAATATTAAGGATTCCTGCATGAAAGACTTATTTCTGACCGGTACTCATAGGAGCAATAGATGGCTTTAGAGAGACTTTAGAGACTTCATTTGAAACACCGAAGCACTTTGGCGTATTTTAAGGTGAGTATGACTGAAGGGGTGAGTGTGATGATTGTGATGGATCAGATGAGGTGTAGCTTTGTTACTGACAAATATCAGCTGTTTTTATTTGTCAGGATCATTAATTAATAGCCCAATGACCAAAGGCAGCTGGGTCCAGTATCGAACCATCAAAAAGCACTAACTTTTCTCAGGATCGAACCGGCTACCTTCAGATTCAAAGGCGAGCTCTTTAACCACTCAGCTACCCAGCCAGTTGGCTGATGAATGGGAAGGTGACTGACCTACTTAGCTGCGCTGTCGTTCACCCGCCAGCCACTACACATCCCCAAGCACTTTTGGCATCGACGCAACAGGGCGGGTTCTGGATCAGACTGTACCCTATTTATCGCGGCCGCACTCCTCCAAAATTCCTGAGTTAACCGCAGTACGAGGTGCATCGCTCTCTTAAAAATATCCTTCACAAACCATATACACCTTGATGACCAGCTATAAACTGTACTGTACCTTAATTTTCTGATTAGGCCTATAAATAGGCTTGACATAATTCTACAGACTCGAACTGGGACAACCAGGGTGTGAACGTTGTAACCCCACCCCCTCCACCAAGGTACAGAAGGAGTATGTTCATATTTTCACGGAACTAGATTGTAAATTTAAAGCCTATTGCAAATAATAGGCTATAGCATAAAAAACCATTTGGTAGAAATTTTCTGTCGATAGGTTAGTTTTTTAAAAGCCTATGAAAAATTGCGCTTAGAAAAACAGTAATGTCAATCAATTTATTGCTGAAAAGCAGTAAAAACTCAGGTTTGACAATACAATTTTCCAAACATATGTAGCATATCAGGATTTCCACATTCAACAAAAAAGTATTCAATTTTTGTTTGATAGATTTACTAACTAAACGCTCGTAAATCAAGTTTCACTTACAGGCTCAAGTTCTACCAGTTCTACAAACTCCCGCGAGAACTTGTAGGTGTTAAAAGTATACAGCTTGTTAGAGCCTAGGCCTACAAGATTTTTTGCAAAAACGCTTGTTAAACAGAGCGTCCCAAAGTTTATAGGCCTAATTATATTTTGATTTTTCTATTTCTACAATTGATTGTCGCGCTAGTCTACAGCACAGCAAGTTAACTTATTTTTGATGTTCAGCAAGCTTTACTATTAGACTAGTTTGGTGCTCCCCTTATTTTCCCCAACCTTACCAGCTGACGCAGTGACGCACAAGGTCTATTGGTTATTGCTGTAAAACACATATCCCTAGTTTATTAAGGCCTAGACAGTGTTGGGGAAGCTACTTTTCAAAAGTAGCTAGCTACAGCTACAGCTACTTTTTCAAAAAAGTAGCTTAGCTACAGCTACAGCTACATTTTCAAAAAAGTAGCTAGCTACAGCTACAGCCACAATTAAAAAGTAGCTCGCTACAATTTAAGCTACTTTCGCAATCTGGTCCTGTTATTCTCTTGTGATGTATGACCACCCAATTTTCCCACTTAAAAGTAAAATCAAGTTTTTTTTTTTAAATATAGGCCTATACCTTTTATTGGTATTGTGTTTATACATATTTCCATTTTAATATAATAATTTGTAACTCTAGATAATGTAAAGAGAATAGTTGTATGAAAATATAAATTTCCGAATAAAAAGACTTACATCAAAGACGTAAACAACAATGTTTATTAAGTTATCTGCACAAGTTTATAACAGCCCGGCCACGGTAGGGTTATGGCGTATGCACACAAGAAGGACTTAGAGCTTCATCAGTTTTGTCTCTAATCTCGCTTTTTTAGGCCTACTAATTGCCATCATGTCGATTGTTAGATTAGATACTACAGAAACAGAATATAAGTATGAAGCACTCTGTAAAGTATTAAGTACAAATTTACAGAGTTCGGGAAGTACGGTAAACGTTCACATTAACATCTAACATCAATCAAGGTGGTTGAGGTTATGTTGTTGAGTCGTTAGGTCAGTTAGTAACAACTGGCTATTTATTTGAATTCGTTGGTCGCGTCGTTTCTCATTATTGTAAACATTCCTTTCCTTAATTCCTGACCTGAGCGATCCTGGCGGTGCGCAAGCATATTACAGCAGTTTAGTTTCTATTCTATAATATAGGTGCATATTGATATTAGAAGAATACTACTAGCGCATCTAGTGGTCAGCAAACACAAAAGAGAACAAGACTTCAAGACTTGTGATTGGTCATTTTGTGGTTATGGTACTCAATTGGAGCGTCTGGTGGTGGCAATGGATTGAAAGTAATCTTCAATTCCAGCGAGCGAAAAACATAACAGCTAACAGTTGACTAACCTTCTCTCGTGTTTATTTGGAAGCCATGAATGATGAAATGTAAACACGTAAACACAATTATTATGTTTTATTTAAACCAAAGTAGCGAGTAAAGTAGCTAAATAATCCGCTACAACTACTCTAAAAATGTAGCTCGCTACAGCTACAAGCTACTTATTTTAAAAAGTAGCGGAGCTACACTGACGCTACTAAAAAAGTAGCGACGCTACAGTAGCGCGCTACAAGTAGCGCGCTACTCCCCAACACTGGGCCTAGAATATATTTTTTTAATTTCAACCTGCCTTAAGTGAGGCCTAATGACCCCAGAATCGCTCTAGAAGGCACGTAGGCTACTAAGCATTACTAATCAAGTAGGCCTAACTTAATGCTTGGTAACATGCCCCCTAGGGTGATTAACTAATCAAGTAAGGAACTTTATATGTACTGTCCAGCCTCAAATCTCTTCCCCATCTGAAACCAAGGTTGACTGGGACGGTGGCGTCGTCCTGTAATGCAGCTACTTGGAGGTCACAAATTGTGGATAGTTATAAGCGATATCTTGTAGATGCGATATTCCCTAGTGGGGATTAACGTCCACACTAGTGAATACTAGTTCATCCATACATCCTCATAATTAGACCAATTTGTAGGATATAAGGTAGAAATTGTGGTTCGGATCCCACATTAAACTGTAGGTCCCTAGATACCATTGGCTGTTGGGCAATTAATTAACAGTCCTGTCTAAGGAGAATGTCGGCCTTATTCAGTAACAAGACTACAAGATCCCGCCACAATCATCCTACAATCATCTCTCATTCATATTCAGGTTAAAATACCCACTATGTGAGGTCCCTGTCTCAAGATAGTGATATAGTGATATACGGTAGACCTTTCAGAAACCACCACTACTACAGTTATATCATTATCATCCAGGGTTAACACACACGGTCAGAGAACATGATACACTACATCGGGCATGACTTCATGAAGTTCATAAGTTCCATCTCAATTTTAGTATAAGTTAAGAATCAATCAATTTTTTATCAAATTACTTGAGAAAAATTTCTTTAACTTATAGTGCTAAAATTCGCTCCTCAAAATCGACTGAACGAGAGACTAGAGTACCCTACTAGAGCACCCTTGGGACATCAAGTTGGACTTGGTGCCTAGTGTTGCGGGGATGAACATCTTGACGAGTGATAAAGTTGTCAATGTTATTTCCTTCATGCATCTGACAGAGCAGGATATAGTGGCAGATGACAGTTAGCAGACTTAATCTCACAAAAAAGGGTTACAATGAGCTCGAAACACACTTTCTGTGATGATTCGGACGGCACGATTCTGGAGCTTCAACACATCATCCACCATCAAAGAGTGTCCCCACAGTAACTTAACAGTCCATATGAGACATGACTGTGAAATAGTGCATGGTAACCCATGACAAGGTAGGCTTCAGTCACACTGCTCATGAGTTTGAGAAGGAGGAAACAAGTTCAAAACAACCTATTGGTTGTCTGGTCGATATGGCCTGTCCAACTGAGCTCCTTATCCAATACGAATCCAAGCAACTTTACAGAATCCTGGTTTTCGCGCTGGTTTTTCTAAATACTATAGTAAGTTATAGGGACTAAATATAGGGGGACACCCAATATGATTATTACTATCTATGGACCTTATAAAAATGAATAATAATAAAAGGGTACTTACTGATAAAAACATGATTCCAATTTCTCTGATGTTTTGGATCGGATAAATTGCAAAGAACCGCTACCGCGACACATTTATTATGCAGTTCTCATATAACCTATAAACAAATGACAAGTAAGAGAGGGAGCAAGTCCTACAGCCAAATAAGCTAATCTCCTGACAACTATAACCATGTGTGTCTATTACAAGACAAAATAAGATACATCCATTATCTTAAGTGGATACAATTACTTGAGCGAGGGGAACCGTGACAAAATTACTGCTTCAAGCCAAGTTGGTAGGATCGCCAGCAGACGACAACGGCGTCGAGTCGACGACACAGACAACACGGGCCACGGCAGTCACGGCACGGACACGGACGCTCCCCCAGATCCCCAGTGTCTCCACAACGACCCATTCCATTTTACCTAAACATCCGGAAAAATTACCCTAGTTTTTTCAAATTACCCATAACATTACCCTAAATATTTTTTAAAAACCCTGCAATTCAAGCACGGTTATTATAGCCTACTTCCATTCCTAATATTGCATTGTTAAAATTATAAATGAACTCTTTAGGTATATAAAATTATATATAAAATAATAATTTAATTTTAACCAATCAAAATTTAATAGTGTTAGTACCGTAATAATAAATATGATTTTATTGATATATTGTATTATTTAATTTTATCAGTCTTACATAATAAATTAACACATAATTAACATTACATGATAAAAAAATGCAAATATCAAATAACAATTTATAACAACGTAACAAATTATTATTTTTTTCCTTTCCTCATTATTGAAGAAAAGCACAGTTTTACTTTGTGATTAAAGCTTATTTCGACTTCACAGAACACTGCATAACTTATTTAGTAAACAGTTGCACAACATTATTTTTAAGTGGTTTCTTGTCCTATCGTGTAAAATGAGGATTTGTTTGTATTTCGTACAGTAGCCGTGGACCACTTGATCCCTGATTATTCCCAAGCATATTATATCTTATAAAATTTAGACTTTGAAATTCCGTTCTTTAATTTTATTTAAATTTGTAATAAATGTGCAGTCTATGTTTGCTTTAGGTCCAAAAATACATTTGTATTCAAATTTGTGGACTGGGATTTATCCCTAAAAATAAGTGTAAGTATCCCAGTAGTGGTGTTTTACCGTTTCTAATTCAAGGGTGACCTAGCCCTCTTGACCTAGCACGGGGGTGTCTAACTTGCCTTCTTGACCTAGCACGGGGGTGTTTTAGCGAGCTTTCTTGACCTAGCACGGGGGTGGCAAGGGGCGAGGGTCAGGGGCGAGGGGCGAGGGTCAGGGGCGAGTGGCGAGGGGCGAGGGGCGAGCTAACTCTCTTGACCTAGCACGGGGGTGGCGAGGGGCGAGGGTCAGGGGCGAGTGGCGAGGGGCGAGGGGCGAGCTAACTCTCTTGACCTAGCACGGGGGTGGCGAGGGGCGAGTGGCGAGGGGCGAGCTAACTCTCTTGACCTAGCACGGGGGTGGCGAGGGGCAAGGGGCGAGGGGCGAGCTAGCTCTGTTGATCTAGCACGGGGGTGGCGAGGGGCGAGGGGCGAGCTTGCTTTCTTGACCTAGCATGGGGTGGCAGTGGCGAGGGGTGAGAGGCGAGGGGCGAGTGGCGAGGGGCGAGTTAGCTTTCTTGACCTACTATGGGGGTGGTCAGGGCCAGCTAGCTTTCTTGGTCGAGCATGGGTAAAAAAATATATATTTAGTTTGAATTTTTAGTGTTTTATTGTTTTCTATTTTTTATGTAACATTTTATTTAGAATGCAACCACCGGCATAGACTACAACAGTTTGATAATATTTCTTGAAATGTCATAACTAAATGCCGTCTCAGAAACCACAATTACATATGCTGTGGTACCGGAATCGGCTTGAGGTGTTGCGATTGCGTTGGTAAAGTCCAACTCTATTTGAATATCGCTCCGTGACCGGTCTGTATTTATAGGATGAAGATGGGTGTCGATAACCATTAGTGGGTAGGTGTCTTTGAACTCATTTGGGGTTACGATCATGCTGGTGTCTCCATAGTTGACTAAACGGTATCTGATAAACTGATCGTACAACACCCTCCATTTACCTTCACTGATATGCATGTTTTGCATTTCTTGCGGATAGCGATCTCCATTGATTTTGACGCCTACGTTTTTAATATTGGATGTGTCAAACTGAGATGGAATTTTTGTCTGATCGTTCCATCGATTAGTCTGTAGACATACAATGATAAACTTTGGATTGTATATGTTTCGATAAACGTTTGTAATATCGAAATTGTAAGTTGTACCGAATATTCCTTTCTTTTCAATGCATTGCCATTGGTTATAGTTGTAAATTAGCTTGTCATGTTCGCTCAAACGTGTTAACCCGTCGATTAGTTGTATTTTACTGGTCGCTGTATATTCTACTAATGGAACTCTCAGTACGAAAGACTTTATTGAAACTTTTCCTTCGGCCGGTAAGGATTCTGTTGGGGCTACTTTCCAACGGCATAGAGCGTCATTGTCTTCTGCCCTTGTGAACACTATTTCAAATCCACCTTTGTACATAGGATGCCGTAGATGGTCGAAAAACCCAAATCCCAGATGAGAAAGAGTACCGATAGCTTCAAAAGCACCTCCACCTGAGAAGGTAGATGTAAATCCACAATTGTGTAAAGCGCCTTTGTCCGGCTCGGTATAATTGAGAATTCCTTTTACTGTGCTGGTTATTCCAGGATAATCAACAGTATCTATTGTAGTGTTGTGTTTCTTTAATTCAATACGCGTAAACAAGAATGGTATGAAATTGTCAACAAGTTTTATATTCGTACCAGCTCCATAAGCAGCACCATCAGATTTTTTTACCACTTCCCCACTTATGTGAAATTGAATAGCTGAATCATAAAACATATCACCATGATCGAGTTTAAACACAGTATAGTTATTTGGAGTGTTAAAGTTGAGTTCGGACACCGGCATCACAGAGCGGTATTCACTCTTTACTATACCCGTAGAAAATTGATTGTATAATGCATCCATTCTTTTTGATAGTACTACTCAGTGGTATTACTTAGTAATAAACCGTCGGACCAAAAAAATAATTGTTTTTTAAATTTTATTTTTATGTAATATTTTCTATATACCCTTATATACATACACGTTTGGTGTACATGCATGGCTTCACAGAAGTTCCTAGACCAAGACCAAGTTTGCGTTTTAACCACATTGCCCCAGAGGTTCCAAGAGCGACGGCACGTTCATTTAGATCGGCATCAGAAGATGCAACTCTATTCCATGCGGCCTGCTGCAATTCCTTATCGGCTACCCATCTATCTTCAGCTCGTCTATGATCCCGATACCATATGTCGTGTTTCTTACAAGCTTCATCTAATGGGTTTATACCTTTGTCACCGCGTTGTAATCGCTCTGAAAGTTTTGTACCTGGTCCACAGAAATTGTAGGTTTCAAGTTTCCAGTTTCTAGGTGCATGAAGTTCAAAGGGCAATTTATTTATCATGGTGTTTAGCAAACCTGATCCTTCTATCACATGTTCTGGCAATGCAGATAGACATCGTATGAGATATTTTAATCCATTAGGTTGTTGTATGAGTTCTTGCATACGATCATATAAAAATTTCACAACTGATAATTTTTCATTATGGAAACTATTATTTCCAGCCACTTCTTCGGCATGAATGAAATGGAGTCTTCCAATTAGTTCGTTTAGATCTTTTATGTATCGGTACTCAATGGGTGTCTTGCTGTCATATTTTCTTAGACCGGATCCTGATGTTGTGGCTATTACATCGTCTACAGGGTTGGAAGCGAATGTTGTTGTTTGTGGTGATTTTGAAAGTTCATCCCAAATAGGTTTAATCATCAGCCTCCACTTTCGACCTTGGCTAGATTTCGGACGTCGTGTTAAAGGATCATTCTTCTGATATAATGAATTTGAAGTTAGTAACATGTCCTTATATGTATGCCAATCATTTGTTGTATATTCTTCTGGTTTAATATATCCTTTGTATGTTAACAATTTCCAAAGTCCTTCGGTGCCATGAAAATGTTTATCTGCTAACACAATATCATCGTAATCAAATGTAATAGGCATTGACCCAATTTTCAAATGTTCGCCAGACTCATCATAATATATACCAAATTGAGCGTCGTTTGCACGGGGTAAATATTTTGCACCAATAATACCAAGATTTATTACTTTGGTATCCACCAGTTCTTTGATGGATTGGTTTTGCTGAATCCCTTCATCTACTTTAATGTCTTTATCGTCGCTTACAATATCTTCAATGTCTACACCTTCATTATAACCAAGTTGTTTACGTTCTGGTGTACTTGATACAGATGGCCTAAAGCGTTTCATTAGTTGATTGTATTTTACCTTTTTAAACCATTCTTTAGCTTTCTGTTCGTTCTCAAAAATTTCGTCTTTTTTCTCCTTGATAGCTTTGGTGATTGATTCATATTTCTTTTCACGACCCCGTTGTTCCTCAATCTCTTTAGCATGTACATCAGCAAATTGATGTTGCAGTTTGATTTTTATATTTTCTAATTGCTTAGCTTTAGCTACAGATATTGGGTGTTCTTTAACTGGTGTTGTTGGTTGCGTTATTAGTGATTGTTTTTTAGCTGGTGGTGATACAACTATTTCATTATGTATTTTTTCACGTTCCCTGCGCTCCTCTTGCTCAGCTTTCCGAAACTTTGTAACTAAGTTCTTTTCAATGGCCTCAAGCCGCTTTGCAGCTTTCGCATCCATATCTTATAATAATGTATGCTTACTTAAACTATATTGGTAACAACAAAAAAAAAATGTAAAAACGTTATTTTGACTAATAAACGATATAATTGTGTAAATGTCGTTTCTTGCAGTAGATACATTATTTGAATGTAAAAACGAGATTTCAATATAAAAACGACATTTAGGTATAAATATCGTTTCTGGTAGGAAAAACGACATTTTAAATTTATCGCGTTAATAGCGTTTTATTAAACATACATTTGTATTTCCCCATATGGGGTTTTCTTGTTGTATCGATTGATAAAAATCCATATGGGTTTTTCCAGCATTGGCGACAGTGCTTCTCAAACTCATATAACGCCATGTCCGAACCAACAAAATCTTCATGTATGCGTCTGGTGTAGTGTTTATTTTGTTGAAATACACAAAGTAAATTAATGTTATTGCGGATTACCTGCATGTCAACACGACCATAATTCTGACTTAAGTATACACATGATATATTTTTATGGCGACCCCTAATAAAGTACTCTTTTATTTTTGATTGGTCATCTAGAAGACAGTCGTCAAATACAACCAAGGAACTTGGCTCGCATTCATCCAGTGATATTAGATTTTCACAGTTTGAGAAAAAGTGAGCTATTTTATTTCCCTTTCCGAGGGTATTTTCTACATTTTTATAGTGTTTTTGTAGTTCCATGTATGCTGGCTGCTCTATTGATCGACTGAATACATACAGATGCTTAAAGGAAACTCCATTATTGTTATATATGAAGTTCAATAGCAAATTAGTTTTACCACACCCAGATGGACCAACTATCAAACAACGAAGTGGTTTTGGGAAAATACCATCCAACACTGTTTTGTCATCTTTACAGTAGACATTAATTTCCATTTTGGTTACTTATAAAACATATGTCTGAAGTAACGCTGGATTAAATATCAGCTGTAGTTGCTCTGGACTTACCACTTTTACTCTCCAACTTACTTACCCTTTTTGTTAACTCCATTAATTCAACCCCATTTATGGCATCATATGCGCTGTTGCTGCGACTTATTCCACAAATCTTCCTACCATTTTTTATTTTGATACAGTCTTTAGTAACTTCAAGACCTTTTAATATTCCATCTATCTTGGAGTTTACTCGGTCAAGCTCTTCTTTAATAACAGCATCAGTATTATTAATTGCTTTTGCCATGTTTACTATTCTCTTTTTCTTAATATCAATATAATTTTTCTCAAACCCAACATGCATATCGATTCTACCTGTCAGCTCTTTTTCCACTTTACCAAATAGTTGTTCTACTTTGTTTTTAAAGTCACTTTTCAACGTATCAATTTTGATGTCTATAGTTTCTTTAAAATTGTTTTCTAATAACATGACCTTTTCATTTGTTTTTATGTCTGTAGCCACACCATCAATAATTTCTACTTCCTCTCCAAACCGGTTGAATTTAAATAGCATATGATTGCTAGCCATTACTATTATGATGAATAGATACTTATATACTTCCTACATTGTTGTCAAGTCTAAATACAATATATTCTCAACATTATTGTTAATAATAGGATTATTATCTTGATCAAGGATATTAACCGTTATAGTACGTATAGTGCGCAATCCAGGTTTCAAGTTAACGTATAACCTTTCTTTGGGCTCTTCAGATATTTTATAACCACGCGGAACTTGTGGAAAGAACATATACAAGAGTTCGGTCTCAGCATGTTTATGAAAGTGGGTTTCATGATTGACAAGACTGTTTTGTACTATGTTGCAATGTATCTCAATAGCGTCTATTGCTCTAAGTTTAGGGGGACTTTTACCTACTACTTCCTCATTAGCATTATAATATGAATCTTTTTCATTTGTCTTTTGTTTCTCTATTTTTGGAATGTCAAAACCAAATACTTTGCAAGCAGACTGATCCATATAAAACTTTAAAGGGCAGTATATAGATAGATAATTTTCATTTTTACTTATTTTAAATTTAGTGTGGTCAACGTTTAGTTTTAATGATTTAATATAATCTCTTGCTTTTGTTTCCATCTTTTCAATTGTCCAATAACCACAGGTAAATGTGAGTGGGTATGGAATAAAACCAATATCTTCATCCCAGAAATATATGCTAGCGTTGTTTTTAATGTTAGGAAAATTGTTGTCGGAATAGAACGCCACCAGTGCCAAACGATGTTTGATGTTTTCTTCCAGATGTAATGGATGCTCCAAATGAAGGATGAGCCTTGAGGTTGTACCTTTTAGTTTTAACAACGGCATGATATTATTTTAGTATCCACCACGACCGCCACTTATATATATCGTCCTGAAGAGTATTGATTATTGAGTTCCAATCTTTATCGGTTGAACACTGTCTCAATACTTCTAGACAAAGGTGGCCACAAATTGGTGGGTCATTAAACTCCTGCACTCTTATATCATTATACAATAGATTGTCTTCACCCAAGTAATTTACAAGTTCCAATGGAGGTGGTGCACTTCCAAACGAATCAAAATATAGTTTCTTACCATTTGGCGTTTTTGCATAACAGGTCCAATGCGTACCATCCGAATTTAAATCACCCAAATTCAAAACACCACATTCTAGTTTCCATGGTGGTGATGAAGGTAATAGCTGCCGCATAAAAACTCCCCGAAATCCTTTTAGTTTTAATTTTTTAGCCCAATGTTGTATATCACCAAGTGTTAGAGGCTGTATTAATTCTTTTTAAAAAGCAATGTATCTAATTTACTATTAATGCGTTTCTTCAATCCAGCACCTTGAGGATCTTTCTCAATTATGGTATCCAACTCCTTATCGATCAAATCTTTCAACCATGGTATAAATTTTTCCTTTAACATCGGGGCTAAGTACTTTCTCACTGCAGGAGATATGATCCGTTTTCCTCCCGGTATATTTTCCACCAATTCCATTACCTCTTTAAGGAGACCACCTTGTTTATTTTTCAACAGTTGGTCATAGCTGAGGTTTAGGCGGAGACCGGTTTTATTTTTTTTCGCTTTTTCAATTGCTCTATGTTGAGCATCATTTAGCAGGATGTAATCCTTACCACCCCGACTAATGTTATCGTTTGCTAATCCAATTACTGCATTCCGTCGTTTCTTATAGGCGATGCGGAGTTTCCGTTTTTGCCCTTCCGACAGATGTATGCTATGTTTATGCAAATCACTCATATTGTACTTCTCTAACTTACAACGTAGATAAGTACTTATAATAAGCTTACCATGGCAGATGTATTTTACTGTTTGACATGCAGAAGGAAAACCTCTTCAACCAGTTTGGAGCGCACACAGACTACAAATAACAAGTGGCGTTTAAAAGGACGGTGCACCATATGTAAATATATGAAGAGCACATTTATAAAGACTCCTACAGCAAAGGAAATTTTGAAACCAGCAAATAATGAAAGTAGATTGGAAGAGGCACAAGAATTACATCGACGGGTGATAAAGAAATTTCCTAAGCGTAAAATTATTACTTTAGCTATCGATGAGTTATGGGCTGCTGATTTAGTTATAATGGATAGGTTTGCAAGTGAAAATGATGGATACAAATACATGTTAAACGTAATTGATACATTTTCCAAATTTGCCTGGTCACAACCTCTATTAAGAAAAAATGGTGCTGAAGTGGCAGGTGCATTTGAAACTATTTTACAACGAGCAGCTAAATATGACGGCCATAAAGCACCCAATCTATTGCATACTGATAAGGGTAGAGAGTTTATTAATAAAGAATTCAAAAGTGTTTTAAATAAATATAACATTAAAATGTATCATACAGAAAACGAGGAAAAGAGTGCTATAGTTGAACGGTTTAATCGGACGCTTAATGAAAGAATGAAAGTGCAGTTTGAAATAAAACGTTCGTTTCGATGGGTAGACATACTACAAAGTTTATTAAAAGCATATAATGAGAGTGTACACAGAACAATCCGCATGAGACCGGTTGATGTTAATTTAGACTGTGAATCTCATCTCCGTAGGTTATTTCTAAACGAATTAAGTACAGTAAAACGTCAACCCCCTAAATTAAGTGTTGGTGATCGCGTAAGAATAGTTTCCAAAAAGGATATGTTTTCTAATAAATATGCTCGCAATTGGAATAGAGAAATATTTACTGTTACTCATATACAACCCACAGCACCTGTAACGTATAGAATTACTGATGCTAATAATGAGGAAATTCTAGGCTCCTTTTATGAGAAAGAGTTGCAAAAAAGTAAATTCTAAGTATGTTTTTCATTAATGGAGTAATGCCCCCAAGGAAGAGATGTAATTCCATCTTTTAAAATGTATCGTTTATCGTCATTGTTCGATAGGACTTTTTTGTCCATTGTGACCGAATAGAGTTGGTGATTGAAGCTTCTAATCATATTAATTGTTTTGTGCAGTTCCTCTTTTTTGAATAGACAATTCTTATAGTCATCAAAAGTTATTTCATTTTCAATCACCGATTTCTTTACTCCTTTGGATTTTTTACATGGTTTGCTGTCTTCAACCTCGTGGGCATACATCTTAGCTCTAAGGGCAACATGTTCCCTCATTATTTTGCCATTAAGTTCATCTTTCATTTTGCCCAAGACTTTCTTATTTACCCTTGGCATTCCATATGGGTTATTTTCAGGGTAGTCACTTGTGTCAAAAAAGTCGATCATACTTTTCATGTCTTGATAAACATCTGGAGTGGTTATTGCGTACTTCAGCGAGTCGGTATCAGTGTACTGTAAACGAGCTTTTGATCCATACTTTGCTTTCATTACGTTGTAATGGAAATCATACATTAATGTCT
The DNA here is from genome assembly GCA_030545055.2 of Neoaliturus tenellus. NCBI lineage: Eukaryota > Metazoa > Arthropoda > Insecta > Hemiptera > Cicadellidae > Neoaliturus > Neoaliturus tenellus. The sequence continues at coordinate 37,857,867 of CM061535.1, forward strand.
TTGAGATATCGAGGACAGACATTCCGACATAAATAGGTTTATTAAACACCAATTTTATTTTTCTCATATGGATAGCTGATAAGTTTTCTGTAAATATTGTGCGATCTTTGAAGCTTGGTTGAGCAACCCATTTTATTACTTGTTTTTCTTTTGTTGCCAGTCTAATATCAACTCTATTACGGATATTCTCCATTGTCTTCCCAAAAACTCCATTATTCATTAACTTATAGAAATCTTTTTCAAAATCATTCTTTGCCTGTGTACGCATCTTTGTGTTGAGTTCTATGTATGGAGCTAGCCAATTACTTTGAGTGAATGAAATTACCCTATGAATTTTTGTAAGTTTCATCCCCAGTTTCAAGTAGAGTTTTAAATTTCTATAATGCACTACATACTTTTCCTTGTTATACAGAGTTGTCAATAGCTTAGGCACTTTCCCACCAGGTGGAACTAATTGCTCCGGCGCAAGAGGTAAGTCTGAATGCAAGTCATGAATTTCCTTTGGATACTCTAGGTCAACTTCCAAGATATAGCCTGTATTGGCATCATCCTTTATTTTGGTTACATCTATATCTGTGTTACACCATTTGAAATCTTTGTAGGGCATGTTTTGACCTAAAGCCCAACCATATAAGTTGTTGGCATCCAGATATAGGAGATATTCATGTGGTTTGTTTATATCATAATCTTTCATATAGGGATTGTTGGCTTTTGCGTAGCGATTAGAACATTGGGAAATGCCACCACGAATTCCTTTCTCGATCATTAACAACATATCATAGTCGGTGAGTAGCTCAAGTTGAATGTCTGTAGTTTTCAACATAGCACTCCAAGCTAAACCTGGAGTTGTGAAAAACCATGCGGGATCTAATTTATATGTTGACATGCAAACACTTCGAAAATTTTCCATAACATCTGCTAACAATAGGACATCCGTTTTGTTGTAGAGTAAAGTATACTCTTTCATGTCGCGTATTTTAAAGAATTCCCAAACCTTTTTAGCATGATCATAATCTTCGAGCGCAATATTTTTCTTATTTAGTTTATTATAAAATTTGTCGTATTCGGGGAGGTGTGTTAGTTCATACTTTTCTGCACCATCCATGAAGTCATAAGGATAGACACCTTTTCTTACAACCATATCTAACTCAGAGTCATTGAAGTATTTAGCAGTATGTTTAAACTGATCTTTTGTAAGATTCTTAGTAAGCGCATCAAGACTTGTGCTCATAAACCTGAAAGAATCCAAAAATCTGAGTTCAATCATATTAGGTCGTTTTACAGTGTAGGATATGTACCGCTCTTCGTTGTTTGGAATTACACTAATTTCTTCGTCATTCAAACCTATCATTTTTATGAAACAGTGAGTATCATACCCCGAAAGGTTATGAATAAATACTGGAATAAACTTTGGCTTCCTAAATAGCATATTGCATTTGTTATGAGCCAAGCCCCTAAATTTTCCAGTCAGGTGATCATGGTCATACACTCTGTCGTCATTCAACTGCTTTCTACATATATGACATAATGTTGTGTCAGCAATTTTTTCTTTGTCTTCTTCAGTTAACTCCATAGGTTTAATTGCTTCCTTGGAGTACAGTAATTGGATTTCCATTGCCTCAGTTTCAAGCATTTCGATAAACTTCTTACCAGCATCAGCACCGAAGTAAGTTACCGGGGGTTTATAATCTCCATCCTTATAAGCAATGTAATACGAGAAACTCCAAGCTTCATGTTTTTGATAACTGTTGGTTTTCTCAGTAGTATAAGATTGATCGGGCATTAGGAGACTTTCAAAATCTGCATAGAATACAAATGGTACCTTCATGGATTTATTAAAATCTGTAAATTTAACAACTGTTCCAGCCTCTGGCATTTTAATTTTCACAGCATCATGACCACGACAATCTTCTGTGTGTTTCTGAAGCCTCTCTTCTGACGGGAAATGTAAAAGACAGCGTTTGCACAACCATGTCTTATGCCCGTACTTGGATATCTGTGAGCTTACTAGTCGGGAAAGATTTTTAATGTAACAATAATGGCTGGTGTTCTCATTCTTTAAATAAAGTAAATCTATGTGTTTTTCCATTTCTTCCTTTGTAATTCTGAGTGGAGCCACAACGGAATCTTTACCAATAAGGGTATACACATTAATAGATATATTTGCACATTTTTCAAACTTTGTAATGTCATCCAACTTCACTGGGAATTCAATGCCTGCAAAAGCATTGTCTAGATCATGTTCGTAAGCTTTATATTTATTTACTCTCCATGCATTGTCTTCTACAGGGTGTAGCGCGGAAAGAATGGCCCATAGAAAACATTTCTGGTCATTATTTTGTACATTTATTACTGCTCTTTTAGTCTGTATTTTTTTAGGCAGGTCGATATAGCTAGATCCCCTAAGTGGTGTGTACTTATTTACACGTAGTTCCAAGTCAACAATTTTTCTCAAAGTCCAGTTGGAACCAGCTGCTTGAAAACTTTCCATTTCTGCGAGTAATTTTGCTTTTGCATTATCATAATATTCGGAGATATCTGTTGTTGGATATATTATTTGATTAGTAGTCTTGAAATTCATTATTTGATTGATTTCTTTCTCATGAGCTATTCTTTGAAACTCGGCATGAAAAACCAGGTTTACTTTGAGATTACTTTCACTAACAGCTTCTTCTATTTTTTGTCGGACAAGAAGTTTACAAATAGACAAAAACATTTCAGGATCTTTGACATTCAAGATGTTTTCAATAGCATAAGTCCTTAGTCGGTTTTTAAATGAAGATATTTTCTGTTTAATTTCCATTCGTTCATTACATGCTGATTCATTACTGATATTACTTTGTTGTCTTTCACTGTGGACACTACCAACCTCTGTGTTAGAGCTTTGATTTATTTCATTTGAGTTTAAACCGCCAGTTGACTTGTCATCATCGTCGTCATTATTAGAATTTTGATTTTGGGTAGAATCTTTATCATTGGTCTCATCTTCATTCTCTTCCTCATCTTCCTCCTCTGCTTCCTTTTCCTCCTTAGCGCCCAGTATAGGTTCAACATTATATGCATTTAAACACCTTTTAGTTTTCCTATGACGTGCGAGATGTGACTTGGTAACCACTAAACCACAATGGGGGCAAGCAACATGTTTTTTATCTTGAATATCAACAGGCATCTTTTCATTTGATTCTATTGTATGTGCTACATTTGTTGGTGGTAGCTCAATCACCGTATTATCAGATAACTGTAGTGGAGAGTGGGAAACTGTATTATTTGATATATCAACCGGGGGATTAAACAGTAGTGGTGAGTGGTAAACATGTTCTGTTGATGACTTTTTCTGACATAAGTTTTCTTCAAAGGGGTTTGATCCAAGTATTGATTTAATTCTCTCATGATCTAAATGTATTTTCCTTTGAGGTGGTTCAAATGATACACCTTCAAAAGCACTTTCGCCAATTGTAGGATTTATTTGTTCTGATTCCACTATCATAGAAATTTCCTTTACATTAGATTCATCACTTGATTCCCTTGACTTAGGAAGCGTTGGAATAATTTTCCGCGGCCTAGTTGGTCTTCTAATCATAGCTTCCAAAGCCACATCATCCATTTTTGGTTTTGCTACATTGACATTTTTCTTAGGGACTTTAGGATATTTCTCAACCAAACGATTTATATCCAATTTATTCGGTTGTGGTGTTTCTTCTCGTAAATAGTGTTTTGAATGTTTTGGAAAATATACCTTACTATTGCAAACATTACACATTCTATTCTGCCACTCTTCAAGTGTATGACTTGGCACATTTTTCATTGGCCTCCAACTTGTTGAGGGTTCATAGAATGCTGTTAACAACCTGACATGACGTTTAGATTTTTCATGACGTTTAACATGTGAAATTTGTACAGGTTCTTCACAAATAAAACACCATTCACTTTTAGGTGCAGTTCCTATTCCCAAATGTTTTAGTTTAGCATTCCAACTATGTACCTCATGTGAGATACATCTTTGTGATTTTTTATGACGAGCTAGATTTGAAGTAATCACCAGTTTACCGCATTTATCACATGACACTTTTTTTGATTCGTCATTCAAAGGTTGGGATTTTGTGTTTGTAGTTTCCTCTGAAGGTTTAGATTCCGTGATTATAGTTTCCACTGAACGCTGACCAATAGTATTAGACAACTTCAAACATTTCTTAGACTTTTGATGCCGTTTGAAATTCGGTACCGACACACTTTCTCCACATCGGTCACAAATCTTCCTTTTGCATTTTGCATTTACAGCTTGGATTTCATTAGTGGCATTTGGCTGATTTTTAGTTTTTACCTGAGCATTGGAACACTTTTTCCCCAATTGATGGCGACCTAAGTGTGGCTTTGACACGGATATACCACAGTTTGGACAATTTACTTTTACAAAATTTCTTTTTGTACCTTTTTTTACCATCGGGTCCACACTTTGGTCATTGCTTTCACTTGTAGTTTGAAGGGAATCAGAACTAGAGTTATTTAATAAAGTGCCACCATACATTTTATTTTCATCATCATCATCACTTTCGCTGGTATAACATTCAACGTGCGTTCGGTAGAGCCCGTCCTTTTCCAACCAAGAACTGACCTCGTTACCAGTAGCGCCGTTGTATATTTTACCAGCATGTGTATGAGGAATCAAAGTACCTGAAAACAAGGTAGAAGGTAAAAGTGTATTAGCGGATTGGGTAGAGGGAGACGCAGTCGAAACCACGTTTTTGGGAATGGTGAATGGGGTAATGGGAGCCGCGGTCGAAACCACGGATTTCTGAGTAGCGGCCGAAACCACGTCGTCAGAAGGGGCGGTAGATACCACGTTATCCGGAGTCGCGGTCAACACCATGGACTCGACGGGCGTGGTAAAAACCAAGTCACTGTTAGCAGACGAAAATACGCCAGTCACAGTAGTTGCCATTTTATAGAGCTAGCTCTCTCCTACTGTACCGGGTAATTGGCGCAAAAAGAGATGAGCAAAAACGATGATGGATTTTTTACACTTTTCCAATCACTAGTGATTTTGACTCTCTCTTATTATACTGACGAATACCAAATAAAGTCACGTGACATATGGGTGTGGATAACGTGATCACCGCAGTGCCATAAGTCTATAAGTAGCAGACTGTCGCATCAAGCCAGTAGCTCCCACATTACCAGACACACATAGTCACCAACCAAAACACTTACATTGCATTAAACCACCGCAACGCAACTCCAGCTGAGCCGATCAACTAACAAGCCTCTCTTAGTGTATAGCCAGTGGTGTCAGGCTGGTGCATGACTACAAATTGTGTACGGATATGTATGACGTCATTATGAGAAACTATTGCGCAATCAGCAGCATATTACAACTCTTACACAACGCTGGCTCCCGGGGCGGCGCAGAATCGGCGTTTTACATCTCTTTGTCAAACCTCACCTTGAGTCCTGGCAACACTTGGACCTTAAAATAGACCTTACCCCGTGCTCAGGCAAGAGAGCTAGTTCACCTCTCACCACTCTGTCAACCCCCAAATTCAACTTAGGTGTTAGCTCGACACTCAACACACCCATGCTCAGAAAAACGGTTCTAATATTCGCCCTCGCCTCTCGCCACCCCCGTGCTAGGTCAAGAGAGCTAGCTCGTCCCTCGCCCCTCGCCACTCGCCACCCCCATGCAAGGTCAAGAGAGATACTCGCCACTCGCCACTCACCCCTCGCCTCTCGCCCCTCACCCTCGCCTCTCGCCACCCCCATGCTAGGTCAAGAGAGATACTCGCCACTCGCCACTCACCCCTCGCCTCTCGCCTCTCGCCCCTCGACTCTCGCCCCCTCGCCACCCCCGTGCTAGGTCAACAGAGCTAGCTCGCCCCTCGCCCCTCGCCTCTCGCCCCTCGCCTCTCGCCCCTCGACTCTCGCCCCTCGCCACCCCCGTGCTAGGTCAAGAAAGCTCGCTAAAACACCCCCGTGCTAGGCCAAGAGGGCGAGTTAGACACCCCCGTGCTAGGTCAAGAGGGCTAGGTAGGCCTGAATTAGAAACGGTAAAACACCACTACTTATCCCATTACCCTAAAATTTCCCCAACTATGAAAAAATACTCTAAAAAGGGCAATTACCCTAATAGTGAAGACACTTCGTCACTCGAGAATTATATGGTTCTATGTGATATTTTTGGGTGTTTTGAGTTAAGAGTACTATAAAAATCTGTGAAAAAATCTCTATCTTTCAAGCTAACCCTGCAGGTTGCAGCACCATCCTATCCAAAGTTATTACAAAAATAACATGGTTGCATATGCAAAAAACTGATGTTTTGGAGTTTTCAGTAAATTCCAAAGTTGTATGTGTCACTTAGAACCAGTAAATTTCTGAATGTGATCCCACTGAGCACAAGATTTCCCCAGGATATCCCAAACGAGTCCCAAATATCCTATTCAGATCCCGGGATATGGAGGATATTCTAGGACATTCTAAGCATATCCCAAAAGGACTTTAATAGAAATACAAACTTTTTACGTAAATAGGACTAAAATTAAAAAAATTCAAACAAAACAGGTTTAAAATGGATTTGTTTTACTTTTTTGGCTATAAGACACCCGTCAAACAAAATTTCAAAGGATATTCCAGAGATATCCCAAGGATGTGTCAGGCCTGCGTAAACGGCCATATTCCAAGGATATCCCTAGGATATGTGCGTTTTTTTTAATTTAGTTCAAACATTCAAAATAGGGGTTTTGCTAAAAGTCTAAAATCATCAAGTCATTCAACCATTTTTCTTTGAGGCCTCTTTTCGAAAACTTCTGAAAAGAGCTCCTGGGGAAGTCCCTGGAATATGTCCGTAAGCATAGTTTTAATTAATTTCTATAAAATCGTTCACATCCTTAGGATATTCTCAGGATTTCTCAAGTAAATATCTGTTGACACAGTGTAAATTATTGAAATACTAAATAAACTTGTATCATATAGGTCCAGAAAAATTAATTAAACAATCTAATAACATTAGATAATAACATTGTTTACAAGCCAAATAGATTTGTTTGAATTCAAACATTATAGTTGAAAGGATCTACAAAGAACATCCATAGGAAGTGTCAGTGATTAAAGCTATAATGCAAAATAGTGTATAGGTCATTCACTATAAACTAAAGTTTTAATAAATAATTTTCTTTAATGAAAACCTCTGAAAACAACTCTTAGTAAAAAGTATGGGAAATTTTCATAAGCAATGCCATGGCTGCCTCTCTTCATGACAGGAGTTCCAGATGGGTCTCGAAGGATATCTCTTAAAAATATTCAATGTCCTGGGGATATCGTGAAAGGATATCCCAAAATGTATGATTTGCAATATCCCTAGGATATCCTTGGAATGACTTAGAAAATATTGAGGATATTTGGGTTTACGCTGGGATATCTCGATTTACCATTACACACACCATAACGTACACAGGATAGGTATCTATTTTACATCAAATACACTTTCAAAAGGTCAAACTACAGCAAATAAAATGTAGTGAATTTACTCAAATTAAAATATACAGTATCAAGTATAATTAATAATCTTTTTGTGTTAAAATATACAATCCAAATTACATATAACAGTTCACATTCAAAAGGTTTTGCTATTTTATTTCAAAATTTTTAAATATGTGAAAATAGTCAATTTGTAAAGTTACTTCAAATTTAGGCTAACTTTTTTACTTTGACTCGCAAAACTTCCAAGTGCACCAATGAAGGTCAAGTTTCAATACTTAATAGTAAATGAGAACACCTCAGAGCACAGGTCAGTTGGCTCAATAGGTTAGAGCGTCAGGTCATTGAGTGTGAGGTCACAGGTTCAAATCCTGGCATGGGCTTATACTTTTTGCTCCAAATTATTTTCATTTTTATAATTTGTTCGTTAGCAGAAATGCATTTATTTATAAACTTTGATGAAAATAGTTACAATTTACAAGTTTTAGACCAGTTTTTAACGACATCCCATAGGGATATTTGAATATCCTAAGGATATCCCGAAAGGATATCCCAAAACGCGGGATATGCGCGGACATTCAATATCCTTAGGAGATCCCTGGGATGACTTTTTGAGAATATTGGGGATATTAAGGATTTCCCCGGGATATACCAATATCCCATAAGGATATGTTTAGGAACTACTGGGGATGTACTTGTGCTGTGTGGGATCGTACAAAGTTGTATGTGACACATAGAACCATGCAACTTAAAGATAGCTCATTCAATTGAAACTGAGGGGTTCTATGTGATAAATAGAACTTTGTTATTTAAATATATTTAATTCAAAAAGGTTGGTTTCTAACACGTAATCTTTGTTATTTAAGGTCAGCGGAGGTGCCCTGAACCATTTTCAAATAAGATGCATGGGATTTAGTTAACTCCAATTGATTAACAACTTAGTAACTTATAACAAATAAATTGATTTTGCTGACCTTGAATCATTTAATAATTTTTCATCAGCTCTGTAAAGGTTATTAGAGGGGTGTTAGGTTTAAAACAAACACATTCACGAGTAATCACAATTTTAAAATCATGAAATATTAACAGTACCTTCTTTGGGTCAAAGAAATACTACAAAAGAAAAAAGTTAGTCCTAGTCCAAGTCCATATCCATATAGGTATAATACCAGGAATAGATCAATAGATCTATTAACCAATCAAATCAGCATAACTTAAATCTTCTTGAGCAAAATCCGGCCTATATTGGAATAAAGTTTCTCTCCACACTGCCATCAGACTTTAGAGTGATTTCGAAAGTCTAATCTTAAGGCCTAATAAAAAATTTTAATTATAAACTCCCCTTTTTCCTGACCTAACCTGGCCGAACAACCCAGTCCTTATTTAACCTGGTTCGACCGAACTCGAACTGCAATAATAACGAGACGGGTCCACGATGTCGTCGACAACACTACCTGAAGAAAGAAGGAAAGAAGTATTGTTGGGGTCCTGTCTGATATATGTAGCTGAAGATCAGAGGATCCACTTCAGTTGCAGGAGAGACAACCCACAACTCATCCCATACCCAAATTTTTCTCAATTTTCCAGTCAATCACGTTAACAGAACTTGTGAGCACTGAAAACCATCCGCTTTTTCAAAGCCAACAAAAAACTCCGACGTGTTTAGCATTGCTACCTTCCTGCTCAGAGAGATAATGGATTTTTATTGCTGATTTCCTCGCAGTTGCTGCTAATGAATACCTGGCCCATGTTGTGTTCCCAGACTTTTTTAAAGACATTATATAAAATGAACTCTTTCTGTTTACAAGAAAGGGGACCACCAATTACTCAATATAGGCCAATATAACTATAACTCATGTATTTGGAAAGTTTATTGAGACTCTGTCATTAAACCATAAATTAAAACCTTCTTTGAACATCAGCATCAGCTTATTTATAGAAAGCATTATTTTGGCCTCCGTAAAAGGCCGTAAGTCCACCGATGATGTTGTTGCTAAAGAAGGTTGCAGACAGCATTAAAATTCTGTTTGGAGTCATGAAGCTCTTTCTCTTTCTGCGACCACAGCGAGCTTTTTACTGTGCCTGTCACGATATCTTGATCAAAAGCTGTATTTTATATGGAGCTAAGGACACTGCTCCTTTTCACCTCAAGTTTCTTCCTAAAAAAAGAACAGTATTAATCGTTGTGATTAATATGGAGCAGTTTTAGGCAAGAAAGAATGTTGAATCTGGTATTCCCCATCAGGGTTCGGTTTTGGGTCAAATATGTTTCTTGTTATTAAAATCTTGATGACCCTGTGATCATGTTTGGAGGGAATACTTTTTCCCTGTTGGCTCTGACCGTGATCAGGTTTTTGGAAACATCTGTCCATATTAGCGTCTTATGATGGTTATAATTACTTTACTACATGTTTTTTGTCAATCCGCTTCCAGCAAAGTGATGAAAAACAACAAACTACATAGTCTTTCAAGAAAACCGCTGGAAAACCATGATTCTGTAAAGTTGCTTGGCTTCGTATCAGACGAAAACTCAGCTGGGAAGGTTATTTTGACCAGACAACCAATAGTTTGTCTCGATTTTGCTTCCTTCCTCTCAATTGAGGAGCTGTATGACTGAGGTATACCTGGCCATGATTTACCATGCACAATATTCCATAATCACCTTTCGTTTCGACATTCACCAAGAGTGCATGAAATAATGCTTAAGCTTCATATACCGTATTTATACCATCCAAATCATCACAGGAGGCAAATTCAGGCTTAATGAAAGCCACTTTATGTAAGATTAGGTACCTAAGCATGCTGTTGTCGGCAACTACCTCCTACTCTGTCTGATACACGTAAGGTAAAATATTGAGAACTTTATCACTCGACAACATGCAGTAGACACAGATAGACACAGAATTCTTGTTGTCCACAAGAAGACATAAACAGCGTTTCTGTTATGAACTTCTGAATTAGACAACTAGCTTGACCTACAAGTTTCGTCTGGACAATGCTGCCTGAGTTTCAATCATCCTACACTCATCTCTCATTCATATTCATGTTAAAATACCCACTAGCTATCAGCTATGTTAGATTCTTGTCTCAAAATAGTGATTTAGTTTATCAAGAACAGGAACTACTACAAGAGTGATGAATTTCTCAAGGATGACCTTGCGGCTTTGTAGCCATGCTGAAGGGTTTAACTCTTAAGTTAATATGATATTTATTTTCAAGTTTTAATTTTATAAATAATTTTGAGTACATTTTGACCATTATCAATCCAAAGTTGTGGGCAAAATATGAAGTCAGGGGTGTTTTTAACCAAGAACTTGAACATTTTAAAAGTCACATACAACTTTGGAATTTTGAAAATTAACTGACATCCAAACCACAAAGTTCTATTGCTTGACATACAACCATGTTATTTAACAAAGCAGAACTGCAAGGTTCTATGTTTAAGCAACTATTTTTTTTAAATTAATTTTTTATACAAGTAATTTTCAATTTTTCTTTTCGGTTTTTTTTAAGGCAATACAAAAATAAACAAAGAACATAATCCAGTATCAATGAAAACAATAGCTTGATTAGATTTTAGTAGAAAAAATGTCAAACTTTAAAAATCGATTTTCTCAAAACTAGTAAAACATCACATAGAACCGTATAATTCTCGAGTGACGACTTGGGAACTTAAAGCCCAACGTTTAAACGTTTAACGCTGCCTTAAGTCCAGTATAGCTGTCAAAATCAGCTGATTGTATTAAACAAGTGGACATTTTTGTGGTATTATGTTCCACCAAAATAGCCTTGGCTTCACAACAAGCCAGAAAGTCATTCGTTTGGTATCCAGCCAACACTATCGAGTATCGAAGTACCAATCATATAGAATATAAATTTGAACACAAACTTATAGTCGAAGAGGTTATAAATTATAGAAGGTTTATATAAATTATTTGCTAGTGTATTCTATGAAGCTAACCTTCTATGAAGCTAACCTCTCGGAGATGTGCCATATCTATAAATAATAATTTATTTTATGATCTTTTATTTATTTATTTATTTATTTTTTTTTTGATTGCGTGCCTGCATGGTTTTGTGCATAGACTTATTTTATGCATGGATTTTGTTTTTGATATGGACTTGCATGGTTTAATGCATTTTAGTTGTAGTGCTTGCTTTTGTGAGTCAAGAGGACTGCCTGAATCATCGTCTTGTAAAATTTTGACTTAGCCAATTACTGTTTAGGTTTAACGGCTGAATAAAATTCATTGATTGATTCATTCATTGATTCATTAATACGTTTCTGTTGATACTTTAATTTTGTTAATACAATAACTTTTAGGTTAAGTACTTATTATAATTATAACATTTTAAATTGGGTGTCAATGTACATTTACATTGAAAATTACAATGAAAAAATATTGCAATAAATAAAATACTTAAATTTTGTATTTGTCAATAGGCATTGGAATGTTTATTATACAGCACTACTTCATTCACACTACAATGACTTAAAGCAGTTGATTGAATTTAAAGCAATAAATAACTACGAAACTACGGTAGGCCTACCTGTTAATTTTTGTTTGATCTTTTTCAACGTTTCCAATATTTACATTTCCCGTTATTATGCCCACCTCTTTGCTCTATTATTATATGATTTTACTTTATTATTTTATTAGTAATATAATTACAAACAAACCTGAAATAAATGCTTTAAGACCGCAAAATAAATAAAAAAGCGAATGATTCGAGTAGCCTAGTGAATCTAAACTAGTAACCTAACTTTCAAATAAGTAGCAGACGAAATCAGAAATCAGAAATTTTATTTGTCTTTAAACAACTCACACAGGTTGTAATTGACATAGTCAAAACTTAAGGCTCAAAACAACATAATTGAACAAAAGTCTTTGCATTTAAAAATAATGAGGTTACAAAACCCACAATTCAAAATAGCAAAGAGTCCATGTTGGCATCATAAAAATCCTCAATGCTGTAAAAACATTTTTCAATCAACCATTTTTCTAAAATCTTTTTAAATCTAGTATAGGGCACAACCCTGGCACTACATGGAAGCTTATTAAAAAGTCTAACACCTGAAGCTAGGAAGCTCTTTTGAGTTTTACTTAACCTAACAAAATCTGCATCAATCATGTACTTAAATCTAGTGTTATATGCATGTCTATCAGCCCTGAGACTGAACATTTGAAGATTTTGTTTGATAAGAAGTAACGAGTACAATATGTACAGCCTAGGTAGTGCCATCACGCCAAGTCTAACAAAGTGAGTTTTACAAGATTCTACTTGCTTAAGGCCTACAATGCATCTAATTGCCCTCTTTTGCCACTTGAATACAGTCAAAGCAGATGGAGAATTGCCCCACAAAGTAAACCCATACAAAAGATGAGTATGAAAAAAAGGCGAAGTAGGCTTTCATAATTAGATCAAAGCTAGTACATTGTTTTAATTTTTTTCAAGAGAAAAATTACTCTAGCAAGCTTAATACAAAGGGTTTATACATGAGACTCCCAGTTAAGTTTGTTGTCGAGTAGTTTACCATTTACCATTTACCACGTAGTCTTCGCCACGGTCTCGTAGATCGGGGAATTGTCGGGGAATAGTAAACCCAATAACTTAACACTCTTTGCTTCATTACCAGATAGACTGAATGTGATATTTTCTGTTTTATCTCTGTTAAGAACTAGCCTATTGGTAGAGAACCAGAGAGATCTGATCTTTCGAACGCGTCAGATTTCATAATCTCAAGCTCTTCAAGAGACTTGTGAACATGAAGATGAATGGTAGTGTCGTCTGCGTAGAGTACACATTTAGATGAGAGAAAACTTGGGAGGTCATTAACATAAATTGTAAACAGGAAGGGCCCCAAGACAGAGCCCTGAGGCACTCCTGCTCTACTACTTGTGAAGGATCATATCTCTGTCCATTATGCTTTACAATCTGCCACCTATCACTAAGGTAGGATTTTACAAGTGTCAGTTCTATTTCAGTAATTCCATAAAAAGCAAGTTTCTCTACAAGAACAGAATGCGGTACAAGGTCGAAAGCCTTACTAAGATCTAATAAGGTTGCTGAAACATGACATCCTTTTTCAAAACCATCAAGGATGTTCGAGACCACATTTTCTAAGGCCTTTATGGTAGAAAGCCCACTTCTAAACCCGAATTGGGCAGAAGAGAGAAGGTGATTAGACTCAAAATATTTTTCCAACTGGGACTTCATTGTTAACTCAATTACCTTTTACAATACAGGAACCAAGGCTATGGGCCTATAGTTGTTACAACATTTTTGTCACCTTTTTTATACAAAGGTACAGTCAGTGTTGTCTTTCGACAAGAAGGAAAAGTTCCTTCAACCAATATCCAATTAATCAAGTACCATAAAGGGTACTGCACACTTTCATACAATTGCTTGAATAGAGATACCATATATGTCTTCGGACTTCGAATTGCTTAAACTATTTACAAGAGAGCTTAACTCTAGTATGCTAATAGGTTTCCATTTGAAAGTCAAGTTACCAGGCATACAATTAGATGATTGTAACAAATCCAAGGCATTTTTTTGAGGATTCACATTGACTTTAGGTTTAAACTGGTTGTGAACATTTACAAAAAAGTCATTGAACTCATTTGGTGAGATAGGATGTCAGATTTGCTGGAAGGCAAGGTGACCTGCCTCAGTGTTGATAACCCTCCAAGCAGCCTTGCACTGGAAACTACCACGCGCCACTCGGAAGTAAAGCCCCCTGCAGATGGGGCAATTTAGTGGCAGCCACAAGTAAAGGTCGCCACTAAAGTTGTCCCGTGTGATGGTTGTATTCCTGTTGAAGGGCCAGTAAACTAAACGATACAGTGCCACCAACATTACTGTCAGTGTCATTACTGGAAAGCAAATAAGTTTGCTTTTAGTAGCCGCCTAACATCCACTAAGCTTATCAGGTGACCTAGTGGCGGCCACAGTTTGCCGTGTCTGAGGAGGCACCGGCCACTGCCAGGCGCCAGTAGGCTGGATGAGTTATCAGCGTCCTCCATGGTTACTCGATGTGTGTTGCACTCACATCCCTAGTGAAAATGTCAGTGAAGAGTTTTAATGATATCAATTGACATCAGTTGACTTTTGGATGATATCACCTAATATCAGTTGACACCTCAGTAATATCAGCTGATGTCAGTTGACATCTCTTGACTATTGGTTGATGTCACCTGATATCAAGTGAATTGTTTAAATGATATCAGCTGACGTTTCTGAAGGTTCACTGATATCATCTGATGGCAAGTGAACTGTTTAGGTGATCTCAGCTGATGGCAAGTGAACTGTTTAGGTGATCTCAGCTGATGTTACTAAAGTTCACTGGTACCAGCTGGTGTCATCCAATTGTGTTTAATGATATCAGTTGCTATCATAATCAAAACTGTGGGAGGGGGTATTTTATGGGAACCGATAAATATCACTGAACTTCTGTCGTATCCTAAAGTAACAATTTAGTTTAGAAAATAAATATAAAAATTTGGTAAAAATATTAATTGGATAATGTTTAAGTTCAGCATTGATACATAAAAATAAGTATTTTAAAAATAAATATACAAAATCCTGGTATAGTTTTTAATTTACTAAAAGTGGTAATTTTAAATCATTTTAATAGAAACAAATTATTTATTTTGGAAAAGAATAATTTGTTTAGCAAAAAAATTCCAAACAGCACTATAATTTCCGTTCCTTGTACCTACTTAAAGGGTTTTGAAACATGTATGTTTTGTAACACGGCCAGTTTAAAAAAATCATCCAATAATTTTGTGCTATTTTCTTAGTTCAAATTCAAAAGTTTGGCGCCAGCAGTCCGCGGCTTTTTATTTCTTTGCTATGCTGTTTGATTGGTTCAGCCGATACAGGTGGCGCTAACGGCTAACAGTGGCACTTTTTGACATCTATTTTCAGTTTCAACTTCAACCGTCTTCCTTCTTGTTTATTTCGGCCTTCGGGTGGCTAAAATCTAATCTAACAGAAAACGTAGTTTCAGATATTAACTGCATATTTTTTGTGGGCTTGAAATGATTAATATTGAGTTACGGATTTATTGCGGTGTACGTTAGACTGAGCTGCAGACGACTAATAGCACATCTTACATCTAGGTGCTGGATTTCCTATACTCATATTTTTGTGCATACCTATTCAGGTGAGTTTATTTAACAATTTAATATTACGTATTAAAAAGTATTAGTAAAGCCTGTGCTTTATTATTTAAGTAGGACTTTGCATTGTTTTCCCTACAATCAATACTGCAACAAATTAGGCTAACACTCAATTGGAGGTTAATTTTTTCTAAAACTTTGAGATTATTTTTTTTAATTGTAGCTGTTTTTGTTAATCACAATTTTGAGTGAAACCAGCCAATTTCTTAAACCAATACTTAGAAACAGTGTCCATTTGTATAAAACGTACCCTAGTCTAGACTGGTATTTCAACTCTTAGTGCTTAGTGCTTCCTCTTCGTCCCGTTGACCCAGTAGTGTAGGGCATGGGATATGTCAGGACAGAATTATAAATTCTGCTTACTTAATTCTATTCTATCTTTCATTGAGACAAGATTTACTTTAGATCTTACATAATTCATCCACCTCATACACAGATTTTTCGATCAAAAACTTTTCAAGTTGGTTCTTAAATGTACTTAGGCTATTACAGTTGGTAATATGTGATGGAAGAGAATCTAATATTTTGTTTCCAACATAAAAAGGTTGCTTTTCAAACATTTTTGTATTGTGGAAAATTGCAAAACGGTTCTTAAATCTAGTATTATGTGAATGATCACGGACAATTGGATGTCCGTAGACCTTAGCATACAGAACAACTTCAAAAATGTAAAGACTGGGAAGTGTCAATATTTTGAGTCTTTTGAACGCCTCTCTGCAGTGATCACCAGCCTTGAGGCCAGCAATGAGTCTCACCGCCCTCTTTTGCAAAACAAAAAGACGATTGACCGACGTTTTGTTGGCCATCCCCCAGAGTATAACAGAGTACCTGAGGTGGGTCTCAATGAGGCCATGGTAAACTAGCATGGAAAGACTCTTGATCCCTAATTTTGCAAAATTTCTGAGAATGAAAATTGAGGAAGAAATCTTTGAATGAATTTTGTCGATTTGATGCTCCCATGTCAGATTACAATCCAATCTGACACCAAGGAAGTCAACCACCTCCGCGTGACTCAAATCGTTATCGCCTATAAAGAGGTTTGGATGAAAAGTTTGACTGAAGTTTGTACTCTGGACTGTTTGGATTTGCATGAAGTTAGTTTTGTTTGGGTTGACTGAAAGTTTGTTTTCCTGAAAAAATTGGGCAACATTGTTGATTTTGATGTTTGCGTCGATTTCGGCTGATTGTCTGTCCATGTGACTGACCAGAATGGTTGTGTCATCCGCAAACATGAAAAGATCATTGTTAGGGACAACACCATCCAAGTCATTCACATAGATCAGGAAAAGTAGGGGCCCAAGAATTGATCCTTGAGGCACCCCAAATTTAACTGGTGATTTTTCTGATCGAAAGATTTCATTGTTTGAGATGATTTCCGTTACCTGGGAACGATTTCCCAAGTAAGAACGTAGCCAATCATAGATTTTTCCGGAGATTCCCGTGTTTTGAATTTTCCTGAGAAGAATTTCAATGTCGACGCAGTCAAATGCTTTTGACAGATCAGCAAAACATGCAATTGCACATTCGCCCCTGTCCACAGCACGTATGCATTCGGAGACAAACTCAACCAAAGTGAGCTTGGTTGATTTTCCTTTGCGGAAACCGAACTGTTTTGAAGAAAAGAGATTGTTTGATTCCATATATGCCATGATCTGGTCATATACAACTTTTTCAAAAAATTTTGAGATTGAAGGAAGCAGAGAGATTGGACGAAAATTGTTCATGTCTTTGTGATCTCCTTTTTTGAAGAGTGGCTTGATTTTTGAGGTTTTGAATCTATCTGGAAAAACACCTTTTCTCAATGACAGGTTGATCAAATGCATGAGAGGGACAGCAAGTTCGTCTACACAGTTTTTCAAGATTTTCATTGACACCCCATCAATACCAAATGAACTTTTTGACTTAAAATGTTTGAAAAGCTTTACAATGTCATTTAAATTAACAGGAGTGAATCTCCCCTTCTGATTGAGGCTCCTAGGGATAACTTATGTTGTATACGATATGTTGTAGGCCTATACTTTGACCTAAAGGCTAAAGTTCGTTATCAGACCCTATTGCTGTTACAGGTGATTCTAATTTTGTGTTCATCTATATTTCCAATACCATTTGTTAGTTGAAATCAGCTAGCCTATATATAGGCCTAAACTGCAATTAAGAAGTCAAAGATCATTCGGTCAGGGCCTAGGCAAATAGGTTTGTTTTGTTATTGTTTCTAATTTGCTATTCATACAAGTATCCTATTTTTTACCTTTCAATATGTTAACAATGTTATGAATCGCATTTAAAAAATGGATTACCTAATCATTACTTATAAGGTTGTTTTATTGTTAGGCCTATTGTAAACATTGATTAAACTTAGAGCCTAGTCGGATAATAAACTTTTGTCAAAGAAGTAGGGTAGGCTAACATAAACTTTTTTTAAGAAGAGTTTTTGTTGCTAAGCCTTGTAACTAATAATATCCTATGGTAGGTTTGGCCTACCGTAGTAAATAAATTCTTAACAGTATGTGTAAATAATATTTGGTTAAAAATCCCGATTGGCAAACCTGCAATTTAATCCCAAGGCATTTGAATGGAAAATAACTTAACTTTGCAATGGGGATATCTATACTTATTTAATATGCTAAAATTGTTTTTTTGTGTTAAGAACTCCTATAATTTTCGGCGAAACTTCGTTATCCGACTCTACCGTTATTATCGATGTGGATATTTCGATAGATTGCGATTTAAATGTGCGATGAAAACAATCGAATCAACAACGATACTGAGATAAGAAATGTATCATAATAATAATCCAACCTAACAGTGTAATCGTAAACCTCCGTCACTTTTATTGACAGCGATGTTTATAACAACAAAATCAATGGTGTTTGGAAACATTTAAAACGCATATTCCCTCAATATACAATAGTAAAAAAAAAACCTTTCTAATTTGTATTTGGCAGCATTTGTGTGACGCCATTTTAGATCTAACGAAGTCTCCTTCTTCTCACAATTTAGATACTGCTACACAATGAATTTGGTTAGTTTATTTTGTGTTGTTCTTTGTTACAGGTTACATAAGCTACAATTGTTACTTGTTTTGTTGTTGTTATTTTCAGTTACTTACGTTTGAATATATTTGTTTTATTGTCAAAAGGTTGGTTTAATTATATTAGAACGAAACTAAATCAGGTGATAAAATCGTCAGTGTTGGGGAGTAGCGCGCTACTTGTAGCGCGCTACTGTAGCACCGCTACTTTTTAAGTAGCGTCAGTGTAGCTCCGCTATTTTTGAAAATAAGTAGATTGTAGCTGTAGCGAGCTACATTTTTAGAGTAGTTGTAGCGGATTATTTAGCTACTTTTCTCGCTACTTTGGTTTCAATAAAACATAATAATTGTGTTCACATTTCATCATTCATGGCCTCAAAATAAACATGAGAGAAGGTTAGTCAGCTGTTGTGTTTTTTGCTCGTTGGAATTGAAGATTACTTTCAATCCATTGCCACCACCATACGCTCCAATTGAGTACCATAACCACAAAATGACAATCACCAGTCTTGTTCTCTTTTACGTTTGCTGACCACTAGATGCGCTAGTAGTATTCTATTACTATTACTATGTGCCTATCATAGAATAGAAACTAAAGTGCTGAACTAAGTTTATGCTTGCAAAACCCCAGGATCACTCAGGTCATGAATTAAGGAAAGGAATATTTACAGTAGGCCCTGAGAACCGACGCGACGTCAACGAATTCAAATAAATAGCCAATTAATTGTTACTGTAAGAGACTACTGGAATGACGACTCAACAACATAACCTCAACCACCTTGATTGATGTTAGATGTT
Organism: Neoaliturus tenellus; assembly: GCA_030545055.2. Lineage (NCBI taxonomy): Eukaryota > Metazoa > Arthropoda > Insecta > Hemiptera > Cicadellidae > Neoaliturus > Neoaliturus tenellus. The sequence goes on from CM061535.1 coordinate 37,877,349, forward strand.
GATGTGGACGTTTACCGTACTTCACGAACTCTGTAAATTTGCACTTAAACTTTACAGAGTGATTCATACTTATATTCTGTTTCTGTAGTATCTAATCTAACAATCGACATCATGGCAATTAAGTTAGTAGGCCTAAAGGCGAGATTAGTGACAAAACTGAAGAAGCTGGCCCTTCTTGTGTGCATACGCAAGCATTAACCCTGCCGTGGCCGGTCTAAGAAAAATGTTATAAACTGAAGATAACTTAATAAATATTGTTGTAAATACGTCTTTGATGTAAGTTTTTCATTCGACAATTTATATTTTCATGCCACTATTCTGTTTACATTATCTGGGCTCCATAAGAGTCACAAATTATTACAGTATATTAAAATGAAATTATGTCTAAAAACAATACCAAAAAAGGTATAGGCCTATATTAAAAAAAAAAAAAAAAAAAAAAAACTTAATTTTGGTTACTTTTAAGTGGGAAAATTGGGTGGTTGTACATCACAAGAAAAAAACTGGACCAGACTGCGAAAGTAGCAAAGTAGCTTTAATTGTAGCGAGCTACTTTTTAATTGTAGCTGTAGCTGTAGCTAGCTACTTTTTTGAAAATGTAGCTGTAGCTAAGCTACTTTTTTTTAAAGTAGCTGTAGCTGTAGCTAGCTACTTTTAAAAAGTAGCTTCCCCAACACTGAAAATCGTAATCATATCGTGTAATTGTATCATCGATATAATAGCAATATTATCGCAATTTATCAAAATTTCCACATCGATAATAATGGTGGAGTTGGATAACGAAGTTTCGCTTAATTTTCAATCGAAATTCAAGTTCTTGGTGTTGTTGGATAGGGCTTGGTCTGTATTTGTTTTCACCAAAAATTGATGAAAACCGGACATAAAATAAGGGTGCTGTACATAAATTAAAATTGAAATTTTCCCATTAGAATAAAATTGGGTTTGGGTGGAAAATTTTAAACATCTGTTAATGTACAGCGTTAATACATGCGTAGTTTTTTGTGATTACTGATATTCACAATATTGGATTGGTCGGATGTTTTTATTTAGAACGAGATGTTACTTTTGTATTGTATTAAAATAAAATGCTCGATTTCGAGCAATAAGTAGGCTAGTAAGGAATAGAAAGAGGTATCTGAACATAATCACCTGATTAGCTGACTTTCTGCATTTGTTATACGGTATTAATGTTTACAGTTTGGAATTTATAAACAGATCATTCATTGTGCATTGCACCTCTTGCTCTGCACATATTTTACTGTTCTTACAACTAATTATATCCTCAATTAAAGTCATAGTAAAATTCTAAACTGTGTAAAGAGCTACAAAGTTTTTTGTTTCAGTTCCAGAAGAAAACCTCTGACATAAACGAAAGAGAATAGGCCTATGCTTGGATCATTCGGAAGTAGCCTGGTAGTGGTACTACCTTCAAAATCCTACAAGCTTCAAAATGAAGGAGTAAGTAGATCTATCTTAATAGTTTGTAGACCTTTTACTTAGGCTAATTGCTTTATAGTTATTATCATGCCGTTTAACTATATAGTAGTAGCTGAAAGCCCTCATAACAATAAAAATTTTAATACTGTATATCAAATAACAAACACTTTATTTTTTTAAGCAGAGTGAGGAACTATTTAGTTTCCTTTCCCGCTTAACCTGAGTTAACCATACTTTTTTCAAGTCTTAGAGGTTTGATGAAAAAGTATTACAAAGCATAACGTTTTTTAGGTGAAATTCATTTTGAATTAAATAATAAAACTCGACTCCCGATAATTCAACACTCTGGACAAGCTGCGACCGTCATTCTCCGACGAAATTGACATAATTGGCTTTTTTGGCCATTTAGCTACCAATTAGCTACTGCTTTTCATCGGCCCGATCGTCATTTAGAGCCAAAAATACAAGATTTGAACGAGTGAACGACTATTATATCGGCTCCTGGAAAATCAATTTGTTATTATTTACCAAGTCTTCAACACTTGATACAAATATGTTTGGATTTGTCATACAGTAATTAATCAATCATATGATTACAAAAGAAATGTTTATAGAAAATGTTACTCAACAATTATGGATTAAAATTTTTAAATGTGATCCATTTTGATCCATATGATCTTGAATATTCAAATTTTCGGTTACTGTATATTAGGCCTACTCTTCACACTGTCTGATCGAAGTTTCTTGGTTGCAGGTTGCTCCCAAAAACATGGAAAACTGAGAATTAGCTGGAATCCAGCAATTGGAAGCAGAAGCCAAATGTGATATATTTTTAGTGCGGACTCGGTATCTGATATAAATTGGACTAATTAAAAAAAATAATTACGGAATAAGTGTAAATGTTATTTATGAAATGTTTTAATTATTTTTTATTAAAAAATCTTTAAAAAAAATAGTTTGTCAATTTCTAAGCCGACCAGTTTTTTTTTATTTATTAAATTACTTGTAATTTGTTTTTATCATACATTTTTGTGGGATTGAAAAATAAACTCTGAAGTGTAAGATTGTGGGTAAAAATAATTTATTTAGGCTATCAATAATTACTAGTACATTGTTTAGTTTAAAGTGTTTTTTTTATAATATCTGGTCACTTTCGTCTAATGTTTTTGTGTTATGAAAAGCCACCAATCGATTTTAATTTTGATTAATATTTGATTTTTTTATCTCTATTGATCATTTACAGTAGTGGGGAGGGGGGCAAAATACCAACCCGCGCACTGCTGGCGCCAAAATTTTGAATTTGAATAAGCAAATAGCACAAAATTATTGAATGGTTTTTAAACTGGCCGTGTTTAAATACATGTTTCAAAACCTTTTAAGTACAAGGAAGGGAAATTATAGTGCTGATTGGAATATTTTTTTGTTAAACAAATTATACCAGTTACCAGTGAGGGTCAAGTGGTTTTGGGTGGGCGAAATACTACCCAATACCAGTTGATACCAGTGAGGGTCAAGTGGTTTTGGGTGGGCGAAATACTACCCAATACCAGTTGATATCAGTGAGGGTCAGGTGGTTTTGAGTGGGCGAAATACTACCCAATACCAGTTGATGTCAGTGAGGGTCAGGTGGTTTTGGGTGGGCGAAATACTACCCAACACCAGTTGATGTCAGCTGATATCAGTTGATGTGTAGACCAGTGAAGGTCAGCTGATGTTTGCTGAGATCAGGTGGGCGAAATACTACCTAATGTCAGCTGACCTTCACTGATATTTTCACTAGGGATCTCAATGAGAAAGTACGCCATAGTGGCCGAAACTAGTGGAAGTCACTAATTGCCCCGTCTGAAGGCGTCCATCCTATCAGTTGAACTGGCCACCACTTGTGCCTGCTACTATAGTTGCCCCCTCTGCAGACGGCTTAACCATTTGCATTCCGGAACTTCAAACCTTTTTAAGTGGAGCAACTTACCGCTGCGGGGTAACCAGCCCCGAGGGAGCGTCTTCAATACTCTCAGTGATAAGTCAGCGGATGGTGTTGGCTTCACTGCAAGCCAGCAAGTCGTTCTGTAGTCGTATGGTATGGAATCGAATGTCAGAGTATCGACAAAGATTCGGCTCCGTCATCTGCTCACTGCTCAAATAAATTTTTCGTGTGATTGCTCTCTCTTCATCCTATCCCAATTTTTAGAATAATTACATTAATTTTAATCTCTCTGAAACATGATTTTAAAAACGTTAAAATAGGCGATTAATTATATAAATCCTCAATTTTGAATCCACAGAGCAACTTTATATATTTAGTAAATTGAAAAAAATTCTCTACCTAAATAAAGATATTTTTTGACCGTAGCCAATTGCTAGACTTAACAGTTTTGCCAATACATGTACCACTTGTCAAAGGCAAATAAACGCTTCTTGATTCTTAAAGTGTGCTGTTATAAAAGACCTAGTATGTAATTACCTGCTTGAATTGTTGCGTTTTCCAAATAACTTTTGTCTTACTTTGGATTGGGGTAGGCCTAAATTTATTATAAACTTGGTCGTTTGCTGTTTGAGTTGCTAGAAACAGTTAATAGCTCAATTATTTAGCTTAATTTAAAAAAAGTACATTTCAAATAAGGTAGGCCTAATAAGGTAATAGTAGGCCTAACTTTGCATCACTATATTCAAAGAAACACAAATTTGGGAAAACGAGGTAATCCCAAGTATTTAGGGCATTGACCTATCTATAGAGCTGAACAACCTAGTATTAGTGATACGCAAAGGCCTATTTTTGCTTGGTAATTGGCTAATAAAACATATAGCTAGCAACTTATCTGTTAACACTAATATTTATTCGTGATAATTTTTTTTGTGTATCCACACCAGTGGCATTTTTTAATGTCTTATAGGAAACGGTCCAAACCTAAATAATTAATAAACCAAATTCATTTGGTAAGCACAATCTAGAAGCTTTGTCCTTACAACATCCATATAACTCAAAGCATAAAAAAGCCTTTGAGAATATGAACAGTTTAATTCTCATGTTATGTCTTGAATATGTAAACATATTATTAAACTCATCATATTACACACACATTTTTTAACACTCATCATAATGAAATGAAAAAATACTAAGACCACCATCCCAGCACCAATTCTTTATTTTATTTATTTATATACTGAATTCATTTTACAGAAATTTTAAACTAGTAAACAAGATGGCAGGTATATACAATATATCTTAGTATGACTAAATAACAATTGAAAATGAATCTATAAACAAGTGAAATTGTAGCATCAAATAAAGAGAGGGATAGAATATAGACAATTAACAACAACAATAATGCGACTAACAACATATAAATAATGGAGACAAAACCAACGCAAGGAATAAATATTTAATTGTGACTAATGTATACTAATGAACATGATGGAATATCACAAAAACAAAAATGCAAGACGATAACAAGATAATAAATAACAACAACAACGAACAGCTACTATGAAGGGTAATAATACATAACATGAATAAAATAAATATATAGCATAGTAACGATAATAGTGACAAGAATCAATTTCATGAAAAATGTTTTAATGCAATTAGATAAGATGTTTTATTGTTATTTTAATTTTATGTAATAAATTGTAAACAAAATTGTGGAAATAAATCGATTCTGATTCTGAGATGACATGGCAAGAACTCGATACAATTGTTGGCCCAGTATTGATGGGACAAAAGAAAAATTGAAATAAGAAGAATAGGGACAAATTTAAACAAGATTGCAATTGATTTTACATAAAATGAATGTGAAGATAAGGAATCTCTCTGGGGAATTGTGGAATGGTAGCCTAGGTGAAATAAGAGAGGAAAGTTGGCATGTAGCGACTGGATTGTAAGGAGGTTGGGGAGAGCAGTAACTCATTGATCACTTAACTGCACTGGATATTTCACTTTGAAGGAATCCACAGAGGTGCCAAAGAAGTCGACGAGCGCAGCAGCCTCACCGCCAGAACGGAGCATCCTAGAAAGACCATTGTGGTAGGCATAGCTGGTAGACTGGAACCTCCACATAAGATGGCCTGGGATCTAGTGCCTCTTATACAGCAAAGTCGATTTCTTGTAGCAGCTCGGGACAGTCGATATGTAGCCATTAACAATTTTGAACAGGTTTACAATGTCAATGCTTTTACGTCTCAAGTAGAGGGGTTGCAAGTCGTAGAGTTCCTCAACATGGCCAACAGGGGTAGTCAATAAGTGTATCCAAGCTTTGACCCAAAAGGACCCAAGCATCCTTACAAAACGTGTTTGAATTTTCTACAGCATAGTAATGTGATTTGCTTAATAGGGGGATCAGATGATGGATCCATATTCAAGTATTGACCTCACTAGACATTTGTAGAGGACAATCATAGTTCGTTGTGAGGTGAATTCCTTGGTGGATCTAAGGATGAAGCCTAACAGAGAATTAGCTTTTCCTGTAATACTAGTTATGTGATCTAGAGGACTGAGTGATGAAGATAAAATTATACCAAGATCCTTATTCACTGTATGTACTCTTTTTAGAGGAGATACATTGATTTCGGTAGAAGTCCGCTTGCCCACGATGGAAATTTTATGAACACATTTGGACGTATTAAGCTGCATGGCATATTATCTTCACACCAGACATCAATTTGACTAAGGGATAGTAGAAGATTCTCATAGGCTAGGGTGGATCGAATCACCTGTGGTGAAGATTTTCATATCATCGGCAAACATCAGATACCTGGTCGACACAGCTTTACCAATATCATTCATAAAATGTTGAAGAGTAAAGGGCCAAAATTCGATCTCTGCGGCACTCCCGAAGATACCCTATAGTAAACGGCAAGAAATAGGCACCGTCACATATTTTACGGAAAGAGCCCTGTTGTCGAGATAGTTCTCAAGCCATTTAAGTAAAGGTCCTGTAACTTCATATCTCTCAAGTTTGGCTACCAAAAGTCGATGGTTTACTCTGTCAAAGGCCTTGGAGAAATCCAAGTAGACACAATCGACTTGAAGGGACTTGACGAAGGAAGACATCACAAACTCTTGTAAGATTAAAAGGTTACTCATGGTAGAGCGGTTGCGGAGAAATCAATGCTGTTCAGTGTAGAGATGTATTTTCTAAGGTGAAAGTAAATAAAGGTGATCAAGTACAATTCCTTCAAAAACTTTAGCGAGAGTCGGTTGAATCACTATGGGCCTATAATTACGTACATCGCAACGGTCACCAGATTTGAATACAGAAACTACAAATCCGCGCTTCCGAGATGAGGGAAAATCCCAGCTGACAGCATAGTGGAAAAAAGAATTGACAAGTGTGGTGCTAAGACCGGAGAGCAATATTTAAGCATATATCATCTGGACCAGCACCTTTGTTGGGATTGAGTGCGTCAAACCTTTTCTAAACGCCTGTATAGCGGTAACCACACCTTGTGAAATGATATCACGACTCCATCCAAAATCGAAAGTAGGTACTGAGAGATATCTGAATCGTCAAAGACTGAAGAAAATACTCAGAAAAGAGTTCACATTTTGTAGCAGGATCCTCAGCACTGGAGGGGCCGAATAACAGTCTTGGAGGGATAGATGGAGATTTCATTAGACTGCCAACATGGGACCAAAATGCTTTCAAGTTAGTTAAAATACTCTCCTCAATACTTTGCCTGTAATCAAGACGGCACAGTACTCATAGTTTTACAATGTTGTTTTAATCTCTGGAAGTTAATTAAATCAGTGTGACGACCGCTGCTTTTATAAAGCTTATAGGCAGCTTTTTTTCATGATCACAAGACGGGCTATATCATTGGAGAACCAGTTGGGAAAGTTATACGGGCACCCACTCTTTTAATAGGGGAGTGAGACTTCACAAAAGTTGACTTGGGTGGTTATGGAAGGTGATGAAAGTTTGCTCAGCCTCACTTATACTGTTCAAAAGCGGGAGATTAAGGGCTTGGAGTTGGTAGAATACAGCATCAAGGTCACATTTTCGAAAATCATAGATATATTTTGGATGTGAACGTGACGAACGTGATGAGATCATTCCCATACAGCACATAACGATATAAAATCTATACAACGTCTATATATAAGGCCTTGCATGTTCAATTGACGTCTTGATCAATATTCGTACATCTATTAGACATCTGCGATATAATGTCAAATAGACGTCTAAGGCAGAGGTCTATATGATGTCAATTAGACGTTGTCATACATTTCTATTACGTCAACGTAATAATGTCAAATATACTATGTGTAGTAAATTATGAACCAGTATAATAAATTATTGGTACGATACAATGAGTGTATTTTTCACCAGTAAAAGCAATATCGCGCAAAATATATTTGAACCCAAATTTTTTTAATTATTATTATTTTAAAATATAATTAACGTTTTTCTAACGGCAGTCTAAAATTACTTTCTATATAAAACATAGAATATACTTTTCTGTAATTTACGGCTTGTTTCCTCATATTATGTTGAGTATGCGGCAAGTACTCTTGCTTTTATGTGAATATCAACTTGTGTTTAATTTAAGATTACCGGTATCTACTGACTCCTTATGGGTCGAACTCCATCCGAAACGGACTTTCATAAATACGCCAAAAACTCTGTGTAACTTTTAAAGCAATGCATCTGTTAGATGTTACTGTAATAAATTGTTACATGTTATATAATTCTATTATTTATGACTATCATCTATCCAAGAACTCTACCCACAATGGAATGTCACTGCGCATGTGCCGTCATGTCTATTTGAAAAGTTACATCACTACGGCATCAGGGGAATCCATTTGCAGCTTCTCCGATCATACTTGGGCGGGCGGGAGCAGCTGGTCTCTGTCAACGGTTTGAGTTCCCAGTCTCGTCCTGTAGTTCATGGTATTCCACAGGGGTCGGTCCTTGGGCCCCTGTTATTTGTAATTATGATAAATGACCTGCCTTCTTATGTAGAAAGTAGTGTTATATGCTATGCAGATGACACAACACTTGTTCATGGGTGTATGACTCCATTCCAAATGTTATGAATGCCATGCAGCGATCCTTAACCCAGGCAGCGGTTTGGTTCCAGGCTAATTTTTTGTCCCTGAATGATGCAAAAACTCAGTCTATAATTTTTAGTCTAAGAAACTCAGAACATGATTCAACTACTGCCAAGTTGTTAGGGCTTGCCATTGAATCTAAATTGACCTGGAGCTCTCAAATAACGCTTGTTTGTAGCAAACTTTCAAGGGTATTGTACCTTTTACGAATCCTGAAAACCTGTGTAAATAAATCTTGCTTGTTAAAAGCCTACTTAGCTTTCTTTCAGGGGACGCTTTTGTATGGTCTCAGACTCTGGGGAGGTGCAGCTGAAATTTACAGAGTATTGCTGATCCAGAAAAAGGCAATTAGGCTCCTGGCTGATGCTGAGTATGATGCTCCTTGCAGGCCTCTTTTTATTAAAGAAGGAGTCATGACTGTTTGTAGCCTATTTGTTTTTATATCCTTAGTTAATATAAAGCAAGATTTGGTATCTTTTAACCGTAGGGGTGACTGTCATGCACACAACACTAGGAATAGAGATATGCTTGATATCTCTTTTGTTAGACTGAGGAAAAGTCAAAGAAATTCTAACCAGCTTAGCATGAAGCTATTAAATCATATTGTTTGTACAGCCTGGACCCAACCGAATTCAAAATTCCAAACCAGTCTTCGGGCTCTGTTGCTCTGTTATTGGCTTTTCCTTTATACTCAGTCAACGACTTCTTAATATTCCTAGGGAGACTCTAAGTACTTTTTTTGACATTGTTTGATGAGTTTTGTCTCCGTTTTGTGTTCTGTTTGTGCATGGTTTTTTGCCTTATGCATGGTTTGCCATTTTGATTTGTTTTACATAAGTTAGTCTTAAGTTTGTGACGATGCCAATTACATGTATGTGCCGAAAGGAAAATAAAGATTTTGATTTTGAAAAGTTAAAAACAGATTAAAAACGGCAACGACAAGTATAGTGAACTTAGAGGTTGCATGGGTCATACGCTGAAGCCTGCTCAAGAAAGAAGAGACACCGACCGAGACACGGCAGACGGCAGCCATCAAAAAATCATCGTGTAAAAAAAAAATTAGTTAGAGTCACAGTCTAATGGTTAGAGTTGTGTATTGTGTATTGTTTGTGTTGTGTTAATTGTGCTTGTGCAGTGAGTGCAGTTTCAGTTTCAAGTTTCAAGTTTTGTGTGCATTCCCGCGCGATCTTTCAAAGTGAATTGATGAGGTTATCCTTAGTTTCTTTCAGTTTGAGATTGTTCTGGTTGCTTCCTGTTTACTAACCACGTGTTCTGGTATATAGGTAATGTACTTTTAACATTATGTAATTTCCTACTAAAACCTACTTTTACTCTATCCTATTAACCTAGTCATAATAATTTTTACTGATTCTGTAATCCAACCTAACCCACTTACAGACACAAAATTACAGTTCCACCCGTAGGGCTGGGCCTATAACAGGTCTAGCCATGGCTCATGAAATGGAAACCCCAAAATTACAATTAAATTTAAATCAATATCAACTTGAAACCGAAAAAGCTGTTGCCTGTATCTTGCCCGAAAAAGAAAATAATTCAAATGCTACACTTAAAAGAACCCATAGCGGTTCAGACTCATCCCACGAAAACAAAAAATTACATATTCAGGAGAATCCTTCTACAGTCCTGACAATAACGGTCCCTATGAAGTAGTAGTTACAAATGAACAAAAAACTAAAATTAGCCCATTTACTATAGGAAAGTTGCTAAAATCAAACAATAAAATTAGTTCTGTACGTAGATCAGGCCGTAATGCTACGATCACATGCGAAGACTATCAAACTGCCAACAACCTAATTTTTTGTGATGCCCTTAAGGGTTACAAAGTATTCATACCTAGGTTGAGAATTCATTCTGTTGGAGTAGTTAATGTTGACCCGGAAATTTCTGAAGAGGAATTCTTAGCTGACGCAACTAGTGAATGTTCCCTTGTAAGTGCAAACAGAATTTAAAAAAAAGATAGGCCTAAACTAAGAACTTAAAGACACTTATTTCATGAAAATTACATTCAACTCGGACTCTCTGCCCTAAGAAATAAAACTTACTATCCCAGTAAAACAATGTTACAGATGTTTCTCGTACGGACATGTAGCATCTGCCCAGGGGGCTTGCAACAAGCCACGCATATGTAGAAATTGTAGTGAAAAATTCCATGACGGCGAATGTACCTCGATCCTTAAATGTGTTCATTGCAACGCAGAGCACAGCAGCACATCCAAAAAATGCCCAGAATACACCAGACAAGTCAACATAAAACACCACATGAGTATCAATAGAATTGACTATTTCACTGCAAGTAAGGATTTCCCCATAACATACAAAACTCTTAATCAAAACAAACATAACCTAATCCCTGTATTGTCCGTCTCACAAGCCACAAAATCCGGAATAAACACAAAGGATACGGTATGGAAGAATTTCCTGCCCTAAACGAAAAAATAATATTCATGATGTTAGCCAACCGAATCACTTTATAGTTAATACTAAATGGTTTATATACCTTACTGTCAAGTGATCCAAAAGTAGTAGAAACACTACTGCAGTTTCAATCCATCAAAGGGATCTTCATCAGGTGTGCAGGTTGTCAAGGTTTCATTCAAACTGAACTCATCAAGTTATAAAAAACACACGAATAAACAAATAAATAAATACATACAAAGACACGGACACATACAAAAACACAAACAGTTCATTTTTTTTTTTTTACACCGGTACCGGCGACGACGGAATGCGCGGCGCGTGCCAAGGGTTGGTCTAGACTGGCGTTATCTCTGTACGCACATCCGTTGTCCCCCTCCCCCTTCCTTATCAACTGTTGCCCATTGTTGGGCTGACCATTCAGTTAATTTTATTGCCGATTCATACAGGGGCGGACTGGGTACCCATTAGGGCGTAAACCTTGACTAGCCTGAAGGCGCACACCGGGGGTCTAGGGCCCCCCCCCCCCCCCCCCCGGTAAAATATAGAAAATGGCATCCTATACACACGGTATGTTGCTATTCTGAAATTAAATATCCAAACAAAATACAAATTAATATTTGTATTAGATGTGTAAGATTAGTGTGTGTATTAGATTTGTGTAAGATGTCTTAGGTTCTTTTGTATTATATTTGTGTATTTTCACTATTTTCCCTTGTATGCAAATAATATAAATCTTGTGCTACCTGTTTACAACCCGCAAAAAATAACAGCATGTAATGGCACTGTAAATAACAGAAATACACACCATTTTTGGTATTGGTATGGTTAGGGCCAATTAACACTATCTAGGCTTTAGTATAAATTAAAGAAATACTTGGCCTAGCTAAAAATATAAGGGTGACATTTTAAATTTTTATTTTCAAAACATAGCTTTAATTTCAGAATAGCCTACTTGCAACATTAAAGTGGCCTACCTACCCTATTTCTACAAACAAAAAGTTAATTATGGCCTAGATAGAATTGCGAAGATTTTGGCTGGCTGAGAGTACTAAAATAGGCTAATAACAAATTTGATCCAATTAGTAACATAGAATAGAGCCTATTTAAATCTTTAATAAATAGGCCTTAGCCCCAAATAAAAATACAGTTTAACTTACTATACAGAGTAATCTTAAAGTCTACAAATTCGCAAAATCTAATTTAAATTGATATAGGCCTAATATTAGTGATTCTCGTAAGTTATGTTCAAAAGAAAGTAGGTTGGGATTGCTTACCTAACCTATTTTTACAGACGAATTGAAATTTAGCCTAGATATATAATTACGAAGGTATTTTGGGCTGGCTTTCTGTTCCTAGGCCTAAATATAACAAATTTGACCCAATTAGTGTCATTTTGCCTATTTAAATTATTGATTTATAGGTGTTAAGCTTAGCCACATATAAAAATACTGGTTAACTTTTCATATGTAGCCTAGACCTAGACCTACACAAAATCTGATGTAATTTTTTAAAGTTATTGGTTCTACAATAGTATATTTCGTCACAAGGGCCGAAAGTGGCGTTTTGCCGGCCCCGAGATCATGTTTCAAGTTCGAGACGAAGTCGAGAACTTGAAACGATCGAGGGTTGGCAAAACGCTTTCGGCCCGAGTTACGAACGATATTTTTCATCACACTACACAATGCAATAAATATTATACTAATGAAAAAATATTTTATTCAGAGCCAAACAACTAATCCAAGCATAACTACTAACCTAATCTAGCGGGATGCAATGTGTTTCCGGTTGCTAGGCAACCAATGCATTTCATTGTTGCAGTCACATGTTTTTGTGATACAACGTGTTGTGAATGTTTTTATGTAAGGTCTAGGCCAGCTGATTTTGCAGGCCTAGGCCGGAAAATTTTGCCGGCCTAGGCCGGCAAAACAGGTGTTTCGACGGTAGAAACGAGGGTCGAAAACAGGTGATATCGATGTAGTGTGATGAAAAACTACTTTACGTCCATGCATCCTGTGTAGATATCAAAATAAATTTAAGCGTTTGACTCAAATCAGTTTAAAACAGACTTATTAATTGACAGCTCTCACACTCTTCATTAGTTTAACATTTTCGTTACTACGGTTTACCAAAGAGGACACCCAACGAGGTTAAATAGATATAGAGTGCCCACCACATGTTAATTTTGTGTCACTTTTTGATTTGCGCCATTTCACCCATAATTCCCGCCGTTTCCTTGGCAACCATCCCACACTTTACTCTAGTTTCCTTGGTTACTAGTTTCAGCTATTCTGATCGGTTGCTACAAGCTTCAAAAATTACTGATGATATTTTTAAAACATATGTTTATTTGTTGTTTGTTTTTTAATTAGTTTGATTTGATGGTCTGTGAGCAGGCTATTGAAGTTGGTTACCATAGGAACGTCGGATAGGTGTGGGTAAAATGGTAAATTACTGTTGGAAAAGTGTAAACAAAGGACTGGTTACCAAGGAAACGGCGGGAATCGTGGGTAACATGGCGCCAGTCAAAAAGGGACACTTTTCCCTATCTGGTGAGCACTCTATATCTATTTAACCTCGTTGAGGACACAAATACCGACCGATCACAGTTTAGGTTATGGACACCGATGCAGTGTTTATTTTATTATTTTTTTATTCTTTTTTTTTTGGTTCGGCGTAAAATGACGCGGGAAGTGCACAGCTGTTTTACGCCGCTCAGACCAGAGACCATAGAGTAGCTTCTACTCTACTCGGTCGGAAGTAGGCATACACGTACGAGAGAGAAGAACTGCTTTGCTCTCGCTTGTCGACAGTGTCAAATTCAGGTCTCACACTCGACTTTATGTTTTGCTATTTACTGCTGAAATTCTCACTCTCCTCTTGCTTTCTAGAAATGTGTCTCGGTTCATTGTTTGAATTTTAACAAATATTGTTTTGAACGAGGCGCAAAGATTGGAATATTAAGAAGGCGCATCGGCCCTTCGGCCGGCGGTCCGGCGGGCCAGTCCGCCCCTGGATTCATATATTATGTTGGATTTAAATCCCCTCTGTTCGTTGAGGACATTTTGTGGCTCTTTCTTGACGGCACTGTAAATTTCGTATTCCTCAATAGTATCCATGAATCGGCCTTTATTACAAGTGTGGAGAATTTCGAGATTATCTTCAATTTTAGAATAATTGTGTTTGTTATCTATTAAATGGTTGGCATATGATGATGTTGACTTGGTGTTGCGTTTCCCTGGCAAATGCTCCTTAAACCTAATGTTAAAAGATCTGGCTGTTTGACCTATATAAAAACTAGGACAATCGCTGCAATTTAATTTATAAATACCTGTTCTGTTCATATTGTGTGATTTGGAAGGATGGCTTATTTTATCTTTTAAAATATAACCCAATTTGTCAGATGTTTTAAATGATGTTGTGATATTGTTCTTTGCTAGTTGACGTTTAACTGTGTGATTGAGTACATTGCCATATTCTATGGAGATATACTGTTGTTCTTGTGAACAAGATTTATTGTTTTTATTTGAGTTCAGATGTTTGTGTATTAGCCGATCGACCATGTTACTATTGTATCCGTTTGAGATTGCAATAAATTTAATAGTGTTTAACCCATTGAGGAAGACACACGAGTCTGACTCGATGCCGCTCCGAGTCGACTGAACGCCGACACACGAGTCCGACTCGATGTGTACTTTGCGTCGTAATTATCGACGTAGTTCCAAAGTTTTCCGACAGATAGTGTTGCCATGTCCTTCGTGAATGTCTGAACTGACGAATAATATATTGTTTTGGTATGTTGGCTAACCTGTTGATTTCTTGTTTCAATTATTGTAAAGCGTCATCTGTTCGTTTTGACGTTTGGCGGCAGACAAAACCTCCCACCGCTTACCGAGTGTTTGTTTTGGTTATGTTTTTATTATGGATCGCGAAAATTTACATTCTTCCGAGGTAGATCGGTATTTAGACAGTGATTATGAGTTCGATTCTGAAACGTGCAGTGACGAAAGTGTTGTTGACATAATTGTTCACCACGGTGATAAAAATGAACGGCCGGTGGACTTCCTTGAATTTAGGCCTAGTCCTTCTAATTATGAGTCTCGGCGATCACCAAGTCTGTCTCGGCTATCACCGAGATTATTTGAAGAATATGAAGAGGAGTTTGATAAATATAATAACAGTAAGGTAGGCCTAACTAATAATGATGAAGTGGATATTGATGAAGTGGATATTGCTCCACTTCCAAGTACTTGCACTGGTGAGGAGCCCAGACCTAGTACTTCTAAGGAGCCTATATTTATTTATATTTATTTATTTATTTATTTATTTGTTACATCATTTACAGTTCATGCATAGCATAAGTAAATATATAACACGTCAATAATGCAGAAAACACACACACTATGTTAATTTCACAAAAGTACAAAGTTCCATACAGTACATAACATTTTGATAACAGCAGACTCAAAGGCTAGAAATAAAATCTTCTACATTGTAAGGGCACGTTTGCAATAACATTTTTTTAAGTTTATTTCTGAATGTTTTAACGTTTGGCAGTGAAGTTATCACAGTTGGCAGACTATTAAACATTTTTATTCCACTGTAAAATGGACCTCTTTCTAACATTGTGAGGTGATGTACAGGAAGTTGGAATCTGTTTTTATGCCGGGTGTTATAATTATGTTTGTAATTATTATGTAAAAATAAAGATTCATTCTTTTTTATGAACACCAAGACCTCTAATATATAAAGAGCAGGAAGAGTTAAAATTTCAAACTGTTTAAAAAGTGGTTTGCAAGAATGTCTATTGGTTACATTAGCTAAAATTCGAATGGCTCGTTTTTGTTGAACAAATATTTTATAGCTTTGAGTGGAATTTCCCCAAAAAATAATGCCATAAAGAAGAAGGGACTGAAAATACCCATGATAAACAATTTTACATGTGTTGAAATCAACACTGTGTTTAATCACATTTAGAGCAAACAATACTTTACTCAGTTTATTATGTAGATAAGAAGTATGTGAGTTCCATTTAAAATCATCTTGAATATTTACTCCCAAAAACTTTACCCCAGAAGCAGCCTCTACTACCTCTCCTGAATCCAAGGTTAGCTGTGAAATGTCATTTGTGAAGTGAGAATTAGTTTTAAAACTTAAAAAGTTGGTTTTAGAAACATTTAGACTGAGACCATTGCAGCTGAACCAATCTGTAAGACTTGAAATAGTTGATTTAATTTTTGAAGACAAATCCATAATATTGCTTGACTGTATGAGTGCTGAGGTGTCATCAGCAAATAATGTGAAATCACCTATTAAACTAAATGGAAGATCATTAATATATATCAAGAAAAGAAAAGGTCCCAATTTTGATCCTTGAGGGACCCCAGCCTTAATTTTAAGCCAATTAGAGAAACAATTTAAGCCGTTGGGAAGAGTAACTTTGACCTTCTGATGCCTATTTTTTAAGTATGACTCAAACCAAGAAATAGAGTTTTTGTCGAGACCATAGTATTGAAGCTTCAAAATCATTACATCATGAATGACACAATCAAATGCTTTGGATAGATCACAGAAGACACCTGCTGTCCTCTGCGATCCATCCATCGCCTCCAATGCTTTATTAATGAAATTGAAAACTGCATCCCCCCTTGATCTCTGTTTTCTAAACCCAAATTGACTAGAACTTAAATATTTTTCAAAGTAATGTTTACACTGTGTCAAAACAACCTCTTCAAATACCTTGGATAAAGTAGGGAGCAAGGCCACTGGGCGATAGTTTGTAGGCTCAGTTCTTAAACCACTTTTAAACAATGGATATATTACGGCATATTTCAGTTTCTCGGGAAAATTACCCATTGCCAATGACAAATTAATGACATGCGTTAAGGGTTTTAATATAAAAAAAATGTCTATGCCTATGTCTATGCCTTGTACTTCTGTTCCTAATATTGAGGCCACTAGGCCTAAAACAAAAAACTTAGCTAGTAAACGGAAACTTTCACATTCGGAAAAACCAAGCAAAAAAATGAAACATACAAATATGCCTAAATCTCTGGTCAACAAAAAAAGAAAACCTGGTAGGCCTAAGAAATCCACAGCTGTAAAAACTCCCAAAAAAGGCAAAGGTAATAACAAAAAATCTTCAAAAACCCCGAAAAAAGGTAGGCCTAAAGGTAAGAAGAAGCGAAAGTTCGTTGACAGCGATTGGCCTTGGTTAGATGTAAAAAATGTCCCTAAACAAATTGAGTTCCGCGGTGTACCTGGAATAAATGTACACACACTACGTAACTTAGGTGAGAACCCAACAGAATTAGATACATTTATGCAGTTTGTGGGGGATGAATTCTGGGATATGATAGTTACAGAAACCAATGATTACGCTAGAAAACTGTTAGGAACCCCTGGTAGAAAGATGTTGAAGACTGATAAGAAGTGGGTAGATGTTACTAGGGATGAGCTGAAAGTGTATTTTGCGCTCTATGTGAATATGGGTCAGGTGAAGAAGCCAGAACTCAAACACTATTGGACACACAGAAAAATATTAGAGACACCTATATTTACCAACACAATGTCATTTGAGCGATTCACAAACATATCTCGATTTCTTCATTTTTATGATGAAAACACTGAAAGTGACATCCAGAATGATAAGTTGAAAAAACTGAGACCAGTTATAAGATATTTGGAGACCAAGTTTCTACATATGATGGAACCTGAAAGAAATATCGCCCTAGATGAAACCCTTCTAAAAATGAGGAGCAGGCTTGGTATCATCCAATTTAATCCCTTGAAAAGGGCCCGATTCGGGGTTAAAATTTATAAAGTTTGTGAGTCTTCCTCTGGGTACTGTAGCACCTTCAAAATATATGTTGGGGATGACAAAGTTGACGACACATTGGCTAGTGAAGCTGTCACACTTGATTTGCTGCAGCCTTTTTTGGGAATGGTTTATATTGTCTACCTTGATAATTGGTATTC
The DNA here is from genome assembly GCA_030545055.2 of Neoaliturus tenellus. Classification (NCBI taxonomy): domain Eukaryota; kingdom Metazoa; phylum Arthropoda; class Insecta; order Hemiptera; family Cicadellidae; genus Neoaliturus; species Neoaliturus tenellus. The sequence goes on from CM061535.1 coordinate 37,895,251, forward strand.
CTCCCCCCTCCTGTATACTAAGCTTATTGAAAATAATACACATGCTGTGGGTACTGCTTTATTGAAAAGGAGATGTATGCCACAAATATTCAAGCATGTTGAGCTTCAAAAGAGGGAAGCGATCAAACGATCTGGTCGGGGCGTTCTTGCTGTGAAATGGAGTGACCGCAAACATGTACATATGATATCAACTGTACACGAAGATATTGAAATGGAAGTATCCAAAATTGTCAATGAAGGAGACCAACAAGTAGAAATAAAAAAACCTAAATGCGTCATTGACTACAACCAAGGAATGTTAGGTGTAGATCGACAGGATCAGGTCCTGTCGACATTTCCGATAATGAGACGAACCGTGAAGGCCTATAAGAAGATTTTTTTTTATCTTCTTGATATGACGCTGTACAATGCATTCTGCATTTACAAGAAAATCAAGAAGATAAATAAAATGCACTTCACAGACTTTCGCCTAAACCTCGTTGAACAGATCTTGACGACAGTAGCAATTCCAGCTAAAACGTCACCTGGAAAAGCCCCAATCAATCCATCCCCATTGCGCCTCCAGTCTAAGCAGTGGGCACATTTTCCAATGAAGGTCCCACCAACAGAATCCAAACAACATCCAACACGTGCCTGTAAAGTGTGTACAGCACACAAAAAGAGGTCGGAGACTGCTTGGATGTGTGAACGGTGTCAAGTGCCGCTGCACCTTGAAAAGTGTTTTGTGGCATTTCACACTAAGCAGAACTATTGAAATTTTGTAGTTGAACATGTATATATTGTAAATAGAACTTAGTGACTGCAGTGATAAACCCAGTGTTTTTGAAGTTTGTAATTTTCCATGACAACCAATTGTTGGCGAAATCGCATCAAAATGCAGAATTGTAAGTAATCACAAAACTTTTTATTGCATGTTCATTTTTATAGATATAAGGGTAATTTTTTGTTTCCATGTAAAAAAGAGTTTGAAGTTTCAGAAAATATATAGTTTTGATGGATTATAAAGTTCAAAATATTTTTTATTTCACTTTGCTTTTGAAATTTTAAAATTTATAAAAAACATTTTTGTATATGTTTTTTTTATAAAGTTTTATTTTTTCATGAGCACAATAATTATATACTTTTCTTAAAGAACAAAAAGTTTTCTACAAAATAAAAAAAAATTATTAGTTTATCCCTATTAATAATAATTTTACAAAAGTTTTACCATGAAAAACAGCTGATTTTAACTGCTTCCTGAAGGGCTGTTCAGAATCAAGTATACTACTTCCTTAATGGGTTAATTCTTCTTTGTAGTCGTCAGAGCTGAGGGGAACTAATAATAGTCTGTGGACAAAACTATGGTAGGCGGCTAATTTCTGGCTCATTGGGTGGTGTGACGTGCTGTGGATGGTTTGGCTGGTTGCAGTGGGTTTTCTATATATTTTAAATTGAAACTTTGAGCTGGATCTGGTTATTGTAAGGTCTAAGAAGTTGATAGAGTTGATGTGTTCTTCTTCTAAAGTAAATTTCAATTGTGGGTGAAAATTATTAAAGTGGTTGCATAGTAGCTTCAACTGTCTTCTGGTGCCATTAAATAAGATGTATGTGTCGTCCACATAGCGGTAGTACGTAACAATCTTCTGTATATGTGCGTTGGTTTTGGACCATAAATTTTTGTTTTCTATATTGTTAAGGAAAATCTCAGCTAGTATACTAGAAAGGGGGGAGCCCATGGCCAGACCTTTGTTTTGAGTGAAAATTTTTTTTTCAAATTTAAAGTAATTCTGTTCTAAAACTGTCCTAGTTAATGTTATTAATTCGTTAATTGATTCTTTACTCAAGTTAGAATTTCTGTCTAAATTTTCTTTCAATATCGTGATTGTTTCATCCACTGGAACGTTGGTATAAAGATTTACAATATAAAAAGATGCCAGCATGTATGAATCTTTAAGTTGTTGTTGAGCGAGTCTGTCTACCAGGTCTACTGTATTTTTGACACTATGGTTATTTTCGAGAATAATTTCCTGTCTGATAATTCTATCCAGCTTTTTGGAAATTTTGTAGGCGGGCGATGGGATGAAATTCACCAATGGTCTAATGGGGGTATTTGGTTTGTGGATCTTGGGCATTCCTCTTAACACTTTGAACCCTGGGCGCTGATTTGCCATTTTAAGTGCGTTACTGGCCAATTTTGGGGTTAAAATTAAAATTCGTAGCTTGCTATACATATTTTTTACCCATATATCAAAATAAAGAGAAAAATATAATCTTTCTAATGATATAACTTTTAATAAAATTACAAAAAAAATTTTTTTTGGGTTCCACATAAAATTTACCAAAAAAAATTGAAGAAAATAAAAATTGCGACGGTGCGTACATTTATATTTAGAACATAGTTTAATATTTACTGTGAATCTAAAAGCTAATTCACAGTCTAAACACTTATAATAACAGTAAAACTACACTTTATTTGTCACGAAAATGAACGTAAACAAAGTCAGCCATTACTGCAGACAACAACACTGCGTCGTCAGCTGGCACATAAAATTTACCAAAAAAAATTGAAGAAAATAAAAATTGCGACGGTGCGTACATTTATATTTAGAACATAGTTTAATATTTACTGTGAATCTAAAAGCTAATTCACAGTCTAAACACTTATAATAACAGTAAAACTACACTTTATTTGTCACGAAAATGAACGTAAACAAAGTCAGCCATTACTGCAGACAACAACACTGCGTCGTCAGCTGGCGACGCAAAACATCGGCTGCAGGTATTTGGATTTATTTTTCTGCTACAAAACAGATGGCTTTTTGTGAGACTCTAGGATACTATAATCAATGCCAGATGATCAAGGAAGCGTTCCGTAGCAACGAATAGCGCATATAAGCCGAATACGGGTTGCTATGGAATTTTATTTCGAGGCCCGACCTATACTCGGGCTTCGTTCGCGGTGACATACGCTATGCCCCGAGCTATACTCGGGCTCAGGGTTCAAAGTGTTAAGATTGGGCTCTTAAGGTTGGGATTGGGCCGGGGGTTGGTGACCTTGCTCAATTCTTCGTATGTATTTATTTATTTGTTTATTCGTGTGTTTTTTATAACTTGACGAGTTCAGTTTGAATGAAACCTTGACAACCTGCACACCTGATGAAGATCCCTTTGATGGATTGAAACTGCAGTAGTGTTTCTACTACTTTTGGATCACTTGACAGTAAGGTATATAAACCATTTAGTATTAAATAATATTCAACAGAACAAAATTCGAAAACAACTCACGACCAGTGACACGAAACCAGTTTGAAATTCTTTTCAATCGAGAAGACACAAACACTTCACAAAACACAATTCAAGATCAACACACTTGGCGTAACCCGTATAATAGAAACAAACATGCAAACAAGCCCAGATACAATCATAAGGAGGAACATTCATACAGTTCCCGAGGGCAAGAAGCCCCCGCAAACAAGGAAAAAACAAAAACAAAACCTCGAACATTAAACATCCCTACTACTGACAGAAATTGGCTTTCGAGGAAACTCAAGGCTAAAATAGAAGAGCTAAAATATCCCTCAAAGAAAACGAAAATATTAAAAACCTAGACATGTTATTTGAAGAACACTTACATGAGTTCATTGAAATCTCAGATGAGGAAATTAACATTGCAGATGTTCTGGAAGATCCAAATAAGAAAGAGTAACTTCAATTGCTCTTAAAATATAACCTAAAAAGACCAACATAACAGAAAATGGCGTTGATACCAAATATTACAGAATTAAACATAATTCAATGGAATGCTAGATCATTAATACCAAAATGGTTAGAACTAATGCATGTATTTGACACACAGAAAATACATATAGGTATAATACAAGAGACGTGGCTTAACAATAATGACAAACTCACTAATAAAAACTATAACTTTTTTAGAATTGACAGAAATGATTTCTATGGCGGAATCATTTTTATTGTACACAAATCCCTCTGCTGCAACATAGTAAAAGAAATAAATACGAACTCTATCCAGTTAATGGCAATCAATAATATAAACAACCTCACTATGCCAATAACAATATATAATATATATTGTACAAATAACAAAATAACACAACATTTTTGGTCTGATCATTTATTCAACAATGACAGTGGCAATTCAATCATATGTGGCGATATGAACGCGCACCACATTCTTTGGAACTGTGTAAAAAATAATAGTAGAGGAAATGACATTGTTCAGCACTACACAGAATCAAGGTTTATACCGGTACTATTAAACAACCAATCATATACTGCGATACCAACATTACATGGGCAGCAATCTGTAATTGATCTCAGTTTCGCAACACCTACGATATTCAGTAAATTAGAAAAATGGTCTGTGGGAGTAGATGCCATGGGAAGTAATCATTTCCCAATCTTTATGACCATTAACCTTGATAAACCAAACCATCATGAAGGTACAAATATGAGAAACACCAAAAGAAAAACTCAAATTGGGCTCTATATGAAAAATGGATTAACAATGACCTAGAAAACGTTAAAAAATTACCAAAGGAAGAACAAGTAATTGAGTTTTCTAACATGATTAATCGAGCTGCAGAAATCTCAATACCATACATTAAAACAAATTTTAACGATCCCAAGAAGAATAATTTCTATACTAAACCATGGTGGACAAATGATTGCTCCTTGGCCATAGCTCAAAGGAGACTGGAATTTAAAAAATTCAAATTAAACATGACACCCGAAAATTACAATAATTATCATAAAGCACAACTAAGAGCTAGAGAAATCATACAGGGAGCTAAAAAACAAGGTTGGATAAAAACATGCCAATCAATAAATGGCAAAAAATCTACTCAACATGCATGGAAAGTGGTAAGAAGACTTAAAAATATGGACAAAAATATTGAAGGAGAAATGAAAAACGATTCTGATTTATGTGAAAGATTTATGAAACATATAATACCAGATTATGTCCCCCAAGCCCCAGAAATAAAGGCGCCTACAATAACTGAATCGAAGCACTCACTCGAACAGGACTTTACACTAAAAGAATTATTACTAGCAATCAAACTAAAGAAGAGCGATACAGCACCTGGAGTCGATAACATATCATACTCAATGATAAAAAATTTACCAACAGAAGCCTTAAAAATATTATTATATACAGTATATAACAATATTTGGAACAATAAAATTGATATGCCAGAAGAATGGAAGCATTTTAAAATTATAGCTCTTCTGAAACCCGAAAAAAACAAAAATGAAGAAGGTTCATATTGGCCGGTATCATTAATCTCATGCATAATAAAATTAATGAATCTGATGATTAAAAAGAGATTAGAATGGTTAGTTGAAAAACTACAAATCATCCCAAACTCGCAATACAGATGATTCTGTAAAGGGAGGGGATGCGAAGATTATTTGATTAGTTTTTATGTCAGATGTATATACTGCTAAGTCACATAAAGAAACAACCATTGTAACATCACTAGATATTTCAAATGCTTATGACAAAGTTTATTTAGCCTACCTGACCTATTAACCAAAATGTATAAATTGGGTATACCATCAAAATTTATTTTGCACTGCCATAAATGGCTAACAAACAGAAAACTAACATTATTCAGTCCAGAACTTAGTAAGGCCTACTCTATGCATACCAGCAGAGGGATCCCCCAAGGGAGTGTAATGAGCCCAATCTTATTTAACATATACATATCAGAAATAAATAAACAATTACTGCCAATAATGAAATCTCTACAATTTGCAGACGATCTTGCACTCTATACGTCAAATAAAGATGTTAACAGGGCTCGTGAAAACATGCAAGAAGCACTCAACATCATAGAGACTACTATTGATACATTAGGCCTACATCTTGAATTAAACCCAAACAAATGCAAAACTATGCTCATCTCAAGGAAGAGGTCGATAATAAATAACAAGGAACAAGGTTTTTACCTTAAAAATACACATATTCTAACAGTAACACAAATAAAGCTGCTTGGAATTATTATAGACAATAAACTGTCATTTAAAGGACACATTGAAAAAAATACCATGCCAGGGAATTAAGGACTTAAATATAATTAAACTACTAGCTTGTGGCAAAAAGGGTACACACCCAGATTTCCTTCTTCAAATTTATCATAGCCTCATTCGATCGAGATTTGAATATTGCTGCTACATATTTGGACATATCTCAAAGAATTCCTTACATAAACTGGATACAATACAAAACCAAGCCTTAAGGATCATAACTGGAGCATTCAAAACAACTCCTATTATAGGCCTACAAAAAGAATGTTCAACACCTCCACTTAAAATAAGAAGAGCAATGTTAACAGAAAGAATTACTTAAAAGATATTAGTTGACAATGAACACCCATCCTATCACAAAATGATTTATCTGAACCTAATCTCAAACATAAATGATTATTGGAGAAAAAGACCTAAGCCTAATTTCATTAACTGTATAAATGATATATCAACTGAAGTAGACATTTGGAATGAGTATATAATTAGATACCCAAAACACCATGATTTTGAAACACCATTCCAATTAACAAAAAGCAAACTTAGGTTTAAACACTTTATAGAATGCCAGGACATTCAAAAGAAAAATGTAAACCAAGATGCTCTCAGACCAATGTTTTATTATGACATAAACATAACCTAGCCTACAAAGACTTTGTTATTATTTACACGGACGGCTCAATGTCATCTGAAGGAGCGAGCGCTGCCTTCTGGATCCTATCTTTAGACATAGCAGAGAAATATAGCCTAAACAAAATTATATCAAGCTATTCAACAGAATTAATTGCTATATACAAAGCCATAGATTACATTACAGAAATTGAAGGAGATAAAATTGTCATATGCACAGATTCACAATCATCTATTAAAGCCCTAGAAAGCACACATGAAGGGACAGAAAAGAGCGGATTAACTCTGAAAATTATCCAAGACGCGCTTGAATCTAAGAAAAATATACCTAACTTTTAAATGGGTTCCTGGACACTGTGGCATACATCATAACGAAACAGTCGATAAACTAGCCAAAGGAGCAATTACATTAGGAATAGTCGTTCAGGATATTCGAATACCATATAAGGATTACAAGAGAAACAGACAAATCCACCACCACAACACATATAACAAACAATACCTAGAAACAAACAAGGAGCAATGGTACAAAAGCATCCAAAAAGAATATAAGAAAATCCCCTGGTTAAAAAATGCAAAACTGAATAGATTTGAGTTGACAAATATTTTCAGAATAAGGTTTGGTCATGCTAATTACAGCCTACATAAAATTAAAAAATACTTCACACCACTATGTATGAACTGCACGGAAAGGAAAAACGAGACTATAGAACACATAATATTAGAATGCCCTCATTACAACTACGCCAGAGAGCTATGCTTTAAAAAACCAGGAGATCTATTAAAAAATAGAATCATCAGAAGACAAGTAACTCTCGTAGACATAATACAAAAGGAAGACATTGAAATCTACAAGGAATTGAATGATTACCTCCGAATGATTAAGAGACCCCTGTAAACTTCACCAACACCGAACTCCCTACACCCACAACAATAACATAAATGTTTTCATTGTTAAGTAAATTCCTGGTTGGCGGGTTCTTCAATCTGTGGTCTCTCCCCTTTTCGGGCTTAGGAAAGTCTGCCTGACAGACCCCTGGCAGTGAAGTTGTCCAAAACCTGACCATTTCCAACAATCCTATTAAACCCTTAGAACATCCCAATCTTTAAAAACAAATAAAATAAAAGTAATGGAAACAAAACTAACCTAAATTAACTAATGTAACCAAGTAGTAAAAAAGTTTATGTAACTCCATGTGACTAACAAAATGTGTATTTTCAGCAAACTGTTTGAGGAAAGGAAGCAACCAAAGGAAAAATTTTCTGAACAAATTGAACCTCGCGGCTTCATGGTTTAATCCAAAGCCGGCCAAATTTGGCAAACCAGAAAAAAAAGTTTTGTGTGCACAGTCTAGTCTAACTGTCTAACAGGTTATTTTTTGTGTTTGTTTGTTCTTGTCGGGTTGTGTGGACACCTCGTCTACTTTCATGTTTATAACATAACTGTTAGTTGTAATTATATTAACTAGTGGACCACAATCTGCTTAGTAAGTTAAGAAGCTGGAGAGTCATGGGGTGAATAAGGTGGCACTGTCCACAATAAGCTCATACTTGTCTGGGAGGCAGCAGGTTGTTTCAGTTGAAGGAGCAGTGTCAGGTCAGTAGTAGAGAATGGCCACTTTCAAAACCAGGCACATGCCCTCAGATGCCATGTGCCGGGGCACACAGCTTCCGGTCTGGCAGATGGTGAAATAATCAATGAGGGGTGGAGATGGCGAGAGCGCGGGCGCTCGGTTGAACTAGATTTGCGCATAGATTAACTGGGGTTGAACTAAAAGTTGGCGTAAATTAAAAGTTAGTTCAAAACTGAAATTCGACGGTATTGACAAAACTCTAACAGTCGAACGAAATTAGAAGTTAGTTCAAAACTGAAATTCAACAGTGACAACTAAATTGATAGTTGAACAAAATTAAAAGTTAGTTCAAAACTCGCCATCTCCACCCACCATTGATTATTTCACCATCTGCCCGACCGGAAGCTGTGTGCCCCGGCATATAGCATCTGAGGGCATGTGCCTGGTTTTGAAAGTGACCATTCCCCACACGAAAGTAAAAGTTAAAATATTGCGCAGCCATAACAAGAGAAGGTGAATAGATGTGTTAAGTTGAAAAGATAGAATAAGAATGAAGAATGAAACATAACGCGCCGAAATATATGATTAAAAGTTCGCATAAATTAAAAGTTAGTTCAAAATTGAAATTCAACGGTGTTAACAAAACTCTAACAGTTGAACGAAAGTAAAAGTCAGTTCAAAACTGAAATTCAACAGTGTAAACTAAACTCCAACAGTCGGACGAAATTATTTGTTAGTTCAAATATTGAGCAGCCATAATAAGAGAAGATAAATAGATGTGTTAAGTGCAAAAGACGGAAGAAGAATGAACCACAACACGTCAAAATATATAATTGTAGTAAAACATAAGGTTATAATTTAGAGTATGGAAAGATAATTCAAACAGAATGTCATATGCTCAACACCAATAACGTAAGTAAAATTGTAGGTTAAAATTAACTGAACTTTTATAATGAAGTAGCCAGAACGCCATATGTCAATGTAAGCTAAATTGTAGGTTAGAATTGTATGTATATATCGTATGGCTAATTTAGCCAGCCACCAGGTTTTAGAATAAGAAAATAAATTCTGCGGTTTAGAGCAGCTGAGTCAGTATATGTAAAAAGATAAAACACTGAACACGTCTAATGAAGTAGCCATACCATATGAATAACGAGCAGGTAAGATGCAATCAACTCGAATGCCAGTAAATTAATGGTCGCGGCGCAATGAACAACATCCTTTTTATAACGGCGGTTATGACTCGACTTGTTTGGGTCGATGACTAGTCACCTCCGGTCGTTAACTCCATCTGGTGAAACTAAACATGGGAGCTGCCATGGAAAATTCTAACCTCAAACCTTTCTTTTCTATTAACTAGTTGTGTATCCGTTCTTCACATGTGGTGTGTGTACAGTTTATTAAACGAATGACATTAGTGATTTCACAAATTTAATATATAACCTTCAGTTGGTTTATTCTAACGTTTCTAGATATCAAGTTTTATGCTTAATAGCCACCAGGTACATTTGTCAAAATCTTGTTAAATCCATTTCTCATTTAGTCTAGAAGTTATTTCTATTGATGATCTTGTTGCAGTTTGATTAAACATTTATATATGTATGGTGATTTACTTTATAGTTCTATGAGTATAAACTCATAGACGATTCAAGAAAACTCAGACTTGTAAAAAATATTATAGATTCTTATGAAATCAAATACTATTGAATCCTTGATTGCGTGTGACGATAGCTATATACTAAATCCAATGCATTCCACCTTTGCATCTTGTTATACCCATGAAAGATATGTACATACATGTACAATATTAAATCCAAATTGAAAATTAGTTAAAATTTAATTCCCAAACCAAGTAAAACAATGCAACATCTGTCAGTAACGTATAGGCACCGCACCGCAGTATAGATATTAGGTTTACTTAATTCAATTTTTTTTTTGTCTTTAGACTTTACCCTTTTACCTAAAACCTCATGTGTTGCCAATGTATACAAAACCGAATAAATAGTGACATCCCATGTTAAAAAGTTATGTTGAAAAACGGAGAAAAATTAAGCATTGATGGTGGGATTAATTTTTCTTATTGCCACGGGAAGCGCTCTTTTTACCTTCTAAATGTCTAAATAAGTATATTTCTTTGTTTACACAAAATAAAAAACAATAACAAACTTCTGCAGATATGTTTTCAAACCATTTGATTCCATTAAATTAATCAGCATGATTTTTGAATGAAAATTACAGTGGTACTATGAGTGTTTTTTAGCGACTTTCTTACTTTTTCATAAGAACTCTACTCATTAAGTTCTTACACATTAATATTGCCCTGTCTATATCCGAACTATGTGAAAGATTGAGCAATTTATAAACGTCATTAGTTTTAACTACATATTGTGTTTGATGAAATACACCTCTTTTTGTTAGAACGGCAATGAAAGCTAAATTGGGAACTAAAATTAGTTTGTAATGATAATAAGAAACATTTTAAGATTTAAGTGTCAAAACTCGTTTTGTAATAATTTCCATAAATTATTTTAATATTCATATCTAGAACCAAGAATTAGTTGAATTTATTCACTATATAGACCAGTGAAAAGTTGAAGGGTTAGATATGAAAAAGTCTGTATTTAAAATTTTAAGTGTTGCCATCTGTGGTGAAAATGACAAACTGTCTAATCCAGCTGATTAAAGAGGATGGATAAAAAGGTAGAATTAAATATTCCCATAAGATTAACATTGACAATTTCTTTTACTATAAGGCAGTGGATTTTTTTTACAAACAATGTTTTAGAGCAGTCAAAATTGTTCTAATAGCAACATTTAACAATATCATATAATTTATTCAATCCCTTGTCGTGTGAAAAGAGATTTAAGATTGGTATTTTAGCACAACTTGACTACTTTGACATACTATGGGGCAAAGCCCTAAGGTCGCTAAGTCAATTAAAGTTGTAATGAACCTTCACACCACACTAGTCTACGACATGAAGAAAATTTAGACCCTTAGGTAAAGTCGTTATCCAGTGAAAAGAGGACAAAATAAGACCCATGAGTGTTACAGACAGAGTGACAGAGAGACAGACAGAGGGAAAGAAATTTAAATGATACCAAAAAATTAATTAATTAAACATCAGGCAGTTATATCTACTGTTAATTACATGACTCGCAAAAAATAATAAAAACAAGTTTTTTTGTGTCTTGTTAGTTGACATTTTTTATAAAACGTAGAAACATTAGAATTGAATCTGCCAAAATTGTGACAGTTTTTATTGCACTCTTTCACGGTGAAATTGACATTTTGGCCATTAGCTATCTATCGCTTTTTATTGACTTAATCATCATTTAGAGTCGATATAAGCTATGAACGAGTGAACGCTAAAAGTGGTATCGATGATATTTTTGCTGTAAAATTAACTTGTTGTTAAGTAATTTTCTTTCGATATTAGTGTTTTTATTTTTTCATGGGTTATTTAAACAATCATATGATTACGAAATAAATGTTTTTTTTAGAAATGTAATACAACAATAATTATGGATTTAAATGTGATCGATTTAGATCCATATAATCGGAATATTAAGTGCATTTTTCTCTGCTGGTTACTGTACAAATAGAAAGACTAGATGATTGACAAGTAAGTAATTTTATTGCAAATTGAAAGAGTGCTACGTGTAAAATTTGACCGCTATAGGCTTCAGCCTTTTTCAACATATTTAGAAAATACAGCCCTGACTCTATAGTCATACACTTCTCGATTCTTACTTTGGACAAGAGATGAAAATAAACTTGCAAGACTGGTTTATAATTTAGTACCGGTACTGTATATCATAACTGCTCGTTATATGCAACCTCCATTACTTTTCTTTACAGGAAGGCAGGTTTATCTGGGTATTAATAATACTTTCATCAGGATTGTTGTCTTTAAAACATTTTTCTAGCATATCCATCTTATTCTTTTTACTGCATATGTGTAAAATTTTGAGGCTGTCCTTAATACTGGCAATCGAGTGATTATAACCAATTAAATGTTGGCCAAATGTAGATTTTTGTTTGTTCGTTTCTTGGGCTAGGAATATGTTTTTTTAATCCAATGTTAAATTATTGTACAGTTTGTCCAACATAAGTACTTGAACATTTGACGCATTTTAATTAAATAGCAGTTTTCTCAGTTTCGTTTGATTCCTGTTTTTTTTTTTTTTTTTTTTTTTTTTTTTTTTTTTTTTTTTTTTTTTTATGAAATTTGTAAGTAATGTAGTATTACATATATTCTCACAGCTCAGAGGTCTAAAAATAGAATTCATATTTTCAGAGGTGACCATTTACAACGTCACGTCGCTGTTGAACATGAGGGGCGTCGCTACCGTTGTAATTATTGTCAATTAGTATTTACTCGTAAGGAACACAGATCTAGGCACATCCTAAGATCTTGTACTAATTTCCGAGCGAGAAGAAATGTAGCGGTCGCCCCTAGGGTGCTACCTCCTGCACCACCAGTTGAGGTAGCAGCTGACAGACTTGATCAACGTCCAGCTGAGAGAGCTTCTCCTGTCCCGCCCTTAGCACTTCCAGCTATTCAACGCCTTGGTAAGAAAAAATAATAAAAATACCCCATTGCAGTAGACTTGCATATTTAGCAAATTTCCTAATTAGTAATATTATTAATTTTTTGACCAGATAAACCTGTAAACCAAATTTTATCACATGCTTATAAATAAACATATTTATTTATTTATTTATTATAACAGTCACGTACAATAGTTATATATTGTGTTGACTTTTGCAGCCCTAAACAGATAGAGCCACCAGTTTATTCAAAACCCAATAAATTATTGGGCAAAGTGCACTTTATTTAGACTATAAAACTATTAATTTCTAAGTGTTTGCATGGGTGTGGTTTATAAACTCTACTACACTATAAAACGCATTATTTATTAAATATTCTCTTAGTTTTTTGTAAAATAAATTGATTTCATTATTATTTCTTATGCTTTCAGGGAGATGGTTAAACAATTTAGCTCCAGCGTAACATGGCAACTTATGGTAATTTTCAAGTCTGTGGAAACCAGTTCTGAATAAATTTTTATTTCTTGTATTATAATTATGAAAATGTGTGCCAATTTTTGAGTCACATTTTGTTAGAAAAAACTTAATTGTCTGATAAATATATAAACCTGCTAACGTTAAAATTTCCATACTACGAAAGGCTGATCGGCACGATTCTCTTCTGCCTATCTTGGCTAGGATTCGTACAGATTTCTTTTGTAGAATAAATACCCTTGAAAATTTGGAATCGGCACAAGCCCCCCATAAAGGTAATCCATAAGATAAATGTGGCTAAATTATGCCATAATAGGCTGTTTTTAAAATTTTTGTTCCACAATATTTCGAAAGTTTACGCATAAGAAATATTCCTGAGGAAATTTTCTTACAGACATAGTCAATATGGTGTTCCCAAGTTAAATTTTGTTCTACGTTTAAACCCAGAAATTTTACACAATTGACTTGTTCCAAAATGTGATCATTTATCATAATTACTGGGTTTTTGCTTTCATCTACATTTCCTAAATTGAAATTTATGTAGTTTGATTTTGAATAGTTCACTCTTAAGTTTAAACTATTAAAAAACTGAACACAACAATTGACCTGTGTGAAAGATACACTCTCTATATTTTCAGTTGAATCAGCTGTAAAACTGAGAGTTGTATCATCAGCATATTGTGTAATTTGATTAACATTTATTATTTCATCTAAATTGTTTACATAAAGTAAGAACAATACTGGGCCAAGGATTGAGCCTTGAGGAACACCATATGATATATTTTCTTTACCGGACAATTTATTTTGTATCAATACTTGTTGGGTTCTTCCTTCAAGGTAGGATTTAATCCACTTAAAAGAAGTTCCTCGAATACCATAATTTTCAAGTTTATTCAGAAGTAAAGCATGATCAACGCAATCAAATGCTTTACTGAGGTCCAAAAAGACACTTGTAGCCTTATGACCCTTTTCAAGTCCAATTAGAATGAATTCAAGGAAGTTATTTATAGCGTCGAGTGTACTGAAACCTTCTCTTAATCCAAATTGAGCTTTTGAAAGAATATTGTTATGATCCAAAAAAGAGGTAAGTCTAATATAAAAAAGTTTTTCTATGATTTTGCCAAAGATAGGCAGGAGAGCAATCGGTCGGTAATTACTCACGTCCGACGGATCTCCTTTCTTAAATATAGGTATGATTTTTGCCAATTTGAAATTTTCAGGGAAAATACCTTCTTCAAAGGACAGATTGATTAATTTTGTTAAAATTTTACTAATACTTGAAATTATCTGTTTTAATAACCACATAGAAAAACCAGTGATATCAGTAGATTTTTTTGCAGAAAAATGTTTGATAACATATATTAATTCCTCTTCTGTGACAGGACATAAAAACATAGATTTTGTGATAATGTTTTTACATTTTATTTCTTCGGGTTTAATGTCATTATTAATAGCTACGTTTGAGAAGAAAGAATTAAAAATTTGGGCTATACTTAAGGGGTCAGAAATATATTTTTCTTTCACTTTAAGCTTCATAGGTTTTTTAATTTGTTCTTTGTGACCATTTATTATATTCCAAGCAGATTTAGAAAAATTATTACATTGTTCAAGCCTTCTGTTAATATCATATGCTTTTGCTGCTCTGATTACCCTTCTATAAATTGTTCTATACCGTTTGTAAAATGTTTTAAAATTTTCATTTTGGGAGCTATAGAATATTTTTGAATAGATTTTAATGTTTTTTCTGGATACCAATATCCCCTTAGTTATCCACGTCGATGATCTCTTTTTTGGTCTTTCAACGTATGTTCGTAAAGGACATGCTTTGTCCAAATGACTAGAAAATGTTGACACAAACTCAGAAAATTTTTCCTCAACCGAATCTTTACTATTAACAGACAGCCAGGATTCATTTTTCAAAGATTCCTTGAGCTTTGTAATATTTTCTGGTAAGGTGATACGTTGTAACTTTTTTGTTGACTGTATTAGTTCAGGAGAAAAATTGTTTAGAGTAACCATCTGCCCAAAATGGTCAGAGACAGCTGTGTTTATAACATCAATGTCTATAAGACCACTTATATTTGAAATAACATTATCAATTGCAGTTTTAGAATTACCTTTTATACGTGTTGGAGAGTTTATAGACCATTGTAAATTAAATGAATGTAATAAATCTTTAAATTGTTTTACAGCTCTATCTTTAATATTCAGTACATCTATGTTAAAATCACCGATAATAATAAATTTTGATTTGCGTTTAGTTAAGAGCTGTAAAAGGAACTCAAATTTTTCAAAAAATGTGTTGATATTACCATTTGGAGAACGGTAAATACCAACAAGGCTAATTTTCCCATTTTTGCTTTTAAATGAAATACCAGTGATTTCTAAATTTTTGTCAGTAGAAAAGTTAAAATTTAATTTATGAAATACAATTGTGTTTTTAACAAAAATTGCAACCCCTCCTGATTTATAATATTTCCGGCAGTATATGTTAGCCTGGACGTAGTTCTGTAACTGAAAAAATTGGCAAGTTTCAGCGTTAAATGCATGTTCACTGATAACAAAGAAATTTGGATTTAATTCCATGCAAACAATTTCTAAAACATTAATTTTGTTAGTTGCACTTTGCACATTTTGGTGAAAAATTGAAATGTTATTTTTAAGTGAGGGGTTGTCTTTTATATTTACCCTCCCAACGACTGGTGGCTTTACCTGTTTAAAGAATCACATGGAACAGACAGATTTGAAATAGGAGTCTCTGGTTGAAGATCCATTCTCACTGAGCCGCAAAATAAAGGAGAACAAGTCTTGTCGTCTATGATCGAAATTAGACTGTCTTCATCACTACTGGTACTAGAATTTAGAAAGTTTCCACAAGTATTCACTTTGCAATAATCACTTTTCTTTAATTTAGATGGTAGAACCTTTTTGCCCAAGGGTACGTTCTGGTTTAATTCAATTTGTTTTACGCTTGGCAATAGTGGAGGCCAGTCACTCAATGATTTTATGTTTAAATTGTTCGTTGTTGTCACACATTTATCACTTTTGAGATGGTTCTCTTTTGTCATAGAGTCTTCTTTAATAGTTTCTGCGATAACGGACATTAATTTTCTTTTTCCATTCATGTTTAAATGTAAACCGTGAATTGTATGGTCCCTTCTATTCATGTTAAATTTTTTTACTGAAACAAAACTATTATTATTTTCTGTGGAAAGTGTTTTTAAATTTCTGTTCCATTCATTATTAATTTTGATAATTTTGTCATTTAGAAAAGGCTTATCAAATCTATGAAGGATGCCTGGGAATATTACGTTGGTGATTTTGCTAGTTTTATTTAAGACCTGAAAGTCTTCAAGAATGTTATTTTCAAATGTATTTAAGTTTGTTACATCATTTGTACCACCTAGTACGACCACATAGTCTTTTTTTGTAAATTTTTCTGTAAGCTTAGGCAAGTCTTCGGTCACTTGTTTAAATTTCGCATTTGGTTTGAAAATTGAAAGAACATCAAATTTTTCTTTTAGTTGGTCATGCAATAATTCGCCACACCTTCTTCCATGACTGTCAGAAACCATAATTACTTTTGATTTATTTTTATGTATTATTTCTTTATCTTTCTTGTTGTGTGGTTCGCATTGACATTCTACATTGCAAGATTCAATTTCATTTTCAAAACATGAAAATCTGTTAGAGGTCAAAATAGTAAACTTTTCTTGCAGTACTGGAAGTGCTTCACATTGTTTGGATTGTAATTTATTAATTTTGGATTTTTTTGATACTGGTACAGTTTTATAGGTGTTATATTCACAAACTTGATTGGGGCCATAATCTTGATTGCATTTGACATTTTCTTGGTCAGGTAATTCAATATTATTTACATCTGTTTTAAGCCTATCACAGAAGTTATCAATAACATTTCCACTCACTTTGATTTGATTTATTACTGACTTTGCATTGACTAGAAGATGTAAACCACACTCAAAGTATGATTTCTGTTGCAATGTTTTCGTTTCAACAAAGTTGGAATTACTTGTTATGTTGTTTGCAAGTTGTTCAGCATGCTTCTTGTTCAAACCAATGACACTGTCAAAGTGGTAGAAAGTATTGATGTCCCTTTGGTATACTAACAAGCTCCAGTGGGCTCCATTATAACTGTTTTTTACTTGTATTTCAGGACAATCATTTACACAAAACAGTACAAAGTTTGCTTTATCAAAGTCAAGGGCAGTTAAAGCTGTTAGATTTTCGTATAAAGTTCCATATTTTAGAAGCTGTGTGGTCGTAGGTCCAACGAATAGTATATCATTCCTCTCTTCTGTAACTTCATTACATAAACAATCAAAATATGACTGAAGATGAATGTCATTCAAATACAAATCATTATTGTGGCTAGCACCTGAAAGATTTTTGCCTTGTGTATTTTTTATTTCTCTTTTAAAATTACCCTGTTGTGATTTCAGGTTTTCTAATTCTTTGAGTAATTCATGTTTTCTCAGTTCTAACACTTTTACATCCTCTTGCATTTTACATATTTTTGTTTTTAGATTCAATAACAGTTTGCCATGCGATTCTGGGGTTTTAGGTTTAGATTCCAGGTCACTTTTGGCTTTTTGGCTTCTAGTTTGTATAATGGATTTAATCATTTCAATGCTAAAACTGTATTTATTTCTGGGAATTTTTAAATTTTACTTGAATAGTTATATCAGCTGATGTATTTTGACTAAGATACACAACTTCAAAATAGGTTATATGCACCTTAATTCTATTGTTAATATTTAACTGGAGAGTATAATTTAGACATTTGATTGAATTTCGTAAAAAAAGTCCTTAAATTAATCTTATAACTAAAAATCACTTACTTTCTAAGATATTAATTTAGAATTTAACACTTTTTAAGGAGCACAAATTTTGCACTGTTCACAACAACATCAGTCAGCTGTCCTCTGATAAAGAAATAAATGTCTAATCTCTTTATGAAAAACTAGTGGTTCATAGGGGCAAAAGCTGCTAATTGTAATATTAAAATAGCATGAACCATATAGCGTAATACCATTTCTTTTACAACGAAGGTTTGTAGAAAATTTTATTTTAATGTGAGGTATATAATTTTTTAACAATACCGTTTGAACAGACCACTCGCCCCCCAAGTACTCTTATCAATCCTGTACTATTAGGTCACCCATTTGTAAATGCTCTATTTTGTCTGTTGTTAAACTCATATAGATCTATGGAAAAATAAGTTTTGAAAGAAATTGCAGTCCCTTAATTGAGCTGTGATGGCTTTTTAATATAACATATAAAAGCGGCAATGAAGAAAAATTGATTTTTTAGCTCTTGTTAGTTCTTTTTTATGTTTTGGTCTCAAAATTTAAACACAGCACCTCAAAGTGTATCTTTACTAGCTATAAATATTCATCCCTCCTAATCAAAACTATTAATTTTTTGTAAACAAAGCAGATTTTTTTTTTTTAATAACTACATAAAGAATATTTAAGGAGAACCTTTCAGAAAATAATCATTCTACATATTTCCCATTTTGTTGTCAAGTTTTTCAACTGCCGCATCATTCAATATGATAATTTGACACCTTTAGTCTTAAAATAAAACCAAAACAATGGAAATAATGTAGGTGTTTCTCAAACCACAATTCATCATCCATTGCATGTCTATCAACGATCAAGGCATTTTATGATTTGCATACACGCTCAGTTTTTTTTTTTTTTTTTACAATTTAAATTATAGTAAGAACAGTAAAATCAGTAGTAAATTTGTAATAGTACGTAAGGTTAACTCTCCTAGTAGAATTTTTAATAGCTCAAAGCAACAAAATGTCTTATTATAGTATTACCACTCTAGTATTAATTTTTGTCATTTCACCAAGACTTTTAATATAAAACTCCTATTATCTTCCTGCGATTTGCAAAACACTCACAATTTTGCCCAAGAAATTTTGCTGACAGAAATATTATATAGATTGCTTCTCTTGGTGTGAATTATTATGTTATCTTCACTCAGTATTTATTTTTATGAATAATAATGTGTTTCTTGTTTTTTATAGAAATACATCGTGAACCTTTGCTTCCTGCAGCGGCGGTTATGCTACCGTTTCCCCCTCCAAGGCGAGCGATTGTACAGGAAGCTAATGTTAGGGCAGAGCAGTGGGTAGAAGAGGAAGGAATAGTTGAGATCATAGAGTTAGATAAGGTAACTATAAATTATATTAAAAAATTAAAAATTAGTTTAGAATTAGAAAAAACAACAAACACACAATAATACCATGCTTTATCAAAAATATTAACACATCTTTATTGTTTAAAAGATTAACGTATTAGTTAATTAACTTGTTAATTAACTGTAGTTAATTAATTGTAGTTAATTAGTTAATTAACTGTATTAGTTTGTGAACATAACATGTCTGGTTTGTAAACTCATCCAAAATAAATATGAAATTACACATTTGTATTAAATTTGGTCTTGATCAAACCATGTTTACGAGAATTATTGTGTCTAAAGACATATATTTACCGCGAAGCTGAAGTCATTAGCCCGTGCCCGGCCTTGCCGCAGGCTCATGTTGCTCTGCTATTAACTGGATGTTACGATTACGGTTACGGGTTACGACCGTAAACCGTTATTGCTTCCTGACGATTTTGGTCCGTTTTAGTTTACACAACTTCGTCTTATTGATGTCTTACAGAAAGTCTCGTTATAGTAAAAAAAGTTAAGCTTTTTGTTATGAGGATTTACTTGTAATTGCAAAGTTTACAATTGATATCTATAACACTAAATAAATTCCTTTAAAAATACATACGATTTTCAAGAAAAAAGCTATTTTTTTTTCCAATGTGTATTTTCAAAATGGCGACCATTTTAAAATTTTAAACTAAAATATTTCAAAACCGGTACATTTTATAAAAATTTTATTAGACACAAAAAAGTTGAAGAATTTAATTATCTAACCAATGGTACCAAGTTCGTAAGGATCTGACAACAAATAACAGAGTTATTGAGATTTTTTATGCATAAAAACATTGATTTAGCATTGTAATTAATGAAAATTAAGGTAATTTCAATTGAAAAATCTCAATAACTCTGTTATTTGTTGTCAGATCCTTACAAACTTGGTACCATTGGTTAGATAATTAAATTTGTTAACTTTTTGTGTCTAGTACAATTGTTATAAAATTTACCGGTTTTGAAATATTTTAGTTTAAAATTTTTAAAATGACCGCCATTTTGAAATTACACATTAGAAAAAATTAACTTTTTTCTTGAAAATGGGTATTGTTATGATGAAGATTCATGTCAAATATTAACTTAATATAATTATCCATTACGGAAATACAAATTATTTAGTGTAAAAAATAAAATGGTGGCTAGCAGGTTAACGAAGCATTTTAGGACATATGTTTACAGGAATTTTTTTTTTTGCTTATTTTGATGTGGGCAATAACCTCCTGGATTCCTGAAACAGTTTTTCCGAATATCCTATATATGTATGTTTGTATATGATGACATATATACATATATATTAGAGACGAAAACAAAATATTAAGTTTGTATCAAGGTTTATCCAACGTTACCAAAAACTCGAAAATCACTTGATAATTGTAGGAGGAGTTTTTAACACAGAAAAACCATATGAAATAAGTACTGTATAGACGTAAACTAGGAGTACGCTTATTTCCCAACGGCAATGCCAATACAAAGATGTGATACAACATGCAAATTTATTTAACTAAGTACAGTGACCGGCTCATGAGAATGCACTTGATCCATCAGTAAACAATCATTTGGAATAACATCCAAGCTATTCAAATAATAATAACAGTTTTTTTTGTGTCTCGATAGTTGATATTTTATATAACGTATAAACATTAGAATTGAATCTGCCGAAATTGTGGCAGCTTTTATTGCAGTCTTTCACGGTAAAATTGACATTTTGGCGATTAGCTATCGCTTTTTATTGACTTTATCATCATTTAGAGTCGATAATATAAGCTATGAACGAGTGAACGCCAAAAGTCATATCGATGATATCTGTTCCTGTAAAATCAACTTGTTGTTAAGTAATCTTCTTTCGATATTAGTGTTTTTATTTTTTCATAGGTTATTTAAACAATCATATGATTACGAAATAAATGTTTTTTTAGAAATGTAATACAACAATTATGGATTTTAATGTGATCGATTTAGATCCATATAATTTCGAATATTAAGTGCATTTTTCTGGGCTGGTTACTGTACAAATAGAGAGACTAGATGATTGACAAGTAAAATTGAAAGAGAAAAAACTAGAATATTTTAAGGTACCGAAAAATGGGGTCAATAAAAATACTTTTTTACCTTTTAACTCTTGTATTTACTTTAATTTTCAAGTTTATATTTTCAATGCTAGTTCATTATTCCGGTTTCGGTTTCCTCTACACAAACCACTCATCAAACAGTTCTCTTTAAATTAATAAGCAGAAAAAAAATAAAACGTAATTGTTTCTATTCACCTCACAATTTGGGGTGAACAGAAACACTTGACTAAAGCATGGCTAAATAAACACTAAATAAATTAAATGTCGCTATTTTACAGTTACAGGGTGAATAGAAACATTACATACTGGGCCTATCATTGTAATTAAAACATCCCACTTTAGCAAATAAATAAAAAATTTTCAAAAACGTTAACAAATTTATGCAAAAGCTCACACAAATGAATCGAAACTTAAATAAGAATAAAACTGGGCATGGTTGAAATGAAAAAATATTAATAATGAAATCAAACAAAAATAAAATTTATAAAAAAGAGTGTTAATATTAACCATGGTTATGCAAAATCATGACGTAAGCAAACTTTAAAAATAATTAATTAATTGTCTATTCTTAGGCCACGTTAGACAATAAATCCAGGTACTTGTATAATGAAAAATGCGTAAAGAAATGTACAAATACTTTTGTACAAACCTTACAGCAAAAAATATAACAAAAAACAGTATTTTCACGTTACACGATAGACGTTTAAACATATGTATACAAATATCTTATTTGTATTAAAGTACGATAGGATATATTTAAAACGGTAAAATAAAAATATACCCCCGTCGCAGCAGACCTGCGTACTTAGCGAATTTCCAAACGATCTTGAGATATTGTATTTTCCCCATAAACACCATAGGAATGGGTATGTAGGTTTGCTGCCTTGGGATGTTGTTAAAAAATGTTAGTTTTGTTAGGAAATTTAATAGTTACGTTAGGTAAATGTTAAACTGTATCAATATTCGGCCCTTTCTAATTTACCCCATAAACCCCATGGGGGTGAGTATGTAGGTTTGTCGCCATATGGGTGTTGTAAGCAAATATCAGTTAAATCCTACCTAGTGAATGTACATACCAAATATTATCAAGTTATGGTGTTCTTTTTATTTGCCCTATAAACCCCATACGGGTGAGTACGTAGGTTTGCCGCCATGTGGGTGTTGTAAGCAAATTTGTGTTGAACACTACCGAGTGAATGTACATACCAAATTTTATCAAGTTATTCCAATAAATAAGCGAGATACAAGGTTTAAATGATTTCCCATAAGATTAACATGGAAAACCTATTTTTGGCTTTTCTCCGTAATCTGTTACGCCAAGTTAAAAATTCAAAATACTAAATTGTTTGTTTAAATGGTTTCAGTTAAAATTGTTAAATTTTTAAAATTAGGCTCCAAAAATACAAAAAAACCCATTTTTGACCTTTTCAAAACCCCATAAAACTCTGTTTCCATAACCCCGATGCTGGTTCGCGAACTCATGAAAATAGACCTAGTCTTACTCTCTTTGAATCTTATCAATTTTATGCCAAAACAATTGCAGACCTTCTCTAACGACGCAGATTGATATTTTAAAAACTTCCTTACATGTTTCAAAAGTAATAACTCAATATATTAATGTATAAATGTTAAAAATGTACTAATGACCTAAGTATTATTACTTCAACTCTATTTGTTTAGTTGGCAAATTACATTTAGAGCTATTACTAATTGATAACAATTACATGACTTTCACAGTTCCCGGTGCCCAAGAAAGGCTGGAGGTCAACTGTACAGTTCCTGGGAGAAAGCGAAATGGAGTTCACTCGTCATCACTGTATAACAGTTTCGTCAGCAGCCATCTTCGTCCTTCCTGAACGTCTACTCCCAAAGTGACAGCTTTGAACCAGGTGGGAGAAAAGGCGGAGAACGTTTGTAGTTATTCAGAAACATATTTGGTTGGCCTTAACGATTTATTTTACTTTCTTATTTTATTTCAAAAATCTTCCAACTTATCATAGATGATAGGCATAAGATAAGTTTGAAGTTGGGTGCGGTTTACTTCAATAAAATTTTGTAGGGATTTATGAGTTTATGTGAATGTAGGCTAACTGTATCTATGCAGTTGTTAGTCCTCACTGGGCCTAACTAATCTCTTTTTTTTTGTTATTGCTTGCATTTAGTGGTGTAAAATACTTTGGTATTTAAATCTCGTCATAAATACCCAAAATCCATAAATAATTGGGTATTTTGGGTATTTATGAAATTGAGTAATATTAATTACATATACCCAAAATACGTTATTATTATCATTCTATGATATATTAGGATACACTTCAACAAATTTACCATTTTCTCAATGATTGAGTAACTTATTAATATTGCCCTATCTAAAATTTTGTAAAGAGTAACTTAGGATTTTTTCGTGTGTTTAAAAAAAGTGTATGATCTAATGGCTAGGTAATCTTATTATTGCCAATAACAGGGCTTGTAACCGGTTATTTTTTTGTTATTTTTTGCCCTTGGTTATTTTTTGCCCTTGGTTATTTTTTGGAATTTGGTTATTTTTTTGGGGATTTTGGTATTTTTTTATTTTTTAGGGCAGTTAGATTTTTATTGATCAATTAGGATGAAGCTCGTAAAATCAAATAAATGTTTAAAAAAGGAAAAAAAGTAAAAAATGATTGGGGAGAATTTTTTTTTATTTAAAAACTTTTTAAATATTATTACAGTACACTCTTGTTCATCGGAACTAATGTGGCGGACGGCCGGTTCGGATGTCAAAAAATTCCGATGAAGCGGAGTCCATTGAGTCATCATTTCTGCCCGTACGGTGGCCTATCGTCATTGTATTCATTCTTGTTTTTAAGATAACACAAGAGATTTCATGGAAATAAGGCACTCAAACTTTGAACATGGTAACAATGAACCTATAGTAATAAAAACAACGCAGGAAATAAAGATCCAAAATCTTTATTCTCATATTCCATATTCATATTCCACTCATATTCCAGCAATCAACTGACTTCCACGTAACACAGGTGCAGTCGCGACGCGAGACTGAATGACAGTTTGGGAAACAGTCGAAGAGGATGTTCACATCCTGCCCCCTTCCTCTTTCTATTTTTGTGCGAATACTCCACGGCCTTGTAAATCACATCGATGGGTACAGATTAAGGAAAACGCCTGATGACGTTTGATGCAAAATGTGATACTTCACTGTGGTGCGGATAGAACGAATGGAAATTGAAGGCGCTAAAACGGAAAATTATTTATTTCGTAAGAAAAAAAAATTAATAATATCCAGATTTTCAGTTCCGATGAAGCGGAGTTCCGATGTCGCCGAGTCCGATGAACGAGAGTGTACTGTATTGTCAAGTCAAGTCAAGTCAAGTGCTTTATTCATCATATAAGGTTACATGCGTGAGCAATGCTCAGTAACAAATGACATGTCAATATACATCTTAATACTTATTAATATTAACAAATTTTATGTTAATAGGTTACATAAACATGAAAATAATTTATGAAACTAGTTACATTGAAGATATATTCTAATTACTTATTGTGGTTCAAAAAATCTTTTACAGAATAAGGACAAGACTGTACTAAAGTGTCAAATAATTTGTCTAAAAATATTCCTTTTTTTACTTCCTTCTTTAACTCGACCTGAAGATTATTAAATAATTTAACCGCCATGTAATATGGGCCTTTTTCAACTAAAGCTAATCTGTGTTTTGGGTACCGCAGGTTTTCTTTATTCCTAAGGTCATGAGTATGATGGTCATGAGTTCTAGCATTTTCAAAGTACTCAGGATGCTACTTAAAAAATTTTAATATCTCATAAATATATAATGCTCTCAAAGTTAAAAGTTTATGGGATTTAAAAATTGGCTTGCATGATTCTCTGTATTTAATTTTGAAGATAGTACGGATGGCCTGTTTTTGCAACTTAAAAATTTTTTCTAAATCAGATGTGGCTCCCCATAGAATAATACTGTATCTGACAATTGACAGAAAATAGCCATGGTACACGTGGAGTCCTATACGAGTGTCAGTGATACTTGCTACTATTCTAATAGCAAACAGGGATTTACTGAGCTTTTTTCGTATATCTGATATTTGTTCCTGCCATTTTAAATTTTCTTGTATTGTGAAGCCTAAAAATTTGACAGATTTTGAATTTAAAGCCACCTCTTTGTTAGGCATGTTAAACTCCATCAAATCCGATGTTTTGGAATTAAAATTTAAAATTTTGGTTTTTGAACAATTTAGACTTAGACTGTTATATTTTAACCAATTAGAAATTTCAAAAACTGTGTGTTCTGTTTTCAGTTTTGCTTGTGTTTTTGTTTGTTCCCTAATCAAAGCCGTTGTATCATCTGCAAACAAATAGAGTTGTGTATTTATATTGAAGGGCATGTCATTGACATATAACAAAAACAAAAGTGGTCCCAAGATAGAACCCTGCGGTACCCCACATTTCACCTCATTCCATCCTGAAAATGTAGGAACATTGTCATCTCCTGTTATTTTCACCCTTTGATACCTATGTTTCAAATAACTTTAAATCAAGCTAATTGAAGCTTCTGTGAACCCGTAATACTTTAACTTAGCAAGCAGTAAGCTGTGGTCAACACGGTCAAAAGCCTTGGACAAATCACAGAAAATTCCAAAAATACTCTGTGATTCATCCAAGGCCTCCAGCAGTTCCCCAACTAACTCAAACACCGCCATCTGGGTGGATCTTCCCTGCCTGAAACCAAACTGTTTGTCATTAAGAATTTTGTTTTCTTCAATATATTGGACAATTTGATTAAATATAACCTTTTCTAATATTTTGGAAAATGCCGGAAGCAGGGCCACTGGACGATAATTATCTAAAAGTTTTCGGTCTCCTTTTTTAAATATTGGAAAAATAGTTGATAACTTCAATTTATTTGGAAAAATGCCTGTATTTAATGTGGTGTTTACGATGTGTGTGATAGGATATATAATTTTATTGCTAATTTTCTTAATTATCGAGACAGGAATTTCATCCCACCCAGATGATTGCTTGTTTTTCAGACTAGTCACTATTTTATCAATATATTTACATGAAACTGGTGAAAATTTGAACTTTATATCAATATTTATTGAACTTATCATTTTTGTACTATGAATAGCACTTGGTATTCCAGTTTTCTTTGAGGAGTCCCAACCAATGTTACTGAAATAATTATTAAATGTTACAGCTATTTTATTTTTTTCTCTAACTAACATGTTATTGCTATTTATTATTTCACTGCAGTGGCAACCATCTTCCAAAAATCCAACTTCTTTTTTAACCACTTGCCAAGTGGTCTTGGCAACATTTTCTGATTTTTTTTAATTTTGAAGAAATAAACCGTTTTTTTGCTGCAATAATAGTTTTTTTGTAAATCTTGTTGTAGTTTTTGAAATAAGTGTGAAACTTTGGATCAGAGGTTAATTTCGACTTTTTATATAATTCTTTTTTATTTGCACAAGAAATTTTTAATCCTTTAGTCATCCAATGAGCTTTTATTCTTAAATTATTAGATTTAAATGTTTTTAAAGGAAAACTCTGCAAGAATAAGTTATAAAATGTAGAGAAAAAACTATTATATGCTTCATTGCTACTCTTGCAGTCAAGGGTGTGTGACCAATCCTCCTGACTAAGCAAGTCTGAGAATTTAGCAAGCCTTCCCTCTGAATTTATTAGCCTTGTGGATATAATTTTTCTTTTGGTTTTTAAATGGCCATCTTTAACAAACAACAGCTGAGCTGTATGGTCAGATAATCCTAGTTCTATTACCTCTCCTTTAAATGTTTCTTCCCCAATATTTGTAAAAATGTTATCAATACATCTTTCAGAATGACTAGTTATTCTTGTGGGCTCAAAAATAGCTGCTCTAAAATTGAAAGATTCAAGAACTGAATTAAAAGTTTGTTTTTCATTGTCATCAATCATCTGGTCAATATTAAAATCGCCACAAATAAATATATTCCTTTTTCTTGCAGATTTTTCTAAAAAGTTGAGAATATTCTTCAATTGATCTATTAATTGAAAAAACTTACTACTGGGAGTTCTGTACACAGCAATTATCAAACAATTGTTGGTAATGTGGCTATTGCTGTTATACTCAAGATTTGTCCCTACACACTCGAAAACCGATTCAATATAGAATTTATTTATGTCTGAACAAGCGGTTGCTTTAATGTTGTTTCTAGCTAGTATACAAGCTCCTCCTCTCTGTTTTTCACTCTTCATATTGATTGAGACAAGTTTATAGTTATTTATCGAATTTGCTATAAAGTAATTTGATTCATTCAGCCAATGCTCATAGAGGGTTATTATTGCTGGACTTATTTTATTAGATTCTAGAGCTAGTTCCAGATCATTCTTTGAGCTCTTAAGACCTTGTATATTAATGTTTAAAATTAAAGGTGATTTATTATGTAATACACTTATACCTCCATCTATTAAACCTCTGGGACCATTGCCTGACCTATCTCTAAAAAATGTGATACATTTTTACATCCTGCTTTTACATGTTGAGACTCTAAAACTATGGGATTAATTACATTATTCTGCTTTACACTATCTGAGAACAAGAGAAAGCCAGGAGTGACACGTGCTTCATTCCTCACTGCATCACAACAACTTGAACTTTTTTCACTCTCATTGGACTTCTCCCCACTTGACACTGCCCTACCGCAAATGCTGTGACTGGACCGCTGTTCTTCCGGTTGGTTGTCGATGTCATCTGTACTGGGCTCTGCAGCTTCTTGATGTCTCATCTCCACAGAATAAGGTTGGTTTGGTGTCAAGAGCTCTGAAATTCTTTCTGCCAGGAGTTGGTGCGACGGTCTGGTTCTCAAAATAACAATAGTTATCTTTGCTTGTGTTTCTTCTTGAAATTTTAGGAGATTTCTGATAAACAGTTCAGGTGGTAACTTATCCCTCACACATCCCATTGGAGGACAAATGAGTTGTGTAAAACCCTTTCTTTTAAAATCCTCTGTAAGACTTTTAAAGGCCTCTCCATAGTCAAATTTTGTAGGTTTGTCGAAGTACTTAGGTTTAGTAACCAGTCTGTATATAGAAGGTCCACGATGTATTTGCTGATACGCTAGGTTCCTGGTGATGAAATTGTTGGTTGCTGGTTTACCACAATACTTTTTAAACACCACTGCTACTCCTGCAGACATGTTCTTTTTATCTTCTATATCAGCTGAAATACAATGGGAAAATGCTGTATTTTGGTGACTGGAAAAATGTTTAATCGCCTCCGTCATGTTAGCCTCAATAATCTTGATGTTTTTGTTGATTGTATTAGGTAAGAAGCCTTTGTAAGTAAAACGACTATCTGGAGGGGGGATGGGATTCAACTTGCTTGCTTCATTTGACGAGGTACCTGAGGTTCTAGAAAGCCAGTTAGATATGCTCCTACTCACTGTTTTTTCCCGTTCTGGTTTAGATGAAGCCCGTTTTCTTTATAATGCTTGGTGGAATTTAATAAATGATTGAACATTAAGTACTTAATGTTTAATTCCATTGATAGTGCCAACAGAGTGGAATTGCATTGTTCAATCTCAAAGAACTTAAATCCATCTTCAGGTTGATGGTATAGATAGGGTAGCTCTGTTAGTATAAATTCAGCGGAAACAATTTTATTAAGCTCTTTAATCTTCCTGGCAGCATTTTGGAAGTGACTTGGTTCTGTTCTATTTGTTCCTCCAATTAGCAGAATAAGGTCATCTTTTCTAAAACTTTCTTTTTTCTTTTCCAGTTGTTCCAATACAAATAAAAATGAGGCTCCAGGGTAACATGTTGATGTGACTGCATAATGGGGCATAAGAGGTGCTAGTATTCCTGCTAAATCCCTTGCATGACTGTCGCCTGTTATATACAACTTAGGTGTTTCTGGATTCAAAGATATTGATGTATCATTTGCATGTTTGCTATTATTATTTGTGCTTGATTCTCTTTCGCTATAAACAGAAAAACTTGTGTGTCTTGCCTCCGTGATATCAAATTTATTTTTCACTAATTGTTTTAGTTTAGTTTTTTGTGGTTTTGCCTTGCTGCAAGGCTGAGATTTTGGGAGGACTTTTGGAGTCTTCAAATTACCAGAAGAGCTCTCCAAACTATGTATAGTATCCGAGGATTGTGTTTCTTCTAGAAGGTTAAATCTATTACTAACTTCAGTCTTGTCCCTAGATTTAGTACTTCTTTTAACTTCTTTGTTATTAGTTCTTTTCTTCTTATTTACTTTTTGCCATTCATAATCCTTGTTACTTTTCACAATTGTTACTGGAGTGACTCTTTTATTACAGGTTTCATTGTTAGATTGAATAATGTTAATAGATTTTTCACTAATAGCCTGAGTGATATCTGAGAAGTGATTTTCGTACTCATCACCTGTATTAATCATGTGGGTGTTGTACCACTCTTGCATTGATTGCTTATTGTTGAGTGGATTTTTACAAAAGCATTCTATAATTATCTTTGTATACATTAGAACATTTAGACCACACTCAAAACTATTTTCTTGTTGGGTACAAGGCATATACACCAGATTTACAGCATTAAAATTCAGGTTTGCCATAAGTGACAATGCACTGGGTTTGTTCATGTTAGAGTTTGTGTCAAAATGATAAACCATGTTCAAGGTATTGTCAAAAACAAGAAGGCTCCAATGTGAGCCTGAATCCTCCTTTGATGGATTTACGCAATTGTTCAAACAGCATAATACATATTTGAAGCTTTTGAACTTTAAAGTTATCATTTCAGTCTGCGCATCTTCATAAGTGCCGTGTTTCAAAATTTGTGTAGTTGAGGGGCCCAAAATGAGAACTGAAGATTCTAGTTTTTTGTCCTGACTAAAAGAATGAAAATATGATTGAAAGATTGTGTCATCCAGCCACCGGGCCCTAGACCAGGCTGCTTCATCTGCTCTAAGTAACTTGGATACTTGAGAGACTGAGTCCACATTATCAGTTTTCACCACTTTCTTCTCAAGTTCAACTATCCTAGACTCCAAGTAAAACTTTGTTCTAAGAAGGTCCTCTATTTGATTAGTGAATTTCAACTTCTCACTATCCAGTTTATCAATGAGAGTTTTTGCAAACTCCTCTTTTTTCTGTAGCTCGTTTTTTAGGGTTTCAATAATATTTATTGAGAGTTCGCATTGAACAGAAGAGTCTATCATTTGAGGTCCATAGTTAGGGACGGGAAAAATTTCTTTTGTTTACTCCATCAAGCGAGTGTCAGATTCAATAGAATGATCGAGAACACATTTCAGTTGCCCTTCAAGAGTCACATTGAGCTCCTTTAATCGCCGGTTTTCTTCTTCAATTTCAAAAAATGAGGGTGGTAACAGCTCTCTTGACTGTAAAGACGAGTTAAGAGAAACATCCAAAGAAGTGTCAGACGTTTGATCACAAGATGGAGGTGTGGATATTTCACAGGAATCACACATGTCATCTGCTGAAGACTGTGATGATGCTTGATGATTGCCTGAAACTCTTGGAGATAACAAAGATCTCATGGTGACAGGGTGCGGTCCTGAGTGTTTAATATTGCTTCCAGTTATAGTAGATTTGTTTGAGTCAGTTTTTATAGTAGAATTACAATTCCTTCCAAGGCAGCGCCATGTTAGTTCTCCACTTTTAGCTACGTAATTCAATCTATACTTAAAATTGTTATATATAATATGAGGTTTTCCATTTTTAGTTTCTTCGATTTGGAAGTCCATTTTTAGAAAGCACAATACTCAGTTACGACAAGAAATGTTATCTTATTGGAGAAAATTTATGTCATAAACAAAATTATTACTTGTTATAGGGTCAACAGTAACTCGTCATTGAAATTTTATACTCTTTGGCCTGTTATGAATTTTGTTACTCCATGTAATATTCCCAAATCTAGAAAAAGAACTGTCAGTTCGTTCAAACGTCGTCTGTTGAGTTGTTGATGTTGTAAATCATGGGTGGACATAGAAAAAAAAGAATGATTTGGCGGTTTTTTTATGTTGTGACCTGTTAATTAAGGTATTTGTATTAAAACTAATCAATACTATCACATTTATAAATGAAAATAATAGCTTCAATACTTAAATTGCCGATGTTGTCTATAACTACATCCCACTCACTGTACGTTGTAGGTTATGTGTCCCCACTTTTACACAGCCTATTTCTGGAAAACACTAACTTTTAAGCTAATTATTCAGCACCGAAATTCAACCCACTTCACTAATTATCAGCCATCTTGACATTGCTTTAGTAGATGATTAATTACCTAGTTTAAAATTATCCTACAACATTTTTATTGCTTATATATGTATATATATATATATATTTAACCCTCCAACTGGCACACTGTGAACTCTGTAGTGGCAAGGCCATTTTTGTGATTTTGCAATCATATTTTCTAAAAATCATAAAAATCAACCAATGGAGCCAACATATTGAACTATATACTTGAATTGTTTGGAATATAATGTAGGCTAGAATTTAAGAATGGCAAAATAAAAAATAGCCGAAATATAATTTTTGAGATGAAATAGAAAATATACAAAAATATATATTTTTGTATTAAAAAAGTTGAAAGAAAAACTTTGCTTCAGGGGCAGTAAATTTTTTATATAAAATCCAAGATATATGAAATGTTCACAATTTATTTCCCTACACAGAAATGTAAACACATTGAAAATGCAATTAATATTTAAAAATGGTAACATTCAACGATTTTATGCAATAAGTTTTATACAGAGGTAAAACATCTTTTTTTTATAAAGGAATCTCAATAAACTACATATTGTTATGAAGGCAATTACATTGGGAACAAAATAAAGTAAGGTTTATGTGGATGAAATGGTTATATCTAATATGTTTTGTAACTTTTATAAAATTTTATTTTATTGTTGAAATTTTTTTATCTACAAATGTATATATTATTTTACAAACACATATTATCCAAAAACTAACTATGTGAAATGATTGAAAATTTATTCCCCCACATGAAAATATATAGTTTTAGGAAAAAACACCAAAAAACCAATATTTTATAACGTTTTATATGCTAGATAGGCCTAAATGTTTAAGGTGCTGACTCAATAAAATTCATCAAGACTGAAATACATCCTTTTTTAGTATAAACGATATTTTATATTCAACAAACCTAGTCCCTTTGATATTTAGTTATTCATGTAATACAAAATAGACATATATATCCACATAAATACAGGTAAACAATTGATTGTAGGCTATATTCTAAATAGGCCTAAGAAATTTTTGAATAAAATAGAAAGCAAACTTTTTTGGGAAATTCTTTTATTATAAACAAACAAAATTGGAAATGAGGGATCATGATG
This sequence comes from Neoaliturus tenellus, assembly GCA_030545055.2. Taxonomy (NCBI): domain Eukaryota; kingdom Metazoa; phylum Arthropoda; class Insecta; order Hemiptera; family Cicadellidae; genus Neoaliturus; species Neoaliturus tenellus. Next base: position 37,928,174 of record CM061535.1, read on the forward strand.
ATGAGTGGAACTTGTAAAAGCCATATATATATATATATATATATATATATATATATATATATATTTATAATATACAAAATAGTACAAAAATCACATAGAATGAAGCAAACAAACTTTTATTGAAAAAAAAATCAAAATAAAATAAAAAATAGTAAAGTAGTCATAAATAATGGTAACTGGAATATACAATAATCACATAAAATATACAAAATCACATAGAGTGAAACAATCAAACGTTATTCACAAAAACAATGCTTCGAATATCATCTTCTCTCTTTGATTTGAGGCCAACTCAAAATAACACTTTTGTTTACAAACACCAAACTTGTGTTTCTATAACTAATAAAAATAATGTCTAATCATTGCCAATCGGATGTAATTTCTCAATATTAGCACAATAATTACCTTCCAAACTAAGTAAAACCCAATTCACAACTCATAATTATAAGACAAACTGATAAAGCACTTCTAAACTCGCACTCAGTTTACAAATTCTTCCACATTGCTGCTACAAAACAAGGACTGAGGTTATCCAGCCAGCAAACATTTAATCGAAACATCAGGTGATTGCAATGACACAGATAATGAAATCTGACAAAACGTAATTCCACATAACACGGAATTTAATAGGCTTCATAATGATATATTAAGCTATACGAGAAATTGTATATTTTAGTGAAAAAAATGTATTTTACGACCACAAATATAATAGTCGCGTTGCCACTTGACGGATACGTAAAAATTGGCTGATTTGTTACTTTCCCGACATCATCACATGTAAAGATAACGAAATTATATTTACATCATACGAGAGTAAATTTCTTGCCGGTTACAGTGGTACCACCAGCTGTCCCATGGACAAAAATTATACCCTGTAATGATTTTTTGCAACATACTATGTTTGCAATCTTTGTGATTCGTACATAGTGAAACTGATTTTCTTCAAATTTTCGTTCACTTTCTCACAAAATAACAATAATACGTTGGTGTTCTAAAGTTCATTTAGGTAATAAAATGGAAGTTAGGAAACTCGTCTTTCAGTTGGTATATAAATTATCCAATTTAGCAATCGGTTTCAGCTGTTTATTTTGAATTAAAGAAAACCTTACAAAACGCGACTATTATAGTCTCTGCCACTACGGACACCAACTACCTCGACTATTATAGTCTCTTTGCCAGTTGGAGGGTTAATATCCCGATAAAACACCGTTTTTTTGGAATTTTTAGCGACATTTTGGGTTTATTCAAGGTTATTTTTTTGTTATTTTTTTATTTTTATTAACTTCAAGAACTGTTAAAGCCCTGCAATGAGTAATATTCTAAGGTAGGCTATGAATATTTCAATTTACTTGTCATTTTATGAAGAAAAAAATTCAAATTAAAAAAATGTATTTACAATTTGTAAACACCCATTAGTTTTCAAGTGTTTATAGGAGGGTTTTCTAAATGAATGGTGCTGTTTTGACATTAAATAAAAAGAAAACTGTACAAAGTACATTATAATTATTTACTTCATCAGAATCGTCATTAATAAGAGTTTTATATGGTTAGGCCTACATTTAGTACATTTCAATACATCCAACACCGATAGCAACCCAGACATCTAATTTATATTCAAAGTCGGTCCATGCGCTGTGCCATGTTTATGTTAGTTTCATATAATCAATTATACTGTCTAGCGGATCCATTCCTTTAAATGAGCAAAATCAAGAATTGTTAAAAAGTATGCAATTTTTTCACATTGCAAAGGAAAAACTCCCCCGGAAAAATTCGGGCATCAGTTGGACATCTGTTTCTAAGATCTGTTACCGAGTCTTGGATTTCCTGGTTATTTATTTATTTGTAGGAAAAGGATAGGACACAGCTAACTCACCTTGAAAAGTATTGATGAGCTTGACAGAACCCAGTAAAACACTAAAAAGTTTGTTATATTTCGACTAACTGTAGTCTTTTTCAAACACAAAGAGAAGTGAGGCAGTTGTACAAAAGTTTTTGAATTTTCTCTCCAGTCAGTGTTGCCAACTTAGCACATTTCACCCAAAAAGTCCATAGTATTGCAAACTAGCACAATACTAAAAGTAAAACATGTTGTTTACATCTTAATATCTGTACACACTTTGATCCTTGATTTAATTTTGTTTTGTTAGCTGTGTTGGAAGGTAGGGTGAGAGGTGGATTATCTGAGGTTGAGGTTGGGGGGATTTCTTGAGTTAGTAATGTTTTGGTAGGCCAACTCCCACCTCCTAAGTTGAGAACTATTGCAAGTCTCTTTAGGAAAAGATCTTGTAGCTTTAGTTTTGAAGCAGTAGTCAAACTCTAAGTTATGTTTTTCAGCATGTTGAGCAACTGGTTTGAGTTTACAAGTTTTTGTATCATGTCTATGGCGATTCATTCGTTTTCTAAGTGATTCGGTAGATAGGCCTACTACTGGGCTTGGCAGATGTTACATTGGAGTTGATATATTAGGTTTTCGGTGCTGCAGGTTTGGTGGCCTATGAAAGGGTATTCTTTGTGGTATGAGCTACTGGAGAAAGTTTCAGATGGGTGGTTGATTTGACAGGTTTTGCATTTAGTTTCGTTGCAGTCAAATGAACAAGATGGGGGTTTTTTACAAATCACTGTTGAGGGGTCTGGGAGTTTAGGCTGTACAAGAAAATTGCGCAGATTTGGGGGTTGACAATAAACTATTGTAGGTGGTTTATTTAAGAGCGGTTTTGTCTGGCTTGAACATTTCAGGATTTTGTAACCAGTTTTAAGCAAGTGATTAATTTTTTGAAGTCCTGGGTAGTACGCGGTGATGAGTTTGACGGCGTCTTCTCCTTTTGTACCTTTTGGTTGGTTCTGGGGAGACTGTGCTGCAGCTATTTGTCTTTTAACAAGTGCTTTAGAGTATCCCCGTTCAGTGAAGGCTTTGTGAAGCTGTCGGTTGTAGTGGGTCCTGTTTTCAGGCTCAGATATCAATCTTTGCCCTCGAAGAGCTAGGCTGTACGGGAGTGATCTTTTTGTATTGTTCAGGTAACAGCTGGAGAAATGCAGATATTGTTGGTGGTTGGTTGGCTTTGTGTAGATTGTTGTGGACAAGTTGCCATCATGGAGGTGAATGTTAAGGTCGAGAAAATTTACTATGGATTTAGAATAATTCCAAGTGAAACTGAGGGGGCTGAAGGAATTTAATTTTTGAAGCAATCTTGTGAGGCTATGAGTCCAAATCATAAATATATCGTCAATGTATCTGAACCATCCAATTGGCTTGTCAATTTGCTTTTGCAAAAAATTTTCTTTTAGGCGGCCAATGTAAAGATTGGTGTAGGAAGGAGCCATACGAGTACACATAGCTGTGCCTTTGAGTTGAAGCTAATGTTTGTCTTGGAACTGATAATGGTTTCTCTCCAGAATGAATTTTGCTAGTGTGAGAATGAAGGATGTGGTGGGACTGGAACCTTTGGGCCTTTTTAATAGATAATATTCAAGGGCAGCAAGTCCATGTATGTGTGGAATATTCGTATAGAGAGAAGTGACATCTATTGTGGCTAGGATGGTCTTGTCAGAGAGAGGTTGGGCTACTGCTTTGACTTTCAGTAGGATATCATTTGAGTCCCTGATGTAGGAGGTGAGGTTTTGCACCAGGGGTGGAAGGTGTGAGTCAACGTAGGTGGAGATTCTTTCATGGGATGAACCACAACCTGAAACAATTGGTCTGCCAGGTGGGGGAATAGTGTCTTTGTGGATCTTTGGGAGAATGTAGATCTTCAGAGTGTTAGCAATGCCCGGGACAAGTAGAGCTGTAGTTTCAGGGGTCAGTTTGTTTAGGGGAGCCTGTTCCTCGATAGATTTTGGAGATCAGTAGTGAATTTTTCAGTGGGATCTTCATTTAATGGCAAATAGGTCGAAGTATTGGATAGTTGGCGTTCGATTTCTGCTATGTAGTCAGACTTGTCCATAACAATAGTTGTTGAGCCTTTACTGGCCGGAAGAATCATAATTTGATCATTGTTCTTAAGTGAGTTTATTGCCTTCCTTTCTTGCGATGTTAGGTTAGGTTTATTTTTATTGTAATTTATAAATTTACATGAATACAACACATGTTTATTTCATTGGATTCATTCGACTGTGCTTAACAATTTTTTGTAGAGTTTACCATATTTAAGACTTATTATTAGACAGAAGGTGCAAAATCTGTTGCACTTTGGATAAAAACAAAATATGCAATACAAATTGGAGTTCGTTACTTAATATGCAACTTTCAGTGCCAACGTAAGCTTAAGTTTTTGTTAATCTAATATTTTTCTTAGGTTATCAACTTTAACATGAACCTCATCATTGAACGCGCAGAGCGGATAAATATCCGAGTGTTAATGCATTCAACACCTTCTTCTACACAATGCTGGTATCCCAAGGGCATACCACTTAGGCGGTGGACAAAAAAAGTAAGTAATCCATGTAAAAATGTGTGAAATGTTTGGTAAAAATACGAGGAGTTCTTGTTATAATGGCACTTGTTGCAAGTAGGGACTGGCGTAACTATTTCTCAACATTTTTTCTTAGGAATTGAAAAGGGAAGAAAAACGGATACATCATTCTTGATCTTGAGCACACAAAACTAGTATTTCAAACCAGTTGATGGGCCTATGAAAACAACATTTTGTTAATAAGTTTTCCCTGGATTACATTACGATTGTTACCTTGAATCACACGAGTATAAATCACACAAGTTCAAAATCATTGTGAGATTTGTGAGAAAAAACCAATTTGACTGTGAAATTAAATTTATACCTTGAAGACTGAATACCTGGATAAGAAATTTACTTGAAAATGCACTTTCCATTTGAGTTTAATCTGTGAATCTTTATATTCTGCATCATCTAAACAAGGACAAATCTTCATATGCAAAAATCTATCATGCTGCTCGTGCATTATATTAATATATACATTCACTCAATTATTCCTCAGGATGTTAAGACAACTTTTATGGATACAACATTCTGAAAAATAATTTAATGAATATTAAAAAATTAACTATATTAAGTTGTGTTCTACAGATTTACCATCACCAATAATGTTTTTCTTATATAAAGACTACAAGCTTACAGCTCCCTTAGATAATTATGGTTATCAGAATTATTTTGTGTAACCTATTCTTGTGACATTGTGTATATTTGCCATAAAAATACAGTACCCCTAAAATAAACCGTCGGATAATTTTTCAAAAATGTCCTTTGTTCCAATCAGTTTCACCCATGTATGAATGTATTATTATTGTCTGGATTCAGGTGGACATATTGGACCACGAGCTGCTTCTATTGTCCATCCACCTGGGCATGCACTGGTGCATGGCAACGATCGACTTCCGAGACAAGACCACTATTGTTGAACACTATTGAAGAGTTGAAGAAGAATGGACATTCTACAAAGTGAAATCCAAACACTAATTCCCCTAAGAAAAACCAAAAAGGTACAGGTACTTGGTCCGCATGGGTGGTGAAAACAACAAGCGTCTCAATGTAAGTGGCTCCGATTACACGATTTAGCTTCTAATGAAAAAAACAAAAAGGTCAAAGTATTTTGAAAGTTCCTCAGAGTTCCGTCTCACTGGCTATGAAAGTTCACATGTTGCACTTATGGAAACAAAATTCATTACATTTTTAACTAAACATATGTCGTTTTAGCGAATTTCCCGACAGGGATACAACAGTAGTAGCCATGGTAAGACCTAAGCCCAGAACCATTTTACTTTTTCATTTTGAGGTCCCCAGAAGCCAAGAACACCATTCGTTCATTTCCATATATATTATATCAAAGGTGATAGTGAGTAGGGCTACTATAACTTATTTTATTTATAATTATAACATAAGTTTATAATGAGAATAAATACAATTAATATACAGTATATATATATAAATTGTTAAAACAAGTCGTTGCCAGTCGATACTCGACGAATACATCTCCAGTCTAAAGCTAGGCAGATGGTATGAAACTTGTATAAACTGAAAATAACTGACAATCACATAATTAAATAAACTAATTGTCACTCCCTGAAGCTCTGAATAAAAACTGCATGTTAATAAACACCATCCCATTTCGTAAGTCATCGTTGTATTTGAATTTGAAAGTTAACTGAAAAGTAAACAGAAAAACTAAATTAATTCAATTGACAGAAGGGAGACAGGTTTGTTTTTATGAAGACAGCTGTTTGTTTCATAAAATGAGCCATATGTTATATGTAAACTTACTAAATTTTGTCTTATATTTAAAATACATGGAAACTTTAAAGTCTAATGGGGCGAAGCACATTTAACTGAGGGTGACAAAAATTATTCAATGACGTCTGCAGAGAATTCTTTTTATTTTGACACCTCAATCATCAAAATCGGTTCAAAAATAAGGGAGTTTTGCTGCTCACAAGAAATTCCTTACGGAATTAGTAAGATAGATTATATAATATTTAGAGGTGTGCGGATATCCGGAAAACCGGATCGGATTTGGATCGGATTCGGATATCCGATCCGATCCGAAAGTACAACAGGCGTCGGATAGGATCCGAAAAATATCCGATTTTTTCGGATAGATAGTATATATGAGCATAAAATCCTTTAAACCCCCCAAAAACTACATTTGGAATTATATTGACGATCGCTTTCGTTCTAGGTATGAATACAATGTTGGATTAAAACACGACTCAATAAATTACACGATAATACTGTGATACTTAGTTATTTTACTCATTCTCCGGCGTCACACTGATTTTCCTCCCAAAGATTTGCCGTTATTTTTCAAGATAATTAGTGATAGTTTTGGAAAATAATTGATTTTTCGTGCCTAAAATATTACAAAATCAAATCATTCCCGACATCAATCACTAATTACATTGATGAACACGACATTTTTGTGGCGTGCAATAATTTATTATCGTGTGGTACGATGTTTTGAAGTCTGGGAATACTGCTACAGCCGACAGCGTACGAGATAAAATTTGAATTGAAGTTACGAACTGTACCTTTTAATGTGATCAACTTAATTTTTTAGAATCGGATAGGTTAGTTGATAACTACTCAGTTATGGAGCCAAGAAAGAAAAAGAGTTTGATTTGGAAATATTTTGAGAAAAACCAAGAACAGGCGGAATGCCTATTGTGCAAGCTGGTTCTAAAGGTAAGGGTAGGGCAACTAAGACATCAGAAAATGTTCTTTATAGAAAAATAAAATAATGTCGTTTTATTATTACTGAAATTAAGACTTGTGACTTGCTTCCACTTCATAAATTCTTTGAGATAGGAATGTTTTTATTTTTTAACTGAGCTCATTGTAATAGGCTTTAAACAAATTGGGATTTAAGTTTAAAACCTAAATTGTTAAAAGTATTACATGTTACTGCATTATTGAACCTAAGTAAGCTTAGCAATCTACTTTTAAACATCAAACAAGACTGTAGCCTTCATGAAGGTGTAGGCCTAGGCTACTGTTAAACAGTAATGTCATCACAGTGACTCAAAGATATCAAAACTTGCATATAGCCTAGGCCTAATGAATGTAATTTAATAGAGCTTTTTTGGTCATAACCCTAAGTTATTGCTCAAAATATTACTATCAATGTAGTATTCAAACAAAAAATGAGAGTGGAAATTACCTGGGTGAATATTTTTAGAATGACCATTTCTGAATTGGTCAGAAAAATAAATTCAACTGCCTTAATTTGTTTTGAAATTTTTGTCTTGTGTTTGTTATATGCTTTGAATTCCTATGTAGATAATGGTTACACAGAAAAACATTCCATTATTAATTATTTTATAAATATTTTAAGCTGCGCGCACGGAGTTGACAGACTTTAACAGAGTTGACAGACATGAAGGGAGTTTACAGCCTTAGCTGTCAGTTGACAACAATTTTAATTCTTTGGATAGTTTAGAAACAGTAGGGTTATGCTATTTTTATAATTCAATATGTATGGATAAAGATTATACGGGTGAATATTTTTAGAATGACCATTTTCATGTAACTAAGTTAAATCACAAATTATTAATTTTAATTTTTGTTTAAGAAATAAGTTAGTGATTAATATACTAAATCGCTAAATATACTAAAAGTATTTACATCAAATGCAAACATTTGAAAAATAAAATAAATTTTTTAAAGAATCTACTGCACAGTGTGTGACATGTCAACTCCGTGTGTTGTAACCGCTCTGACTTTTACGTTATGTATTAATTTTTAACGAATTTAGAAATAATGAAAAATAATAATAATATTGGTTTTAAAAACTGAATAGTACAAAAAACCAAGAAACAATTACTTCTAGTCTTCAAATTCATAAGGATGTGTAAGAAAAATCAGCAAAGTTTGTAACTGTGAAATTGGTCAACTCCGTGCATTTGAGTAAAAACATTTGAAAATCCCGCCTTTGTATCTTCTTCTCACAAGTAGAGGTTGCATGTTAAAAAGGAGGGAAACTTACATCTGGTCACCATCTTTACATCACTGGGACAGTTGGTTAATTGTGAGTTTGGCTTAGTTACAAGTGAGAAAAAGTATTGTGTTATGCATCACGTGTAAACTCCGTGTGTTGAATACTGAAGTAAGTATAACCATTTTTTGTTTAACTTCATAAAGTATAGTTATTATTTGGGTTTCTCATTCTTTCTTTGTTCTTCTTTTTCTTCTCACTTAATTTTTTCTTTCCCTTACTTTGACTAGGCTGTGTTTTTTCTTTTTCTTTGGCCATTTCAGTCCTGCAATATGAACACTTTCTTAGAGCTTAACTAACCTAATTAATAAAACAGATCAACTACTTAGGCCTCCCCTCCATTTAATTTTAAAAAGATTTTGCCTCCGTAGGATTTGTATTACGTACCTAATGAGATTACAAATGCTTTCAGAGGCATTTCTCAAATCAATATGTTCCAAAAAGGTTATTTCTACATTATTTATCTCTTAGTCCTCGCTTGAAATTAAACAAGAGTTAATTATCATATAAGCCTATTAATAATGCAAAAATAATTTAAATAATTTTGTCAAATATAGCATCAAATTCAATCATATGGACAGTTTTAATTTAAGTATATTTGTTTATATTATCTGAAGGTTCCAAGTACACATAAATCTTAAAAAGTATTGTAGCCTACTATAAATGTAACTGCATATTCTGAAATAAATGCAAATTAACCATTAATACCATATTTAATCCTTTAAATATCCTTAACAGTTAACTCCGTGCAAATTTGTCAACTCCGTGTTTTTATTATGTGCACGGAGTTGACAAATGAAATCATGCACGGAGTTGACAAAATGGCTATAAACCTATTTCAAAGCTGGAATTTTGAGGTTATGTTTCCACCAACACTTAAGTGAGTGCTGAAACCCAAATAATAACTATACTCTATGAAGTTAAACAAAAAATGGTTATACTTACTTCAGTATTCAACACACGGAGTTTACACGTGATGCATGACACAATACTTTTTCTCACTTGTAACTAAGCCAAACTCACAATTAACCAACTGTCCCAGTGATGTAAAGATGGTGACCAGATGTAAGTTTCCCTCCTTTTTAACATGCAACCTCTATTTGTGAGAAGAAGATAAAAAAGCGGGATTTTCAAAAGGTTTTACTCAAATGCACGGAGTTGACCAATTTCACAGTTACAAACTTTGCTAATTTTTCTTACACATCCTTGTGAATTTGAAGACTAGAAGTAATTGTTTTTTTGTTTTTTGTACTATTCAGTTTTTAAAACCAATATTATTATTATTTTTCATTATTTCTAAATTCATTAAAAATTAATACATAACGTAAAAGTCAGAGCGGTTACAACACACGGAGTTGACATGTCACACACTGTGCAGTAAATTCTTTAATAAATTTATTTTATTTTTCAAATGTTTGCATTTGATGTAAATATTTAATAGATTTAGTATATTAATCACTATTTATTAAACAAAAATTAAAATTAATAATTTGTGATTTAACTTAGTTACATGAAAATGGTCATTCTAAAAATATTCACCCACCTAATTCTGAGAGAGAGAAATTTATCTAGGTTCTAAGCAAATTTGTAAATAAATAATGAAAAAGATTTTCTCACCAAAAACAAATAGTTACAAATGTAGCCTATTGATTGACCGACTTTAGAGCTAAACAATAGGCCTACCTTAAGTTAAAACTCGGTTTGATACCGATAGCCTTGTAGTGAGTTTATTTTGGATGAGACCTACTGTAGCTAGTAGAATATATGAAACTATATTATATAGGCTATAATATATTATAATAGGCCTATAATACACAAAATCATACAAATATGAAATGGTATCATACTTAACATAGGCCTAATACAACTCAAGGACAACATCAAACATGCACACTAAATACACAATAAAATTCTGTGTACATAATTGTAAAGTATTTTTCCAAAATGTAAATTATAATTCTAGTTTTGAACAAATACTTAGGCCTAACAAAACAAAAAAATCAATATATGCCTAGATTTCTATATTAAACAAAAATAAAATTAACATTTTTCATGCATTCCTAGGAATAAAGTGCTAGGATTTTACTGTTAATTAATTTGTATTTTAATTCTGAGTAATATAACAGTTTACTCTGTCCGTGCGAGTATCCGAATCCGAATAAAATCCGATCCGAACCCCTTACTATCCGATCCGAATCCGATCCGAAATTAAACTATCCGATCCGAATCCGATCCGAAGTCAAATTTCACTATCCGCACACCTCTAATAATATTAATTGTTAAATATATGATACATGATAATATATATATATATATATATATATATATATAATATATATTATATATAATATATATTATATATTATATATATATATAATATATATATATATGTGTGTGTGTGTGTGTGTCCGTGGTGATAACTTTTGAATGAGACCTCCGATTTTGATGAAATTCGGTATGAAGGTGTGAGACCAGGTCTGTTTTCATGAGTTCGCGAACCTGCATGATCAGGTTATGGGAACGGGGTTTTATGGGATTTACATGGGATAAAACCATGTAAAAGAGCTTAAAAAACATACAATTTAGTATTTTGAATTTTTAACTTAGCTTAACAGATTCTGGAGAAAATCCAAAAATAGGTTTCCCATGTTAATCTTATGGGAAATCAATAGAACCCTGTATCTCGCTTATTTATTGACATAACTTGGTATGATTTGGTTTGTAGCTTCACTAGGTAGTGTTTAACTAATATTTACTTACAACACCCATATGGCACCAAACCTAAATACTCATCCCCATGGGGTTTATAGGGACAGTTAAAAAAGTGCCAAATATTGATACAATTTTACATTTACCTTACCTAATCATTATATTTTCTAACAAGTAACATTTTTTAACAATATCCCATATCAGCAAACCTACATAGCCTACTCATTCCAATGGTGTTTATGGGGAAAATACAAAATCTCAAATTATTATGGAAATTCGCCGAGTATAATGATACTCGATGAGTCTGCTGGGATGGGGGAATTATTGTAAATAGATGGTGAAGAAATGAAATCAAGTGCAAGGCGATATTCTGAATAAGTCTTAAATTTCTTCCAAATTGCCACCATACATTTCTTAAAAATACTCAATAAAGGCAGCTAAAACCTGCCTCCAAATACAATAAATGTGAAAACCCCGTTTTCAATTTATTTCATGTAAAACTCGTGTGTTTACTATTTAACCATAAATCTTTTTAAGAATGGAATTTCTATAATTATTTGCACAACTACACTTATGAAGCTTTCCAACGAAGTACTTAGTAATAAAATCGGTCCAGTGAAACTATAATTAGTTGTTCAAAGTGAAATAAACATATGTCTTACCCAGTATTTTTTCACTAATATAAATGTGGAGGGTACTTGTTTGTTATACATAAGCCACTATTTATTTTTAGGTTACTTTAAACTGCGGTGTTGATAAACGCGTAGTTATAAAGACTATTTTTATCACTCTGTTTTCGAAAGTAGCTAATTTCCGTGGTACAGCTGAGGCCTTCAAAAGTCATCAATCACCGTCAGCCGTTTTCTTCTTTTCTGTACATAAACATTACTTTCGGTCCAAGAAAAACAATTCTTTACCGTACATAAACAAACTTTTTGCGTACAGCAACAATCAGTTGACTTCAAAACCAATTAAATTTTGAATTCTGGCTTTGTTTACTTTGTCTACTGAAGTGAAAACTACTAATAATCCTCCTCTAAACCATGTTTTCTTATTAATTGCATTGTGATGGAAAGTATTGTTCACAACTCGTCTGGAAAGCCTATTTTGAGGCTCGATAGTGTTTTCCACACTTGGCTTCGCATTGCACGTAAAACACTATCTCGCCCCAAATCGGGTCAGGGTCCAGACTAGTGGTGAAATATACTATTACTACTACTTATTACCAATTATTAATATATATTACTATTACATGTTTCTAAATTTGAAGGTTTTTGAGTTTTGAGTCCTTAAAGTCAGGCATGTCACCAACAATACAGGCAAACGCATCCCCGCCTGAGGCCACGACACTGAGTTATAGCTGTCTAGACGCAGTCTTTCGTGTGATTTATTTTTATTTCGTGAAAGTATTTCTGAATTTTATATCAATAACAAACATATCCTAACCGCCGCAGCACGCTGTAAACTTGCCTGAGTACGTGTAGCAGGCCCGGTGTTTAGGCTGTGGGCGAAGATGCAAGTATCCAACATCCAAGTATTTAGGATAGAGGTTAAAGCTCCGAGTGGACCTCTTGACAACTGTTTTTATGAAATATGGGAATCTTTTCTTGGCCCTACATTATCCAGTACAGTCTAGACAGACTCACAGGGACCATAGTAAAGAGTGTTTCTTGTATTTACTGATGGAGGTGAAATGACAGACTGTCGCCGGATCGCAGTGTCACTGGGTTGGTGTTCTTCTTTCGTTATTATATAAATTATTGGCTTGTTTACTATTTGGAAACTTGGTTTCAGGGCTGGTAGTGGTGGCAACAAAGGACAACACTGGATGAAGATTAGTGGTGAAGAAATAGTACATCATTAATCATGATGAAGATATATACGTAAATAGTATATAGGGTACTATATACTAGGGTACTATATAGGGTATATATAGGGTATATAGGGTATATATAGAGTACTTTATACTGAATTAGTTAAAACATGTTTATTTAAGAACTGACATGATATGTTCTTAAGGGTGTTTTCAGAAGATTCAGCTTTTTTGTTTTTAATTATTTTTAGAATACTTGTATTTTTTTATTTAAATTTGGTTGTTGTTAGAAAGATAGTCATATTTAATCAATCTAACTGTGTGCACATCATGTAAATTTTACTAGTATCGTAAAATTGTAATGTCTTATTGTTTTTTATATCCAATAAAATTTTCAGCAAAATCATAAGTTTTTAATTAAGTTTTATTCCCATAGCCTTGTAAAATTCTGTTCACTTTTCAGGGCTACTATTATAATAAGGAATATAAAATAAAACCAGAGCACACTATTTTTCATTTTTTATTCATAATTACCTACTGATACGTATTTCGGCTCTTAGGCCACAGTCACAGTATCAGATAAAATATGTAAACAAATAAAAACTTAACTAGTTGATAACATCATATGTTAATTATGTAAAATTATTTTTTTATTTTTACTTATTGGGTTAAAAAAAGAATATATTACGTCATAGAAGAACTGCATATATATTCAGTGGCGGATCCAAGGAGGGGCTAGGGGGGGCTATAGCCCCCCCCCCTTGGGTATCCTATTTACACTAGATAAAATGGGTAATTTGTTGTGTTGGGTTGCCGAACGTGAAAGGAATCCGTGCGCGCCACGGCACCAGGGCCGGATTTAGGTATGGGCCACATGCGTCAGGGCCCAGGGCGGCAAATTTTAAGGGGTGGCAGATTTTTTTTATTAGATTAAATTAGTCTAAAATATTAAGACTGGTACATGAAGATTATTTGGTTTCATTATGGTTTACACTGAGTAAAACTGCGAGAACGCGAGCCGCGACTACATAGCTAATTATTTGGCATCATTAGACTGATCGTCTTGCCCCTTCAGCGTAACACCTCTGGCAAAAATAAAAATCCCGGTGGTCCAGTTTCCTGACTGAATTTTCCATTTCATTCCATTTATTGTATAAATACAGGGTGATTCACGACGAAGTGCAGAAATTTCAGGAGCTGATTCTACACATGAAAATAAACAAAAAAGGCCATATAAACATATGTTCTAAAATCCTTCGTTTAGCTGCTAGCCGCAATTTTGTTTTTTACACGTAATAATTTTTATCTCCGAAATGAATTGATGGATTTACTTCATATTTGGCATGGACCTTTATCACAATAATGGTAATTTCCAGAAAAATAATTATTATTTTCCGATGTCTATTTTCAAAATGGCGGCCTTTTTAAAATTTTGAACTCAAATTTCTCAAAAACGGCATATTTTGTCAAAATTTTATTTCAGACAAAAAAGTTGACAAATTAAATTATTTAAACAATGATACCAAGTTTGTAACGATCTGACGACAAATAACGGAGTTATGGAGATTTTTCTATTTAGATAACCCAAATTTGCATTAATTATAATGCAAAATCTATGTTTTTTTGCAGAAAAATCCCAATAACTCCGTTATTTGTTGTTAGACCCTTACAAACTTGGTAACATTGTTTAGATAATATAATTTATCAACTTTTTTTCCTGAAATAAATTTTTTTTCATTTGCCGTTTTTGAGAAGTTTGAGTTGAAAATTTTAAAATGGCTGCCATTTTGAAAATAGACATTGGAAAATAACAATTATTTTTCTAGAAATTACCATTATTGTGATAAAGATCCATGCCAAATATGAAGTAAATCCATCAATTCATTACGGAGATAAAAAATTATTACGTGTAAAAAACAAAATGGCGGCTAGCGCCTAAACGAAGGATTTTAGGACATATGTTTATATGGCCTTTTTTTTATTTTCATGTGTAGAATCAGCTCCCGAAATTTCTGCACTTCGTCGTGTATCACCCTGTATAACGGTTTATCCCGACGCTTGTGATTTGAGATGTTTGATCTTTAAACCCCCAGCAATAAGTTATCTCTTGCTGATTTTCATTTTGGATTTTCTGACTCTATTTCAAAACAAAGTTACATTGATGGTTATGACACGATATTTTTCCATTTCATTTGTAGGTCTGTTTATAAAGCAATAACTTAGCTTACTATATTACGAAAATTGTGTTGTACACACTGTCGTCTCACATTTTAATATCAACTATACAATTGCCGCGTTCAAACGCTCTCTGGGATTCTATGTTTTTTTTTTTTTCTTTGTAGCTGATTTTGGTGATTTTATTTTGCCGTCTGCTTATGAACCAATTTATGGGTTGTGAAGATTCGCTGTTGTTTAGACGCAATATAAATTAATTTAAGTTCTTATGTAGTTTTATTGTTTATACAGAAATACTATTATCTGTATTGGTAGTAGAAAAATGTACGACCGAGATCAGTTTTAACATGGAAGGGGTTTTTAACTTTTGTTAGCAATCAAGTCATAAAAATTTAACTTTGAATAATCGTTTATTTGTCTTCTCTTTCATTATACTACTTTATTAAGATTTACCTGGACCATTAAACAGATAAATAATAAAAGCGATACCCTGAAAAGGAATCAAAAGATATTATAAATTCTCTGTTCATCCCAAATAACATGGAGCCTTAATTAGCATTCGACCTAGACACAGATAGTGAGGTTAGGGCCTATAGCTTATGAAAAAATGATGTTATTATGTGAGGATATGGTTCTACAGTAGCCTATGCACCAAAATAAACAGTACCATATTGAAATTGCAAGATTTGATATACTTAGTTCCACCAACATATAAACGTAGGTTTAAACTCAATTAATAACATACTTGAGGCAACACTCGTATTACCGTTCTTGAAGGTATTGTATATAATTTTGGTAAAGACGGCTGATCAATTTCAGTGCTGTTGATTTTGGCGCATATTGTACAATGAATATTGTTTTGGAATATAGAAACTTACCATAGGGTAAAATTACAAAAATGTACATCAATATTTGTTTTAAAAACTTAATCACTTGAAAAATAGTAATATCACTCAACTGCATTAAAGTATTATTTTAAGCCCCGAAACATTTACCCAGGGCGGGAACCCCAGATCGCTCCCTCCTGTTGTTGATGGGAGTTACCCCCAGACCCCCAACTAGCCCCACCCCCTTTGGCCTATCCTGGATCCGCCACTCACAAAGCCTGAATGTCATGCAAATACAAAAGGAGAATCCAATATATGAAAAAATTAAATATATAAGGATTACAAATTCAAGACAGAAATCCAACTGAACCCAATAAGTAAAAATAAAAAATATTTTTACATAATTAACATATGATGTTATCAACTAGTTAAGTTTTTATTTGTTTACATATTTTATCTGATACTGTGACCATGGCCTAAGAACCAAAATACATATCAGTAGGTAATTATGAATAAAAAATGAAAAATAGGGTGCTCTGGTTTTATTTTATATTCCATACATATATATATATATATATATATATATATATATATATATATATATATATATATATATATTCTTAATAATATACAAATATAACAAATAACAATAAATTAATATAACAAATAATATCTTGTTACTTTTTTAAATCAACCTGTTGCATATGTATATGTTAAAGAAAAAATGTGACTCCTAAAAACTAAAAATAACACCTTCATTTAATAAAATCATATAGGCCTATTAACTTTTTATGTAAAATATACAATGAGCTGGTGAAATACTCCAAATGGTAAACTCATACAAATTATCACCCCAGCTACCATAACTCAGAATGTTCTCCATTGAGTTGACTACTCTAAAATTATCAGGCTACTAAACTGCCATACTACTCTAAGCTTTTGTGGTTCCTTCCATCTGTGCCTTCTACCGTACTCCATCGATCAACCTTCTCGCTTGTTGCTTCCTCTATTGCTTGCTTACAGCCACTACTACTTTTGAATGCCCTCTTTGTTCCCAGATGAATAAGTAACTTAGACCCTATCTAGCAAGACCAACAATCTCCCCACCCTTCCACCATCACCCAACCGTCTCCTACCAACTCACAAGTGTATACCATAATCCCTCCCCAACCATCCTTACCAGTCCCTAATGCTTTCCAAAACATATCTATTTTACATTGACTAAATATGAATTCAACATCTATGTCACGTCTATTTTATATCCCTTAACTATATGTCCAACTATATTACATTTATTAGATGTGAAATAAATGTATCTTCTACGTTCTTTTTAATATGTTTATTGGACGTTTTGTAGATGTCAATATATGGATGTGTAATGAACATCTATTCTACATCTATTCCACATCCACGTAGGATGTTGATATAAGGTCGATATTAGTGACATATAAACATTATAGGGATGTCTATTAGACATTGACGTCTATAACAGTTACATCTAATAGACGTGAGTGGTTTAACACGAGGTACATCTATTAGACATCTACTTGATGTGACTGTGCTGCCTGGGTTGGGATATCCAAGGCACATCTTCAGGTAGAAGAGCGTCATATAGCTGCGACAAACTGAAGTGTTACTGATGTAAGAGAAGATCAAGTCCAGGCAGACACCACAATGATTGCGAACCAAGTTCTGCTGGCTAAGATTGTGAGCTGTTGCCAAATCCAAGACATGACGGGCAGCTGCAAGAGCATTCGTGTAGGTAGATTAATTACAGTTAGCCGTTGGTAAAGTTGCCCATTAGCAGAATGTTATCAGGATTACTAGCAGCCAGTGTTTCCACTTGGCCGTACCAATTTTCCCTTCGAAAACCAAAATTTTCCCTTTTTTCCCCTCGGTCAAGCAAAAAATTCCCCTTATATTTCCCCACAGTTATTCCTATTTTAAGAATACGACCTTTTGCCCTAAATCCCTCAGACTTACTTATTTTTGCTACAAATTGTGTCTTTTGTCACTAAATATCAAACATCTAATAATACCAAAGCCCTTACACAATTTTTAAAAGGATGTAAGTACTGAAAAACAAAAATAAGGTTATAAAGATTAAATAGTTTAATTGTTTTTTTTAGGAGAGACTGGGAATACCGGTACCGGTGCTATAGTAAGGTTCATGAGTACAGTTCGATTACAGTTAGTTAGTAATGAATTTGTTGCAAATCCATCCAGAATATAGTATTTTTCATCACTAAGACCGACAATGTTATTTTTTTACACTATACTTTTTAATTTTAAACAGAATAACAGATATTTTTCGCCCCAGATATTAACAACGTTTTTTATCATACTGAAAAAATGTAAAAAGTTGAATTTTAGCAATGAATACAGATTTTAGTAACTAGAAGCGGTCAAGATTGGGTGGACTATCTTTGACACTGAACTTCCTTTGTTTATAATATAATCATGTATTTCTACTTGTGAAATGTTGAGGTTGTTGGCCTTGACTCGAACAAACAGTCAATGTAAATTTATTTATATGTTTTGATGATAAATAAAGATATTACATGACATACATGATTATACTACAAACAAAAAAGAAGTTCACTATCAAAGATAGTCAACCTTATATTGACCGCTTGTAGTAAAAAAATTCAACTGTAGGCAAATAACTAAGATAAAAATATTATTAGTTAAATTGTCATAATCTGTTTACGTTTAGTTGATGACATCCAACATTTTTTAAATATTCCTTAAAAACAGCTAATATGTAAGTGGCATAATTCATGGAATTTCAAAATCTTGCATTAACAATTTAGTTTGCAAGTCGTAACTTATTTGGTTTACACTGGCCATAATTGTTTTGGATTTGTACGATTTTGTTTAAGAAATAATATCAAATTGTTACAGTAAATTATACTAATAAACCGTCACCCCTACCTACTTTATAACGCATAGGTAAAGGTAATTTTTTACTATTATACTTTACTACTCATTGTAATACACAAGAACTAGAAAGATTAGTAACATTTACAATTATTTTAAAATTAAAATTGTCTACTTTCTACTAAAATGTCCTTTTTTAGCGAATTTCCCATAGGGAATAAGCTATTACCGTAGGTCTCATGGAAAGACCTAAGCCCGGGACCATGTTACTTTTTTGTTTTGAGGTGCCCAGAGACCAAAAATAATAGTCATTAAAAATTTTATATATATATATATATATGTATATATATATATATGTATATATATATGTATGTGTCCCTAGACACGATAACTCTCGTAAAAATGGTCCGATCGACACCAAATTTGGTAGAGATGTGTAATCCTACGTTTATTCGGATGAGTTCGAAAACCAGACATATCGACCTACCGGAAGGGGTAGTTTTGGGGGGTTTTGTACCCCAAAAATGGGTTTTTTGCATTTTTCATATGTAAATTTGAAAAATTTTAAATTTTTATTTTGACCATTGGATTTAGCTCAAAAAAACACACAATTTAGTATTTTGAAGCTTTGCTCTATCTCCATTGGTTACCGAGATATTACAAAGTCTAAAGCCGCGGTCCGACTAGGCTGGTTACCAGCCGCTAATTACTAGCCGCTAGTAAATATCGCCATCAGCTAGCGGATCTGAAGGGTTCACATTTAAAGTAAACCAGCCGCCAGTACAGTTGCTGCTAGTACTATTGGATGAACGTTTTGACTTGAAAACATTGTGTGTCATCGGCTCCCGCGCCACTCTTCTTCGACTTTTTTACTTTGTAAACTTCAAGTCTGTATGTATCACGCAGACTTTTAATTTTTTTCTTCAATGCGGGCAAACTTGCGCTTAATCCTTGTTCATCAAGCCGTTGAAGTAACTCTTCATAAGCTGAGTCTTTGGCATTTTTGTTTATGTAGTCTGCATTCGAAACATCCCACAAGCAAGGATAATTTTGCAAAATGTCTAAAAATGTTATAACTTATTTACCCGACCACTTGATGCTGTCCACCATATTCACCGTCAATTGCGAAAAAGTACAAAATAAAAACACTGCAAACACTGACACAGCGGACAAAACTAGACAGGTTAATTCGCCAGCCGCTTGTATGAGCTACTAGCCACTAGCCTAGGGGTTCACATTGGCTGGTTGGCGCCAGCGAAGTGATCACGTGACTGCCAGCGGATGGTACTAGCGCTAAAAAGTTAAACATGACCAGCTTGCGACTTCGGCTAGTAAACACTAGCCCGCTGGCATTTACCAGCCGCTAGTTCTGGATCAGACTAGGCTGGTTGCTAGCAATATTACCAGCGGATATTTACTAGCGGCTAGTAACCAGCCTAGTCGGACCGCGGCTTAAAGACAGTACATTGTCTTTAGGGGCTCCAATGTTAATCTTATGGAGAATAAAGCCGCGGTCCGACTAGGCTGGTTACTAGCCGCTAGTAAATATCCGCTGGTGATATTGCTAGCAACCAGCCTAGTCTGATCCAGAACTAGCGGCTGGTAAATGCCAGCGGGCTAGTGTTTACTAGCCGAAGTCGCAAGCTGGTCATGTTTAAAGCCGCGGTCCGACTAGGCTGGTTACCAGCCGCTAGTTACTAGCCGCTAGTAAATATCGCCATCAGCCAGCGGATCTGAAGGGTTCACATTTAAAGTAAACCAGCCGCCAGTACAGTTGCTGCTAGTACTATTGGATGGAC
This sequence comes from Neoaliturus tenellus, assembly GCA_030545055.2. NCBI lineage: Eukaryota > Metazoa > Arthropoda > Insecta > Hemiptera > Cicadellidae > Neoaliturus > Neoaliturus tenellus. The sequence goes on from CM061535.1 coordinate 37,948,834, forward strand.
GTTTTGACTTGAAAACATTGTGTGTGTGTGTTTTGGTGTACAAAATGTCATCTGTTGGTGTGAGTCGTGAAGTTTTGAGACGTGTGTTATGTATTGGAATAAAAGAGTTGAGTGAACAGATGTTGAAACGGAAGAAAATGTCTAAAAATGTTATAACGTCTTTACCCGACCACTTGATGCCGTCCACCATATTTACCATCAATAGCAAAAAAGTATAAAATAAAAACACTGCAAACACTGACAAAGCGCACAAAACTAGACAGGTTAATTTGCCAGCCGCTTGTGAGCTACTAGCCACTAGCCTAGGGGTTCACATTGGCTGGTTGGCGCCAGCGAAGTGATCACGTGACTGCCAGCGGATGGTACTAGCGCTAAAAAGTTAAACATGACCAGCTTGCGACTTCGGCTAGTAAACACTAGCCCGCTGGTATTTACCAGCCGCTAGTTCTGGATCAGACTAGGCTGGTTGCTGGCAATATCACCAGCGGATATTTACTAGCGGCTGGTAACCAGCCTAGTCGGACCGCGGCTTAACTTTTTAGCGCTAGTACCATCCGCTGGCAGTCACGTGATCACTTCGCTGGCGCCAACCAGCCAATGTGAACCCCTAGGCTAGTGGCTAGTAGCTCATACAAGCGGCTGGCGAATTAACCTGTCTAGTTTTGTCCGCTGTGTCAGTGTTTGCAGTGTTTTTATTTTGTACTTTTTCGCAATTGACGGTGAATATGGTGGACAGCATCAAGTGGTCGGGTAAATAAGTTATAACATTTTTAGACATTTTGCAAAATTATCCTTGCTTGTGGGATGTTTCGAATGCAGACTACATAAACAAAAATGCCAAAGACTCAGCTTATGAAGAGTTACTTCAACGGCTTGATGAACAAGGATTAAGCGCAAGTTTGCCCGCATTGAAGAAAAAAATTAAAAGTCTGCGTGATACATACAGACTTGAAGTTTACAAAGTAAAAAAGTCGAAGAAGAGTGGCGCGGGAGCCGATGACACACAATGTTTTCAAGTCAAAACGTTCATCCAATAGTACTAGCAGCAACTGTACTGGCGGCTGGTTTACTTTAAATGTGAACCCTTCAGATCCGCTAGCTGATGGCGATATTTACTAGCGGCTAGTAATTAGCGGCTGGTAACCAGCCTAGTCGGACCGCGGCTTAAGGATGTGTTAATATTTCACTTATTAAGCAATATTTTTTGATGAAACTTAGTATTTAGCTTCATTTGGTTGAGATTCATCCATTTAAGGTAAAAATCTTGGTTTTTTTTACTTATCATGGCAGCAAACCTGCATACTCTGTTCCCATGTTAATCATATGGAGAATAGGCAAACTCTTTTATTTATGGACAGATATTGATGAAACTTACTATATGGCTTTATATGGTCGAAATCAATTTTTTCTATGCTAAAAACCTACTTTTAGTGTCCCCCATGGCAGCATACCTGCATACTCTTTCCCTATATCTTAAGGAGAATAGACATTTATTTCCCTATTTATTTTGCATGTGATGAAATTTTGTTTACAAGTTTAGCTGGTCAAAATTAGTATTACTAATTTGGAAATTCGCTGAGTACGCAGGTCTGCTGCGACGGGGGTATTCTAATATCAGTGCAAAACAGAAATAAAACATAGATAAACCTAATTTTCCCTCGTTTCCCCCTCAAATACAATTTTCCCTTTTCTTTCCCCCTCAAAAAGGGAATTTCCCCTCGAAGTGGAAACACTGCAGGCAGCATTTAGAGCATCTTCAGCAGCATTGCAGAAATCAGAGTAGAATAGAGAGGAGAGATAGGTGGTAAATAGACACATCCCAAAAACAAGCTAGAGGTTGATAGTTTACAGGACAGAAATATGGTCTTTGAAGTTAACAACTGCAAAGAAAGTGGTGACAAGCAATTATTTTAAATCATGCATTAATGTATAGAATATATTCTTACATTCTAATAAACTTCTATATGTTAAAGTAAATCTAATATGCTTGAAAAATTGCGATGTTTTTCAAATATCCTCCATTTTGCATCTGACATTGAAAATGGGTTTGTGTTTAAATTGATATGAATGATAATTCGATACTCGATAGTTTCGGTTGGATACCAACCGAATGACTTGCTGGTTTGCATGCAGTGAAAGTGAAGCCAACCCTATCCATAAGCATTGAGTAAATATGGACGTTATTTCATAACATATAGAGTGGTCAAGCAATGTTAAAATATTGGAATGGTGAATGAAAGATCGTCCGCCAGGGGTGCCACTAACTGGCAACCAAGGAAATTAACCGAAAGCATTCAACAATGTATAGCTCGATTCAGTTCGATTGATTCTTCCATAATTTTATCATTGACTTTACATCCAAAGTATGTAAAGTCAATGGTTTTATACAAAGGTGATAACTATCGTTTTGATGCAATAGTCGATACAGAAAGCACTCAGCTGTTTCAACAATCGAAATGACAATTGCCATGAAACAAGGTCTGTAGAGGAAGAAGCATAACTTATTCCTAAGGTCAGCTGAATAGCTGTTTTTGTGTTCTGGATATGAAGCGTCAAAACTAAAACGGAAGTCAAGTTACATTATAATATTTACCATAACACAGCTGATTGAAAAAGAGAATGAAGCAGTCTTGCCATGGATACGATATTTATCGTAAAGACACCATATTACTCTATGGTACATTTGGATTATTAGTTAATAACAAACCATTAGGTAGTGACCAAATTAACAATTTTCAATCGAGGTAAATCTAAAACCATAAATTCTACCCTAGTTTGCTTTGAAATCCCTTATTTTAGTAGTAGTTGAGACAAAAAATCCCCAACGAAAACGAGAACGATTTTTGTTTACTAAACCAGACTCATACTCATCCATACTTCAGCAAACCACTCCAAGTCAACCTGAAAGCAGGATCACTCCCAGTAGGCCTAATAAAGACCCACCACAAGATTCCCGGGAAACACCATTGACAAACACAGCTAGCAACCAGAACCATCAAAAAGCCCTAAACCAACAATTGGGAAAATCTCACAGCAATACAATCACAACCCACCAACTACAACAAGAAGAATTAAATCACAAAAACCAATATAGGCCTTAGGCCTTCAAAAAAAGGTAAAGAAGCACTAATTATCAGCGACTCACTACTGCGTGGTGCTGCGAATATTATGGAAAAAGAATACAAAGCAAACATAATTTCCCGAATCATGCCAGGAGCAACAATCAACAAATGCAGCAGTTTTCTGTACGGAATAACCCGCGCCCCCGAAAAAATTATTTTAAACATTGGATCTAACAATGCCACCTACGCAAAGACTCCCAACCAGGTAATGAGGCCCTTATGGCTCACAATTGAAGCTTGTATGAAATTTTTCCGACACTCCACGTGGTATGTAAACAATATTCCATATCGACGGGATGTAAGAGACAAATTTATAGAGAAATTAACGAAGCCTTGAAATTTATGTCCACTCGGAACTAGGCGCTCATTATATAGACATAAACTCCAAACTACCAGACGACTCCTTGGGCTATGATGGTATACATCCCAATAAAAAAGGGCCTTGGAACATCGCCAAGACTATCCTGGAAAAAGCGGAACTACAACACACCCCTATAGACGAACCAGATGACACAACACAAAATCTACTAGAGACCCCCACGGAAAACAACCGTACTTCAAAAGAAGAAACACCCAAACCCAAAGCTCAGAAAATGACCAAGTTCAACGACAACCTAACGCAGTCTGAGACTTCAGAAAATTTGGAAATAGTAGCAACTGATACCTCAAAGCAATCCAACAAGACCTCACCAGATATGGAAACCACAGCCACTAAAATCATACGACAAACGCAGACTGGGAAAATTACTCCTTCACTGAGGACCTAAGCTGGCATATACCGGACGAAGACAAAACAACCCGCAAAACTGTGCAGGATATACAAGAAATTTCTTACCCAAACTCCTCTCATCACGAAGACACAAAAGCAAAATAGGCAAGGAAGACTCACTGGACCACCGTAAAAAAAATCCGAAACCTAAACAAAAACCAACTGGAAAAAGTAATCACCTAACAATTTATTATTTAAATATACAAAGAGGCCTACATAAGAAGATTGACAAACTTAGATTTGAAATTAGCAGTATAAATCCCGACTTCGTTAACAGAACATGGCCATCGGGAAACCAACTTAAATCAGATAAACTTAGAAGGCTATAAACTTGGAGCACAATTTTCAAGAACAACACACTTATGGGGAGGAGTTGCAATCTACTACAGAACAAACATAGAAGCATCGTCAATACAACCCATAATATCATCGGAATTTAGCCTCGAAAACACCATCGAAATTGCTGCTCTTGAAATTAAAATAAAGAAACAAAAACTTTTGCTAATTGGACTTTACAGATCACCAGGCCAAAACCCTCATTTTTTCTACAAAAACCTAGATAGCTTTCTACAAACACATTCAAACAAAAATAAAAAAATAATTATCTTAGGTGATGTTAACTTTAAACTTCAAAATGAAGATGAAAGGAAGTTATTTGACCTCATGAACATACTAGAGACACATAACCTAAACTCACCAAAACAGACTATACCAGAATAACGCCAACTACAAAAAATCATATAGCCTACTGTAAATATATATCGTATAGTAATCGTAAAGCGTTACTGTGCGAGTTACTTTAACTACCACCAAATAGAAGCTTATACCAAACAAAGCAACATCTCAGATCATGAGGCTATAATCTGCAAAACTACAAAATCAATCAGTAATTCTTAAATCAACCTTGAAAAAAATGATTAGGCCTACAACCATAAAAATTCTGGATTTACTAAACAAAAACTTCATGAGGAATCTTGGACAGGAGTCTTCAACTGCCATTCGGTAGAAGAAAAGTATAACAATTTTATTAGGACCATAAAATTGAACATAGAAAAAACTATGCCTAAAACACTCAAGACAATAAAGAGGAACAAAAGAAACTCCTTCTGGGACAAAGAACTGCAAGACATAAAAAACCTTCTGGACATAGCCAAGAACAAATATATAATCTCTGGACAGGACGAAGATAAAAACTCATACTCAAAGATCAAAACCATTTATGACTTAGAAATAAAAAAGAAAAAAGAAACCACACCGTTGAACAAATTAACAGCTCAAACAACCAATCAAAGGAAATCTGGAACATCATAAATAAGGAAATAAACCAAATAAATGAAGATAACGAGGCAGGGCTCATTCTGAAATATAACAATAATTTAATAGAAAACCCCAACACTGTCAGCAACATTTTTAATAACTTCTTCATCACACAGGGAAGTCGACAAAACCTACCAGACCACAACAACCCCTCTACCCCCAGTCAGCACAAAATGTAAAAATCACGTTTTTCACGTGAAAAATGTAAAAATTATGTAAAAGTGAATAGAAGAATATTTTTTTCACGTGAAAATTACGTTAAAAATGTGAACGTGAAAAAAAGGTGAAAAGAAGAATATTTTTTCACGTCAAAATTACGTGAAAAATGTAAATGTGAAAAAAAGGTAAAAATGAGAATATATTTTTCACATCAAAATTACGTGAAAAATGTGAACGTGAAAAAAGGTGAAAAGAAGAATATTTTTTCACGTCAAAATTACGTGAAAAATGTGAATGTGAAAAAAAGGTGAAACAAAGAATATTTTTTTCACGTCAAAATTACGTGAAAAATCTGAACGTGAAAAAAGGTGAAAAGAAGAATATTTTTTATGTCAAAATTACGTTAAAAATGTAAAATGTCAAAAACTGATGAAAAATTAATATCATTTTAACGTGAAAATTATGTGAAAAATGTCAAATGAGAAAAAGGCAAATAATAGAATATTTCTCATGTACAAATTATGTGGCAAAATTTAAATCTAAAAACGGGTAAACGAGAGAGTAGGTATTTTTGCATTTAAAAGCTATGTAAAAAATGTATATTTAAAAAAATTAAAAAATTTATTTTTAAATTTTATTTTATGTTTTAGTTATTGATAATTTTATTTGACTGTCAAAGTATCAGATTTACTTATGTAGAGATATTGTCTAATTATAGCTTTCGAAATAACAATTTGAATTTCAATTTGTGGCATCAACAATTTATAATTATATTTTTTAGCCTTTACATTATTCCAACAGGATGTAATTTCATGCGTTGGTTATACAAATTTTAATAACACTTTAAATATTTAATACGCAATAGTAAATATAGTTATAAAAGATTAAAAAACTATTATTATTTACAAACACAGAGTTATTTCAAACTGGGCCAGAGTTTTAATTTTGACTTGCTCAAGTACAAGGAAGGCTGAGTATTAAGTCTATAAATAGTAATTTAAATCACCCTGAGGTATAGCAAAAGTGGCCGAGAGGGTTAAGGCGCTAAAACATTGACAGAAAGGTTGAGGGTTCAAATCCAGGCGAAGGTGGAAAATTTTTGATCGCAAGTTCAACAACGGGTGAAAACTGTAGTATTTCTTAAGCTTAGCCAATGTAGTACGCGGTTTACAAACTTTGGAGTTAGATTGTTTCTGTAAAATATGTTTTGTGCGTAAAAGCTTTAGTTGTAAAGAGTGCGAAGCCATGATAATATACGAAGGGGAGATGTGTACTCTCCGACAATTGGCGAGTATATGACCGGCGCCCGCGAGTGTGTCTGAATATATAGAGACTAATTAGCATAATAAGTGCAAACATATGTTACAGTAAAAAGCGTAAGTAAAAAAGTGTTAGACTAGGTGTTAGAGACTTGCGGATAGTTGTTTACTGTTGCCCTATCGGCACTATAATGACGCGCGCGCGGTACCGATGCCCGTTTTATGGGGGTTGTGTGCCCCCCCCCTTCCCCTCCCCCTGAGAGGATGACATAAAAGAACAGAACTTCGAGAGCTCAGTTATTTGTCGGGCGGCGCCGCGAAAGGTTGTAGCAGGGGGAAACATATAGGCGAAGAAAAGTATCGGTAGGCGCAGAAGTTAATTAATTATTCAGGTGCAGGATTGCAAGTAATGTTCCGTGCACGAATAAGTAGGAATACAATTGTCAATTGTACAGGTAAATCTTGTACTGTAGCAATAACTATAAAATTAGACGGTTGTAAAGTGTAAATAGGGGTGCCCACTCACGCGTAACCCCCCCCCCCCCCCCGCCGCCGACCGGAAGCCGGAAGCCCCCCCCCCCCCCCGCCGACGTCACAACGTCTTGGGTGTAGCGTGTAAGAAGTACCGACCAGGCCAAGGATTATGCGCATAAGTAATGCATTTCCAAACAATAGTCTATTGTATGTTAAAAACAAGTTGCGTGTACCGGCGGCCTATTTCCGTTGGAACTATAATTAAGCGTCGGAAGAGGCTGGATAACAATCGACGATAATTATGCTGTCACGCGATGGGGAAAGCTGCGGATGTACTTGTCAGCGGATGTAATTTGATGCTATCTAATGCAAATTGAGAGGTACAAGGCTCCACCTGCGTTTTAGGCGACCCACATGTAACAAAGCACATCCGTTTGGAATTTTCCACTGACGTTCTGGAAAGTTCCCTGCCCCTCAAACCCCTCCCGGCCCCCCACCACTCTGGGAGCCGAGAACTACCCCGACGACTATTGCCGCCGCAGTCGGGCTCGGGACTCCGGACGCGGCGCTCCGACCCGACTCAGAGGGCAACTCAAATGTATAAGCGGCCGATATATATTTGAGTTACTCTTGTTGTTAGGCTATTACTATTTAATATTTGTTGTGTGTGTGTGTGTGTGTGTGTGTGTGTGTGTGTGTGTGTGTGTGTGTGTGTGTGTGTGTGTGTGTGTGTGTGTGTGTGTGTGTGTGTGTGTGTGTGTGTCTATGGTTTTATGCAAAGTGTTATTTGGTTTTAGTCTTAAGATGTGTTAGTTTTTTAAGGTTTAACTTGCGCATTGCGATGTTAGCATTAAGGTGTTTTATGGTATTATTTATGTTTAAGAAATGTGTTTTTAATCTTAAGTATTGGTTTATGGTATTTGTGTGTATGTGTGTGTATCTATGTCTGTGTTTGTTTATCTGTGTACTAATAATTTTTTTACATTCCACAGCTAGCTGTTAGGTTGGGTAGATTAAATTAAAATGTAAATGTAAATTGAAGAAGTTCGATTGAACTTCATTAAATATGGGTGGGACATGCGCGTTGTGCCGTAGGTAGCGCATATTTTTATTGTTTTTTATTTTTGTTTCTTAATTTTTGTCAGGCAAAAATATGTTTGGGTGGGTTTAGATTAAGGGTGGGAGGTTAGAGTTGCGTCTTGCATTAGCTGTTCCAGAGTCCCCATTGTAAAATTGGAATGGTCAAGTCCAGTGCCCAGGCCCGAGGCTGGCCGCCCGTATCACAGACTACCAAACTGGATCGCCACGTGCGTGCGGGCCAAAAATTGTTATCCCTCGCAAGACGTAACTTTTTTGGTTGGGATTGGGAGTGTTTGAGGAACACAGGGTGGTGGAGACGGTTACAGCCGCCTCCATCACCATGGATCATTATTATTTTTTGGTGACCTTGACCTCAATCCATTCATGCATAACCCCCCCCCCCGACGTCACAACGTCTTAGGTGTATCGTCTTAAGTATAATGTCTTAAGTGTATTGTCTTGACCTTGACCTTGAACTTGGCGAGCCCCCCCCCCCCCCCCCCCCCGACGTCACAATGTCTTAAGTGTAGCGTCTTAAGTGTAGCGTCTTAAGTGTAACGTCTTAAGTGTAGCGTCTTAAGTGTAACGTCTTAAGTGTAACGTCTTAAGTGTAACGTCTTGACCTTGACCTTGAACTTGGCGAGCCCCCCCCCCCCCCCGACGTCACAATGTCTTAAGTGTAGCGTCTTAAGTGTAGCGTCTTAAGTGTAGCGTCTTAAGTGTAACGTCTTAAGTGTAACGTCTTGACCTTGACCTTGAACTTGGCGAGCCCCCCCCCCCCCCGACGTCACAATGTCTTAAGTGTAGCGTCTTAAGTGTAGCGTCTTAAGTGTAACGTCTTAAGTGTAACGTCTTGACCTTGACCTTGAACTTGGCGAGCCCCCCCCCCCCCCGACGTCACAACGTCTTGACCTTGACCTTGGACTTGACGAGCCCCCCCCCCGCCAGCAAAGTGCAAACAAATTTACTTATAACTTGAGAACGGGTTGCCGGAATAGGGCAAGCGATACATCATTGGAAAGCTCTAATTAGGAGTAATATTGTGGTAAAGACAGAATTAAATTATTTTCTTTTAATAAAAATTTATTATTAAAAGAAACCCCTACTCATTGACTTGCCTATATAAGAGTGTTGTGGTTTGCGTTGGGACATTCATTGCCAATAATAGCTAGAGTGAACATGTCCCCCCGAGATGCTCCAATATTTTATAACAAATGTACAAAAGTTGAAGAAGTATTAGAGGTGGATGAAGAAATCAATGAAGAAAACGATGTACAAAACGATGTACAAAACGATGAAGAAAACAATGAAGAAATTGAAGAGCCTTTGTTAAGTGAAAATGTTGTAACAAGAATATTTGTGGATTCGAATTCTCCAATGGATATTATAGGAAGGTTTGTAATTGAAGTTATGACATGGATAGAAAATGAAAGATTAGTAAACATAGCATCTCCAATTTTAGTTGATGATAGACCCACCTTTGGTGTATATTGGCGTAACAGTGATCTGTTATGGCTATGGGCGGAGGCATATGTGGAGTATTTGCAATTGGAAGAAAATATAGGCTTTAATCATTACTTTTCAGCTTTAGTCTTAACCTACTATTTTTAACATCTCACTAAAAATCTTACCGTCCCCCCCACTACAACTGGGAGGCTATAAAAAGGGAGCAGTAGAGAAGCATTTCATTTCGCTGCTAAATTTCAAAGAGTAAAAACATCAACAAGATGTATCAATGTGAAATTTGCTTAGAAACTTTTCATGATAATATTCTACTAGAAATACACAAAGAGTTATTCCATAACAATAATGAAGATGTAACAGAAACCGAATATGAAGATTTAAAACTATATGGAGAAGAACAACAAGAAGAACAGCAAGAAGAACAGCAAGAAGAACAGCAAGAAGAACAACAAGAAAAACAACAAGAAGAACATGAAGAACCATTAGCAGGACCATCTAATGAAATACCAAGTTTAAAAGTATATGCTTTAGAAGGTAAAGTAGTAATGCACCACAAAATTCAAAATGAAAAATTGGAATTGGAGCAGTTTTTTTAAAGAAGTGAGTACAATTGCAAGGAGAACACTCACAGAAGAATTAAGAAGACTGAACTTCATTAAATTTAGCATATTACTACATGCTATGTTTACTAATGTAGAAGGAGAAATGTCACCAAGAGGATTCATAACAAAAAACCAGACCATCATGGCAAGTTCAGATATTAATTCAATAGTTGAAGATTGTTTAGAAGAAATATTAACTAAAATTCAAGAACATGAAGGCAGAGGATCTGGTTGGAGTTTGGTTAGTATTGAGGATATGGATATTAGAACTCATAAACACGGCTACGGATTAAGGGGTAGCAGTTATATTCCGCTCCCAAAGAAAATTTCAGACACCAAATCGTGTATAAATGTTAAGAACCAAGATATGGAATGTTTTAGATATGCAATGACGACAAAATTTGTACCTCCTCAAAATTCGGAAAGACCCAGTGAAGAATATGAAACTTACAGATATAGATATAATTTCAAAGGATTGACTTACCCAGTGGCTTTAAAGGACATCCTAAAGTTCGAAAAACAAAACCCTGGAACATCTGTTAATGTTTTCGGTTTGGACAGTTCGAATAAAGTGTACCCATTGCGTGTGGTGAAGAATGAACTACCAGATCATAGGGACTTATTATTACTTACAAGAGGTGATGTTTCCCACTATGTATGGATCAAAAGATTTGAAACTCTTGTTAGTAATCAATTATCTAAAAATAGAAATAAGAAGGTAATTTGCAAAAGATGTTTCAATTTTCAACGAGAAGGAAGACTAGGAAGACAGTGGTTAGAAGAGCATAAACGATTGTGTAACAACAACTATGAAGCCAAAATAATGTTACCATCACCAGATAAGGCCGAGCTAAAATTTGAGAAGATATCTCATCAGTACCGTATTCCCATTGTTGTATATGCGGATTTTGAATCTACACTTGTTCCTATTGAAAATAATGATGATGAAGCCAAGAAAAGTGTTAAGTATCAAATGCATGATCCAAACAGTTTTTGTTTATTAATTAAATCTACACTGTCAGAAGATCATTTAAATAAATATGATCTAACATCAAAACCTGTTATATATCGCGGTGAAAATGCTTCTAAAATTTTCCTTGACCACTTATATTTGATAGCAGAAAATGTACAAAAAATGTATAGTGATATTGTACCAATGATACCGATGGATGAAGAAGAAGAGATTCAGTATGAAAATTCAACCCATTGTTATTTATGTAAAAATGAATATACTTTGGAAAACCACAAGGTACGTGATCATGACCATCTGACAGGTTATTATAGAGGTGCCGCGTGTAACAGATGTAATATTAACTATCAAATTCGCAACTTTATACCTGTAGTTTTGCATAACCTTAGCGGTTATGATGCACATTTTATCATACCGGAATTGGGACGAGATGATGGAAAAATCGATGTGATAGCGGAAACTAGTGAAAAGTTTATTAGTTTTAGTAAAACGGTTGGAAATATTAAGTTACGTTTTTTAGACTCTTACCGTTTTATGCCATCTAGCTTAAGTAAACTCACTGAAAACTTAAAGAAAGAAAATTTAATAGAAACAATGAAGATTGTTAGTAAAGATAAATTGGATTTGGTTCTCCGCAAAGGTGTTTTTCCCTATGATTACATCGATTGTTTGGAAAAATTTGAAGAAACATCACTTCCGCCAAGAGAAGCCTTCAAGAGTAAGTTGTATGAAGAGGACATCAGTGAAGAAGATTATCAACACGCTTGTAAAGTATGGAACGAACTAGGAATGACAACATTGGGAGAATATTCCGACTTTTATGTTAAATTAGATGTGACTTTACTTTGTGATATAATGGAAGAATTTAGAGATACCTGTTTTGAAGCATATGGATTGGATCCACTTCATTCTTATACATCACCTGGACTAGCATGGCAAGCTATGCTGAAAGAAACAAAGTGTAGACTTGAACTTATTACAGATATCGATATGGTTTTGATGATAGAGTCAGGCGTTCGTGGAGGATTGACGCAAAGTGTAACTAGACATGTAAAAGCTAACAACAAATATCTCCCAAACTTCGATGCGTCACAACCAACAACATTCTTAGGTTATTTTGATGCAAATAACCTATATGGATGGGCTATGTCAAATTCCCTTCCATATGGTAATTTCAAGTGGGTGAACCCAGATTCGATCGGCAATATAATGGACATACCCAAATACGACGATACTGGATACATTTTGGACGTCGACTTCGAATATCCTGAACAACTGCATGATCACCACTACGATTTACCACTATTGCCAAAGACGGAAATATCACCAACTGGTAGATGGCCCAAATTAATGATGACGTTAACCAACAAGTCGAGATATGTAGCTCATTGTTGGACAATACAGCAAGCAATAGAACTGGGATTAAAAATAACAAGAATCAATAGAGCAATACAATTTAATCAATCTTGTTGGTTAAAACCATACATCGACAACAACACAAGAAGAAGGACTGCAGCAACATCCGCTTTTCAAAAGGACTTTTTCAAATTAATGAATAATTCAATATTTGGCAAAACGTTGGAAAACAAAAGAAAACATAAAGATGTAAAATTAGTAAGCGATCCGGAGAAGTTGCAAAAGTTAGTACAAAAACCAAACTTTGGAACGAGTGTAATTATTAACGAGAATCTTGTAGCTGTTACCATGAACAAAATCTCAATAACAATGGATCGTCCTATATATGTGGGAATGTCTATTTTGGATATTTCTAAAACCCACATGTATGACTTTCACTACAACAAGATGGTGAAGTTTTATGGAAGAGAAAACATCGGGATAGCATATATGGATACAGATGCTTTCATTTATTGGATAAGAACAGAAGACATGTATGAAGATCTACTACTTTTGTATATACTACTGACTTTGACTTTTCAGATTATCCTAAAGATCATCCCAACTATGACTACGATAGAAATAAAAAGGTGTTGGGCAAGTTTAAAGACGAAACAAATGGTGTACCAATGGAAGAAGTTGTCGCTTTAATGTCCAAACTGTACTCATTCCAACTGTACATCAGTGAAAAGGATGAACATCAAGTGGTGAAGAAAGCCAAAGGCATCAAGACTTCATATCTAAAGAAAAAAGTGCAGTTTGAACATTATAAAAGATGTTTATTTCAAAATGTGGAAACAACCGCAACATTCAACACCATCAGAAGCTACAACCATATACTGTATAGTGTAAATCAAACAAAGTGGGCATTAAGTTATAAGGATGATAAACGCCACATTCTTGAAAATAACATCAAAACATTGCCATTCGGCCACTATTCCCTAATCCCTATTGATCAGTAAACCTTTTCTTCGTCCTTTACCTTCTTCCTTTTTCCTTTCGTAAAGAAGAGGGGACATGACAAGCCCAATGTCATGTTCCCTCTTTTTTACACCAACATAAAATGGCCTTGACCTATATCCTAACCGTATATAAAAGAGGATAAACCATTCTAGAGATCAGTACCTTTACAAGCGATGTGGAAGACACAACTGAAGATGGAAGACTTAAAAAATAAAATTGTAAATGAACTTCATAAGCCAGCAAGAAGAAAATTTCCTAGAAGAAGTACAGTTATAAAAGGAATGAATGATCTTTTCCAAGCCGATCTCATTGAAATGATACCACATGGTAATTTGAATAAAGGATTCAAATACATTTTAGCGATTATAGACTGTTTTACTAAAGTGGCTGATGCCTTACCGCTAAAGGACAAGACTGGTAAAAGTGTTACAAAAGCTATGGAAACGGCTATACAAAGAAATAAATTCAACATCAAACATCTACAAACTGATGATGGGAAAGAGTATTTTAACAAAGACTTTGCAGCTTTAATAAAGAAGTATAAAATAAATCATTATTCAACAAATTCTGAAGTTAAAGCTTCAATAATAGAAAGATTCAATAGAACATTAAAAGGAGCAATGTATAAAACATTTTCCAAACGAGGATCATATGTTTGGTATGATATCTTACCGCAACTTATAAAAGAATATAACAACAAGTATCATCAAACCATTGGTATGAAGCCTAACCAAGTAAATAGCGGTAATGCTAAGATGGTATTAAAACGTATTAGGAATAATACTACTCCTAAACATGAAAAAATGCAGCCTAAAACATTTAAAGTTGATGATAAAGTTCGTATAAGTAAGTACAAAGGAGTATTTAGTAAAAGGTATCTGCCAAACTGGACTAATGAAGTATTTACAATCTATAAAGTGCAACCAACAATACCTGAAACTTACATCTTAAAGGACAACAAGGGTGAATTACTCGAAGGTGGATTCTACGGACATGAGTTGTTAAAATCATCAGTCGGCGATGTATATCTTGTTGAAAAGATTTTACAAAGAAAAAAGGATAAGGTTAAAGTACGTTGGTTGGGATTTGATAAAAGTGAAGACTCTTGGATCCCTCCAAAAGACTTGGTGTAGCAATTTGTGAAGTCATTACGTGTTTAACCTTTACACAAGAAGGAGATTGTGCAACAAAAGGATCGATTTTTTATTAATAATATTGATGAATTAACAGTTGACAACGACAAGTTAAATCATGGAAAACATGGTGAACTACTGCCAAACACAATAAGATGTTTAATAACTGGACCGTCAAATTGTGGAAAGACGAATGTGGTTTTTAACTTAATAACAAATCCTAAAGGATTACGTTTCAACAACATTTACATCTTTTCCAAATCTTTGCAACAACCCAAATACCAATTATTGGATAAGGTACTCGCAAGTGTGCCTGAAGTTAATTTCTACAAGTTTAATGCTAGTGAAACTATAATGGAGCCAAACGAGGCTAAACCATTTTCTATATTTATATTCGATGATGTATCTTGTGAAAATCATGACACTATTAGAAGTTATTTTGCCATGGGGAGACATTACAATATTGATAGCATTTATATTGGTCAAACTTACAGTAAAATTCCAAAACAACTAATAAGAGATAATGCAAATCTACTTATTATCTTCAAGCAGGATGAAACAAATTTAAAGCACATATATAATGATCATGTAAATGCAGACATGTCATTTGATAAATTTAAAGAAATGTGTGGCAAAGCATGGGCTGAAAAATATGGATTTCTAGTTATTATGAAAGAAGAAGCTATAAAAAATGGAAGATATCGTATAGGGTTGGATAAATTTGTATTAATCCATTGAACGATTGATGATACGTTTAGTAATAGATTGGTCTTCGCAGCGTAAACATGGTGAACCAAGAAAAACTATTAAAAGAAATAAAATCACTGAGTGACTCGATTAGACTTAAAAATCGAGCATTAAGAATGGGTTTGAATGAAAGAGAAGAATTTCTGGAGACTACATTTAAGCCTATTACAGAACCTTTAAAACAGATAACAGAAACTATTGGTAAACCTCATTATGAAGGAGATGTTTTACTACCTGTTTCTAAATTTGAAGTAAAAAGTTTGAAAAAGGAAGAAGATGATGATTCTTACACAAGTGATAGTGAAGTTTCTCAAAAAGAAGAAGAAACAAGACAAGAAGAACCAGAAATAAATATTGAAAAAGAAGAAGAACAAGAACAACATATACCTGAAGCAGAACAATCAATTCCAAATCTAACAAAATTAAGTAGTGATATATTGCAACAAGGACCTCTTGGAAGAAAGTATATCATGAAGATGTTACATGAAATAAAAGATAACCCAAAATTACACAAGTCACATGTATATGGTGCGAGAATTGATGGAAATGAATTAAAAATAGGGAGTCAAAAGTATATTTGACTGAAGATGATGATATTGTTATTGGTGAGCATAAATATAAAGGAACAAAAGGATTATTTGAACTGATTTTCAAAAATATACCTATAAGATATACGCTTCAAGATTTAAATACTTTTAAAGAAATTTTGCAAAATACTAATGCTCATAAGAAGAATTACTCCAAAGATTCAATGATAAATAGAACACGTGCAACTAAATATACAGTTGTAATAAAAAGATTGTTTCCCCTGAAAAAACTACCAACATTACGAACTGCACCAGCTGTGAAGAAACCGCTTAAGAGGAAGTCATTATCACTTATGGACTTATCACTTATTGATGAATATGGTAAAAAGAAAAAAGGAGAAACTTCGACATCTGGTAAAGGTTTAATGAAAAACCTATATAATACAAATGTGATTTACTATAATGATATAAACAAATTGGTTGATAGAATGAGACTATTACATGAAGCCATGGAAGCTGGGCATACAGGTTTAAATAATGAATGGGTGGCTTTAGTTGACGAACTTCGAAATCGTGGAATAGTTGTATAAATCATCACGGATATATAAGAGAGCTGTGAGCATACAGTGGATCAGTTCAATCATGAGCGTCGACAAGTTCGGACGGTACTCCGGGCTAGGAGTACAAGGAGGAGAAAACAGAAAAAGAAGTGGATTGCCGCAAACACCTGAAGGTGACTATGATATGAGTAACAAACGTTTAAAATTTGTTAAAGACCCAGAAGAAGATACTGATGGAGCGAATTTAAAGACAGTAAAAGAGGCTACTTCAACATCATTGAAATTAGACAAGAATATTTACGATGTTAAATCACATAGAATAATTAATGTTGGTAAACCAACTGACAGTTCTGATGCAATTACTAAAGAGTATTTATCATCTGAACTTTCAAATACTTTAAAATTACAATGGGGTAATAATTTAAAAGATGGACAGACATATGATGCTGGAAATCATAGAATAACCAACGTGGCAAATCCAAAAAATGATAAAGATTCAGTTAATAAAGAATATTTACATTCTATAATACCGGAAAAGACTCAACGCGGATTTTCTTTTTATAAATTTATAATAAATGACATTGGATACCCAAAGGAAGATGGGGATGCTGTAAACCTGAAATACATCAAGGACAACTGTATTTTACAAGATGGTGATGAAATCGATTGTCATGGGAAAGTGTTGTCAAATGTAAAGTTCGGTTCTCAACCAAAAGACGCTGTTACTATGGAACAATTATCTAAAGAATTAAAACGGGGAACATCGAATTTTGTAAAACATGAAGATGCCGTGTTAAAGCGGGGAGATAAATTTATACATGGAAATGAAAAGTTTGATTTAATGCAAGGAAATAATGATGAATGGGATGCAGGACATAAAACAATAACAAATGGAAGATTTTGTATAAAAGATACAGATGTACCTCTAATGGTGCAAACATTAATTGCGAGTGGTGGTACATTAGGTACATACAATGGTCGTAATAGAAGAATAAAAGATATTTATCCTGGTTATGAAGATGATGATTGTGTTACATTGAGACAAACAATAACTTGGGATAAACACTTTGGGACCAAATATGATGCAAAGATGAAGAAAATAATTAATATTTTACCAGGAGAAGATTTAAATGATGCTGCTACTATTGGACAAGTCATAACAACGTCGAAAAGTGATTCGACTGCTTACACGTGTAATGATAAACGTATTATGCAGTTACACGATCCCCAACATCCAAAAGATGCTGTAACTTTAGACTGTTTAATAAGAATAGTGGGCAATTTACTTATCGATACCCACAATCATATAGCTAGTACAACGAGTCATGTGATGATTCAACCCGATGAACGAGAAGCTTGGATTAAAAATAGAATTATAAATCAGTATATAATTAATTTGAATAATTAAGTATTTAAATATAAAAATTGTGCATGCGTTATTCATTTATGTAAAGCAGCTCGTGGAGTAAACACGCTGGTTATATAAGACGACATAATGAAGACCGCAACGCTCAGTCGTCGTCAAGACAGCGGCAAGAAAGGACGTGGTATAACATCAGCTGCGTTATCCCTGCTAAGACGGATTCCTGTTGGTGCTGTTCTAAATCGAGCAATAGACCCTTTACCATACGAATTTCATCTGCCCGGAGGCTATCAATATTGTGGACCCGGAACTAAGTTGGCAAAACGTTTAGCAAGAGGAGATCCTGGAATTAATAAATTAGATCAAGCTTGCAAAGAACACGATATAGCGTATTCCAAGTTTGCAGATTCAACAAATAGATCAATAGCGGATAGAGCGCTAGCGGAAAAAGCTTGGCAAAGGGTTAAATCAAGTGACGCCAGTATTGCGGAAAAAGCAGCAGCTTGGGCAGTGACAACAGCCATGAAGACGAAAGCTAAGTTTGGTGGTGGAAGACGACGCGGGAGAAAACCTAGTAAAAAAGAAGCTGCAAAAAGAGGCGGGAACATCAAAAGAAGACGTCACACTAACCCTAAAAGGAAAGTCAAGAAAACATCCATATGGTCAATGGTAAAAAACGGATCGGGTCTTTACTTAAGACCGTACCGTGTGTATTAAATGAGAAGAATAAATTGATAATTCCAAATAAAGCATTAACAAACTATCAATTGTCAAAATATGTGAAATGTTTAAGAATACCATTCTTCAGAGGAGTTTTTATGAAAGATACATTACCAAATAGAGTGTGGAAAAATGAAACTGGAATAGTAAATTTAGACTCTAATTATGGACCAGGTACTCATTGGGTATGTTATAAAAAACTTGGAAAAAATGTTTATTACTTTGATAGTTTTGGAAATTTACCGCCACCAAAAGAACTTCAACATTATTTTCGGAACTGCAATAATATATTCTACAACTACAAAAGAGAGCAACCTAGCAATACGGAAATATGCGGACATTTATGTTTGGAGTTCCTAGCGAAGAGCGTCAGTCAGCTTTAAGATGTCATCGTATACAGTGTCGCTGAGTGGAAATTCGTCAACATTGAAAAGTACACTTTTCCCAGCATTACGTTTATCTACAGACAAACTATGGGAAGCAGCATTATTGGATTTGACTACATACAATTCAATTCCCAATGTTACAGAAGGAAAAAATAATTTACTACATTATTATGAGAGTAAAGATGAAAAAGGAAATTATTCACAATTAAAAATAATTCCATTATCTACAGGAGCATATGAAATAGACGATATAAACCAAGTATTACAAAAGAAACTTGGAGAAGAAAATATTTCTATAAAAGGTAATAATAATACATTAAAAGCAGAAATAACTTCAAAGTATTATATAGATTTTAGCTTAGACCACTCAATCGGCAATTTGCTCGGATTTTTAAA
This sequence comes from Neoaliturus tenellus, assembly GCA_030545055.2. Lineage (NCBI taxonomy): Eukaryota > Metazoa > Arthropoda > Insecta > Hemiptera > Cicadellidae > Neoaliturus > Neoaliturus tenellus. Next base: position 37,968,240 of record CM061535.1, read on the forward strand.
GAAGAAAGGAATTTTAGCTCCTGGAAATGATTATACTGGCGATACAACAGTAACAATATTAAAGGTGAACAGTATTGATGTAACGTGTAATATTATACACGGATCATATAGAGATGGAGTAAATCAACATATATTACACACATTTTAACCGACAGTAGCTCCTGGTTTTAAAATAGTTGAGAAGCCACAAAACCTGATATACCTACCGTTAAACACCAGTTTCATTTCAGACATCGTACTGAACATATTGGATCAAGACGGCATTAGTGTTGACTTTAGAGGAGAAACAATAACTATACGGTTACATATCAGAGCGGCAACATAAAGTCAACATGGGATTATCATTTAAACCACAACGGAAGAGTCGGGAGCTCAGTAGCTCCTCAACATTCGACGAGTTAACACCGGACAACATACGCTTCCTACAGAAGATCGGACTAAAACTTGCCAACCATGGATATACTGGATATAGCACAAGGACCGACATTCGACGAAACCCTATGGGAGAAGGAATATCACACTCACAACCCTTACACTTCATCAAAATTAAATAATAATGATGAAATAAGAATTCCCATTCAACAACAAGATATCTACACATTACCATGTGAAAGTTATTTATATATCGAAGGAAGAGTAACAACATTGGATGGAAAATCTGGTTCAACTGTTCCTTTTATAAATAACCCTATGGCTTATCTGTTTGATGAAATTAGATATGAGATATCTGGAGTAACAGTTGATTCAACAAAAAAGGTTGGTATAACAACGACATTGAAAGGATTAACATCATTAAAACCGCATGAGAAGAATTCAATAGTCACCGCCGGATGGGTTGCCCCTGATAAAGACACTATAACACCGGATTCCAACGGTCACTTTGATTTTAATGTACCTTTACGATTGCTTTTGGGATTCGCAGAAGATTACAAAAGAATAATAATAAACGTAAAGCAAGAACTGGTACTGCTCAGATCTTCAACAAATAAGGATGTAATACAAGCGCCAAGTGGAACTAAAGATGCCGATTTGGAATGGCAACTTCAATTGGATAAAGTTGTATGGAGAGTACCTCATGTCAGATTGGCGGATGAACATCGAGTATTATTATTGAAAAAATTAAAATCTGACCGTGATATTGTGATACCATTTAGAAGTTGGGAATTTCATGAATACCCCATATTGCCTCAAACAGAAAGACAAACATGGACTGTTAAAACCTCTACTTATTTAGAACGGGCAAGGTACATAATAGTCGGTTTTCAGACTAAACGAAAAGATGTTATAACTGCGCACGCTGGTCAATTTGACCATTGCAAGATAAAGAATTGCAAAGTTTTTCTAAACTCTCAGTTCTTTCCATATGACAGTTTAAATGTTTCATTTGACAAGAAACGTTATTCCATTCTATATGACATGTATGCAAGATTTCAATCGTCATATTATGGTAAGACGAATACACCACTTTTATCACCAGAACAATTTTATTCAAAAGCTCCAATTGTCGTAATCGATTGTTCAAAACAAAATGAATCTGTGAAATCTTCAAGTGTAGATATAAAAATTGAAATGGAATTTGAAGATAAAATACCAGATGGAACTTCAGCATACTGTTTAATTCTACATGACAAAATAGTTACTTACACACCGCTGACAGGAATCGTGAAGAATGTACTTTAAGAAGGATTAATACAACATCTGCACGATTTGTAATGTTTTTACAAAAGATCAATAATATCTAGGTCATCTGCCAGTATAAAAGCGAGAAAGAAGAGCTGGAAATTCATTTCATCTTTGATTGTCGTATGGGTAACATCGTCCGCAAGATGAGTTCTACTACATCAAGTGCTAATGAAGAAACTACACCTCTTATGGCTGACAATAGTTTGGATATAGAAAGACAAGTTGAACAGGAAATGGAAGAGTTCCTCAAGTTTAAACATAAGAAGACAGAAGAAGAAGAGGAAGTTGAAAAAGAAACAAAGAAAAGGAAAATTGAAGATAACATTCCCGCTAACATCTTAACGGAAGTATTTCTTCGAATATTTTATCCTATTTCTTCTTGTATGACAAAGACTGTGTCTGCTGGAGTAATGAAATCATTGGATTACTCTCCAACTGTTATTTTGAATCACGGATCTAAAATGGTAACCTTCACTGAATCTTCTTGGGAATCTTTTATGAAACATATACATCTTTTGGAATGCTATTTGAGTAACAATACGTTTGGAAGAAAAACAAAACTAGGTTTGTTCGAATCAAATATTGAAATCGATATTGTTAAACAACGTGGTCAACAACTAGTTCGATTTAGAGATTTAACTAAATATAATATAAAAATACATTTGACAAAAGAAGAGTTTTACGCTTTAACTTGTGCTACTGGTCCTATAACAAGATATTTAAAACAGCTAATATTCTCAAGTACAATTATCAAAGACTATTTAATTGATGCATTGGATAGACAACCATATGTTCCAATCCTATACGGTCCAGTAGATACTTCAATCTTCAATAGGATACCGCATGAAGTAGAGATGTGGAGACAGTTACACCACAATCAAACCAACTTTAATTTAGATGAAGAAGAAAAGCAAGAAAACAAGGAAAACGAATCACGTTTCAACAATCAACAATCAACAACAAATTAAACAGACAAAGAATATTGTAAGTAAGAAGAAGAAGAAGAATGTTGGAGTATAAAAGGCTGCCAATCTGCATTGACATACCAGTTGTCTACTGAACGTCATCATGGATAAACGAGTTTCATTCTCTAAGAAGACGGAAATAATGGAAGTAAAGCGAGGTATCATAGAGTTTCAGGCATTCCGTGGTAATGATGGAAATTTTATAATCAAAGAGTTAGTGGTACTAGATATGATAACATCTGTTGTTTATCACTTTTTATTCATGCCTCCTTTGCCGTTCAACAGATTAACAACCAAAGCTAAAGTAACAAACAAATGGTTGATGAAACATTTTCATAATCTAACATGGGATGAAGGTTTTATAACCTACAATATGATGCCACACATTATGAATCATTTCTGCAAAGAGTTCAAAACTATTTTTACAAGAGGATTGGAAAAAGCAAATTGGATACAAGCATATACAAACCATGAAGTGATAAATGTGCAAATGGAGAAAGATTTTTATTGCTACTTTGCTAACATCTGTATTGCATCTAAAAACTTTAAACATCGGCAGTCTCAATGTGCTTTAAAGAACGCATATCGTTTGAATGTCTATCTCCAGCAAAGTGGTGGGGGAAGCGATGGGTATAAAAGCGAGAGCGGCACTATGACAATGCATGAGTATTACTCTAACCTCCGAGGAGTCAACACCTCTGACGCGCAAGCACAAGAAGAAGAAGACGAACAATAGTAAGAAGACAAATAATGGCATCGCAAACTTTTCTACAGTCACTTGTTGATCAATTCAACAAACATTCTAAATCTACAATACTACCGACAAAGAAATGTTCAGAGTTGAAGGAAGAAAAACATTACATTATTCACACTATTAAGAAGATGGAAACATCAATTGGAGATGCCATCAATTGCACATTGAGTGAAGCACCCTACACACCTGGTGATGAACCGAAATTTCAAGTATTTCTTCCCAAACGCTTCGTTCAACTGCTGCAGAATGAAGATTTACGACTGATTCACCCCGGCGCACTCTATTTGGCATCCCACGGTCCAAGCGGAACCAACTCTACTGAACTTACACTTCATGTTATGCCTATTAGCAACTAGTCTGTAATTTATATATACTGTTGTACATGTGTGTAACTGATTTTAAATAAATAAAAATGAAAAAAAATAAGAAAAGGCAACATATCGATAGTGTTTCTGCACTATCGATATGTTGCTTTTTTTAAAAACACGTTTGAATGACCTTGACCTAGTTTCGAGGGTATATAAAGGCCGTAATTTTCTTAAGGATCTCATCAGTCTACGACTACCTTTCGTGCTGTACACATCTCTGTTGGCTCTCCAGTTATTACAAATAACAACATGTCTCTTAAGGTTAAGTGTGCATCATACGATACCACCACCATCACAACTTTTGAAGAACTTGACGATTTTACTAATGAACTGCGAGTGTTACTTGCCGGTGGTTATCGTTTAAATATTGATGTTTATGCTAACAACATGAGGATGTTTCCTAAACAAAAGTTCTGCAACGAAGAAGTATTCGTTTCCACACAACCTTCAACTACAACACCATCTACTCAAAGTAATGTTAAGTTCCAGAAATATTACTAATGTTAAATAATATCAAGTTGTCGCTGTAGCATCTATAAAAGGAACGTGTAACCTAACAGAATCATCATTTGCTCTCCAACTGACACAGCGAAAACAACTACTAATACCATGTTGTACAGAATGATGATTGAATTCAATGGAAAAATCTACGAAAAGGACTATCAAAGTGCAGAACAAATGACGTCCGATCTTCAAGTATTGACTAAAGAGGGATTCCAACCAAAATTAATTCTAAAATTTCCTGAAGTACATCCACTCTCCACTGAAGATCTCATCGCCATGGCTAAAGAGGAAAAAGAAAAATACAAACAAGATGTAAAGAAAGAAAAAGAAGATAAAAACTCAGTATCTTAAATAAATAAATCTTACACTTGTAAGATGATCTTTTTTAAAACTCCATTTGGATGACCTTGAGATTACCCCCACCACTTTTCTTAATCTATAAAACACGCTATCCTACACTATACAACTTCATTTCTTGCCTACACTTAGAAGCATCAACATGGAAGAGAAGAAAAACGAGGACACACCGCGCTACTGTTGTGAACAGAAATGCACCGATTTAGGAAGATGGATGGTAGACGGATTAGCCTGTACAAAGTGCGAATTCTTCGGATCCTGTTACTGCAGATGCGAAACAAAGCAACTACCACCACCGAAATTGCGAACCTTCAAGATTTATAAATCACGATACTTCCACACTTGCTGTCCCCAGAGGTGTATCAAGTTTCATCCGGAAAGACTTGTCATTTGTCGAAAGTGCAATGCATATTATAAAGACGACTTTTGTACATGCATCATAAGTGCGTGCAAGTATAGATCAGATTGGTCTTCTGAACCCGTTGAAGCTTCAAATGTATAGCTGTAGTCACTGACTGCAGCCCTTTTTTTAAAACTCCATTTGATTGACCTTGAGATTACCCCCACCACTTATTTTTTACAACATATATTCTACGGATCATTCGATACGCTTCTCATTTTTATTTCATTACTCGCACTGACAACAACAACAACAACATGGATGATAAATTCATTTCCTTTCAACATTTAATTACCGACAGAGAAGAGATGGAAACCCTACTCCAAAACTTACTCACACTTATTGATAACTATCCTTTAAGATGGATCAACATCACAGTGCAATATGTCAATCCTACCAAAATATTTTCATCATCATCTTCTTCTGGCACCTCCACGTCTTCATCGTCGCAAAGTGCAGAGGAAGAGGAACAGACAACTAATGGTGTTAAAATTATTGAATTAAACAACGAGGAACAAGAAATGCAAGCTCTGGTTAAATATAAATTTAATATTTAATTTACAAACATTATTAGTATTCCTAACTTAAAAATACAACTAATGCTTATCTTAGTACACCTCCTACTACCTACCCGAATGGCGTTTCGCAGCGAAATGCGCTGGCCAACGGTTCGCATGGGGGTATATCGCCTTTCCCCCACCACGCCACTACCCCTCCACTTCCCCCACCACGCCACCACCCCTCCACTTCCCCCTCCACCGCCCTTGCCCGCATATAAGCGAGCCGCTGACTGACGCTCGCCATTTGTTTCCCGACTCCCGTACGATGAACAACGATCCGCTACCACATATGAAATCTACTTTTATAATTAGAACAAGACATGATTTAAAAGATTTAATGGAAACTTTAGAAGATATTATAGACAAATTCCACTGCATCACTATGAATTTGGAACTTGTTTACGGTTGTCCAACATGCGATAGGGTTAAGAGTGAAGATGAAGATGGTTTGCTAGAACTCACTCCTGCATCCTCCAAACCTACACCAACAGCTGACGATGACGTTTGATCGGACACACAACTGTTTTTCTTAACCCCCCCCCCCCCCCCCCCACCACTTTCCAGTAAATATGCCCTGTCCTCATCTTCGTTTCTCATTTCATCGCCAACTTTCCGACCGTCAACACCGCTCCCGTTTCACCAATAGAAATTAAAACAAGCACACAAACATGATGTATGATTTTTCACTTAAAACACAATTGGAAGAGGACAGACTCAAACTAGAGATCAACAGGCTGCAATTGGAAACGGAAAATCAACAAGGGATGGTTCGCCTGCTGCAACTGTTCAAATGCGTACTGTGCATGTTGTGCATCTACCTTCTCTTCGCCACCGCCTTCGGCGTCTACCACTCCCTCACCGTTGGACGATATTTCAACACCTCTCTGCACAAGAACACGACTTTGATTTAATTTTAAAAATAAACGAAAACCTCCCCATTCCCACCGAGCCCCTGCGGCTCCCACTTTTTTAAAACCCCCTCCGGATGACCTTGACCCACTTCCCAAACCCATCCATCACTGTCACCCCCACCCCACACCTCCAACCCCACACCTGCCACTTCCAACCAATGACCTTGACCTGAGCCAGGAGTAACCAAAAGACACTACTCACGTCTTTTTTCACGTTTTTTCACGTGAAATTTAGTGACCTCTTCACGACATTTTCACGTGAAAAAGACGTAAAATTTACAAGAAATTTACATCTTTTTTACGTAATAATAACGTGAAAAATGTAACAGAAAAACGTGAATTTCACGTGATTTTTACGTTTTTGTGCTATCTGGGCCGGAAAGCTTCACAACATAAAAATAACCTCCTTCAAAAAAATATCCAGAGAAGAACTCAATCAAATTTTCAAGTCACTTCCACCTAAGAATTCTTCAGGATATGATGAAATAACCAATAAAATAGTCAAACACTGCCAAAATTAAATATCAGCACCTCTACTGGATATAATAAACTCATCAATAGAACAAGCCACAGTACCCCAAGGTATGAAACTAACCCTAAATTTAAGAAAGGCGATAAGTCGGCAGTAGAAAACTATAGGCCAATTTCAATTTTGCCTACGCTCTCGAAATAATTAGAGAAAACAATTTACAAACAAATTTTGGAACACCTTAACCAACTAGAATTTCTCTCTCCACAACAACACGGCTTTAGAGTAAACAAATCTACAAACACAGCTTTAAATAAACTATGTGAAACTATCACTTCCCTTTGGGAGAACAAACAAACGTCAGCTGGAATTTTTTTGGACCTACAAAAGGCCTTTGATAGCCTAGATAGGAAAATATTAATAAGAAAATTAGAACAACTTAACATCAAAGATAAGGCATTAAATTGGATAATAAATTACTTCTCGGATAGAAAACAACAAGTAGAAATCACACATCAAGTAAACGGCATTGAAACCAAAACCAAATCACAAATAAAACTAACAAACAAAGGAATCCCGCAAGGATCGATTCTCGGCCCACTCTACTATATAATCTACATTAACTCCTTTCCGGACTATCTATCACCTGAAAAAAACATGTATCATGTTTGCTGATGATACCACTATACTGTTCCCAATTATATCTAATCATCAAACAGAAGTAGAAGAAACCCTACATCAAGCAACGAACATCTGCTCATCTTTAAATCTTCAAATAAACAGATCCAAAACCATCAACATAAATTTCACAGCTTCAAATAAAACTGCTCAAGATCCATCACCAATCTCCAACACAATCTCTGCTGTTGCAACAACCAAATTTTTAGGCATCACACTAGATGAAAATCTAACATGGCAACCTCACATAGAATTATTGAAAAAAAAAAACTCTCATCATCTCTATTCGCCATGAGGAGAATTCGAGCAATAACAAACAAAAAAACAACTAGAATAGCCTACTTCGCCCTCTTCGAAAGCCACCTGAGATACGGAATTACGGCATGGGGTACTGCCTCAGATCAGCAAACCCAAAAAATTCTCATATTACAAAAGAAGGCTTTAAGAATAATTGAACAGCTACAACCCACAGAACACTGCAAACCCTTTTTCACATCCAATGAAATTCTTACAGTTCCATCCTTATTCATCCTTGAAACCTTGAAAATTCTCAAACTAGATCCTCCAAAGCTTAGAAGTGATTGCCACAAATACAACCTAAGAAGCACAAACTTAAATTACAACTTTCAGCAGCATAGATTAACTAAAACCAGTAAATATCCTCAAATATTAGGGCCTAAAATATTCAATGTTCTGCCAGAAAACTTGAAAACAATAAATAAAAACAAACTTTTTTTAAAAAAACTCAAACTTTATCTTCTAACTAAATCATATTACAGCATAGACGAATATTTCAAAGAGCACAAAGCTCTCCCTAAGCATAGGCTAGAGTAGTCTCAATGCTCACAACACATACATACACACACACACATGTAAACACACACCCACATAACATTGACCCACATGAAGATGACGATTCCCTTGTCTACCACGACTACGGAGAAGAGGACCTAGGTAAAGGTAAAGGTACTGTAGCGTTGGCAACACTTGCAGGTAACAAAGAGTAATGTTGTTTTTTTTTTAACACTTTCTTAACCGACAAAACCACTGTGGCGACATCCACGGATGTCGCAGAAAGTGACACAATTGCTCTTATGAGATGTAGCTCACCTGGCCCTGGCCTACAGTCATCTTGGCCATGAAAAAGGTCTGAGTCCTCCTGTGGCAAGTGTTCTTTTCCTTTTCCCTACCTCCTGACCACTCTATACGTTATGAAATCAAGATGACTGTGGTGCCAGGTGAGCTACATCCCATAAGAGCAATGGTGTCAGTTTCTGCGACATCCATGGATGTCGTCATAGAGTTGTTTTTTTTTTTTTTTTAATTCTTTTTTTGCCAAAAAGGCTTGGCTTCGGTTAAAAAAGTGTTAAAAAAATAACTTTTTACTCTTTGTTACCTGCAAGTGTTGCCAACGCTACAGGAAACACCAATCGTTCTCGGTTGCGTTGGGGATATTTTGCCTCAACTATTACTAAAACAAAGAATTTCAAAGCAAATTAGGGTAGGATTTATGGTTTTATATTCACCTTGATTGCTAATTAATTGTTAATTTGGTCATTACCTATGTGGTTTGTTATTAACTAATAATCCGAATGTAAAATAGAGTAATTGGTGTCGTTACGATAAATATCGTACCCGTGGCAAGACTGCTTCATTTTCTTTCTCAATCAGCCGTGTAATGGTAAATACAAGGAGGTTATATTCTAGTACTGGAGGTAACACACAATGCTAAAAAAGCGAGCCGCTGATTTTGTTTGGTTGGCAATCCTGAAGTACCAATTTGAACTGTTTGCCGAAATGAACGAGTCAGCTAAGGGAGTCAAATGAATTGTGAATCAATTGCCTGGTGAATCGGTTTTAATGGGCAATTATTCGTAAGCAAATATGCATTAAAAGGGGAAAACAAACAAAAACAGAAAATAAATTATATATATAAAAAATTATTTTAGAAATTTGGTAATCAGTTTGAAGTTATGGAAAACATGTTTATTTTTATTTTTTTTTAATAAGTTAAAACTATTTTAATAAATTAAACTTTAATTGCAGATAATATAGAGGATAGTTTTTTTATTAAAAGAAAATTCTCCTCCAATTCTACTAGGTGTCAATTATAATTAATTATCATATATGTTATATTTCAGAAAAGTCCCAATAAACTAAAATTTCAGAACATAAAATTTGTGGCCTAAATAAGTTATTAATTATGTATGATTATATTTCTTAGGCTATTTATGAAACCACATTGACAACTACAAATCAAATAAAAATCCCTTATTCTGTTAAAATACCAAACTAATCCAATTCAAAATTGGTTACATTCAAGGAAATTAGAAACACACACGTAATTATTATTCAAGACTCTTGATTCCTTAACCGTTTGCCGGTTAGCGTACCTATTCATTCGTTCATCGTTCCCAAAAGATTCGAACCATTTCGTTGATTCGAATATCTTTTAGCTACCGTTCAAAGAACGACAAAACGGTACTTCAGGATTGCCAACCAAACAAAATCACCGGCGCGCTTTTTCACCAAAATTAACCTATCAGTGTTACCTCCAGTATTAGAATATAACCTCCTTGGGTAAATATTATAACATAACTTGACTTCCGTTTTATTTTTGACGCTTCATATCCGAAACACAAAAAATAGCAATTCAGCTGACCTTAGGATTAAGCAAGGAGGTTATATTCTAATACTGGAGGTAACACACAATGCTAAAAAAGCGAGCCGCTGATTTTGTTTGGTTGGCAATCCTGAAGTACCAATTTGAACTGTTTGCCGAAATGAACGAGTCAGCTAAGGGAGTCAAATGAATTGTGAATCAATTGCCTGGTGAATCGGTTTTAATGGGTAATTATTGGTAAGCAAATATAGAAATATGCATTAAAAGGGGAAAACAAACAAAAACAGAAAATAAATTATATATATAAGTATAAAAATTTATTTTGGAAATTTGGTAATCAGTTTCAAGCTATGGAAAAATGTTTATTTTAATTTTTTTAATTAGTTAATTTACTAGACGATTTTGTACCGCATTAAAATTTGTATAATATGCAAGACAAGAGAATAAATATTTTTCGGGGTATACCTTTGTGAGTACAGAAATAGTACGGAATTTTGCAAGTTAATGTAACCATTTCTAAGATCTAACATAATCTAAGATAAGGTATAAATAAGTTATTTAATTAGTTCTAATTATAATTCTTGAACTATTTATAAAACAACAAATATTCACATATACAAATTAAATCAATATCTCTTATTCTGTAAAATACCTAACGAATAAAATTGTTTAAATTCATGTAAGTTAGAATTAAAGACACACGTTATTATTATTCCAGAGTCTAGATTCCTAATTATTGGTTAGCCGTACCGTACCAATTCATCGTTCATCGTTCCCTGAAGATTCGAACCATTTCGTTGATTCGAGTATCTTTTAGCTACCGTTCAAAGAACGAAAAAACGGTGCTTCAGGATTGCCAACCAAACAAAATCACCGGCTCGCTTTTTCGCCAAAATTAACCTATCAGTGTTACCTCCAGTATTAGAATATAACCTCCTTGGGATTAAGTTATGCTTTGTTATGAAATAACGTCCATATTGACTCAATGCCATAAGTCAGCTCTCACTCTCAGCAGGAGCAGACTGAAAAACATTACAGTATTTACTTTAGAGGACGAACATGTAGTCTTGTCACTCAGTCATTTCCCCAGAATAGAAAGTACACTAACGCTCCTGGTGCCTAGTTTCCCAACAATACATTTCCTTGTTATTTTTTAAATTGTATATGAAATTTACCAATTGTTAACAAAAGAACTTATGCACATAATTTTTAAATTGATATTTTACATTATCGAGGATTCTCATCCTTGAAAATGTTAATTTTAACATCATCAAGCCAAGGAAAAAATTGTTATCTCTCGTGTTTGGAGAGCCAAGCACTAGAAATCGCTAGCACACTCATACTCTTTTTGTTGGGACGTTGGGACTGGGTGTCTGTCTATCTGGGCCGGGGTTTGTGGTACTGGTACTGTGGTACATACAACCTTAACCTCTACTAAAGTGCACAAACATTTGGAGTAATTTTTTATATTCGTTATCATAATATTGTATTGTTGTGAAATTGACAGTGTGTGTGACCAGTTAGTTTGGCTGTTGCATTTTCAATGTTGGTAAATAATAGTAGGCCTATGTGATTCCTTTTTAGGGATTTTCGCAAGCCAAATTACAGTATGTAGAATTAAGATTAGGCTATAGGCCTATCCAACTGATCTGTGTAGCAAATTGAGACTGGTAAGAAATCATCACTAACACTAACTTAGATGCTGCTATCTTGGGCTAGTTTATTGTTTTGTTTTTGTAAATTACATAGGCTAGCCTAAGCATAAATAGGCCTAGGCCTATTCAAATATCAGTTAACACGTTCTGTGCGTGCGGCAACGATCGTTGCCGCGCCCGCCATTACCCGGATGCGCGCGTTCACGATCGTTGCCGCAATTTCATGGTTGCTTAGATACGTCAGTGTGCTGCCAGCACTTTCCCGATGTAAGTGGTTGCTATCGCGCTCGTGGGGAGGTACTTTTCTTTCTTTTTTGGCGGTGTTAGTTTTTAATTTGCGCGTTTCTATGGAAACATATGTTCGTGTAAACATTGTATTAGTAAATAGCAAATAGTAAATAGTGTAACATTGTATTGTAAATAGTAAATAGTGTTTTGTTAGGTTATAAAAATGGATCTACTTCCCAGTCCTAGTGGTTTAGTGCAAGAATATGATTCGGACGATTAATATAACCCCCAAGAACAAGATCTGGATGAGCTACCCTACGAGACCGACGGTGAGTCAGAGGATGAGGACCCCGATTTTGTGATTTTTGGCATACTGAACGAAAGACATCAGGATGGGCTAGCGGGGTTGTAAATAGTATATTTTTATGTTAGTGTAGTATTTTTATCATGTAAAATCATATAAATGTGTTTTTGATTTATATAAGTGAGTTTTTTTTACATATTTGAACAATAAAAGTGCGCCGTTCGGCAAAACGGCGTCGCCAGATGTGGGCGTACACGATCGTGTACGCGAAAATAAAAGGCCGTAAATGCCATTTTTATTGCTCCAAATAGCGTTTCTGCACTGTTTTCCATCAAAAGACATCCAATACTGAGTAAAAACATAAAAAAATAATTTTAGCATATGCTAATCACTATTGCATGTATATTCAGCAGTGAACTTGTTAATTGAGCTGAGGGCGAAACCTTGTTATCCTACTCCATTGTTATTATCAATGGTTAAAATTTTGATTTTGCAACTTATACACCGTGTCCAAAAAAAAAAAAAAAAAAAAAAAAAAAAAAAAAAAAACTGAACAATAATATTTACTTATAAAAAGTTTATTAACAATCACACGATAATCTAATTACATTTTAACTGACACAAATATTCCTAAGTTTTGTTTGATATCATATGTGTTAATCATTTTCAACATGGTTGCCATTGTTGGCAAAAAGATAGTCAATACGGCTCTCCAATTCTGCCCACACTCTATGGCGCATTTCGTCAGTAATGTTAGTAAAGGCTGCATTTATTCTTTGCCTCAATTCTCGGACATCAGAGACTTCTGTCTTATAAACTAGGTCTTTGATGAAACCCCAGACGAAAAAATCACAGGGTGTTAGGTCTGGGGACCGTGGGGACCAGCGTATTGGACCGTCACGTCCAATCCATTGAAAGGGGAAGGTGTGGTCGAGTGATTCGCTTACAAAAAATTTCCAGTGCGGTGGGGCACCGTCTTGTTGGAAAATCACATTGGGCTGAAGGTCTTCCAACTGTGGATATACAAAGTTTTCTAACATATCTAGATAAATGTTTCCATTTATTGATTTTTCCTGGAAGAAAAATGGACCAATAAGTCTGTCATAGGATATAACACATCACACATTCAACTTGGGGCTATCTCGAAAATGCTCTCAAACTTCATATGGCTTTTCAGTGCCCCATATTTGTACGTTATGTTTATTCACTTTTCGCCAAACGTGGCTTCATCAGAAAACACTATCTTTTTTAGAAAGTTGTTATCAGTAAACAAACGGTCAAGCACAGTAATTGCAAAGTGTTTACATTTAAGTTTGTCATCTGGGGTTATTTGTTGTAAAATTTGCAATTCATAAGCTTTCATATTTAATTTTTTTTTTAAATATTCTATGAATGCTAGAGTTTGACTTTTAACCCACGTGCTGCACAGCGAACAGACTTTCGAGGGTCGTGAAAAAATGTTTGTTGCACGTTTTCAATCAATTCATTTTGGATTTTAGGCCAACCATTACCTTTTAAATGTTCTATGCTTCCAGTTAACATAAATTTGTCATACCAGGCTTGAATGCTATTCCGTGATGGAGGACGTCGACCATAGCGTCTTCTAAATGTTCTTTGCACTGCAATATCTGACTTACTTTGAATGGGCGAAACTTCATTATCCGTCTCCACCGTTATTATCGATGTGAAAATTTCGATATTGCAATTGAAATTGAGTGATGAAAACAATCGAACCAACAACGATACTGAGAAAAGACATGTATCATAATAATAATCTAACCTAACAGTGTAAACGTAAACCTCCGTCACTTTAATTTACAGCGATGTTTATAATAACAAAATCAATGGTGTTTGGAAACATTTGAAATGCATATTTCCTCAATACAATAGCAAAAAAAACCTTTCTGATTTGTATTTGGCAGCATTTGTGTGACGCCATTTTATATCTAATGAAGTCTGCTTCTTCTCACAATCACAATTTGAATTTAGATACAGCTACACAACAAACTTGGTTAGTTTATTTTGTGTTGTTCTTTGTTACAGGTTGCATTATTAGCTACAATTTTTACTTTTTCTGTTGTTATTTTCAGTTACTTGTTTGTATATATAACGGTATTTGTTTTATTTTCAAAAAGGTTTATTTCATTATATTAGAACGAGTAACTAAATCAGGTGAGATGAAATCGTAATCGTATCGTGTAATTGTTATCATCGATATAATAGCAATATTATCGCAATATCGAAATTTCCACATTGATAATAACGGTGGAGACGGATAACGAAGTTTCGCCTTTGAATGTACCACTCAACGCATTGCCCTTTCTCTCTTGCGCTCATGGTGCCTGCTTAATAACAGGGCAATGTTTTGAAATTTCAAGTTTCAAGCGACAACAATGAATCAGCTGATAGTTATAATTGATATTGAACAAAGCTTCATGAGCTCAGTTTTCATATGATCACCTTCAAAATATACTAGGTATGCCTGGACGTATCATATAACAATTTAAAATTGTTCAGTATTTTTTGGGACACGGTGTATTTCTATTGAATGGCTTAACTTTTTATCAATAGTAAGTTACAATTAAACTATACCATTACGATTCAACACCTGATTATTGTTTTGTTCTAAGATAAACAAAAAATATCTTTTGACAATAAAATAAAAAACTAAGTATAACTGAAGGAGGTATCTATAACAAGAACAATGTTTAGGTATCCCGTTTAAAATTAAAGTGCAGTCGCAAAGACCGAATTCTATTTCCCACCACAAGGAAAATTCCTCTTCACAACAAAATGTAAGATATGTCATTTCAATTTTGCCCTTGAAATTCAGAGTAGAAAATAGCGCTGATGATCTTGTTACTTCCCCTAGTTGTCGTTACAAGCGCTTTTTTAACATCAAACATAAAAATAAGAATTTTTAAAAAGCAAATTATTGCTACAAGTGACCTGAGAAATCAAACAGCTGTAATAAAACTCAATGGTTATAATCGGTTGTAACTTATTCTTAGCAATGTTAGGAACGGAAAAAAAGAGAGAACTGAAATCTTTGTTGCGGCACCTCTTTTGTTTTCAACGGGGTATTTTTCTTAACTGAAACTTAAAGCCTATAACATCACAGATGACACAAAATAAACCAAGTTTATTTTTTACGTGTGTAAACCTCGGCTGAATCTCTTTGTTGTGAGATGATGCAGCCTCATTATTAGTATTAAAACGGCGTTATATAAATGCTGTCAAATACAAATCTAAAAGGTAGGTATTTTTCCCCATTGTTGTGAGTTAATATCGGAATATGTGTTTTGCATGTTTCCATAAACCATTGATTTTGGTAGGCCTAAGTACATAGTCCACAAAAGTGACACTAAGGATACTGGTAACAGTTAGATGGTTAAGTTTGATTATTATAATACATTACTTACCTCCATATCGTATTTGATTTGATTTTTTTCATCAAAATAAAAATGAATTGTAATCATAAAATAAAAATGTTAACCATCAATAATAATAATGGAATAAGATAACAAAGTTTCACTGAGCTGAGACTACAGAATGTGAATCTGAATCCTGAATACAGAAACCTGAATCCTAAAGAGTGTTTATATGGTAAAACTGCTTCAAATTAAATTTTGAAACCTCCAGCTTCAACAAGGCTAGATTCTGCTTCCTATTCCATCCCTCGGAGTGCCCAGGATCAGAACTTAAACCCTTAACAACTGTTACTTATAATACTTTAAATCACAGTAGGCATTACAATAGGCAATACTTTCATCATTTGTTATGAAAATGGGCAGAGTACTGTGTTCAACACCATTGCGATTATCAATGTTTGCATTGGTTGACATTGGTGACTGAATTCATGGTCATTGTTAATGTTTACATACTGATAGTTAAAATGTTTTTCAACAAATATTGGAAGAGTAATGGACAAATAACTAAAACCAAACCAAACTTAAAAGCTATCCAAAGTTCTGCAATCATAAACTCCTAGAATTCACTTTATTTTTAAGTTTGCCTATTGAATAATGGGCATCGGATAAATAGATGAAACAAAAAATTTTGCAAACATAGATATAGCGATTGAGTAAACAAATGAATTTTAGGCATAGTAGCTTGAAAAATTAATTGATATACGATAATATGTGCTAAGTGTATCACTGTACTGAGAATTGATCCAAAGCTATCTGTAGGACATTAATTTTAAAACGTTAAACGCTCACTGTACATCAATTTAGGTTTTGCTCTTAGCCCACAGTCAGTAGCTCATACAGGCAACCAAATAAGTTACTGGTACGTGTGTAAGGGTTTATTTTAAAATAGTTTTATTTATTTCAAGACCATAAAAACTTATAGTTAGGCCTCTGTAGGGGTGCCCACAGGGGGGGGTTACGACGCAGACTGCGCCATTGAAATTTTTGGGGGGGGTCGAAAAAGGGGGTATTTTGTCAGAGATGGGGGGGGGGGCGATTTTTTAAAGTATACTTTTATATCAAGTAGTATTAAAACTTAAGTTTTTTTTTTCAGATAAACAAATCATTTATGACCGTAAAAAACTGTACAGCTTAGGATTTACCAACAAATTTCCCTAACTGTTGGTCAACAAACACAGTGACTCTCTGTATTCATTTCTCTAAGGTTGGCGGAATCTAGAAGCCTATGGTTGCTATGGAAACGGGCGAGCTGTAAATGACGTGCGCTATGTCGTTCGCGGAAGCGGCGGAATTCGATGCCAAAGTAGATTCACTTGTTCATATCTGTTTTTATTTTATGCAACAACACCAGAAACAGACGCATTAAGCTGTTTGTAATTTTGTCCGGAAAGTAGGGTTTTTATAGCCTTGGTCAATGAAATTTCACGATAAAGAAATCAGAAATCTGACTGTTATGTGCGTGCGCGATAACCTCAAAACGTTTAGTTGGTAAGTTAGGCCTATTCAAGGTTTCTGTGATTCAAAACCAGACAATTACTAAATTTTATTCTAAAAGTTGATAATGTATTAAGTTAAATTAGATCGCATTAAAACCATCCTCAAAAGGGAAATTATAAAGATTCATGTGTCCCTGGTGATTGATGAAACACCAAAACAAACGGAGCAATCAAATACCAAGTTTAGTCTTGACGCCGTGTCTTCCTATTCACGTTAATCACGTTGTCAAAACGGTGACCCCCGCACAATTCACTTTAAAAACATAAGAATTTACCTCTGTTAGGCCATCAGTAAAAATTGTGTTTAATGTGTAATGTTAGTAATTGTTTTAGTTTTAATCTTAATCTTCGGTAATAATTATTGCATTGGCTCGAGACTTTAAAGAGATATAGGATATAGACTAATCCTGAGTATAATCGTGTATTTAAAGGAAATAATGCAAATATATAGGCCTACTCATCATGCACTTTAAGAGTCATCTTCACCCTTGTAATAACACTGAAAATATGCCTCCGTATTCCCCTGTTTCGGACGGTGTTTTTGGATATTTATAAGTAAAATTTATGTTTTATTTTAAATTAAGGTTAGATCTAGGTCCCTCATACCTTATATATAAATAAAAATGAATTGTATAATTACAAAAAAATCTTAAAAGTAAGTCAAATTGTTTTAATTTGCGACGTCACAGAAAGTAATATTTGTTAATTTTTCAAAATTTTGAGGTATGAGGGACCTAAAATAACTATTCAACTAAACACTTACAGTACCAAGTTTAAAGAAAATTGGCTGAAAATTGCGTACGAAAAAAGGGAATAAAATACCATGTTTTACATAAAAGCCGTATGGTTAACATTGCCGACTGCCCAAAAATGGGCTACTGTATTAGCCCAAAGTGAAGATGACTCTTAATAATTGATACATAAATCATGAAAATTAGTTTAGTAGTTACTAAGAACATAGCGTTTCAATTGTATAACTTATTAAGATATAGGCCTACAAATTTTTCAAAATTTACTCCAAAGCTGACATCCTAAAAACTTTCGCATATTTTTTTTACAGGTTACTTAACTAATAACTTTAAACAGCCAAACCTATACAGAGAGGTTTACACTAGAATAATTTATATTTAGAACAGGGCATTTTTCCGGGGTTGGGGGGGGTCACAAATTTTATAGCCGTAGTGGGGGGGGGGGGGGGGCAGTTCGGTTGGGGGGGGGGGGGGTGAGTCCTGGTCCAAGGGGGGGGGGTGGGCACCTCTGGGCCTCTGAGGCTTCTTCTGATCAAATTCTAGGCCGTAAACACCTACATTGAAGGTGGTCAGAATTCTCTCACAGAATTTTAAAAAATTGCACAAGGCCTATAAGTTAGCCTAATAACATGTTCTGTTTCAGGTAATACACTTGTTTTGAAATGAATACAAAAGCTGAAAAGATACTATTAATTTGTTAAGATAAAAAATGTCAAGTTAAAAAGAGCTCTAATGATAACATAAAAATGAATTTTTTTCGCAACAATGCATTTTTGAGAAGCAAAGACTCACTTCTTAAAGAGTCATTACAATCACAGTTGGTCTCCTGCGTGAGAGACATCCAACTGGACCACGCCCACAGTGGCAAGTTCCAAAGCAGCAATGAAGCGGCGGAAGCACTTTGTACGATCCTTGAAGCAGTTTTTATCCATGGCATCAAGGAATCACTTGTTGACAAAATGGTCTTGGCCATGGGAGATCCAGATATCAGGCCAGAACCTAATTTTTGGCCAGCACTACTTGTATTCTCTCATCGCGAACTTATCGATCAGGTAAATAATGTTAGTAACATAAAGGCTTTTATAATTTCTTATTGGTTTTAATAACACGCCCACTTGAAATTCACTTTTATTGCACAAAACTGATGACTGGTCTCTTTGTTTTTGAGCAATTCAACAAGGAGCTAATAATTTGAGATTCTTCTTTCCTAATTACTGTCATGGGAAGGTCAGTTAAAGTTAGGGGAAAGAAGTGGTGTCAGGGAAAATAGCTAGTAAAAATAAAGTTTATTTTTTATGCCTAAATTCTGTGACTTTGAAAACCTCACAGCGAAAATAAAAGTTCACGTTCACATACAACAAACTTTATCATTTTTGAATTTTAAAAATCCATTTTTAACTTTTTGTCTTACTACAATTTAAAATCTCCGTCATATTAAAAATATTGCCTTGTATATTGAACTCGGTAGGTCTAAATTATTATTGTGCTCAAGATAGTTCAAAAAGTAAAGATAACACTAGTGAGCAAAAGGCTCACTATAAATCAGTCGGTATAAAATCAGTCGAGAAGTTTTCCAGAAGGACAATGGCAGTATAACGATTGCGAGTACAAAACTCATACTCGTATATACAGGGTGAACAACTTAACTGTGCCACCATTGGCATATCCTAAACTATGAGATTTAGAGAAAACTTTAAATGGGGAACATCACCTATTTTTTTAAGATGATAAAAAATATTAATTACATTTTCTTCTAAATGGCCGCCATTTTCCAATATGGCGGCCAACTTTAAAATTTCTTATGGAACACAATACATTTTATGGTGTTTTTGGAATGTACATGTAATTTTGAGACATTTTTATTACTTGACATTTTTCTCTAAACCTAACGGTTATCGAGCTACAAGTAATTAAAATTCATTTTTAGTTCCTTAAGAATAACGTGGGTCAAACTTTATCTGCTCATATCTCCGAGACCATTCAGTAAAATAAAAAATACTCAAGAATAAAAATGTCTTAAACTCATGTTTTAATGCAATTTTTTTCATAATAACAGCAATTTGCTACAAATTTAATTTTTTGACCGCCATATTTGAAATAAGTTAATTTATGTGTAAATGATAATTTTTATGTGTAAAATGTTCTTCAAACATAATTTTAAGACATTTTTATTCTTGAGTATTTTTTATTTTACCCAATGGTTTCGGAGATATGGACAGATAAAGTTTGTCCCATGTTATTCTTATGGAACTAAAAATGAACTTTAATTACTTGTAGCTCAATAACTGTTAGGTTTAGAGAAAAATGCCAAAGGATAAAAATGTCTCAAAATTACACGTACATTCCAAAAACACCATAAAATGTAGGGTGTTCCATAAGAAATTTTAAAGTTGGCCGCCAAATTGGAAAATGGCGGCCATTTAAAAGAAAATGGAATTAATATTTTTTATCATCTTAAAAAATAGGTGATGTTCCCTATTTAAAGTTTTCTCTAAATCTCATAGTTTAGGATATGCCAATGGTGGCACAGTTTAAAAGTTGTTCACCCTGTATATAATTCACACTCTACCTATGCTTCACCTGTAGTGCTTCATCTCATATTGGCTGTTGAGGCTGAAGAATCGGCGGGATCACTGTTATCGTTTTTGTGTACTAAGTTCCTAAACCAATCTACTAAAAAAGTAGGCAACTTTCTTAAGACTTTACATAATACAATCCACTATTTTTACTTTTGTACCTATTCTAGTAATTGGACTAGGGAAGTCAAACCTGGGATCCCGAACAATTTTGGATCAGAATTCACTTTCCCACTACTTGATATTGATTTTTCAAATTGTTGAATGAACTTTTACACTCAATTTCCTCTTCGTTGTTGGTATGACTACCGGTTTTGTGATGACAGTTATATCCAGTGTTGGGGAGTAGCGCGAATAGGTTCTTAGTCGTAGGCGCTTGAGGTATGGCAGCAATGAAATTACTAAATTCAAACTACTGTAGAAGCTTATCACCATGAATCTTGACATGTACAGAAGCTGTCGATTCTAAAATTAACTAACCAGATGCTACATAAGTGAAGCAAAAAAATCCCTAAAAATCCTTTAAAATCATTGTTTCAAAGCTGAATAGCTCATATTTCTTTGACATACGAACCCCGGGATTGTCATTTATCAGTCCTGAAGTCAGAATTTCAGCTTGGGATTGTCACTCCTAAAACTGACTAAATTAATATGTTTCAGAAATATTTATTTTTATATTCTAGCAATAAATGTGTCGATTGTCTGTATTTAGAGGGAAATTTATACCACTTACCAATACTGAAATATGTTTTTTGTATGTAATCGAGAGCTAGGAAATTTCAATATGGTCTAGGAGCATATGTTTCTGTTGTGAACACACATTTATACTTTATTTTTTTCTTCTGTTAACATTGTATTTAAAACTAAATTTAAATACTGACTAAACTATACCAGTTCTAAACACAAATATTGTAAATAAGTTAGGCCTAGTGGAAAATGTTATTTTAATTGCCTATTAAAATATAAAATTAAGTGGCTGAAAAAATGAGTCCTTTAAAATAGCCTCTTATTTAGGGGGGTGATCTTAGGGCTCATTTGGATTTGTATTTTTACTATTATTTTCATCTCACTATGGTATTGTAGGATAGTATGCCATACACTCCAGTTTGTTGCAATATCCATGTTTTAATCAGTTTTCTATAAAAGACTTATCACAAAAGTACTTATGAATTTGAAATGCTCTATTTTGTCTTTCAGGTCGCCGGACTAAATTTTATCTCCACAGACATCGGCTAGGTGTAGAGCATGGTTGAGAATTGCATTGAATGAAACATTGCTGACCAGTTACCTGCAGTCTATGTTGGCTCAAAACAACTCGCTCAATGCTTTCTACAAACGAGCAGCCTACCTGAGAGACAAGGAGCTTCTAGACATGTCTATAACGCTCATTTCGGGGGTTGAGGCGTACTCTTTCCACCTCTCTTGCAACTCGAGCCTCCTGAACATGTGGACCAACCAGCCTTTGCTGATGGCAGGCATTTGGAGTCCTGCAATGAAGTCTTGCCCCATAACCAGTGGCACAGACATTGCGCAGTCTCTTATGATTGAAGACTCGAGAATCGCTGAAGACTCTGTCAGTTCTGTTGTATCTGTTGCATCCTTCTATGACTCCTCTCTGGGTTCTAATGCTTTTGATGAAGAAGAGGCATTGAAAATAATTTTAGGAAATAATAAAACTCAAAATCAAGATGGTTATATTAATGTTGACGAAGAGGAGGACAGAAACAACTCGTCTAATAACGAAGAGGCTCATAATAGTGTAGTTGATAGGAAGGAACACATTAATGAGGAATCAAGTAAGTATTTCTATTCAATACATGTATATATTATATATATTTATTTTTTATTTTTATTTAAATCTCTAAATCTTGGATGAGAGAGTACGGTATTTATTTATTTATACTTACAAACGGCATACACCAATTTACAATAATGAATATAAATATAATATTACAATAACTTATGGAAAAACAAAACAATATGGTGGGTTGGCAACAAATTTTTAACCTAAGTACAACATGCAGAATGTCTAGTTGGTGTGAATCAACATGCTTATTTGTTTAAGACATGAAAATGTAAGAAACGATATAAATACAATGGCGAGTGATTTTGAACAACACTAGTTGAGTTCAGACAATTTTACATGGACAAAGAGTAAGAAATCTTGGCAACAAAGTACAATTACAAGAACAGAAAAAACAATTACAATAATACATTTCAAATGCAACAAAACAGAATAAATATGAAAAACTACATGAACATGCAAAGTGCAGCCCTGCGTTATTGCCCTGTACTGTGAGACTGATTTACTATGTGAAAAATGGTAGTGAACAACAGATATGAAGACATGCAGCAAAATTACTTTTACAAAGAATTTAATGTGTTTTCTCAGGCAGTTGATTGTATCACAGAAGAAATCGTAGTGGGTGGAGACTAGATTGCCGAGCCGATGGAGACGTGGTATCGTACTGTGCAGTTCATAGCTTGTTGAACAGTGACGGCGGTTGAATAGATGTATTGAGCGTGTCTGACCGCGTGTATTCACTCATAGGGATTAAAAACTTATAACTGTTTTAAGGAATTGAGTTAGACCCGTACAATGGTTTCAAACAATTTCTTTTGTAAAATAATTTAGTTTTCCTTCTTAATAATTGTTTTTTGTGTCAAACTTATTATCTGGTTAATTTAAAAAACCAATTCCATTTGGAAATTTGGTTTATTCAAAGTTATTTTTATGAATGTTACTCATGGATTTGATTGCCAGATAGTTTAAAGTGTTACTTAAATCATATTGAAGGAAATAGTCACAATTCTCACATTATTAGCCTCTATATTTGAAAAGTAAGTTCCAGAGTTTTATAGGTTAGTAACAGATCAATATGAGAACTTTAATTGCCCTTCAATGATATTTTAAATAATCGCATCCTTGCCGTGTTTTTGCCATCTAATAACATTGGCACTTCCATTGTAACTTGCCAGTAATTTTCCCAGGTTGGTAGACCCAGGGCCATACTTCTAAATTAGCTGAAAAGGCTGGAGCATATAGCAATAACATTTTAGGGGCAGCACTTTGTCAATTTACTAAAAAATTGAAAATAGTTTTACCACTTTAATAACAGAAATTTCTTTAGGTCCATCTTTCTGAATTAAAGTGTATTAGTTTGAGGAAATTGTTTTATTCTTTTCATAAGAATTTACTTCACATAATCTTGTAACACCCTTTTCATGTAGGGTAATCGTTGCAACGACACTCACAGTTTGTATAAGGTCCAGTAAGAGGGAACTACACTAGTGCTCCCAGTGTTTAGATTCAGAACTAGTTTTTTCATTTTTGATTTTACGAATAGATTGGCCACAAAATAATGAGGACTAACGTATGGTCTTGATTTTGTAATAACCTCTACCATGAAAATGTGAAATTTTATGAAGTTAAAGAAATATTTATCACACTACTTGGCAGGCGGAGCTGTTCTGCCAAACAACCAAACTACCACCAACATCAGAATCCAGATTAAAGTGGCGTTGAAGTATTCAATTAAAGAATATACAGTTCATTAAAGCAAATGATACTTTTGATACTTTGATATTGAGACACCAAATTAATGTGGTGCGTATATTAAGGTGAATACGCCCCTATATAAAGGACAATAAAAACTATTTGGAGGGGGGGGGCAGAAAATGGATAGCCTACAGGCGTCATATTCCTAAATCCGCCCCTGGATATTTCAAAAAGGTTTTTAATTAAATGTGACCAAGGACAGATATCTGGTGGTGTTCATTTGATCCTGATTTGAGGTTCATATCATTTTCAAAAGAAAAGATCCAATTTCTTTGCCATGTAGGACTACAGTTTCGGCAGATATTACATCACCAGATGTCTGTACAGTAATTAGTAATGTAAAAAACATTGTAAAAGTATCCTTACCTTATCCACTTATGAATTTCTATTGCTGTGATGGCAAGAACATAGGAAGAACTTAACATTCGCAGGGCAATGAATAATTCTCATATTAAACTGTAATTTTTGTAAAAAAAAAAAAAAAAAAAAAAAAACTAGGAAACTTACCCTTTCAAAATTCATATTTATATAAAGAACTGTTTTACTGAATGCGGTTCAAGCCATTCAGCAGTCGTACGGGAACTGTGGCTGGTCCACACTGCACTGCCCAACAAAAAACTTAGTACCTAATATAGGCCATATACAATCTTCCGCAGGATATAGATATTATATTTTATTTTCCAGGCTTAAAAAGTAGTTTTGAATGTCCAGTTGTTGACGAAATTTCAAACAAAGAAGAATCTAGTAGTAGTGAAATCAGACTAAAAGGTGATTTTATCAAGAAAGAAAATCTCACTACAAGTGAAAGAAACTCGGACAATAACAAACCAGAGTTACAAAGCTATCATTCTTTGGTTGAAAGTTACAACCAAAATTCAACTCCGACTTACAAAGTACCAGAACTACAAGACTTACTTCAAAAATTTCAGACAGACTCTGATAGTCCAAGTCCACCGTCTAGTTCTACCAAAGCTGGTTCCCCTTCCAATGATTCTCACACTGTAAGTAGTCATGTTTCCATTATAATTTTATTTAGAAAATATTCAACAACTTGGAAAAAATCTCGATATTTATTTAATCTAATAAGAAACAGTTATAAAAGGGACCCTATGTAAGAAAGGAAATTTTGATAGACACATGCTGCAATTAATTGAAACCCAAAAATCCCCAAATCTCCATTCGGATATAGAAATCAGTGTAGCATACTGTGTACTGTGGTGTATTACACCACTAGGCCTATAACATGAGGCTTCTTTCTATGTGGCAGACCAAATTTAGTAATTAGAGGTATAAAAAACTTGTATTCACTATAGAAACACTTTTTACAATTTAGAGGAGTGGATTATAATCAGTTGAACTTTAAAATCTCATGGTTTAGTCCAATTGTATATTAAATCATACTAACTAAAAGTTTATTTTGCAGATAATGAGTACTGTACCTTTTCACTTGTACATTTTTACTTAAGTATAAATCATCTCCAACATAGATTATGAAAGGCAGAGTAACTGTAAAACATTTGTGATAAATTCAGTGTTTAGCAATCATATTGTAGCTTTTTTGGTATCTCACCCAATCAAGATAGGCTAGTTTGTAACCAAAATAAAAACATTAAATCAGTTTGTTTTCACATGCTTTGAGTTTAGGTTTTTTGTATTGATGTTTCCATTGCCCTTTACTTTGATAACTCAATTGAGGCACAATAAAGTCAGTCGATTGGTACGATGAGGAAAACACAATGCAAAAAATCAACAAAGTATTTAACATAAGATAAAAAATCACTTTGTTATTACAACAAATAATGTTCCTATCAAAGTCAAAGAGAATATAGTGACTTTTGTCAAAATACATCATAAAAAATTAGCATTAAAAGTGTTAAAAGTACATAGCTAAGTTTTTTTATTAAATAAAAAAATTATTACTTTTTAAATCAAGATTTTTTGTTAGCTAAAGTTATAGCTTATCCATATGTTCTTAAGTAATGCATAGGCCTTTGTAAGTGCAATTCAATTTCTTTGGTATGATATCGTTTATAAAACTCTGTTGACTCAGTCTTCGTCTGTTTTTATTTTAGAGTGAGCAAGGAGAAAAGTTAGATTTTGAAGTGGTGCCCAATGACATGGAACCAATCGACGTTCCTGTGAGTAGTTTTCACTATTTCATTTATTTACGGTAGAGTCCACTGATCCAAAAATCTGGTGATCCGAACTCGTTCTTTTGGGAAAGTATCCATTTTATCTTAACTAATAAACAGAAATAAACAAAATATTTATTGTTACACAAAGAAGTTAGTAGGGTTACAGTTTTTTTATATACTTAAATATGTTGTTTGTTTATAACTCTAATTGTAAATAAGACTAAAATTAAATAAAAAGTCAAAAACAAAATTGGAAATTAACAAATTGGGAAGGAAATTGATTACTCACAATACGATTTGTGGTGACCCAATGATTCATATCTGGACTGTGAGAAAGGAAGAGTGATGACAGGTAGGGTAGGGGGTCTACAATATAACACTGTGTTCTGAGTTATCTAAGATCAATGCCTTCTCCTTCGTGCTGCCTCTGAACCTTTTCACAATCTAAACAAGACCATAGAGGTGGCATTAGAAAATGTCCCTACGCAATAAATTTCAGATATTACCTTGAAGGTCCGCCCACACCGAAGCGGGACACCTGCGAGAAGGGGACGGATGCGGGACAATGTCCCGCGCAGGATTTTAAAACACATGGTATTAAATGTCAGCACCCACACCAGAGCAGTACCGCTGCCACCGTCCCGCAGCTATGCCCGATCATCCCGCAAGTGTCCCGCCAGTTTGGAACATGTTGGATTTTCCAGCTCGTACCGCGCGAGACACAGGGCTCATTTGGTCTCGAAACATCAGCGAAGATGGCTGAAGATGAGTGTAGTGAGTTGTTCACTGAGTTGTAGTGGAGTAAGATTTTATACCCTGTTTTTGTGACTTTTCATTCCTTTTCATTTTTTATGTCCTCGGCTATTCAGGAATTCATCATAATATGTTATTGTCATGTTAGGTACCTGGTGTTGGCGGGAAAGCATCAACGCGACGCATTGCCATCACGTATGACATGAACTTTTTCCGGCGCTATCTCGACGCTCTGCACGACAGCAATAGCGCTCGTATGATATGGCCCTTAAGAACCACCCACGAAACTACACAATTCATCATACATCACAAACACATACAATTCGACACATCCACCCTGTTGCACTGCGGAAAATGAACTGAGTAGTCGTTTCGTTTCCATGTGTCGCTTTGGTGTGGGCCCCCTCTTTCCCGCTACGTCCCTCTGCTGCTGGTTCCCGCAGGTCATTTGACACTGTTCCCGCCACCGTCCCGTTCCCGCTACTGTCCCGCTCCGGTGTGGGCGAGCCTTTAGGAATATTGATGAAGTGTACAGCGTTTTTGACTTTAAAATTTATTGATGTCTGAAAGTAAACAAATTTTATAAACTGAAACGATTTGTTAAGTGAATCTGTAAGTTAATTGTTAAAGAATATTGGTCTTGTCCGAAAAATCCTAAACTGAGTCTGGTCCCAATTAGTTCATATTAGCTGAACTGTAGAAAGTTACCATAAATTGATTACTCATCCTTCACTAGTTTTTATCGTTATGGAAATTTTTGTGATTTAGGAGTATTTACATACTGTGGATTTTGACATTAACAAAAAAAAAAAAAAAAAAAAAAAAAAAAAAAAAATTGCTGATGACAAATAGATGCAAATTTTTTTACACAGTTTTATTGGTTGAAAACTAAATTTACATTTATTTTTTGCATGAAGATTCTTTTTACTTAATAATTGCATTAAACTGTAACTTTTTATTCATCAATTGTTGTTTACTGTGGACATTGTTTATAACATCTAGGTAATTTTTTCCTCTAATGTTATTGATACTTTAGGACGACAAATGACTTTTATTCAATAATCCTAATTAATATTAAAAGATTAATTGTATATGTCCCGTTAGATTTTTGTGCAGGAGGCATTTTTTTTTTTTTTTTTTAAGTGATTACAAATGCTTTGTGGGCAAGCGGGCCAAACCCACACAAGTTACCCAAATACACAAGTACACATTTTTTGATACCATCATGAAAAAAAGATGGTGCACTATCACTATAATCAATTTCGAAATACTAACCAAATGACAATTGAGTGCAACAATGAACTCTTCAGAAAATATGACAACTGATCAATCATCGCTAAAAACAATCATTATTTTTATGGCTCACCCATGAATATGTTAGGTGTTGTGTGCACCACCAAAAGTTTGGAGAAATATTTTATAATGATCTATATTTCTTGTAAGGTGTAGTTAAGTAATGCTTCTGTTGTAGGACTTTAAAAAGCTCATCCAGCATGTCAACAGGATATCCCTGGAGCTGGGATTGGACTCACAAAACTACACATGCAGAACTTGCACTCATTATATCGGAATCAATTTTGGACCTGCCAAGTCAGTACCCTTTGTATCATATACTACTTTCACTTATTAATAAATCGACAAATTATCTTCGTCTAGATATAAAACTATATAAATGGCTGGAATGTCCATATTCTTTGAAAAAAATGTCTGCAGTCAACATCTTTGAAGTTGGCAAATGAGCAGTCAGCTAAAAATGAAGAAACCACAAAATTGGATCTGTTTCTCTTATTTCTGAAAGAATTAAGTGCTAGAATTAAAATTGGAAAGTCGTTTACACAAATAAAAACAAATCCACATATAGTCCCAAACAAATGAAAAAGATATTTTTCAAAACTACAGTACACTCTCGTTTATCGGACTCGGCGACATCGGAACTCCGCTTCATCGGAACTGAAAATCTGGATATTATTAATTATTTTTTCTTACAATATGAATAATTTTTTCGTTTTAGTGCCTTCAATTTCCATTCATTCTATCCGCACAACAGTGAAGTATCACATTTTGCATCAAAAGTCATCAGGCGTTTTCCATAATCTGTACCCATCGATGTGATTTACGAGGCCGTGGAGTATTCGCACAAAAATAGAGAGAGGAAGAGGGCAGGAAGTGAACATCCGCGTCGACCGCTTCCCAAACTGTCATTCAGTCTGTCTCGCGTCGCGACTGCACCTGTGTTACGTGGAAGTCAGTTGACTGCTGGAATATGAATATGGAATATGATTTTGGATCTTTATTTCCCACGTTGTTTTTATTCCTATAGGTTCATTGTTACCATGTTCAAAGTTTGAGTGCCTTATTTTCATAAAATCTCTTGTGTTATCTTAAAAACAAGAGTGAATACAATCACGATACGTCACAGTACGGGCGGAAATGATGACTCATGACGGACTCCGCTTTATCGGAATTTTTTGACATCCGAACCGGCCGTCCGCCACATTAGTTCCGATGAACGAGAGTGTACTGTAATAACAAAATACACTCAATAGCAACACTAATGAAATAAACATAACCATAAACAACAACGATGGTTACAGGCGAGAATGTCAGCTGACCTGACGTCAGTTCATAGCCTTCTTGATTAGTATGTGTAATGCTATAACAAATGACATATTAATTTGTAAACGGACTCTTCTACTTTCGTTTAACATAACTGTTATAAATATTTGCTAATTATTACATTGAAAAAAAAAACGAAAGGCCAATTATATCAGCTTGCGGCACACTTCGACTCTAAGCGTTAGGCCGATAATATCAACCCCCGTCACTCAAAGGGTTAATATATTTATCTTTTTTAATATTTAGCTCCGTTGATTGGCTAATATACGTTTTAACTCTTTAATTCCAAAATTTTGTTCGGATTTAAAAGAAAGATCCCATTTTTATATTCTATGAAATGAAATTTAGTCTCCCTACCTTTTGTGGGAATAAGTTTACCATAGACCAAGTTCAAGTCAGTATGATAAAATTACTATCAAATTGTCAAGAAACTGCAGTGCTTGGTAGTAAAGTTCACTACCATATTCACCTCGTAGTAAATGACACCATCGAGGAATGTGATACACCAGATCCCTTCGGAAGCTCTACTAGAGAAAAAGAGAGACAACATTCCTCTGTCCATGCTCGGGAGTGGTTGGAATCTTATTCTTAATGACATTAATCTTAATGTAATCTGTATAACTCAGTGGTTAGCATTGTAGATTGCTTCTAATACATACTTTAGAACTATTATTGACTTTGATTTAGTGATTTGAAAAAGAACATTTATGTGATTCTTTGCACAGCTTGTTGATTAACATAATGGCTGTAGTAAGCTGTGAGTCTCCAAGTTTTGTTAATAGAGGATGGCAGTTATGTAATTCCCCTCAATGCCATAATCTGCTGGAGTAAGTGCTCACAGGTTGCTGAGGAATGTCTCTAAAAACCAGGTTGTACATGACAAGGCTGTGGAAGAATTCTTGAGAGCTTCGCACACACCTTATTAATGTGGTGTTCCAATAAGCCTCACATCTTATAAAGACTATGTATTATTAACTTTTTCACTGTTATTTTCATTTTTCTTTAAGTTGGCCGTAAATATGCAAAGAGCTGATGTAATTTGCAAGTTTTTGACACAAGTACACGCCAAAGAATGTTCTGAAGAGTAGGATACACACCATATCCAAAGGCCATGGTAAAAAGAAACAGATAATCATTTCAGCCAACAAGAATAACCTAATTTTTTTACCCTGACCAAACTTTTTGCCATGCAGGCCTACTTAGTAGGGTTTCGCCTGGCGGTCGCCGCTCTCCGATATATATTAAATCTAACATTTGCCACCAGGGTGTGTGGATTGACTGGATGGTATTTCTGCTCCGACTGTTATGGAACAAACCCAGCGGAGGATTTTTCTGCGATACCAGCTCGAATCATATACAACTGGGACTTCAGGCGCTACTCTGTCTCTCAAAGAGCCGCAAAGTTCCTGAAACAGATTGAACTTTACCCGCTCTTCGATTTAAGCGTCATCAATCCAAAAATTTATGGAGCAGTTGAAGAAATGTCCCGCTTAAAAGTATGTATCTCTTATTTTGATGTTATGTGATGGTTTATCTTTCCGTGATTATTATGTTGGTACTTATTGATTTATATGAGTTACATTGTTGCAATGTAATGTTCCCTTTGTACTTAGAGATGTTAAAACTAGTTAAACGTTTACCTCTGTCTTTGAAAATAAATTATAGCTAGCTTTTTAATAATTTCTCATAAAATTTACCACCATATTTGATATATTTTATTATTAAAGCATGTCTTTAGATACCAAAACACTCAGCTTCAGTGCATCCATTGTTTACCATGTAAATGTGCTCAACTGTCATTCGGTTGAAATTAAAAAGAGGATTTAATTATTTTTCCTCTTTTACACTTATGGAGTCCAAACTTGATACCAGTGTAATGTGTCTAAAAATCTAATGAATATAAAATGATAGTAAAATCTCTGTCAAAACCTAGCTGAAAATACTTTTAGCTTATACTGCAACATTTTAAAATAAATTAGCTGATGTTGCAATTTCATTTTGCTTTAGAGACTTTTTGCATTCTTGTATACAATTTATTTTCAATTTGAATCGTCTTAAGAATTACAACCTTATGATAAAAGCACTCTTAATTAACCTAAACCTATGAATTGCCATTTTCCCCTTAACCATTATTATTCCTCTCACCAATAGTATGATTTTAATTTCTTTTTGTATCAAAATTTCTTTTGGCAAATATTCTAGACAAATTCTTCATTTTCTTCAACAATATACACATATGGCAATGAATATTGTAAATTTAGTTAACATGGTGATTATTTGATAAATTATTGTTCTGTTTAAATTACACATACTCATAAAATATAAAACACATGTTAAAAACTCATCCATTTTATAAAAAAGGATTTCTCAACAACCAATTATATAATATGCAAATCTCTTTGCAGAAAACCCTTTCTAGGCTGTTATTAACAATAGCTTAAGGCCTACATATAATTATGATAACTTTTTTTATTGGTGGGTCTAAATTTTGGTAAATCAAGTAAATGTCTACCTCTGGTCTCATATCCATGCATCATAGCTCTTTTAGGTACTGTAGTTAATGATTTTTTTAACAACATCAGAACATCATTCGTCACACACACAGGTCCTCGGAAACATGTGCGGTTTTTTATATTTAATCCTTGTAATGCTGCCAATTTTGTTTACAAAATTAAGAATTGTTTGATTTGATTCATACATGTTTGATTCATACATGAATTCATCATAGTTAAACTTAAAATGTTGTGTTATTTAATGTAATAATGGTGGTCTAACAGTTCAGCATTCATTTTTATTCTAAGAGACTTTTTGGTAAGATAAAAATTGTATGATGACTGAAAGGAATTTTAAAAGCATTTAAGAATTATGACAAACATAAAAGGAATTTATACAGTGTAACTTATGAAATACTTTTAACTAATAAATTTATTTTATAGAAATATATTTTGTCTTTAGGAATTACGGGTGCGCCTAAGTTTTCTAAGTGCCTATTTATTAACATGCCGAGAAAATGCCATAGAAAAACTACAGAAGCAAATTTGGCCAAGAGAGTATTTGTATGAGAAAATACACCATTATTCTCTTTGGGTAAGTTTATTTATTTCTTAGAAAACCCAAAATAGATTCATAAGTTTTTATATCAATCAAAGTTAGCCCTTTGGGCATTATTCGTAAATAAATCCTATTATTGACCAAAAGATGTCAAGCATTTTGAATTATGTATGCCCTACAGAAGACTGCGATTGATGTATATGCATAGATTCTCGTCGTATTTTTGTTGCTATGGCCCCTACTGGTTGTTGTTGCCATACAGTGGTAATATGTTATTTCTATCGGTGTGCTGTTATTTTCAGTATGAATTGGTTCGCTGATAATCTATCTTTGCTTTGCCGTTTTAAAAACAAATTTTCTCTGCCATTGGCTCTAAGGGCCCCTAAGGGTTAGTGGGTATAAGTTAAATGAGCATAAGAGTATCATTCAGGACATGAAAATTAATTAATTTTTCCAAAAAATTACCATGTAAAACTTTTTAAATTCATAGCCCTATTAAAATTTATTATTTTTATCATCTCATTATAATGTAAATAGTAACCCTGAATAGGGTTTCCCAAAAATGAATATAGGTACCTATAAATTACATACAAACATTACGCATAAAGACCTTGGGATTGACTAGGATTTTACAACTGAGACTTTTAACTATTTAAAATAGTGACAGATATCCCGTGACAACCTAAGCAGTGACCCGAGTGTCAATAACAAATCAATATTTATTCTATTGACAGCACTTTGGCACGAGTTGTACCGGTGCACACAAGTTGCATCTGCATTGATTGTGTGTTATAATGTTATAGCACCAGGCAGGCAGGCACATCACACAATAGTACAATACATTGACAAGATTCTCAACTATGCTGGCATTGTTAACATCTGGTATTGTTGGCTCTATTTTCGCTCAGAAGTATACAATGTTTTTAAAATTTTATTCTACTCTCAAGTGTTTTATCATACATAGAGTGATCAAATCTTTTTTGTATGATCAACGAAATCCTGTATTTGTCGGGAAAAATTATCACATATGTTAAAAGATTGTAACTACAACAAGTGAACATAACCTAACTTATTACTAATGTTTTCATTGTGTTGTTTGCTTAATTGATTGAATCCCAATTTAGAGAATAATATACTATTTGGACCAGGTAGTTTGGGTGTAATCACCCTCCCAGTGTTTATTTATTTATTTTTTTTTTTTTATTTATGTACAGTGTCTAATCACGCCCTTACATGCAGTGTTTGCCTGGTCTGTAGACTTGTCAATGACAATTCCTTATTTCTATTCCTAATCTATATACATATGTGATTCACCATCTGGGAGATACTGACAAACACTTAAATAAAAGTAATACAAATACCAAATAAAATACTAACAAACTGCTTTATTCGTGAAAAAGAGAAAATACAACTTAAAAAAAGGGATGTCGTGATCCAGGTACTCGGAAAGGCTGTAGAAGCAGTTACCAATCAAGTAATCAACCACCAACTTCTTGAATTTTTTGGGTGAAAGTTCCTCTTTTATGCGCTTGGGGCATTTGTTATAAATCTTTAAACACAAGTATGAAGGAGATTTTTCTAAAAAAGTAGTTCTATGGATTGGGTACTGCAATGTTTTGGAATTTCGGGTGTCATATTGATGTTTATGATTGTTCTTGAAAAATTTGTCTTAATTGGTTCTGGCAAAAAGAAGGTTTCAGTTGGGTCCTGTTTTTACCTGCACTTACCTCCGGGAGATTTTGTTTACAATTGCTTCTAGCAATGCTGACTCACTGCGAGTGGGAATGATGACTATTTGTTGAGCCAGTGATACCGGTGCCTTAACTTACACACTTGTGCCAGGACCTGATCCAGGTGTCGACGGGCCAGCTGGAGGCGATGCTACAAAAGTGTGTGGACTCCTCCCGCAGCCATGTTACCTCCTGTCACCATTGCTGCTTGCGGGGCTTCATCTGTGAAATATGCAACAACCCAAAAATCATTTTCCCTTTTGACCTTGACTCTACTTATCGAGTGAGTATTTTTTTGTCTTTTATTTCCTAAAGTGTTTATCTTTTAAGATTATTTTATAACAGTGTTAGAAATTTCTGAATTTACTTAAGGAAATACTTTAAAAGTTTATACCCATTAAAACATCAAATTAGATTTGGTATCAACTATTTGGGGCATTTGTTTATGTTTTTAATAACTAACTCCAAAAATCAAATGTCAATACAAGTTATATGCCTTATCTCTACTGCCTTTTATCAATTGTTAATAAGTCTGTTCAGTGATCTAAGGAAGGCAAGGTTGAGTTGAATGTGCTGTAACTGGGTCCTCTGGGACCAAACACGTGACCTTGGCTGGTAAGGCTACAATGGAACTAGTCTGGTTTAATATACCCTTTCTTGATTTGTTCGATTCAATTCAATCCGTTTATTTTCAAAATGCTACATAACAGGTAAATTCCCAATCACAATGTAGCCTTAAAAAAATCAATAAGTCTATTAAGGGTACGAAACATTCCAGTTCTTCATCTTTATGCACAACCATTGACTAAAATAAATAAATAAATTAATTAATAACCTAGCAGCCAACAACAATAAATTAACTGACCCTCACGGGACTCGACCTAGGTCGGATAACCTAAAAGGTTGGTGAAAATGGGCAACTTCATAAACATGTAACATACGTTGAAATAAAATATCATATTACGTATATATGTACTGTAAAAAAAAAGAACCTATTAATCATACAAAAAGTCTCTACCTCCAGTACCTCTATATAAATGCATTGAACAAGCGGAAAAGCTGACCATAAACCCAAGAGTGACGTTCCACAATATTATGAGTTTCCCGTGTGCAATAAAAAGGTTTACAGTATTTTTTCGGATACCTTTCTATTACAATAAAGTGATCAGGATTGGAACAGAAGCCTCTCAATTCCCATAAAGGCCACTTAAAC
Organism: Neoaliturus tenellus; assembly: GCA_030545055.2. NCBI lineage: Eukaryota > Metazoa > Arthropoda > Insecta > Hemiptera > Cicadellidae > Neoaliturus > Neoaliturus tenellus. The sequence goes on from CM061535.1 coordinate 38,004,008, forward strand.
TGACCTGTTTTAATTTTCAGTGTGAATAAATAGGCCTAGATCTCTATTTTGTATCATAGCAGAGGTGGTTAATCCAAGCTCCAGTTTATCCAGGACCGGTTAAGAGAGGGTCTACTGTGGCTGGCTACAACACACTCTGACCTTGCCTTTTGTTCACGATGATTCGCCTCCTGGATTGATTTTAGACTACAGGGTGTATCAAAAAGAATCATACGATTTTATAGGTTTATAATTTCAAAGCTAATGATCATATGGACATGGGGTTATTTTTATACTAAAGGATAACTAATAAAGTTTTTTACATATCATTTACAGGTGCTCAATATGGCCCCCTGTAGATGCACAGCACATGTCTAGGAAATACTCAAATTGGTCCCACAGCTTAGCTAGCTTGTCTTGGGGGTGGATTCGATGGCTGTTCTGATGCAGTTCTGCAGTTCAACCAATGTTGTTGGAAGTGTACATATATAAACAGTGTCTTTTACAAACCCACACAAAAAAAATCATGTGAGAGAGTTTTTAAATGGTAGGCTTCCTCAAAGATGGATCGTCCATACTGGACCTAGCGATTCCACGTTAATCACTGGCCGCCAAGGTTACCAGACATTAATGTTTTTGATTTTTTTTGGGGGGTTTGTAAAAGTCACTGTTTATATGCTTACCCTTATAACAACATTGATTGAACTGAAGAACCAAATTAGAGCAACCATCGAATCCATCACTCATAACATGCTAGCTAAGGTCTAAGACGAATTTGAGCATCGCATAGACTTGTGCTTTGCACCTAAAGGGGGCCATATTGAGCACCTGTAAATGGCATGTATAAAAACTTTACTAGTTATTAGTTGTTCTTTATTAGTTAACTTTATTAGTTATTATTAGTGTAAAAATAACCCTATGTTTATATGATTATTAGTTTTGAAATTATAAACCTATAAAATCGGATGATATTTTTTTATACACAATGTATTAATAATAAAGGTTACAATACCCTAACTGTTCGATACAGCTAGTTTTGATATGACCTATTGTTACGACTAGTTTTGGGAACAATGTCCCATTTTACAACAAAATGTTCTATTTCTCAGACGGGAGTTACAACATTCGCAACTACGGCGATTTTTGCGAACCTTTACCCAGATCCTGAAATTTCAAAATGTCATAAAAGCTTACGTTAGTGTCCAATAATGGTGCTTATTATAAAAATAGGCCCCAAATATTTTTCAATGGTGAATAATGACGTCATTTCCATGACAACATTTGTTGCTGTTAGCACTCACGATATTACATTACATGAGACACATTGATAAAAAAAGTTTATGGCTTTATTATGGTATGGTGTTATGTGTATGTTATTGTTATGTGACTACCTACGTTTTTTGTTACCATTACTTTAAAAATACACAATTATATTGTGAAAAATTATTTCATATATGTGTGGCGAAATTTGTTGCCGTCCACACTGATAAACAGACAGTGGAAATAATATACTAAAAAATAATAATGAATGATAATATGATAAGAAAAAGTCAGTTAGTGAACTGTAATTATAGTTTTATTATTTATAGAGCAGAGAAAAATATATTTACACCATAACGGCACACTGCAACATGTCTCACTTACTCTAGTTAGGTAATCAGCCGCTACGTCTGCAAGCAGCACCGTCCGGCGGGACCCAAATGATCCATGAATTATGACTAGTGCACACTTATGACTAGTGCTGGGTCAAGTTTCAAAATTCTATCTAGGATCCTGAATTTTTGACGGATGATTTATTAAAGCAATACACAATGGCAACAAATGTTGCCGTCAGGATGGCGTTAAAGACCTGGCAACAAATGTTGCCGCGTAGCTGCGGATATGTTAATGATGATAATAGAGTTGGACAATGTTTGCAGTGCAAGAACTGTAATGCCGTGTACCACTCGGAGTGCCTTCAGGCAGGCGAGCTGTGCCCCAAGTGTCATCGGATACAACAGCGGCTGGCCTCGCAACATGAGCTGCAAGCTGATGTTGACATCGACCCCCTCTGACCCCCCGGCCTCGCTATAGACTTCTCACTTTATATCTGAGTGAGCAGTTCTCAAAGAAACTTGTCATTGTACTGTGCAGCGTGGAAGAAAAGTCTGGAAATGGTATAATAACTGCTGTATTATTTAAGTAACAAAACTAAACTTTTCAAACCGATTGAGGGTCTTAAATTTTATCTCCCAGAGTGCTCATTGATGTTATACCTCCAAAGGGAGACGATCTACAAGGAGTCAGAGAAAAATCTTTAATGTAAGCATTGGTTGGTATGTTCATCAAATTAAAGATCTTGTTTATTAGAGTACAAGCCCGCAAACCTAATCTCAAAAGAATGACCAAGCTCAAAAATGGCAGGTGACCAAACTACATTAGAATCACATAACCGAAATTAAAAAATGCTTTAACTCCTGATACCTGACCTTTTGAGGTCGGGTTTGTGGCAAATTTCTCTTAATTCATACGCCTTTAAAATTATTTACAGTGTGACCTAAGCCAATGAATTTTCCTACACAGGGGACATCACCTCATTAAGAAGCCTTAGAAAACATCATCGGCCTGGGTCACACGGTACACAATTTCAAAGGACACAATTTCAAAGGACTTTGGATTCCAAGCAACTTGGCCACAAACCCGAACCTTAAAAGGTGAATATATCGGGAGTTATAGCATTTTAATCTTTGATAATATGATTTCAATGCAAAGTTTGTTGTCCTGCCATTTTGAGGTTGGCCATCCTTTTGGTTTGGATTAGCATTGTACTCACACAAGATCTTCAATTTGATGTACTCATCAACCTACTCTCAAATTTAAGATTTTCTACTGCCTCCTTGTGGACCTTGCTTGATAGGAGGTTCAATGTCAAAAATTGCTTCTGGAAATAAACTTTTAAGACTAAATCTGTATGCAATCAATCAATCAATCAATCTTGATTTCAATTAACATATAAATACAAGCATGTTTTTATGCAAAAACCAGAAAATGTTTGCACTTGAATAGTACTTAACAATAATTAAAAATGTTTTCCATTACAATTATTGACAATCAACAATTTAGACAGGTTTTGTGAGAGTTTTTTCTGTTCTACAGCACAAAGAAGTATTAAAAAACCAACAGTAAAATAGCAACAAAAACAATAACAAAATATGTCTATGAAAAACAATAACAATAAATTATTCAAAGTATAAAAACACATAAAATCCAACATTATCAACAGTAAAAAATGTATTGAGAAAAGTTAGCAACAAGACCTGCAAAGTTTTAGTTTTGTCTCTGAAATAAGTTATATTTGATCATTTCTGGACTTCCTGTATTGTATTATTATTATTGTATTTTATCATTGTACAATGTGTAAACAGTGTGCCTGTGCCTGGAAAGTTTCAATACTTGAACTAGGTTTTTAGCAAAATGATAAATGGTTTTATCACTTGGCAGTGGAGATTGAAAACATTAGGTTGTTAAAATATACATTCGCAATTGGCTTTTTTTCTTGGAAAACTTATCTTTGTTATAAATTTTATCTACTTTGAAAAAAACATATAAATGTTCTCTTTCTAGTCATTGGTTTTGCAATCAATTGACAACTTTTCTTGAATCATTCCATTAAATTACAGCGAATTAGTGACTAAATTAATTTAGTCATGACTACATCCAAAAAGGCTTCATCAATGGAGCTAATATGCTTTCTTAAATATCGAATAGGTGAGTTACATGTAATAATTTCAATTTCCTTTAATTTATCTTAAAAGTGATATGGATATTTCATTTTAAATTTAAATAATTTATCTTCTTAATGTTTTAAGTCAGATAAAAAAAAGTAACACTATTTGATTTCCCAGAACGCTTATGCTTTTATGAATGTTTCAAAGAATAATTGTTAGATACTAAATATATTTTTCTATTGTGAATATGTATAGATGTTTAAATCATGTTTGTATAAAATCTATTTGCTTGTTTGTATAATTTTAGCATGATGACAGCTGATTTTTTAATATAGGCCTCTATATACAATGTTTTATGTGATGATAATCTAAGAACAATCAGTTATTTATTTTCAGTTGTTTACACGATAAATATTTTTTATACATTGAACACTGTCAGTATTGTATCTTTAATCAATATGTGTGCAACATTTATTAAAAAAATATAGATTTTAAAAAGAATGTGTGATAGTTATGAGAGGAGACATGTATAAGTTTGAAAACTTTATGGTATACTATTATTAATTCAAACCATTAATGTTTTATAAATGGTTTAAACCTCTAAACTAAAAAAAATTATAGTTTACATAATATTTTGAAATAAGTCATATGTTTAAATATATATCTTATGATGCAGTTAGAAGTTAATAATAATTCTTGCTTGGATATAAGATTTTTCTGCATCATCATATTGGTAACTTTCCATCATTAAGCAAAACAAACGTTAAATTAAATAATAAATGGTTACCGGTAGTTTAAAGATAAAAAAATGTTGTTTGGTTTATTCCAAGAATTTTGTATTGTTGTTTTTTTATTTTTATATACGAGTTATTTTTGTATTGGACCTATGGAAAAAATAAGAATATTAAAATAATAAGATTTTAAACTTTAAAAAATAAAATACTGTTTCTTGTGGCCAGGTTCTGTTTTGGGGAAAGATTCAATTTTGTACTACTAGCTTTGTGGTACGGTAGCTCAATATTAAGTTAAAATAATTTATGTTGTTGGCATAATAATATAAATGGCCCTCATTCACCAAATATATTTGAAAGACTATTTATTTGTTAATTTTAATGCTTAAAAATTTGAGCTCCTAGCTCAACTTTTAATATAACTGCATTTAAAATGTGTAAAATTTGAAAAGTTTTTTTATTTGGTATATAATTTTGCCAGGGAAGAAATATATTTACAAATTATCCTAATTAAAAATTAATAGAACAAAGTTGGCAAGTAGCTTATATTTTAGCTTTTCTTGCTGCTCAGTGCTCACTCAACAATAATTCTTTCTTGAGCTCTGTCGGTGATGAAGATAGAACAACACATTATACTGTTATTGTTAGTAAATAACAATAACAATTTAATGTATTTCAATATCATAAAAGTAGATGTTCATACTTTCCATATAAAAAAAGGAATAAAACCGTGCTTATATTTAAGTGTGTAAAATATTAAAATCGTGTCAAAAATGTTATGTTTGAATAAGTTGACACATTATTGTTAAGACAATGCTGATTGTTAATGCTTGTTTCACAGATTTTAAAGGTGATAAATTATTTTGCTGTTAATAAATCATTTGTTTTTTAATAGCATGTTACAATAATTGATGTTTTTTTACATCATTGCCTTTTATCCACACAGTCCCATGCCCAGTGTAGTTTTTTTTAGCCAGCCCATCAAATATGATACTTCATTTTCCGGCAATTGAAGAAATAATCTTTAAAATTAGAAAATGGATCAAATTTATGTGTTGATTACACTCTATTCATTGATTTTTCATTAGCAAAACCTGTAAATAATTTAAAAGCAATTTTTTTAGTGGGACATGTTTGTTACTTTTAACCAGCGAGCACAGAACATAAATAGAGGGGCCACTCATATCAAACTAACATTACAGGTGGTGAAGCCATGTTTCCCCCCTACTTTTGTGGGCAACTCACGCTAAATGAGACAAACAGCTGACTTTTATTTATTTATTTATTTATTTGAGTTGGCTAGAGTAAATAACTGAATGCTACAAACAACTGAGCTAAAAGCTGACAGTGGCGCTCGGGAATAGAGTGAATCACCGTTCCCCCCCACTACTTTTGTGGGCCGAGCTGCTGTTCGCATGGCTTCAATTCTGCGCTCAACTGGCCACTCTATTTATGTTCTGCTCGCTGGTTTTAACATAGACAGACCATGATTAATAAAAGCACATCTTTAAGTATGAAGCAATAAAATAATTTAGGAGACTGTTAAACTATTTAATTCAGTACTGTAATCATAGTTAGCTATTAAAAATGGAGTCATTAGTTTTGAAAAAAATTGACCTTATCTGTTAAAGTTGGTTTGTGAAGAAAGAGTTTATGCATGACGAAGAGACACCAAGAAAGTTAAAGTAAGTCTCCAATCGATGTGACTTTTTTAGATCGGTTGGAATCTCCTCCTTTTTTGCCCGCCTCGTAGTCCATCTCCTTGGTTGTGAACTGACCTCCCCCCCTCCCCCTCCCTCTCCCTCTTCCGCGTCCTTGCCCTCGACCTACTCCTCTGCCTCTTCCTCTACCTCCTCCTTTTCCTCTACCCTTTGTGGGTTTTTCGCCAAGAAAGTCATATTCATCTTCCTTTGGGTCCACGTCAGTGAGTCCTATGAACTCAAAGTCGTCACTTACCCAGCCCAGTTTGACTCCATTACGAACCAAATCTATTACCTTCTCGAACATTGGCATGGGAAGAGCACATTCTGAAACATAATTCTTGTTCTTAACGGTTAGTAGCCTTTTTGGCTTATTTCATCCTGTCCACTAAGACTTTAGATCTGTGCGTGGTACGTATTAGACAAAATAAGGGAGTAAGCTTCTATAGTACAGGTGAATTGAGACATCTTACTTTAATTGTATCATCAAGCGAATGATCCATCAAGATCTACATCCACTATGATGTAATTGCAAGATGTTACCGGATGAAAAAAGGATGTAAACTTGTGGTTCAACTGTTAATTCACTGTACCTGCTGTATGTAAAACACAATTTATTTAAGTGTAGTGAGTGACAAAACTTAAAATATTGGAGTGCCTAAGAGTATACAGGTAGTTAATGGTGTTAATTAAAGGAGCCATGACATGAAAAATGTTACAAGTTTCCAAACAACCGCACATTGCTGAATTTTTCTACATATTTTTAATTGGAAGACTTTTTTTAATTAGAACATAAAAGTGAGCAAATATCGTCATAATAATGGCTGACTTCACTCTATCATTATTTTTCTGACCAGCTGTTTACCTCATTAGTCAGTCTCTGTAATTTGATTCTTATGTAATTAAAAGTATACAAACCAGTTTGTACCAACCTCTGTAATCTCCAATATAAGCAATGTCGAGTCTCTTCTCGTGTACCTTAGGATATCTGAGACTCTTATCTGGCTTTATCATCCACCCTCTCCCCTCGTACACTCTCAGATCTGCCCCGATCAGGAAACTGATAACCATATCCATCATGAGTGTTAGTGCTAAGCAGTTCACCACTTCTTGACCTCAAGAAAGCTATCTGAAATAGTTGGCACTTAAAGTTACCAGAGTTATTCTTATGTTTAAATTTTTTAGACAACATTTTCATATCACTGTATCTGTATTTTAGGAAGAAGTTTGTTGCCCTTAAAGTCTAACTAAAACAGATTGTAAAAATACAAGTTGTTAGAACCATTTAAACACAAGCCCCCAACTATGATTTTACTGTGGTATTTCATTGCTTTGGATAAGCAATGGAAGGTTATAGAGCGGGCATAAAAGTGTACAGAGAAAATTATTCCTACCGTAAATTTATTAATTAAAATACTAACAGATTCATCTTTTCATTCAATTTAGAAACCAAGCGAGAATTTCAGTCTTGAAATTTTCTAGGCCTATATCAATTCACTTTAAAATAAAAACTAAAAATCTCAATATATTCCAGTTTAAGCTTTTAAATTCCAAGTTAGTTTGACAAGTTGATAAACAAAAACATGAAAAAATTTGCATCAAATAGTTCTTTTAACACAACCTTAATCTTACATAGAGGTAATCAACCCTTGACCTAAATATCTCTAGCAAATATTGGCACAATGGCTTGAATTCTTTACTATTTTTTACTCACTTGTAAGTGATATCCGCGAGGCCTTGTTGATCCATGTCTCTTTTCTGGATCGTCCTCATTCGCTCGCTACATTCCGCCAGACTTTGACAGGCCTCGACATCACTGTTGTACGACATAGATATGTAGACCACTGGGTGGTTCATCAGTTCCAGTAGATCGAGCCTCGCGGGTTTATATGCCCCCCACCCCTCTCTGGATACTATTTCTGCGACATAAACAAAATATTACCTTGAATCGTTTTTTAGATGAGAATAATGTGAAACCATCAACGCCATCATCCATCAATAATAGGGATAGAACTTAGGATTCCTTTAAACCTCCTCTGATCCCCCTTACTGTGATTTTACTAATAAGGGTAACATAAAAGAGGGTTTAAGTTACCATGCCTTTACCTACCATATTTTAAGAACTGGAAGTTTGCTCGATGCATTGGTTTGACAGTGGAGTAAGAAAAAGGGTACTGTTTTATTTTTGAGTCAGTTGAATTTTACTTTAGTTATTGCATGTTAAAATGGTTTAGATTTGATTTCTAATGAAAAGAACTCTGTTTCAAATGTTCACATGATTATTGCTCAACATTGTAGACGTATGACTAAAGCCTGTTGGTCTTTTGAGAATTAGAGTTACTGACCGACAGTGTCGTCGTTGTCGCTGCCGCTCAGATTGTAGTACTCCTCTCCCGTTGACGAGCTCTCGATGGAGGAGGAGGAACTAGTCAGAGGGTCGGACGTGACGCCGGTGGGCGTCGACTCACTCGCCCACTCCGTGTCATTCTCTCTCATGTCACGCTCAAGGTCAGAGTCATTCATTGTTCAGTACTAATGATCCTATAAAATGTTCAAGAAATTTATAAATAGTGGCCATAATTTTCAATCTGGTTGAGACCTACCATATAACTTGCAGCACTTCTGTTTGAGTGAAGTGCAACCCAATAGTGCTATTAAATTGAAAGTTTTGAGCAGCCCCTATAATGACCAACTTTTGGAGTTTGAGTAATAATTGTGGCATCCCCAGCTCATTTTTTTATATGTTTTGAACCCTAAATATTTGACTTTGAATAATATTTCTTTCGCAACATTTATTTTTTGAAATGTTTGTTTAGTTAAATAAACAAACTTAACAGTACTTGAAATTGGCCTACTGATTGTTTTATGAAAGTGAATACAATATGTTTTTGTACTGTTGTAATTACTCTTTAATCAATTTATATTTAAAGTAATTTAAATGATCAGTCAAATTATTTTTTAAACTTAAAAATCAACAAACTAATTGTAATTTTATTTTATATAAGCAGTACTTTAACTGCTGACCAATATACTAAATTAGTTCACCTGGTTGATCAGTGCTAACCAAAGATTAAGCCATTTTCAACCCCCACTGTATTTCTAAATTTTCACTCTCTTCAACTTTTAAATTATAAATGTTTGGACGGTTCTCAATAGAAAATTAAACAGAGTATTATTACAAAAAACCCCCGTCGCAGAAGACTTGCTTATTAAGAAAACCTTAATGACATTCAGAGTGATGTACGTTTTAAATATATACCATGGGGCTTATTATGTCGGTTTGCCGACAGTGGGGTTTTATATTATTTTTTAAGCCCCATTCACCTAATCAAGTCTCATACCATTTATTTTTCAAAAGTCGTTGAGTAAACAACCTTTATATTAAAATATATTCATTAAGATCAGAAACTGAGAAACGAGTAAGGTATTTGAGATACATTATTTATGAGATGCAGTGTAGTAACCAGCCCGTGTTTTATTTTAAATGTATTTTTCAGCTGATTTTTTTTGTCTTTTCACTTTACATAATATAATAGTAATTTTTGCTCTTTACCTATGTTGGTGAGGTAAAGCACCTCATCTATTCATTTATTACTCCATTCAATTAGATTTGTGAAATAAAAAATCTTAAGAAAACCAACCCACACATAAGTTATTCAGTTTTTTCATAAAAATGATTATAACCCCAGAGGGTCTTAAAATCATCTTTGAAAATGTTAATGCTATGCAAGTAACGCTCAAAATTAAATGTGCAGAATGTAAACTTGCACACTTAGTATTAAACAATTTATTTGATCCAAGTAAATTACAGCATGGTAGTTTGTTTGTGTGAAAAATACAAATTCTGTATTTTTAATGAATAGAAGAGACCAGGGAATAGTGCAGAGTTTGTGATAGGTCTACGCGACTAGTGTTGTAACCTAGAGGAGAATGTGTGAAAAACCATGTTTTATGCCTGTGGCTGTGCAAGGAGTTTATAAACAGTGTTACTGTTTTTTTGTGATTTTATAGTTTTCATATAATTTTTGGCATCAATACTCAAATAATATTAAAATTTTACTAGTAAAGTAATAATATACCTTGTCAAACATTAATAGTAAGTTTAATTATCTAAATACTGGTAGGATAGGATATTGTTTTCACCATATTTTAATCCTGGAATAAATTATGCCGAGATGATGGGGTAGTGCCGTAATAGAATGTAAGATGATGGTTAAGTTGATTTTTATTTTTGGTTCAAGAATAATGATTTGAAAAAAGTAATATAATATTAGCCCTAATTTATTTTATAAAATTATTTATTGTGATTTTTGTATTATTATATTTTTTTATACATAAACCCATTTCTATTCATTTTTTATACTGTTGGTTTAAATTTACTTGTTTTATATCAATTCTTTATTTAGATTATCAAATAAGACAATCAATTTTGTTACAAATAATTAAAATAAACATTTTAAATTGTTTACCTTCAATTCTCTTAACTTAAAACCAATACTCTGGTACCTGGGGTCCCATCACTTTCCAAAGGTTTATAAAAATGTTTATTTCATTCAGTTAAAGTGAAATAAACAAATATAGTTATTAACCAAGATACTAAAGAATGATAGCTTAATTATACACTGTATTGTTATCATTATTTTTGTGTTTGGTATACACATTGTTTCCTTAAGGTGGCGACATTGCCCCGGTCTCCCTAAGTAGGTCCATCTTCAGGCTAAACACTATTATAATGAAAGGGAAAAAAATGTTTGCCAATTCATAATTTTTTAAACTTCAGTATAGTTTCAAGAAACTTTTACTTTTGAACTAGTAAAATTATTTATAATGTTTCAATTTATTCTTTTACTAGAATTCTACTATAAAGATTTAACAAGAATGATTACTGGGCTGATATTGTTGACTTGAAAAACAAAACAAAAATACATATTATTGGGTAAAGCATTTTGACTTGTATATGGTACTTATTTAAAACTGACTAATATCTTTATTTGTGGTTTAATATGATTACCTGTAGTTTCCCTGCTTCGTCAATCAACTTTTAAATAAATAAATAATACAAATCAACTTAATTCCCAAATCTTACTGATAGAATAAACTGTTCAATGTGTTATCAATATAATGTTATCAAGAAAACATTATTTACCCTCCATTAAGATAAAACTTTCAAAAAAGTTTGTTTAAATGTTTAGTAATATTGTTTGGATCTGAACCAATTCTTCAGCATCTCTCTGAATTCACTGATTTTGATTTGACTTTTATAGGACTTTTCTGATAATGATTTGATTAAATCAGGTTTTAGCATAGTCTAGAAGTGGCTACAAACTTCAAGATTTATTTTAAGCCAATTGAAAAGGGAAAATATGCAATATATAAACAATGTATAAATTAATATGCATTGTGAACCTATAACTAAATGTGGGCTCTATGATGAAGTCCATTAAAGCTGAAAGAATATTGCATACTATACCCTATCTGTACTTCTTCACATCTTCAATCTGGACAATCCGGCCCTCCAGTAGTCCACACCTTTTCACTAATCTCGATTAGCCACTTTTTTTGTCTGCCCATTTTTGAATAGATTGAATCAATGATGGGATTCGGTTGCACTGCGGGTGTGTTTCTGCCGTTCGATCCATATTTGATGTGGCTCCTTATCGCTGGTGCCCTCTCCTTCCAATTGGCATTGAGCCTATGTACAGTCTGACATTTGTTGTATTAGTGAGAAACTGCTACCTCATTGTGACGGTCTTCTAATCTGTATAGCATCCAGCCAGACCCTTCTCCTTCTCCTGTATTCTGCTGTATTTATTGTAATTTTTGAAATAATTGTCAGAGAGGAGAAACGACTTTTTCTTGACAATTGGAATTAGTTATAATTTTTTTTTCAATCGCAGTAGTTGAGTTCTTTCCTATGAAAAAATGTATAGTAAATATTAGGTTTAGATTTGTCAACTGTCTTTGAAAGCAAACATGTCCATGATTGGAAAGATATTTCTATTAAAATAAAGCTAGCCACAATATCCACCTGAAGTCGTCTCGGGTTTTAACTTATGAGTTAATTTAAAAAATAAAGTATCAAATATGTGGCATATTTAACTGCATAGTTTTTTTTCTTTAGATTATTTAAATACAGTAAGTTCGCAGTAAAATTTTGGAATTGAGGATAAAATCTCTAAAACCAATCTCTAAAACACTTATGTACACATTTGAAATTTAAGACAAATTTCCAATTTTTTAAATTTATCATTTTTTTAAGACAAAATTGAGACAAATATTTTTGTCTTGAAAACCTGGGTGGTTTTAGAGCATAGCAGAGGAAAGTTAAGAAAATATCTGTGATATTAATCACCATTTCATTCAGCTCATAGTCGATACTTCGCTCATTTCTCATTTGTTAGGCAGCGGCCAGAGCTCAGTGGAAGAGCTCTAGGTTATCACCCAGCAAGTTCAAATCCCAGCTCGGGGACAAAACGATCGTTTGGTCCTCTCCCCTGTTTCGGAAGTCACGTTAAGCCGTTGGTCCACCTGCGTAGAAAACAAAAAAATCAGGCTTTTCGAGCGAGGAGAACTATCAAGTTAATTGCTGATCTCCCTCCACTAAAAGCCATACAATTATTATTATTGAATTATTTTTAATGAACAATAGTAATCAGCTGTAAAATGAGTTTTATTTAATAGTAGCCACAAATAAAAGAAGAGGAAATTGTGTTCACAAACCAACACATTTGTTTCTCTTTGATAAAACAGTTTAAAAACAATGGGGTAATAAGAAGGTCAATATTTAACAAGAAATATAAGTTTATTTCACTTATGAACTGACGCTGATTCACATAAAGTGTTAAACTTTAAAATATTTACAATATACTGTAACCTTTACCATTACAAGAGGATATAAAACCATCAGACTAGTTTACTGTGAGTATGTGTGTGAGTGAAGTTATACTCACAAATTGTTTCTTACTCAATGCGATCACTGATATCTACCAATATTATTTTGAGCTATGTGGCCATTTTATGTTTTTTTATATTTAAAAAAATATATATTTCAAAGACAATTTAAAATTTAATATTAAATTAATTCAATTTATCTAGCTTGTTGGACAACAAATGCAGATTTCAGTGAACAAAAAATGAACATAAATAAATGGATTGTAATATGTAATGTGTGAAAGTTTCCAAGACAATGTTAAAGTTGTGTATCATAACCTGTTTTTAATTCTTGGAAGAGGCACAAATAATATTTTACTAGTCAACAATAATAATGAATTAGTACAGTGAATACAATTTAATATGCCTCAAAAAACCATCGCGTATTCTATTTAGCCCCCTTTCTGCACCGTTGTGTGGACCAACAATTTTATTAACTTTAGCAATTCAAGTTTTTTTTTTTTTTACATTTAATATTGAATACAAAAGATTTAATTATATAACCTTTAATTTATGGGACCATATTAAAGAAAGTTAACCCTTTTAAAACTGTTCTAAATAAATTTCTTGAAAATTTCTAAATGCTTTGCAGATAATGAAATGGAAGTTATTGAAAATCTTTGATGACATAACACATTTTTTCCTCTGACTTTCTTATCAGAATTTTTGTCCATCTATTTTGTTTTGTTTCGTTCATTACACTTGCTGACTTTTATCCATCTAAGTAATTCTACATTATTGGTATTGGTATAGGAGATGGCTAAGAGTCTATGGTTTTCATCTGTCATGGTGGGAGTTGACTAATCCGTGTGTAGACGGATTACATGTAGGAGGTAGGCCTACTGGGATGAATACTGAATACTGAGTACAGCTCGACGGTTACACACAATGACACGAGATTCATAATCCAAGCATCCTAATCGGGCTCAACAGTGTTAGGATCAAGTCGGTATCTCTAAAGACTGAGGGAAAAGGGATTACACCCATCTCTGTTTTATGAAATTCAATTTCAGTAATGAAAATGATAAAATGAACAACCTTGCCACTAAAGACCTCATTTGGTAATATGTTGAAGTCAGTTAAGCTATATTATGTCATAACGGATAACTATATATTTTAGCTTATCAGTTATAGCTTAGGTACGAAAAGAGAAAGCATAATTTAGTTTAGTTGTATTTTTTTTTCTTTAAGGCACAACAATTTGCCAGTAATTCCAAGGAGGTACTGTATACCAAAGTTATGCCCAGCAATACTGCGAACGTTTTTAGACACTGCTCCATATAGACCAATGTGGGGTTGTGAATTTTTAGGCTCGGTTGGTATCTCTATCTTACTAAATAAGTTTGTAAGGCGGATCAACATAAACAACAAAATTGGCTTACAAATTTCTTCTTGGTGGAATTATTTTTCAAGATCATCCAAATTGCTACAATAATGTAAAGGCTATCCTATAGGATTTGAGTATCAACACTATGTATTCGATTAGTTAGCCTTTTGCAAATTTCCCGTCCAACCCCAAAACAAACTTTTCCTAAACTGCCAAAGGAATGTTGCTATTGGAAGCCTTACAATAAGGCTAGATCCGAAGAATAAAACAAATTTTCACTTTCCATACTATTTAGATCTAAGAATAATTTACTTGTGAAGAACTTCATATTCTTCGGACCCCAGGATTGTTATTTTTTTCATAGCAATGTATAATTTGAAATTGGAGTAAGTTACAAGTGAGACAAAACTACCTCACGTCTTGCTGGTGTTACTTCATATCAAACTTAAATGTAAAAATTAAATTAAATTAAATTTACATTAAATTAAATTGAAACGTAACAAAAATTCCATAAAATACATCATGTTGTCCCCACGAAGTGCTAGTCATAAAGGCATAGGAGAACAATGTGAATATTGTCTATTGATATTTTGGATAATGTTTGCTAAAATCTATTAAAATGATAGGAAACATAGCAAACAACAGGATATGCTGTCGAAATGTTAAATTATTTTGTTAATTAATAGTTAAAAATTAAAATTAAGAGGCTATTCTATTTGGTCCTTCAATCAAGTAATGACATTGCACTGTTGATGAAGGATGCCTCTATTCTAGTGAAACTCTTAAATTCCCGTCATTCTACCAAACTAAGGTGTTTATTACTTGACCAATGTTCTTGACTTTTCATTTAAATTTCCTGAAAATTATTCCAAAAAGAATTTAATTGCCTGGTTCAATAAATTAGGGTTACAATACTATCACTGCTTGGCAACCAAATTATTAATTGTAAAGTCATAAATATTTATTTAAAAAACACCCAAATGTCACACAAAAATAACAGGTATTTGTTTCATAATCAACTTTGTGCCAGATACCAAAGTTGTTAATTTAGATAGGACAGTGTTGTATAACAGGCCGAGTGGAGGATCACATGAGAGACTTGTGGATGTGGATGCCTCTCTTGAGCACTGCGGGTGACGGGTCCGAGTGGAAGGACAAGTTGGCCAGCTCCAGCCAAGTGGAGGATCACACGAGAGACTTATGGATGTGGGTGCCTTGCTTGAGCACTACAGGTGATGGGTCCGAGTGGAAGGACGCGTTGGCCAGCTCCAGCCGAGTGGAGGATCACACGAGATACTTGTGGATGTGGGTGCCTCTCTTGAGCACAGCGGGTGATGGCCCAAAGTGGAAGGACGCGTTGGCAAGCTCCAGCCGAGTGGAGGATCACACGAGAGACTTGTGGATGTGGGAGCCTCGCTTGAGCACTATAGGTGATGGGTCCGAGTGGAAGGACGCGTTGGCCAGCTCCAGCCGAGTGGAGGATCACACGAGAGACTTGTGGATGTGGGTGCCTCACTTGAGCACTGTGGGTGATGGCTCAAAGTGGAAGGACGTGTTGGCCAGCTCCAGCCGAGTGGAGGATCACACGAGAGACTTGTGGATGTGGGAGCCTCTCTTGAGCACTGCGGGTGATGGCTCAAAGTGGAAGGACGCGTTGGCCAGCTATAGCTGAGTGGAGGATCACACGAGAGACTTGTGGATGTGGGTGCCTCGCTTGAGCACTGCGGGTGATGGCTTAAAGTGGAAGGACGTGTTGGCCAGCTCCAGCCGAGTGGAGGATCACACGAGAGACTTGTGGATGTGGGAGCCTCTCTTCAGCACTGCTGGTGACGGGTCCGAGTGGAAGGACGCGTTGGCCAGCTCCTGGCGAGTGGAGGATCACACGAGAGACTTGTGGATGTGGGAGCCTCTCTTCAGCACTGCTGGTGACGGGTCCGAGTGGAAGGACGCGTTGGCCAGCTCCTGGCGAGTGGAGGATCACACGAGAGACTTGTGGATGTGGGAGCCTCTCTTCAGCACTGCTGGTGACGGGTCCGAGTGGAAGGACGCGTTGGCCAGCTCCTGGCGAGTGGAGGATCACACGAGAGACTTGTGGATGTGGGAGCCTCTCTTGAGCACTGCAGGTGATGGGTCCGAGTGGAAGGACGCGTTGGCCAGCTCCAGCCGAGTGGAGGATCACACGAGAGACTTGTGGATGTGGGAGCCTCTCTTCAGCACTGCTGGTGACGGGTCCGAGTGGAAGGACGCGTTGGCCAGCTCGGGAGCACTCTGGCTCTTGACCACCAGACGGTCTCGGTGACGTTCACTGGCTAGGCTGTGGACTCGGAGCTCGTAGGTGATGCGGTGGCGGCGACACACGGTGGCGAACAGCAGCAGGTTGCACACGAGCAGGACTGAGCCCACTGCCACCGTGATGCCCCAGTGGCCCAGCGTCAGCGCCCCCGGCAGCGACAGGGGCGGCGCCCCGCGAGGTCGCTCCACGGCGCCCCCAGAAGCGTTCCACACGCAGTCCTGCCCCTCGCCGGCCGCGGCCGCCCGGACCGACGGCGCCACTGCAGATGGACGGGTCGACAACTTCGGCCTAACTACTCCTGGAACAGTTTGTTAAACTTGTTTTGGAACATAAACTAGCATTTTATAAACTCGTCAGTGGAAAGAGGAACAGGAAAATCAACTAACAAATCAACTTATTAATTTATTAAATACAATAAAATTGATCTTAAAGTAAGAAATTAAAAAAAACCAAAAATATATTTTTAGTATAAAAAAGTTAATATAAATTGACGCCCGCAATTTATATTTAAAACTAAGTAAATATGTCGATTGGAATAGAAACAAACCAGTTTAGTGACGTGTGTTGGCCGCCGACCTGCAAATAACCACTCAATGTTTATGTTCCATGTTCATTTATTTACTGGCGAAATTCCTAAGAATGAAATAAAGTTCTTATATTTGTAGTTTTGATCATAGCTACGTGTTAGCCGAACTATAGTCAATAGAGTTTTACAATATGGGAATTGCTAACGTCACGGCATGTTAAAATTTTCACATTGATAACCAATTTCGGAAGGCTTCAACATGAACGTTCTCAAAATGACCATGTTTATCACCAACGTTCTCAAAATTTCTGAGAAAATTTATCTTCTAAGTCTTGTCTCCTACCTGGGACAAAATCGACTGCATACAAGCTGTTGGCATGGATTTCTAAAAGGCAGATACACCACAACTGCCTTAGTCCAGCTTAACTGTCTTAACACATGATCGATCAGTTCGAAAAAGGTAACCTAGTTACCCGTTTCTTCTAATATTTCAGTAATGATTTGATTTCCTTAACCATAACCAACTTCTTCAGAAACTGGAAGCTCTTGGCATAAAGGGCAAGATAGCACAATGGTATTGCAGCTGCCTATCTCACAGACAGCAAATTGTAGAAATAATCAACCTACAGAATAACATAAGACGTGAGATACACTCAGAAAAGTTTGATATAAATAGAGAGTGCCTCAAAGGGCTCAGTCCTTGGGTCAGTTGTTTCTTCTTCTCACTAACGATCTCCCAAACTACCTACACAACTACACAGATTACTACACATAACTACATTATATGCAGATGACCAAGTTATTACCATAGCAGATAATTCAATAGAAACACTTAACTTGCAAGCCAACACAACACTGAACAAAACAAAAAATACTGCTTCGATAACGAACTGGCACTTAATGAAAGCCAGACTGTACAGATTAATTTTACCACCAAAAACAGAGATCCATACTTAACACTCTCTGAAATAGAATCACAAAGTAGTACCAAATACTTTGGCATGACTGTAGGCTCAAAGCTCACATGGCAGCAGCATACGACCATTTCTACAAGAAACTATGCTCTAGCATATATGTCATCAGATGGCTAAGGCACATAAGTGACACTCAAACAGAAAAAAACAGCCTATTATGCACTATTTGAAAGCCATTTGAGATATGGCTTAGTAGTGTGGGGAGGGTCCTCCAAATCAAATCTGGAGAGAACTCTAACATCAAAAAATAACAATAAGATGTTTAGGAGGCCTAAAGTTCCAAGAGAGCTGTAGAGAGCCCACAAAGAGCTTAAAATTCTCACTGTCACATCACTGTATATCCAAAAGGCAATTCTGCATACAATCGGTAGCCACCAAATAAAATACAGAGAGATCCACCCCACCATCACAGCACTCAGAATGCTGCAAGCTTCGTTCTTACAGTCCACCGTCTAAGTCTCTATGGAAAAAAGCCATCGTATAAGAAAGCACATTAGTAGACCTGGCGAGAGTATAACCCAGCCCTCTGATTGGTCGAGAGCTGGTCACGTGACCGATGACGTCATCAGGCCACGCCCCCAAGATGGCGGCTGGCGGGAAATTCCAAACTTTTGACCACGTGTTCTAACCTCACTTTTACCGCGTATTAGGTCATTTCTAACCTAACAAGCCTTATAGTCCACCATTAATTAAATTTTTATGAATAAAATTTATACATGGTGAGGTCAGGATTCGAACCCGGCCCGCTGGCGCGTGAGTTGCGAGCTTTACCTCTTAGCCACCGAGGTACTTGTTTGATGGTGGCGGAAATGTGTCTGATAACGCGGTGTTTGCGATGGCGCGTTATTTAACAAATTAATGAAAAGAATGAAATAGCGCTATCAGTATTCGTTAACCTCTGTAACCTTTGATAGCGGCAATCGCTAAACAACGGGAAAACTGCCCTTTATGACCTCAGATAAAGATAACTATGGATAAGTGTGCAAAGTGTTTGTCAGTTTATCCAGTTGAACTTTCCTGGTATACTGTACGTTCCGCAACCAACTTGCGCCTACAGTCCGTTCATGTTTCTATTGGACACTTTCGGTTTTTGTATCTCCCCCATTTATACTTCCACAGGGTTGTAACTTGGTATAGGGGTTTACATACAACATATAATTTTTATAAACTACCCTCTGGGTGTGAACTACCCCTGGAACAACCCCTAACTTAAAAAGTGCAAAATATCATCATAATCGTTTGAGACCCTTAATTCTAGTGTTATTAACATTGAATCGCATGAAAATACCCAGTTTTTCGATGGGGCTCATTTCAACCCTTAACTGTTTTACACCTATTGCTCAGGTGTTTGAAGGCTGAGGTAAACCAGATTCGGGTTGTAGGTATGTGTACTCTATGTAACTCTTTCAACCATCATCCCTTATTTTTTCTTAAATCAACCCCTATAGGTTTTCTCCCATAACATGCTTACCATTAGAGCCAAAATTCTGAAAAATGGTATGTAGTTAGGCACTAGTGTCTATTATACAATCTAATTCAGACCTCCAAGGTCAAATGTTACATAATAACGCCATCTTGACTCACGTGGTCAAACACACGCTAAAAGTTAAAAAATATCCCGCCATCTTGAATGGCAGCTGTTTTGGCGGGAAATTTCCAAACTTTTGACCACGTGTTCTAACTTCACTTTTATCATGTGTTTGACCACATGTGTCAAGATGGCGGCTGTTTTTGTGGGAAATCTCCAAACTGTTGACCATGTGTTCTAACCTCACTTTTACCACGTGTTTGACCACGTAGGTAAAGAACGCCCCTTTTCCAAGATGGTGGCTGTTTTGGCGGGAAATTTCCAAACTTTTGACCACGTGTTCTAACCTCACTTTTATCATGTGTTTGACCACATGTGTCAAGATGGCGGCTGTTTTGGTGGGAAATCTCCAAACTGTTGACCATGTGTTCTAACCTCACTTTTACCACGTGTTTGACCACGTAGGTAAAGAACGCCCCTTTTCCAAGATGGTGGCTGTTTTGGCGGGAAATTTCCAAACTTTTGACCACGTGTTCTAACCTCACTTTTATCATGTGTTTGACCACATGTGTCAAGATGGCGGCTGTTTTGGTGGGAAATCTCCAAACTGTTGACCATGTGTTCTAACCTCACTTTACCACGTGTTTGACCACGTAGGTCAAGAACGCACCTTTTCCAAGATGGCAGCTGTTTTGGCGGGAAATTTCCAAACTTTTGACCACGTGTTCTAACCTCACTTTTATCATGTGTTTGACCACATGTGTCAAGATGGCGGCTGTTTTGGCGGGAAATCTCCAAACTTTTGACCATTGATTCTAACCTCACTTTTACTACGTGTTTCACCACGTGAGTCTAGATGGCGGCTGTTTTGGCAGGAAATTTCCAAGCTTTTGACCACGTGTTTTAACCTCACTTTTATTATGTGTTTGACCACGTGTGTCAAGATGGTGGCTGTTTTGGCGGGAAATATCCAAACTTTTGACCACATGTTCTAACCTCACTTTTACCATGTGTTTGACTACGTGTATTAAGATTGTGGCTGTTTTGGCGGGAAATTTCCAAACTGTTGACCATGTGTTCTAACCTCACTTTTATCATGTGTTTGACCACGTGTGTCAAGATGGCGGCTGTTTTGGCGGGAAATTTCCAAACTTTTGACCACGTGTTCTAACCTTACTTTCACCACGTGTTTGACCACGTGAGTCAAGTTGGCGGGACATTTCCAAACTTTTGACCATATGTTCTAACCTCACTTTTACCATGTGTTTGACTACGTGAGTCAAGATGGCGGGAAATTTCCAAATTTTTTACCATGTGTTCTAACCTCACTTTTACCACGTGTTTGAACACGTGAGTCAAGATGGCGTCTGGAGGGAAATTTTCAAACTTTTGACCTTGTGTTCTAACTTCACTTTTACCACGTGTCTGACCACGTGAGTCAAGATGGCATCTGGCGGTAAATTTTCTAACCTCACTTTTAACCATGTGTTCTAACCTCACTTTTACCACGTGTTTGACTACTTGAGTCAAGATAACGTTTACAAATTTTCACTGTGCCGAGTTTGAACCCTGGGCAATAGCCCCACAATGGTTTGACATTTGTTATGTTTTTCATTATGGAACCTTACCATGTAGTTTGATGATTTTTCAGAGTGTAGCTGTATGCAGAGCGTACTTCCTGTACTTTCCTGTAGCTGTGTTTGACGATCTTCCTGCAGAGTGTACTGTTTTCGCTACATCGAAAAATTTTAATTTTACTATTTATATTTTGTAGTCATGGAAGTTTGATGTTTCTACACTTGTTGGCAGATCTGAGGTACGTTAGTTTGATTTTCCCCCACCAGAGTGCAACACTTCTAGAAAGTTGGCCAACTGAAACCAAGTATATTATTAGTTATGTGTATATGATATATGGAGGTACTGTTTATGATTATTTAGCGGCATACACCAATATGGTAGCCCCTATGACAGCTCTACGTGGGTTGATTGCCGCGTTTTCCATTTTGGGACCAAGCAACGCAATAGACTACACAGCTGTGATTGGTAATTTTGAGACGTGGCTAGTTTACTGTTATCCCACTAGAGTGTACTGCGCGTACGAATACGGCCTTACCTGTTGTTTTGTCACCAGATTGTATCACGTGTACGTAAGCATGTGTTGAATGAATTCCCCCAATTACCTGCAATTCTCTGCAGTGTTACCAACTTATGTTATTTACTAAAAACATAGTCTATAAGGTATGTTATATACTACAATGTATATACTATAGCGTATTGGTACTGTTGCCAACTTACAACCTCACTTTGACCACGTGAGTCAAGATGGTGGCTGTTTTGGCGGGGAAATTCCAAACTTTCGACCACGTGTTCTAACCTCACTTTTGACACGTGTTTGACCACGTGAGTGAAGATGGCTGCTGTTTTGGTGGGAAATTTCCAAACTTTTGACCATGTGTTCTAACCAACCTTTACCACGTGTTTGACCACGTGTTCTAACCTCACTTTTACCACATGTTTGACCACGTGAGTCAAGATGGCGGCTTTTTGGCGGGACATTCCCAAACTTTTAACCACGTGTTCTAACATCACTTTTACCACGTGTTTGACCACGTGAGTCAAGATGGCGTTTGGCGGAAAAATCTTATAACTTTTGACCATTTTTTTTAACCTAACTTTTGACCACATGTTTGACTACGTGTGTCAAGATGGCGGGAAATTTCCAAACTTTTGACCATGTGATCTAACCTACTTTTACTATGTGTTTGACCACGTGAGTCAAGATGGCGTCTGGAGGGAAATTTTCTAACCTCACTTTTGACCATGTGTTCTAACCTCACTTTTACCACGTGTTTGACTACTTGAGTCAAGATAGCGTTTGCAAAATTTTCACTGTGCCGAGTTTGAACCCTGGGCAATAGCCCCACTATGGTGTGACATTTGTTATGTTTTTCATCATGGAACCTTACCATGTAGTTTGATGATTTTTCACAGTGTAGCTGTATGCAGAGCGTACAGTATGTTGGTTGACGATCTTCCTCCAGAGTGTATTGTTTTTGCTACATCAAAAATTTTAATTTTACTATCTATATTTTGTAGTCATGGAAGTTTGATGCTTCTAAACTTGTTGGCAGAGCTGAGGTACGTTAGTTTAATTTTCCCCACCAGAGTGCAACACTACTAGAAAGTTGGCCAACTGCAACCAAGTATATTATTAGTAATGTGTATATAATATATGGTGGTACTGTTTATGATTATTTAGTGGCATACACCAATATGGTATCCCCTATGACAGCTCTACGTGGGTTGATTGCCGCGTTTTCCATTTCGGGACCAAGCAACGCAATAGGCTACACAGCTGTGATTGGTAATTTAGAGAGTTGGCTAGTTTACTGTTATCCCACTAGAGTGTACTGCGCGTACGCATACGGCCCTACCTGTTGCTTTGTCACCAGAGTGTATCACGTGTACGTAAGCATGTGTTGAATGAATTCCCCCAATTACGCGGCAATTTCCATGTAAATTCTATGCAGTGTTACCAACTTATGTTATTTACTGTAAACATAGTCTATAAGGTATGTTATATACTACAAAGTATATACTATAGCGTATTGGTACTGTTGCCAACTTACAAAATATCTGCATTGCTAAAGAACTCTAACCTCTCTTTTACCACATGTTTGACCACGTGAGTCAAGATGATGGGAAATTTTCTAACTTTTGTTCACATGTTCTAACCTCACTTTTACCACGTGATTGACCAAGTGAATCAAGATGATGTCTTAACCTCACTTTTACCACGTGATTCAAAATGGCATTTAGCGGGAAATTTTCTAACTTTTGACCACGTGTTCTAACCTCACTTTTACAACTTGTTTGACCACGTGAGTCAAGATGACATCTGGCGGGAAGTTTCCAAATTTTTAACCATGTGTTCTAACCTACCTTTACCACGTGTTTGACCTCGTAAATCAAGAAGATGGCTTAACCTCACTTTTACCATGTTTTTGACTACTTGAGTCAAGATAGCGTTTGCAAAATTTTCACTGTGCTGGATTTGAACCCTGGGCAATAGCCCCACTATGGTGTGACATTTGTTATGTTTTCCATCATTGAACCTTACCATATAGTTTAATGATTTTTCAGAGTGTAGCTGTATGCAGAGCATACAGTATGTTGTTTGACGATCTTCCACCAGAGTGTACTGTTTTCGCTACATCAAAAAATTTTAATTTTACTATTTACATTTTGTAGTCATGGGAGTTTTATGTTTCTACACTTGTTGACAGAGCTGAGGTTCGTTAGTTTGATTTTTTCCCACCAGAGTGCAACACTACCAGAAAGTTGGTCAACCAAAACCAAGTATATTATTAGTAATGTGTATATGATATATGGAGGTACTGGTTGTAATTATTTAGCGGCATACACCAATATGGTAGCCCCTATGACAGCTCTACGTGGGTTGATTGCCGCGTTTTCCATTTCGGGACCAAGCAACGCAATAGGCCACACAGTTGTGATTAGTATTTGTGAACCATGTAAACGTTGTCAACACCACCCCCACCATGTAAACGTTGTCAACACCAGTGAAACGTATGTCAGACGATTCAGAGTGTATGGTCATAAGGCCACTTTTAAGTTTAACACTCCATCAGAGGAGAGGGTCCGAGATCGATAGGCTCAGAGGAGGGTTTTCCAGCCTCGTGGAAAATATGAAAGCTGACGCTTCGGAAGGGGATCGGCTCGGGTTCACCTTACGCAGCCTTAATTTAAAAAAATAAGGAGCCAGGGTATCTAGCTTTCGGACCGGTCTCCGAGGTCGATGGTGATGTGTTGTTGGAAATTTTCGGTGGCATCGTTCAGAGTAACGCTGACTCCATCAACTCGGCAAACACCTTCCAGGTCAAATGTACTCGCGTCAATCTCCCAGTAGGCTCTGGCAGGATCCACCCGAGTATGTTCAGCACATTCAATGAAGAATGTCACAAACGGCAGGGCATCATTGTAATAAATAATAAAGACTAACCCTGCCTGTCTAGAGCAATCGTTGTGGCTAAGGCTAATGCTAAAGGAAGTCCTGACTATAAAGCCACTTTTCAAGATAGACGGAACAGACAGCTTAATAAGGCGACAAAACTTATGCAAAAGGCCAGGGTGGAAATACCTGAAAAGAGGGTGGGTATCCAAGAATTGGTAAAATTTCAAGATCACCTTAAGAAGTATAAGATAACCGCCTATAATTATGACAGGAAAGGTCGAGATGTGTACTTTGAAGGAAATAACCCTGACGCCCAGTTGAAAATCAATCTACTTTTCCACAACGGTTACTTCAATGTTATCACATCCCTTACTGACGCCTTTGCCTGCTCACACTTTTGCGAAGCCTGCCATGTCCCATACAGTAATAAAGGGGGCCACAGGTGTACCAGCATTTGCCCAGCCTGCCAGACTGTTTCCCCACCCTGCACAGAGCAAAACGGGAGCATAACATGCACTGAGTGTAACATGAAATACAAAAATGAAATTTGTTTGTTAGCACACAAAAGCAAAATATGTAAATTAATCAGAAAATGCATGGACTGTAGAAATTTGTCAACTTGCTAAACAGAAAGTCTGATCACGTCTGTGGGGAAGTTTTTTGTGTCATTTGCAGGGAATTCCTGCCTCCTGACCACCAGTGTTTTATGAAGGTTGACAAGACTCCCCCCAAAACCAAGGATGCCTTGTACATATTTTTCGATTTAGAAACGTGTCAAGACGAACCGGATGGCCAACGATTGGCCAACGATTCCGAGTCCAAACTTCACATTGCTAATCTATGCATCTCCCAACAATATTGTTGGAAGTGCATAGAAGGGCAACATTGTGACACCTCTACTGACCGCACCAAGATTTTCAGGAAAGACCCCGTCACTGCATTTGTGGACTATGTAATGGAAGCGTGCAAAAACTTTAAAACCGTTTGCGTAATCGTCCACAACGGTCAAGGTTTTAATTTCAAATTTATTTGGAAACACATAATTGAAAACACTAAATTTACTCCTGAATTAATCATACGCGGAACGAAAGCGATCTTGATGAAATTAGACGACGTACACTTTAATAGCAGTGAACAAGACTAATGGTAAACACCTAACAACACATTTGTTACGCTCTAGTAGAAAAGAATTCTAACCATGAAACACTGTGCTCCGGTATGCAAAATAACTTAGCTTCCACTACCCTTCCCCAGTATTTGGTCATTTGTTAAACTGTGTCACTTCGAACCATCATGTAGAATAGAAACACATTACTCCACTCTGGTAAAGAGCAATCTGATAAACTACACATGTACTGCAGTCCGATGGGATTGTTTCGTAAGTTAAATGTACCATATGATGTTTTAAAATTGCAGTGAAGAAGACTGATGGCAAACAACACATTTGTTACACCCTAGTATAAAACCTCTAACAACGACCCACTGTGCTCTGGTATGCAAAAATAACTTAACTTCCACTATCTTTGCCCCAGTAGTCTGTCATGTGTTAAACTGTGGCACTTTGACCTATCATGTATACTAGAAGCACATTACTCAACTCTGGTAAAGACCAATCTGATAAACTACAAATGTGCTGCAGTCCAATGAAAAAATTATTGTATCGTAAGTAAAATATACCATATGGTGTATTAAAATTGAAGTGAAGACTAATGACAAATAACACATTTGTTACGCTCTAGTAGAAAACATCTAATCATGACCCACTGTGCTCTGGTAGGTAAAAATAACTTAACTTCCACTACCCTTGCCATAGTAGCTGTTCATGTGTTAAGCTTTGGTAAAGAACTATCATGCACTTTGATCTGCACTTTGAACTATCATGTATAATAGAAACACATTACGCCACTCTGGTAAAAAGCATTTTGGCTAACTACACAGGTGCTGCAGTCTGATGGAAAACATGATTGTTTCGTAAGTTGAATGTACCATATCGGGTATGGAAAATACAATGGTAGGGTATGAATACAACACATATAAACCATATGCATCGTGCACGTTTAAAAATAACGATGAAAGCAGGATATCCATTAGTCAACAAGACATTATTACTGTGTCTTTTAAGAGTAAACTATATATTGCGAGTAAAATTTACAGGTTTAGTTTTTTGTATTGGCTTTTCTGTTCCTTATTGAAATTTTACTCGCAATATATAGTTTACTCTTAAAAGACACAGTAATAATGTCTTGTTGACTAATGGATATCCTGCTTTCATCGTTATTTTTAAACGTGCACGATGCATATGGTTTATATGTGTTGTATTCATACCCTACCATTGTATTTTCCATACCCGATATGGTACATTCAACTTACGAAACAATCATGTTTTCCATCGGACTGCAGCACCTGTGTAGTTAGCCAAAATGCTTTTTACCAGAGTGGCGTAATGTGTTTCTATTATACATGATAGTTCAAAGAGCAGATCAAAGTGCATGATAGTTCTTTACCAAAGCTTAACACATGAACAGCTACTATGGCAAGGGTAGTGGAAGTTAAGTTATTTTTACCTACCAGAGCACAGTGGGTCATGATTAGATGTTTTCTACTAGAGCGTAACAAATGTGTTATTTGTCATTAGTATTCACTTCAATTTTAATACACCATATGGTATATTTTACTTACGATACAATAATTTTTTCATTGGACTGCAGCACATTTGTAGTTTATCAGATTGGTCTTTACCAGAGTTGAGTAATGTGCTTCTAGTATACATGATAGGTCAAAGTGCCACAGTTTAACACATGACAGACTACTGGGGCAAAGATAGTGGAAGTTAAGTTATTTTTGCATACCAGAGCACAGTGGGTCGTTGTTAGAGGTTTTATACTAGGGTGTAACAAATGTGTTGTTTGCCATCAGTCTTCTTCACTGCAATTTTAAAACATCATATGGTACATTTAACTTACGAAACAATCCCATCGGACTGCAGTACATGTGTAGTTTATCAGATTGCTCTTTACCAGAGTGGAGTAATGTGTTTCTGTTCTACATGATGGTTCGAAGTGACACAGTTTAACAAATGACCAAATACTGGGGAAGGGTAGTGGAAGCTAAGTTATTTTGCATACCGGAGCACAGTGTTTCATGGTTAGAATTCTTTTCTACTAGAGCGTAACAAATGTGTTGTTAGGTGTTTACCATTAGTCTTGTTCACTGCTATTAAAGTGTACGTCGTCTAATTCCATCAAGATCGCTTTCGTTCCGCGTATGATTAATTCAGGAGTAAATTTAGTGTTTTCAATTATGTGTTTCCAAATAAATTTGAAATTAAAACCTTGACCGTTGTGGACGATTACGCAAACGGTTTTAAAGTTTTTGCACGCTTCCATTACATAGTCCACAAATGCAGTGACGGGTCTTTCCTGAAAATCTTGGTGCGGTCAGTAGAGGTGTCACAATGTTGCCCTTCTATGCACTTCCAACAATATTGTTGGGAGATGCATAGATTAGCAATGTGAAGTTTGGACTCGGAATCGTTGGACAATCGTTGGCCATCCGGTTCGTCTTGACACGTTTCTAAATCGAAAAATATGTACAAGGCATCCTTGGTTTTGGGGGGAGTCTTGTCAACCTTCATAAAACACTGGTGGTCAGGAGGCAGGAATTCCCTGCAAATGACACAAAAAACTTCCCCACAGACGTGATCAGACTTTCTGTTTAGCAAGTTGACAAATTTCTACAGTCCATGCATTTTCTGATTAATTTACATATTTTGCTTTTGTGTGCTAACAAACAAATTTCATTTTTGTATTTCATGTTACACTCAGTGCATGTTATGCTCCCGTTTTGCTCTGTGCAGGGTGGGGAAACAGTCTGGCAGGCTGGGCAAATGCTGGTACACCTGTGGCCCCCTTTATTACTGTATGGGACATGGCAGGCTTCGCAAAAGTGTGAGCAGGCAAAGGCGTCAGTAAGGGATGTGATAACATTGAAGTAACCGTTGTGGAAAAGTAGATTGATTTTCAACTGGGCGTCAGGCTTATTTCCTTCAAAGTACACATCTCGACCTTTCCTGTCATAATTATAGGCGGTTATCTTATACTTCTTAAGGTGATCTTGAAATTTTACCAATTCTTGGATACCCACCCTCTTTTCAGGTATTTCCACCCTGGCCTTTTGCATAAGTTTTGTCGCCTTATTAAGCTGTCTGTTCCGTCTATCTTGAAAAGTGGCTTTATAGTCAGGACTTCCTTTAGCATTAGCCTTAGCCACAACGATTGCTCTAGACAGGCAGGGTTAGTCTTTATTATTTATTACAATGATGCCCTGCCGTTTGTGACATTCTTCATTGAATGTGCTGAACATACTCGGGTGGATCCTGCCAGAGCCCACTGGGAGATTGACGCGAGTACATTTGACCTGAAGGTGTTTGCCGAGTTGATGGAGTCAGCGTTACTCTGAACGATGCCACCGAAAATTTTCCAACAACACATCACCATCGACCTCGGAGACCGGTCCGAAAGCTAGATACCCTGGCTCCTTATTTTTTAAATTAAGGCTGCGTAAGGTGAACCCGAGCCGATCCCCTTCCGAAGCGTCAGCTTTCATATTTTCCACGAGGCTGGAAAACCCTCCTCTGAGCCTATCGATCTCGGACCCTCTCCTCTGATGGAGTGTTAAACTTAAAAGTGGCCTTATGACCATACACTCTGAATCGTCTGACATACGTTTCACTGGTGTTGACAACGTTTACATGGTGGGGGTGGTGTTGACAACGTTTACATGGTTCACAAATACTAATCACAACTGTGTGGCCTATTGCGTTGCTTGGTCCCGAAATGGAAAACGCGGCAATCAACCCACGTAGAGCTGTCATAGGGGCTACCATATTGGTGTATGCCGCTAAATAATTACAACCAGTACCTCCATATATCATATACACATTACTAATAATATACTTGGTTTTGGTTGACCAACTTTCTGGTAGTGTTGCACTCTGGTGGGAAAAAATCAAACTAACGAACCTCAGCTCTGTCAACAAGTGTAGAAACATAAAACTCCCATGACTACAAAATGTAAATAGTAAAATTAAAATTTTTATGATGTAGCGAAAACAGTACACTCTGGTGGAAGATCGTCAAACAACATACTGTATGCTCTGCATACAGCTACACTCTGAAAAATCATTAAACTATATGGTAAGGTTCAATGATGGAAAACATAACAAATGTCACACCATAGTGGGGCTATTGCCCAGGGTTCAAATCCAGCACAGTGAAAATTTTGCAAACGCTATCTTGACTCAAGTAGTCAAAAACATGGTAAAAGTGAGGTTAAGCCATCTTCTTGATTTACGAGGTCAAACACGTGGTAAAGGTAGGTTAGAACACATGGTTAAAAATTTGGAAACTTCCCGCCAGATGTCATCTTGACTCACGTGGTCAAACAAGTTGTAAAAGTGAGGTTAGAACACGTGGTCAAAAGTTAGAAAATTTCCCGCTAAATGCCATTTTGAATCACGTGGTAAAAGTGAGGTTAAGACATCATCTTGATTCACTTGGTCAATCACGTGGTAAAAGTGAGGTTAGAACATGTGAACAAAAGTTAGAAAATTTCCCATCATCTTGACTCACGTGGTCAAACATGTGGTAAAAGAGAGGTTAGAGTTCTTTAGCAATGCAGATATTTTGTAAGTTGGCAACAGTACCAATACGCTATAGTATATACTTTGTAGTATATAACATACCTTATAGACTATGTTTACAGTAAATAACATAAGTTGGTAACACTGCATAGAATTTACATGGAAATTGCCGCGTAATTGGGGGAATTCATTCAACACATGCTTACGTACACGTGATACACTCTGGTGACAAAGCAACAGGTAGGGCCGTATGCGTACGCGCAGTACACTCTAGTGGGATAACAGTAAACTAGCCAACTCTCTAAATTACCAATCACAGCTGTGTAGCCTATTGCGTTGCTTGGTCCCGAAATGGAAAACGCGGCAATCAACCCACGTAGAGCTGTCATAGGGGATACCATATTGGTGTATGCCACTAAATAATCATAAACAGTACCACCATATATTATATACACATTACTAATAATATACTTGGTTGCAGTTGGCCAACTTTCTAGTAGTGTTGCACTCTGGTGGGGAAAATTAAACTAACGTACCTCAGCTCTGCCAACAAGTTTAGAAACATCAAACTTCCATGACTACAAAATATAGATAGTAAAATTAAAATTTTTGATGTAGCAAAAACAATACACTCTGGAGGAAGATCGTCAACCAACATACTGTACGCTCTGCATACAGCTACACTGTGAAAAATCATCAAACTACATGGTAAGGTTCCATGATGAAAAACATAACAAATGTCACACCATAGTGGGGCTATTGCCCAGGGTTCAAACTCGGCACAGTGAAAATTTTGCAAACGCTATCTTGACTCAAGTAGTCAAACACGTGGTAAAAGTGAGGTTAGAACACATGGTCAAAAGTGAGGTTAGAAAATTTCCCTCCAGACGCCATCTTGACTCACGTGGTCAAACACATAGTAAAAGTAGGTTAGATCACATGGTCAAAAGTTTGGAAATTTCCCGCCATCTTGACACACGTAGTCAAACATGTGGTCAAAAGTTAGGTTAAAAAAAATGGTCAAAAGTTATAAGATTTTTCCGCCAAACGCCATCTTGACTCACGTGGTCAAACACGTGGTAAAAGTGATGTTAGAACACGTGGTTAAAAGTTTGGGAATGTCCCGCCAAAAAGCCGCCATCTTGACTCACGTGGTCAAACATGTGGTAAAAGTGAGGTTAGAACACGTGGTCAAACACGTGGTAAAGGTTGGTTAGAACACATGGTCAAAAGTTTGGAAATTTCCCACCAAAACAGCAGCCATCTTCACTCACGTGGTCAAACACGTGTCAAAAGTGAGGTTAGAACACGTGGTCGAAAGTTTGGAATTTCCCCGCCAAAACAGCCACCATCTTGACTCACGTGGTCAAAGTGAGGTTGTAAGTTGGCAACAGTACCAATACGCTATAGTATATACATTGTAGTATATAACATACCTTATAGACTATGTTTTTAGTAAATAACATAAGTTGGTAACACTGCAGAGAATTGCAGGTAATTGGGGGAATTCATTCAACACATGCTTACGTACACGTGATACAATCTGGTGACAAAACAACAGGTAAGGCCGTATTCGTACGCGCAGTACACTCTAGTGGGATAACAGTAAACTAGCCACGTCTCAAAATTACCAATCACAGCTGTGTAGTCTATTGCGTTGCTTGGTCCCAAAATGGAAAACGCGGCAATCAACCCACGTAGAGCTGTCATAGGGGCTACCATATTGGTGTATGCCGCTAAATAATCATAAACAGTACCTCCATATATCATATACACATAACTAATAATATACTTGGTTTCAGTTGGCCAACTTTCTAGAAGTGTTGCACTCTGGTGGGGGAAAATCAAACTAACGTACCTCAGATCTGCCAACAAGTGTAGAAACATCAAACTTCCATGACTACAAAATATAAATAGTAAAATTAAAATTTTTCGATGTAGCGAAAACAGTACACTCTGCAGGAAGATCGTCAAACACAGCTACAGGAAAGTACAGGAAGTACGCTCTGCATACAGCTACACTCTGAAAAATCATCAAACTACATGGTAAGGTTCCATAATGAAAAACATAACAAATGTCAAACCATTGTGGGGCTATTGCCCAGGGTTCAAACTCGGCACAGTGAAAATTTGTTAACGTTATCTTGACTCAAGTAGTCAAACACGTGGTAAAAGTGAGGTTAGAACACATGGTTAAAAGTGAGGTTAGAAAATTTACCGCCAGATGCCATCTTGACTCACGTGGTCAGACACGTGGTAAAAGTGAAGTTAGAACACAAGGTCCAAAGTTTGAAAATTTCCCTCCAGACGCCATCTTGACTCACGTGTTCAAACACGTGGTAAAAGTGAGGTTAGAACACATGGTAAAAAATTTGGAAATTTCCCGCCATCTTGACTCACGTAGTCAAACACATGGTAAAAGTGAGGTTAGAACATATGGTCAAAAGTTTGGAAATGTCCCGCCAACTTGACTCACGTGGTCAAACACGTGGTGAAAGTAAGGTTAGAACACGTGGTCAAAAGTTTGGAAATTTCCAGCCAAAACAGCCGCCATCTTGACACACGTGGTCAAACACATGATAAAAGTGAGGTTAGAACACATGGTCAACAGTTTGGAAATTTCCCGCCAAAACAGCCGCAATCTTAATACACGTAGTCAAACACATGGTAAGAGTGAGGTTAGAATCAATGGTCAAAAGTTTGGATATTTCCCGCCAAAACAGCCACCATCTTGACACACGTGGTCAAACACATGATAAAAGTGAGGTTAGAACACGTGGTCAAAAGCTTGGAAATTTCCTGCCAAAACAGCCGCCATCTAGACTCACGTGGTGAAACACGTAGTAAAAGTGAGGTTAGAATCAATGGTCAAAAGTTTGGAGATTTCCCGCCAAAACAGCCGCCATCTTGACACATGTGGTCAAACACATGATAAAATTGAGGTTAGAACACGTGGTCACAAGTTTGGAAATTTCCCGCCAAAACAGCTGCCATCTTGGAAAAGGTGCGTTTTTGACCTACGTGGTCAAATACGTGGTAAAAGTGAGGTTAGAACACATGGTCAACAGTTTGGAGCTTTCCCGCCAAAACAGCCGCCATCTTGACACATGTGGTCAAACACATGATAAAAGTGAGGTTAGAACACGTGGTCAAAAGTTTGGAAATTTCCCGCCAAAACAGCTGCCATCTTGGAAAAGGTGCGTTCTTGACCTACGTGGTCAAACACGTGGTAAAAGTGAGGTTAGAACACATGGTCAACAGTTTGGAGATTTCCCACCAAAACAGCCGCCATCTTGACACATGTGGTCAAACACATGATAAAAGTGAGGTTAGAACACGTGGTCAAAAGTTTGGAAATTTCCCGCCAAAACAGCCACCATCTTGGAAAAGGGGCGTTCTTTACCTACGTGGTCAAACACGTGGTAAAAGTGAGGTTAGAACACATGGTCAACAGTTTGGAGATTTCCCACCAAAACAGCCGCCATCTTGACACATGTGGTCAAACACATGATAAAAGTGAGGTTAGAACACGTGGTCAAAAGTTTGGAAATTTCCCGCCAAAACAGCCACCATCTTGGAAAAGGGGCGTTCTTTACCTACGTGGTCAAACACGTGGTAAAAGTGAGGTTAGAACACATGGTCAACAGTTTGGAGATTTCCCACAAAAACAGCCGCCATCTTGACACATGTGGTCAAACACATGATAAAAGTGAAGTTAGAACACGTGGTCAAAAGTTTGGAAATTTCCCGCCAAAACAGCTGCCATTCAAGATGGCGGGATATTTTTTAACTTTTAGCGTGTGTTTGACCACGTGAGTCAAGATGGCGTTATTATGTAACATTTGACCTTGGAGGTCTGAATTAGATTGTATAATAGACACTAGTGCCTAACTACATACCATTTTTCAGAATTTTGGCTCTAATGGTAAGTGTGTTATGGGAGAAGACCCATAGGGGTTGATTTAAAAAAATATAAGGGATGATGGTTGAAAAATTACGTAGAGTACACATACCTACAACCCGAATCTGGTTTACCTCAGCCTTCAAACACCTGAGCAATAGGTGTAAAACAGTTAAGGGTTGAAATGAGCCCCATCAAAAAACTGGGTATTTTCATGCGATTCAATGTTAATAACGCTAAAATTAAGGGTCTCAAACGATTATGATGATATTTTGCACTTTTTAAGTTAGGGGTTGTTCCAGGGGTAGTTCACCCCCAGAGGGTAGTTTATAAAAATTATATGTTGTATGTACACCCCTATACCAAGTTAGAACCCTGTGGAAGTATAAATGGGGGAGATACAAAAACCGAAAGTGTCCAATAGAAACATGAACGGACTGTAGGCGCAAGTTGGTTGCGGAACGTACAGTATACCAGGAAAGTTCAACTGGATAAACTGACAAACACTTTGCACATTTATCCATAGTTATCTTTATCTGAGGTCATAAAGGGCAGTTTTCCCGTTGTTTAGCGATTGCCGCTATCAAAGGTTACAGAGGTTAACGAATACTGATAGCGCTATTTCATTCTTTTCATTAATTTGTTAAATAACGCGCCATCGCAAACACCGCGTTATCAGACACATTTCCGCCACCATCAAACAAGTACCTCGGTGGCTAAGAGGTAAAGCTCGCAACTCACGCGCCAGCGGGCCGGGTTCGAATCCTGACCTCACCATGTATAAATTTTATTCATAAAAATTTAATTAATGGTGGACTATAAGGCTTGTTAGGTTAGAAATGACCTAATACGCGGTAAAAGTGAGGTTAGAACACGTGGTCAAAAGTTTGGAATTTCCCGCCAGCCGCCATCTTGGGGGCGTGGCCTGATGACGTCATCGGTCACGTGACCAGCTCTCGACCAATCAGAGGGCTGGGTTATACTCTCGCCAGGTCTACTCACATTTAACCATTATCTAAACTGTCCAAGAAGAGAACCTATGAACAGCCTTAATAATAAACTCACAACTTGGCTACAGGGTAGACCTAATTATACAGAACAGGAATTCTCTAATATGTTTACTATTGTTAATAAATGTATGTAATAATGCTTTTCTTGACTCATTGTACTAATCTCAAAGAATATGTCAATTAAGATTATTGTCCATTGTCTATGGAATATATTTTCATCCTTGACGCCATAAAATGATTAGGATACAAACGATTTTGATCTAATTAACTTTGATTCAGTGAATATACATTGATTGTTTCAACTTCAGTGGCAAATCCATGTCGCTGAATTTATACTCGTACTTGGATTAATGTTCACTGAGACAAATTAAGGTAATATTTATTCGTGTTGAAGCCTTACAGAATTGATTGTCAATATAAAAAAGGTGAACCTAAGTTGACGTCCCCAATTCCCATATAGTAAAGCTCAGTTGAATATAAAAGCTCAGTCATGTTTCGAGTCAGTGCTCAGGGTGGTAATTTTTAGTTTTATTTATCGACGAAATTCGCAAGAATGGAATAAAGATTCTTATATTTTAGTTTTGATCATGTCTACGTGATACTCGAAACTGTAGTCAACTTGTGTTTTGCCATACAAAGTCTATGGAGGTATCTAAAAAATAGTTTATTGCTTTATAGAATTTGAAAATACTGCATCGTGTTTCTATACCGGTACCCAAAAGGAAGTACAAACCACCAGGATTCACTCTTCCAAGAGCCCTTTTCACCTTCATTTGGCGTCATAAAATCTGTGGCTGACCTACTATAAATATGTCAGTCAACAAACTATAGGCCACCATTGCATACCACTTTGCCATGGCCGTAAATTAAACATAAACTTTCCATGATCAGTTTGTTCACAGACACAAGCCTTGCCATATAGGACTTAGTTCCAGAAAATAGTTAAAAAACCGAATTTTGAAAAATAACATTTAGACGAACAACAAAAACTTGTTGTATATAATAATTATAATTTTTTTTAATTGTACTATCTAAATGCATACAAAATGGTACTAAAAGTCAAACTTGCTCATACGGGAGAATACATAATATATTGCTTTGGGCCTACTCTAACGCTGAATGTTGTTTTGTCCCATTTAGATAGGGGGTAGAGGGTAAAAGGACTTTTGAGAGAGTGTCTCGTCCAGATCCCAGTAGTTTTGTTTTTTATTTTGAATGTAGAAACAGAGAAAGTTTTCGAAGTCTCCAGCAGTTAAATATTCTGGTATTTTTTAGCTCTCCTCGACCTACTGCAGGCCTTAAACCCAGTTGGACAAATTCGCAAATACTTTTATGTAATTAGTCTTTACCTGCATACAGACTGTCTTCATCCTTGTCAAATACAGTGTAGCGAAGAGGATCGTCAGAGGCTAGTAGTTGAATGATAAGGTTGAGCCAAAGAGCCATTTTATGGCCCCTGTAGTGGCTCTTCACTTGGGTTACTTCTCCTGAGGAATAAGTTTGTTGTTTAGTAAACGATGCAGGTTATCTTATCTAAATTTGTCTGTTTGACATGCGCAACATGCAGTTTTTCTTCAATTAGTTTAACAATATATTCTTCATGTTCATTTACGGATGGTTATCAATAACTACTCAGCTATCAATAGACCAATTGTACACCTGCTTTAAATACACGAATATACTGTATTTACATTTATAGGCTATAGATAAAGATATCATACATTAAGAGTCATCTTCACCCCTGTGTCAGTAGCCCATTGTTGCGCAGTCGGCAATGTAAATCATACGGCTTTTAATGCAAAACATGGTATTTTATTACCCTGTTGCGGACGCCATTTTTCAACCGATTTTCTTTAAACTTGGTAAGTGTTTAGTTGAATAGTTATATTAGGTCTCTCATACCTTTAAATTTGGAAAATTTTCAAATATTACTCTCTGTGACGATGCAAAGTAACTCGATTTTCCTTAGTAATTAATAATTACTTAATGTTTGGTTTTCGAAATTTCGAGGTATGAGAGACCTAATATAACTATTCAACTAAACACTTACCAAGTTTAAGGAAAATCGGTTGAAAAACTGCGTCCGAAACAGGGGAATAAAATACCATGTTTTGCATTAAAAGCCTTATGATTAACATTGCCGACTGCGTAACGATGGGCTACCAGTCCAAAGGTGAAGATGACTCTTAAGGTATTGAGAGGAATAAGAAATACATACATTTCAGGTACATCTATTGAAAAGGATATAAACACAAACATTTAAGGCGCCATTGATCACATTAATTTTGATGTCACTAAAATTAAAAATAAATTTAAACCCTTTTTTCAAACAGAAAAATCCTTCAGCTGAAACCATAAAAAAATGCTTTAAAAGAGCTTAGCTGTGCTCTTATAAGTTAATTAGTTTATTCTTTGTGCGTGTAAAGCTGAGGACAAGTGATGGGTTCTTTATTACTGGTGATTAATACAATTTTAATTGGTGGACTCATGTCATCGTCGTCATGGTTTTAACGCGTAGGCGCATTCAAGTATAATATCTAGACGGATTGAGCAAAGCCATAATAGATTACTCAGGCCTAACTGCTAAATGGCCATGACGTCATTTTGGTACACGTATATGACGTAGTAAGACATCTGATCTCTGATATTCAGCTAGCTAGAACCACCGCGTCCACGCAGGTAGCGATTCCTCCTTGCTACCCTCGTGGACGCGGTGCTTCCAGCTGGAGTTCAGAGATCAGATGTCCAAACTCACTACGTCATATACATGTACCGAAATGACGTCATGGCCATTTAGCAGTTAGGCCTGAGTAATCTATTATGGCTTTGGATTTGAGTCTGAGTTGGGCAGGTCCCCACCTATGGACTGGTAGAGCTGCTTCACTGGCTCGTACATCTCCCACTCGTTGGAACTGGCTTTGTCATTCTCGTAGTCCGGCTCCGCCCCCGGCGAGTTCGGGTCCCTGCACACGTCACACGTCACTACCATCACAGGTCAAACATCTAGTCATCAGTACAAGTACAAGGCGAAATATTCTTAAAATCTAGGGCTTATGTGTGGGCTGATGTAGTAGACGGTTTTTTAGGTTTTTTTTCACGTAAATCCCCATAATATACAGAAATAAGCCTGTAGCCTATCGTGCCAAAGAACACTAAAAATTGTCAACGATGTTTTTCATTGAAAGGCATTTTTCATATTGGATAATAATGTACATCGTAGAAGGATAAGAAAACTCGAAAAGGTTTTATAACCTATTCCTTAAACAGAAAACTTTATTCAGGCTAAATATAGAGTTAATTTGTAAATTTTGTTGAGTTCGGTGTATATTTAAATTTTAGTTTAACATCACTTTCATACAACCATAGATTAAGCATACTTATGTTTAATCTATGATACAACACTATAATTGATTCTAAAAGTTGAAAAATCTATATCTGATAATATAAAAAGGTTAAATACCTGAATTCTGCCTAGTGATTCTAATTGTAATCTTAAAGACTATGTGTTTCGACGCATCAACCCATCATTATCAGGTCCGCACAAATCTTAAAAAAATCTACACCATCCCGATGGTCACGTCAAAGTTTTAAAAAACAAACACAATACTAACGAAGACGACATTTAACAACAGTTCACATGTGGGCCAACGTTAAAACATTTAGACTATAACTCGGTGGGCACATGTCGTGTGGCGAGTCTCGACTCATCGACTCAGTCTTTGTTCGTTTTATGTTTATTTTTTAAACTTTGACGTGACCATCGAGAATGTGTCGAATTTTTAAAGCTTTGTGCGGACCTGATGATGATGGATTGATCCTTCGAAACGGTAGTCTTCAAGATTACAATTAGAATCACTCGGCAGACTGCAGGTATTTAACCTTTTTATATTTGTCTAAGTGATTCAGAAAAAACAAATCAACATTATGAATATCAGACATTTTTATTGTGTCAAATCATTAGTTTTATTTTTGTTTTGTTTGTGATGTTGCTCCTGAAAAAGGCTGATGCCGAAAATTTGAGGTTTTCGTGTTAAGCAATAAATATGTGAAGGGGATTTTGTTTTATTATGTAAGTTTACGTTTGAAAGAGAATAACATTATAGAGGATATTATTGAGATGCATGAGCTATATATTACCAGATTCTGTCAATACATTTGCAATGTAACGAAATCGTGCTAGGTATGCCGTGGGCTAATTTTCATAGCCTTTATACTTTTCGTATAAGACAGCAGTCACAATATTGTTTATCTCTCTAAAATTTGAAAGAGACCTAAGAAAGGAGAAGAGCTAGATTACTTGTACGCCCACAGCTTTCATACTGTGCCCACGCAACTCTGAGTATGTGTGTTTTGTATTGTATGTCGGTATTATTATACCCTATGTTTGCGTAATACAATAAATATTGTTTAAACGCTTAACGAAGTGAATTGTTTGAACAACTTTTTGCAGGTATCGTCGATTTGTTCAAAACAGTTTGTCAAATAACCCTGTCGCTAATGCCAGAAAATAAAATGGATTCTAAACTTGTCAGTGATATCTAGGCATGTTTTTGTGGGTCATCGATAAAACCTTAAATGAAAATAGTTTTAGTGAATTACCTTCACTTCATACCATGTTTAACATAACCAATTAGATTGTGGTATTTTCTTTGAATTTCAAAATTGATGAATAAAAAGTAAAAAAAACTAATGAAAAGAAATAAATGAAATGCATTGGAAATTATTTTACAAATAATGATTTTTTTAGGAAGAAGTAAAAAAGGGCAATCACGCAGGTGGTCAGCCTGTGTACGACTCCCCTAAAAACGGGTTTACCCACTAAAAACCTCCTCTACTCTTCCCAGGATTCTAACCTGAAATTGTTTATCACATTAAGTTAGGATAGACCTAAATTAGGCTTACGCCCGTGCGGCACGCTCGGTCAAGGAATTTGGGCCACTTGGCGGTCCAGATCGGTTTTCTTTTCCAGGAGGGTGCTCTGGACAAACAGTGATAATTAATTCCAGTTGCCCTCATCCTCCACAATAGTTTCGCAGACCGTGTCCATTGATAAAAAAAACAACTTTCTTGTGGCATCCAGGCGGGGCCTTTCCCAAAGCGGACAGCGGAAGAAGGTGTGTCCTGCGTCGTCGGGAACGCCCGGACAGTAGATGCAATCTGATCTGAACCCCCTCAGTTCAGGTTCGACTTGAAGTAGCCGTGACCTGTCAGGAACTGCGTGAGGTAGTAGTCCACCTCACCATGCCGCCTTTCCACCCATGGTTGATCCTGCTTGATGAGTCGTGCAGTCCATTATACTCGGGTGTCGTACTCCCAGCTGGCATGCCACTGCTTGAAGGTTCGGGCGTGCTCTTCGGATCTTGCAGCATCCTTGCCGATCTCGCATTGTCTCTTATAAATCACCTTTCTCTCCCCTGCCAAGAGCTTGACAGTGATTACTCCGGCAACCACCAGAACGGTAAACTCGGATACTGTTTGATAGGCGGAACTCGCCTAGAGCGCAGCTTGACGCTAAACCCGGGCGAGTCGCAATCTGTAGAATTACATGGCGAGAGCGTCTGCCCACACATCTGCCCCTTAAAGGAGCACGGAATGGACTACGAACATCAGTAACCGACTTATGCTGGACCGAGGACCCCCGAAATTGGCCATCAGCTTACTAAGATACTGTACTTGCTGAAGCATTGACACCTATTTTATATTTTAAAACTCACCATTTTTTGTGTGATAGGCTTGAAGATATCAAATGTTTTTATTGTCCTCGATACCGGTTTCGGATCATTGACGATTCATCTTCAGTCGAGATTCCTAAAATTACTGACAGCATTGAAGCACACATTTGTGATTGTCGAGAGTTTAAAAATACTACAGTCACATTTTTACAAACACAATAAGAACATTTAAAACGAGTAGGGTAATACTTCCGCACTAACAGTTTTGCGCGCACATGGTACACATGGGACCACACTGATGGATTTGGACCGCTTTCCCTTAAAAGCGTTTCTGGTACTGTGTACATTCTTTCAAATAAAATGCCTTAGGCGTAGATACAAGAAAAAAAGAAAAGAAAACACATTGCATTTGGGTCTGAACCATATGAAACACGCAGATCTACTGACCTGTCGGAGGCTAGTCAAGAACGTTATCTCTTTTCTTATCAGTTGCTATAGGTTTCCTTTATATACAGACTATTGAAGAGCTTAAAAGTTAATTTGTAAGAAAATCCATCATTTTTATCTAGGAGGCTGTTATTTTTATCCATGGAAAAATGTTTTTTTGATGTAATATTCTTCCCAAACTCTTGCTTTTTATTTATTGTTACTCTATTTTAAAACTGTTACTGAGGTGTCAAAATTTACCTTGTGATTGGGTGCGATTTCAAGTGTTGGGCAACTTTAGAGGTCGGATTTTTCTGATTATGAGCTGCGTGTTCCTTAAATCTGTATTTGACCAATCTGTTTGTATAACCTATATATTGTTTGTTA
The DNA here is from genome assembly GCA_030545055.2 of Neoaliturus tenellus. Taxonomy (NCBI): domain Eukaryota; kingdom Metazoa; phylum Arthropoda; class Insecta; order Hemiptera; family Cicadellidae; genus Neoaliturus; species Neoaliturus tenellus. The sequence goes on from CM061535.1 coordinate 38,045,715, forward strand.
CATCCGGCTTCTTTGTCACATTTTATGAGATACCCTCCTTTGTCTTTATCTATACCCGGTTTGTCTGGCCTGTTGCTTATAATTGAAAGTTGTCTGTTGATCTTGTAGCCAGGGTGAAATGAATTCCCACGTATTGGCTACAATATCAACAGACAACTTTCAATTATAAGCAACAGGCCAGACAAACCGAGTAAAGATAAAGACTAAGAAGTATATCTTATAAAATGCGACAAGCAGCCGGATGTCACAAACAACATATAGGTTATTTATACAAACAGATTGGGCAAAGACAGATTTAAGGAACACACAGCTCATAATCAGAAAAATCCTACCTCTAAAGTAGCCCAACACTTGAAATCGCACCCAGATCACAAGGTAAATTTTGACACCTCAGTAACAGGTCTGAAACAGTTTGTAAATATAGAGTAACAGTTCGGGAGGAATATTTAATCTACAAATATTTTCCATGGATAAAAATAACAGCCTCCTCTCCTAAATAAAAAAGATTAATTTTCTGACAAATTAACTTTTAAACTCTTCAATGGTCTGGATAAAAAGGAAACTTATAGCAGCTGATACGGAAAGAGATAACGTTCTTGACTAGCTTCCAACCGACAGGTCAGTAGATCTACGTGTTTCACATGGTTCGGACCCAAATGCGATGTGCGCGCAAAACTGTCAGTTCGGAAGTATTATCCGTTTTAAATGTTCGTATTGTGTTTGTAAAAATGTGACTGTAGTATTTTTACACCCTCGACAATCACAAATGTGTATGCTTCAATGAAGTTATTAAGTTTAGGAATCTTGACTGAAGATGGATCGTCAATAATCCGAAACCGGTATCAAGGACAATAAAAATATTTGATATCCTCAGGCCTATCACACCAAAACTGGTGAGTTTTAAAATATTTCTAAGATAAGAGACCACCTTAGCAGCCTTGTCCGTCGTACGGAAAATCTGGTCTCTCCAGCTTAACTTGTCCACCATTACTCCGAGGTACTTGGCGACACGCATTGACTGGACCACTTCCCTTACCACTCGCAGTGAGACGACGGTGTCAATTTTCTCTTCTTTGTGAGCATCACGATCTTAGCAATGACGTACGCTCAGGGCAAGCGACACACCATGATCGGTCATCCAGGCGTTGACCACGCGCATGACCCGGTTCAACTTTAGTTGGGCCAGCTCAACGTGGCACCGGAGGCGACTTCCATCGTCCGCGTTCCGCCTCGGGTGTCGTACATCAGACGCCTAGAACGGAGGTATTCCTCGATGAGCCGCAACAGATACGTTGGAATGCGAAAGGTGTTGCAAGGTGCATCCAACATATCGACCGATCTCGCCGTGTTAAAGGCATTCTTGACATCAAGCGTAACGATAAGCATTATATTCGTCGGGGAAAATGATGTGGCTATCGGCTCTCTTAACAGCTTTCTGAACTTCAGTGACAAATAATGCATGTAGGTCTTCACTAAAATATAACAATGAAAATACTAATACAGAATAAATGTTATCACATAACTGAATCATACTTTTTCCCAACAATATAAAAAAAGCACTAAAAGCCTCCAAATAACAATGTCTTGATGGCTCAGTCGGATAGCTACCAGCTGAGCATCACGAGTTTGACTCTGCGCGAGTCTGTTATTTTTAACAACGAACTGCGTTTACCGTCACACGAAAAATTGAATTTTCCCCGCAACTACTTAACGTAGAACAATAATTTAAAATACTAGATTAATTAGTTATTTGAGTTTCTCTAGCTATGTTAACACACTCACACATGCACGCACTCACGCACAGACAGACATACAGACAAACATTACTCTGAAAACCACTTCTATGGACTCAAGGGTTACCAAAAAGAATAAATCCGCCAACAGCTCATATTCAAAAATTTTGACGAAAACAATAGGTACTTCCTCTATATACTGTGGTATAGGAGGAGGAAGTAAAGTATCATATCACGATCTAAATCCATACAAGATCAATTGTTTCAAAGAGAAATATAAGATTGAAGCACTTATTCTACGGAGAATTTCATAGGGGGGGAGGGGATGGAATTTTATTTTCTATGCTCAAATAGTAAGAATAGTTCTCTTACGGGGGGATGAAAAATTTATATTACGATATAACAAGGAAAACAATTTAAAATACAAAGAGAAGATAATGCGAGAAAGTTATTGATGGTTATTGATCTGAAAGTGAGTTTTACAGCAATTGGTAAATTAAGTTCAAGAATTAATTTGTTTTTAATTCAAGAAAAAGATTTTAATTTTAAACACCTTAAGATCCAAACCTTTTAGTATTACATGAGGATTGAGGAAGCTATTGTAAGGCATAGTAAAATAATATTCCTACGTTCATGTCTGCTTGATGTCAAAACTAAAAACACGTATATTTTAATACTTCATACAAATAATTACCAAAAACGTTACTCATTATCTATGGGTGTGCCATGTGCATCTACCACTTACCCGGTCTTTGCAAAGTTAGTGAAGAAACGCAGAACAGTGTGGGCGACCACCGCGTGTTGCGACTCCACCTTGGCGGCGAGCAGTGGCTCCCCCAGCACGAAGGAGAGGGCGTCCCCACGGACACTGCCCAGGCCCTGTGACAACAGACAACAACAACCACTCAGAAACGCAGAACAGTTGGGCGACCAAGGCGTGTTGCGACTCCACCTTGGCGGCGAGCAGTGGCTCCCCCAGCACGAAGGAGAGGGCGTCCCCTCGGACACTGCCCAGGCCCTGTGACAACAGACAACAACAACCACTCAGAAACGCAGAACAGTGTGGGCGACCACCGCGTGTTGGGACTCCACCTTGGCGGCGAGCAGTGGCTCCCCCAGCACGAGGGAGAGGGCGTCCCCTCGGACACTGCCCAGGCCCTGTGACAACAGACAGCAACAACCACTCAGAAACGCAGAACAGTGTGGGCGACCACCGCGTGTTGCGACTCCACCTTGGCGGCGAGCAGTGGCTCCCCCAGCACGAAGGAGAGGGCGTCCCCTCGGACACTGCCCAGGCCCTGTGACAACAGACAACAACAACCACTCAGAAACGCAGAACAGTGTGGGCGACCACTGCGTGTTGGGACCTGAGGTTGGGACTCCACCTTGGCGGCGAGCAGTGGCTCCCCCAGCACGAAGGAGAGGGCGTCCCCACGGACACTGCCCAGGCCCTGTGACAACAGACAACAACAACCACTCAGAAACGCAGAACAGTGTGGGCGACCACCGCGTGTTGGGACCTGAGGTTGGGACTCCACCTTGGCGGCGAGCAGTGGCTCCCCCAGCACGAAGGAGAGGGCGTCCCCTCGGACACTGCCCAGGCCCTGTGACAACAGACAACAACAACCACTCAGAAAGGCAGAACAGTGTGGGCGACCACCGCGTGTTGGGACAGAATGTAATCACAGAATTTCAACGTCGTTACTAGACAAATAAAAACTAATATTGATTATTCCGTTACAGTTGAGATATCTGGTGTTAATAAGTAAATTATAAAATGAATAAATTGTACTTATGTATAGTGTTTGTAAAATGCGTGTTGCAATAAACCCAGTCTACATAAACTTCATCTAACTTAGAATCAAAAGTTCCCGCTATTTGATTACGTAACAGTTACATAATTTCAACGAGATGAATATTTTTCATTCTTATTTGAAGTGATTATTTAATTGGAACGTTCTTTACTCATGTAACACCTTCATCATGTTTTATTAGCATAGTAAGAATAATAAAACATAGGATCTAACAAATCACGTAAACATTTTTTATGTAATGGCTTATGCAAAACTTATATGCATTAATATGCATATACCATATCAAGCTTAGTATCTCTTAAAAAATAATTATAACTTTTCTCTTAAGTTCACAAACTTGGTTGAATGAATGGTTTTGCTTAATATCGAAATATTTTTTCCCGAGAATAATACAAAATTAATAAAATGTTGGTTTAAAACATTAGTTCAAATTTTCCTTCTAATCTTCTATGTTTTATTCCTATACTTTTTTTCTTTAAAAGACATGTAATATAGGTGTAAGATAGAAACACTCCGCCATGTCTACTGTAGGCGTTTCTAGGTCATCAGAAACACTCTGTAGTGATGTTTGCCGTAGACATTTCTAGGTCTAAGATTGAAACACTCAGCAGTAACGTCTACTGTAGAAGTTTCTTGATCATTTATTACGTTTTTCATCTGCATAATTTGAGTTAGAGAACTATGGTGTTAAGTAATTGAAACCCATAATCTCGAGTTAGTTGAGAATTTCTCTCACCCAATCGCTTCCCTCCTTTGATTAAATTGATATCTCAATCTATTAGCATCAAGAAATGTGAAATTAGATTATTAATTAAGTTTCCATTTATTGGAAACCTATTAGTATTGGTTCCAGCAACCGTGGCCGATGTTTATATATAAATTATACGTTGATCTGGATATTAGATATATAAAAAAGAGATGATCTCTTAAAAAAGTATTTAATTATTTTACCTTATTTTGGGCTCTCCCACCTCAAGGATATTGTGCAGTATTCGTAATTTTCAGCGACGATCTTCGCATTTATCAAAATTTAAAAAAACTCAAACACACGACACATACGAAAAAAACGAACACGAACACATACAAAATCCCGAAACGTCGGATTTTGTATGTGTTTGTGTTCGTTTTTTTTCGTATGTGTCGTGTGTTTGTGTTTTTTTAAATGTTGACAAGTGCGAAGATCGTCGCTGAAAATTACGAATACTGCACAATATCCTTGAGGTGGGAGAGCCCAAAATAAGGTAAAATAATTAAATACTTTTTTAAGAGATCATCTCTTTTTTATATATCTAATATCCAGATCAACGTATAATTTATATATAAACATCGGCCACGGTTGCTGGAACCAATACTAATAGGTTTCCAATAAATGGAAACTTAATTAATAATCTAATTTCACATTTCTTGATGCTAATAGATTGAGATATCAATTTAATCAAAGGAGGGAAGCGATTGGGTGAGAGAAATTCTCAACTAACTCGAGATTATGGGTTTCAATTACTTAACACCATAGTTCTCTAACTCAAATTATGCAGATGAAAAACGTAATAAATGATCAAGAAACTTCTACAGTAGACGTTACTGCTGAGTGTTTCAATCTTAGACCTAGAAATGTCTACGGCAAACATCACTACAGAGTGTTTCTGATGACCTAGAAACGCCTACAGTAGACATGGCGGAGTGTTTCTATCTTACACCTAAAAATGTCTTCGGAGGATATCACTATAGAGTGTTCCTGATGACCAATAAACGTCTATGGATAACGTCACTACAAAGTTTTTCTATTTGAGACGTATAAAAGCTTATGGCAGACGTCAGTGAAGAGAGTTTCTGATGGCCTAGAGACCTATACAGCAGACGTTACTATGATGACCAAGAAACGTCTACGGTAGACATCGATATAGAATTTCTATTTCAGACCATTTCAGAATATTTCCCTAGCTAATTCAGACAAACGTAATTTTATTGATTTAGATAACATATTCTATTTCGAGATCGTTATGTTTTTTCTTCCTGTTGGAAACAGACCATCCTGTTGATGAGGCCTGAGGCAACCAATTTCCTCGGAGACATTTCGCATTCCGCTTACCAGAGAGGCGATGCGCAGGTCCGGCTGGTAGTCGAGGTGGAACAGGTAGGTGTTGGCCCCCCGGCGGGAGTGCAGGTAGGCAAGCTTGACCAGGGGCGCTGCGGTCTCGCCGTCGCTGAGAGCCGCCAGGGCGGAGTCCCTCACGGTCAGGGGGGAGTCCTGGGCGTCGCTCCACTCTGTGTACTCGTTCCGGACCGCAGAGAAGATCTCCTTCGTGTGGTGCGGGTACACGCTGGTCACGAACGTTCTGTAACAAATAGAGGGGAGGCCCTGTAAATGCGGTCCATAGTGCACCATTGGTGTGTTTCTACACTGATAAATATAAACCTTGAAAAAGCCAAAGCAGTTTCTTTCGAAGCTGAGGTGAAGAGTTGGCAATGGTCGACCTAGTTGACTCCCTTGAAAATGCCAAATTAAGTTGTTGCTTTCGAAGCTGAGGTGAAAAGTTGGCAGTGGTGGACCTAGTTGACTCACTCCACCCCGCCTCTCATATCACTTCAAATGTGGAGCAAACATCTATTGAGTATCCTTTGACATGTGGAATGGCATTTGATTCTGTTACAGTTAAGATATTGTTTTAGAAATTAATTATTGTGGGGATTGGTCACCATTGGTAGTAAACCAAAGCTCATACACTTTGCTTTACTAATCAGTGGTGTGAAGTGTCGGCAATAACCCCTTAACAACTCAGCATCAACAACAATACACTTCAAACAAAGGAGAATCACTGCGTCGCGCGTTTCCTTACCGACATGACTCGTTGATTGTTTTTATACCCAATAAAAATAAGATAATACAGCCGGACAAATTTGAAAGAATTGTATTGTTATCGCATGAGTTAGGGAGATTTGGGTTATTTCGTTGTCTTAAGTATGTCTTTCCATGTTAGAATAAATTTATAAGTAGTCAATGTATACCGTCTTGTTTTTTTCTTCATACGAAAATTTTGTTAAAATTGTAAATCTGTTACAAAAAAGAAAAACCGACAAGCAAAGCATATCTTTATTCAAATTGTAAAAACACATTATGAGCCGAAACATATTTATTAAGATACGTTTCCAGGCATTAAAAACAACACAAAGAGGAAAAATAAAAAGTCAAACGGTTATGTAAGAATACTAAACACAAGCTTAACGTCTCATGTTTTCGTGCAGATTGACCGGCTTCTATTTACAGCAGGTTCCAAAATGAAAATTTTTGGGAGTTTTCACTATTTCCGCTTACAGGGCCGTTTGGCTTTTTATTTGTCATTGTTTTTGTGCTTTAAGCTTGAAAACTCATCTTAAAATGTATTTCGGTTTATTAGGGTGACATTTCAACAGATCTTAAAATTTTGAATAAAAATATGCTTTGCTGTGTCGTTTTTTATAATAAATGAACAATTTTAACAAAAAGTTGTACGAAAAACAAGACACTATATTGACTACACACAAAGAGAAAAAATTAAAGATAGAGCTAAAAAACTTGTAACAAAGTTACTAGGCATAAATAGCTATTTGTGTAATAAGAGCGTAAAGTACGTCATTGCCACTCGAGAATTGTAGATGGCCAAACGATTCGAGAGCGGCAATGACTATTTACGCTCGTAATACACACAAGATTTTTCCTACCAACATAATTGCCACAGATTACATGTTTTATTGTATACAACATGTCATTTAGATTACTTTTGATTTATTTCTGTTAGAACACACTGTTAACTATCAAACATAACCTCCAACTAAAAAAGAAGTAATTACTAAACGACAACAATGAATAACAGCTGAAGCATGGCTCGTAATAACAGCTGGCTTAAAATTGCTGTTTGATCTAGCGTGCGGTAAAGAATCATTGCCGCTCTAGAGCGGGAAAGAAACGGAAACCGGATATGAACTGTTTTGCATAGGGGTTACAGGTGTGGCAATACGATTATTTCCATGCAGTGGTAGGAAATAGCTATTTTCCTACCACTGCATGGAAATAATTTCATTGCCACACCTGTAACCCCTATGCAAAGCAGTTCATTTCCGTTTTCCTTTTCTTTCCCGCTCTAGAGCGGCAATGATTCTTTATCGCACGCTAGATCAAACAGCAATTTTAAATCAGCTGTTATTACAAACCATGCTACAGCTGTTATTCATTGTTGTCGTTTAGTAATTGCTTCTTTTTTAGTTTGAGGTTATGTTTGATAGCTATAGTTAACATTATGTTCCAACAGAAACAAATAAAAAATAATCTAAAAGATATTTTGTATATAATAAAACATGTGATATGTAACAATTATGTTGGTAGGAAAAATCTTGTGTGTATTACGAGCGCAAATAGTCATTGCCGCTCTCGAATTGTTTTTCCGCACTCAGCTGACGCTTCGTGCGGCCATCTACAACTCTCGAGTGGCAATGACGTACTATTCGCTCTTATTACACAAAAACTATTTCAGCACATATTTAGTGATCCTATACCGCTACAGAGAGACGACTCACCAGGAGTCAGATCAAGTTAAAGGGCTCATTTGGCAAAGTACAATGCTGCAAACTATACTTCAAATGGATGATCGAGACGGAAATGATAGGCAATGAAAGTTTCCATTAAAATAATGTGGGTAAAACATAAAAATGCAATATTTTTTTTAATACTCAACCTTTTGAAGTCGTTTTTGTGGCTTATTACTCCAAATGCAAAGCCGTTTAAAATTATGCATTATGTGACAGAGGCTGCAGAAGTTTAAATTTAAACATCCTGTAAGGGACGTCCCCCATGGAAGTCTTACAGAAATACTTTGGCCTTTGTCAAATAATCACATCGACGTATACATCTTTGCATTTAGAGTAATAAACCACAAACCCGAGTTCAAAAGGTTTAGTACCAAGAAATTTATTGCATTTTAAAACTTTACCTGAAATGATGTTAATGGAAACTTTGATTGTCTGCCATTTCCGTCTGGGTCCTCCATTTGAAGTCTAGTTTTCAGCATTGTACTTTTGCCAAATGAGACCTTTAATTTAATGTACATATCAACCTGTAATGTATTAAATATGGCATAGCTTAATGTTATCGTAGTAAATTAGTCATGAGTGCAAAGTCTGTACGAGTGGCTGCCCTGATGCAACGTCACCGATCACAAGCGACTTCCGGGGGCTTCGTTACGGTGGTTCTTTAATCGTTACGTAATTGTAACGTAATGTAATACAACTTATGCTTACGTTTAAGATTTTCTTCTGACTCCTGGTAGGCCGTCACTCAGGTATAGGATCACTAAATATGTGCTGAAATAGTTTTTTATGCCCAGTAACATTGTTCACAATTTTGTCTCAATCTTTAATATAAAAAAAAAAATAAAATAACTGCCCTTGGACCTTACTTCCACCCTGCATACATTTAGACTAAAATGGCAAGACATACTTAAGAGAACGGCATAACCCAAATCTCATTAACTCAATTACGGTACTACAAACTTTTTGAATTTCATCCGGTTCCCACAAGTCACCCTGCATTTACCTTACACAGATTTAACATTACTTTTGTGATCAGAAGAACTTTGAACGAGACACCACCATTGACCAAATTACACTACGAATACACCAATAGACTTCTCATCCGCACTCATTTGTTAGGTTCTTAGGTTTGGACAATGTTCATGGCAGCCACGCCAGGTTCGTTGCCCTTGATGTTATAACTTTTAGCTTGAGTTTCAGAACTTTAAATCACATAATTACAAGATGATTAAAATCATTTGCAAAGCTGCTTAACTTTTTATATGAATTTGTTTGTACACGCAGCCATTGAGATCTCACCCCAATTTACCTAAAATTAATAACTTGCCTACGTTGCCCTATTTCAAAGAAGTTTCAAAAATAATATTTCAACTAATAAATTAAGTGTTTTGAGAAGGACCTACTTAAAAATCACTATGTTTCATTTTAAGATCATATGCTACCCTTTTACTGACAATTTATTGGAAAATTATTCAAAGAATTATGTATCAAACAACTAAAACACTCTTTGTGCCTTAACTCATTGAAGCACATTGTACAACTTTAGATTTCCAAACTGTTGCCGACCAATTGCAAGTGATGACTCTCAAGAAGACAAAGATCATCTTTTTATAAATTGTTTTGGTTTGATTAAATACAACCCAATTGAATATGGTTTTTGTTCGTAAAATACAATTAAGTAAACCATTTTTTTTTATATTGTATTTATTTTAAACAGTTTTGATTGAAAGAAAACGATTAAAGCTAGTTCGATTAACATTATTCTAATCTTTTTCCAAAGCATAGCTAAAAACAATTAGGTTGAAAATGACAATGAACATTTTTTACGACCGTTGCTAAAGAAACTAAAAAAAACTTCCTAAGCCTTTAGGTTGCGTTCCCAATGAGTCAATGTTTGGGTAGTCGAGTTTGTCTTGCCACAACCGGTTTGATTGATCGTTTCAGGCACCAAACTGGAAACTAGACCAACACAGAATAATATAACATGGACTTAATCGCTATGTAGAATAATTTTATATTCTACAGAGGCAAAATAGCTTGAATACGTTTTTATTAAGTTTGTAGTTTTTCAATTCATTTCTACGACCTGTTCCTGCTGAATTTGCAAATATTTATTGGAAATTTCATGTTGTGTTTATTTATTGCTATAATAATGCATGAATGCAGTTTAAAAATATACATTGTGTCAGAAAAAAACGTATCAGGACTTTTGAAGATGATTACTTGTTCAAAAACAATGTAAAAATGTGTATGGCAAGCTACTAGCTGCCATTTTATTTTTTACACTAAATAATTTGCGATCGCTAGCGGATCGTTATATTAAGTTCATATTTAGCATGCACCTTTATCACAGCAATGCCCATTTCCAGGAAAACCATTATTTTCCCGATGTGATTCAAAATGGCAGCCATTTTTAAATTTTAAATGTAAATATCTCAAAACCGGTAATTTTTATCAAAACTTTACAAGAGATCAAACATTTTGGCAAATTAAATTATTCAATCAATGATACTATTCAATCAAGTCTGTAATGATATGACAACAAATAACAGAATTATTGTAATTTTTCGAATTAAATGGCCTTAATTTGCATTGATTATAACGCAAAATAAATGTTTTTATCCAGAAAACCTCAATAACTCTTTTATTTGTTGTTGCCACATCCTTACAAACTTGGTATCATTGGCTAGATGATTTAATTTTTCAAATGTTTTGGCTCTTGTAAAACTTTGATAAATTTTACCGGTTTTGAGATATTTGGGTTTAAAAGGTCCGCCATTCCGAAAATACACATAGGAAAAAACACTCTGTAAATGAACATTGCTGTGGGGTTCATGCCAAATATGAACTTAATACAATTATCCGCTACAGTAAAATTATTTAGTGTAAAAAAATAGAAAGACGATTTGGTCAAGCAACATCCGTGTGGCTACGTTTTTGAGAAATGGCCTTCTATAACCTACACATTTTTGACGTGTTTGTTACAGTGATTTACCAAATTTAAGTTGCTTGGTCGCACTATGACATATTTCATTACAACTTATTGAGTTTAAAGCAATTTATCAAATTAGTTGTCCACGTTTACGTAGCATAATTTAGTTTTGCAGAATGTTTTTTTATCACATCTTTGAGTTACTCGAGTTTCCAGTACAAAGGGGTTTTTTTTACTGTTCATTATAAGAGAAAATCTATTAGCTTTGGATGGCCTTGAAAAGAGGCCATTACCTTAGATGAAGCAGCTGCTATAAGACTTAGCTAAGGGTCATAAACAGATAACAATCCAGATGCTCAGTAAAGCGTTAAGATGTGCATTAGGCCTACAGTACATTGTAATGTTAAAAGGAGCTTCAAGGTCAAGTTTGAGCCATATGATTTTACACATTAAACAGATAGACCTACATAAATTTAATTATATAATTAAACAGAATTTAGTTGGCGACTTTGAATTTTTATTGATTTCACCTTTTCCCCTTTACTTTAGTATGAAGAAAGTATCGTTTTCGCCAGATAAATTCTTTAAAAAATCTTTATTTCTCCGTAAATATGCCTATAATTCCATCATGTTTGGTATACTTAACTTTTCTTATTTTGATACGAACATATATAAAAAGTATGACTTTGAGGTACACATATAAAAATTAAACAGTACAATAGTGATGCCTATTATACTCTATGTTATTCGTGCAAAACAAATCATTATTTTACAGCCATTTTTTATGTGGTCTGGCATCCCTGGACTTATTTTGAAAAGTCCCCTAAAATCCCCATTGGGGGATAGTGTTAAAAAATTGGAGAATGGATCTGGAGGAGTTCTAATAAAATTTGATTTCAAGCATACTAAATTGAAATACATTCCAGAAGGTTTATATGCGTCAAATTAAATGTCTTAAAAGGTAGAAAAACAATTTCGTAAAATCGATCTCAATCTCAACATGATGGTTGGGAGGAAAATGACAAGAGTTTTACATTTATATTAAAATAGTATCATCAAAACTTTCAAATACAATAATTTCCTATATATTTGATCTTTTGAGGTCTGATTTGCGGCTATGTAGGCCTGCTCTCCTTACTGAGACTGTTAAAATGATGTATAGCATAACCTTGTACTGCGAAATAGTTTTCAAGACTTCCCCTTGTGGTCGTCCATGTAGGCGGTTCAAGAATGTGGATATGCCAAGCTATCCGCATCCTTAGAGACAATTGCAATGGCAAACGTTTGCCACCAACTGGACCTTAAAAAGTTCTTTTTTTATCAGGCAACCTAAGATTTTCTTTTAGGTCTTTTTTAGAAGAGGTCACTATTAAAATCACCTGAAACCGAAAAGGTTATTACCAAATATGTTTTGGTGGATAAGGGTGGCTATGAATAGACGGAAGACATGTATGTTGTGCCCAGTGAATGTTCTATTAAAAGTTTTAACACCTTGTTTTATCAACCGTTACGTTATCGCACATGCAATTTCCAAATGTACTCAGTCAGTTGAACACTATACTGGTTTATTAGTTACGTTAGGCTAGTTAAAGTAGTTGTAAAAGAGTAGGTGGTTGACATCGTAAAGTAAAACGAAATGGCTAGTGTCTCAGAAGTCTGACAACCGAAAAACCAATACCGCGCAGGTCTGACCAGAACAGGTAACGTGGAAGTGAGATAAGATAACGCCTGATAAGATAAGCCCCGACCAATGAATCTAATATCCCGTATTCGAAACAGAGATGTTTTCCATTCTAAATGACTCCCATTTTCCTATAAACCTATTTAAACAATTAATTCTATTATGAAATGTTTTAACTAGTGAAGGCCCCCTTCTAAAAAAGATCCTTTATTTGATTCCACGTAGCCCATCCCATAACTTTTGGCATATTCCTCACTGTGGATTTCAAGGGACTTTTCTGAGGGAGGTCAGGGAACGACGGTAAAAACTGGCTGTCCAAATTTTCTTTCAATTTCTAGCCAGATGCTACGCCAAGTATACTTTGTAGCGATTTATATTTTGGATGAAGTTCTCTGCTGTTGAGGACGAGTTAGCACCTGAGGATGAGGTCCTTGTCGGCGGGGTCGAGGCCGGTCTCGATGTGTCTGGCAGGGAAGCGGTCGTAGCTCTCGGCGGACACCAGCCCCAGCAGCAGCTGTCGGTCGATGAACGTGTCCCCGGCCCGCTCTATCTCCGCCGACGCGCTCTGTCCGAACCACAGGCCCCACCGCCCCACGAACCTGCCAACAACACTACAAATAACACCTCAATTTGGATTCTGTTTATTTAAAACAATTATCGATAAGTCGGATGCCGTCATCTTTGAATAACCGAAATCAATAAGTTTAATACTTATTACCAGTCTTTGGCCTATTTCACCTTTGGACATTATTGCGCTTGGACTTTTTTATTTCATTTAGTAATTCATGATGTTTTGACACCAGAATCGTGAAGATTAAAAATATTACTAACCTTCTCATCCGTCAACTACTCTTGAGTTTCCTCTGGATTGCTCGAGTTTAGGTCGATAACGGACCATTTTCAAACCATTTAAATGTCTAATGTAGTTACATTGAAGGTCGTCAAATTCTTAAAAAACATTAAGAAAAGAGATTAGATACGTCCACGAGGAACCACCCATGGGAAAATTTTAAAAATCTTTTTTTGTTTTTCTTGTCTTTTTTATTTGCAATAAAATTGTCAATTTATGTAGATTATCATTTTAGACAATTATTCAACACTGTTGTCATGAAAAAAGATAAATAAAAGGAAAATCAAGGATCTCTGGCCTCCGTTAAAAGTTCAATGACGTGTGAATGACATCACACACACGCCATCACACGTCATAAATTAAAACAAACCCCTGAGTAAAATCCGCTGATTTTGCGTTTGTCATGAAGCTTTAAAGTGCCTCTACTAAAGCTAGAACTCTTTAGAAGCTTAGTTCATGAATATGAAATGGAATATTTTGAAGGGCCAGCATGAATCCAAGAATCTGATTGCTTGTTCTGGCTCGCCTTGCTTTTACAGAAATAAATTGATTCCTGTTAGACTAGATGTGTTTAATTTAATTCTTAGTATCAGTGAAAAGACATGAACTTTACTTACCTAGGGCTGTCAACAACTGCGTCAACCAGCGACTGGAGTGGTGCCTGGCGGAGGCAGTGGAGCCTCTGGGCAATTGGTGTGTCGTGACAGCCAACCTGCTGCTGAACCGTGCTGAGGAGTTCCATTGGCTGAGGTACCACAGCCCACGGACTCAGCATCGAGCCGGACAGCAGCGTCACTCGGTGGAACAGTCCTGGCAACAACTCGGAGGTTATGATGATGCTGAACCGTGCTGAGGAACTGCAGGGGCTGAGGCATCACCACCCACGGACTCAGCATCGAGCCGGACAGCAGCGTCACTCGGTGGAACAGTCCTGGCAACAACTCGGAGGTTATGATGATGCTGAACCGTGCTGAGGAACTGCAGGGGCTGAGGCATCACCACCCACGGACTCAGCATCGAGCCGGGCAGCAGCGTCACTCGGTGGAACAGTCCTGGCAACAACTGGGAGGTTATGATGATGCTGAACCGTGCTGAGGAACTGCAGGGGCTGAGGCATCACCACCCACGGACTCAGCATCGAGCCGGGCAGCAGCGTCACTCGGTGGAACAGTCCTGGCAACAACTCGGAGGTTATGATGATGCTGAACCGTGCTGAGGAACTGCAGGGGCTGGGGCATCACCACTCACGGACTCAGCATCGAGCCGGACAGCAGCGTCACTCGGTGGAACAGTCCTGGCAACAACTGGGAGGTTATGATCATGCTGAACCGTGCTGAGGAACTGCAGGGGCTGAGGCATCACCACCCACGGACTCAGCATCGAGCCGGGCAGCAGCGTCACTCGGTGGAACAGTCCTGGCAACAACTGGGAGGTTATGATGATGCTGAACCGTGCTGAGGAACTGCAGGGGCTGAGGCATCACCACCCACGGACTCAGCATCGAGCCGGGCAGCAGCGTCACTCGGTGGAACAGTCCTGGCAACAACTCGGAGGTTATGATGATGCTGAACCGTGCTGAGGAACTGCAGGGGCTGGGGCATCACCACCCACGGACTCAGCATCGAGCCGGACAGCAGCGTCACTCGGTGGAACAGTCCTGGCAACAACTGGGAGGTTATGATCATGCTGAACCGTGCTGAGGAACTGCAGGGGCTGAGGCATCACCACCCACGGACTCAGCATCGAGCCGGGCAGCAGCGTCACTCGGTGGAACAGTCCTGGCAACAACTGGGAGGTTATGATGATGCTGAACCGTGCTGAGGAACTGCAGGGGCTGAGGCATCACCACCCACGGACTCAGCATCGAGCCGGGCAGCAGCGTCACTCGGTGGAACAGTCCTGGCAACAACTGGGAGGTTATGATGATGCTGAACCGTGCTGAGGAACTGCAGGGGCTGAGGCATCACCTCCCACGGACTCAGCATCGAGCCGGACAGCAGCGTCACTTTGGAATTTGGTTTAGAATCATGTAATGTTTTAGAATGATGGTTTGTCCCGCCTTCAAACAAAGGCGATCCGTATATTGGCAAAACTGCAATCCAGAAAGTCATAGCGTCCTCAAAGAGTTGGAACTCCTTACTGTGACTAGCCTGTACATTTTGAGACTATTTCTACAAGCTTATGTGCTCCCCCATCGAGTGTCAACATAACTATTAAACAAGACACAGAATCATGGACAGATCAGACGCACAACAAAACCAGAGCTGCGATGAATCTTCCATCTCAAGATTGAGTGAAATTCCTAAACAATCTCCCTAAGGATGATCTGCAGGAGATAAGTGACAAAAGGTGCAAAGGCCAATTGAAACAGTATTTAATGGAGAGGGTGTTCTAATGGAGGAGTTCGTGGACACAAATTTGGAGTAACCGGCTCAGCTGTCTTTAGAGGTAATTGGGCTGAATGTTGTCCATTTTAACAATCGAAAACCTTATGTAATGGCGTTTTCTACACAGTAAATGTGAATTGTATTTTGGCTAAATGTTATTATTGGTGTTACAGTACCTCTGGCGGAGGGCCTGAGCAGCAGCGCGCTGGCCAGGGCGGCGCCCGTGTCGTGGCCCAGGAGGGTCACACGCCCTGGGTCACCTCCGAACGCGGCGATGTTGGACTGCACCCACCGCAGCGCGGCCTCTACATCCCACACCGCGAAGCAACACTCCGCGCCATCTTCTTCCATCTTTAGGAAACCTGGAAAACGTACATTATATCTTAAGGCTCCGGTCTACCATTGTCGCGCCACTCAAATGCAAGTGTCTTTTAGAATCGCTAAATGCAGCCTAGAGCTATAAATAATGTGTCATTTTCCTCTGTTACACTTTTGTAATTATTTCATCAAAAATAATACTTAACATCAGTTAAGAATCGAGAAAAACAGATGGTTTTACCTAAATATAACTGAATTTAGAAATTAGATTAAAAAAAATTCTAAAAACACGGGGATAGCATCATTGCGCACAGCGGTCAGAAAACTGTCAAACTTTGGGGCATCATTGCGCACAGTGGTCACTCGGGCCCGCTTGGGGTTGGCATCATTGCGGTTGACACGGTCAAAAACGAAATTTTTCGCGTACCGTTCCTGTTAAATAAGTAGAATTCAATAAATATATATATATATATATATATATATATATATATATATATATATATATATATATATATATTAATATCTGCATAATTAAACTTCAAAATTGTCTCATTTCACTATTGTAATAGTTCTAATTCGTGGATATAATATTTATGCAAAATTATAATTATCTTACAATATAAACTTTATTTTATACTTCTATGTGACGTATTTCACACGTAATAGTTTGGGAAATAATAGCTTATTACAAGTACTATCATAACATTTATGCATAAATGTTATAATTGTGTATTATTGCTTCATAATCAAGTGATTATGAAGCAATAATAAATATTGCAAGTGTCAACTTGGCAAGTGCCAAGTTTACAAGTGATTAGATATTGTTTATAAAATAACGATGAAAATAGTTCTAGCCGGTTAAAACGTTCTTATTACTAATTTTAACAAATTACACGGTAAAGCAAAGTTTAATCTATATTTACAAAATTTACAAACATACAGCACTAAACATCCATTCCAAGAACTTGATCTCTTTAAGTGAAATGAAGCCTTCTGCATGAAATTTAGGCGGCTAATCTTTCCTTCCTTCAGCTCTGTTTGGATTTTTCCCAAAAACTCTATCCTTTTTTGTACTTTTCATTAGTTTGCTTTCTAGGAGTCAACGTGTTAAATGTCACATAGGAAAAGATTTGAACGTTTTTACAATATCATAACGAACAAACTGTTAATGTCTAGAATAATAATCCAGACAAAAAGGCTACTTCACTTCGAACGTTTTCACGAAGAGTGAAATAATTTCTCTTAAAAAAAGTAATACAATTATTTTAAAAGGACAGACAATATTATGTGGTTACAGAGTTTGACATCTCTACTTATTTTAATATTCTTCATCGAAAGGGGCTTTGGTTTCGGGGCGAGCGGCCTAGCGGCCGGGGCACCGCGGATGGGTCGGGTAAAACTGACCATGTGCGCAATGATGCTCGACCCTCGGGAGGCCATAAAACTGACAATCGTCAAAAACTTGACCGCTGTGCGCAATGAAGGTACGCCCTAAAAACACAGAAGACGAGATCCACCTTTCTAATTTTAGAAAAAAGTTAAGAGTCAATCTCTATCCTAATTAGTTAATTTAAAAACAAGATTCTCGCTGCAGCTATTAAACTCGTCACTAGAGAGAAACAGATGATATAACTGAAATAAGAAAACAATTTTCATTCTAAAAACACAGAAGACGAGATCTGTCTTTCTACTTTTCGAAAAAGTTAACAGTCAATCTCTATCTTATTTAATTAATTTTAAAACACGATTCTCGTAAACCTCTGCAGCCATCAATCTTGCCTAGCGCTACGGCCGCGAGGCGGCATTCGGTAACGTTTTTTCGGGCTCAGGTAGAGAATCGAATCAGGCCTTAAGAGAATCGTACATCATCTTTCAGTGTAACATGAAGAATATGTGAATTTTACATTACTCATTTTATGTCGTTTCATTAAACTTTTTACTGTTATAACAATCTCCATTTACTTACCTCTTTTATTTTATGGTAGTTTTGCTACTTTTCAATAGAATATACTGCAATTAATCTTGATTTTAGCTATTTATTTAAGTTGTAACCCTACAATATATTACATTGTTAACGTTGTAATATTATCTCCTTCCTGTTTTGTGTGTAGCAATTTCATGAAGGCGATATTTAATAAGTAAATATATCATTTTGTCCTTTGAAAAAATTACATTAGCACACCTAATTAATTCTTTGATAATAGTTTTATGATTGCAATATTCTAAAGTCTAAGTAAGTAATGAATAAACCAGAAAAAGTGGAGCTAATGTACAGTGCTACCGGCTCCCGTTGATTTGTCTTAAACCAACACAACCTGATTGGATCTGATCGGTTTTTAAATAAATAAATAAAATAAGGTATATGTTATATTATTTGATGACGAACAAATTGGTACAAATGAAATGCTGTAAAAGGACACACAGATACAGACAAAAGAATTATAATTTATTGCATTAAAAATATGTATTTTCAATGAAGAATAACAATGAAATAAACGAAATAAGCAAATTATACTATTTTAGAATTCAATTCCTGGTAATATTTAATTGAGAATCAGAGTAGACAAGTGCTGAACAAATATTTCATGTATAGTTTCTTTGAAGATCTTGTAAAAACGTTTAGCTAAAGTGGTGTTTGACAAAAGAAAAATAAATATATACTTCGATGTTTTGATTCCAAACTAGTGTAAAAAGTAAAAAAAAGAATAAAATGCAAACCCGATTTGTATATAGGCCAGGAAAGACGATCATAGCAAAATGTTATTGGAGATCGAAGCAGAAAATTTAATCCATCAAAACGTGTGAAGAGGCCTCGTAGCCACCCACAGTCCCTCTTTTAATTTCAATTTCGTTTTTGTTTATTCATGAATGGAATAAATTTCCATTTGCACCATAGACGTACCGTAACATGTAAAAGTTTATTCTGGTCGGGTAAATTAATACATCATAGCAAAATATAAATAACTACTCTATTGTTTTTTAAATGGCATATCAAATGAAATGCCAAAATATGATAAACATTATGAACCAATGAAACTTTATGATTGGTTATATAATAAACCTGGAGATTCCTAATGGTTTTCTTTTCACTAAATTAAGGTAATTAATCGATTAAAAGCTGATTGTATATTGAGCACACTGATGTTATACTTAGGTATATAGTGGATGTATTTTTACTTAAGTGTAAATGCGTTACAAGTATTGTACTTAAAATCTCTCTAACTTTTTTTCGACACTAGATAGTTATAAACAGACTCAGCAACTGGTTCGCTATTTATTAAAAAGCATCTAAGAAATGCTTAAACTCCATAAAAAATTAAATAATTACTTATTTACTAATAGGTAAACTGCAAAAGTAATTTGAAAAGAAGATAATTTCAGTGCTATGTTAACTGTAATAAAAAAGTTAAATTGCTTTTTAGAATAACCAAAGGTTTTGTTTTTAATTTAATAAGATGATCTTAATCTCAAAGTCGAAATTAATTTTGAAGCACATTGAAGTACGAGTAAGTAAAATAATTTAAAAAACTTCATTATATTTTATGTCCTCAGATGAAAAGTGAAGATAAAGGTACGATTATTTATAATTTAATAACGTAAGCATTATTGAAATCCATAGTTATCTTCAAAAAAGTTAAATCTAAAAATTTGTATAATTTAATGAAATTTGAAGATTGAGAACCAAGCATGTTTTTGGAACTCTATAGGTAGATCTGAGACAGAATTTTAGAGGTCTCTTAGACGACATGTGGATAACCGAATATGGGAATTCCATAAACAAATCAGTATACCTTTAGAGATCGCTGTTATCAAGTGAAAAATGGACACGAAAGTAAAGAAAGATTTAAATAATGATAGACAAATGTGTGAAAAACATAGTGATATTTTTCAAATTTAAATATAATGTAACTACCTAAGACACCGAGTCGGTAGTTGACAGTAATGAAGATAACATGTCCATATCCTGTGAGGGCTCGGCCGTCGTAGGCATTGCCGGAGTTCCACTCGAACGACTCGCCGTGGACGAACAGGATGACGGCATAGGGCGCGTACATGCCGCGGCTCCCTGCGGACAGCAGAGGTACACTGACAAATATTTAAACATTTTGGGAATTTTGTTAACATAATGGCTGGTGGCTTGGACCTAAGTTCACTTTTGACACAGTTATGTCAGAATATGTTACAGCTCAAAAGTGTTTTAGTGACCCATAAAAACTAATTAATGGATCATAAAGTTCTAGGAAATTCTTGAATTTTTTGAATTTTGAATTTCCATAATAACTGATCACAATTTCCAAGAAGAGTTGGCTGCAAAGTTGACGTGACGTAATTCCCAATCAATTCCCAGTATGGCCAACCATAAAAATTCTAATGGCTTTCCCTCAGTTTTTTGTTGTCCCGAAGGTAGAGTTTGAATTTTTTAAATCTGGTTTTAAGAGGCCTGAGAGACCAAGAAGCTATGAACAGGTTTGTAAAGTTTTAATATGTTTATGTTTTATCAGTATTAAGTGTTTGGAACTTGTAATTATAATAGTATACTTGTATTATAATTTTAAATAGCACTAAAGTATTGAAATAGTATTATAATAAAATATAATAGTATATGCATTTTTATTTGATATTTAGTATATAGACTATGCAATATACTACCAGTAACATAATTACCAGTAATATAATTACTGGACACACTAATTGTTGGATTGATAACTCATTTGAATTACAGACGAATAACATTTATGAGGAGGGAGGTTTAAAAAGACTCATATTTTTAGTTTCGTACTTTTCGATTGAGTATCGTGAGAGGGTGTTGTCACACCTCTTATTCAAAATGTATAACTAACTTCTATCTATTGTTTAGTAGAGTAACGATGTATACATTTACTTTACCTAAAAAAAAAAAAAAAAAAAAAAAAAAAAAAAAAACACCTTACGTCACGGGGGTCACGTGTTAAAAGTACTCTTTTAACACAATTTAAAGTCGAGTCGTGGCATGATCTTCTGAAAAGTATGATTAATACGTTTATAAAAGGTTTACCACCTTAATAAACAAAAACACCTTTAATTGTCAAATGTTTATCGACAACGCCTTAACGGGTTTTACTTGAACCAAACCTCTTATACTGGCTAAAAAAGTGTTATTTTAAAGTAGCCAATCATCAAACAAGTAACTTCAAAATGACAGCTACGAAATTCACCACATAGAAGTAAAATTATCAGCAAAACCGGCGAGTGAAATACATAACAGCTGATAATATCAAGAATAAACAAACCACTCCCATAATTACAGCCATATCCTGGCTCTTTCACATGATATAAATCAAAGAGCTGATTGGTTTCAACATCCACCTATAACTCTACAGCACTTACAATATGCATTTCACATAAATAAAATAGGCAAATATAAAATGAATACAGTTAAAAAATAATACAATTTTAAATTAATGAATTGTTGTAATACGTCTTTTCACTTCCTCGGCGTAAAAAGTTCCCTTTCTCGCTATATCTTTCGAGGAATTAACTTATGATTATCCTACTTAAACTAAAATATAATTTAATTAGGTTATTGGTGAGTTGATCAAACAACGTTTTTCCGGGGCAGCCAAAGGCCCTCAGCCCGAGTAATGAGGCCTCTAATGAGAACTCCCTAACAGGCTGCCCTTTAACTCAAAGTTGGAGCTTTCAAATTAAGAAAAAAATCTAATTTAAATGGATTATGATTGAATACTATTCTATGAATGCTGTTCTATGGGAAAGAAGACTACTGTTATAGCTGAGACTAGCATAATGACGCCGACCTATGTATACCACTGTATACTATGTGAATAAAGATATGCGAATCTGAATCTGAATTCCTACAAAAGCTAACTGAGTTATAGTAATTGTATGATAAACCCGATATTGCTTGTAAAATAATTAAGTTTTTAATACTACAGAAGTACCAAATCATTAAGTTCTTGAAACGCTTCGGTGATTTCTAATCATCATTTTTAGATTAGATTAAAGCTATATAAAATAGGAGAGGACATACCATAATAAACGTGATTCAAATAATTTTAATGATCTAGTATGGTATTCCCCATTTTAAGTATCATACAAGTAAATATACAGATTAATTTATTTCAATTTTATAATATTGCAGAACTGTTGTTCTTAAACTTAGATACTAAAACTTGACCGCGCAGATTTTATGCTGGGTAATGACATGAAGGACTTTATGCCTTTAAAATTATATTTTATAGTCTGAGGAAGCACACACAGGGATTAGCAAGGGTGAGATATGCATTTGGGATTGTAAGGGTTATTAGCATTAAACCCGTAAATAAACTTGTTACTTAACACTCTTTTTAAACTGCACGCTTTTCAGACCTATTTGGAGAAATATTTTTCAACAAAAATCATTCATGAGAAAAGCTTGTCTGAGCTCACGACCGTGTTCTATTATCCTCTTGTAAGGCCAAAGTTTACAAATTGCCTCGCAACAGAGCTGCCTTTTCTCACAATTTCCAACAATTGAAAACGTATCCACGTTCATCTACAGACAGTTTTGGCTATAAAGAGGGCACTTGGTAACTCTTAATAGCCTAAAGAAAACTACTTGACGTTTTAATTATCGACTCTCGACGATTGGTGCGTTTCCCTCTTTTCCAACCCTCCCCCCCAATCACCAAAACCATCCCCCGAACAACCCTTAAACAACCTCAACCCTCCCCCCATCTACTCATACACGTCCAACCTTTACTAAAGTATTTAAAATGTTCGAGTAGTAATTCTTTGCGTTTTCCAACGTTCAAGAAATAATAACCAAGTCAATTGGGAATGCCAATTTGTTCTCTGTTATTTTGGAAGCGCAATACACTTGCTACAATCACGTGTCTGGTGAGAACAATGGTTTTAGGCTTGTTAAATGAGTTTACAGAAAGTGTACATTCCTAAACTTTTGCTTAATGTTTATTTAACTATCATAAATAAATTTAGAAAGATTATAATCTGTGTAGTGGTGCAATTTTGCTCGCCATTGGCGTCCTGAACCGATTAATTATACAAACTATTTGAGCAACGATGAATTGATGAAAGTGTAAATTTAAAATTAAAAGTAATTTTAAAATTCAGCCACCATCCTACTTCTTAGAAGGTTATAGGAGAGTTATTTTTATTTAGTTTGTTTCTAAAGTTTATACCAATAGTAACGATACTGTTATCAAACCACGGAATTGTTTTTAAAGTTTTACTTAGGACAGCATTACGTATAAGATCAATTATATTTTCTTTAATATCTCTAATAACGTTTGAGATAAACCGGCTTCTTAAAATAGCCGGTTAATTTAAGAAGAAATTTAAAACGAATCTCGGAGTACAAAGGAATATTGTCAAAGACTGCGAGAAGAACCTTTTTTCTTCTCTACTTGGTGAAAGAGTAAAACCAACATATTTTTAGCCTTACACAATGTACCACATTAAGCATTATTATGTTTTAAAGTTTAAAGTTATATACATTAAAGTTTTAATAGAAATATGTCAATTTATTTCTCCTAAGCGCACTTTTTCTAAGTATTGCTTTAATATTTTTTAGTATCAATAGATTATTTGACAGTGTGGATGTTATTATATTTCATTCGTTTAGTTTTGATAATGTTTTGGCTTGTAACTTGTTGATTCTTTTTAGCAAGCCGATTAAATAATTTTATTAGTGTTTATAGCAAATAGTCTATTTGAGGGAAGTTCAAATAGGTATTTAAAATATTTTCAATTCCCAAATATTGCACCATGAAAACAGAGAAAAAACTAAAAATGTATAAGCTTTACAATTGGAGTTCCATAAATAATTTGATTAATTTGCCAGACTTATTTCAATAAAATAATGCAATGACAAAACTACTTCTATAATCTGTTTTCTTATTTATATTTTATGTAAGTTACATGTGTTTTGAAATAAGACTCTAGTCATTGCCCCAATTTCAAGACGTTATATTTATATTTTTAATTGTTAACGGCAAAAAGTAGAAACGAATAAAATATCATGTGGAATAAAATATCTTTTGGAATAAAAAGATTAAAGTACCTCCGACAAAAGGATGTTGGCATATAATTAGAGTGGGGTGAAACTGCTGTTTAATTCATGTAAATCGTTAGTGTGGTGGATGAGGCTAGGGCCAGCAAGGGGCAAGGGGCAAGGCAGGCCCACTGCTGATAACAGCTTTTGATACAGTATTGTCGATTGCCCATCAAATAACCATTAACCGCATCGCTTCCTGTTAGCCAATCTATCAGCCACATCGACTTTTAATATTTTACTTTTACCTCATCCAATAACATTAACCTAGCACTGGTTAGTTGTATCTCTTTGTTAACATAAATATCGTTTAAATATGAAACGTCTGTAGCTCACGTAAAATTATAATGTTTTACAGGATGTAAGGAATACATGTGTTTTTATAAAATTTCTTTAAACTGTTAAATGTATGAGTATTTATTCATTAAAAGTTGTTCGACGCTTTGGTAATTTTATGAAATTGAAATCAATACGAAATTAGTTCTTTGAAAATAACTAATTTGCCAAAAACCAATTAAAAAATTACTATTTGTCTCTCTAAATTAATCAATTCTTAAGTAGTGATAAAAGCAAATATAGAACGGGTTTTTTTTAATAACTGTTTAATGGCAATCCTAATTTTGTTGCTATCGCAACTAGTTTTCACTCCAACTTATGGATTCATCTTTAGGAGTTTAGGATGTTTTGTCTAGACTTTAATTTCCGCCCGGCGACAAAGATGTTTTAGCTTGTGTTCAATTCTATGTCAGATGTCAGTGTGATAATTTGTATATTTATATTTATTAATTTTATTTACTTTGACTACTTTGATATGACAAAAGTTTAACAACCTTGACGCCTGGAGATAGGATAGATCCACAAGTATCTAAATGAATTTAATATATAGTATACATTTTTATTTAAGTTTAATATATAAATTTAATATATAAATTAAGTATAGTTTAGTAGTTTATTATCTTGACATGTATGAATAATGCACCACGTTCCTGGAATGTTGCCTGTTCAAATATAGCAGGCGCTCTGCCCAGTAATACAGCTTGCTTCCCTGTGGCGGCGGAATGGAGCGCCTGACAGCTGGGATAGGCAATCCCGATACACCACTCACGTTTCCTATCCAACTCTAGCAGGCGCTCTGCCCAGTAATACAGCTTGCTTCCCTGTGGCGGCGGAATGGAGCGCCTGACAGCTGGGATAGGCAATCCCGATACACCACTCACGTTTCCTATCCAACTCTAGCAGGCGCTCTGCCCAGTAATACAGCTTGCTTCCCTGTGGCGGCGGAATGGAGCGCCTGACAGCTGGGATAGGCAATCCCGATACACCACTCACGTTTCCTATCCAACTCTAGCAGGCGCTCTGCCCAGTAATACAGCTTGCTTCCCTGTGGCGGCGGAATGGAGCGCCTGACAGCTGGGATAGGCAATCCCGATACACCACTCACGTTTCCTATCCAACTCTAGCCGGCGCTCTGTTCCGGAACTCCATATACTATACATCGTTTACAGAGATATAATAACAGTTTTGGTTGGATTATTTACAAAATTCGCATATCAAATTTAAAGTTAACGCGTTACTTTTGTCTTCTTAAAAAATGTGCAAAACAACCACTACTCCATGTAGGCATACTGTATATCTACTTATACAGTACATTATGAAATATAAATATTTCCATTTTGTTTGACATTTCATTACTAATAAAACGACCATATAAATATGTATCCATACTCATTAGTTTTGTAGTTACAAAATTAAGCCTAAAGAAGCGACAGGAAAAATCTTCCATCACCACCATTATCATACAAGATTTCTCAAATATTTCACAACGTACTGTCTGTGTTTTTTCTTGTGAAATCCCCGTTTTGAATAACAGAACACTGCCTTTTGAATATTTTATTAATCCTGTGCAATGAGACCCTAGTAGGTAGTAGAGCAAAAGGTCTTTTTGAACAAAGACTTTGTTTAAATTATACAATTGCGTAGTATTTTTCTTTTGATACATATTTACAAAGTCATCGTTTAATTAGTCCAAGGTAGTAAACGATATGTAAAGTAAAATTTCGCAAAAGCATACCGGTATGTCATACACAGAGTAATAGTCACTGAAGATTTGCAAGAAAAAAGGGAAGAGTTTGCCTTAAACCTGGTGTATTATTTTTGTGAGTAGTTCAAAACTGTTATAATATATTAATTAAACAAATAGTTTTTTTTACTAAGTTTTACCTTGTTATAGAACAATTTGGCACTTACCACTGCCCGGAACGTAAATGTTGAGGCGTAGACAGTCCTCGCTTTGGTTGTGCAGGTAGGGCAGGAGTCGCAAGATCCTCAGGTAACGAGACCTGGGCATGGACTCCAGGGCCGCGGTCTCGTTGCTCACGTCTGGGAGCCTCTGGGGACATACCGGAGGAGCGGAGTCGGCCAGCCGGATGCCGGTCCAGGGGGGCGGCGGCTGTGGGGGATGGAACCTTCTCGAGTCGGTGGGGGGCGCCGCGTAAGGCACTCCGTAGAAGATCTCCACAGGCTCTCTGGAGTTGGAACTTTGGATGATCTGGGAAGCACAGATATTGTACCGAGTAAAAACGGTGTATGGTGAGAATCTCCGAAGATTTATATAAAAGCACCCTGTCTCGAAGTATCATATTCCTAAATTGATTACTTCTTACTTTGACCTGATTCTCTCGGTATTTACTTGATTTACTCGATCAACATTTTTTATTGGGAAAATCATATACGGATTGATACTTCAATAAATGGTCACTCAGTATATCTGATGCAATTATATGTATTGTACTCTTAATGAGAGGCCGGTGGGGGGATTAGGGAGGGAGGTAACCCGAAAAGAGAGATAGGAAGACGTTAGGGAAGTATGTAATTCTTAAAAAGAGGTCGGGGAGGTTAGAGAGGAAGGCAACCATTTAAGAGAGTTTAGGGAGGTTAGGGAAGTAGTTAAGCCTTAAACAGAGGCCGGGAGAGATTAGGGAGGTAGGTAACCTTAAAAGGGAGGACGGTGGAGGTTAGGGAGGTAGTTAGGCCTCAAAGAGAGGACGAGGGAGGTTGTTGGGGTATGTAACCCTTAAAGAGAGGTCGGAAGAAGTTAGGGAGGCATGTAATTCTTAAAGAGAGTTCGGGGAGGGTTAGGAAGGAAGGTAACCCTTTAAGAAAGGTTAGGGAGGTTAGGGAGGTAGTTAAGCCTTAATGAGTGGTCGAGGGGGGGTTTCAAGGGTACCAAGAGATGTTATGATTTCCGGTTATTTACAATACAATCTTGTCCAGAATATTGTTAAAGAAGATGTTGGAGTCAAAGTTTAATAAATCAAATGGGGAATGACAGAAGACAAGTCATGCGGCTGTGGAGCGGGGTTCTAGGCTATGACTCACATAGTCACTGGGTGCCCACAGAGTGCTTTCCCCGAAGTGTTAATTGGTCTGCGTTGTGCAAGTGAAGCTGGGCTGCAATGACTTATGACCCTGGATTTAGCTTTATAAAGAAAGATCATAAATGTTTGTTTTAGTTTAGTTTTAAATGTATTGCAGGTGCTCTGCATTGCAGAGTATCTTTTATATTTTTTCTGAAGTTGGTGGCTGGCTTTGAAAGTCATACAATATATTTAATTAATATTAATATATCAATTAATAGATATAATTTTTATCAAGTTTTTTATTCGTTTTTTAATGTTATATAAAAGCTTATTGACAAAAGATAAAAAAAGAGAGCGAGATAGACTCTAAAAGTTTAGGTTCTGAACAGTTAAAGAAATAACATAAGTATATTATTTCAACCGTCTCACAAAGTTTCATGAGAGAGTTTCTTAAAATCTTTAAGCTTTTCCAAGGAGTCGTGTTATGCTTATGAGTTTGTAAGGTTGATCATTTTTATGGCTCCCCGCAAGGTCATGATAATTACTCACTTCCCGATGTGGAAATTTGCTTACAACACAATGCCACCAAATCATGAAATCAGTTTCTTTTTCAAATAATATTTTCTATAATAACGTTTAAGTAACTATCACTATCTTTCAAAGAGGAACATAGCCCTAAGTGGTTTGAGAGAATTGCTGACTGTAAGGGCTTTTTATAATGCCAGCGACTTTTTCAATTGCCAGACTATCCCTTAGTTGTTTCGAATTCGAACTGTGATGATAATTGATTGTATTGTAATGACTGCAAAATTTAACATTATTGTATGAACGTTTTCTGTGTTTTGAAAAAAAGAAAGATAAATACGGACAAACTAAAGCCAGGCATGGAACTGCTGTAGAGTTCCAGAAATTTTACACTTAGAGTTCACAAACGTACAGACACATACAGGGTACATTAAGGCATACAATACAATGTTTTTCAATTTGAACTAATAATTTTAAAAAAATTCTTGCTGCATACATTTGTCTTATGTCTTTTAGTTGTTTGGTATTGTTAGTATTAGTGCAGTATTGTTGGGGTTAATTAAACATTTACTGATGATATTCCGTTTCTTTCTGATGGTATGTCGAATATTTAGTCAATTATTCCTTTCGTCTAACATAGTATTAGTCACTAGGATAAAGTAGTAAAGAGCTTAGGCCTATGGCACTATTTAAAACATAAACATAAAATTGTCAAAACTTTTTAGATAAAAACAATTTTTACATAAAGTGTGAAAACGAAACCATTTAACGCTTGTTGAGAAACAGGTGATAAACTTCACACAAGTTAAGTCTGTGGAAGATTAAAGATAACATTCGCTGATCTTCTGGGACCAACTTTGATGAAAATTTGCCCTCCAAAGCAGTTACTAAGCGAAACAAACTTCAAGGTGCGCTTTGATATCTTGCGGCCCGAAAAGTAAAGCTTACACTGCAAACTCTTTCAATTATGAAAAATTTTAATGGGTTATTACTTTGCATATTGGGTAGCATTAGTTATGGCTGGACTGCGCGAGTTTCGTTTTTTAACTAAAAGAGGCATTGATGTTTCGAAAAATATACGAGTTTTTCCATCTCACTAATATACCCCTTATTAAATAAGTGATATGTTAGAGGGATTATTAAATAGGGGTAAATTTTTTGGTAATGTAGATTTTAAATTCAACACACCAATATTTTAATAATTTTACAATACAATAAGAAAATTTAATTACCGGTCCTCCGCAACAATTGTTGTGTAACATAGTAAAACTATGGTTGTGATATGCTAATTCGATCATTTAGTTATAAAATCTACTGAGGATAATTCTCTTAACAGATACTAAGAGTTATTAGAACAAAAACTCGTTTGGGTTTACATAGGACTATGGACTCATCATGGTTATGACAAATGCTCGTACACTATTAGATAACTATGAGGTTTTGTATGTTTATCAACTAATATGGGGTTAAAAAAAATAAATGGAAAATAAAAGGTTGACGCGTCATAAAACTGCTGCATGCTGCAAAACTGGAAAGAGCAGGTTTAAAGTTAGTTTTAACAAATTAGCGATTTTCAACGTTGCTTGGGTAACTGATATTGAATCTTTAGTCATATAATAAAAAAAGTCTAAAAAAATATTTTTAGAATACAAGGTTTACAAAAATGGTTTATTAATTTTTGAATGATTACATACAATGAGGTGCAAAGCTGCACCATCCTGTTCGTGTTCACTTACGACCTCCCGGCTCGTGGAAACAGCGTTTCTGTAGAGGACACTCATTCAACCGTGTAGGCCTCGAAACACTAATGAGGTACTAATGACAAGGGACAGCCAAAAGACGGTACTAGTCGGTTGAGGGCACCACCCATTTAAAATGTGGTTTAGTAAGGTTAGTCAGGTTAGCACAGATATGTCGATCTTGGTGCCGTTATCTCTTCGTTATCGCTTGTATGACAACAATGTGTTTGAGTTACGGGTACATAGGTTGTTCAAGGTCAAGCGGTCATTGTCATTCTAGCTTTGTTCCTACTAGATGATGGTGTGCGTGATGACCTAATTTATGCTGTATAGTTGGTTGCACGAGCCTGCCGGGATTTGTGCCACACATGGGCAGTTTAACAGCCGGAATTTGAAATGAAGACCTTAGTAATTTAACTGTATATCATTATAAAGAATAATCCACGCCATGTTGCACGAGGTACACGGTGAAAAAAGACACTGTATTTTCTAGCGAAACTGGGTCGGTAAAGGGGTTTCTCCCTTATTCAGCCGAAACAATAGTATAATACAAAAACTAATTTCATTAATCAGCGGAACCATTTCTTTAAAAAAAGGAAGTGGTTTTCGCTAAAATCATGCGTTCACATTAGCGAAACGGTAACAGAAATTT
Source organism: Neoaliturus tenellus (assembly GCA_030545055.2). Lineage (NCBI taxonomy): Eukaryota > Metazoa > Arthropoda > Insecta > Hemiptera > Cicadellidae > Neoaliturus > Neoaliturus tenellus. The sequence continues at coordinate 38,076,318 of CM061535.1, forward strand.
GTGCAACGGATTCTTAAATTAGAAAAAATGTGTTTCTTTCGGTTGGAGAAATAAAGCCATCAAAAGTAAGTGTTCAAATTACATCAACCTAGTGAACCTGATGATAATTTAAGAGACTCAAATCAATACTTCATCGAATATAGACTCTTTAATATAACGTAATCATACACCAGGAACCGCGAGACAGGTAAACGGTAATTTAACAAGATAGGAACCAACAAAATAAAGACCCTGACAGGTATTTATCGGTAACGTTTGACTAAAACCTACCGTCTAGTTAGGCAGTTTAGCGAAACGAATGCTTCAATCTCGGCCCCACCTCCATAAGTGCGCATGCGCACGTGCTGTGTCTCTCGCCCTTTGGCAGCCGTTGAGCCGTAACCGACGACGGCGACAACATGGATGCAGACACGGAAGATTTGCTGAAAGCCTTGTTTTGGAGAAATTCATCCCAAATTTCAGAGGTGAGCATTACATGGTTTTTGACACATAGTTTATTATTTAGTTGGTTGAATTGCAAGTTGTGGTAGCAATATTTCCCAAACCAAAGTTAGGTTGTGATGCAAACTTCCCAAACCAACCTAGAAACATAAGTTATGGTACCTATTTGTATATTGTCTGGTAACTTGTTGAATGACAGCACTAGCTGTTTATTTTGAAGATGCAAGACTAACATTCTAAGTGGGCATGTGACAAAGGGATTATTTTGGCGGCTTCCCCCATATGAGTCTGATTATCAAGATTGAACTGTAATTAGTTTGGATTATTGAGGTACTGACGTTAATCAATTTAATATGCACAAAAATGTAAAATTTTATTTTGTGTTCTTTTTTGTCATTTCTGTGGGTCTATGTTCAAAAAATGTATTATACATATGAATATTTTTTGTTACAGATTTGAAAGAAGAATTATCAACATATACAGCATCGTCAGTCCTCCCCCACTTAATGCGACCTTATACTTTCTCAAAGAAGAAAGATCATGACAGCAGTGTAAGCAAGTCTTGGTGGCCCTCAAGAACTGAAGTCAAAGATGGCTTCATAACTACCTCAGAGACTAACATTTCGCTAAACTAGACGACACGTCTGTTAAAGTAGCCACTACCGCTCACTATCTCAGCTGCCAGCATTTCTCTAAACTAGACTAAACGATCAACTGCAGTTACAACTGCAGCTACCACCGCTCGCTGCCTCAACTGCTGGCGAATCCCTAAATTAGACGAAATGTTTGGCTAATGTTGCCATTAACGCTCCATCGTTCTGCCGGCTGATGTTCCCCTAGTCTAGCGTTAATGTAGATGCAGATCATCGAATTTAATACTGCTATTATGGCAGAAACGTTTCGGTAGTCTACCGAAATGGTTTTAGCGAAATTTGTTTGGGTAAAATTACCAGACAAATCGCCGTCCCAAATTTAGAGGTTCCGTTTCGTTAAATGAAGGTGAATTTTCGCCAAAACGTCTAAAAATTTCTTTCACTGAGAGCCAACCTACCCATATGCACCACAAATTTTGACGGGCTGTCTCACGCCTCGTGCAACTGGATATTATATTTAGATTTATACCTTATCTTTTATGCCAACCTGGCCCAAAAGTAGAACATAAGAACCTGGCCTAAAAGTGCCACCAAACCACAATAGCGGCACTTTCCACTTTTCCTGCAAACATTTCCTCCTTCTAGAACTTTTTTGTAAAACCCGAATTGACTTAAATACAAAAAGTGAGTATTAGTTCATTGAAAACCATCCGTCTCCCGTGTGTCACCCTGTACCTGGATATTTTGCAAAAATCATAATGAAGGCCAGAATCGCATGGTATGGTGTTATGTATTATTAATTTATACCATGGAACCTTACAGGGGCCTAGAATCCAAGGGGTATACGTGCAAAATAGACTATTTTGAGGTAAGTAGGCCTATATATTTGGGTAGCTAAAATTCTATATTTTCTGGTGGCAAAGGGATATAAGTGAATCTCTGACAGGCGCTGATATCGAGCGTTGGTTATAACTACTACTTCAAAAATCAGCTGTTTTCCTTAGAAGCCAATGGATACACGTGTATCTTTATCTATGTACTTGTAGCCCAAAACTTGTACCCCTTGGCATCCAACCGTTATTCGTTTAGCAGGTGCTTATTGCAATGGCTGCTAAGAGGTACAAGTGATGTATATAATAACAAAAAATGTATATAAAAATTTCTGTTCAAACCTGTGACACCTAAACCTTAATTTCTAGGTTCTTGGTTAACAGTAGGTCTTAAAACCACTAGTTATCGACTTTAATAACTGTGAATTATGGGTTCGTTCAAAACTTTGATTGCGTTTTTCTCAAAACTTGATTTTTGTTTCTTGTACCTCTTGACAAAGTGTTGATGGTGCGTATAAAGGTACGGCTACACCGCAGGAAAGGATACGGATAGGAAACGGACAGGAGACGTACAAAATTCTGATGGGGTTGCTACACATATCGAGATACGGACAGGATATTTGTGAGGCGGGAGGTTGCGCGCGCATGCACCCGTCAGACGGAGGGAGGTTGCGCCGACATTGCTCATCCTGCCAGCCGCCACAGCACATTTACTCACTACACAGAGCTACCGTCAGAATTTTCTGATAGTGTCGGAAGGGGTGACTACACACACATAACAGGACGGGATACGACATTTGGCGAATAAATGCTCATCTGGCGATCCATCCGACATATGGAATGTCCCGTCCGTGTCATTTCTATGTCCCGTCCTGTCATGTGTAGCCGCTTCCATTTGATAACACAGGGAGCATTCATCAGAAACTGTCCCGTCCGTTTCCTTTCCTGCTCACCCCACGGACGGGGCCCTTAACTGACAAGTATAGTGACTAACCCCGCGGACGGAGCCCTTAACTGACAAGTATAGTGACTCACCCCACGGACGTGGCCATTAACTGACAAGTATAGTGACTCACCCCGCGGACGGGGCCGGCCTGGGTGTCGACGATGCGAGAGCTGTAGCGAGGCCCGGGCTCGGCGGGCCTGACTGCTCCTAGCCACAGGACCGCCATCACACAAACCCTCGCTGCCATTCCTCATCATTACCCCCATCACATCTCTTGTCCCCGTCTTTGTCTTCGGCAATTTCTTCTCATCACCATTATTCTGTGTTCATCTTTCGTTCTCTCAGTACCTACAACAAACATTAAAATAAGTGTTTTATTTATTGAAACAAAATACAAGCATTAGTAAGCAAGTGCTTAACAGTGAGGTCATAACAAAATTAATAACAAATAAATACTACAATATATAAATACAATAACAATAATAATAACAAATAAATACTTTATTGTTTTAAAACCGTTTGACTTCATTGGTTTAAAAATACCTTGAAGGATAAATACTTGTTCAAGTATCATCGGCGACCTCAACCATTGAAAACCGTCGAAGGTCTCCTTCACAATACTTTATTAGTCCTGTGTCGTCTGATCTACGTCAACGATGTCACCTCATCGATTTCAAACAGATTAATCATACTACATATGCTAATGTCATGACTTTGAATCCAAAACAAATGCTTGAAATTCAGTTTTATAAGCTTGGCCCACTCATTTCAAAACGAAAATCTTAACATATAAACACATTACTGATGATTTGTTTTCACTTGTAACGCGTTGTTTCAATGTAAGCACTCAAATGTAAATGGTAAATGAAACTGCTCTCGCAAAATATTGAACCCAACAATTGTTTTTTGAGGTACAAAATGTCAAAAGGGCCATCCAAAAAGTTCACGCGCTCCCCGAGGCCAATGAGGATTTAGAGGCCTTGTACTTTGCGAAACGATTCGCATATCCTGAGCGTAAACGAATTCCCTCATCAAGAAAAATTACGTGGGGGTACTTAGAGCTCTTTTCTAATTCAACTAGAAATTGACATACTTATTTATGACGTTATCATGCTTTAAAAAACAGGAAAGAGCAACAACATAAACAAACATTGTCTGTTTTACTCCTTATAAATATTAGTATATTTTTACTATCTAAAGCACCACTTGAGGTACAGTGCTTGACACGAATATTTTTCATAATTGAATTAAGTCCAGATTTATTTATTTTTTACCGTTTCGGAATGAGTATTTATAAATACGGACGGATTTATCTAAAGAAGCGAATTTTTTATCGGAATATAAGCATTTAAACTTTGATAAATAATAATAATAATAATAAAAACAAATAACAAACAACGCTTAAAATTCCATTATTCTAGGATAAACAAATGTTCCATGGTTTAACTAAGATAATTCCTATGTTTTAGATAGAGAAATACTGTCTGTGATGTTTGTTGTCAGGTCTTTACAACCTTAGAAAATTTTAACTTAGTAAATAAAACGGTGAAAAAATATTGTATAATACTGTATTTTTATATAATTTGTTAATATTTCATCGAATTCGTTAAGACATATTTCCCTTTGAACGTTTTAAATAGCCAAGATTTTATACTTAAAGATAGAATGTGTCAACAATATCTAGATTCAGATATGACAATCCAACACAGGTTTTATAAAATTAGCACATATCTTCTATGGAAGTTGGATTTTGAATGTGGGATGTAACACTAGTTGTTATATGCATTACCAGAAGTCAAACCACCTACAATCATATGCTTGATTGAAAGCTTTTGACGTGTAAACGTCAGACAAATTGACGATATCTTCCCAACCTCCTTAGGAATCCGATCCACACGTCTTTAAAATAACCATCTTATTCTTAAGGAAACAACATTTTATTGATGAACATTTGATTAAACAGCTGTTCTCATTTAAAGTATTGAAGGAAGAATGGTAATAACAACCTAAAAGATAGTAAACGGGGTACCCACAAAAGGGCCATCCAAACTATAACCCAAACAGATTATAATCTTTAATCCAAAAGATTTTAATCTTTTTATGACTTGAGGAGAGTGAATGCAGCGAACGAGCTCCTCGGGTTGGCATTGTAATTTGAGTAACGTTGCGAAGTACAGGTTACACACATGACACTGTAAGTAAACAACTCACTGACATGTACTCTTTTCCATATAACATCACTTAATTGTTACATCTGAACCACACTTGTAGAATAAGATACAATGTGAAATTTTCGAAGCATTCTGTATAAGAGCTGCAGTTTTTAAAATCTATCATCAACATACCAATCGAGAAAGACAGCTCAAAAAGAGAGGAAGATACAAAGAAGTTTCATTATCCTAAACTGGCTGCAAACATTCCATTTATGCTGTGTAGAATATGAATCGGATCTTAGCATTATGTTTAAGGATAGTATTGTAGCGAATGTTGATTAGTTAGTCTAACCACATCTAAAACGGTCGGTTTACCCCATCTTGTCAAGTATTAGCTAAAACGTTCTGTTGATTAAATTAATGCAGGGGAGACAGCCAAGCCCCTCCCCCACCCCACCCCTCCACAACACACAACTACCCCCTGTGGCCCGTTTACCTACTCACAATTAGTTCAGCTCTCATGGTTCCCCGGAGAATACCGGCCAAACTACTTAGATTATGATATTAAACACACACAAATAGTAATTCACAAAGAAAAAGCTTAGAATTTAAGAATCTCTTAGCTGAAATTAATAAGCATTTCAAGGAGTTATGAGTTATAAATATTTTTTCTAAAAAAAAAATAAATAAATAAAAAATAACACTCTGTCGCCATAAGCCAATAACCCTGTGCGATGATCTAAAGACGGTAAGGCACCATCAAGGCACGTCATATGGGTTTACCAGAAGTGACCACTTTTGAAGGAAATGCTTTCCTTCTACCTTTTGCTTGAAGCATTTGCTCTTACTTCTACCTTTTCCTTCCGAGCAAATACTCTTTTATGCATACGGCAGAAGTTTGTTCTTGTATTTTCGCCCTGGAATCGGACAGAAGACCACTTGTGAGGCCTCTAAAACACACCTCCGCTCCGGTAAAGTTTTGCTGATCTGTAATAAGGTTTCCTTTCATATAAAATCTGATATTGTAGTGTATCATTTTATTTAATTTTTGTAAATTGCAGTTTTGTTTTCTTTGTCCAATACTTAAAGTAATGTATGTATGTACTCTTTTTATGTAAATAGCACACTTTTGAACTTCAAGATTTTTTTTAATGTTATCATGAGCAAAAGATATTGATAACATCATTCGTCATTATCAAGATAATGATAACATCATTCGTCATGGTCATGATAATGATATGATTTGATAAAACAAAGATATGTTAAGTCAAAGATAATGATAATGTCAGCCATAATTATGAAAAGAACTGAATGAAAAATAAACTGAGTTATCAATAACAAGAATCAGTAAATTACATACTAGTAAGATTACTCTACTAGCACATAGGCCGTGGATAACAATAGCCACACTCCAACCCGCACACCCACACGATTACCGCCCCCAAAACGATTTTATGAATTTAGATATTAAACGTCTAAGTGCAGCAATTTTCCTGGCCACAGGGAACTGCGTCAACAGTGGCAAGATTTATGTCCTTGCCTCTTTAAAGGGGGGGGGGGAGAGTTAGGAAATGATTTTGTTTAAATTTAAGTTGAAATGAATCTTTATTTTGAAGATAATCATATTAATATAGACAACAATCTACCTTTACTAAAGGCTAAGAAAACTACACAACAAAAATACCAATACTTTGTTGACCTTAATGTTTTAACCTAGAATTTTCAAAAAGGGTCTAAATTCAAATGAAATCTTATCTTAAATGCCTTGGTAGGAAACGAAAAATTTTATTTAAAAAAACATATAGCATTTACTGTAAATACCGGGTTTGGTTTAATCATTTAGAAGAAAATTACATTGTTTAGACATTAAATTATGAAATTAATCAAAAAGTTAAGATTGTATGATCCTTAAATTTCATCACCCTTGCTGAGAAAAAGAAAAAAGATAGGCAACAATTAAAATATTACATCAGGAGAAATAAATAAAAAATTAAAGAACTTATTGAAAATCTTCATCAACGATGACTTCCATATAATAACCTGGACTGAAACTAAACACTCAGCAGCAAGTGTCCCTTACATATCATTATGTAATTTCATAAATCCGTAATATTGAAATTTGTTATATACGTATGTAGGGTAGCAACTTTCTGAATAGGCAAGATGACGAAACCCTAATGATAAGAACCATGGAGATTTAAAGAAATTCAAAAAGGGTTTGGAATTTTTCGTATAAAAACTTCTACAAGAAAAAACATGTTTCCAGTGCTACAATCATTTTTATTTTGTTCAGTGTATAACACTGAACTTATTGTGTTCCTCGGGTCTGAGTAGGTTTGTTAGAATGGGGATGTTTTAAGAATTATTCTAACTATCGAATGTAGGTTGCCTACCATATTCCTTATATAGTTTAAGTGAATTATTATAATTAGCTTTTGTGAATTTCTAAACAAATTCCACTGGATGATCACCAAGCACTCAGGTTTGCCTGTGATTAAGTCGGGCGTATTAGATTATCACATTACTTTCTTAGTTAAATCTTAACGAATCTTCCATAGTATAATTTATGGCACTATATTTAAAATGTCAATCCAATTTTTCAAAGTAAGTAGTTTGCTTCAAAAGCGATCGATCGGACGCCATCCTTGGAATAATCTGTACCCGTCGCCGCCTCTCGGCCACTGGGCCGCGCTTAATTTATTCCTAATCTAATTTATTTCAACTGAAGTGGATCAACTGGCTTTAGATGAAAGCTTCAGGCCGATAATGGAGTGAGACAATGAAATGTTCGTTAAACTCAACCGGGTTTAATGTGAGTTACAATAGTTTGTTTTACTCAGAGTTACTGCATAAATCTTCCAAAAAAATTAATATGGCAAGCAAAGCACACAATACATTTTACAGCGAAGCATTGCTGATCTGTTATATCCAACACAGCATATGCTCTAATATCCTAGTACTGTGAATCCACTAGTTTCGTAGAGAAGGAGTCTACTTTGTACGAGTAAATTTGTGAGCAACCAATATATGGTTCACTAATGTAATTCATATGTGATTAATTAACTATTGTAAGTTAAATAACTAATGTAATTATGACATTTATCCAAAGTGAATTCACATGAGTAAATTTATAGAAATAAATTTACATTATTAAATTTATAAAAGTGAATTCATATCTTGGTTGCTGACAAAATTTACTCACACAAAGTTGACCCGTTCACACGAAAATAGCGGATTTCCACTACTGACATAGTGTAATGTACCTTCATTCCAAGACGCATGTACTGTTGAGAAATTGAATCTGAACAAATAATGTGAGACGGTTCAAGCAGGTGGTGTGCTTGAATTCTTACACTGCTAAGTTTATTTAAGTTATCAGTCATTTTTAACAACTTTAACTTTAAATGTCAAAACGAATAATGCGAAACCAATAAGGCTGAGCCTCCATCGAGCCATAGGCGAGTTGGTTAATATACAGGGTGAGGCAGACCACCACACAGGACACAATGTTCGGCGGCTAAACAAAATAAACTAGATCCTTCCGTACAACTTCAACCAATCGCTCCCAAAGAATTTGTTAATTTTAATTTGAAATATCTCAGACGCCAAAAAAATGTATTTTTTGTGAAATTTTCAACTGTAAAGATAGGTCGCGTAAATGCTACATCGCATTGCATTTCACCTTGGGAGATTTTTAACGAGAATTTTTCTGTCAAATTCTGCCTTTTACGTATAAACATTCTCAACAGAATAACTGCTTCATTCAATTACTGAAACTCCAACTATCAACATCGGATAGTTGACAGTTCATAGTTGAAACATCTACATGGATCAACCTAATGATTTTTCACTACACTCCTCAGAAGTAATGTTAACTACAAATACACCAAATGTTAGTATTATAAATTTTTCGGGTTTAGAAGTTTTGTGATGGAGAATTAAAGAAAGTAGAGTTGATAATAAAGAAGATTGCAAGTTTTAAAACTTATATTTAGAGTAGAAATGTATTGCCTGAATTTCAATAATCAACAAGGTCTTCTGCATCTACAAGTCAACTTCCTCTACAGTCAAACTAAAATTTGTTCTACAGCTTCTTCAGACGCATTATTTCCATGGATTCGATTAAATTTGTTTTAACCAACAACAAAGTTCCTAGCCTCCCTATCGGAAACTACAGTAGGTAATGCACTCCCGGTTTTTTAATCCCCCTGTTTGATCGTTGGGTATTTATTTAACGTTTAATTTATTGTGCCCTTCCATGGCACAGCTGTCTCATACATTTGTCCCAGGTCTCTCCATTTAACACTACTTTGGCGATATTGCATGTTCCCCGGATTTCATCGCTTGCTATTTTGGCTGCCTTAAGAACAATTTTTTACGGTTCCTAACATACCAGTCGATTTGAAGGAAATCATATGAAATTGAATTGCTGCAATACCAATGCGCGTGGTGCTCATTAATGGCAAGTATTATCAACATGTGTGTTCGTTGGAATAATTTATGTGATCATAAATTCTATAAACAAAAATTTCATGACTATGTACATACTTTAGCCACTTTAACAAATTATAAGTATTATTTCATATTACGCCATTTTATTTTTACGTCATGGGGATTTTGGACAACTCGTTAAATTAAATTATAATTTACAATGGATAACTATGTTGGTGGTAGGCCTACGTTGAATATCGGGGCATGATTGGGGCCACCGAGAGGAGAGCTGCAGTGTCAGAGCCGAGATGACACGGGCCTCCACGTGCCCTGAATGCTCAACCAGCTCGACCGTTATATTGAATAATCAGTTCAATGGAAATGTTTCAGTTATTCACAGACACTCTTATTTTGTTTTCAACATAAACACTAATAAACATGTTTCCGCGCGATTATTTTATTATAATTTTACTTTTGTGTCCAATACATTTTACCATTAGGGACGTTCCTCAAGGAAGTTTTGGGAAAAACTTCATTGGCCTACGTATATGATAAATCATTTAAAAGGGCTTTGTATTCTAAGCAAGTTGCCACGAACCTGGCCTCAAAAGGTGGAGTGTATCGAGATTTATATAATTTTTTTGTATTTAGCAATATGATTTTAAAGCAAAGTTTGATCTCCTGCCATTTTTTACTCGGTCATTATTTGAGTTCCGGTTTTCAGTATTGTATTCTACCAAGTGAGTACTAATTGATTTCAGTATTGTATTCTACCAATTGAGTACTAATTGATTTCAGTATTGTATTCTACCTTTAATTTGATGTGTATATCAACCTATGCTTACATTTAAGAATCTCTGCCTACTTCTCGTGGACTGTCCCCCATTGGACGGGGAGAGTCAATGAATCCATGAAAAATAAATTATTTGGTTCTAAAATACATGTGCGGTGTTTAAACCTTTTAACTTAACCCGTATAAAAAATAAATAGGGGAAAAGGTACTTAAAACTCACCCTGTATTTATTAAAGTAATTTACTTCCTTTTATCTTCCTTATTTTATGGTCCAGAGCCGAAAAATGTGGAAAAAGGGCTCCATTCTTGAGCCCTTTTTGTTCTTGTGTTATTTGAGGAGTATGTCCAGTATAATTTCAGGTTCATAAACTAACTCATATTTGTATCAGATTGCTCTACTTTGGTAGAATGCAAGAATTAAAGGAAGTATTATTGATAATTAAGAAGAATCTTGCAAGTTTTAAAACTTATATAGAGTATAAATGTATTGCTAAAGCTCGAAAAAAATACATACTATTTTATTTAGCTGATTATTCCGCAATGCTTTGCTCATTTAACATTCTTTGTATCTTGTTTACAAGATCCCAATGGTGGTCATATAAAAATTAACACACTGTAGACAAATGAAAGCTCGGCTTTTAACGAGAGTAACAGGATTTAAGAAACGTACATCTCATTAGTATCTTAAAGGAAGTCGCAATACAATTGTTGCACAAACTACTAATTAGCATTTCAAGTACTTTAAAGTATTTTATCTACCACCAATTACAACAATTGCGAATAAGTATTACAAGTATATTACAGGTAACATCATAAAGAGTTACATTATTAAACCAAATAAAAAACCCCGTTGCTTAGTGCTTAGTTAACGTAGAGTGGTGTAGTAAAATTAAGCCAAAATAAGGCTGGAAAATGAAAAAAATAAAAAAAATTACTGCCAATTTTTTTAAATGTGTTTCATGTCATCCACTGAAACTTCACTGACCCTTCCCTCAGAAAATTCCCCTGAAATCCCCAGTGGGCGACATGCCTTAAAAAATGATGAGATGGCCTACGTAAAATCAGAAATAAATCTTTTGTCGGCCAATCGGTTTATGTACATCCTTTTAACTTAACCCTTTCAACTTAATTAAAGATAATTAGTAGAATTTAATGCCGCAATCCCCATCTCAAGAGGTTGCCTGAGTAGAAAATGGCAGCATTGGCAGCCTGTCAAAATTTGAATAAAAATCAAATTTTAACCTGAACGCTTATATTCTAAATACTTGACCTTTTGAGGTGCGGTTTGTGGCAAACGTTTGCTTTTGCGGAGGGCTTGACATATGTCTATCATATTACCCTTGAACCATCCACTAAATGGACGTAAAGGAAGTTCTCAAAAAATTTTCCTAGCCCATAGCCATGTTATACATAATTTTTAATGTCTTTGTAAGAAGAGTACATAGCCGAAAACCAGACCTCAAAAGGTCAAATATGTTGGAAGTTATTGCGTTTCAAAGTTTTGATAATATTATTTTATACTAAATTTTGAACGTCTGCCATTTGTCTCCCGACCGTTATATTGAGGTCGGGTTTACAGCAGTGTATTCTACATTTTAAGACCTTTAACTTGATATCCATAAACTTTCTGGAGTGTATTTAACTTTAGTATGCTTGATTTCAAATTTTATTGTAACTCCTTGTGGGCCAACCCCTCATTGTTTAGCATGATCCCCATATGGGATTTCAGCAGTTTTCGGAGGGAGGTCAGGTTATGCCATAGAACACATTTCAAAAGAAATTGACTGTCCACAAATTATTTCATTTTTCCCGACTAATTTTACAACACTATACACTTAAGTACAGGTTCTATTCCAATGAGGGCTCAGAATTTGACGAAAGTGGTGCTTTTAATACAAATTATGAAATAAATACCTTTAATACCTTTACTGAAATGGCGACCTACCTCAATAGGTAGTTTAAAGCCAATTATGAATGAGAGATGAGTGTAGGATGATTGTGGCGCGATCTTGTAGTCTTGTTACTGACTAAGGCCGATATTCTCCTTATACATGACTGTTAACTCATAGCCCACAGCCAATGATATCTATGGACCCACAGTTTAACGTGGGATCCGAACTACAATTTTGACCTCATATATACGAATTGGTCTAATTACAAAGATGGTCTTTATGAATGAACTAGTATTCACTAGTGCGGACGTTAATCCCCACCAGGGAATATCGCATCCACAAGCCATCGCTTATAACTATCCACAATTCGTGACCTCCAAGTAGCTGGATTACAGGACGTCGCCACCGTTGATTGTTCCATTACGATTCAGGTGTTGATTGCTTTATGCGTTTAACCTCCAAAGAGTGTAAACATATGTGCGGTATAACGACGATTCAGTCAAGTCAATATGTCAATATGTGGCTACGTTTTTTATGGATGGCTGTCCATAAATTTTCGTTATGTTTATTACAGTAATTTACGTAATAACTCCTTAATAACTAACTTTAGGTTGGTCGTAGATAAAGTAGTGTGTGCAACTATTGTATTCATCCTACCAGCCACTAGTGAGATATTTAGAACAGGACATGCTAAGATCGTGTTCTAGCTTAAGTCGCACTGGCGGCTTAAAACCATTCATAATACTAGCATGGATTAAAAAACATTATTAAAGACAATTTACTTTTTGCATGAAAGCAACTGGTTTTGGGGTGAAAAATACAAAGAGTTGAGATGACATAGGATCTTTTATGGAAGCTTTGTGGAAAACGATTGCAACCGATAACTAATATTTAATTCATATACCTTGCAGCACTTTCGAGGCCATATTTTCTGGGAAACTTCCATATCTATCAAAATATATAATATATGTATTTGTTAATAGTATATTAATAATGCTCTAATTTTTTGTTTGTAGTCTAAAATATGTTTCACTTTATGAGTTTTATGTTACTGAAAGACCAAAAAGACTGATTCGGGTCATATTTGTGTATACAATTTGACCCTACTATTTCTTCCATTCTTATTAGGTGAATCGCCAATATGGCTCAATTTGCTCAATGAAATTCAGAACTATGGTAAAGATGTCGTGGGTTCCATTATTTTTATCGATACCATCCAATTGTATCATAGTGTCAGCCATTTTATTTTCCTAATTAGTCCCAAGCTCGTGCCTGTAGTACGTGGGACAAATAAGGCAAAAAGGAACCACCTAGCTCCTACATGTTCATTTTTTTAGCAAAAAAATAAATATAAAGCTTTGTTATATAAAACGAAAACCATACAGTGGAATGTGCTTTTTAGAAGTGTAAAAGTGGATAGTTGACCCTTTTACCACACATGCTTTTTATTTATTAATTTTTTCAGATACTTCCCAAAACTATCTTCTGAAGACTCTGAAGAAATCTTCAAACACTGAAATTGGCGTATTAAAACTTACAATCTAAAGATTTTTCTTACGCCCTGTCTGTATGGCCAACCACAACTTATATCCCTTTAGTCCCTGGAGTACGCGTATAAATGGATCTGGTTGCTCTATTCAATCGTGTAGGATCAATATTTTCTTCTAAAGAATTAAATTAGTTTATGAGAATAGTGTGACAACTGCCTCAAATTATGTGTCCATTATAAATACTGTATTTTCGTTTAAAATAAATGAACATCGGACGTGACCTAGCGTCGCAATATAATTTGGAATCTCCAAATCTTTCAATTTGGTCATGACTGATTGATTGAAGCAATGTGGAGGGATTTGGACTGTTTTCCATAAAAATGTTTGAGTTACTATAAATGACGCTTTCGTTACAATTCAAAATATTGTTTAAATTAAGTGCTCTCAAGTGGTGAACTCATCAACCTTTATGTACTTAACTACGGATCACATGTTGGATTACGTTGTATTTTCATTCAATTATACTCAAGACATTTAAGGTTTTATTAACCTCTTAAATTTATTGGTATTTAATTTTTCATTTATCTATTTTCATACACTTATGTACTTATGCAAGGCAAAATTCGAAATTAAAATTGCAAACATAACACGTATCTTCCATTCATTTTATTTATATTATTATTAACTTTTATTACAGATATTTAAAAGGTTTTATTGTACATTCTAGCTTATTGTAAGTGTTCAAACACAACCATTGAAATTTATACAACGTGCTGCTCTCTTGAGTAAATTCCTAAACATATTTTTCAAAGTGGTCCTTGTCATTACACTAATTAAATTTGTTGTTTTCGTCTAAAGTTCTTTGATATTTTGATATTTACCTATGCCTTACTCTTTATATATCCCCAGATAATGCGAATGACCCAGATATCTTAAATGTGGAGTCGTTGAGGAGGGTACATTCCTCTTCCAATTACAATTATTGTTAACTATAGACTAATTGGAAAAGGAGTGTGACCTCTGAAATCTCTAGATGTAAGTCGTCTGATTATTTCCTCTCGGTTTATGTAAAGAATTAAAGTAACCCCTAAATATTAAGATACTTGAGACGAAGTTAACAAATTTTAAACTATCATAAAATACTCTTTGTCATTAAAGTTTTTGTTTGCATTTCGAACTTAAAAGTTACCTGTCATTTTGGAAATTGGTCGCCCAATAATGGCGACCAAAAGTATATAATTAACTTTTTATGTTAACTAAAAATGGGGTGATGCACACCGTATGACGTATAAAAATATCCTGGTAAAGAGAAGAGTGTTTGGTTATGTATCCCTAACAGTTTGAATGTTTTAATAGCTTAGCCGCATGCCCAATCTGTATCCGGCGACGCTTAGTCGCAGAGCAAGGGACATTATTTATTTGATGGATGGATTTAAAACGAAATCTTCCATTCTCTGATTCTCAGGTTTTTATAACAATCTTGTTAGTTAATTAGTTAGTTTGTTTGTTTTATTTTTTATGCTCATTGTTAAATCGATGTTATCGTAAAATTGAGAAAATTGAAAAATTAAAAATTTGTTCTTTGATTGAGGTAATCCATTTAGACCGCGCACTTTAACCATAACTATTTGGTTGATTAAATACATTGTACAAGTACAGAATAATTTTCCACACATCTAACTCCAAGCCGTATGTGTAACTCACTTATTTAGGTATACATATTTCTAACCCCACCGTTTGAGCAATAAACTTTGAAGCTTTTCACACACCAAGCTAAAAATGTTTATAACCAAAAAAATTATTGCATTACTACGCCATTGTATACTTTGGCTTTTGATAGAGAATAATTTACCAGAGGTTAGTTCTGATATCATCCACACGTCGCACCACATGTCGTCGGTAATGTAGTGCAAGAAGTTAGCTCAACACTTACGATGTTTGAAGATGATTTGTCGTAATTATTTTATCATTTACCAGAGGTTAGTTCTGATATCATCCACACGTCGCACCACATGTCGTCGGTAATATAGTGCAAGAAGTTAGCTCAACACTTACAATATTTGAAGATGATTTGTCCTAATTATTTTATCATTTACCAGAGGTTAGTTCTGATATCATCCACACGTCGCACCACATGTCGTCGGTAATGTAGTGCAAGAAGTTAGCATCCATCACAATCATCACACTCACCCCTTCAGTCATACTCACCTTAAATACGCACCACAGAGTACGTCGGTGTTTCAAATAAAGTCTCTAAAGCGTCTAGCTCAACACTTACGAGATTTGAAGTAGTGCAAAAAGTTAGATTAACACTTACCAGTTTTGAAGATTATTTGTCTTAATTATTTTATCATACGACTAAAAATGAGTACGACAACTACACGAAAACAATACCCCGCTAAACGTACATTGAAGTCTGGCCTGAGTGAGATTCCAGGGTAGTGTTTATGATTACTAAATTGATAGAGTATAAACCCAGAACCTTTGGGCTGGCAACACATCCAATTTTTAAAGAAATTAAAATTGTCTAATACCTAGAAATTTATATTAGATGTTCGCTGAAATGTCCAGACTATTAACGATTTTAATTGATTATTCAATTAGGATGAGTTTTAAATTCCCAATCGTTTTTCTACAACGAAAGATTCTTTACACATCCATAATAGGCCTTATTTACTATTTCGGGATAAAGTTTGACTTTACAGCCCCGGATGGTCAACCAGGATTCATAGTAAAATTTTAAAACTATAAACTTAGATTGATTTGCGGATAGAAATAAAACTTCTCTCAGTATCTACCGCTGCAAATCCTGATTTAAATGCATGAACAAGCCAAAAACTTCATATTATATAACAATATATAATATGAATCATAAACAAAATATAATATACGCTTCAATGGAAGAAGGCATTAATTTGTTTATATTTTTGTATAAATAAATTATCTCTATATATATGATTTTGTATTATATATATACAAAATGTGGTTGACATTTTGACGTGACCGCGGCGTATTGTTCGGAATACAAAGACCATCATAATGAGGTATCACATAACATACACAATGCACGTGGCGTTTTTTAGAGGAATCTTTTATGCGACTTACTTAATATGTCCATGCCATAATATAAGTAGTGGCATTGGAAATTCAAATTCCTACGATTTTACAAAATGGGCCAAATATGCCAGATGTGAGACATGACGTTCTGCATAAGGAGAACCTTTAATTTGATACAATTTCTATATAGGCCTATGCTTACTGATATGCTTATGCTTACAATCGGTTTTAAAAACGTCTAACCGATACCAGACTTTTCCATGCAATCAATGATTATATTTTAGTACAATACAATATTCAACAATGTTGTAAGATTTTTTGTAATATATCCTTTGTGACGAATAAAACATTTAAACTTGTCTTATGTGTGAGAAATGCCAGTTTTTGTAATTTACTAATCATATTTATGGCGTGTGTTTTTTTTCTTTTTTTTCTTTTTTTAAGTAAGTACCGTTTTAAATTCCGCCATTAGTAGGCCTACTGCAGCGCTGCGGTCGGCGATCTGCGCATGCGCGTTGTGTACCTACATCTGTCGACAACGCACGGACGCCATTACGGAATTTTTCGCCGCTGTGTTCGGACATTTTCAAATGTTAAAGAAGCCTTTGCTCATAGAGAGTCCCGACGACTGCGAAGTACGGTCTGATATCAGTTTTCTGTAGACGAAAGGTCTGAAATCGATCGATATTCATCGCCAAATCTGTATCGTGTAAGGAGTAACTAGAGTGATGGAATGATACGAAAATGGGTCAGTGCATTCAAAGATTGTCGCACAAATGTGCATGATGATTAATGGCACCATTTCGCTTCAAGATAATGCCTGTTCACATGTGAATTATCGAACGCAGGAACTGATCAGAGAATTATTTTGAACAACTCAAACATCCTCTCTACAGTCCCGATCTAGTGCCAGTGATTACCGCACCTTCAGTTGAGGAAAGGCCTAGGCAGGTTTGCCACGACAATGAAGACGATGTCAAAACGGCTGTATTGGGGTGTGTCTCAAGGCAGGCGGCAGAATCCTATTACAATGGAATTGTAAATCTAATAGACCGATATGATGAGTGCCTTAATAATGGTGGAAATTATGTAAAAAAAGTAGACTAAAGTACAGGCATTCATATAAAAATAAATTTTAAAAAATCTCTCTTAGTATATATTTTTTTATTTCAAAACATTATTCTTCTATTTCGCATGCTCTGTAAGCGTATACCTTATTTTTTTAAACCAGACATTTGATTAAGGAAAATCAAAACAAGCTATATTTTATTTATACAAGCTACTTTTGGGAGGCTTCTGGTAGGTAACTTCCCTTTATGGTAACACTATAAATTACAATATTTATGTTAGGTTAGGTTAGTTTAAATGACCAATTACCTCAGTCAGTTAAAGAGAAGATACCAGTGGGACAGATTGCGAAACCTGTCTGGCAGGTAACTGTACCGGCGAGATAAGGTACCTTCCAGATGGGATAAGGGGACGTCCATAAATTATGTCATCGCTTTTTGGCCTTTTTGGACCCCCCCCACCGTAAATTTGTTCTACCATCATAATTTCTCTTACTCCCCCCTCTCAGAAAAATGATGTCATTTTCAACAAACCTCCGTTGTAAGTAAAAATAATGTTGTTTTTTTGTCAAAGCTATTTAAGTTCTATTCTTTATTGATTTATTAAGACTATAGATTAACTTTTGAATCCCATTTTGGCGGTAGTTGAAAGAAGTATTTAAACCGGATATTTTCATTTACAAACCACTGTAGTACCACATTATTTATAGGATCGGAAGTTGTTGAAAATCCGACGTATTTCAATACCCCCTCGTCGGATATGCGTCATCACTGCTCCCTGAATTTACCTTCAGAAATAAAGCCAAAATGACTTTCTCAATGGAAAAATAAACTATAAAACAACGCCTAAAATAGTCTAATGTATTTTCTTATATAATTATTTTATAATAGTTGAGTTGTGCAAGAAATTATCATTGTTTTATTTAATTTGATATAAACCTTCCATAATTTTTTAAATGACGTCATATCAAAGCCCCCCTTTGCACATTACCCCTCCGTTATTTTCAATCTGGACCCCCCCCCCTATTTTCAGATGACGTAATTTATGGACGGCCCCCACCCTACTTTACCGACCTAAAACTAGTAATGATATAAATTTTATTATATAATTACACATTATCTCATTGAAAAGACATTACACCGTCTCAATAAAAGTCCATTTACTTATTTTAAGCAGAATTAGAGTGTTTAGCAATGTTTGCGAATGAAATGAAAGGTGCAAAAGTAATTAATGTGGAATATGTTTCAGATTCCCTTTAATCCTCTCGGCAAAAAGTACGCTTTACGCCTACTTCATATCACTCCAACTCCTCTCTCTTCTACGGAACTGAAAATTGCATTATCAAATTTAGAATTTTATTTGGCTGTGAAATGGTGAAAGTAATGAAAGCTGCAGTACAATTATTTTAGAGTTTAATTGTATGTGTTAATCTACCGTGTTTTGTACACAGATATCACATTTAAATCGAGAAAAGTTGATAAGATGTAAATTATAGTATTAAAAATCAAAAACTTACTTTCTAACTTTGGTCTTTAGTTGTATAAACATTACATTTTTACATATTTTTGTAAAAAAAAACACAGTTTTTGTGCCTGGATACGCCATAAGTTTTAACAGTTATCCATTCATCAACTTGTTGAAAATGAGGTTTACTTATTTTTTTAAATAATTTACATGTTAAGATGCTCATGAAACATTTGTTTTCAGAGCATTCAAAGCCATTTTAGTTTTTTAGTTTTTTTTTTATTATTTTATTCATAGACTTTTGAAAACAAAATGTTTTCGTAGATAATTTAGAAATTTAAAAAGGATGAAGATGTAAGGTATTACTATAAATAATTAAATCATAATGATTAAAGTTATTTATTTGTACAGAAGGACTGTACTAACATCAATAGTGATTGCCAAATGATTGCTATGAGTGAAAGTTTCAATGAATGAAAACTATATTTATTCAGACAAATACAAATAGTGTAACACAATATCAATTAATTGCCTGTGGGTAGGAAACGAGTTGAAATCAGTCCAAAGGAATAAACACTGGAAACTAAAAATAATTTAAACCAAAAATATAACGAAAAATTTGTTAGTTTTTCAAATTTAGCAAACAATGTATAAAGCAAACTATAAATATTGCTTTCATTGTTGCAGAAAATACAAAGTTTATTAGTTAAAAGGAAAACTAATGCTTAAAAAGGATTAGGAATTAGTTAAAAGAAAGAAAATATTGTGCTGTGAGTCCTTGTTAAATTCACATTTAATATAATGGAGTAGGAATTAAAACATTGTAAAAACAAATTCAAATTGTTTTCACCATGATGGCACGTTATGTTAAGTTTTATAGTTAAAATGAAAATACTTTACTGCGAACATTGTCAAATCCAACGATATCTTGAGTACGCACTAGAATAGAAATACATTTTTAATGGTAAACTCTTATAGTAGTTAATATTTTCGTTGGGTGTAAAATATAAATTATGTAATTGCTATATTAATTTTCTTATTTAAATGTGTGAAATCCACTTTTACACAGGAACCAACGTAATATCTATAAATCAACATATTAATTAGAAAAAAGTAGATTGTATTGTGAATAAAAAAATATAAAAAAAACGAATCGATACTTTCTCCATAATAATGTAGATGAGGGATGCATTTGAATCAAGGAGTAAAGACCACATCATGCAGATAAAGGACGCATCAAGGTATATAGGTCATACATCGTGATCGTGTAGATGAGGGATGCATTTGAATCAAGGTGTAAATGTCACACTAGGTGTAGATGAAGGAGGCATCGTACCATTTCAAACAATAACTGTAAATATATTCTTTAACCGTTGTAATTTAAGGTGGATTATTCGATAAGGGGTCTTTCCCATTTACATAATAATCTTTTACAGCCGCTGATTGTTTAAAGCGTCTGTAAAACCGTATGTATGTTTCCTGTTTCCTAAAACAGGGATATAATTTTTTTATGAATAATTGGAAGTGGACATTAAATAAATAGTATAATAATTTAGCACATAGCTGTATCAAATTTCGGTTTGACTGATTTATCTTCCACTTCAATCGATGGTTAAAATGCATGTTCTTTTTTAGTTTTATACACCTTTATAGAAATGAGTTAACAACAGTGTAGCAGAAGTAAAACTAGAGCTTACTTAAATAAATCTTTAATTCAACACAATTAAGCATTAGGTAAAACAAATAGAATATCAGAGAATTGAGCTAGATTCAATGAAATTAAAATAAATACAAAGAAATAAAACATGTAATATTTCAAATATATGATTTATGACATTCTCTCCACTTATCTTTTTAAATTAAAATCATAATCTGCACTACAAGCCTGAACTTAGTTTATAACTAAATTCAGTGAAATAAAAATAAAATTATAGAAATGAAACATGTTATATTTATCTATAACAAACAATAAGAATTAACTTCCACAAAAATCTACCATAGTAAATAAGATGAAAACAAACTATTTTAAACTGTAAACAAACTCCCAGCTAAATATAATTGGTTTCTTAGAGACTAAAATAACTTACATTACACGTGAAGGTTGGACCAAAATAATTACCGTAGTTTGTCTTCTGTTCTTTAAATTGTGTATATGTGGACCTATAGATTTGGTGAAAATCACTGTTTACCCTTAAAGTAACTGGTTGTTTTGTCTTTTTGAAGTTCGTCTCCTATTCCAGCTAAAAATATAGTTTAATATTAAATTAGCTCAGTTTTATCTTAGATCTTTCAATTGTTTACATCTTTTTCAAACAATTTAAAGGGAAGCTAGATGGTATTAAACCCATATAAAAGTGCAAAACCTCAACAAAACTCAGAGAACCTTTAGTACCCCTCTCATTCACAAACTACTGTAACCAAAGGACGAGCTCCTCAACTGTTGGGTCATTGAGATTAGAGATTTGGTGTGCAATGCATATATTCTACGTTTACATTACTTGAATCAAATCCTTTTTGTTCTAGATTTATTTATATCGCCTCTAAACAACTCATTTTAAAAAGGTTGATGAAATTGAAAACATTACATTCTATATGCCGTAAACAAAATGTAAGTTATATTAAACTAACCTTCAAAACAATTAGGATTTATTCATTGTAAAGTAATTTTGTTGCTGTTTACAAAACAGTTAAGTAATGGAGATATATAAATGATCGTTTCAAATGTGGATTTAAATTATCAACATATATGTACGGATAATGAATGTTAGTAGATTTTCATTTCCACCTCAGCTATTCGTTTTATAACAAACCATTGTATTGTTGTATTTAAATTGTGTTTTGTCAATCCAAATTAATTAAAGAATCGTTCCGTCTGTATTTAACTTTTGAATTTTGTTTTGTTTAATGTTATACCGTTATTTTATACTAGGCTATCAGTGTCGAAATGATTAATTTTGCCAGATTCGTGTATCGATTTGTGACATAAAGATCTGAAATCATGTCTACAACTTGGGAATGCCTTCGGGTAAGATTTAGGTATGGGCTGGTCATTAAAAAATTAGTAAAGGTAGCAAAATTAAACTGTATTTAATAATTTAAAACTCTTGAGAGTAAGAAAATAAAAACAATAAAAACTAAAAACACTCTTTTTTGTTTTAGTTTATTAAACCCGATGTCCTGACGGCCACTGGCGTCATTGATATTGAATGCAGTAGGTGCTTACTGAGCTTTACTAGTATGTGATACATAAAACAATTCTTCGCTTTTATTTTCATAAATGTTTTAGCTCTAATCATCTTCAAGGTAGAAAATTGTTTTGCAACGCCTTCTCAAGAGAAGAATGATGGCACATTCAGCTATAATAGAAATTCAATTTGGGGTCTGATTTCAGCAGTACTGAAAGCAGATAAAGAGATAACAATTTTCGGATTTTTAGTTTTTCTGTTAAGAATTATTACTCAGGGTGAAATAATAAAACGTCTTCCAACACTTCCAACACATCTTGATATATTTATACTTACACTGTAACTATATACAAGACCGTAAGTATATACGAAAGGTGTATAATTGATGTTATGATTGCCATTATAACATCTTTCGTGTCTTGCACATGCTTTCAGTGTAATTGTAAATATATCAAGTATTGTTCTAAGACGATATATTTTCTTACCTGAGTAACAGCAACATCACGTATATTGCTAATCAAGAAGTCATTTAAGAAACCTATTAATAATTCTTATCAAACAATACTAATAACCATTATTAACGATTTAAGTTATTCTAAATTTAAAATTCAAAACACTAATATATTTTTGAATATTTTATGTTTGAACTTTATATTTTATATATTGTCCAAATATTAAAAAAAATTAATAAAAAATTTATTGGTGTTTTGAATTTTAAATTTAATAGAAGAATTATCAAGCCAATATTTAAGATTATCTGTACACGGTAAATATTTCAGTAAAAAAGTTATGGTTAGTTTAAAATTTTTGTTTTTAAAACATATATAAAATAACAATATATATATATATATATATATATAAAAGCAATAAGTATATATATATATATATATATATATATATATATATATATATATATATATATATATATATATATACGCTAATATGTATATTAGGGGTGCACATGTTTATATTTCATTAAATAAAAGTAGGTGACTTAAACCTGTTATCAAATTAATTTAATTTAAGCCACAATCATGAACTGATCTGTAAAAAGTACAAGTTTCTTACATGTACCGTGTACCATCTTGGAAACAAACGTTGAACACAAATTGTTCTTATCAAAATGCCTGTGGCTATATTTCTAACTTATATCTCACTCTTGAAGGGTGTTCAAAATACAATCGTCTCATTAATCGTAGTTTATGCAACGAGTGTAGGCCTGTTGTGAAGTCCTTTTTGAGATACAAGTTAAAAAAATGATAAAAAACACGAGCGACGCATGTTTAACATATCTCACGGGTGACATAAGGACTGCATACACTACTTTATCTACGACCGACTTAAATTTGGTAAATCATCGTATGGTAAATCACTTTGAACAGATATGTTGAAATTTTTGGCTATAGGTGGTCTCCCATTAAAAAACGTAGTCTCATAGAAGATGCTTGACCGAATCGCTGTTCTCACTCACATATGATCACATTTTTTTAAGTTAGGCACACAAGGAAACTAACCATATATAGCCATATGGTATATACCATATAACCATATAACTTATATGGGAATCGCTTAATTTTAGTGAATTTCCCCATAGGGAATACGCTATTACGGCAGTAGCCATGGTAAGACATAAGCCCATGACCATGTTACTTTTTCATTTTGAGGTCCCCAGAAGCCAAAAACATCATTCGTTCATTTTCATATATATGTATATATTATAAACAAACAAATTAATATTTGTAATTATTTTAATTGTCTTTACAGATTAAGGAGGAAAGCCAAAAATAGGTTTCCTATGTAAATCTTATGGCCAATAAAAAACCATGTATCTCACTTATTTATTGATATAACTTCGTAATATTTGGTATGTACATTCACTCGGTAGGGTTTAACTAATATTTGCTTACAACACCCATATGGCGGCAAACCTAACCATTGGTCTAGAACCCGAGTTTTAATGTGAACGTTTAAAGGGACGAGTTTGGATGTTGTAAATGTACATTGAACATTTGTTTTATTATGTTACTTGAGTTATTCTTGTTCTTGATTATTGCAACTGTCGTAAATAAATATTATTATAGTATTAAAATAACTTTTTGTTCACGTAATCTTATAAGTAGTTTACATCAAAGTCCAGGGCTTTAAAATAAAAAAAAAGTGAGTAGTATTTGACAAATGGGTAGTATAGAGGCCTACCTTGTCTATTTATTTTTGGTGTACACGGAGCTACAAAGCTGTGAGCGGGAGCGATCAAAGTGTTATGAGTATCCCTTTCGAAGTGAACCCATCAATGTCGAATATTGCGCTTCAGTTCAATTCCAAACATTAGAGGTGTTTCAGATTTGGAAAAAAGTAGAACATCCAAAGTATAACGGCTGTTTTTAAAATGAAAACATACAAAATTAACTTGTAGAAATATTACAAACAAACATTTAGGAAGGAAGAAGGGAATAATCTTTGAGTAAACCAGTTTACGACAGTGGCAGAGGTTTGGAATTGTTTTAAAACTTTCAGCTAACAAGCTTCTGCTGCAAATCAGCCGGAAGTAATGATTTAGTCTCGTCCCTGTCTGTCATTATTGGATTTACTCCATCCTCAGTTATTTATTTAGTGTACTAACACTTATTGCTTATAGCCGTTAGAACACGAAAAATCCAGTGTTCCTAAATATATTTCACTAGTGGCTTAAGGATGAATGCAATCGTTGCATCATCTACTATTATCTACGATCAACAATTTAATACGACACTCTATTAATTAGAGTGCAATTCATTTTCACCTTTAATAGCAACAGAAAGCTCAACACCTATGGTTTTACATTATACATTATGAACACTTAATGAACTTCAACTCATGCTGGATAAGCCAACTCACGTTTGAGGTTAGGCACAGGCTCAAATGTACGATTTGAATCGTAGTGGAACAATCGTCTGATGTTCTAATTGCGTATCTTCCATCATGACACGCTTTCGTCAAATTCCGCGCTCTTATTGGTTTAGAATCTGTACCGCAAGAGACTAATAAAATCATTAAAGTTACCTAATGCAAACTATTTCATACCTTATGCAACTATTTCGTATTTAGTTTAATAATCTACCTCTTTATGACGTGTTTAGTAATATTATTTTTTGCTCTTGGTGCACCGTTCGTAATCAACGTAACATACCAAATACGCAATAATACCAATCAATACTAATACAATATACAGGGTGTTCGGAAACTCTTTTCCGAAACTCCGTGTGATGATTCCTTGGATCGAAATGCCAAAAAAAGCTTAGGATCATGTGTCCTAAATGCTTTGTTAAGACGCTAGCCACCATTTTGTTTTTTAAACTTCATAATTTTTATTTCCGTAACTACTACCCGTTTACCCGTATACCGTTTTTTATTTCCGTAACTATTCGTGTAAGAATGTGTGTATTAAGTTTAAATTTGGCATGAATCTTTATAACATCGATGTTTATTTTCAGAAAAAGAATCATTTTTTTCTGATGCGAATTTTCAAAATGGTGGCCATTTTAAGTTTTTAAACTCAAATATCTCAAAACCAAAAAATAAACTTATGAAACACTTTGAAATAAACTTTAATGTTTTTCAAGTCACAATGATCAAATTGACCCGCATTTTCAACAATATTATCTCTTCTACCGGTTTGTAAACCAAATATTAAACCAAATATTATATATCTAGCTCGTTCAACGTAGTTTGATGTTTTAACAGTCCATGTGTTACGATGTTTATCAAAATTGTACAAGTTACAAAAAAGTTGATAAATTACATTATCTAACCATTGATAACAAGGTTGTAAGGATCTGGCAACCAATAACGGAGTAATTGGCAATTTTCTGCAGAAAAACATTGATTTTGCAAGATAAATCATGCGAATTATGGCCATTTTAATAATAATAAAAAACAATAACCCCATTATTTGTGGTCAGATACTTTCAAACGTGGTACCGTATCGTTGGTTAGATAATTCAATTTGTAAACTTTTTTGTTAACTGTACAAATTTGATAAAATTTACGGTTTTTACGATAACCGTTATTCGATAATTATTGAGGTCAATAATTTAAAATGGCCGCCATTTTGAAAATACACATTGGAAAAGAATTATTTTTTAATGGAAATGAAAATCAGTGTGATAAAGGTTCATGGAAAATGTTAACTTAATAAACCCATCCGTTACTTAAATAAAAATTAAGTGGAAAAACAAAATGGTGGATATTGGCTTAACGAAGCATTTTAGGACATATGTTCCTATGTACTTTTTTGTTCATTTTGATCCTAGGAATAACCACACAGATTTTTGGTAAGTAGTTTAAGAACAACCTATATTTTACAATGCAATTTGTATATTTTAATAGCTAGGGAATCCCTCCTCTCTAAGCTGTAATTTACCAATCTGTGTTCCTTTACTTTTATTTAGTATTATCATCTTTTTATTGAAATACTGAATGTATTTAATTATGTAGTGGCCAATAAAGATCCGATATGAGGTCTCAGTGAATGTCGTATCAGATTAAGGCACATTAATATCTGACATCAATAAATTTCAAAATAATCTAATTGGTAAACATAAACATTTTTTTAGAGGAATATTAAAAAATTTATCAAATTCATAAGGGCGCAGGAGGCGACAGATACCCTATTATAGTAAGGTTCACGAAAATAGTCCGATGGAAATTTTAACAGCTGTGCCCCCTCACCCTCTCTAGCCCTGTAATTTTGTCATTTGTAGTTATGCTTACCATGTGTAATAGTGTAATATCGTATATAAATATATTTTTTGGATAAATTTGGCAACAATGAATCAACTCTCATCGAACTATTTTCGTAAACCTTACTAAAGTTTTTGCCCTATACCATTAATGGTACTATTTTTCAAAAACTTTCAAATTTGAGTTGTTGGAGGAATTAATCATTTTGGAGCTCCTTCAACCAAATAAGGAAGTACAGTATGTTAAGTCCTACTTTTTCGACAAAGATGCAGGGCAAACGCTTGAGTGCCTCAGTAATAGGGATGGCCCTACAAGATCTCACACAATTAAAACTCTGCCCCCCCCCCCCTACACTACAAATGCCGTTTCCAGCCTCCCTCGTGGAGTTTTGACTCCCACGTTTATAACAAAATGATTTCGGAATTTTGCTTCTCTTAACAGTATTTATACAGAGTGCATTCAAATGAAAAGGGTTGGCATTTGCTTTTCCTATTACAAAAATTCGACTGTTACAACCTGAAAATACTTTAGTGGATGGAGATGTGGGCTTGTAGTGTATACACGATATTCAATTTTTTACATATACCACCCTTAAGTAACACTTAAAGTCCTTAAGTAAAATAAACATGACACGCATAATACGGTTTCTAATTTATTTTAGAACCGTAGCCAAAGGGGAGATTTTGTGTCAGTAATTTGGGTTATCGTCATGCCTGAGTTTATTGACAAAACTCTTAAAAGTACTTTTAATATTTATTTATTGAATCAATGTAGCAGATTTTTTTCTATTTTAATTAAAATATATATGTATAATTTGAAACTAAAATCATTCTAACAATCGTTATTGTTAAATAACAAAAGTAATAATGCATATATGTAAGAATAGAAACTTTTTATTTCGATATAAGGGATAGAAGTAACCTTAAAGAGCTTCATTGAAACGGATGCTGTATTGATGCAGAAAAATAAAACATAAACCCAAAATTAACTATCATTGAAATTCCTTTAAACCGTAATTGACTTGAAATCCACAGTTTTCATGTTCAAAATGTTCAGTGAGTCCATCAATTTAAATTTATTACAAAAGTAATTTTAATACATGTTTACAATAAACTATGCAAAGTAATACACTAATTACGCTGCACAAATACTAGTTATTATTGTGGGGTGTTTGTGTTATCAATATTTGTTTGTGCCGATAGTGAAACTCGTATATAACATTTAACTTGCACCCCATGAGACTTAACACTACAATTCGTCAATCATAATAATTAAGAGAATCTATCATATTTACACCATCCCATTTTTATGGGGTTTCGGTTTGTTTAAGTTTTTCCGTTATATTTATATTATCCTCTTAATATTGTAATACGAAATTTGGCACAAATATCCGACAAAATATCTCAATAAATATATCTTTGTGGCAGATCAGATTCCACTCACAATTTCAAAATAGCCTAAATTATTATGCATTCCTTTTTTAAACGAGATCACGGATGAAACTAAAAATATTCCAAAACTGAAAAGAAGACTACAGATACTCTTTTACTTTCTCCCCGTCTGTATAAGTTTTTCACCATAATTTAAGTTGTTGGTGGGCATAATCGTTTTGGAGCGCCCTAAACAAAAGCGTTGTGTAACACTGTTGTGTCGCAAAGCTCAAAAGAAAACATACACTTTTTGGGCTTTTATGACACATTTTTATTTGATTAATCTATATTTACATTTTCTGTAAAAAATTTTTCTAATTAAGTATTCTCTGGGTTAACGTACCCTAATTTATTACATTTTTAAGAGAAAAATAATAGAACGTGTTGAAACTAAGTTAAAATCATGTTAGTTAAATAGTGTTGTTTTTTAAAAGACATTATAAGAAGGTGCTATAATAAACAGTAAACATATATACGATGGAAAGAATTACTGACTTGCACATATTCTCTTGGGTTGAAAGTCGCAGACACACCTTTCAAAACACTGACATGCGAATTTGGTTACTATTTCAACAACTATAATCTCAGCTGTTGATTTCTCAGTCTCTCAAAACTGCTTACAAAAACTGTACTGGTCTGTGAAAAACAGTTCACAATCAACCCAACTCTAGACATGGAATGTCACGAATTGGCAGTAAGTTACAACTGAATGTCTGTAGCGAATTAACAGTGAGTTAAAACTGATCTTCTGCACCGAACTGAGTTGCAACTAACGGTTACAAATGATATTATATAAATAACTGACCGTTAGTTACAACTAACCGGTTGTAGCTTGCCGTGATTTACAACTAACAGTTACAATTGATCCTCTGAAACGAACTGACACGAGTTACAACTGATAGTTGCAACTGATCTTTTGTAGCGAACTGACCATTAGTTACAACTGATTTTTTCAATAGAAGACGTAAGGCGGTAAGAAGGGTGCTGGGGGGTGAGGAAGTTAAGTGTGAGATTGATATAAAAAATATAGAGACGGAGTTTACTGCCAACATAGGAACACCCAACCCGGTTGTTATTATTCCTCAAGGGGAAAGAGAGGGCACGGGACTTGACGAGGTGGAGGAAGGTCTAGACGTCACTAAAGAGATGGTACAGATGGGGATGAAGGGAATTAAAATTGACACAGCACCGGGACCGGACGGTGTTCTGATGAGGTCAATCCAGGATGAAAGGGCTCGTGAAATATTAGCTGTGATTTTTTCTCGAATTTTAAAAAGAAGATGGGCTCCACCGTGCTTCAAGAGAGCCAGAACGATCCTTATATACAAGAAAGGAGATAGGAAGGACATAAAGAATTGGCGGCCCATTACTGTTTTCCCCCTTTTGAGGAGGGTCCTTGAGAGAATTGTAGATAAACAGTTAAGATCACGAATCAATATCAATAAGCTCCAAAGAGGTTTCATGCCAATTACAGGCTGCCACATTAATGCATCAATACTAAATGGACTTCTAAGAAAAGCCAAGACAAGTAAGGAGAATTTTTGTGCCATATTTTTAGATATTTCACAGGCGTATAATAATGTCAGTCATTCTCAGGTGAGAGCTAAAATTGAGGAATCACACCTTCCTACCAAAACCAAAAGCCTCATCCTGGACCTAGTAGAGAACAATAACATTACCATTGAGTGTAATGGGCAATGCACACCCCAGATTGAAATGAAGCGTGGTTTACCACAGGGAGCGCCACTCTCGCCGATACTTTACAATTTCACCACGAATTCCATCTTTGATGAGCTGACGGAAGAAAATGTGGCCAACTCTTATGGTATGTCACTGTGCGAACGGCTCGAGTCCTTGACCATAATGGGCTTCGCAGATGACACGGTTCTCCTGGGAAAAGACGCCTCCCCTGCAAAGGCTCTATACGGAATGGCACGTTCAAAATTTGAAGATATGGGGCTCCCAATTCACCCTGGAAAAACTCAAATAATTAATATTGAAAAGGGGGAATTGAAGGGGAGGAAATTTGTCCTGGATGGAGTGGAGGTGAACAGCATTGATACCGAACAAGAGGTAAAATACCTCGGAATCAATTTCAAAGATGAAATTAGATTTGACCGTCAGTCTGTGATTAAGCTACTCAAGGACAAAATTGAAAGAGTTGTTAGCTCCCCTCTTCTAAAAAAAGACCAGAAGCTTAAAATTTTGCAATCTTATATTTGGCCATTTATAATCTATCCCTTGCAGACTGCCCCGCTTTTGCAGATTCCGGTGGGCTTCCTTACCGATCTTGACAAACTAATTAAATAAGCCTACAAAGAAATTATAAAGCTCCCTCGGGATATTCCTGACTCGGCTATCTACGCCCCAAAATCGGCCAGAGGCCTGGAAACATTTCGTGCGGAGTGGGAGGCGCCAATTCAACATTTCAATATTATTAGGAGACTTCAAAACACAAATGACGAGTTGGTGAAGGCGGCCAGAGATCTACAAATGGAACGGAAGAAATGCCTAGAAAGACTCAACATCAATGACGAACCGCGCCTGTCCGCTACCAAAATTAGACAAACAATGAGGAAAAGGGAGCTGGAAAAAAGGCAGAGTTTGCCTTTCAAGGGGACAAGTGTTGAGCTTATGTCAAAATCCGAGAAGACAAACAAATTCCTCACAATCAAGGAAGGCCTTTCCACGTCAGAATTCAGCGAATCGGTTAAGTTGATCACCAATTCCATTGCTGCTAGAGCAGTGCCCGGTAGATCGAGAGACGGATTCCAGTGCCGCAGATGTAGCACTGAGACAAACCCAACATTTGAGACCGTCCCTCACATCTTGGGCAAATGTGAATTTGGTGAACTCTTGCGTAATGAAAGACGCCACTGGATTCGACGCACACTGGCTGATGCTCTGAGAGTGCAGGGGCTTGAAGTCTTTGAGGAAGTACACTGTCTAGAGAAAAACGGGTCCCATCGTCGTGCTGATATTTTGGCCTTCGACAAAATAACCAGAAAGGGGGTGATTATTGATCCAACCGTTCGGTTTGAAGACAAGGCGGATCAACCCGAGATAGTACATCAAGAAAAATTAGCCATCTACAACCCCACGGTACCCTATTTCAAAGAACAGTACGGTCTTAGAGAGCTAAAGGTCATCGGCCTGATGGTGGGAGCACGGGGAACGATCCCGGAATTTTTCTTGAAGACAATGAAATCACTAAACATCCCCATAGGCATTGCTAAGGATGTAGCCCAGCATACCCTCCGAATGTCGATAAGGATTGTAAAGAACCACCTTTACGCACCAGCATAAACTCAATGCCAAGACAAAACACACCAACCATCCCCTTTAAACATTCGTTGGTTGACATGCCTCCAATTAAGATCACGTATTAAAGAATAAGAACAGCAATCGTGCATGGCTGGCATCCCCTGTCGTCTGGCAGCCCAGTGTCTACTGGAGGGGCTCACCGAAGAGTCATTTATTCTGTAGGGAACTAACTTTGAGTTGCAACTGACAGTTACAACTGATCATCTGTGGTGAACTGACCGTTAGTTACAACTGATTATATGTGGTGAACTGACCTTTAGTTACGACTGATTGTTTGGAGCGAACTGACCGTGAGCTACAACTGATCTACTGTGGCAAACTGACCGTTAGTTACAACTGATTATCTGTGGCAAACTGACCGTTAGTTACAACTGATTATCTGTGGTGAACTGACCGTTAGTTACGACTGATTATCTGGAGCGAACTGACCGTGAGCTACAACTGATCTTCTGTAGAAAACTGACCTGAGATGCAACTGACAGCTACAACTGATCTTCTTTAGCGAACTGACCTGAGATGCCACTAACAGTTAGTTACAACTGATCTTCTGTGGCGAACTGACCGTGAGTTGCAACTGACAGTTACAACTGATCCTCTTACCGTTTACCATCATTTACCATCCGGTGTCTTCTCCACAATCCAGGGATCGGGGAATCGTCAGCAATCTTCCTGAAGATTCTTCAGGGTCTTCTCGAAGTGAGCTCCGAGCCTATTCCAGTCTCAAGTGTTTAAATGTGTGGTCAGTAATGAATTCTGCAGTGGTGTAGTAAGGTCTGGTTGCTAGGTAAAGTTTTAGTTTACTATAGAAAGTGTCAAACTTGTCAATCGTTTTAAGATGGGCCGGAAGTAAGTTAAAAAAGTAAGAGCCAGAGTAGTAGGGACTGTTGTTGAATTTCTGCAGTCGGTGCTGTGGTAAGTTTATGTCAAATCTATTTCTTAGGTGGTAAGTGTGTTGTTCGGATCTCAAGGTAGGTATGGATTTTTTGGTAAGGATAATGGATTCAAACAGATACAGGGAGATTACTGTGAGGATATTGTACTTCTTAAAGATTTGCCTGCAGTGGTCAAAAGGCTGTAGTTGAAAAATCGTCCGAATTGTCTTCTTTTGGATGATAAGGATGCGCTCCATGTTTCTGGCTGTAGTTGAGCCCCATGCGGCCACTCCATAACGCAAGTGTGAGGTGAATAATGAATAGTAGGCTACTACTGCAGTGTGCTCATTTGTCATGGCTCTGATTCTCCTAATTACATAGAGTGCAGAAGATAACTTTCCACAGAGGTAGTCAACGTGGTCATGCCAGCTAAGATTTTGATCCAAGTAGACTCTCAGGAATTTGGTTGAAGATGATACAGGCATGTCCAGGCCCTGCCAGTAGTCATTAGTTGTGTTTTGGTTGTTCGGAGTAAAGTTAATAAGGACAGTTTTGGATTTGTTTATACTAAGTTTCATTGAGTTACACACCGATGTAGCTCTTTCCAGCGTTGAATTTATTAAATTACTATTATTGATGTGGTGGTTGACCGGCACTACTATTGTTGTGTCGTCAGCGAATAGGATACTTCTTATGCTACTGTCCAAGGATTCAGGAAGGCTATTGATGTAAATCAAAAATACAGAGGGCCAATAATCGAGCCTTGCGGAACGCCTCTGGTAGTTTCCCTTAAAGATGACTTGATGTTCATGACTGTGTTGTTTTGCTGATGTCCGATCTCAACGTATTGAAGCCTGTCCGTAAGGTAGTGTTCAATCCAGTGTTGGGCCTTGTCTGTGATGTTAAATTGTTGTAGCTTTCGCATAAATATGTTCCAGTCGAGATGGTCAAAGGCCTTTTGAAGGTCCAGGAAAATACCTGTCGCACTTCTCCTGCCTTCCCATATGTCGTTAATATCCTTACATAACTTAGCTAGTGCTGTGTTAGTACTGAACCCTTTTCTAAACCCGTGTTGACAAGGGGAAAGAAGATTATTTTCTTTCAGATGGGCTATCAGCTGGTTGTAAATAGCTCTTTCAAGGATTTTAGATATGGTAGGCAAGTTTGAAATGGGCCTACAGTTGTTGGGGTCTGACCTTTCTCCCTTTTTAAATACTGGGTAGATTTTTGCTATTTTCATTTTGCTTGGAACAATAGCCTGTTGAATGGAAGAATTTATAATATGGTGGACAGGTCTTAGCAGCTCATCGTTGCAGAATTTAACAATTTTCCCTGACAGATCATCGTACCCAGCCGAGTTGTTTGACTTTATGTTGTTGAAAAGCTTATCAAGTTCGGATACTGATATGGTTTTGAATGTTGTGAGTAGTGGCAGGCCCATGTTTGATTTCAATATTTGATTTGATTTCATCAATATTTGAATCAATATTTGAATATTTGATTTCAACTGAGGATGGGCGGAATACTGGTTCCCAATCCACTTTTTTGAGTAGGTTCTTCAATTCCTTAAGTTTCGCTTTAGAGAAGTTTCTGGCATATTTATATGTTGCCTGGTGGGGTTTATTTCTGTTTTTTATTTTGCAGACCAGAAAGTGGTGATCAGAAATTGTTGTGTCAAAGGCTGTAGTTTCAATTTCATTATTCCTTAAATTTGTGTAGCATCCATCTATGCTTGTAATTGTGGTAGGTGTTCTTCTGGTGATCGGGATCTGATATATGTGGCATCCATGCTCAGCCAAAGTGTCTTGGAGCTGCTTCACCCCCTGATCCTCTGGTTTTAAGATGTTAAAATTAGCATCACCCAATATAGGAAGTCTTTGGTGAGAATTTTTTTAGTAGGTTACCTAATGTATCCAGAAAAATCATCTCAGTTCCAGCAAGTGGTGATCGGTAGCAACCAATTAATATCAAGTTGTGATGTTTGTATCTGAGTTTAATTGCAATTGTCTCAAAATTTTGTTCATCAGGTTTACAGGGATCATCCAAATGCAATGTTTCAGTTGTGATAGGGAAATCTTCCTTCAAATACAGTGCAATACCTCCCCACATGTGCTGTGTTCGACAAAAATTTGGACCTAATTTGTAACCATTCAGGATTATGTTTCTTAAGCGAACTGACCGTTAGTTATAACTGATATTCTGTAGCGAACTAATTTTGAGTAACAACTGACAGTTACAAATGATCTTTTGAAGTGAACTAATTGTTCACCTGTAGGGAATTGCCCGTTGGCTCAAAAATCTATGTTTAGTAAAACAGAGAACACACACAAATTTATTTTTAGACTATACGTTAAATAAATTAATATGTTATACGTTTGGTAAAACAAAGAAATCGTTCAAACCGCGTTAAAACCAATCAGCGAGAATGATGAGACCAAATCATTACTTCTAGCCAATGTACAGCAGAAGCTGATCAGTTTTTGGACAATTTCGATCCTATGGTTCTGTCGTAAACTACAGTAGTTACTCTAAAATTATTCTCTTCATAATTTTTATGTGTGTACTTCTTCCAGGAGAAAAAGGTTTTAGATCATATTCATTAATAGAAAAACTTTCAAAATTATTAATATTATACGGTACTTTATACATCAATATCGAGGTTTTTATTTTCTTCATTCACCTTTAACTTAGGAGAATTTTTCAAAAGACTTTTCAAACACTTTGATGACTTCAACTTGCATCTGTCTAGCGGCATTCTTCCTATATCAGTGGGCAATGCACATAATGGCAACGAATCTATACAATATTCATTAAAATGGTAGATCGACAGTTGAAAGAATCAAATATTTTATCAAGAGAAACCCGTTTATTAATTTTATTGAAGTTAAGAAACTTATTTTAGTGATTTTTTCCCCGGAATCGTCAATAAGTACAATATAAATGCTGCAGATTTTTCCAATTTTACTTTTCATACTGTAAAGGAAATAACACCACTTGAATGAATGTTCAGCTAATACATTTTTAGGTTCAACCAATGTACAAAAATTAATAAATGAAATTTTTTAAGGCTAAAAATATTGTGAGTTATTACAGTTGTTTTCTATTACTCAAACAATTGAGACGGGTATGAAAGTAAGCCTAGTAGTGTTTAACAAACAAGCCATAAGATAAGCAAATTATTTTTAACACAATGTTCTTTAACAAAACATAATACCGCACACATAAGGTGTAAGTGTATTGAAAATAAGTTTTCCACAAACACGCTTGAGCGCTGTAGTAATAGAAATGGCCCTACAAGAGCTCACAATAAAAACTCTGCCCCCCCCCCCCCCCCCCCCCAACGTCCGGAACTACTCGACAAATGCCGTTTTCAGCCTCCCTCCATTTTGACTCCTATGTTTATCATACGACGATTTCTGAATATTTCCTCTCTTAAAAGTATTCAAAAAGAGTACATTCATATGAAAAGAGATGCCAAAACATGCACTTTTCCTTCAACAAAGATATGACTGTTAGAATACGAAAATAATCTCGACTCCTTTAAACCGGTTGGTGTGTCTGTTTATTTGCAATCACAATGCAAAAACTGAAAGTTTCGTTTGATTAAAGTAATGTACGCACAATACAGTCTTACTTGTATTGTGCGTACATTCGAATGAGCAACCCTGCATATTTTTTTAGAATAGGGGATTAATTTAGAGGTGGTTTTTTAAACTGGTGGAAAGGTCGTAAGCATCGTCGGAGTTCTGCCCGGGTTTATTATGATCACTTAATTAATATTTATTTATGGAAGTATTCGAGTATGGCGTTCCGAGATTATGCCGTGGTGGGTTGAAGTAGATCACCATTGTCACTTGTGTAAACAATATACATTTACATTGTAGTATAATACAATACAATAAGTAGTATAGTAGTTTAATAAATAGTATAATACAATATAGCTTTAATAACTGCCCTGTCACTTACACAACAATTGTCATAATACATCTTATAATAAGTGTAAGGCAACGAGTAATGTTCAAGTACAATAAGTAAGGCTATGAAAAATCACAATACCGTAATTCCGACATCAAAAGGATTTCAAACTACTGTAAAAAGACTTGAAAGTTTTTATTAAAGACTATACAAATTTACGAATTAAAATATAAACGTATTTCGAGGTGGGGTTGACAAACCCGTTAACGACGCACATTGTCAAGCATGAGCCCCAAACTATGCGTCCGTAAGGAGAACATCTGGCTTACCTCACCTCATTACTTGGATTCTTAGGATGTCTTCGAATAATGAGCTTTTCTATGTACTTTGGTGTTGTGGTGTGTACTTTGTTATATAAGTTGTATATATAGTGGTGTATAAGTTATATAGTGGTGTATAAGTTGTTAGCTACAATTTTACATCACCCAAAACAAAACTCAGTAAGAGGGGTCATAGTAAGAATCAGTATGACTGAGATATAAAAATATTTCAAAATGTAATGCAAAAAATATGGTTCCTTAACTTTTATTAGGTTAAAGTTTCTCATCATCTTATGTGTCCAAAAGATGGCTAAATTTTTTCGTTGTCCTCTAATATTTTCCTGGAATCCAATAATTTCAGAGGTCACACACTTTAAAATTTTAATACGATTCAAAGTCATCTTAAATTTAATTGAGGGTTTATTCAATTAATTTAGTATCCAACGAAAAATCGTTCAGCGGACATTGCTGACTTTCTCTTACAGTCAAATAAAATTTATATAAACAATCAAAATTATCACATCGCTGAGTTGGCAAATGACTTTGTCGCATGTATCATGACATTTTTAGTCTCCAAGGGGTCTACGTACTAATTTCGACTTCGTTTAATACCACCAATCGCGGCAATCCAATTAACCTTGATGCGAATCTTATTCTGAAATTATTCAGACTAACACTATGATAATTTTATATCCTCAAATTTAAATAGCTCAATTGATTAGTGAAGATAATAATTTTTTTACAATATATTTAGGTTTAAGTTAAACTTTTTGAAGATTTTTAAGCATACTTATGAATGTTGAGAAGACCGCTGAAATTGGTTTAGAGAACCTAAAATAATTCAGGAAACTACAACAGACTTTAGTCAACTGTTGAGATGGGGTTGAGCATGAAGTTATAAAACGTTTAAGGAATCATCCCTTACACATATTTAAATAAAGCCATTGTTGTAAAAAAATATATAAATCATTTTCCAATATAATATCATTGGAGTTTACCATTTCTGGACAGATTTGCCAAAGGGTGATTTTATTTTTTAATTAACTGCCACTAAAAACTATCCTGAAAAGCTGCCTAAAGTTCTACAGCATTGCGCCATTAAGACTATGAACAAGGCGAATAGACTTTTGAATTGTTGCTGTGCTGTGCGGTGTTAGGGCGGTGATTTGGTAAGTGAATGAAGGAAACGAGCCACTATTGATTTAGAGTAATATAACTCGTTTTGTTAAAGATGTAATTTTGGGGCTAGGGATAAAAAATCATGATTACGGGAATACAACGAAAGAGTTACCTGATAATTCCCCCTTATTTGATCCTCTCATACAAACAATAATATGCCTCAAAAAAAAATTAACCTATTATTTTGTTATTCAGACTGTCTCGCTACCCGGTTGGCGGGTTGAACTCCGATTTCAGAGATCACGGGTTTGATTATTATACAGTGGTACACGATTTGAGGTGCGATTTTTACAAAGTCAAATAACCAAACAGAGATATTCACAACAATTTCCCTACTTACAGCAAAAAATAGGACTTCTTTTATCCGACTATATTTTAATTATTGTAAGTTATTTAAATCATTTTGCCTGGAACGGTGAAAAAATTTGGTT
Source organism: Neoaliturus tenellus (assembly GCA_030545055.2). Classification (NCBI taxonomy): domain Eukaryota; kingdom Metazoa; phylum Arthropoda; class Insecta; order Hemiptera; family Cicadellidae; genus Neoaliturus; species Neoaliturus tenellus. Next base: position 38,114,851 of record CM061535.1, read on the forward strand.
TTCCGCATTGAAGTGAAGCGCAACACTGTTTACACACATTTACGCTGAGCGTTATTTGATCACATGAATACTGGAACAGTTGTTATATATTCAGTGTAGTTTGGTTAGGCAGATTCGCAGCAGGCTGCACCATCATTGATGTGGGAGTAATGTCAAATTATGGGAACGTTACAGTAATGCTATAAATGCTGTACGATTGTATACCTGCTATAAAAGTGATATCGACACGAATATCACTAACATGTATTTGATTTCATTGATTTATTGTTGTTCAGATTAACTGATTCTTTTTAATGATTGTTTTCCCACTTCAAGCTCGAACATTGTTAGTAACCGGGAATAAACTGCGTCTTTTAGTAAACATATCTTGACATATCTTGTTTGGTTGGTAAACAAACCAAATTTTTGGACTTAATATTTTCAAGAATCTGGAGCCAACTCTCAAGATCAATTTTTATGATTTCAACTGTTAAGTTTTGATAACGCTTTAGAATTCAAAAACCATAAACTATTTAGTGGATTTCTTTCCAAATTTTTAAAACTCCCTTTCCACCGACAGTAGTGTGTTTTGGTCACTTTTAAAACCGGCCACGTGCCCACCGGGCCACGTGCCGCGGCAGCTGGCGCCAGCTGCCATGTCACATAGCTTCCGGTGGGGGTTAGAGGGTATATATGAGATGCTGTAGTTATATTTTATGCCATATAGGTTGGGGTGGAGATGGCGATAGTGTTGGCGTTAGGGTGAAGTGAATTTGCGCATAAAATTAAAATTAAAAGTTAGTTCAAAATTGAAATTCGTCGGTGTTAACGAAACTCTAACAGTTGAAGAAAAATTAAGAGTTAGTTTAAAATTGAAATTCAAACTTATAACTGAGATGCGGAAAATATGTCAAGGTCATCCAGAGTAAGTTTTAAAAAATTCTATCCAACTATCACCAGAAATAGTTTTAAGTTGAAGTAGTTGGTGATAGCGGGATAATTGATTCGTGCCATGGGAGAGGTGTTTATCGTTTGAAAGTTGGCGATCGAATGAGAAGAGCCGCCTAGGGAGAGGGGTTATAAAACGGCAACCTTCCCCCCCCCACCCCTTCCCCCACTCCTTTAGATCAATAACCGGTCGCCAACTCTATGTGGTAAAACTGAACCAGACATGGCGGCTGCCATGGATAATTCTAACCTCAAACCTTAGTTTTGCATTGGTGAGCATGAGCCACCCCCACTCCTTTACCTTTCTTTTATATTTTTAAAACCGAACAGATGTTCGGGCAGGTGTTGGGGGCAGAAATGTTAAAATATTGGGGTGGAGATGGCAATAGCGTTGGCGGTCGGTTGAACTGAATTTGCGAATAAAGTAACTAGGGTTGAACTAAAAGTATACATAAATTAAAAGTTAGTTGAAAACTGAAATTTGACGGTGTTAACAAAACTCTTAATAGTTGAACAAAACTAAAAGTTAGTTTAAAACTGAAATTCAAATTTATAAATAGGATCTGGAAAGTATGTCAAGGTCATCCAGAGTAAGTTTTAAAAAAGCCTACCCAACTACCACCAGAAATAGTTCTAAGTTGAACTAGTTGGTGATAGTAGGATAGGTTGAAGTAACTTTTGAATTTTATTAGTGAACATACAATTAATGTGCAACAGCAGAGTTTAAACAAGTTGAACTTTTGTGATGAATTACAGAGTTGTAAATGCAAACACCGACGACGATGAGAAGGTAAATGCAGAGTCCCCAGATGATGTATTTGAAAAGCTTGAACAAATGTAACATTTCAAGTTGGTTTTCCCGTTCCATTTCCAATCGTTTAATTTCCAATTTCAATTTATCCTCTTCCATTCTAGTTACGAAGGGAACTTCATCCATCATATCCATCATGATTGTGTTAGTGTTTGAAATTTTAGTGATGTTGATAGTTCAGAAGTCGAAGACGGAATAAGAAGTGAAAGGGAGAAATGTTAGTTAAATAAAGAAGTGGTGGGGGGAAGGATGAATTACAAAGAAGTGGTGGGGGAAAGACGTTGCTCTTCATTATTACCATCAGTAGTGTCAGATGGTGCAGGAGTTAGATTTAGTAAACTGTCTTCGTCTAAACTTTCAACCTTATCACAAATAGGACAATCGTATGTTATTTCCAAATTCATTTTGATGGTTGTAAAATTATCTACAAGTTCTTGTAAAATATTAAAAATGTCTTGTAACTCTTCTTTAGAGTTTATTTCAAAACTAGAATTCATTCGGGCCAATGGAGAGTTGTTCATTGTTGGAGAGTCGGTGATGGTATGAGGATCGGCGCATAGGGAGGGGGCTTATATAATGGTGACCTTGAGCAGGCGTCTAGGGAGGGGGGCTGTCTAGGGAGGGGGCTTTTATATGGGGAACCTTGAGCTTATGATTGAATAAAATGTTTAGTTCTTCTTCTTCGTCTTTTAATTCAATTATTTGAACCGAAGTAGTTGTTTCATCCTTTTCACTCGATGAAGAAAACAATTCACCAGGATTTAAATATTGAACTACAATTCTGAACCATCTTATAGGATATTCGTCAATGATAGAAAGTAAGTTTTGAAACAATTCTTCCATCTCTTCCCTGTCAGTTATTATATGTTCAAACTTGATAAATTTGTTTTCCATGTTGTTAGTTAGAGTGTTGGAAGTGGAATGATTTAATATTATATAAGAATTAGAACTAGTGGTGGGGGGAAATCTCAAGGTCATCCAAATGAAGTTTTAAAAAAGAGTGTAAAACTGAAATTACACATTTGATGGTTCTACAGGATCGGAATACCAATCTGATCTGTATTTACATCTTTTTATCATATGTGTACAAAAATCATCTTGATGAGAATTGGTGCGTTGACAATGAGCAAGATCTAGAGGGTGAAATTTGAAACATCTTTGAGGACAACATGTATGAAAATATCTTGATTTGTAAAATTTGAAAGTTCGCAATTCCGGTGGTGGTAGTTGTTTTGTTTTGCATTTGCAATAACAAGATCCGAAGAATTCACATTTAGTACAAGCTAACCCATCCACCATCATTGGTCCTAAATCTGTACACTGTTGTTCACAACAGTAACGAGGTTTGTACTTGTATTTTTGCTCTTCCATGTTGACGCTGCGGAGTCCAGTGAAAGAATAAGAGTGTATAGTGTTCAATAGTGAGTTTTATGTACTGTGAAAAGTGGTAGGGGTAATTTCAAGGTCATCCAAATGGAGTTTTAAAAAATTATACCTTACAAGTGTAAGGATTATTAAAATTTAGGAAGTTTGTTTCTCTTTGTTTTCTTCAGACTTTTTCTCTCTCTCCGCCTTAGCCATAGCAACAAGTTCTTCTGTTGATAATGAATGTACTTCAGGAAATTTTAAAATTAATTTAGCTTGATATCCTTCTTTAGTTAATACATCTAAATCTTGGGTCATTTGTTCAACGGTGTTGTAGTCTTTTCCATAGATTTTTCCATCAAGTTGAATCATCATTCTGTACAACATTTTCTTAAATAGGTCTTGTCGTGGTGAGAGCTAAGAAGCGAATGATTATTTATACAAGTATCACATCCTTTTTATTAACTCACATTGATCACGTGATTCTTTAGTTGTAGCTTTGTCTGTCAAAAGTTATTCAACATTGGTAATACTTTTGGAACTTGATGTTATGTTGACCAGTTGGCGATGAAGAAGTTGTAGGTTGTGTAGAAATAAATATTTCATCATCGCAATATTTTGTTTTAGTGAACATCCTTGTATTAGTAGCACTAACATCAACAGTTAAGTGATAACCACCGGTAAGTAAAACTCGCATTTCGTTAGTTAAATCTTCAAGTTGTTCAAAAGTAGTTATGGTGTTGGTATCATAAGATGCACACTTAACCTTTAGGGACATGTTGCAGTTTTATATTCAGGGATTAAGAGCGAGATGTGTACGGTATGAAAGGTAGCAGTAGACTGATGAATTTTGCAAGTACATTTCCCCTTTTATAATTATACAAAATTGGGTCAAGGTCATCCTGTGGAATTTTTAAAAAAAGCAACATATTGTAATGTACAAAGACATTACAATATGTTGCTTTTTTTATTTTTATTTTTTGTTTTGTTTTATATCATATTTATTGAAAAAACAAATACAAAGAAATATTTACAATGTTATGTACAAATTAATCAGTAGTAGGTGTTACATGAATTGTAAGTTCAGTAGAGTTGTTTCCACTGGGTCCATGTGATACCAAATAGAGTGCGCCGGGTTGAATTATACGAAGATCTTCATTTTGAAGTAGTTGTACGAAGCGCTTTGGTAAGAAGATCTGAAATTTTGCTTCATCACCAATTGTATAAGGTGCCTCGCTCAAAGTGCAATTTATAGCATCACCTACTGAAGTTTCCATTTTCTTAATAGTATGAATGATGTAGTGTTTTTCTTCTTTTAGTTCAGAACATTTCTTCGTAGGTAGAATTGATGATTTAGAATGAGCGTTGAACTGATCAACTAAACTTTGAAGTAAGTTCTGTGATGCCATATTGATGTTGTTGTTAATCTTCTTGTTAATAAGAATGTCCGTCGGAGATGTTGTCTCTTCGGAGGTTTGAGTAATACTCATGCTGTGTCATGGTAGCGCTCTCACTTTTATAATCGACACTACCCCCACCACTGACACTACCCCCACCAGTTTGTTGAAGGAAATTATTCAAGCGGTAGGCATTCTTTAAAGCGCACTGCGACCTTCGATGTTTAAAACTTTTTGATGAAATACAAAGTTCGTTGAAGTAGCATTGGAAATCTTTATCAATTATTGCATTAATCACTTCGTTGCTTGTAAATGATTGTATCCAATTTGCTTTTTCCAATCCCCTTGTGTAGATAATTTTAAACTCTTTGCAATAATGATTCATAATGTGCGGCATCATGTTATAATTAATGAAACCTTCATCCCATCTTAAGTTGTGAAAATGTTTGTTCAACCATTTGTTTGTAACTTTCGCTTTAGTTGTTAGTCTATTAAATGGTACTGGAGGTTTGAACAAATAATGATAAACTACTGATGTGTTCATGTCCAAGATTACTAATTCTTTAATAATAAAATTACCATCATTTCCTCGGAAAGCTTGAAATTCAATTATACCTCTTTTAACTTCCATTATATGTGGCGCATTAGAAAACGAAACCCGTTTATTCATGATGAAGTCTTACTAACAACTGACTTAAAAATTGAATGAGCCGATGTTTATAACAGACAGGATTGTTCTTCTTCTTTCACTTCTTGTGCCACTTCATCAATATTAAAATTGGTGTGATAGTTGTTTAATTGTCTCCACATTTCAACTTCTTGAGGTATTCTATTAAAGATTGAAGTATCCACGGGACCGTATAAAATTGGAACAAAAGGTTTTTTGTCCAATGTATCAATTAGATAGTCTTTAATTATTGCACTTGAAAATATTAGTTGTTTCAAATATCTGGTGACGGGACCGGTAGTACAACTTAAAGTATAAAATTCTTCTTTAGTGAAATATAATTTAACATTATGTGTAGTTAAATCTCTGAAGCGAACAATTTGTCCTCCACGATGTTTTACTATATCAACTTCAATATTTGATTCCAATAAACTTAATCTTGTTCTTCTTCCAAATGTGTTGTTACTTAAATAGCACTCCAAAAGATGTAAATGTTTCATGAGAGATTCCCAAGTAATTTCACTGAAAGTAACCATTTTGTTTCCATGATTTAAAATAACAATTGGTGAATAATCCATTGATTTTAAAATTCCAACTGATATACTTTTTGTCATGCATGAAGAAATTGGGTAGATAATCCGAAGAAATACTTCTGTTAAAATATTGGTTGTAATGTTAACTTCAACCTTCTTCCTTTTTACTTCTTTTTCAGCTTTTTCTTCTTCTCTCTTCTTATGTTTGTTGAATTTTAGGAACTCGTCCATTTCTCGTTCAACTTGTTTTTCTATATCTGAACTATTATCATCCATTAGAGGTGTATTTTCTTCTCCGTTAGTAGAATTCATCTTGCGAATGATGTTTCCCATACGACGGTTGAAGATAGAATGAAGTTTCTACTAATTATTTTCTCGCTTTTATATTTTTCGTAAATCCTTGAAATTTATACAATTACATAATTGTTTGTTTTGAACTTGTCTTTCACAAATGAAATTCTAACCTCAAAAATTAAAGCAGATAATTCTAACCTCAAAAATTTGCAGTTGTTGTACAATTCTTCTTAAAGTACATTCTTCACAATTCCGGTCAGCGGTGTGTAAGTAACTATTTTATCATGTAGAATTAGACAGTATGCCGAAGTTCCATCCGCTACTGGTTCTTCAAATTCCATTTCAATTTTTATATCCACACTTGATGATTTTACCGATTCATTTTGTTTTGAACAATCGATTACAATTATTGGAGCCTTGGAATAATACTGGTCAGGTGATAATAGTGGTGTATTAGTCTTTCCATAATATGACGATTGAAATCTTGCATACATATCGTATAAAATAGAAAAACGTTTTTTGCTGAACATGACATTCAAATTGTCATAGGGAAAGAATTGAGAGTTTAGGAAAACTTTACAATTCTTTATTTTACAGTGATCAAATTGACCAGCATTTGCAGTGATAACATCTTTTCGCTTAGTTTGAAAACCGAGTATTATGTACCTTGCTCGTTCCAAGTAAGTTGATGTCTTGACGGTCCATGTTTGTCGTTCTGTCTGAGGTAGTGTAGGGTATTCATGAAATTCCCAACTTCGGAATGGCATCACAATATCACGGTCAGATTTCAACTTTCTCAATAATAGGATTCTATGTTCATCAGCCAATCTTACATGAGGTACTCTCCAAACAACTTTATCCAACTGTAGTTGCCATTCCAGTTTATCTTCCGTAGTTGCAGGGTCTGCAAGTATCAAGTCCTTATTAGTTGAAGATCTGAGTAATACTAATTCTTGTTTGACATTTATTATTACCCGTTTGTAATCTTCAGCGAATCCCAAAAGCAATCGTAAAGGTACATGAAAATCAAAGTGACCGTTGGAAGCTGGTGTTATAGTGTCTTTATCGGGGGCAACCCATCCGGCGGTGACTATTGAATTCTTCTCATGCGGTGTTAATGATGTTAATCCTTTCAATGTCGTTGTTAAACCAACCTTTTTTGTTGAATCAACCGTCACCCCTGATATTTCATATCTTATTTCATCAAAAAGATATGCCATCGGGTTATTTATAAAAGGAACTGTTGAAGCAGTTTTTCCATCCAATTTTAATACCCGTCCTTCGATGTACAAGTAACTTTCACACGGTAAAGTGTAAATATCTTGTTGTTGAATGGGGATCCTTATTTCATCGTTATTGTTTAATTTTGATGAAGTGTAAGGGTTGTGCGTGTGATATTCCTTCTCCCATAGTGTTTCGTCGAACGTTGGTCCTTGAGATATATCCAGGATATCCATCGCTGTTAAGTTTCAATCCAATCTTCTGTAGAAAACGAATGTTGTCCGATGTTAACTCTTCCAATGTTGAGGAGCTACTGAGCTCCCGACTCTTCCGTTGCGGTTTAAATGATAATCCCATGTTGACTTTTATGTTGCTGCTCTGATGTGTATCCGTATAGTAATTGTTTCTCCTCTAAAGTCAACACTATGACCGTCTTGATCCAATATGTTCAGTACGATGTCTGAAATGAAACTGGTGTTTAACGGTAGGTATATCAAGTTTTGTGGCTTCTCAACAATTTTAAAACCGGGAGCCACTGTTGGATAAAATGTATGTAAAATATGTTGATTAACTCCATCTCTATACGATCCGTGTATAATGTTGCACGTGACATCGATACTATTTACTTTCAATATTGTTACAGTTGAATCACCTGAATGAGTAGTTCCAGGAGTTAAGATTTTCTTTTTTGTATCTGTAAATCCAAGTAAACTGCCAATCGACTGTTCCAAGCTGACATCAATATAATATTTTGAAGTTATTTCTGCTTTTAAAGTATTATTGTTTCCTTTAACGGTAATATTGTCTTCTCCGAGTTGTTTCTGTAATAATTGGTTTATATCATCAATTTCATAAGCTCCAGTAGGAAATGTAATTATTTTTAATTCTGAGTATTTTCCTGTAGCATCCTTAGTTTCATAATAATGTAGTAAATTATTCTTCCCTTCCGTAACATTGGGAATTGAGTTGTAGGTAGTCAAATCAAGTAATGCCGCTTCCCATAATCGTTCCTTGGATAGACGCAATGCTGGGAACAGCGTACTTTTCAATGTGGATGAATTTCCACTCAATGACACTGTATACGATGACATCTTAAAGCTGACTGACACTTTTCGCTAGAAACTCCAAACATAAATGCCCACATATTTCAGTATTGTTAGGTTGTTCTTTTTTGTAATTGTAAAAAATGTTTTTTGAGTTTCGAAAATAATGTTGAAGTTCTTTTGGCGGTGGTAGATTGCCAAAACTGTCAAAGTAGTAAACGGTTTGTCCAAGCTTTTTATAGCATACCCAATGAGTACCTGGACCATAGGTGGAATCCAAATTTACTATTCCAGTTTCATTTTTCCATATTTTAGTTGGTAATGCATCTTTCATAAAAACTCCTCGAAAGAATGGTATTTTCAAACATTTCACATAATCATTTAACTGATGATTTGTTAAGGCTTTATTTGGAATTATCAATTGACTCTTCTTATTTAGTACACACGGTATGGTCTTAGGTATAAACCTGCTCCGTTTTTTACCATTTGCCAAACAGAAGTCTTCTTTACATTTGGCTTATGAGTTCTACGACGTCCTTTTTTAATGTTTCCACCTCTTTTGGGAGCGCCTTTCTTTGCAGGTCTTCCTCTGCGACGTTTTCCACCACCTAACTTTGCTTTCGTCTTCATGGCTGTAGTTACTGCCCAAGCCGATGCTTTTTCTGCAATACTTGCGTCACTTGATTTTACTCTTTGCCAAGCTTTTTCCGCTAGAATTTTATCTGCTATTGATCTATTTGTTGAATCTTTATACTTTGAATATGCTATATCGTGTTCCTTGCAAGCTTGATCTAATTTATTAATTCCAGGATCTCCTCTTGCTAAACGCTTTGCCAACTTAGTTCCAGGTCCACAATATTGATAACCTCCGGGCAGATGTAATTCGTATGGTAAAGCGTCTATTGTTCGATTTACAACAGCACCAACTGGAATCCGTCTAAGCAGGGATAATGCAGCTGATGTTATACCACGTCCTCTCTTGCCGCTGTCTTGACGATGACTGAGCGATACGGTCTTCATTATGTTGTCTTATATAACTGGCGTGTTTACTCCACGAGATACTTTACACAAATGAATAACTTGTGCAAAATCTTTTATATTTAAAGACTTAGTTATTCAAATTAATTATATATTGATTTATAATTCTATTTTTAATCCAAGCTTCCCGTTCATCGGGTTGAATTATCACATGACTCGTTGTACTAGCTATATGATTATGGGTATCAATAAGTAAATTGCCAACTATTCTTATTAAACAATCTAAATTTACAGCATCTTTTGGATGTTGAGGATCATGTAATTGCATAATACGTTTATCATTACATGTGTAAGCTGTTGAATCACTTTTTGATGTTTTTATGACTTGTCCAATAGTAGCAGCATCATTTGAATCTTCACCTGGTAAAATATTAATTATTTTCTTCATCTTTGCATCATATTTAGTCCCAAAGTGTTTATCCCAAGTTATTGTTTGTTTCATTGTAACACAATCATTTTCTTCGTAACCAGGATAAATATCTTTTATTCTTCTATTACGACCATTGTATGTACCTAATGTACCACCAGTAGCAATTAATGTTTGCACCATTAGAGGTACATCTGTATCTTTTATACCAAATCTTCCATTTGTTATTGTTTTACGTCCTGCATCCCATTTATCATTATTTCCTTGCATTAAATTAAACTTTTCATTTCCATGTATAAATTTATCTCCCTGCTTTAACACGGCATCTTCATGTTTTACAAAATTGGATGTTTCCTTTTTTAATTCTTTAGATAATTGTTCCATAGTAACAGCATCTTTTGGTTGAGAACCAAACTTTACATTTGTCAATGTTTTACCATGACAATCAATTCCATTAACATCTTGTAAAATACAGTTGTCCTTGATGTATTTTAGGTTTACAGCATCACCGTCTTCCTTTGGGTATCCAATGTCATTTATAATAAATTTATAAAAAGAATATCCATGTTCAGTTTTTTCCGGTATTATAGAATGTAAATATTCTTTATTAACTGAATCTTTATCATTTTTGGGATTTCCCACGTTGGTTATTCTATAATTTCCAGCATCATATGTTTGTCCATCTTTTAAGTTGTTACCCCATTGCAATTTTAAAGTATTTGAAAGTTCAGATGATAAGTACTCTTTAGTAATTGCATCAGAACCTTCAGTTGGTTTACCAACATTAATTAATCTATGTGATTTAACATCGTAAGTATTCTTATGTAATTTCAATGATGTTGAAGTAGCTTCTTTTACTGTCTTCAAATTTGCTCCATCAGTATCTTCTTCTGGATCTTTAACTAGTTTTAAACGTTTATTACTTATGCTATAGTCACCTTCAGGTGTTTGCGGTAATCCACTTCTTTTTCTGTCTTCTCCAACTTGTACTCCTAACGCGGAGTACCGTCCGAACTTGTCGACGCTCATGTTAGAACTGATACGTCTTACGCTTGCAACTCTTTTATATCCGCGGACAATTATACAACTATACCACGATTCCTAAGTTCATCAACTAGAGCCACCCATTCATTATTCAAACCCGTATGACCGGCTTCCATGGCTTCATGCAATAGTCTCATTCGGTCAACCAATTTATTGATGTCGTTGTAGTAAATCACATTTGTATTGTATAGATTTTTCATCAATCCTTTACCAGAGGTTGAAGTATCTCCTTTACTCTTTTTACCATGTTGTTCAAGAAGTGATAAATCCATAAGTGATAAAGATTTTCTTTTCAGTGGTTGTCTCACCGCTGGAGCAGTACGTAATGTGGGCAATTTTCGTGGAGGAAACAACTTTTTTATAACAATGTTATATTTTGTTGCACGTGAACGATTAATCATTGCATCCTTTAAGTAGTTTCTCTTATGAGCGTTAGTATTTTGTAAAATCTCTTTAAAAACACTTAAATCTTTGGATGAATATCTTAGTGGTATATTTTTAAAAATTAATTCATATAATCCTTTTGTTCCTTTATATCTATGCTCACCAATAATGATGTAATCGTCTTGAGTTATTTCAAGCTTTGAATCACCAATCTTTAATTCATTCCCATCAATTCTTGCTCCGTATATGTGTGATCTACTCAAATTCGGGTTTGATTTCATGTCATGTAGCATTTTCATTATATATTTTCTTCCAAGAGGTCCATGTTGTAATATATCGCTACTCAATTGAGTTAAATTTGGAATAGATTGTTCAGCTTCAGGTATTGGCTGTTCTTCTCCCTTTTCAACAATTGGTTCTTCTTCTTCTTTTGCTTCTTCTTGCTCACTAGCACTTGTGTATGAATCATCATCTTCTTCTTTTTTTAATGCTTGTACTTCTTGTTTAGAAACTGGTAGTAAAACATCTCCTTCATAACGAGGTTTAGAAATAGTTTCTGATATCTGTTTTAAAGGTTCCGTAATAGGTTTAAATGTAGTCTCTAGAAATTCTTCTCTTTCACTTAAACCCATCCTCAATGCACGATTCTTCATCCTAATAGAATCACTGAGTGATTTTATTTCTTTTAATAGTTTTTCTTGATTCACCATGTTTACACTGTGAAGTTCAACGTGTAACTAGATGTAGCATCGGTAGTTCAACGCATAAATACAAATTTATCCAACCCTATACGATATCTACCATTTTTAATATCTTCTTCCTTCATAATAACGAGAAAGCTATATTTCTCATTCCATGCTTTGCCACACATCTCTTTAAATTTTTCAAATGGCATATCCGCATTTACATGATCATTATATATATGCTTTAAATTTGTTTCATCTTGCTTGAAGATGATCAACATATTTGCATTGTCTCTTATAAGTTGTTTTGGAATTTTACTGTATGTTTGACCAATGTAAATGCTATCAATATTATGATGTCTTCCCATAGCAAAATAATTCCTTATTGTGTCATGATTTTCACAAGAAACATCGTCAAATATAAAAATAGAAAATGGTTTTGCTTCATTTGGTTGCATAATTGTTTCACTGGCATTAAACTTGTAAAAATTTACTTCAGGTACACTTGCAAGTACTTTATCCAATAATTGATATTTTGGTTGTTGCAATGATTTTGAAAAAATGTATATATTGTTAAAACGCAATCCTTTAGGATTAGTTATAAGGTTAAAAACAACATTAGTTTTTCCACAATTTGAAGGACCAGTTATTAGACACCTTATCGTATTTGGTAGTAATTCACCATGTTTTCCATAATTTAACTTATCATTGTCAACTGTCAATTCATCAATGTTATTGATATTAAATCGATCTTTTTGTTGTACAATCTCCATCTTGTATAAAGGTTAAACACACAATGAGCTATTAAACAACTATACTAAGTCTTTTGAAGGAATCCAAGAGTCTTCACTTTTATCAAACCCTAACCACCGGACTTTAACCATATCCTTTTTTCTTTGTAAAATCTTCTCGACAAGATATACATCACCAACTGTTGATTTCAACAATTCGTGTCCGTAGAATCCACCTTGAAGTAATTCACCCTTGTTATCCTTTAATAAATAGGTTTCAGGTATAGTTGGTTGCACTTTATAAATTGTAAATACTTCATTAGTCCAATTTGGTAGATATCTTTTACTAAATACACCTTTGTATTTGCTTATACGAACTTTATCGTTGACCTTGAACTTCTTTGGTTGCAATTTTTCTAATTTCGGTGTTGTATTATTTTTAATGCGTTGTAATACAATTTTCGCATTAGCACTGTTTACCTGGATAGGTTTCATTCCAATGGTACGATGATATTTGTTGTTATACTGTTTTATAAGTTGTGGTAATATGTCATACCACACATATGATCCTCGTTTTGAAAATTGTTTATACATCGCACCTTTCAATGTTCTATTGAATCTTTCAATTATTGAAGCTTTAACTTCAGAATTTGTAGAATAATGATTTATTTGATATTTCTTCATCAAAGCTCTAAAGTCTTTATTAAAATATTCTTTTCCATCATCGGTCTGTAGATGTTTAATTTTAAATTTATTTCTTTGTATTGTGGTTTCCATAGCTTTTGTAACACTTTTACCAGTCTTATCCTTCAATGGTAAAGCGTCAGCTATTTTAGTAAAACAGTCTATAATTGTTAAAATATATTTAAATCCTTTGTTTAATTTACTGTGCGGTATCATTTCAATGAGATCAGCTTGATAAAGATCATTCATCCCTTTAATGATTGTACTTCTTCTTGGAAATCTTCTTCTTGCTGGTTTATGTAGTTCATTTACAATCTTGTCCTTCACACTTTCCATCTTCAGATGTTGCTTGTACACCGCATGTAAAAATACTGATCCATAGAATAGTTTATTCTCATTTATATAGCTTGAATATAGGTCAAGGCCATTTCATATTAGTGTAAAAAAGAGGGAACATGGCATTGGGCTTGCCATGTCCCCTCTTCTTTACGGAAAGGAAAAAGGAAGAAGGTAGAGGGCGAAGAATAGGTTTACTGGTCAATAGGGTTTAGAGAGTAGTGGCCGAATGGTAAAGTATTAATTTTATCTTCTAAAATATGGCGCTTGTCATCTTTGTAGCTTAATGCCCACTTTGTTTGTTTGACACTAAATAGTTGATGATTATAACTTCTAATAGTGTTGAACGTTGCAGTTGTTTCAACATTTTCAAACAAACATCTTTTATAATGTTCAAACTGTACGTTCTTCTTCAGGAAAGAAGTTTTTATTCCTTTGGCCTTCTTCGTGACTTGATGTTCGTTCCTCTCGTTTATGTACAGTTGAAATGAATACAGTTTGGACATTAATGCTACAATTTCCATCATCGGCACACCATTTGTTTCATCTTTAAATTTTCCCAATACTTTCTTATTTCTGTCATAGTCGTAATTTGGATGATCCTTAGGATAATCGGAAAAGTCGAAATCATCTTTATATATAAAGGTGCGTAGATCTTCATACATGTCATTTGTTTTAATCCAGTAAATTAGTGCATCCGTGTCCATATATGCAATACCAATGTTCTCTCTTCCATAATAGTTAACCATCTTCTTATAATGAAACTCGTACATATGTGTTTTTGAAATATCCAAGATTGACATTCCAAGATACAAAGGACGATCCATTGTAACTGACTTCTTGTTCATGGAAATAACAACTAGATTTTCATTAATAATTATAGATGAACCAAAGTTTGGTTGTTGCACCAATTTCTGTAATTTTACTGGATCAGTTACCAATTTGATATCCTTATGTTTCCTTTTGTTTTCCAAAGTCTTGCCAAATATTGCGTTATTCATTAATTTGAAAAAATCTTTTTGAAAACTTGATGTAGCGGTGGCTCTTCTTCTTGTGTTGTTGTCGATGTAAGGTTTTAACCAACAAGATTGAGAAAATTGTAGTACTCGATTAATTTTTGTAATTCTCAATCCTAAGTCTAAAGCTTGTTGTATCATCCAGTAATGTCCAACATATCGAGACTTGTCGGTTAAAGTCATCATTAATTTTGGCCATCTTCCAGTAGGGGAAATTTCAGTCTTCGGAAGAAGTGGTAAATCATAATGTTGATCATGAAGATGTTCAGGATATTCAAAATTAACATCAAAAATGTAACCAGTTTCACCATGCTTCGGTATATCCATTATGTTTCCAATCGATTCTGGATCTATCCATTTAAAATTATCATATGGAAGGGGATTCGACATTGCCCATCCGTATAAGTTATTTGCATCGAAATAACCTAGGAATGTTGTTGGTTTTGATGCATCATAATCGGGCAGATACTTGTTGTTCGCCTTGAAATGTCGTGTAACGCTTTGCGTCA
Source organism: Neoaliturus tenellus (assembly GCA_030545055.2). Classification (NCBI taxonomy): domain Eukaryota; kingdom Metazoa; phylum Arthropoda; class Insecta; order Hemiptera; family Cicadellidae; genus Neoaliturus; species Neoaliturus tenellus. The sequence goes on from CM061535.1 coordinate 38,129,901, forward strand.
ATCCCCCTCGAACTCCTGACTCTAACATCATAACCATATCTATATCAGTAAGAAGTTGTATTTTACAATTTGTTTCTTTCAACATAGCTTGCCATGCTAATCCAGGTGAAGTGTACGAATGAAGAGGGTCCAATCCATATGCCGCAAAACATGTATTTCTAAATTCTTCCATTATATCACATAGTAAAGTTACATCCAATTTAACATAAAAATCTGAATATTCTCCCAATGTTCTAAATCCTAAATCGTTCCATACTTTACATGCATGATCATAGTCCTCTTGAGATATGTCCATGTCATAAAGTTTACTTTTGAATTCTTCTTTAGCCGGAAGTGATGTTTCATTAAATCTTTCTAAACTGTCTATGTAATCATATGGAAACACACCTTTCCGAAGTACCAAATCCAGTTTGTCGTTATTTACAATCTTCTTTGTTTCGATGAAATCTTGTTTCCTTAAATTTTCTGAAAGTTTGGATAAACTCGACGGCATAAATCTGTAGGAGTCCAAGAATCTTAGTTTCATGTTTCCAACTTCTTTGGAAAAACTTATGAACTTCTCTGAAGTTTCAGCTAACACATCGATTTTACCGTCGGCTCTTCCTAGTTCAGGTATTATAAAATGAGCATCGTACCCACTGAGGTTATGCAGAACCACAGGAATAAATAGTGGTAAACGATAGCTCAAGTTGCATTTATTACAAGCAGCACCCCTGTAATAACCTGTGAGGTGATCGTGATCTTTAACTTTATAATTCTCAATAGTAAAATCATTTTTGCATAAGAAACATCGAGTTGCATTTTCATGTTGAATTTCTTCTTCTTCCTCCATCGGTTTCATTGGTACAATATTTGTATATAATCTTTGTGCATTTCCAGCTATTGAATATAAGTGATCAAGAAATATTTTTTCTACATTTTCACCACGATATACTAGAGGTTCTGAAGTTAATCCATATCTGTTTAAATGTTCTTCTGATAATGTTGATTTAACCATTAAACAAAAACTATTTGGTTTGTGCATTTGATATTTGACACTTTTTCTAGCTTCACAATTTTCATCTTCTATAGGAATTAGTGTTGATTCAAAGTCCGCATATACAACTATAGGGATACGGTATTGATGATGAACCTTTTGAAATGTAACAAATGCTCTGTTTTCCGAAGGTAAATTAATCTTTGCTTCATAATTATTGTTACATAGCCTTTTGTGCTCTTGTAACCATTCTCTTCCTTGTCTTCCTTCTCGTTGAAAATTAAAACATCTCTTGCAAATTATCTTTCTGTGTCGAGCTTTAGAAAGCTGCTTGTTAACAAGAGAGTCGAATTTCTTAATGTACACATAGTGAGACACATCTCCTCGCGTTAGTAGTAGTAAATCCGTATGATCTGGTAGCTCTTCTTTTACAACACGTAAAGGATACACTTTGTTTGAACTATCTAATGCAAAAACATTGATAGATGTACCAGGATTTTTCTTCTCAAATTTTGATATATCTTTCAGTGATACAGGGTAAGTAATTCCTTGAAAATTGTACCTATGTCTTTGATTTTCATAGTGTTGGTTAGGTTTATCGAAATGATTTGGTACAAACTTAGATGTCATCGCATATCTAAAACATTCATTATCTTGATTTTTCACATTAATACATGATCTTGTATCCTTAATTCTTTTGGGCAAAGGAATGTAACTAGATCCCATTAGTCCATATCCATGTTTATGAACTCTTATATCTAATACTTCAATACTTGTAAGACTCCATCCGGATCCTCTTCCTTCGTGTTCCTGAATTTTTGTTAATATTTCTTCTATACAGTTTTCTACTATTGAACAATGTTTGAACTTTCCATAATGGTTCGGTTTTTTGTTATGAATCCTCTTGGTGATAATTCTTCTTGTACATTTATAAACATAGCTTCTAGTAGTAAACCAAATTTAAGAAAGTTCAATCTTTTCAATTCTTCTTTTAAAGTTTTACTTACAATTGGTTTTGCTTCTCTAATAAATTCTTCTAGCTTCAAGTTTTCATTTTGAATCTTATGATGCATTACTACTTTACCGGGTAATGCAAATACTTGTAGATTCGGTAAAGTAGTTGAAGATGTTGCAGTTATTTCATCTTGTTCTTCTTGTTCTTCTTGTTCTTCTTGTTCTTCTTGTTCTTCTTGTTCTTCTTGTTGTTCTTGTTTTTCTTCTGGGTTGTTGTGAATTAGTTCTTTATGACAGTCTAATAGAATTTCATCGTGAAACGATTCCGAACATTTATCGCAACGATACATGTTGAGATGTTTACTCTTCGAAATTTCACCAAGAAATGAAGTGGGCTCTCACGTTCCTCCTATTATAATGGTTCCCCCACCACTATTTCATCCTCTTCACTATCCTAGAAAATCAAACATTTTCAACAAAATATTAACCTTCTACAAACTAATTGTTCATTCGTGTTCTTTATTCCCATTGGAGTTTTAGTATATACTTCTTTATATTCAAACTTTAACAAACTTTCTTTTAACATCTGTTAGGACAGATGTTATGGGACAGATGTTAAAAGAACAAATGTTGGAGAGGAAATGGCTAGAGCACAGGCACTTGGTTAAACTAAATTTGCGCATAAATTAACTAGAGTTGAACTGAAAATTCGCATAAATTAAAAGTTAGTTCAAAACTAAAATTCGACAGTGTTAAAAAACTCTAACAGTTGAATAAAAATAAACATTAATTCAAAACTGAAATTCAACAGTGTTAACCAAATTCTAACAGTCAAACAAATAGGTCAAGGTAATCCAATTTAACGCGAGAACGAGGAATAGAGCACTAAGTGGCATGTTAGTCCATTACCACAAAGTGATCTATTCCTCGCTCTCTATTCTACATCTACTTTTTTCAGTTTACTTATTTATATTAAAATGTTCAAATTTTACTATGTAGAATGTCCATTCTTTCTCTTCAACTCTTCGATTGTTTTTAGCAATTGTAACAAATATTCGTTAGTTTTCACCAAAGTCTTTAGTTTGCTACATCCAATTTCAATGGAAGGTATTATAAGTTGTAATTTTATAAGTTCAATCTTTTCTTTCTTGCGAATTTCTTTCTTTATTATATTATTCCTTATTTTTGCTGAAGATTTAAACTCCATGTTGTTTCTGCTAAAGCCACAATAATAATAAATGTCTCTTGAAACAACCTGCATTTATACACATTCCCCCACCACTTTATAATCCCCACTCCTTTCCCCTTCTTCTTTATATGTGGAAGGAAGTATTATAATTAGATTCCTAATATTTCTTTTCCTTCTTCACTACGTGGGGGGAGGGTAATTTGTTATTACACTAGTTGTGCAAGAAAATAGCCGCCAGTGTCCACACCTTGTTCGTAGCACTCCATCATAGATTGTGCCCACTGCAACATGCGGTCTCTGTCATTTGGTGTGACAAGGAAAGAATGACTATCACCATACAATATAAAAGAGTCAATTCGTACATAACATCCTGAGTCCAACCATTTATTAGCTTCAGCCATAAACTTTTCTATTGTATCAAATGGAAATTGTGGATCAATTGCTATGACTTTACGTTCTTCACTAAGTTCAACAATATAATCATCATCGTCCTCATCATCTTCACTTTCACTGTCGTTACTTAAAGTGTCTTCAGATTGTTCAAAAACATCAGAAATTTCAGAAAAATTAAAATTTTCATTCAGATGAGGAGGCATTTTGAAGCAAGAAATATTGTAAACAGCAGAGACGAAACGACAAGAGCGGCGTGTAGAAGAAAAATGAAGGGGTGACCAACGCTCGCTCCGCTTTTATAATAGTATGCAAATGAGGGATAGGTGCTGACCATGACCAGTCATCGACCCAAAGGAGTGGGGGAAGTACTTTTCTTACTACTTGGATGGAAGTAGGTTAGTAGGTCACGAGACTTAGAGTGTTAAAAAATAATGGGGGAGAAACACAACGCTATAACGCGTTGTGTTTCTCCCCCAGTATTTTTTTAAGCAATAATTTGGAAAAAGCTATGTGAATTTACTTGCTACGCCCCCACCTTGTAATACCATCCAGTTTGTGTCTGAGGAGATAGTCTTTAGAGTCTAACTCATAAACTGATTTCTCTTTGCGCAAGGATTCAATCACTTTAATATTATATCTTACGCCGTTACAAGTTGCCAAAATGTGTTTGTTGTCAATAACACTTTCAAAAAAATAGACACAACCTCTCTTAAGCCTATTTCCTTTCACACCAATAATTTTGGATTGGTATTCAACAGTGGGGGTTTCTGTCACTTGTGGTTCAGAAATGTGTTTTACGACATGTACACGGCAAAAACTTTCGTTTTTTACACATTTCCTCCCACAAGGTGATCCTTTCTTAATTCCCCTAGTAAGCATTTCAGGGCAAGTAGTGGGACGGCTAAATGCCCTACGACGCTCTTCTTGTAATAATTGAAATTGCTCTGAAGGAGCGGGTTTAGGAGTAGGTTTAGGAGTAAGTTTAGGAGCTGGTTTAGAAGCTGGTTTAGGAGCTGATTTAGGAGATGATTTAGTAGCAGGTTGAGAGGAATCAGTTTTGTGATAGGTATGATCTTCAGGTGTACTAAGTGGTGGGGTAGGAGGCAATGGTGATAGTGGGATAATAGGTGTGCTAAGACGATGAACAATGGTTTCAACGGAAGGGGTATTAGGATGGTGGTGAACTGGCTTCTGCGGTGGCGGCATAGTAGTTGATGGTGGTGCGGAGTCCTTTGAAGGCGAAGGCGGTGAAAAAATACTACGAAGTCTAGAAGTGTTAGTTGGCGGAAGAATAGCTCCAGAAGTTGAAGGTTGAGATGCAAGTCGATTCTTGTAGCAATCAGGAAGGTTTTTGAGGCGAAGAGTTTTCTTAGGTGCAGGAACAGCCGTAGTAGAAATAGAAGTCGAAGTAGAAGTTAAAGTAGAAGTTGTAGTTGGCAGAGATAACATGGTTGTGGCTCCAAGTTCGCAGCGTAACGTCTGTAATCAGAATGAAATGTTAGCCGCAGTCGGTGCGTCTTTTATAACAATATGCAAATGAGAGGGGTAGCAGCTGGCTGAGACTGATTATTGACCTGGGAGGTGGGGGAAAAGGGGAAAGAGAAGGTATTTATTTAAAATAATTCGCATAACTTTTGACTAAAATAAGATAACCAAATTCTTCTTTTACCAAAATGTTTGTCTTACATAGACCTTTTCAATGATGTATCGCTTGTCCAAATCCGTCAATCCATTATCAAGTTATAGCCATTTTAATTTTTCAGGTCATGACCGGTCGTTCACCCGTAGTGGGGGAAGGAGTGGGGGTAGGAGTTGGGGGGAGGGGGGGGGGATCGACTCCATTTTTTCGGGGGGGGAGGGGGGGGAGGGGGGGGGAGGGGGGGGAATCGACTCCATTTTTTCGGGGGGGGGGGAGGGGGGGGGTCATTGACCCTTCCGAAAGTGGGTCAAGGTCATTCAAGATTTATAATGATCCAAGGTGATGGGAACAGTAATACTGTTCCCACCACCCTGTTTGCCTAGCGGTTCCCACTCCCAACCCACTAGTTGCGTTCTGCAAGGGAGGTCCCTGGGCCGTCCGCATCAAAGCGTAACGTCCCGTCCGCATCAAAGCGTAACCATTAATTTCAGGGAAACTGGAACAGCAGGGAGGCCCTGGTCCGTCCGCATCAAAGCGTAACGTCCCGTCCGCATCAAAGCGTAACCATTAATTTCAGGGAAACTGGAACAGCTAATGCAGAAACGCAACTCTAACACCCACCCAAACTAATCCCACCCATCATATTCCTAAACAAAATGCAAAAAACCTAGTCCGCAATTTGCGGATGTCCCACCCCTTCTAAGTGAAGTTCAACTGAACTTCTGAATTTACAGTTAATCTACCCCCTAACATCTAGCTGAAAGTCAAAACAACAACATAAATTATTAATATCAACACTTAAAACTAACAACACATCATTATTAAAAACCAAATAATTCAACACAACCAAATACCATCATTATTCTTAAAATTAATACACCTTAATGCTAAACACCTCTTAAAATTAATACACCTTAATGCTAAACCCAACTTATAACTAACATCGCAATGCGCAAATTATTTCTTAAATTAAATACAACTTAAAACTAAACACACAAACACACACACACACACATACTACATTGCATTAAAAAACGCAACGTAGTAGAAGAAGTTCAAATATATATAGGCCTACTATATATTTGAAACCTCTTGCTGAGTCGCCAACAACCTTTCGCTATGAAAGTTTGTTGACGACTAACGCTAAGATCAGGCTCGTATTGCTCCTCGGATTCTCGAGTAGTGGGGGAAGTTGTTTCACTCCAGTACAGTGTTCAATCCAGTCCAGTTCGCAGCAGTGTAAAAGGAAGGCAAAGGAGTGGGGAGCGGCGCATGCGCAACAACACAAAACCAAGGTTTGAGGTTAGAATTATCCATGTGCAGTAGCGCTAAAGTGAGTAATACAGGACTAGGCGCATGCGCATAGCATGGACTGATTCCGGTCCGGAGAACTCGTTGTATGCGCAGCAGGTTTGAGGTTACAATTATCCATGGCAGCTGCCATGTTTGGTCTGGTTTCACCACATAGAGTCAGCAACCGGTGGTGACCGGTCATTGGCCTAGAAGGAGTAGGGAAAGGTGGTGACCGGCCATTGACCCAGAGGAGTAGGGGAAGGAGTGGGGGAAGGGGGGGGGCTCCATTTTTTCGGGGGGGGGAGGGGGGGAGGGGGGGGAGGGGGGGGAGGGGGGGGGAGGGGGGGGGGACCTTTCCGGTCGGTCATTGACCCCAAGGAGTAGGGATAGACACAGAACCCTACTTCTCTTACTACTCAGGTGAAAGTCGGTCAACCAGTCATTTGCTTGCCATCTGCCGCCATCTGGCTGGAGTTATTGCCTCTATAAAGGTGGGTAGTTTATCGCGCTACAAACATTCATTGCCTCGCATCCGCTCGGTCATCATCTCTCGTTAGTTTTATGTTATGACTACTTCACTTACTAGGTTTGAGGTTAGAATTATCCATGGAATAGCCTTTGTAAATTCTAACCTATAAAATTACTACTCTGGCTTTCTGTTTCAATTTCTTTTACACTTCATTTTATATCTCAGTCTTCTTTTAACCTCTGAACTTAACACATCGGTTATGATGACTGCACAATGTTTAAAATTAAAGCTTTTGCGAACACAACACATATTACGAAGTACTTCTAAACCTTCAATTTCAAAGTGTAGAACTAATTTAAATAGAGTTAGGAAGAAGTACAGTTTTAACCCATTATACTCTTCAAAAACTTCGCAGGTTAATGTTGATGATAGTGTTATTTACAACATTTTGCATTCTATGTTACAATTCAACAACTTTCAACTTGTTACACCTATCGACTGTGTTCAACAAGTTTTTTTATTTTACCCCTACTATTCCTCATATAAGCGCTGTCACCACAATTCCTACTTCATGCTCCTCTATTCTCTTCAGCTGAGCTAAGATTTGAGGTTAGAATTATCCATGGCGGCCGCCATGTCTGGTTCAGTTTCACCACATAGAGTCGGCGACCGGTTATTGGTCTAAAGGAGTGGGGGAAGGGGTGGTGGGGGGAAGGTTGCCATTTTATAAGCCCTCTCCCTAGGCGGCGCTTCTCATTCGATCGCCAACTTTCAAACGATAAACACCTCTCCCATGGCACGAATCAATTATCCCGCTATCACCAACTACTTCAACTTAAAACTATTTCTGGTGATAGTTGGATAGAATTTTTTAAAACTTACTCTGGATGACCTTGACATATTTTCCACATCTCAGTTATAAGTTTGAATTTCAATTTTGAACTAACTCTTAATTTTTCTTCAACTGTTAGAGTTTCGTTAACACCGACGAATTTCAATTTTGAACTAACTTTTAATTTTAATTTTATGCGCAAATTCACTTCACCCTAACGCCAACACTATCGCCATCTCCACCCCAACCTATATGGCATAAAATATAACTACAGCATCTCATATATACCCTCTAACCCCCACCGGAAGCTATGTGACATGGCAGCTGGCGCCAGCTGCCGCGGCACGTGGCCCGGTGGGCACGTGGCCGGTTTTAAAAGTGACCAAAACACACTACTACCGACGATTCTTTTTGCGAATAGTAGATCTTTAAGGGGAGGGCTTCTGCTCCATTTTAGAGTTTTATTTATGTAATTTTAAATGGAATTTTTAATTGCTATCGTGTTTGAACTACTTTATTCTCCTTTGTTGTTTTCCTACTATTAGCTTTCCCTTTCAAACTAGTTTCAATATGTAAGAAACTGTGTCTTTTAAGAAACATATTTTGAAACTAACCAAAATTTTTCAGGTTTACAAAAAAAGGCACATTTGGTGGCTTATAAACTGATGTGACTGAGCAAAACTGGAGTTCAAAATTTCTATATAATTATTACTTACTTACTTAGTTGATACTTGAAGTCTTAATCCTTGAAGGACATAGTCAGATAGATTGCGTCATTGGAATTTACTTATAACACATTAAACATATATTTACAAGACATAAAACTTGAAATCTTAAGTTCCTTCTGGCGGACGTGACTTGTAGTGGTTTGTGGTCAACCAAAAAGCGGCACCTCACTCAGCTTACAGTACCAAGTTTGTAAAGTGGCAAACGTCAAATGTGAGTCCAACTCACGCACACTATCATGCAGGGTGTTGAAAATGTTTATAGCAGATCGAGGACAGCTCTTCAGTGTGTGGCTGAGTCGACACCGCGGCACATCCAGGTCGCGTCCTCGACGAGTCCCGTAATTGTGTTGCTCGTTCCTCCTCCAGAAAAAAAAAACATCCAATTGCCCCCTAATTTTCAAACACGGATTGGTTAAAATTGCACTTTGGTATTAACTGTAGGTTATTTTTAAATCATTTGCTCAATTTATCTTAGGATGATGTTTAGTTGGGCTTCTATTAATCTCTTGCGCTAAAAAATGTCACAATTTTGCTTTTTACACATGTTCGCCACTAAACTTCTTTGATTTCTGAAATCCATTCAATATCAATTGAGGTTGTTATAAGTGTTAGTTTTGATAAAAGCCGTTTACTGGGAGGCGCGGTTCTCTTGGGGTTCAGACGTTTGACCATTACAATAATCCAGCGTTAGCCAACTGTGATGTGTGATGAGCAATCTTCGGGGAGCAATCTTCGGGGAGCAATCTTCCTTCCGCATCCACCAGCTTATATCCTTACATTCAGTAAACTGAATATAACTATAGTGTTTGTACAGCACATGATTGTATCAATACGGTGCGACTTGTTGGATCCGGTCGAAATGGAAACAATTAATTGTTGAATTATGTTGCTCGAGTCATTGTGATTCAGGTTATGTTACTGTCTTGATTGTGTCCCACCATTTTAGTCAAAATAAAAAAGTTAGTTGTCAGTATAGCATCACATTTGTGCTTACGATACTTTTCTCAAAAAGTAAATTTTTGAATTCAAAACTTAAATATGATCTGAATGCGTGAACATATCTTAACAAAGTGCTTCTACTTGGAATTGTGTCATTTATGACCGATATTTAAGTTTTGTACAAAATCCTGTTTTATGTGATCATAAAATTTAATGCTAGTAACAAAGGAACGTATGCAGAAACAAGATTCCAAACTGACCAATTTATCTATTCTGACTAAATTGGTGGGACACTCTCAAGACAGTGAATAACTTGAATTTTCTAACTCGTTCACAACAATACAACAACCGTTTAAAATTCGTCCACTTCAAGTCGCCCTGTACCTCATTCAAATAAAAAGATTCACTGAACGCTAAAGTTCAACAAACAATCGCGGGTATGCTTGCAGCTGTTGCATGCATATGAATTCAAAATGTAAACAGGAACGTTAAAATTACTCACGTTAAAATTACTCCTAGGAGGAGAAGAGGGACTCATTATTTTTTAGTTTATATTGATCTACATTCAATGCTGCAATGACTTGATTTCAACTGCAATGGTGAAGAAAGTTGGAGTTAACTTCTTATCAGGGCGAAGTTTCACACGTCCATTCCAGCATTCAATCGACACCGCAGTTTCATTAGTATTTGGTTAATATTTTGAATTTAAAATTCTTATTATGTTTTAGAAACAAAAGAAACTTTGATGTACCTGTTATTCAAACGTTTTATTTTCTAATACAAACATTTTATACAAGTGATACATGTAAAAAATTTAGAAATCCAAAACATAGTATGGTTATGAAAAGCCATTAATAATTTAAAACTCGATGGTTTGACACATTAAAACAAACAAATTTTAGATATATACATTTGAAACATTGATGTCATATTTACTTTAAATTTCTTCTATTTCTTGGGTTTTTTACTTTTGGTAACCACTTTTTTGCAAGAATTTAATTTGCATGTTATCCAAAGAAGTTTACCTAGAGTAAAAATATTATTTCTTTATTTGTGTTACAAAGTGTTTTTATAGGTTATATAAGGTCAACATAACTATTTTTCCAATTTAATTTTTTACAAACCAGAATAATTTTCAAGAATTCTTGAACTATTTAATTTTTCGAGAAAGGTGTCTGCGTCTGTCTTAATGTAGAGTGAGGTTTGGCATTGTTGTAAAAATATATAATTTATTGTATGCTCTCTACGTAGAAATCATGACCAGTTAAAGGAGTTCTGCCGTGATTTCACAACTGTGGTTTTTATTCATAAATATTCATTTTTTAATTTATAAAAGTTTGCATGATAAAGCAAACTTTAGATTATTATTATTGATTATTATTATATGATTATTATTATTATTATTATTATTATTATTATTATTATTGCAAAATTACTTTGCAATAGCAAAGTAATTTTTCTTCAGCTCACATCAGTATGAAGATAAATATGTTAATCTAATATACGAATAAAATTGTTCCATATAATTTAAACGCATCACTAGAACAACTGCGTTCAGTAAGTATAAGATATTGTTTTTTTTATTTAACTAAGATTAAATTTCTATATAACCTAAATTGGTTGTGTATTATTTTGAGCAAAAAGGTAGAATATTGAATATTAAAAGAAAATATAAAACATTTGATTAATAAATCAGTTGCATATAGTTCCAAAATGTATCCCATATGAAATTACGCCTATATTAAATAAATATTGTTTTCAATTGGTTAAAACTTGTTATCTATAGTCGCCTATTGAAACACTCCATTAGAAAATGTAGTTCTCCAATAACCTAATGTAATTCGATGCCAAATGAATAAATCTGGTCTCTTTTGAAATATCCAGCCATTCATAGATAACTGCCAACTCTGCCCCTAATATGTGACATTAAATAACTATGCCTACGCAAATACGCGACCCTAAATCCTCCTAATCCACAGTCACAATTACTCGGAAATCGAAACTGGATATTAAAACTAATTTAGAAGCTTGCCCTTCCCCGGTCGACCCTACTCTAATTGCAACTTCTTATGAAATGCTGGACATATCAGATTCTACAGTGGTTATTTCGAGATCGGCATCCAGTTTTATATGAAATGTCATCGAAGGTAACTCACCGTGGGGGATTCGTGCATGAATGAGTGGCCGAGCAGAGGGCGATGAGCAGCTCCACGAACAGAGGCGAACAGGCGACTGGGAGTGGGAGTTGGGAGTTGGGAGTCGGGAGTTGGGAGGTGGTAGTCCTGGGTGGGGGGGGGGGGGTTAGGACCAGCGCGCTGCGAACCTCGGCGACTCATACAGATATTGACATATCTGTTATATAGAGAGTCATATACGGATGTGGACCATGTATTATCCAGGGATGGGTGAGCTCTTAAGTAATCACAGTTTATCTGAGCTGGCTAGTCGGGGTTTTCATTCGGTCGTCGATATAAGCGGATTTCTGCTAGTTTAGACTAGTAAAGATGATTTTTCAGTTCCTGAGCAGTCTTTAATTATTATATAATTAACACTACTTCAAGACTTAATTATCCGTGTTATTTTTAGGAAAGGAAGCTTTTTAGAAAGTTAAGAGGCAGAAGTATTTTACAAATGGCTTTTATTGAAGTGGCTGTAATATTCGCACAGAAGCCGAATAGTAAATTTTATAATTTAATTAAAACTCATTTGCTGAGAAGATCGGCAAATCTCTGATTTTCCTTTTCTTCGCAATTTCACTAGCGTGGAATATTTTTCTGTAAAAAAAGAAGAGGATAACATATAATTATGAGTCACTGGATTATCTACACACCATTGCAGAAAATTTGAGCATTTATAAATACTTCGTAGGGAATATTTGCAGAAGAGATGCCCATGCATAAGACTAATTGAAAATGCAAGAACGTTTTACATTGCATATCAAATAAACAAAGGGGGATTTAGCGCAGCCACGCAATTTGGCGTTGAATGGGATGAGGATAATGTTTTGAATTACATTCTGGAGGAAATGCCCTCGGTGTACAGGGGGCGACAGGAAATTGAGATTCAACCAGTCTTGTATGCTTTGTTAATTGATCTACAGGGTGTCCGGAATAAACATTTACAAACTTTACCTGTAATTCGAGAGGTAAAACTAAGAAAACTATACATCATATACTTCATATTTCGAACCTTTTTTCTGTCTGTCGATTTTTATTAGCGAATTTCCCTATTGGGAACACACTATCATGGTATAGTCACGGTAAGACCTAAGCCCGGCTCTCTACCGGAACATGAGATTTTTATGAAATTTGGTACAGAGGTGTAGGGAATGAGTAGGGCAGCATTCATTATGTTAAGTTTGAAAACCAGAGCTTGATCGGACCAGGGAAACGGGGCTTATGGGGTTCCAAAAGGGTCAAAAATGGATTCTAATTCTACATTTTATTGTATCAGTTTTCTGAATTCAACAATTTTAACTAATTCTATTCAAAAGAGCTTAAAAAACTATTAAGTATTATGATTTTTTCGCCTGGTTTAACAGATTAACGAGAAATTCCAAAAATATATTTTCCATGTTATTTTTATGGGAAATCAACAAACATCTCTATTTACGTATCGCTATTTGTTGTCATAACTTGATAAAATTTGGAATGTTTATTCGCTAGATATAGTGTAACTTGTCTTTGCTCACATCACCCATATGGACTTGTGCCATCACCCATTTGGCAAACCTACCAACATACTCACCCCCATAGGGTTTATGGGGAAAATAAAAAATACCTAAATTTTATACAATTTAGCATGTAAATTATTGGGAAGGAATTGTTATCTTTTTGCTTACAACACCCCCATGGCCGCAAACCTTCATCTTCATTCCCATGGTGTATATAGAGGAGGAAAAAAATACCAAATTTCATTGGAATTCTCTGAGTACGGGAGGTCTGATGCCACGGGGTTATTTTTAGAAATTGAATTACTCCTTTACATTTAAAAACCTATTTGAGACGTAGAATTCAATTTTGTTACACTAATTCGGATTGTCAGTATACAAATAAAATGTTTCATACCACTTTGAAATTTCATCTTTGAGATATTTATCATTTAAAATTGAAAAAGCAAAAAAAGTTGGGAATATAAAATCACCTGAGTAAAAGTATTCTTGATATATAAAATAGTCATTAGAAATTTCTACTTCATACCCACATTGTTTTGGAAGCTATAATGGACTAAGCAAATATTACATATAGACAGACAGAAAAAAAAGCACCGGAAACCCAAGGTTATACTGTAAATTTCTTTATCTGCAAGGGAGAATTCTGGAATATACTGTATATGCGAGATATAGGTTGTCTTTAAATTTTATATATTACTCACAACAAATACTTTGAAAACAATGTTTTGTAATGACGATTAAAAATTGTTTAATTTATTAGATTAATTAGTCTCATTTTATAAAACTACTTTTTTACTGAATCTTCTCGGGTTTAGGCTTTTTTCAAATGTATATTGCTACCAAATAGTTTATTATCTCTAAGGAAAATTCGCTAAAAGCGTCTCTGAGACAAGAAAATCTTGGAGGATTACGATTTAAGACAGAGGATTACAGGCGATGAGCCCTTGCAATTACGAGTACACAGCGTACTTTAGAAGATGAAATAAACTGGAGGGAGTGACCTAAAAATCTTTAATTAAGATCAATGGCAGACCTAGATTTAGCTTTGATGACACACTCAAAAAAGAAATCTTTCATGTTCGTAATGTAAGACTGCGACCAGGGCCGCCACCAGGGAGGGGGCAAAGGGAGCATTTTACTCCAGGCCCCCAATGACAGGGGGCCCCGCAGGGGCCGTAACTCAACAAAAAGAGAGACGTGCATAAAAATTCGACTGAACAGATTGAATTAAATTACACTCGGCAGTCAAAAATTACTATAACACATCCTACTCAAATTAAATTTGCAACAATTATATGTATAACGTTAAATAATGTTATGGAAACTTATAATAATTACAGGAAAAATTATATTAGTTGCACTATATGTGCATTATCATAAACACTATTTTCTAACGTTTAACTGATTGATGGTTAGTCAGCAACTAAAAAGCCAGTGAATAGATTTTTTTTAAGTGTAGATATATTACTAGAAAAATTATTTTGTTCTGGGTTTTCTTGTGTTTGGTAACAGTGACTGCCTTCCCGTGAGCCGGGGGCCGCTGCCGTCGTCGTGTCGTCCCGTCCAATGCTTGCGTCAATAGCCGCGTTTGTTCATCAGTATAAGATATCCTCCAGACCCCCTTGGTCTAGTATTATAAAAATCACATGATCACCTTGTGATAAAACAATCAAAGTATCGGTTTATAAAAAGTGAATGAAACGATCATTTCATGATCTATGATGGAGAATATTTATAATGTTAAACTGGTAAAGAAGAATCCGTGAGGATATGGCTACAGTAGATACATATACAGGGTGATTCAGACCACCCGTGCACTATTTATAGCGGGAGAACGGTTTGAGTAAAAATTATGAAATAAAGTTTTTTACCCCTAAATCGCATATGGGCTTTCCAACAAAAATATTTTCATCAATGCCAGTATACAGGGTGTTCCAAAACTGGAGGTCACAGGTTCGTATCTAAAAATTTTCTCATATAAGCATGCAGATTTTTTTGCATAACTTTAAACGTATTAGTGAAAGGAGCATTTTGGTGAAAACAGAATGAATTTATCTTTTTCCGTTTCAAAATGGCGGCCATTTTTGTGCGAAAAATCAATATTTACGGAATACCCTGTAGTTCTTGTATTATTTGCCATAAATGACTCCTGATTAAAAATACTTATTTGAAATGAGCTAAGCTTTGCAATGATATGTCACAAGACCACATTTATTAAAAAACTAAAATTTCCAAAATTTAATAATTTTGAAAATTTTCACTTAAACAAAACTAAAAAATTCTAAATGTAAACATATGTCATATTGTATGTCATCTTAAAGCTCTCGTTGAACTGAGCAACTTTGTAACTTACACTACTATCGTATCTCTTGTGGTTTTGTGGTAATAACGTAAAAATGCCTTTTTTCCATATAACCTGCATGTTAATTCAATGTTATGGCAACAATCAAAGGAGGACTTCCATACTATAAAGCTCTGAACAATTAGCATGCAAATCATATGGAAAAATGATATTTTCACGTCATTACTACAAAACCACAAGAGACTGAGCATTGCTATGTGGTTGTAGAATTAAAATCTTCTTGGGTGTAATATGTTAGGGCAGGTTAAAAAAGACTTTGTAAGAAAACATAAATACCGGATGGCCCAAAACCATTAGCCTGGGGGGAGTGGTTAGGGCAACGAATAAAATTGTTGGTTATTGACAGATAATCTCATAATATTATCTAATTTTTTTTGGATTCAGAGCTCAAAATCAGTAAATAAAATTCAACGCAACATTATTTTGAAAAGACTTTAATGTCATTTTTGTTCATAAAAATTCCGTCTTGAGAAGGTTAAAAATAAAATGTTCCATTGTGGATATGTTTTCCTTTAAACTGACCGAACATGCCATGTGCATGTAGATTTTGAAGCTTCTGTGCCATACTCTATTGGTAGGCCTACAAATTATTTTTATGATAACTATTTTGCAGGACTGCAAATTTTAAAACTGAATGTGTTTTTGTAAAATCAAAACGTGAGCAAATGACAGGGGCCCCCATCACACATTTTGCCCCAGGCCCCTAACTCACTAGTGGTGGCCCTGCCTAAAAATCCCGGGATTCTTTACCTTCAATCCCGGGATTAGCGGGATTGTTTTTTTGTAAGTTTTATTGTGTTTAACGTCGAATAAAACTTGAAAATAATTGTCTTACAAACTTACAGTACTCAACTCAACATACCAATCTATTCTTTATGTTTGAAATTGCTAGCATCGGTAAATTTATTGCTACAAGTAATTTCTTATTGCTTCGTATATCTGATAAGCATTCTTCCCATGGTTGACAATATTTTCATGGGTTTATTTTAGTCTGGGTCACAATATTTTCAGT
This sequence comes from Neoaliturus tenellus, assembly GCA_030545055.2. Taxonomy (NCBI): domain Eukaryota; kingdom Metazoa; phylum Arthropoda; class Insecta; order Hemiptera; family Cicadellidae; genus Neoaliturus; species Neoaliturus tenellus. Next base: position 38,146,360 of record CM061535.1, read on the forward strand.
TGCTATCAGGCTCTTGTGAAAAAAATTAGCCTCCTGTCGGATCTGATAAATTATCTCATTATTTTTTTAGTATTTTGTAGTATTAATATGTAGTTTGCAAAATTCATGAATTGTAAAAATACATTTCGGTACAAAAGTATTGATTTTTTTGTGTAGTTTCATGTTAGCTGAAATAGTTCCTATTTTTATTTAGATTAGGCCTATTTGTGTAATTTATTAGTTGAATAGTTGAGAGCAGGCCTAGCAGTTTAGGTGAGAATGTAATATGAATTATGAATATATCAATGCAGTGTCACAAAGCAAACTGGCTATAGTAATGTGGATTTGTTAATTTGTAGTTGGAGTAAATATTGTTAAAGTATAGGGCTTTCTAACGAAAGAGGTAGCTAATAAGTTCAACAACAAAATTATAGCCGAATTCAAATTAGAGACGTATATTAGGCCTACAAACAAAAGATGTCAGTTGAACGACTGACCAACTGCTGGATAAGCTTATAGATTTCGAAATCCAGAGTGTCTAGATATTCAAGATTGTGAGCACCTGGTGTATGATTTATTGTGAATTAATGTACAAATGTCTTCAATTTTAATGTTTAATGGCCGCATATTTCTATGATATACGAATCCCGGGATTGATCCCGAAATCCCGGGATCGTCATTTCAGTCCGGGATTGACACCCCTATTCCTCAGGCCCGCGAACTGTGAATATTGGTTGTTTGTTCACGTAGTTACTCTCGTTTCCGGGTGTTGTGGCCAGCTGTCTTACTGAGGGTTACATTTTGCTATTATCCTTTTGCCGTTTTGAAAAGTAGCTAAATTCCTTATATTTGTAATAAAAGTGATTCATATAAACCCGGTTATTCTAGACAAATTTGTTGACTTTTCCACCGTCAGGTTATCGTACTTTATGAATAATAAATTAACCTCAATAAAAATCATAGGGCCAGTTGATTCGTCGGTTGGTTTCAAGAGTCTGCATTACCAGCCCAACTTATTTCCATATAGGCCTAGGATAAGTTAATTTGTCCTATGAAATTTTTATCACCAAAGGAGTACGGTAATGTTCGATTTTAAGCATTCAGTACGTCTTTAATATTGGTCAAAAATCCATTTTATGTAATTTTAAAGGAAATTATAATAATATTTATAGACAAATTTTGATTTCATATAGGGTTTGGGTATTAAAGGTTCCTTAAATATGGCATGAAGGTGAATCTTTTTTACCATTATTAAAGGTCTAGCGGATGTTTGAAATTTAACATTAAAGGTTGCCGATACTGCAGACTCCTAATCTATATTCCGTGCAAGCTATCCGTGAGTATAGACAGTGTTTCCATTAGGGGGAATTTCAGACCCTGAGAAAGAGCAGGATTTAAACGGGACGAGGAACTGGATTCTGTTTAAACTAGATTCTTCAATTCTGAACAAGGGAAAAAATTCAAAATTTTTTGATAACCTTTCCTATTTTTCTCAAAATTAAAAATAATACAAATTATAAACTTATTTCTTTAAACATACTGTATTGTAAAAATGTATAAGGTTCTAAATACAATAATTATAAAAATAAAGTGCCTAAGAACAGGTAATTAAGTTTAAACTTACCGTTGAAGTTGACAGAAAATTTTACTTGAGAATAAAATAACTTTTATGTTAATAACCTACGGGACTTTTAAATGTAGGATATGCCTGATAAATTTAAAAATTCTATTTGAAAACTAATAAATATTTGAGGGAGAGGTGAAAAGGTCCAAAACACTAGCGGGATAAAACATAAAGTTTTACAAACAATCGGGGGCAAAAAACGGGATTTTCAGCTCGAATAACGGATTTTAATTTTCTTCGAATGTATACTATGACACCAGGGGCTGATGATTTAGTATATGTACCTTTAGATAAATAAACGGTGTGTTAACTGACACATACTTTCTCCCAACAATATAAAAAAAGGTGTTAAAAGCTCCAAACATTAATGTCTTGATGACTCAGTCGGATAGCTACCAGCTGAGCAACGCTCGTTTGACCCTACGCGCGTCTGTGACTTTTTACAACGTACTGTGTTTACCGCTAAACGAAAAATTGAATTTTCTCCGCAACCACTTGACGTAGAGCAATAATTTAAAATACTGGATTATTTAGTTTTTTGAACTTGATTTAATAGTGATAAGTAAAATTTATTTCGAGACAACAGCTATTTTGAAAATTCAAAAAATTGATTTTTGAAACACTCTTTACATCATAACTTTTGAACGCGCATTTTCTCGGAGATGCGGGTGGTGTCATTTTATTCACCATTTTAAGCTTAATAAACCACAAAATTTTAATAAAAATCGTTAGAGCCGTTTTTGAGAAATTTGGATTTTTGCCGATTTTTGAGGGTTTTTGGGGGTAAACTACCCTTAAAAATCAAAAATTTAAAAAAATGAAAAAAACAACTGGAATTATCGTGGGTTTGGACCTACGTACCAAATTTCACCAAAATCGGACCATTGGGGCATTCTCTAGCTCTGTATACACACACACACACACACACACACACACACACACACACACACACACACACACACACACACACACACACACACACACACACACACACACACACACACACACACACACACACACACACACACACACACACACACACACACACACACACACACACACACACACACACACACACACACACACACACACACACATACAAGCCTGGCTATAATTATGGCAACGCCATGGGAATCCCAAATTATGGCGCCCAGTGAGATTTTCACGTTATAACACGAGGTTCCATACCTAGATGTCAGCTGTACACTTTTTTCCTGAGAGTATAGTTGTTAAAATAGTTTACACACGGAAAATAAAAATTATACACAGGCGCCACAATCATAGGTACGTACGTGTTGCCACAATCGCCTGCGCACGCTATGTGTATGACGCAGCGTTGCCAGTTCTACTCCGCCCCACCGCCACGGCAACCACCACGCCGCTCGGTGAGCTCTTGTGTCTGTCTGGTTCCATGATCTGAGTTTTGGGACATAAGCCACATCGCATGGCTATGATTGTGGCATCGGTTGCCCAACGTTTGTTTTTAATCGTACTATGAATGCATTGTTATTCCTTTTGAATTGAGAATAGTGTTTAAACGATTTTTTGTATTATTAATTTTTATTTTTACTGACGATTATAATAATTTTAATAGTGTTATCGCCTCAAGCAGTTTAAAATTGTTTAATTCACTATTATTTCTAGTCATAAATAACTTATTTCAATAATACAATGTAGTTGTTGTATATTGTACAATAGCTACAATTTACAATGCTGTTCCAGCATCCAGACGATAGTTGGCGAATACACATTCAATAGTGATTAAACAAAATGAATTGTTTATGAGTAAAATCATTTATTTACAAGCTAAATTTCTTGTGCATTTGTTCTTTTGAAAGAAAGTTCTCTAATTTGTTATTTCTTATACAAAATTAATCTAAACTAGTATACGTGTTGCTCGAAATCGAGCAGTTTATTTAAATACAGTACAAATGTTACTTTCGCTCTAAATTAATGACATCCGACCAATCCAATAATGTGGATACCTTTAATCGCCAATAACTACACGTATTTACAGCTGATTATTAACAGATGTTTCAAATGCTTTATTCAGTCCCCAATATTATTTAAATGGGAAATTTTGAGATTTAAATATTGTATATCGTCTTTATTTTCAGTCCGATTCTCATCAATTTTTGGCGGAAACAACTACAGACCAACCTCTATCCAACGACACTAAAAACTTGAAAATCGGTTGAAAATTGTAGGAGGAGTTCTCAAGACAAAAAAAAAACCCTTAGCGTATTAAATAAGTATAGATTATACCGTTCTCTTCAATACGTTTCCCTAACTTTACTCAATTGTTATCGGTATTGTAAATTTTTAGTAAGCATTATTGTTTCTTGTAAATAAATTGCATTTTAGTATGAGAATTTTGCATATGGCCTTTATAAATCAATTACTTAGACCTAAAACCACAAAGATATTTTTCAATTAGGCCTACACTTGAAATTGAAAATGCATGTTAGAAAGACAAGTACTGAATCGGAAGAGACATCAGCTTGTAAAATGCAATGAGGTGGTAAAATGGATATGACGAAAACTTTGCGCTTATTTCCTGTTTTATTTTTATGTTTAAGTTTTATTTATACCTTCGTTTCAGCGGGTAAGTTTCAATAATTTTCCAAAATAACAAGAAGAATATTTAACAGAAAATATAATGATTTTATTTAGATAGTATGTCAAAGTAATGCTTAAAAATAATGTTTCTGGAAATTTGTGTTTTTGAAAAATTAAGGCACTCTATATAAACTGTAAGTTATATTGAATTGAATTTGAACTCAAACATCATCAGTTAAACAGAATCGGATCCCGTATGAATTTGTTAAGAATGCCCCGATAACCTTTTGGATGTCTTGTTATTAGTGTATAATAAAATTTATTTGAGCAAAACCGTTCCTTCTAGCTTTAAAGAATCAACCATTTTTCCACTCGAAAGAAAAGGAATGTTAATTTAGTTGAAATCTAAAAGACCCACATAGCACACGTTGTCAATTTGACATCAAAAAGTGATCAAAATCGTCAAAATGATGTCAAAGTAAAATATTAGATCAAGTATTGACGTCAAAATGATGTAAAAAATTTGCATTATAAAATTTAAAAGTTAGTATAATAAATGAAGAGAAAAACATTTTTTTAAGTCTTTTATAACAAGAGAACATCATTATTTGCTTAAAACAATTGAACTCGTTAAAAACTTGACATCATTTTGATGTAAAAATTATGTAAAGTATTTGATCACACAGTCAAAAGTTTCACATCAATTGAGATAACTGCAATTTGTTAAACATTTACACATGAAACAAACATGTAAGGGAACTCTAGTTTAAGACCTATTTGGGAAGACATATAAATATATAGGCCACGGGAAATGCGTTTGATTTGATCAACGCAAAGAAACTTGAGTATCAACTGGCCAAGTAGTGTAACAAATAATGTGTGAAGCAGAGAGCAGCGTGGCGTAGTAGGTAGGGTCGCGGCTTGGGAACCTGAAGGTCATGGGTCCAAATCCTGCCAGCGGCAAAAACTTTTTGCCGCTTCTATAGTTGTTTATCGGTTAAAAATTACCATTTTATTACTTTTGTTTTGCTATTGGGGATATTTTGAATCAATTTTGACAAGATTAGTTTGTTAATATGACGTCAGTTTGACATCAATGTGATGTAAAATTGACGTCATAGTTCATCAATTTACTGACATCAATTTGACATAAAAAATCGGGACATTTTTACTTCACATTGACATCAAAATGACGTTTTTTATATCACATTTGAAGTCTATATGACATCAACAATATCAATGACGTTGACATCTTTTACATCAATTTTACATAAAATTGACGTACTTGTGCTATATGGGGAGGCTCATCTTTTATAAATTGCACTTGTAAAATATTCACTAGTCTCTTTAATAATAGATTGCAAAATTGGGTTTTTGAAAACGAAATTTTATCGGAATTTCAAGCAGGTTTCTGGAAGAGTTACTCAACTGTCGATAATATATATTTTTAATTTGTCATGCATGGTTAATCTTAGACTGACGCAAAAGAAAGAAAAATGATATTGTTTTTTTGTGGATTTCAGCTCAGCGTTTGATGCGATTGATCGAAAGGCATTCATTTACAAATTATAAAATCTTGGAATTTTGTCACGCTTAATAAATAGTTTGAAAAGTTAGCAACAGTGAATCTAGCCCCAGCGTGTGGTGTAGAAATGGCGTCACAAGTAGTTTTCTGACTAACACCGGCTTGAGGTAGGGTTGCAATCTCTCACCTACTCTTTTCAGTTTGTTTGTCTTCAGAAAATGCGGTAGGCTTAAGGTAAGCGACAAGTGGTAGTGTAAAGTGGAACATATTGAAGTTGTAAATAGCTATAAGTATCTAGGATTTACTTTCACGTGTTTCAATTCATGGAATATCCACTTTAAGGAGAAAACAAATTAGAAAAAATTCGCAATAGATTCAGTTTGGAGTAATTTAATAAAAAACAAAAATGTACCACTGGGTTTTATAATAGTTTGTTTTGAGGCCATAGTAAAAGCAATTAATTATTTGTTACGGCGCACAAGTTTGGTGTTTTATTGAAAGTGATACAATTGAATCGGTCCGGAGACTTTTTATTAAGAAATTATTTTAATCGCCGTTCAGTACTCCAAATTATGTATTATATTTCGAGACTTCCTTTGACAAATTATATTTTCACACTTTAAATACAATCATAAGTTATTTACTAGTTTTAAATATGCCTACGAGTGGATTACAAAAAAAATTAGCCAAACATATTTTTAGTAAGAAAAGTATTATTTTTTCCTCGAAACGGATATTTTGGTGCAAAAAATTGGAACTGTTAAGAATGTAATTTAACCGTAAACTTTGAAGAGCCTGAAAATGTGCGAACATATTTAAAAGCAACCGTGGAAGTGTTACGTGGAAAGTGATTAGACGGAGTGTAGAGGCCGCGCGTACATCTGTCTATCACAAAAATCTATTGTCGCTTGACCTTGAACTTGGAGATAAGAGTTCCCTTTGTCAAAACGATTCGGATGTTATATCTTGGACAATCAAAACTAGAACGGTTACAACTGTTCTTTTTGTAATTTTCAGGAACATGAGACAGTTTTTCATTTTGCTGCAGTTCGTCCTATATTAACGCAAATTAGAAAAATTCGGTTCGGGAAAAACGTTTTGAGCGAAATCAAATTTAATCAATATTTAAACGTCAGGAATTTGTAAAATATCTTAAAGGAGCTTGGCAGTGTAGGTGGGAAATGATCCAAGCATTTAGTTTTTGAATCTGATAAATAAAAGATTAAAACAAACATACTGTTATTTTTATATTAGTTTTTATACGTGCATCACTTTTATCACTTTATCAATGCAGATTATAAACCTCGCATCATAAAGGATGTCTAAATATTTGTCTTTATCGAATTTTGAGCAACGTGTAATAATATGTTGATATTTAAATCCCCCGTTAAAATTCTTAAGCCTCGATTTTATTGATGATTGACCTAGTCCCACAAGGCTTGTATAAAATTATCGATGTCTGAATTTGGGCTGCGATAAACACATAATAGTTGACATGCCACACCGGCCCACCGGAAGGTGAGCGATAGGCAGCTGGCCACGCCCCCCAGTCGCAGCTGTCGGCAGGTTACAGGAATCGCACTGTCAATATGGACCACAATGCCGTAATTTTTATTAATTGGATTATCTGTTTTAAATAAATTATACCCATCAAGTTGCTCTATTTGTAGGTTTCCGTGTAACCAGGCTTCAATCAAAACAATACAATGATTTTTTATAGGTAAATTATTTAAGACAACAAACCTTTGGTCAATGTTCTTTGATGTCAAAATTTGATGTCTTCGATTACCTACTTAACATAATTAATTTATTGAAACTATTTACATTGTTATTTCTAAAACGAACCCGTACGTCACAAAAAGTTACACACATATAGGCATATTACATTTATTACTATTGATAATTATACTAACAATTTTAAGGCACTTAGTTTACAATTAACTTTTGTTACATTCAAAGCCTCGACACCATTAATTAATATTACTACTCACCAAATTCTCGCCAAAGGTGTCAATTCAGTATTCAGTGTGATACTGCAGTTTCAAATCCTTACGATTCATCTTCAGTCACTTGTTATAATACATATAATACATTGAGTTTATATGTATTACATGTATTTATAATACATTGTTATAAATACATAGGTTTCACCAATAGATCGTTAAAAGAACGTTACAGAGAACACACAGCCAGAAAGCAAAATAACCCATCATCTAAAGTGGCCCAGCATCTTAAAATAAATCCACAACATAATATAGATTTTAACACCTCTGTAAAAATATTAAAGAGATGTAGTGATAAGTTTAAAGCTAGAGTATGGGAGGAATATTTTATCTACAAGCATTTTAATAACGAAGACAAAGATAAATTGTTAAACAAAAAGGACGAGTATACAGAGAAAATCACTTTCAAATTATTAAATAGCCTGGAAGAGGGAACAGCTGACTGATAGGTGAACTTTGATCACCCAACAGATAAGCAAGATTAAGCCAGTAGATCTACAATTGTCACTGTGAAAAGTCAGAAAAAGTAACTGGTGGTTTTTTAAAGTGTTATTACCGATCGGTATTTTAATATGTGTTTCATTGTATATAAACTATGTTTTAAATGTAATTTTAAGTGTTTTGACAACCACACATGTGGGCAATATTTTTATTTAATGCCAAATTAATGAAATAACAAGTGACTGAAGATGAATCGTAAGGATTTGAAACTGCAGTATCACACTGAATACTGAATTGACACCTTTGGCGAGAATTTGGTGAGTAGTAATATTAATTAACTTTTATTTTTTATAATATAACTATTCTTCTTAGGTAGAAGCTAATTTTAACCAACCATTTTTTTAATTTTAAAAACATGTATTTTTTAAAATTAATCGTTAAATTAAAAATTAAATCGTTAAAAAATTTTAAAATTAAAAATAATCGTTAGATAATAACGAGACTGGGGTTTTCAGGCCCCCGTCAAACGTTAAAATTTTCCACTATGGTAGATAGACACAAAATACTAGCCGTAGTATTTCACAGTGGTGATTGAACTCAATATTTACGGCTAACTTGTAATAACTAGATTTGTAAATTATGTGGGACATTCAATGAAACAAATAAGAAAAAACAACTTTATTATGATAAAATTTATTTTAATAGACTTATAAAACAAAGTACAATGGATGTTGTCATTTAGTCTAGTTAAATTAGGGTTCAACCCGGAAGTAATTGTAAACGAATATATTTTGATTGATTCTTCTGTAAAATTACCTGAGAGAAACGATGGTGAAAAGTCTACCACTCTCTACAATTAATTGTTCGACACTGCGCTCGCCTGCTGTGGCCAATTTTTCAAAATAACGGCTGTAGTTTTATAGGATTTTGCTGAACATCTTTTGAACCGTTAAAGACAGCTAAATTTTTCGCAATTTTCATCGCATTTCATTTAGGACCACTTCATTCAGAAATCTCTAACGACAACTCAAAATTCAAATTATTAATGTATGAAATGAATACAACATAATGTATAATTATCATCATAGCTGTCGCTTTCGTTCAGTAGGGCATCAATTAATTCATATTTAATTATTGTCATGTAGCGAAATTCCGTCCTTGCTACGATTTTACCACATTTTGATTAATTCCTCCTTGACACATTCACATCTATCTCTCTCGGACAGTAGTTAATAAATGTGTACAATTAATACAACATTGTGTATTAGGATCGTCTTAGCAGTTGCTTTCGTTAGGATTCGTAGTTTTCGTAGTTGGCTTTAAATGTGGCGCAAAAGCCGTCCTTTGCAGCGATTTCATGGCATTTTGATTAAGCCCTCCGTGACTCAGACACCTCTAACCATATTTCGGACGGTATCGTGCTAACGTATACACTGTACCCTACATCCCATATAAGCATCGGGGCAGCAGTTATTTTCGTTAAGGTACGGCATGGATTTAAATGTGACGCAAAAGCCGTCCTTGCAGTGATTTCATAGCATTTTGATTAAGCCCTCCGTGACTCAGACACCTCTAACCATATTTCGGACGGTATCGTGCTAACGTATACACTAAATACAACATCTCCTAAAAGCATCGTCATAGCAGTTGCTTTTGTTAAGGTACGACATGGCTTGCAAAGTGTTAAAAATGCCGTCCTAGCTGCAATTTCATGGCATTTTGATTAAGCCCATCGTATCTCAGACACCTCTAACCATATTTCCAACGGCATCGTGCTAATGTATACACTGTACCAAACATCCCATATGAGCATCGTCATAGCAGTCGCTTTCGTTATAAGGTGCGGCATGGCTTTTAAATGTAGCGCAAAAGCCGTCCTTGCAGCGATTTCATGGCATTTTGATTAAACTCTCCGTGACTCACACACCTCTAACTATTATTCATACTGTGTTGTACTAACGTATACACTGAATCTAACATAGCATAATTTAATTAATGAATGAATGTGTCATATTTGACTGTAATCAATACAATATCAAGAGTAATTACATACATACATTCATTTTATAATGTATTTTTTGTTAAAGTAAACCTTAGTATCAAAATCATTTATTAAATTTCATTTTATAATGATTTACGCAATTTTTAACAACGTTGATGAAATAATGTGGTTTTAAAATGAATACTAAACAATTTTAATTGTAATATTTTGAAAAATTAAAATAAACTTGATTAGTTACAGTGTACACTGTTAATATTTTTCTAATTATTGTTGAAGTTTACCGGTATCTAGTTGGTTATCTGTAATTTGAATAGTCTACATTCAAAAGTAGGCTAATATAAATCTGGGTCAATCTCAAATCTGCCGCAAATCAGTACCAACTGAGCATAAAACGAGGAAAAATGGGTCGGCCATTATGCCGATCAGGGCCGTATTTCTAAATAGGCTGAAAAGGCTGGAGCCTATAGCGGCAAAATTTTAGGGGGCGGCACTTTGTCAATTTACAAAAAAATGAAAATAATTTTACGTCTTTAATAACATAAACTTCTTTAGGCCCATCTTTCTGATTTAAAGTACTAATTTGAGGAAATGGAAATATGTTTATTCCTTTCAAAGGATTTACTTCACATAATCTTGTAACATATTTTTCATGAAACGACACTCATAGTTTGTATAAGGCCCGGAAAAAGGGAACTACGCTAGCGCTCCCGGTGTTTAGATTTGAAACTAGTCATTTCCTTTTTAAATCATGTTAATGATTTTACGAATAGATGGACCACAAAATAATTATACCAAACTTTATGGTTTTGATTTTATAACCTTTTAAAAATATGTTTTTTATGAACGGAACAAAAAATTTCCTGCATACTACTCGACAGTCGGAGCTGTTCTGCCAAACAACCAAACTTCTGCCAACATCAGAATCCAGCAAAAAATAGTAGGCTAGTTGTGTGTCTACACATCAGGGACCCCCTAGCATCTTAATCCCCAGACTCTTCACGTTAATGTCGCAAATGTATAATGATGTTAGACTATGACGCTATCACAAGAAACCTTACAAACTTCTCTTGATTTTGATTAGGTAAAAAAATGTCAGTCATGACAGGGCGGCTCTAGGATGAAAATATTGGCTAGGCAACTAACTATCTGGGGTGTTAATTTATTTTGAATCAAGTTTTATTTTAAGACCTATAAGGCGTTATGCTGGAGCCGCGCTTTTGCCATTTATACAGCTTTCACGTTGCCAAATGGTGAATGGTATTAGCTAAATTTTGTTCCTATTGCTTATTTTTTCAAAAGTTTCACTTTTACTTAATGTGTGGGCATATGAAAATTTATAAAATGTTAAAATTTATCGCCCCAATTTGCTTCAGTTCAAATTCTATTTTTAATTTAAAGTCGTTTGAAGTATGTTTTGTGGCTTGTGGCAAAACCAACATTATTATTGGGCTGGCAGTGGCCTCTATACTGCCTTGCCGTTCGCTGTTGTAGCTGTTCCTGTGAAGTCACTTTGATTCTTTTTGTTGTGACTCCTGGCTTAAAGTATTCAATTATATAAAGAATATACAGTTCACAAAAGCAATTGATACTTTTGATACTTTGATATTGAGATATCAAATTAATCTCATGCTTAATTTAAGTTCAATACGCAACTTTATTAGTGAAAATAAAAACTATGTATGAGTCTGTCCCAATTAATTTTCTTTATTTCATTCTATTTTATTATTTTTTTTGGGGGGGGGGCGGCAGAAAATGGATAGCCTACAGGCGGCATATTCCTAAATCCGGTCTGATGCCGATGAAATGTGCCACTAAGTTCACGACGGTCCCAACTAAAAAACTTTCGTACACAGAATAACCAAACACAGAACTAGAACTAATAACACCTCCCCCGTCACAGTAGACCTGCGTACTTAGTGAAATTAAAACAGATTTTTGGTATTTTTCTATCTTCCCATAAAAACCTCGGGGTTGAGATCGAAGTTTTGCCACCAAATGCGTTACATAGTAAATAGATTTCAGAAATTTGTATTTATCATAAATTTGTACAGAATAAAAAGTGATGCTATGATAGTTACAGGCAACAAAGCTTTTCATTAAAACGGCTCATACAACCGGTCATTTAAAAACTTAATCATGAATAAATGCCAAAGCCATTAACAACTGTTAACAGCTAGCCTAGTTTTCAACCTAAAAAATAAATGTTACATCAAATGACTGGATTTGAAAATCTTGCAAAAACCTAAATATAAGTTATCCTAAATAGTAAAATGTACACACCAGATTTTATCGAGCTATATGGTATTTATTTATTTATTCATCTCCACGGCATACACCATAAAAATACTGTATAATTTACTACAAGACTAGCGAATCTGTACAGTAAATTAACATACAATTGACTTATTACATGCTATGCTTGGCAACAGAATCAAGAAAGCGTAATAGACATAAAAACAGTACAACAAATCCAATGTAAAAATGTACAATAGGAAATTATTTCTAAATTTGAGTTAATTGGATGTTTTGACGAATAATGATTACTATTGCACGTGTTGCTCGACCTCGAGCAATTTATTTTGATACAATATAAAATTTACATTTAGTTCTAAGTCAATGACATCCGACCAATCCCATCAGTGATCACCAAAAACTACAGCTGCATGTTAACAGATGTGTAAAATGCTCAAATCAATCTCAATGTTATTCTAAAGGGAAAATTTCAAATTTAATTTGCGGATAGTGCCCTTATTTTAGGTCAGATTTTCAACAATTTTTAGCGGAAACAACTACAGACCAAGCCCAATCCAACGACACCAAAAACTTGAAAATCCGTTAAAAATTGTAGGAGATGTTGTCAACACAAAAAAACCCTTAGCGTATTGAATACGTATAGATTCTTTTAATTTTTTAATTTATTTTACGAACAAAATAAACATCTATAAAAAAAACATATTTGATATTAATTTTCTTGACATTACCTTTTATATATCGTCATACGGCATTTTACGTCAGAGTGCACTGACTTTGTGTTTGTAGCAGGTGTTGACAGATCTTAACTGAAAACTACAACACTGACATCTTCCATCTTTGTTTCGAGTTTTAAACTCGTTCAATTGTGGCATCATACACACAGCAGCATACCCACAATCATGAGTAAATAATTATGGCAACGAGAGAAGTGGCAACACTGTCCTCCGACATTTTAGTTCCCGTTTCCCTCCGTAGAGCGCTCTGCCGTAGCGCTGCCACAATAATATCCCGAGATTTCGGGAAATACACACGGTGAAAGAAAATCATAATCAGATAATTATGGCGACTTCCGCCAAATTTTTTGTACTTACTCCTTGGCAGTTCAGTAGTCGAAATACGCAAAAAAAATTGTGGCGACCGTGTGTATGCTGCCACAGTTTGAACCGACGCCACAGTCTGGGATTCTCATTTCCAAATGCTGCCACAAATATTGCTAGGCTAGCACACACACACACACACACACACACACACACACACACACACACACACACACACACACACACACACACACACACACACACACACACACACACACACACACACACACACACACACACACACACACACACACAGACATCACTCCGAAAACCACTTTTTGGACTCAGGGGGAACCAAAATGGATAAATCCACCAACAACTCAAATTCGAAAATTTTGACGAAAACAATACTTTCTCCATATACTATGATATAGGGGGAGAAAGTAATAAACGGAAGGAGGATATATGGTAACTTCATTATCTATGTCGGTGGAAAATATATCTTACTTTTTATTTACGTAAACCATGTAGAATATTTTGCCAACTCGATCTCTTCGCTGTCTCCAGCAACAATCCCGTAAAGGGCCATAACCGGAGGTGGCAGAACTTTGGAGGCGACACGTTCTGCGAAAGGAAAGTCTAGAAAAACGGTAAATTGAAAATTTCTTACTTTAGTATAGTGTTAATTTTTATGCTATTTTAAGATTCAGCTATTATTAAATTTACAGTGCAATATGGACACTTGTTAAAAGCATGGGGTTTAAGTCTTGAGTTAATTATTAATTAAAATAAGACGTATATGGTATTTTTTGACATAATAAAAATTATTTCCTTAAAATCATGCATTATATATATTATGTATGTGAATATATGCATGTTAGTATATAAAATTTCAGACCTGAGGTTGAAACCTAAAAAATAATGTCCAACTATTTTAGATTACATATATGAAATTTACTTTAAATTTCAGTTAAACTTTTCGTTAAAATATTTTTGTAGCTAGAAAAACAATTGAGCTATGCACGAAACAAATTTTTCGAGCGAAAAACTCGGGTTTGAGCACAGCGAACAAAGTTGACTCTCTGTGATTTTTACCATCACTTTTTCGTTCAGCTCACGATTCCACACTATTCCGCTCATTTAACCTTTTTTGTATTTCTTATGGATTAGTTCAATGTTTACAAGATGCTACAAGATACAAGATGTTACAAGATATTCAACTGTTTTTTACGGAGTTTGAAGATTAGAGATACAATCCGCTTAAAACATTAGGTAAAATAGAGAGCTATCACTCACACAGGTTTCAGAACTAATTGCCGCTACAATGTTCTGCGGAGGAGCGCTGGCTCCAAGTAGTTGTGCCGGTGGCCGCTAGATGCCACTACCGTCGAGACCACAGGCTTGGCCAATGGCAGCAATAAAAATATCCTCTTAAATAAAAATTTATGCGTTATGTCCAAAGTCAATCTGTAAGGAGATAACAAATCGTAGGGGAAATCATGGAATCAACAATTATCTCTAAATTATATATTTAAAAAAAGTTAGAGTCGAAAAAAGGAAAAGGTTCTCCTTCATTTTAGTGCACACTGAAAAATACTTATGCATGCGCTCTCGTTTACCGTTGTCCTTTGGCATTTTCACGACGTAATATTCTTTTAAGAGCCTCACCCATCTTCGGTAAGTATGGTGAGGCTCACAAGACCTATAACTTGAGCGTTCCAGCTGTTCCGGTTGATCCATGTTAGTTCCGGTGTCCTGGCCTTTGAATATTCCACGTCTAGCGCTCACCCGAGGGTTATTGACCCAGTGCCTTTGTTCTATCCTCCCCTGCGTGCCGTTTATTTCACTATTTGCTGATTCTCTGACCCTGAAACGATTAGCGAATTCGTAGCTGACTGAGAAGCGTAATGGCCTCTTTTTTAAAGGGATAGAATAGCTTTATGTATACAATATTCAGTTGGTGCTCGTTCGGTCGGCCGGCGGAGAGTCTCACAGGGGCCGCCCTAACATTGTCTGAGGCCTCGACAACTGAGGTGCCTCTGAGGCGATCGAGATGAACAGACTAACAATCATAATATAGAGAGCGCGAGCAAGGGGCAACGGGAGCAACTAACGATATACCAAGTTTGATAATGTTCGGATGATAGGTGTGATAGAGACAGAAATAATTGTGAAATTAAGTTGTTTGTTTATCCTGCTTACATTAATTTTTTATTATTGTTTTATTGTTGTTTCTGTTTCGGTTCGGTTTTATTTCTGTGGTGTTCTCACGTTCACAGCTGGTAATTTTACATCACAACGTTAGATGTTCTTTTTGATAGTAACTTTCTAAGTAGTTGCTTTAAACTATTACTTTTTTAACAAAATATAAGTTTCACTACAAAATAAAACAAACGATTGATATGTGCAATAAAAGAAATCTATATTATTTTAAGGGGACTCTTCCTACATGAAAATATTAGTTATGAATTCAAATTTTTGTTTTCAGTTTAAATGCGTTAAATCCCTTAACGCCCTTGTGCGCGAATTTCGTATAGCCAAGATCAAGTGAACAGATCAGGCCCGTATTCATAAAATTACAAAAGAGTTGAAGTTGTCTGCTGTTTCCATCGTAAAGAACTATGATGTCGTCCACATACCTGTGATAAAATATAATCTTATTTAAAACTTCCAACAAAATCCAAAACCTTCTAAAACCCCGAAATAATAATAAAGATTTGAGTGAAAAGACGGGTGTTTACAGATTATCTTGTGACAACTGTGATAAACTCTACATCGGGCAAACTGGCAGACCATTCAACAAGCGCTTCAATGAACATCTACCAAAAAAAAGTTTTAGTACAGAAGTCTAGTTTTACAGACCACCTAATCAACAGCAATCACAGCTACACCGGATTACACACTAATTTAAAGCCAATTCACATATGTCAAAAAGGTCGAGTCATGAACGCATTAAAACAGTATGAAATTTATAAAGCTGTGAAAACCAACCCCAACAATCTCCTCAACGACAAAAATACTTTCCAGGCCAATAGTCTATTTGAAACTTTGATAAGATTAAATGAACCACCGCCAGGAGCTGCACTCAAGAACACCGACGGATCAAGGGTCAACTCATGACGAACGCTCTGCCTCCAGTAGAGTCTCTTCACATGACCGCGCGTGACAACCCGTTCCGTCGTCAAAAGCAAGCAGTCGGTACCGGTACCGCGACCGTTCGTTTATGTTACAATGTGTTTGTGTATGTGTTTCGTGACAGTTTATAAAACTTATGACGCACCTGCAAAGGCAAGTTTTTATGATCTTGTACTGATCTGAAGATGGCGAGACATTGCCAAAACGCGTAATCCAACCAGGATTCCACAGGATCATTTGGCGGACCAACAGGTATTATAACCTTTTCACAAGCCTATTACTTTGATACGGAAACAAAATTCAATTAAAATGAAGTTATTATTATTATTTATCTTTATAGTGCGTCACATCCATTAGTTAATCGTGATATTTATCTTATTCAGCTAAAAAAATATAAATAGCTCGGATTAATTGTTATATTGTGGAAAGACAAATTTCTAATTGATTTTTTTTTATTCTTCTTTTATTCAAAATTAGGTGTGTAACAGATTTTTTCTAATTTTACAAACCTTTTCAGTAAAAAATATCTTTAATTATAAGTACTGCAATAACAACTCGGGCCTACGCACAGACCATTTAGGGCCCATGTGGGCCCATTTCCTTATTGTACATCTCTGTTTCTTTAATTTATATATATATATATATATATATATATATATATATATATATATATATATATATATATATATATATGTCAATGTAATATGTTTGAGTAGTGTGTTTTGGTTACTTCTGCGCCGGAAGTCGTGCCATCTGCCCGAGCAGCTGCTCGAGCAGCTGGCGCCAGCTGCTATGTAACATAGCTTCCGGTGGGGGTTAGAGGGTATATATGAGATGCTGTAGTTATATTTTATGCCATATAGGTTGGGGTGGAGATGGCGATAGTGTTGGCGTTAGGGTGAAGTGAATTTGCGCATAAAATTAAAAGTTAGTTCAAAATTGAAATTCGTCGGTGTTAACGAAACTCTAACAGTTGAACAAAAATTAAGAGTTAGTTCAAAATTGAAATTCAAACTTATAATTGGGATCTGGAAAATATGTCAAGGTCATCCAGAGTAAGTTTTAAAAAATTCTATCCAACTATCACTAGAAATAGTTTTAAGTTGAAGTAGTTGGTGATAGCGGGATAATTGATTCGTGCCATGGGAGAGGTGTTTATCGTATGAAAGTTGGCGATCGAATGAGAAACGCCGCCTAGGGAGAGGGCTTATAAAACGGCAACCTCCCCCCACCACCCCTTCCCCCACTCCTTTAGACCAATAACCGGTTGCCGACACTATGTGGTAAAACTGAACCAGACATGGCGGCCGCCATGGATAATTCTAACCTCAAATCTTAGCTCAGCTGAAGAGAATAGAGGAGCATGAAGTAGGAATTGTGGTGACAGCGCTTATATGAGGAATAGTAGGGGTAAAATAAAAAAACTTGTTGAACACAGTCGATAGGTGTAACAAGTTCAAAGTTGTTGAATTGTAACATAGAATGCAAAATGTTGTAAATAACACTATCATCAACATTAACCTGCGAAGTCTTTGAAGAGTATAATGGGTTAAAACTGTACTTCTTCCTAACTCTATTTAAATTAGTTCTACACTTTGAAATTGAAGGTTTAGAAGTACTTTGTAATATGTGTTGTGTTCGCAAAAGCTTTAATTTTAAACATTGTGCAGTCATTATAACCGATGTGTTAAGTTCAGAAGTTAAAAGAAGACTGAGATATAAAATGAAGTGTAAAAGAAATTGAAACAGAACGCCAGAGTAGTAATTTTATAGGTTAGAATTTACGAAGGCTATTCCATGGATAATTCTAACCTCAAACCTAGTAAGTGAAGTAGTCATAACATAAAACTAACGAGAGATGATGACCGAGCGGATGCGAGGCAATGAATGTTTGTAGCGCGATAAACTACCCACCTTTATAGAGGCAATAACTCCAGCCAGATGGCGGCAGATGGCAAGCAAATGACTGGTTGACCGACTTTCACCTGAGTAGTAAGAGAAGTAGGGTTCTGTGTCTATCCCTACTCCTTGGGGTCAATGACCGACCGGAAAGGTCAATGACCTCCCCCCCCCTCCCCCCCCCCCCTCCCCCCCCTCCACCCCGAAAAAATGGAGCCCCCCCCCTTCCCCTACTCCTTCCCCCACTCCTTCCCCCACTCCTCCAGGTCAATGGCCGGTCACCACCGGTTGTTGACTTTATGTGGTGAAACCAGACTAAATATGGCAGCTGCCATGGATAATTCTAACCTCAAACCTGCTGCGCATGCAACAAGTTCTCCGGATCGGAATGAGTCTATGCTATGCGCATGCGCCTAGTCCTGTATTACTCACTTTAGCGCTACTGCACATGGATAATTCTAACCTCAAACCTTGGATTTGTGTTGTTGCGCATGCGCCGCTCCCCACTCCTTTGCCTTCCTTTTACACTGCTGCGAACTGGACTGGATTGAACACTGTACTGGAGTGAAACAACTTCCCCCACTACTCGAGAATCCGAGGAGCAATACGAGCCTGATCTTAGCGTCAGTCGTCAACAAAATTTCATAGCGAAAGGTTGTTGGCGACTCAGCAAGAGGTTTCAAATATATAGTAGGCCTATATATATTTGAACTTCTTCTACTACGTTGCGTTTTTTAATGCAATGTGGTATGTGTGTGTGTGTGTGTGTGTGTGTGTGTGTTTAGTTTTAAGTTGTATTTAATTTAAGAAATAATTTGCGCATTGCGATGTTAGTTATAAGTTGGGTTTAGCATTAAGGTGTATTAATTTTAAGAGGTGTTTAGCATTAAGGTGTATTAATTTTAAGAATAATGATGGTATTTGGTTGTGTTGAATTATTTGGTTTTTAATAATGATGTGTTGTTAGTTTTAAGTGTTGATATTAATAATTTATGTTGTTGTTTTGCCTTTCAGCTAGATGTTAGGGGGTAGATTAACTGTAAATTCAGAAGTTCAGTTGAACTTCACTTAGAAGGGGTGGGACATCCGCAAATTGCGGACTAGGTTTTTTGCATTTTGTTTAGGAATATGATGGGTGGGATTAGTTTGGGTGGGTGTTAGAGTTGCGTTTCTGCATTAGCTGTTCCAGTTTCCCTGAAATTAATGGTTACGCTTTGATGCGGACGGGACGTTACGCTTTGATGCGGACGGACCAGGGCCTCCCTACTGTTCCAGTTTCCCTGAAATTAATGGTTACGCTTTGATGCGGACGGGACGTTACGCTTTGATGCGGACGGCCCAGGGACGTCCCTTGCAGAACGTAACTAGTGGGTTGGGAGTGGGAACCGCTAGGCAAACAGGGTGGTGGGAACAGTATTACTGTTCCCATCACCTTGGATCATTATAAATCTTGAATGACCTTGACCCACTTTCGGAAGGGTCAATGACGCCCCCCCCCTCCCCCCCTCCCCCTCCCCCCCCTCCCCCCCCGAAAAATGGAGTCGATTCCCCCCCCCGAAAAAATGGAGTCGATTTCCCCCCCCCCTCCCCCCCCTCCCCCCCCCGAAAAAAATGGAGTCGACCCCCCCCCTCCCCTACTCCTACCCCCACTCCTTCCCCACTACGGGTGAACGACCGGTCATGACCTGAAAAATTAAAATGGCTATAACTTGATAACGGATTGACGGATTTGGACAAGCGACACATCATTGAAAAGGTCTATGTAAGACAAACATTTTGGTAAAAGAAGAATTTGGTTATCTTATTTTAGTCAAAAGTTATTTTAATTATTTTAAATAAATACCTTCTCTTTCCCCTTTTCCCCCACCTCCCAGGTCAATAATCAGTCTCGGCCAGCTGCTACCCCTCTCATTTGCATATTGTTATAAAAGACGCACCGACTGCGGCTAACATTTCATTCTGATTCCAGACGTTACGCTGCGAACTTGGAGCCACAAGCATGTTATCTCTGCCAACTACAACTTCTACTTTAACTTCTACTTCGACTTCTATTTCTACTACGGCTGTTCCTGCACCTAAGAAAACTCTTCGCCTCAAAAACCTTCCTGATTGCTACAAGAATCGACTTGCATCTCAACCTTCAACTTCTGGAGCTATTCTTCCGCCAACTAACACTTCTAGACTTCGTAGTATTTTTTCACCGCCTTCGCCTTCAAAGGACTCCGCACCACCATCAACTACTATGCCGCCACCGCAGAAGCCAGTTCACCACCATCCTAATACCCCTTCCGTTGAAACCATTGTTCATCGTCTAAGCACACCCATTATCCCACTATCACCATTGCCTCCTACCCCACCACTTAGTACACCTGAAGATCATACCTATCACAAAACTGAATCCTCTCAACCTGCTACTAAATCATCTCCTAAATCAGCTCCTAAACCAGCTTCTAAACCAGCTCCTAAACTTACTCCTAAACCTACTCCTAAACCCGCTCCTTCAGAGCAATTTCAATTATTACAAGAACAGCGTCGTAGGGCATTTAGCCGTCCCACTACTTGCCCTGAAATGCTTACTAGGGGAATTAAGAAAGGATCACCTTGTGGGAGGAAATGTGTAAAAAACGAAAGTTTTTGCCGTGTACATGTCGTAAAACACATTTCTGAACTACAAGTGACAGAAACCCCCACTGTTGAATACCAATCCAAAATTATTGGTGTGAAAGGAAATAGGCTTAAGAGAGGTTGTGTCTATTTTTTTGAAAGTGTTATTGACAACGAACACATTTTGGCAACTTGTAACGGCGTAAGATATAATATTAAAGTGATTGAATCCTTGCGCAAAGAGAAATCCGTTTATGAGTTAGACTCTAAAGACTATCTCCTCAGACACAAACTGGATGGTATTACAAGGTGGGGGCGTAGCAAGTAAATTCACATAGCTTTTTCCAAATTATTGCTTAAAAAAATACTGGGGGAGAAACACAACGCGTTATAGCGTTGTGTTTCTCCCCCATTATTTTTTAACACTCTAAGTCTCGTGACCTACTAACCTACTTCCATCCAAGTAGTAAGAAAAGTACTTCCCCCACTCCTTTGGGTCGATGACTGGTCATGGTCAGCACCTACCCCTCATTTGCATACTATTATAAAAGCGGAGCGAGCGTTGGTCACCCCTTCATTTTTCTTCTACACGCCGCTCTTGTCGTTTCGTCTCTGCTGTTTATAATATTTCTTGCTTCAAAATGCCTCCTCATCTGAATGAAAATTTTAATTTTTCTGAAATTTCTGATGTTTTTGAACAATCTGAAGACACTTTAAGTAACGACAGTGAAAGTGAAGATGATGAGGACGATGATGATTATACTGTTGAACTTAGTGAAGAACGTAAAGTCATAGCAATTGATCCACAATTTCCATTTGATACAATAGAAAAGTTTATGGCTGAAGCTAATAAATGGTTGGACTCAGGATGTTATGTACGAATTGACTCTTTTATATTGTATGGTGATAGTCATTCTTTACTTGTCACACCAAATGACAGAGACCGCATGTTGCAGTGGGCACAATCTATGATGGAGTGCTACGAACAAGGTGTGGACACTGGCGGCTATTTTCTTGCACAACTAGTGTAATAACAAATTACCCTTCCCCCACGTAGTGAAGAAGGAAAAGAAATATTAGGAATCTAATTATAATACTTCCTTCCACATACAAAGAAGAGGGGGAAAGGAGTGGGGATTATAAAGTGGTGGGGGAATGTGTATAAATGCAGGTTGTTTCAAGAGACTTTTATTATTATTGTGGCTTTAGCAGAAACAACATGGAGTTTAAATCTTCAGCAAAAATAAGGAATAATATAATAAAGAAAGAAATTCGCAAGAAAGAAAAGATTGAACTTATAAAATTACAACTTATAATACCTTCCATTGAAATTGGATGTAGCAAACTAAAGACTTTGGTGAAAACTAACGAATATTTGTTACAATTGCTAAAAACAATCGAAGAGTTGAAGAGAAAGAATGGACATTCTACATAGTAAAATTTGAACATTTTAATATAAATAAGTAAACTGAAAAAAGTAGATGTAGAATAGAGAGCGAGGAATAGATCACTTTGTGGTAATGGACTAACATGCCACTTAGTGCTCTATTCCTCGTTCTCGCGTTAAATTGGATTACCTTGACCTATTTGTTTGACTGTTAGAATTTGGTTAACACTGTTGAATTTCAGTTTTGAACTAATGTTTATTTTTATTCAACTGTTAGAATTTTTTAACACTGTCGAATTTTAGTTTTGAACTAACTTTTAATTTATGCGAATTTTCAGTTCAACTCTAGTTAATTTATGCGCAAATTTAGTTCAACCAAGTGCCTGTGCTCTAGCCATTTCCACTCCAACATTTGTTCTTTTAACATCTGTCCCATAACATCTGTCCTAACAGATGTTAAAAGAAAGTTTGTTAAAGTTTAAATATAAAGAAGTATATACTAAAACTCCAATGGGAATAAAGAACACGAATGAACAATTAGTTTGTAGAAGGTTAATATTTTGTTGAAAATGTTTGATTTCCTAGGATAGTGAAGAGGATGAAATAGTGGTGGGGGAACCATTATAATAGGAGGAACGTGAGAGCCCACTTCATTTCTTGGTGAAATTTCGAAGAGTAAACATCTCAACATGTATCGTTGCGATAAATGTTCGGAATCGTTTCACGATGAAATTCTATTAGACTGTCATAAAGAACTAATTCACAACAACCCAGAAGAAAAACAAGAACAACAAGAACAACAAGAAGAACAAGAACAACAAGAAGAACAAGAAGAACAAGAAGAACAATATGAAATAACAGCAACATCTTCAACTACTTTACCAAATCTACAAGTATTTGCATTACCTGGTAAAGTAGTAATGCATCATAAGATTCAAAATGAAAACTTGAAGCTAGAAGAATTTATTAGAGAAGCAAAACCAATTGTAAGTAAAACTTTAAAAGAAGAATTAAAAAGATTGAACTTTCTTAAATTTGGTTTACTACTAGAAGCTATGTTTATAAATGTACAAGAAGAATTATCACCAAGAGGATTCATAACAAAAAACCGAACCATTATGGAAAGTTCAAACATTGATTCAATAGTAGAGAACTGTATAGAAGAAATATTAACAAAAATTCAGGAACACGAAGGAAGAGGATCCGGATGGAGTCTTACAAGTATTGAAGTATTAGATATAAGAGTTCACAAACATGGATATGGACTAATGGGATCAAGTTACATTCCTCTGCCAAAAAGAATTGAAGATACAAAATCTTGTATTAATGTTAAAAATGAAGACAATGAATGTTTTCGTTATGCAATGACAACTAAATTTGTACCACATCATGTGAATAGACCTGACCAAGAATATGAAAATCAAAGATTTAGATACAATTTTCAAGGAATCACTTATCCTGTATCACTGAAAGATATATCAAAATTTGAGAAGAAAAATCCCGGTACGTCTATCAATGTTTTTGCATTAGATAGTTCAAACAAAGTGTATCCTTTACGTATTGCAAAAGAAGAGCTACCAGATCATACGGATTTACTACTACTAACGCGAGGAGATGTGTCTCACTATGTGTACATAAAGCAATTTGATCGTCTTGTTAACAAGCAACTTTCAAAAAATCGAAACAAAAAGATAATTTGCAAGAGATGTTTTAATTTTCAACGAGAAGGAAGAGAAGGAAGAGAATGGTTACAAGAGCACAAAAGACTATGTAACAATAATTATGAAGCAAAGATTAATTTACCTGCGGAAAACAGAGCATTCGTTAAATTTGAAAAGGTTCATTATCAATACCGTATCCCTTTCGTTGTGTATGCGGACTTTGAATCAACACTTGTTCCTGTTGAAGATGAAAATTGTGAAGCTAGAAAAAGTGTAAAGTATCAAATGCACAAACCAAACAGTTTTTGTTTAATGGTGAAATCGACATTATCAGAAGAACATTTAAACAGATATGGATTAACTTCAGAACCTCTAGTATATCGTGGTGAAAATGTAGAAAAAATATTTCTTGATCACTTATATTCAATAGCTGGAAATGTACAAAGATTATATACAAATATTGTACCAATGAAAACGATGGAGGAAGAAGAAGAAATTCAACATGAAAATGCAACTCGATGTTTCTTGTGCAAAAATGATTTTACTATTGAGAATTATAAAGTTAAAGATCACGATCACCTCACTGGTTATTACAGGGGTGCTGCTTGTAATAAATGCAACTTGAGCTATCGTTTACCACTATTTATTCCTGTGGTTCTGCATAACCTCAGCGGGTACGATGCTCATTTCATAATACCCGAATTAGGAAGAGACGATGGTAAAATTGATGTATTAGCTGAAACTTCAGAGAAGTTCATCAGTTTTTCCAAAGAAGTTGGAAACATGAAATTAAGATTCTTAGACTCCTACAGATTTATGCCGTCGAGTTTGTCCAAACTTTCAGAAAATTTAAGGAAACAAGATTTAATCGAAACAAAGAAGATTGTAAATAACGACAAACTGGATTTGGTACTTCGGAAAGGTGTGTTTCCATATGATTACATAGACAGTTTAGAAAAATTTAATGAAACATCACTTCCGGCTAAAGAAGAATTTAAAAGTAAACTTTACGACATGGACATATCTCAAGAGGACTATGATCATGCATGTAAAGTATGGAACGAATTAGGATTTAGAACATTAGGAGAATATTCAGATTTTTATGTTAAATTAGATGTAACTTTATTATGTGATATAATGGGAGAATTTAGAAATACGTGTTTTACAGCTTATGGATTGGACCCTCTTCATTCGTACACTTCACCTGGATTAGCATGGCAAGCCATGTTGAAAGAAACAAATTGTAAAATACAACTTCTTACTGATATAGATATGGTTTTAATGTTAGAGTCAGGAGTTCGAGGGGGATTGACGCAAAGCGTTACACGACATTTTAAGGCGAACAACAAGTATCTGCCCGATTATGATGCATCAAAACCAACAACATTCCTGGGTTATTTTGATGCAAATAACTTATACGGATGGGCAATGTCAAATCCCCTTCCATATGATAATTTTAAATGGATAGATCCAGAATCGATTGGAAACATAATGGATATACCGAAGCATGGTGAAACTGGTTACATTTTTGATGTGGATTTTGAATATCCTGAACATCTTCATGATCAACATTATGATTTACCACTTCTTCCGAAGACTGAAATTTCCCCTACTGGAAGATGGCCAAAATTATTGATGACTTTAACCGACAAGTCTCGATATGTTGGACACTACTGGATGATACAACAGGCTTTAGACTTAGGACTGAGAATTACAAAAATTAATCGAGTACTACAATTTTCTCAATCTTGTTGGTTAAAACCTTACATCGACAACAACACAAGAAGAAGAGCCGTCGCTACATCAAGTTTTCAAAAAGATTTTTTCAAATTAATGAACAACGCAATATTTGGCAAGACTTTGGAAAACAAAAGGAAACATAAGGATATCAAATTGGTAACTGATCCAGTAAAATTACAGAAATTAGTGCAACAACCAAACTTTGGTTCATCTGTAATTATTAATGAAAATCTAGTTGTTATTTCCATGAACAAGAAGTCAGTTGAAATGGATCGTCCTTTGTATCTTGGAATGTCAATCTTGGATATTTCAAAAACACATATGTATGAGTTTCATTATAAGAAGATGGTTAACTATTATGGAAGAGAGAACATTGGTATTGCATATATGGATACGGATGCACTCATTTACTGGATTAAAACAAATGACATGTATGAAGATCTACGCACCTTTATATATAAAGATGATTTCGACTTTTCCGATTATCCTAAGGATCATCCAAATTACGACTACGACAAAAACAAGAAAGTATTGGGAAAATTTAAAGATGAAACAAATGGTGTGCCGATGATGGAAATTGTAGCATTAATGTCCAAACTGTATTCATTTCAACTGTACATAAATGAAAGGAATGAACATCAAGTCACAAAAAAAGCCAAAGGAATAAAAACTTCTTTCCTGAAGAAGAATGTACAGTTTGAACATTATAAAAGATGTTTGTTTGAAAATGTTGAAACAACTGCAACGTTCAACACTATTAGAAGTTATAATCATCAACTTTTTAGTGTCAAACAAACAAAGTGGGCATTAAGCTACAAAGATGACAAGCGCCATATTTTAGAAGATAAAATTAATACTTTACCATTCGGCCACTACTCCCTGAACCCTATCGACCAGTAAACCTATTCTTCGTCCTCTACCTTCTTCCTTTTTCCTTTCCGTAAAGAAGAGGGGACATGGCAAACCCAATGCCATGTTCCCTCTTTTTTACACTAATATGAAATGGCCTTGACCTATATTCAAACTATATAAATGAGAATTAACTATTCTATGGGTCAGTATTTTTACAAGCGGTGTACAAGAAACATCTGAAGATGGAAAGTGTGAAGGACAAGATTGTAAATGAACTACATAAACCAGCAAGAAGAAGATTTCCAAGAAGAAGTACAATCATTAAAGGAATGAATGATCTTTATCAAGCTGATCTCATTGAAATGATACCGCACAGTAAATTAAATAAAGGATTTAAATATATTTTAACAATTATAGACTGTTTTACTAAAATAGCTGACGCTTTACCATTGAAGGATAAGACTGGTAAAAGTGTTACAAAAGCTATGGAAACCACAATACAAAGAAATAAATTTAAAATTAAACATCTACAGACCGATGATGGAAAAGAATATTTTAATAAAGACTTTGGAGCTTTGATGAAGAAATATCAAATAAATCATTATTCTACAAATTCTGAAGTTAAAGCTTCAATAATTGAAAGATTCAATAGAACATTAAAAGGTGCGATGTATAAACAATTTTCAAAAAGAGGATCATATGTATGGTATGACATATTACCACAACTTATAAAAGAGTATAACAACAAATATCATCGTACCATTGGAATGAAACCTATCCAGGTAAATAGTGCTAATGCCAAAATTGTATTACAACGTATTAAAAATAATACAACACCAAAATTGGAAAAATTGCAACCAAAGAAGTTCAAGGTCAACGATAAAGTTCGTTTAAGCAAATACAAAGGTGTATTTAGTAAAAGATATCTACCAAATTGGACTAATGAAGTATTTACAATTTATAAAGTGCAACCAACTATACCTGAAACCTATTTATTAAAGGATAACAAGGGTGAATTACTTCAAGGTGGATTCTACGGACACGAATTGTTGAAATCAACAGTTGGTGATGTATATCTTGTCGAGAAGATTTTACAAAGGAAAAAGGATATGGTTAAAGTCCGGTGGTTAGGATTTGATAAAAGTGAAGACTCTTGGATTCCTTCAAAAGACTTAGTATAGTTGTTTAATAGCTCATTGTGTGTTTAACCTTTATACAAGATGGAGATTGTACAACAAAAAGATCGATTTAATATCAATAACATTGATGAATTGACAGTTGACAATGATAAGTTAAATCATGGAAAACATGGTGAATTACTACCAAATACGATAAGATGTCTAATAACTGGTCCTTCAAATTGTGGAAAAACTAATGTTGTTTTTAACCTTATAACTAATCCTAAAGGATTGCGTTTTAATAATATATACATTTTTTCAAAATCATTGCAACAACCAAAATATCAATTATTGGATAAAGTACTTGCAAGTGTACCTGAAGTGAATTTTTACAAGTTTAATGCCAGTGAAACAATTATGCAACCAAATGAAGCAAAACCATTTTCTATTTTTATATTTGACGATGTTTCTTGTGAAAATCATGACACAATAAGGAATTATTTTGCTATGGGAAGACATCATAATATTGATAGCATTTATATTGGTCAAACATACAGTAAAATTCCAAAACAACTTATAAGAGACAATGCAAATATGTTGATCATCTTCAAGCAAGATGAAACAAATTTAAAGCATATATATAATGATCATGTAAATGCGGATATGCCATTTGAAAAATTTAAAGAGATGTGTGGCAAAGCATGGAATGAGAAATATAGCTTTCTCGTTATTATGAAGGAAGAAGATATTAAAAATGGTAGATATCGTATAGGGTTGGATAAATTTGTATTTATGCGTTGAACTACCGATGCTACATCTAGTTACATGTTGAACTTCACAGTGTAAACATGGTGAATCAAGAAAAACTATTGAAAGAAATAAAATCACTGAGTGATTCTATTAGGATGAAGAATCGTGCATTGAGGATGGGTTTAAGTGAAAGAGAAGAATTTTTAGAGACTACATTTAAACCTATTACGGAACCTTTAAAACAGATATCAGAAACTATTGGTAAACCTCGTTATGAAGGAGATGTTTTACTACCAGTTTCTAAACAAGAAGTACAAGCATTAAAAAAAGAAGAAGATGATGATTCATATACAAGTGCTAGTGAGCAAGAAGAAACAAAAGAAGAAGAAGAACCAATTGTTGAAAAGGAAGAAGAACAGCCAATACCTGAAGCTGAACAATCTATTCCAAATTTAACTCAATTGAGTAGCGATATATTACAACATGGACCTCTTGGAAGAAAATATATAATGAAAATGCTACATGATATGAAATCAAACCCGAATTTAAGTAGATCACACGTATACGGAGCAAGAATTGATGGGAATGAATTGAAGATTGGCGATTCAAAGCTTGAAATAACACAAGACGATTACATCATTATTGGTGAGCATAGATATAAAGGAACAAAAGGATTATATGAATTAATTTTTAAAAACATACCACTAAGATATTCATCCAAAGATTTAAGTGTTTTTAAGGAGATTCTCCAAAATACTAACGCTCATAAAAGAAACTATGTAAAGGATGCAATGATTAATCGTTCACGTGCAACAAAATATAACATCGTTATAAAAAAGTTGTTTCCTCCACGAAAATTGCCAACATTACGTACTGCACCAGCGGTGAGACAACCACTGAAAAGAAAATCTTTATCACTTATGGATTTATCACTTCTTGAACAACATGGTAAAAAGAGTAAAGGAGATACTTCAACATCTGGTAAAGGATTGATGAAAAATCTATACAATACGAATGTGATTTACTACAACGATATCAATAAATTGGTTGATAGAATGAGACTATTGCATGAAGCCATGGAAGCCGGTCATACAGG
Organism: Neoaliturus tenellus; assembly: GCA_030545055.2. NCBI lineage: Eukaryota > Metazoa > Arthropoda > Insecta > Hemiptera > Cicadellidae > Neoaliturus > Neoaliturus tenellus. The sequence continues at coordinate 38,176,025 of CM061535.1, forward strand.
TTTGAATAATGAATGGGTGGCTCTAGTTGATGAACTTAGGAATCGCGGTATAGTCGTATAATTGTCCGTTGATATAAAAGAGGTGCAAGCATAAGACGTATCAGTTCTAACATGAGCGTCGACAAGTTCGGACGGTACTCCGCTTTAGGAGTGCAAGTTGGAGAAGACAGAAAAAGAAGTGGATTACCGCAAACACCTGAAGGTGACTATAGCATAAGTAATAAACGTTTAAAACTAGTTAAAGATCCAGAAGAAGATACTGATGGAGCAAATTTGAAGACAGTAAAAGAAGCTACTTCAACATCATTAAAATTACATAAGAATACTTACGATGTTAAATCACATAGATTAATTAATGTTGGTAAACCAACTGAAGGTTCTGATGCAATTACTAAAGAGTACTTATCATCTGAACTTTCAAATACTTTAAAATTGCAATGGGGTAACAACTTAAAAGATGGACAAACATATGATGCTGGAAATTATAGAATAACCAACGTGGGAAATCCCAAAAATGATAAAGATTCAGTTAATAAAGAATATTTACATTCTATAATACCGGAAAAAACTAAACATGGATATTCTTTTTATAAATTTATTATAAATGACATTGGATACCCAAAGGAAGACGGCGATGCTGTAAACCTGAAATATATCAAGGACAACTGTATTTTACAAGATGGTGATGAAATCGATTGTCATGGGAAAGTGTTGTCAAATGTAAAGTTCGGTTCTCAACCAAAAGATGCTGTTACTATGGAACAATTATCTAAAGAATTAAAAAAGGAAACATCCAATTTTGTAAAACATGAAGATGCCGTGTTAAAGCGGGGAGATAAATTTATACATGGAAATGAAAAGTTTAATTTAATGCAAGGAAATAATGATGAATGGGATGCAGGACATAAAACAATAACAAATGGAAGATTTGGTATAAAAGATACAGATGTACCTCTAATGGTGCAAACATTAATTGCGAGTGGTGGTACATTAGGTACATACAATGGTCGTAATAGAAGAATAAAAGATATTTATCCTGGTTACGAAGAAAATGATTGTGTTACAATGAAACAAACAATAACTTGGGATAAACACTTTGGGACCCAATATGATGCAAAGATGAAGAAAATAATTAATATTTTACCAGGTGAAGATTCAAATGATGCTGCTACTATTGGACAAGTCATAAAAACATCAAAAAGTGATTCAACAGCTTACACATGTAATGATAAACGTATTATGCAATTACATGATCCTCAACATCCAAAAGATGCTGTAACTTTAGATTGTTTAATAAGAATAGTGGGTAATTTACTTATTGATACCCACAATCATATAGCTAGTACAACGAATCATGTGGTGATTCAACCCGATGAACGAGAAGCTTGGATTAAAAATAGAATCATAAATCAGTATATAATTAATTTGAATAACTAAGTCTTTAAATATAAAAGATTTTGCACAAGTTATTCATTTATGTAAAGTATCTCGTGGAGTAAACACACCAGTTATATAAGACAACATAATGAAGACCGTATCGCTCAGTCATCGTCAAGACAGCGGCAAGAGAGGACGTGGTATAACATCAGCTGCATTATCCCTGCTCAGACGGATTCCAGTTGGTGCTGTTGTAAATCGAACGATAGACGCTTTACCATACGAATTACATCTGCCCGGAGGTTATCAATATTGTGGACCTGGAACTAAGTTGGCAAAACGTTTAGCAAGAGGAGATCCTGGAATTAATAAATTAGATCAAGCTTGCAAAGAACACGATATAGCATATTCAAAGTATAAAGATTCAACAAATAGATCAATAGCAGATAAAATTCTAGCGGAAAAAGCTTGGCAAAGAGTAAAATCAAGTGACGCAAATATTGCAGAAAAAGCAGCAGCTTGGGCAGTAACTACAGCCATGAAGACAAAAGCAAAGTTAGGTGGTGGAAGACGTCGCAGAGGAAGACCTGCAAAGAGAGGCGCTCCCAAAAGAGGTGGAAACATTAAAAAAGGACGTCGTAGAACTCATAAGGCAAGTGTAAAGAAGACTTCTGTTTGGCAAATGGTAAAAAACGGAGCAGGTTTATACCTAAGACCATACCGTGTGTACTAAATAAGAAGAATCAATTGATAATTCCAAATAAAGCCTTAACAAATCATCAGTTAAATGATTATGTAAAATGTTTGAAAATACCATTCTTTCGAGGAGTTTTTATGAAAGATGCATTACCAACTAAAATATGGAAAAATGAAACTGGAATAGTAAATTTGGATTCCACCTATGGTCCAGGCACTCATTGGGTATGCTATAAAAAACTCGGACAAACCATTTACTACTTTGACAGTTTTGGCAATCTACCACCGCCAAAAGAACTGCAACATTATTTTCGAAACTCCAAAAACATTTTTTACAATTACAAAAGAGAACAACCTAACAATACTGAAATATGTGGGCATTTATGTTTGGAGTTTCTAGCGAAGAGTGTCAGTCAGCTTTAAGATGTCATCGTATACAGTGTCACTGAGTGGAAATTCATCCACATTGAAAAGTACGCTGTTCCCAGCATTGCGTCTATCCAAGGAAAGATTATGGGAAGCGGCATTACTTGATTTGACTACCTACAATTCAATTCCTAATGTTACAGAAGGAAAAAACAATTTACTACATTATTATGAAACTAAGGATGCTGCAGGAAAATACTCAGAATTGAAAATAATTACATTTCCTACTGGAGCATATGAAATTGATGACATAAACCAATTATTACAGAAACAACTCGGAGAAGACAATATCACCGTTAAAGGAAACAATAATACTTTAAAAGCAGAAATAACTTCGAAATATTATATTGATGTCAGCTTGGAACAGTCGATTGGCAGTTTACTTGGATTTACAGATACAAAAAAGAAAATCTTAACTCCTGGAACTACTCATTCGGGTGATTCAACTGTAACAATATTGAAAGTAAATAGTATTGATGTCACGTGCAACATTATACACGGATCGTATAGAGATGGAGTTAATCAACATATTTTACATACATTTTATCCAACAGTGGCTCCCGGTTTTAAAATTGTTGAGAAGCCACAAAACTTGATATACCTACCGTTAAACACCAGTTTCATTTCAGACATCGTACTGAACATATTGGATCAAGACGGTCATAGTGTTGACTTTAGAGAAGAAACAATTACTATACGGATACACATCAGAGCAGCAACATAAAAGTCAACATGGGATTATCATTTAAACCGCAACGGAAGAGTCGGGAGCTCAGTAGCTCCTCGACATTGGAAGAGTTAACATCGGAAAACATTCGTTTTCTACAGAAGATTGGATTGAAACTTAACAGCGATGGATATCCTGGATATATCTCAAGGACCAACGTTCGACGAAACACTATGGGAGAAGGAATATCACACGCACAACCCTTACACTTCATCAAAATTAAACAATAACGATGAAATAAGGATCCCCATTCAACAACAAGATATTTACACTTTACCGTGTGAAAGTTACTTGTACATCGAAGGACGGGTATTAAAATTGGATGGAAAAACTGCTTCAACAGTTCCTTTTATAAATAACCCGATGGCATATCTTTTTGATGAAATAAGATATGAAATATCAGGGGTGACGGTTGATTCAACAAAAAAGGTTGGTTTAACAACGACATTGAAAGGATTAACATCATTAACACCGCATGAGAAGAATTCAATAGTCACTGCCGGATGGGTTGCCCCCGATAAAGACACTATAACACCAGCTTCCAACGGTCACTTTGATTTTCATGTACCTTTACGATTGCTTTTGGGATTCGCTGAAGATTACAAACGGGTAATAATAAATGTCAAACAAGAATTAGTATTACTCAGATCTTCAACTAATAAGGACTTAATACTTGCAGACCCTGCAACTACGGAAGATAAACTGGAATGGCAACTACAGTTGGATAAAGTTGTTTGGAGAGTACCTCATGTAAGATTGGCCGATGAACATAGAATCCTATTATTGAGAAAGTTAAAATCTGACCGTGATATTGTGATGCCATTCCGAAGTTGGGAATTTCATGAATACCCTACACTACCTCAGACAGAAAGACAAACATGGACCGTCAAGACATCAACTTACTTGGAACGAGCAAGGTACATAATACTCGGTTTTCAAACTAAGCGAAAAGATGTTATCACTGCAAATGCTGGTCAATTTGATCACTGTAAAATAAAGAATTGTAAAGTTTTCCTAAACTCTCAATTCTTTCCCTATGACAATTTGAATGTCATGTTCAGCAAAAAACGTTTTTCCATTTTATACGATATGTATGCAAGATTTCAATCGTCATATTATGGAAAGACTAATACACCACTATTATCACCTGACCAGTATTATTCCAAGGCTCCAATAATTGTAATCGATTGTTCAAAACAAAATGAATCGGTAAAATCATCAAGTGTGGATATAAAAATTGAAATGGAATTTGAAGAACCAGTAGCGGATGGAACTTCGGCATACTGTCTAATTCTACATGATAAAATAGTTACTTACACACCGCTGACCGGAATTGTGAAGAATGTACTTTAAGAAGAATTGTATAACAACTGCAAATTTTTGAGGTTAGAATTATCTGCTTTAATTTTTGAGGTTAGAATTTCATTTGTGAAAGACAAGTTGAAAACAAACAATTATGTAATTGTATAAATTTCAAGGATTTTACGAAAAATATAAAAGCGAGAAAATAATTAGTAGAAACTTCATTCTATCTTCAACCGTCGTATGGGAAACATCATTCGCAAGATGAATTCTACTAACGGAGAAGAAAATACACCTCTAATGGATGATAATAGTTCAGATATAGAAAAACAAGTTGAACGAGAAATGGACGAGTTCCTAAAATTCAACAAACATAAGAAGAGAGAAGAAGAAAAAGCTGAAAAAGAAGTAAAAAGGAAGAAGGTTGAAGTTAACATTACAACCAATATTTTAACAGAAGTATTTCTTCGGATTATCTACCCAATTTCTTCATGCATGACAAAAAGTATATCAGTTGGAATTTTAAAATCAATGGATTATTCACCAATTGTTATTTTAAATCATGGAAACAAAATGGTTACTTTCAGTGAAACTACTTGGGAATCTCTCATGAAACATTTACATCTTTTGGAGTGCTATTTAAGTAACAACACATTTGGAAGAAGAACAAGATTAAGTTTATTGGAATCAAATATTGAAGTTGATATAGTAAAACATCGTGGAGGACAAATTGTTCGCTTCAGAGATTTAACCACACATAATGTTAAATTATATTTCACTAAAGAAGAATTTTACACTTTAAGTTGTACTACCGGTCCCGTCACCAGATATTTGAAACAACTAATATTTTCAAGTGCAATAATTAAAGACTATCTAATTGATACATTGGACAAAAAACCTTTTGTTCCAATTTTATACGGTCCCGTGGATACTTCAATCTTTAATAGAATACCTCAAGAAGTTGAAATGTGGAGACAATTAAACAACTATCACACCAATTTTAATATTGATGAAGTGGCACAAGAAGTGAAAGAAGAAGAACAATCTTGTCTGTTATAAACATCGGCTCATTCAATTTTTAAGTCAGTTGTTAGTAAGACTTCATCATGAATAAACGGGTTTCGTTTTCTAATGCGCCACATATAATGGAAGTTAAAAGAGGTATAATTGAATTTCAAGCTTTTCGAGGAAATGATGGTAATTTTATTATTAAAGAATTAGTAATCTTGGACATGAACACATCAGTAGTTTATCATTATTTGTTTAAACCTCCAGTACCATTTAATAGACTAACAACTAAAGCGAAAGTTACAAACAAATGGTTGAACAAACATTTTCATAACTTAAGATGGGATGAAGGTTTCATTAATTATAACATGATGCCGCACATTATGAATCATTATTGCAAAGAGTTTAAAATTATCTACACAAGGGGATTGGAAAAAGCAAATTGGATACAATCATTTACAAGCAACGAAGTGATTAATGCAATTATTGATAAAGATTTCCAATGCTACTTCAACGAACTTTGTATTTCATCAAAAAGTTTTAAACATCGAAGGTCACAGTGCGCTTTAAAGAATGCCTACCGCTTGAATAATTTCCTTCAACAAACTGGTGGGGGTAGTGTCGATTATAAAAGTGAGAGCGCTACCATGACACAGCATGAGTATTACTCAAACCTCCGAAGAGACAACATCTCCGACGGACATTCTTATTAACAAGAAGATTAACAACAACATCAATATGGCATCACAGAACTTACTTCAAAGTTTAGTTGATCAGTTCAACGCTCATTCTAAATCATCAATTCTACCTACGAAGAAATGTTCTGAACTAAAAGAAGAAAAACACTACATCATTCATACTATTAAGAAAATGGAAACTTCAGTAGGTGATGCTATAAATTGCACTTTGAGCGAGGCACCTTATACAATTGGTGATGAAGCAAAATTTCAGATCTTCTTACCAAAGCGCTTCGTACAACTACTTCAAAATGAAGATCTTCGTATAATTCAACCCGGCGCACTCTATTTGGTATCACATGGACCCAGTGGAAACAACTCTACTGAACTTACAATTCATGTAACACCTACTACTGATTAATTTGTACATAACATTGTAAATATTTCTTTGTATTTGTTTTTTCAATAAATATGATATAAAACAAAAAAAAATAAAAATAAAAAAAGCAACATATTTTAATGTCTTTGTACATTACAATATGTTGCTTTTTTTAAAAATTCCACGGGATGACCTTGACCCAATTCTGTATAATTATAAAAGGGGAAATGTACTTGCAAAATTCATCAGTCTACTGCTACCTTTCATACCGTACACATCTCGCTCTTAATCCCTGAATATAAAACTGCAACATGTCCCTAAAGGTCAAGTGTGCATCTTACGATACTAACACCATAACAACTTTTGAACAACTCGAAGATTTAACCAACGAAATGCGAGTTTTACTTACCGGTGGTTATCACTTAACTGTTGATGTTAGTGCTACTAATACAAGGATGTTCACTAAAACAAAATATTGCGATGATGAAATATTTATTTCTACACAACCTACAACTTCTTCATCGCCAACTGGTCAACATAACATCAAGTTCCAAAAGTATTACCAATGTTGAATAACTTTTGACAGACAAAGCTACAACTAAAGAATCACGTGATCAATGTGAGTTAATAAAAAGGATGTGATACTTGTATAAATAATCATTCGCTTCTTAGCTCTCACCACGACAAGACCTATTTAAGAAAATGTTGTACAGAATGATGATTCAACTTGATGGAAAAATCTATGGAAAAGATTACAACACTGTTGAACAAATGACTAAAGATATAGATGTATTAGCTAAAGAAGGATACCAAGCTAAATTAATTTTAAAATTTCCTGAAGTACATCCACTATCAATAGAAGAACTAGTTGCTATGGCTAAAGCTGAGAAAGATAAAAAGTCTGAAGAAAACAAAGAGAAACAAACTTCCTAAATTTTAATAATCCTTACACTTGTAAGGTATAATTTTTTTAAACTCCATTTGGATGACCTTGAAATTACCCCCACCACTTTTCACAGTACATAAAACTCGCTATTTAACACTATACACTCTTATTCTTTCACTGGACTCCGCAGCGTCAACATGGAAGAGCAAAAATACAAGTACAAACCTCGTTACTGTTGTGAACAACAATGTACAGATTTAAGGCCAATGATGGTGGATGGGTTAGCTTGTACTAAATGCGAATTCTTCGGATCTTGTTACTGCAAATGCAAAACAAAACAACTACCGCCACCGGAATTGCGAACTTTGAAACTTTACAAATCAAGATATTTTCATACATGTTGTCCTCAAAGATGTTTCAAATTTCACCCTCTCGATCTTGCTCATTGTCAACGCACCAATTCTCATCAAGATGATTTTTGTACACATATGATAAAAAGATGTAAATACAGGTCAGATTGGTATTCCGATCCTGTAGAACCATCAAATGTGTAATTTCAGTTTTACACTCTTTTTTAAAACTTCATTTGGATGACCTTGAGATTTCCCCCACCACTAGTTCTAATTTTTATATAATATTAAATCATTCCACTTCCAACACTCTAACTAACAACATGGAAAACAAATTTATCAAGTTTGAACATATAATAACTGACAGGGAGGAGATGGAAGAATTGTTTCAAAACTTACTTTCTATCATTGACGAATATCCTATAAGATGGTTCAGAATTGTAGTTCAATATTTAAATCCTGGTGAATTGTTTTCTTCATCGAGTGAAGAGGATGAAACAACTACTTCGGTTCAAATAATTGAATTAAAAGACGAAGAAGAAGAACTAAACATTTTATTCAATCATAAGCTCAAGGTTCCCCATATAAAAGCCCCCTCCCTAGACAGCCCCCCTCCCTAGACGCCTGCTCAAGGTCACCATTATATAAGCCCCCTCCCTATGCGCCGATCCTCATTCCATCACCGACTCTCCAATAATGAACAACTCTCCATTGGCCCGAATGAATTCTAGTTTTGAAATAAACTCTAAAGAAGAGTTACAAGACATTTTTAATATTTTACAAGAACTTGTAGATAATTTTACAACCATCAAAATGAATTTGGAAATAACATACGATTGTCCTATTTGTGATAAGGTTGAAAGTTTGGACGAAGACAGTTTACTAAATCTAACTCCTGCACCATCTGACACTACTGATGGTAATAATGAAGAGCAACGTCTTTCCCCCACCACTTCTTTGTAATTCATCCTTCCCCCCACCACTTCTTTATTTAACTAACATTTCTCCCTTTCACTTCTCATTCCGTCTTCGACTTCTGAACTATCAACATCACTTGTTTTAAAATTTCAAACACTAACACAATCATGATGGATATGATGGATGAAGTTCCCTTCATAACTAGAATGGAAGAGGATAAATTGAAATTGGAAATTAAACGATTGGAAATGGAACGGGAAAACCAATTCGAAATGTTACGTTTGTTCAAGCTTTTCAAATACATCATCTGGGGACTCTGCGTTTACCTTCTCATCGTCGTTGGTGTTTGCATTTACAACTCTGTAGTTCATCACAAAAGTTCAACTTGTTTAAACTCTGCTGTTGCACATTAATTGTATGTTCACAAATAAAATTCAAAAGTTACTTCAACCTATCCCACTATCACCAACTAGTTCAACTTTCAACTATTTCTGGTGGTAGTTGGGTAGGCTTTTTTAAAACTTACTCTGGATGACCTTGACATACTTTCCAGATCCCATTTATAAATTTGAATTTCAGTTTTAAACTAACTTTTAATTTTGTTCAACTATTAAGAGTTTTGTTAACACCTTCAAATTTCAGTTTTCAACTAACTTTTAATTTATGTGCACTTTTAGTTCAACCCTAGTTACCTTGTTCGCAAATTCAGTTCAACCGACCACCAACGCTATCGCCATCTCCACCCCAATATTTCAACATCTCTGCCCCCAACACTTGCCCGAACATCTGCCCGTAGGGGCAGCTGCCCGGACATCTGTTCGGTTTTAAAAATATAAAAGAAAGGTAAAGGAGTAGGGGTGGCGCATGCTCACCAATGCAAAACTAAGGTTTGAGGTTAGAATTATCCATGGCGGCCGCCATGTCTGGTTCAGTTTTACCACATAGTGTCGGCAACCGGTTATTGGTCTAAAGGAGTGGGGGAAGGGGTGGTGGGGGGAGGTTGCCGTTTTATAAGCCCTCTCCCTAGGCGGCGTTTCTCATTCGATCGCCAACTTTCATACGATAAACACCTCTCCCATGGCACGAATCAATTATCCCGCTATCACCAACTACTTCAACTTAAAACTATTTCTAGTGATAGTTGGATAGAATTTTTTAAAACTTACTCTGGATGACCTTGACATATTTTCCAGATCCCAATTATAAGTTTGAATTTCAATTTTGAACTAACTCTTAATTTTTGTTCAACTGTTAGAGTTTCGTTAACACCGACGAATTTCAATTTTGAACTAACTTTTAATTTTATGCGCAAATTCACTTCACCCTAACGCCAACACTATCGCCATCTCCACCCCAACCTATATGGCATAAAATATAACTACAGCATCTCATATATACCATCTAACCCCCACCGGAAGCTATGTTACATAGCAGCTGGCGCCAGCTGCTCGAGCAGCTGCTCGGGCAGATGGCACGACTTCCGGCGCAGAAGTAACCAAAACACACTACTTGTTTGTGACAAGAATTTTTTTTAATAAATCTGTTTTTGACTTGACTTGACTTTTATTGTATCGCTAGAGGTCTTAACTGTACCAGCCAAAGGGCGCTCATTAAGAAATGTATAAATAACATGAGAAATACTACATACTGTATTTACAAGTTTTAAAATTAAATCAGGTAAAGAGAGGTTTTTATTACTATTATGCGATGGGGTTCAATATGAACAAATTACCTTTTCACTTTTTGGAAAATAATATTTGTACTCCTAAACTGGGGAATTTTGGGAGCAACTCAAAGTTTTCAAATGTAATCCGCCATTGAGTGACTCCTAATTTTATAGGTCTTGCTTGGTACACCTGAATCAATCGTATGGAAGAATCAGATTCGTTGACTTTAAAACAATGGCGACCTAAAGTGTCTATTATGTTTCAAGTAACTCAATTTTGGGACAGCCATTTTGATGTCAAAAAGTGAGGTATTTACTATCACAGTTGAAAATGAATGAATAATGAATAAATAAAATTATATTTCTCATTAATACAAGCACAACAAATTACATTTAATCGATGGTAAGCTGATTGGCCATCACCTTATCTAGAAGTGTTGCCAGTTGATATTTAAATAGAAAAAATAATTAAATTCAGTCAAGAAATATTTGATTTGCAATTAAAATACTACAAATGCATCATCTATACTATTTAAAGATAACACAGAATATCTTTCCCTGTGATATATTTTTAATCTCCCAGTGACAAAATTAGAAAGCTTAACTAACTACACTGAATTGATTGTGAAGTCTTGATTTTTACCAATTACATGAACTAACTAACACATATTTTCTCCCAACAATATGAAAAAGGTGTAAAAAGCCGACAAACATTAATTTTTTTATGGCTCAGTCGGATTCGGATAGCTACCAGCTGAGCAGCAGTAGTTTGATTCTACGCGCGTCTGTGACAACGTAAACCGCTGTGTTTACCGCTAAAAGAAAAATTGAATTTTCTCAGCAACCACATGACGTAGAGAAATAATTAAAAGTACTGGCTTTTTTAGTTTTATTATCTCGTTTTGTGGGGGACAAGAACAACTTATTTCAAGCAGTTTTTATCCGAAAATGTATTTCTCTGAAAACTATTTTTGGACTCGGGGTGCACCAAAACGGATAAACCCACCATCAACTCGAACTCTAAAATTTTGACGAAAACATTTCTTTCTCCATATAGGCTACTATGGTATAGGGGGGGGGGGGGGGGGAAGTAAAAATTTAGAGACTAAAAAATTCTATAACTAACCCATTCCTATAAAATTCCGAGCTGGCCTGTGTGCATTTCCTTTGAGCAAAAAGTGCACAACTTACTCATGGTGATATGCCCCTGAACTGGTGAAACTTGCATATTTAGTTTTAAAGTACTTAACAGGAGGTTGTTCTTTGGTTTAAGGCGTGTCACATCTACCAAGAGCTGGAGACGAAACGTAATTTACCCTAAATATAAAAGTGCATACATAAGTTTACATTGGCATAGGTATTTTAAAATCTCTTCGAGCATAAAAACAAAAATGTCTACATTAATAACTTTTTATATGCTCAGATATAAAAAAAAAATATGTATGCTATGTTTTGCTATTTTGTATTGAAACACGCAGACAAGGTTTTATATCACAAACTTCTGGTAAACTTTTTAACTTAAGACAAACTTGAATTAGGCCGTGTACTAACAAAACTCCTCATTCATTTCTCCTTTCAACAATCATATCTGGGCCTCAATTCACATGAATGTCGTCCAAGAAGTGCAATTAAAATTTTCACATTAATAAATGTAGGCATAATGGTGTTGAATTTATTACTAATATTATATAATATTGTCACTCTTCACTGTATATAGGAATTATATTTGCTTTTAATATTCACTATAAAAACTCCAAAACCAAAATAAACAATAAAGTCAAAATATACCGCTACCAAAGCTTTCTTGAAGTTTGATCCTCCTCGCCTTTCAATAAGAAATATAATTTAGAGTATTAAAATAAACAAAAACTACCGCAAATAACTAGATAATGAACATTAAATATTAAATTATTTAACAATCTCAATAGTATTATATTGCAAATTCGACAGATTTTGTCGAACCAAAATACTTGCATACTCACACGTTGTAAGTGTTGCTACCTGGTGGCCTAGATATGAACCAAGACCAGTGTGTTGTTGTGTCGGAATTTCTAGAACTATCTTTTAATCAAGGACCTTAAATTTGCTAAAGACAAATACAAATCAATTTCAGTTATCAAAAGTGGAAGCTTAACTGTGCGGAGAATAAATCAAATTACAGACATGACCTTGTACCTATTTCTAATTGCACCGAAAAGAGCGCTGTGGTTTTAGTTCTCGCTATTAATTCTACAATTCGTTCCACACATAAAGAGACCATAGATATTAGTTTGTTTGTAGTGTAGGGGACTTTCCACGTTCAGCTGGTAAGAAATCTACCACCACCAATATATATAAATCAATCAATCATTAGATCATAAGGCAGAGCCACGGACCACGGAAGCTGTGTCCCTTATGCCGTGTGCTGGCGCGGCGCGGCACAGAACATCTGGTAAGTTGAGCATCACAGCTTATTTATTTCAACAGAAAACCCATTACCTCACTATAATCCCCATACATAATAATAACAAAAAGACAATGTACATAATTATTTGTTACTGTTGTATCGCTAGAGGTCATAACTGTAGCCAAAGGGCGCTTATTAAAAATAGATCAAATACATGTGAAATCTACAAACTGTGTTTTAAATGTAAATCAAGCACAGAGATGTCTTTATAATGCAATGGGTGTTTATATGAACAATCTACCTTTTCACTTAAAAAATTGTTTTACCCCATAATATATACAGGGTGTCCAGCTTCGACTGTCTGAAACTTTTCCATGTTGTTCAGCAAGCCAAAATAAACAAAAAAGTTTATGTAAACATATGTCCTAAAATACTACGGTAACCCACTAGCCGCCATTTTGTTTTTTTACACTTAATAATTTTTATTTCCATAATGGATTATTGGATTGGGTTCATGTTTGGCATGGATCTTAACTACAACAATGTTTATTTAAAAAAAATTCCAGTGCGTATTTTCAATATGGCGGCCCTTTGAAATTTTCAAACTCAACTATCTAAAAAACGGTGAATTCAAGAAAAATTTTAAAATATACAAAAGAGTTGACAAATTAAATTATCTCAACAATAAGACCAAGTTAATGAAGATCTGAAAACAGATAACAGAGTTATCGCCATTTTTCAATTGAAATTAGGCCTACCTAAATTTGCATTAACCATATAATGCAGAATCAGTGTTTTTCTGCGGGAAAATCGCAATAACTCTGATATTTGTTTTCAGATCTTTATTAATTTGGTCTCATTGTTTAGATAATTTAATTTTTCAAATTCTTTGTTTCCTTTAATATTTTTCTAAAATTTACCGTTTTTGAGATATTTGAGTTTGAAAACTTCAAATGGCCGCCAATTTGAAAATACGCACTGAAAAAATAATCTTTTTTATTTTAAAAAAACATTGTTGTAGTTAAGGTCCATGCCAAATATGAACCCAATCCAGTAATCCGTTACGGAAATAAAAATTATTAAGTGTAAAAAACGAAATGGCGGCTAGCGGGTTAACGAAGCATTTTAGGACATATGTTTACATAAACTTTTTTGTTTCTTTTGGCTTGCCGAACAACATGGAAAAGTTTCGGGTGGTCGAAACTGGACTATGAAAGTGGTATATGAAAGTGAGCGAACTGTATTTATGGCCTATGGGGCCCTCAAAACGAAAGGTAACATGGTCCTGGGCTTAGGTCTTACCATGGCTACTACCGTAATAGCGTATTCCCTATAAGGAAATTCTCTAAATTCTATGTATAATACTTTGGTATGTGTGTTCTAAGATGTATAATATGTATATTTATATACATTTACCTATTTCAGTGAATTTCCTTATGTAGAAAACGATATTACGGTGGTAGTCACGGGAAGGACTAAGCCCGGGACCATTATACTTTTTTTTAGGTCCCTAAAAGCCAAAATCGGTCGTTTATCATTTGCGCACTTTTTAATCCTTCTGTAAAATATTTCGAAGGGTCGCCTAATCCCCTTGCATCATTTGCGCACTCTCCCGTCCAGGTAGCCTCAGCCTGCCGACAACAATTCGCAAACAGTCGTCCCCCACACATACCACTGGACGGCAACACATGTGTATCGCACATTCATGAATAATTTAAGTTTGTAATGTATAAACCTTTTTTGTAATACATCGAGTGTTAACTTATTTTACTTTCAATGGTTGGTGAGGATTGTATTACTGTAATTGCTCAGGCTGAAATGTTTTGTACGAATTGTTTCTATGGCAAGTTTTGACTCTATTCTAACTGTAGATAGCAGCCTCTCTTATACTCCTCAGAATAAAACCACTCATAAAATTCACTGTTGAAATAGAAACAAACTACAAATGGTAAACATGAAATCCAAGTGTTAATGTAGGTACGGGCCAAGGCCGTGATATTGTGTCCGATTATTTGCCATTATTTCTGTTCTGTTGATATTGTTTTGCTAATTTTTGAACTTATATGTCTTATGCCAAACACATTTAATCATTCAAAAGACTATTTGAACACGGGCATGAGTTTTCAATAACTTTGTAAATAAAAATAATGCCGCTTCCACCACCCTGCGATGCGCTAACGATGCATATAACTGAGAGCCCCCTGGAGCTCGATGCGCAAAACAAGCATCCGTTCTACCTGGCTCTCCGCATGATGCGCAAATGATGCACGCCCCCCAAAACAACATTCATTCAAATTTATATATAGGGTGTCTTTAAAGTCCGTCACCAAACTTCATAATGGTTGATTGGGTCAAAATAAGCAAAAAATCTCATATGAAGGTATGTCCTAATATGGATTTTAGGCAGATATCCGCCATTTTGTTTTTCTCACTTAACAATTTTTAATTCTGTGACGGATTGGATTAGGAACTTCATATTTGGCATGGACCTTTATAATATCAATGTCCATTTCCACAGTAAAAAATATTTTTTCTGTTGTTTATTTTCAAAACGGCGGCCATTTAAAAATTTAAAACTAAAATATCTTAAAACCGGTAAATTTTATAACAATTTTACATGGCCCAAAAAACTTACAAATTTAATTATGTCTAATCAATGGTACCAATCTAACCAATTTGTAATAATCTGACAATAAATAACGGAGTTATTGTGATTTTTCTTCTAAATTAACCTATAGTTACATGCATTGTAATCATGTTTTTTATGCAGGAAAATCTCAATTTCTCCATTATTTGATGTCAGATAGTTACAACCTTGATACCAATGCTTGGATACTTTAATTTGGTAGCTTTTTTGTTACTTATAAAATGCAGATAAAATTAACCGGTCTTGAGATATTTCAGTTTAAAGATTTAAATTGGTTCCCATTTTGAAAATACACATCGAAAAAAAACATTTTTATTGTGGAAATGGACATTGGTATTATAAAGATGCATGTCAAATATGAAGTTCCTACATCAAGCCGTCACCAAAATAAAAATTATTAAGTGGAAAAAACAATATGCGGATATCTGGGTAAATGTGCATATTAGGACATTCCTTCATATGACATTTTTTTCTTATTTCGACCCAATAAGTTTGGTGACGGACTTTAAAGACACCCTATATATATTATGTCCGTTAAGACCGGCCACTCCTAACACAATAACTCTCGAACGGAACCTCAGATTTTGATGAAATTTGGTACAGAGGTGAAAGGCAGCATTCATCAGATTAAGTTCAATATCCAAATGACCTTTAAAAAACAAACAATTTAGTATTTGAAATTTTAACCTGGCTTAACAGGTCACAGAAAAAATCCAAAAATATGTTTTCCATGTTATTCTTAAGGGAAATAAACAAATCCCTCTACGTATCTCACATATTTATTGACATAATTTGATAAAATTTGGTATATACATTTACTAGGTAGAATGTAACTTATATTTGCTTACAACACCCATATGGCAGCAAACCAGCGATCTCTATAACAAGTTGTAGTTATAGAGATCGCTGCAGTAAACCAGTGGCGGATCCAGAGGGGGGCAAGGGGGGCTCCCCCCCCCCCTCAGCCATAATTGATGAAAAATATTTGTGAACAATACTAGTATTAAAAAAACTAGATGATAGCACTGGACTGTGCCCAACATTGAGGTGCGTGTATCCTCATTATTATGCTTCTGTCGTTATTATAGCGCAAAGGTGCGTCCGAATGCACAAGACTCAACAGACAGAAAATTGCAACTTGCAACCCCCTCCCCCCTGACTCTTCTCTCCACGACCCGCGAGCGCGGCCTAGGATTTCCGCACGTTACCGAGCCGCAATGCACGAAACCTTGCCAAACGATTCCGAAGTAAGCCGATAATCACATTCTGGATTGGAACTGTCTTTCACATTGGAGCGCGTTTACACTAGAGGTTGACAACCAAAAGTTATCAACTTTTACTGGTAGGCTATATCCATATGGCTAAAGACGATAACTTAAGTTGTCATCCTCTTACGGGGATTTGTGATTCGAATGAGTTCTTTATTTCTAAAATTATTATATATTTTTTAAAATTTAATCTTAGTGCCTTTTACCAAAAATATCATTAGGCATACCTTGAGGACATATCTCAACTAGTCCACTGTCACGTGACACCCCCGAGCACAAACGCTAAACAATTTACTATAACAAAACCCTATCATCTTCTGTTTTTGTATATTTGAATATATTGAATTCTTTTAGGATATCAGAATGGTTTTGTGAATACTTTCGTTGTACATATAAATTATTGAGAAAAATTTAATCACCACTATAATGACTTTCTAAATAGCTTCTTTCTGACTATTATTATTCAAAGTACACAATCATAAAAAAAACTAAAAATTTAATTTAATAATAAAGATTAATGTATTTCTTTATAATTAAAAGGTTTAACCTGCAATTTCACCATTAATGCAATAAAGATTATCTAACAAACTAGATAGGATATTAAAATAAATATAGTTTCACAAAAAATTATAATATTTCTAAAAGTTTATGTTTTGCAAATGCCTATCATTAATAAATTAAGTCAACCAAGCCTAACTCAACATTAAAAATATTAGGCTATCACCAAAGTCTCTTAAATCGAGATTTAATGCAGTATTATAAAATGAATCTAAGTGATAACGTTTCGTTAAGCTGTGTTCAAAGTGCAAAATAAATAAAGACTTTAAAAATGAAGCTTGCAGATCAATTACATACTAATAAATCTAGTTAATTAACTGACATTATAATATTTTCATTAAACTGTGTGCTGAATGCAGATGCAGACGAAAACACAGCGCCACGCGACGTTCGGGCATCATCGTCAATCCGCGCCGGTGTTTGGTTGTGAATGAGTGAGGGGGGGATCCAATTCTGTTGTGCTTGTGCGTGCGTAGTCTTGTTCCGAGCGCCAGAGCGCCACCGCCGGGGGCGGTACGTGGGATTTAGTCGGGTTTGTAATGGATCTTCCGGTAAAAATACCAAGCAAAAGTAGTAATGCCAAAGTAATGATTTCGTTACTTTGTCATTAAAAAGTTTCCATGTAACAAGTTCAAGAGAAGAGGCTATCTAACTATACACCCCTTCTTTCGTATTAGCCCAGTCAAAATAGGTTCGTGTCGGAAGTAATTCCGGAGGAGCTGAATTTTTCACAGTTGATAGACTATGATAAGGTGTGCATTTTCCCAAAAGTCCCGAAAAATCCCCCTTAAGCTTTCCGCCCTACGCCCCCTTAAAGTTAAAGCTGCAATATGTTAGAAAACCAATTACAGTTTCGTAAGGAAAAAAGCTATCGAAGTGGGGTTGCTTTTATTTTGTTCCTAAAAAGATTTGCTACAAAAAATGTCATTACCACTTATTACAAAAACCTTAAGGCTTTGCGGCAAAATTGATACAAACGTAAAAAATTGATTTTTTTCTTTTCATCAGTTGAAAACTTTCCCTTACAGCTCCTTTGTTTGAAGTTTATATGTAAAACCGTAAATCTAAAGTTTGTAGAGAATTATTTTAGCTTTACAATGATATATAATATCACTGTGTTCGGTTTGAGGATAACGAGCAATATTGTATTTTATTTTATGGTGACAGTGAAAAAAAGCTCTGATCTTGGGCCATTTCAGTACAGACATTATTGAATTTTAATGCATTCCCCTCTTATTTGTTCTAAAAGGAATGACTTAGAGGAATGGAACTTCATACATCCATATTTGGCCATTAGTACTTCATTTTGAGATACAGTGTGATTTTTTAGCCCCAATGGGGGACGGCCCACTAGGAGTCACAAGAAAATCTTAAATGTAAGCATAGGGTAATATATACCTCATATTAAAGGTCTTAATTAACAGAACACAATGCCGCAAACCCGACGTCAATCGGACAACCGAGCCAGTAGTAGCAGGCAATGGAAGTTTTTGAATTTAGAAGTTGTTATAAAAGATTTTAACGAAAAGTTAAAACGCCTGGGATTTCCGGCTCGATTGTCCGATTGAGGTCGGGTTTGCGGCATTGTGTTCTGTTAATTAAGACCTTTAATATGAGGTATATATTACCCTATGCTTACATTTAAGATTTTCTTGTGACTCCTAGTGGGCCGTCCCCCATTGGGGCTAAAAAATCACATTGTATCTCAAAATGAAGTACTAATGGCCAAATATGGATGTATGAAGTTCCATTCCTCTAAGTCATTAATTTTAGAAAAAATAAGAGGGGAAGACATTAAAATTCAATAATTTCTGTACTGAAATGGCCCAAGATCAGAGACTTTTTTTAATGTCACCGCAAAATAAAATACAATTTTGCTCGTTATCCTCAAACCGAACACAGTGATATTATATATCATTGTAAAGCTAAAATCATTCTCTATAAACTTTAGATTTACGGTTTTACATATAAACTTTAAACAAAGGAGCTGTAAGGGAAAGTTTTTAACTGATGAAAAGAAAAAAATCAATTTTTTACGTTTGTATTAATTTTGCCGCAAAACCTTAAGGTTTTTGTAATAAGTGGTAATGTCATTTTTTGTAACAAATCTTATTAGGAACAAAATAAAAGCAACCCCACTTCGATAGCTTTTTTCCTTACGAAACTGTAGTTGATTTTCTAACATATTGCAGCTTTAACTTTAAGGGGGCGTAGGGCGGAAAGCTCAAGGGGGATTTTTCGGGACTTTTGGGAAAATGCACACCTTATCATAGTCTATCATCTGTGAAAAATTCAGCTCCTCCGGAATTACTTCCGACACGAACCTATTTTGACTGGGCTATATAGTAGACGTATGAAACACACCTAAAATCCCTCTGCGCTCCCTTGGAAAAAGTCCTGGATCCGCCCTTGCGGCAAACCTACATACTCACTCCTCAGGGGTTTATGCGAAAAATAAAAAAATATCAGAATTTGATACAATTTAGCGCGTATAGAAGCACTGGGAAGGAGTATCTACTTTCTCACAACGCCCCGTGGCAGCAAACCTTCATCATCAATCCCATGGTGTATATGGGGAAATTAAAGAATACCAAATTCCATTTGAAATTCGCTGAGTAAGCAGGTGCACTGCAACTAGGGTATTTTTATTTTTTATTTTATTTTTTAATAAAAACGTCATACAGTAATTAACGCGACCAACCACGGCCAACCACCCAACTAGACAGTTTGTTTAGAAATGGAGTGGCAGTGGATATTGTTCCACTACTGCGGCAGCGCGCGGAAAATATTAAACGCTTGCTTTGAGCTCGATTATATTAGATAAACTAAAATTTTATGAAAAATGTTAAATCTAATCATTTTATATCAACTTATAGGCCTAATCTGAAAATTTGCCGCTGCAAGTTTGTTCCCAGCACTAAAATAACAATAATGAATGAATGAATGAAAATACTTATTTATTGAGGAGAATTAAGGACCACATGGTCCTTTATTACAATTAACCTCTTAAATCATTAAATGTAGCTAAATTAAAAACTAACTCATTAAAAATAACAAATAAATAAAACTAAACAAAAACAATTAGAACTATGAAATCATTTTTATACATAAATAAAATAAAATAACGTATTGCACACATTCACGCCCGCATTCTCACGCTGCTACATCTACGTTGATGAGCCAGAGAGAATGTGTCTTGCGCCTCTCTCATCTAAAAATTCAAAGTCGTTTGCAAGATACAAGCATGATTACAGAATGAGTTATGGAGATAATCCGCAACTATCTCATGTCAGATAATTTTAAAAGAGGCAGTTGAATATAAAAGGGGGTCTCATGATCATCTTGTTGAAGATTATATAAAAAACGAGTGCAATAATTTTGAGTCTTTTGCAATTTTGTAGCCAGGGCGACAGTCATGTCATTATCTACGGAGTTACAGTAATTGAAGTGTGGTAACACAAGGGATTTGATCAGTAACAGTTTAACGTGAAAAGGTAAAAGCCATTGCATCTTTTTGAGAGTGTGAACAGCAGCAAACACCTTTTTACAGGTGTTTACCACTGCATCTGTCCAGTCAAGTGTGTTACTTATAGTCAAGCCAAGACTCTTAACTTTGTCTTGATATTGCAACAATATCCCGTTGACGACAATTTTAGTGCATTGACTGCGATCCATAGCTAATCTTATGTCATCAGTAATCTTTAACAACGCTGTTTCAGTACTGTGAAATTTACGGAAGCCTGATTGGAAGGGGTTAAGTATATTATTTTGGGAATGAAAATCAGAAATATGTTTGTAACTATTCTTTCAGGAGCCTTAGAAAGATATGGAAGGATACTAATAGGTCTGTAATCTTGCGGGAGGGATGGGGATGAGATCTTATTCAAGGGGCGAACTAGAGTAAACTTCCATTTTTCTGGAAAAATTCTTTTTCTGATAAAGTTATTAAAAATGAGAGTCAATGTAGGGAGGAGAGCAAATAAAATTCATAGTGGATTGCCTCTGGATCACTAATTTCCAAAAATAAAAGGTTTAAGTTACACTACAACAAGGAAAATAAAATTTGTTTAGTTAAAGAAATATTAATGTTGTCAGAACCAGTGACATTTGACGTAATACGTTTTATAGCTTTTAAAACATCTATTTGCAAAACAGAACTAAAATAAAATTTAGTGGGATTAAGATTTAAACTACTCTGCAAATAAATTTCTCTTAAGTAGTCCTGCATTATTACACAATTTGAATTTGATGAAAAAGATAAAAAGTAATCATTCAAATTATCTAATGGGACAGAAATAGGTACAGTTATTTCTTGCTTCCCGATGCCAACCTTTTTTATGTTACGCCAGAGAGCAGTAGAAGACTGCATCCTGTCTGAAAATAGTCTGTGAAATTATCGAACCCTGGAATTGCGAAGTTGTTGTTTGACTTGATTTCGAAGTTGACAATATTGGGCCATTAGCCCAGCATCCCTAGATCTTTTGGCCCGACGATGAACTGAGTCCCGACGAGCCATTAACCTCAGGATGTCGTCAGTGATCCAGGGGACTGGTAGATCTTTACTGACCCATCGGGTCATAGTAGGGGCATGTTTGTCATAAAGCTCCGAAACAGTGCTATTTAGGCAATCTACCATATCATTGACTGACTCAATAGTGTGAATTTGATGCCAAGGTGTTTGAAGGTCGTCTGACAAAAACATCTCTTCATTAAAATGACGAAAATTTCTGTACCTTATTATTTTATGTCCACGTTTTGGTGCTCTCATTGAAAGGGTACAAGTAGTGTAAAATTGTAGGGTCTGGGACGTGACGTCATCACGATGACGTCAGCAGTGATGACGTCATGAATGACGTCACTAATGACATCATATGACGTCACATGACGTCACATAAATGACGTCATGGTGACGTCATTACCGCTGACGTCATCATGATGACGTCACTGACGTTAATTAGGTCAAGGTCACGCAAGAATACAAAAAAATTTTTTTGCACTTTTGCGAATCCTCAAATTTTGTTGAGAAATTGAAATTTCTCGAGGAATCGCAAAAGTGCAAAAAATATGTTTTTTTATTCCTTAGCGATCAGACTCTTGACCTAATATATCCGTCAGGGGCCATTGACCCGTCCCAGCAGCCCCACTTGAAAAAAAATATTTTTTTTATTTTACTTACCCACCGAGAGACTGAGAGCCGAAGAATAATTTCTTCAAACACCCGACAGTGCGACAAACGACACGCGATCCGAACAGCACCGCGTCTGAAGGCATACTGACTTGGGCGCAGGCGGTTCCCCAGGTACCCGGCCCAGTGGTGGGGATAAGGAGGTGGTGGGGGTAAAGTGGTCAGAAGGAAGAAAAATTTATTTTTTTACAAACAACTCGTCCCAGCCGGTCCTTTACCGGACCTCCGTAACTCGGATTGGAAATATTTCCTGAGAAATATTTATTTTTATTCTTTCTCAGGTGATCTTGGAACTTGTGAAATTTCAATCAAACCAAAAGTGAAAAAATTTTTTTTTTTATTTGAAACTTTGCCTAAAAATTAAGATGTTTGATATTTGGCTAAATATTTAAATTTAAACTCAATATAAGTAAATTGAGTGCAAAAAGTGAGATGTGCACACCACAAGAGTTGAACAGCAACTGAGCAAGTCTCTCCGTGTATCTGAGGTACTCGGCAGGGTGGTGGGGATAAGGAGATGGTGGGGGTAAAATGGTCAGATAAAATGAAATTTTTTTTTTTGCAAACTATACAACTGAGTTTGTTATTCAGCAATAGGCATAAGAAAAAAAATATTTTTTATCCACATTGCTCAACATGTTCAAACGTGTTCAAGGTCAACCATTTGAAGTTTAAAAAAAAATTTTAATTTTATTTACAAAAATCCCTCTTCATCCCCATATGTGCTGTCCGGACTTGTGCTTGATGTTGTTGAAGAATTTTCTTCACAGCAACATGTTCCTTGTGTATTTTGGACTACCCCTTCTGCTTCATCCATACTGTCGTCTATGAGTGGACAGTCGTATTCCAAGTTCATTTTTATTATCATCCCTGGATTTTGAAGTAGCCGCATGTGCAATTTTTCATAGATTTCTTTTAGGTATTGAAGGCTGTCAACAAGTAATTCCCACTTCATTGTGTGTAGTGTAACCTTTAGCGTAGCTGAGTTGGAAATGAAGCCAGACTTGCATGTAGGATTGGTCTTTTGGAATTGTGGTGGTGGGGGTAATTGATACAACCAGACAGGTTGAAACATGTTCAAGGTCAACCATTTGGAGTTTTAAAAAAGAAAATTTTATTTACAGAGTAATGTTGAAAACTGGCAATTTGGCTGCTTTATCTGAACACTCGATGCATTTTAGGCAGTATACAACTGCGTATACCAAGTAGAAGAAGATTGCAATCAATAAGGCCAAGATTATGAAGAGATCTAATTTTAAAATTTTCTGAATTAGCATATGGTCCTTCCTGATCCGTCTCTCTTCCATCCTTCTTTCCATCATCTCCACTAGATCCACATGCTGGCATCTCCTCCTCCCCAGGCTTTCCGCTTCATCGGCCTCATATATTGGTGGTGGAACATCCATGTTTGCAGCTCGAAAGATGAAGACGTAATGAAACACATTGGTGCTACATCTCAGGTCTCCAAGAGGAAAAGTGGTAGGGGAAAACCTGAACATGTTAGAACATGTTCAAGGTCATACAATTTGTGTTTTAAAAAAAATCTACCCTGCTACAATACTGTAGCAAGATAGGTTTTTTTATTTTGTTTTTATTTTATCATTCCTTAATTACAATACAAAAATATGCATATTGAAGTACAATGAGGATACAAAATATAAATATTAGTCAGGAGAAATATTCCAAGTTTGGACTGGCTTGAGTCTTCATGGATGATCTGGAGGAGTAGGCTGAAGAAGTTGATGATGGTGACCTAGGCGGCTCGTCATCCCTGGGGACATGAGGGCATTTTGTGTTGCAAGCAAAAATTTGCATGTTCAATCGGTATCCCTGTTCGATTAGTGATTTAAATTCTTGAACAATATTGTTTAATTCTTCCATATTTCTTACAAATACCTCTTCATAATTTGCACATTTTACAGTCAGAGCCATCTTGATGTTTTCAGCGCGATGTCCAAAGGTGGAATGAATATTAGCATGGTTGTTTGAAGGTAGTATGAAATAGTGGTGGGGGGAAGGATTTCACACGCTGTCTGATGGGAGGTGGTTAAATTTTTTCCAACTAAACATATTGATTGAACAAATAACGCAAAGTTCTCTAGGTGTTTCATAACTCATAACCGGAGCTACATGGCCATATTGTAAAGATCCATCATCTTGTAAGAATTGTGCCGGGTTAGAGATAGCAGCCCTTCCACAACTTCGACAAAATTTTGTACCATCACCAAATTTGTACCAACCAAAAGTGTTGTAACCTCTGTTGTCTAGCTTGTACTGTTTGATAAAAATTTTAATTTGCTGAGGAGCGTTGGATCGTAAAGTATGGCTAAATAGCTGTTGATCTTCAATAATTTTTCTTACACATAGCTCAAATAGGGTGCTCATCGTTTGACAGTTGCAATCAAACTGAACTTCTTTACAGTCTGTATGCTGGTAACCTGAAATTGTGGGGGAAAACACACACACACACACACACACACACACACACACACACACACACACACACACACACACACACACACACACACACACACACACACACACACACACACACACACACGTATTGCTGTTTGAAAAAAAAATTTTATGTTTAATTTGTGCAAAGGTCAATAATTTTTCTTACACAAAGCTCAAATAGGGTGCTCATCGTTTGACAGTTGCAATCAAACTGAACTTCTTTACAGTCTGTATGCTGGTAACCTGAAATAGTGGGGGAAAACACACACACACACACACACACACACACACACACGTATTGCTGTTTGAAAAAAATTTTTATGTTTAATTTGTGCAAAGGTCAAAGGTCAAGGTTACCCCAGAGCTTTTAAAAAAAAGGCAACATATCAATATGTGAAAAATTTTTTTTGTGTTTCACATATTGATATGTTGCCTTTTTTGTGTGTGTTTTTTTTTTTGATTTTTTTTATTTTTATTTAAAACAGTACAAACAAGATTACATGACAAAAATTATATAGTTAAAAAATACAAGAAAAAATGTAATTTTTATTTAACACTGCTGCTTGTCTGCGATGTGGATGGTGAGCTCGGTGGAGTTGCTGCCGCTGCATCCGTGGGACACCAAGTAGAGACATCCTGGTTGTATGGAGCGTAGATCTTCGTTCTGGAGTAGGTGTACAAATCTTTTGGGCAGGTAAATTTGGAATTTCGGCTCATCTCCCGGAGTGTATGGTGCTTCGCTCAAGCTGCAGCAGATTGCCTCGCCGACTGTAGTTTCCATCTTTTTCATGGCATGTATAATATAATGTTTTTCATCCTTTAGCTCTGAACATTTTTTTACCTGCAAAATTGTAGACTTGGAGTGGGCGTTGAATTGTTCCACCAAAGTCTGCAGAAACTGGTTGGATGCCATGGTTGTTCTAGAGGTCCTCGCTGTCTTCTTGCTCTGAGATGTTGTCGTCTCGGAATCTCGAGTAATACTCGTGCCAGGTCTCGGTCTGCTCCTCGCTTTTATAATCGCCGTTACCCCCACCACCATCGCCGATTTCTCCATCTTGCAGGTAAGTAGCTAATTTTAAAGCGTTTTTTAACGCACAGTGCCCGTCCCTTTCATGTTCCACACTTTGTGTGCAAATACAAATGTTTTAAGCAATAAATTTAAAATTTTTATCTATTTGCACATCTTTAACTGGAGTAGATGTAAATTGTTCTATCCATCTTTTCTTTTCAAGTCCTTTTGTGTAAATATTAGTAAATCTGTTTGAAAATTGATGCATAATATGATACAAGTCTGAATAACTGGTAAAACCGTCATACCAATCGATGTGATGAAAATATTTCCAAGTCCATCGGTTTGTTGTTGCGGCTTTGGTGGTTAATGAAGAAAAAGAGCATGGTGGTTTAAATAAAAATGTGTAAGGAATATTTTTATCTATATCGTAAAATACGAGTTCTTTAATTATAAACCGATCATCGTTACCACGAAAAGCTTGAAATTCAATAATACCCGGTTTGGACTTGATTTCTTCTTCCATGTCCATTTGAAAGGTCACCCGTCTATCCATCACGGTGTCGGAAGGTCAACTGTTTTCCACACCACGGTAGGCATTTATTTATGCCAGGCCGTACAGTTGAAGGCGCGTTGGTGTATATTTAACGTGGGCACCATCCCCAGTAGGCCTACACCCACAAAATTTTGAATTTTTTATTAAAAATTTGCCAATTCAAGTGTAAAGTGTTGTGAAAAATTTTAAAATTTTATTTAACTTTCCATCTGGTCATTTTTGTTGTAGTCATTCTCATCACTTTGATCCTTTTCATCACTGAAATGTGTTTCTTCATCCGATTTTACAAAATTATTTTTTTTCTTGCACATATTGTTCCAATTGTCTCCACATTTGAACTTCATGAGGAATTCTGTTGAATATTGAAGTGTCCACAGGTCCATACAAAATTGGTGCGTCTGGTTGTTTGTCCAAAGTGTTTGTTAAATAATCTTTAATAATTGAACTGGAGAATACTAGCTGTCTTAAATATCTTGTTATTGGTTCCGTTGCACATGTTAAAATAAAAAATTCTTCTCTGTTTAGTTGAATTTTTATATCATGTTTGGTTGTATCTCTGAATCTCATTTGATGTTCACCTCGGTGTTTAATAATATCAATTTCCAAGTCTGAATCCAATAGTCCTACTTTTGTTTTCCTGCCAAACATGTTGCTATTAAAGTAACATTCCAACAAATGGAGGTGTTTCATAAAAGATTCCCAAGCATTGGCTATAAACAAAATCATTTTTGTTCCGTGAGTTAAAATTACTGTAGGTGAATAGTCGGTTGATTTCATAACTCCAATTAAAACACTTTTATCCAAACTTGAAGAGATTGGATAAAAAATTCTTAAAAATACTTCCATCAAAATATTTGGTGAAATATTTTCTTCCACATTTCTTTTCCTCTTGGACAAATATTTCTTCTTTTTACCTTTTTCTTCTTCTTCTTGATTTGTGACGTGTTGCTGTTCATTCATGTCCAAAAATTCTGAAATTTCTTTTTCTATATCGCATTCCGTTGTACCACTTGTAGAAGCCATATTGAAGATGATGCTACCCATACGACGTCAGGCAACAAACTGATCAGGAGCGGCCTGCACGCTCCGCTTTTATACTCGCGGAATGTAACAAAACCGGTTTTTTACAATACATTTTTAACAATTCCAGTTAGAGGTGTGTATGTTACAATTTTATCATGTAGAATTAAACAGTATGCAGTTGTATTTGCAGGTATAGCTGCATTAAACTCCGTTTCAATCTTTATGTCAACACTTGATGATTTTACTGATTCATTTTGTTTAGAACAATCAATTACAACTATTGTGTAACCATCTAAGTATTCTTCTGGTGATAGTAAAGGTGTATTTGTTTTACCGTAATATGAATTTTGGAATCTCGCATACATATCGTATAATATACTGTACTTTTTATTATTAAATGACACATTCAAATTGTCGTAGGGGAAAAATTGTGAATTCAAATAAACTTTAATATTTTTTAAGTTGCAATGATCAAATTTGCCTGCATGTTTTGTGATGCTGTCTCTCCTATCTGTTTGTAAACCAAATATAATATACCTGGCTCGTTCTACGTAATTAGATGTTTTAACAGTCCAAGTGTGACGATCCGTAGTTGGCAAGCTTGGATGTTCATGGAATTCCCAACTTCTAAAAGGAATTACAATATCACGATCAGCCTTTAACTTCCTTAATAGTAGCATTCTATGTTCGTCAGCTAATTTAACATGTGGAACTCTCCATACAATTTTGTCTAATGTTAATTTCCATTCTAGGTTTGCATCCGTTGTACCATCTGGAGCTTTAATAATGTCTTTATCGTTAGAAGATCTCAACAAAACTAATTCTTGTTTAACATTTAATATTATTTTTCTATAATCTTCAGCAAATCCAAGCAACAAACGTAATGGAATATGAAAATTAAAATATCCCTTTGTATTCGGAGTGATTGTGTCATGTTCAGGTAAAACCCATCCGGCTGGTTGAAGTAAATTGGTTTCATTAGGTGATATAGATGTTACCCCCTTTAAAGTTGTTGCAATACCTACTTTTTTAGTGGAATCAACTGTTACACCTGATATTTCATATCTAATTTCATCAAACAGGAAAGCCATAGGGTTATTTATAAATGGAACTGTTGTACCTACACTATTGTCCTTTTTTGTTACTTTTCCTTCGATATACAAGTAACTTTCACATGGTAGTGTGTAAATGTCTTGATGTTGTATAGGAATACGAATTTCATCGTTATTGTTCAATTTTGATGAAGTGTAAAGGTTGTGGGTGTGATATTCTTTTTCCCATAGTGTTTCGTCGAATGTCGGACCCTGCGCTATATCCAGTATATCCATAATCGGTTAATTTTAAACCAATCTTTTCTAAGAAACGAATGTTCTCGCGTGTTAACTCCTCCACAGCTGAAGAGCTACTAATGCGGTTTCCCGTAGGCTGTCCACTTTTAAATGATAAACCCATGATTTTTGTATTAAAGTGTCGATTTTAAATGTAATCTAACTGTAATTGGCTCTTCTCGGAAATCTATCAAGTTACCGTCTTGATCCAATACGTTCAACACGATGTCTGAAATGAAAGTGGTGTTCAACGGTAGATATACCAGGTTTTGTGGCTTTTCAACAATTTTAAATCCTGGAGGTACACTTGGGTAAAAAGTATGTATTATATGAGTATTTGCTCCATCTCTGTAAGCTCCCTGTATAATGTTACAAGTTATATCTATACTATTAACTTTTAGTATAGTTACAGTTTGTTTGCCGGAATGTGTTTGATTTGGTTCTAAAATTGGGCTATCTTTGGGAAATCCTAACAATTCACCGATTGAGTGTTCTTGATTAAAATCTATATAATATTTAGAGTAATTTCAGCTTTCATAGTATTGTTATTACCTTTTAATGTTATATTGTCTTTTCCCATTTTATTTTGCAAAAATTAATTAATATGATCAATTTCATAAGAACCTGTGGGTAAACTGCAAACTTCTAAGTCTGTAAACTTCCCACTGTCATCTTTTCCTTTATAATAATGCAATAAGTTATTTTTATCTTCCGTAACATTGGGAATAGAGTTGTAAGTTGTAAAATCTAACAGTGCCGAATCCCAAAATCTTCCTTTTTGCAAGCGTAAAGCTGGGAAAAGGATACTTCGTAAAGTGGACGAATTTCCTGTTAATGATACCGTATAGGAAGACATCTCAATTGTTACTGATACTTTTAGCTAGGAATTCCAAACATAAATGGCCGCATATTAAAGTGTTATCAGGTTGTTCTCGTTTATAGTTGTAATATATGTTTTTAGCAGATTTAAAGTAATGCTCAAGTTCTTTAGGTGGTGGTAAATTGCCAAAACTATCAAAGTAATATATATTTTCACCTAATTTCTTATAACAAACCCAATGAGTGCCAGGACCTTCAGAATTGTCTAAATTTACAATACCGGTTTCGTTTTTCCACATTTTAACTGGTAAAGCATCTTTCATAAAGACACCGCGAAAAAAAGGTATTTTTAAACATGAAATGTATTTAAATAATTCGATATTTGTTAACGCCTTATGTGGTATTACTAATTGATTTCTTTTATTTAATATGAACGATACGGTCTTAGGTATAGACCTGCCCCGTTTTTTACCATTGACCATACTGTTGGCTTTTTGCTACCCTTTCTGGTGGAACGTCGTTTTCTTCTAATATTCCCTCCATGTTTTGTCTTTGCCAATCTCCTTTTCACTCTTCTTCTCCTTTTTCTCCTCCTACCGCTGTTTTAGCCTTCATACCTGCTGTTACCGCTAAAGCTGCTGCTTTTTCTGCAATACTAGCGTCACTAGACTTTACTCGTTGCCAAGCTATATCCGCGAGCTTTTTATCAGCTATCGATCTATTTTTTGTATCGCTAAATGTGGAATATGCTATATCGTGTTCTTTACAAGCTTGATCTAACTTATTTATGCCTGGATCGCCTCTTTCCAGTCGTTTTTTTCAATTTAGTTCCTGGTCCGCAATACTGATAACCTCCCGGTATGTGAAATTCGTATGGTAAAGCGTCTATTGCCCTATTTACGACAGATCCTACTGGAATTCGATTTAAAGCTTTACTTAACAGAGAAACCGCTGTGGACGTGATACCGCCTCCTTTCCGTATAGTGTCTCGATATGGACTGGTGTAATGAAATGCCATGATTGTCTTTTATATTCGAAAAGCGTAACCTATGTGTTACCTCTATGACAGGTTGCACATAAATGAAGTCATTTATTGTGTTCTTTTATTAAATATCATTATCACCCCAATTTGATGATCTAAACTGTTGTGTATTAGGGTGAATAAAGTATTTTTTTAAAATTTCCCGTTTAATCCAACCACCTCTCGCGGATTCATCCCAAATTTTATGACCTGGTCCTCCTCGAAGAACTTCCGGTGTGAAATGATTGTGTAAATCAAATATCGCATTACCTAAAACTTTTACAAGAAAATTAACAGTGACGGCATCATTAAAATGTTCAGGATCTTTAAGCTCTGTTATACGTTTATTATTACAAGTATACACTTTACTATCCTTTAATGATGTTGTGATGGTCTGTCCTACAGTTGCAGCATCATTTGCTTCTCTTCCTTGTTTCAAGTGTTTTATCACTTTATTATTACATGTAAAATATACAAAGTGAAAATTTGGATCTAAATGTACGGTTTGTGATAAAGCAGCTGCATCATGATCCTCATGACCCCATGACACATTTGATAACTTTTTATCCATGCAATCCCAAGCATTATTTTTGTATGTTAATAAGTTAAATTT
The DNA here is from genome assembly GCA_030545055.2 of Neoaliturus tenellus. Lineage (NCBI taxonomy): Eukaryota > Metazoa > Arthropoda > Insecta > Hemiptera > Cicadellidae > Neoaliturus > Neoaliturus tenellus. The sequence continues at coordinate 38,207,307 of CM061535.1, forward strand.
TTCATTACCTTGAACAAATTCATCCCCTTGCTTCGATACTACTTGATCTTGTTTTACAAAAGAGGTTGTTTCATGTTTTAAGGTTTCCATCATTTGACCAACTGTTGCACCATCTGATGGTGCTGAACCATCTTTTACATTCGCCAAACAATTACCAAGACAATCGATAACTCCCACATCACGTGTGACACAATGATCTTTTATATATTTGAGATTTACAGCATCATTTTCATTTTTTGGATAACCTATATCGTTAATAACAAATTTATAAAATGAAAAGCCATCTTTTGTCTTTTCAGGTATTATAGAATGTAAATAACGTCTATTTACGCTGTCTTTTTCATCTTTAGGATCATCTACGTTGGATATACGTTTATTGTTAGCACTATACGTTTTTCCATTGAATTTTAACGTATTTTTTAATTCAGATGACAAATAACCTTTGTATATTGCATCACCGTTTTCATTTGGTTTACTAACATTGATAATTCTATGATTTTCTGCATCATATATGTTATTGTGTAGTCTTAATGTTGGTGATATCTTTTCCTTTACTATTTTTAAATTTACTGCATCGTTTTCATCCGTGGGATCTTTTATGTTTTTTAACCTTTTATTACTAATATCATAATCTCCTTCAGGTGTTTGTGGTAAACCAGCACCTCTTTTTAAGTTATTCGCGTAATATAATCCATCCGAGGAATACCGTCCGAACTTGTCGACACTCATGGTGCAACTGAATAGCATTTTAGGGAGTAACGCATTTTTATGAGATTACCCCGCGGTTTCTAAGTTCATCCACTAAAGCCACCCATTCGTTTTCCAATCCAGTATGACCCGCTTCTTTGGCTTCATGTATTAGTTTCATTCTATCCACCAATTTATTGATATTATTGTAATAAATTACGTTTGTATTGTATAGTTTCTTCATCAATCCTTTACCGGTGACTGATTTGCTTCTTTTTCTCGGTTCTGGGGAACTTAAATCTAAATCGGATGCTACTAATCTTCTTTTTACAGGTTTTCTTCTTATAATCGGTATTAATTTGGAAACAAAATCTTTATATTTTACAGATTTATTTCTATATATGGGTGCTTCAGGTAAATAATTTCTTCTATATGCATTAGTTTGTTCCAAAATTTTGCTATACACTTCCAAATCATCATTTTTTACCAATGCTTTTAAAGGTTTATTTTGAAATAATAATTCAAATAGTCCCCTTGTTCCCTTATATATTTGATCACCTACGCGAATATTATCATGTTCATCGACATCTAATTTGCTATTACCAATCATTACACCTTCTTTGGACATTCTTGCTCCATAACTGTGGTATTTTTTAGTAGAAGTAGTTCCAATTAACAGTTTTAACAAGTATTTTCTTCCTAAAGGTCCTTTTGTATGAATATTTTCACCCAATAAGCTTATGTTTGATGGTTCTCCTTCTGTTTTTTCTTCTTCACTCGCTATAGATACCACTTCTTCTTCACTACCAGCATATACATCTTCTCTTTCTGCCGTTGTATCACTAAATATGGAGGCTTCCGGGTCCTCATCGCTAATATCTTCTGATATTACACTTTCCCTTTCATATCGTGTTATCGGAGCAATAATATCACCTTGAAAAGAAGGTTTAGTCAATTTTTTGTTCCATTGTTTCAAAGGCTCTGTAATAGGTTTAAAAGTAGATTCGAGAAATTTCTCCCTTTCGCTGATACCTAACTTTAACGCTCTGTTTTTAGCCCGAATAGAATCACTAAGTGATTTAATTTCCTTTACTAACTTTTCTTGGTCAACCATGTTTGTAGCAAGACGTGCTGTACAAGAATGATTGCGTGATATAATGGTTAGTGAATTAATATAAATTTATCGAAACCTATCCTGTATCGGCCGTTATTTAGTGGTTGTTCTTTCATAATTGTCAAAAATCCATAATTTTCAGCCCAAGCCTTACCACATATGTCTTTAAACCGTTCATATGACATATCCGCATTGACATGATCGTAATATATGTGTTTTAAATTAGTTTCATCCTGTTTGAATACAATTAACACATTTGCGTTGTCTCTTATCAGTTGTTTTGGTATTTTACTATAAGTCTGACCTATGTAAATGCTATCTATATTGTTATGTCGCCCCATAGCGAAATAGCTCCTGATAGTGTTTTGGTTTTCACAAGATACGTCATCAAATATAAAAACTGAAAATTGTTTAGCTTCATGCGGTTGCATTACACTTTCACTTGCATCAAACTTGTAATATTTCACTTCTGGAACATTATTAAATATTTTTTTCTAATAATTGGTATTTGGGTTGTTGTAATGATTTGGAAAAGACAAACAAGTTATTGAAACGCAATCCTTTTGGGTTTGTAATCAAATTGAATACTACATTTGTTTTACCACAATTGGATGGACCGGTTACAAGACAACGCACCGTGTTTGGTAACAAAACACCATGTTTGCCGCTGTTTAATTCCGAATTGTCCACCGTGAGTTCATCAATATTATTAATAGTAAAACTATCCTTTTGCGGTATTATCTCCATCCTTTGTAAAGGTTCAACCTAAAATGATGCTCCATCATTATATGAGATCCTTTTTAGGTATCCAAGAATCTTCACTCTTATTAAATCCTAACCATCGCACTTTAACTTTATCTTTTTTCCGTTGCAACACCTTTTCAACGAGATATACATCACCTACTGTGGATTTTAACATTTCATGTCCATAAAACCCTCCTTCAAGCAATTGCCCTTTATTATCTTTTAAAATGTAAGTTTCTGGTACTGTAGGTTGCACCTTAAATACGGTAAAAACCTCATTTGTCCAATTTGGTAGATATCTTTTACTCAATACACCTTTGTATTTGCTTATTCGCACTTTATCACCAACATTAAACACTTTAGGCTTTAGTTTTTCAACTTTTGGTTTAGTATTCATTTTTATACGTTTTAATACGAGTTTTTCATTTTTGCTAGTCACTTGGCTCGGTTTCATACCAATTGTTCTATGGAACTTGTTATTGTAATCTTTTATTAGTTTTGGTAACATATCAATCCATACGTGCGATCCTCTGTTTGAAAACATCTTGTACATCGCACCTTTTAAAGTTCGATTGAATCTTTCTATGATTGATGCTTTTACCTCTGAATTAGTCGAATAATGGTTTATGTCGTGTTTTTTCATTAAATTTGAAAATTCTTTATTGAAATATTCTTTACCATCATCGGTTTGTAAATGTTTTATGGTATTTTTGTCTCTATGTATCGCAGTTTCCATGGCTTTTGTTACACTCTTGCCGGTTTTATCTTTTAGCGGTAAAGCATCTGCCATTTTTGTAAAACAATTGATAATAGTCAATATATATTTAAATCCTTTATTTTGTTTACTATAAGGAATCATTTCTATTAAGTCCGCTTGATATAAGTCGTTCATTCCTTTTATAACGGTATTTCTACGGGGAAATTTTCTTCTAGCAGGTTTATGAAGTTCATTAACAATTTTTTGTTTTAAATCCATTTTTTAATCCTTCCGTTATTACGGTTGAAATAGAAATGAACTTTATGTATGTATTAAACCCTATTTAAGTCTGTTGAGGTATTCTAAATTGGTAAGAAATACTATTTAAATATATTTCCTTAACCCTCAAGGACATGGTTTGGGAAATGTCCGAGTAATGGTTTTTTATTAGGCCTACATTACCCCCAGGTTAAGGTATTATATAAATGAATGATATTTAAAAAATATAGTTCATTTATATGATATCCCCCTCCCTTATTTTAAGAGGGTTAAGAAAATAATTTTATAAACAATTTATTAATTATGTTTAGGTTGTTATATTACCAATAAAGTGGAAATAAAAATCTGTTTCTAATTAAAAACTGATTTTAAATGTGTCAAGGTCATTCAAATTAATGTAAAAAAATGGGGAACAAGGCGTTGGACTTGCCGTGTTTCCCATTTTTTTACGGAAGGAAAAGGAATTTAGGTCGAAGAAGGACGAAGAGGGACGAAGAATAGGTTAATTGTTGATAGGGTTAAGAGAGTAGTGGCCGAAAAAGGAATTTAGGTCAAAAAAGGACGAAGAAGACGAAGAATAGGTTAGTTGTTGATGGGGTTAAGGGAGTAGTGGCCGAAAGGAAGAGTGTTGATTTTGTCATCCATAATGTGTCTTTTGTCATCCTTGTTCGAGAGTGCTTTCTTAACTTCTGTCACACTGTACAATTGATGTCTTTCACTTCTAATTGTGTTAAAGTTTGCTGTCAAGGTGTTGTCTTCAAATAAACAGTTTTTGTAGTGTTCAAAGTTTACATTTTTCTTTAAATAACTTGTCTTCACACCTTTTGCTTTTTTGGTGGTAGATGTTTCTTCTTGATGTCCTTTATATACTTTAAAAGAATATAATTTGGACATTAGTGCAACGATTTCTTCCATGCTTGCTCCATTGCATTCATCTTTGAATTTGCCTAAAACTTTCTTATTATTTTCATTAAAGTTCGGGTGATTTCTTGGGTAGTCGGGGAAATCAAAATCATTTTTGTGTATGAACGTCCGAAGATCTTCATACATGTCTTGTGTCTTAATCCAATAAATTAGTGCGTCCGTGTCCATGTAGGCTACTCCAATATTTTCTCTTCCATAATGTTGAACCATTTTGTTGTAATGAAAGTCATACATGTGCGTTTTACTTATATCCAATATACACATTCCTATGTACAACGGTCGATCCATTACTATCTTGGTTTTCTTCATGCTGACTGCTACCAAGTTTTCATTGATTATCATACTTGTTCCAAAATTCGGTTTCTGTACAAGTTTCTGCATCTGTCTGGGGTTTGTTACTAATTTTACAATTTTGTGTTTTCTTTTGTTTTCCAAAGTTTTTCCAAATATTGCATTGTTCATGAGCTTGTAAAAATCTTTTTCAAAAGCTGATGTTGCTGCTGCTCTCCTTGCGTTGTTTGAATCAATGTATGGTTTTAAATAACAAGATTGTGAAAATTTTAAAACTCTATGAATTTTGGTAATAATCAATCCTAATTCCAATGCTTGTTGAACAACCCAATAGTGTGCAACATAGCGATTTTTGTTGTTTAATGTCATCATTAGTTTGGGCCATTTTCCTGTTGGTGATACTTCAGTTTTTGCCAACAGCGGCAAGTCATAATGACGATCGTGGAGTGTTTCCGGGTACTGGAAATCACAGTCAAATATATATCCGGTGTCACCTTCTTTGGGAATATCCATAATATTTCCAATTGAATCAGGGTCTACCCATTCAAAGTCGCCATACGGAAGGGGTTTGGACATCGCCCAACCGTACAAATTATTCGCATCAAAATAGCCAAGAAAAATCGAATCTTTAGTTTCATCATAGTTTGGTAGAAATTTATTATTAGCTTTGACATGTCTTGTAACGGCCTGAGTTAATCCACCGCGTACACCTGATTCAATCATCAAAACCATATCGATGTCGGTTCCAACACACAGCTCCAACTTGCACTCGGTGGATTTTAACATGGCCTGCCATGCTAAGCCGGGAGATGTAAACGAATGAAGGGGGTCCAGTCCGTAAGCGGTGAAACAGGTGTTCCTAAATTGTTCCATTATGTCACACAATTATGTTACATCTAGTTTTACATAAAAGTCAGAATAATCACCCAAGGTATTCATTCCTAATTCATTCCAGACTTTCTGAGCATGATTATAATCTTCAATTGAAATTTCGGTTTCAGTTAATTTACTTTTAAAGGCTTCGATAGGTGGTAGTTTTGTTTCTTCAAATTTTTCCATTCCTGTAATATAATCATAAGGAAACACTCCTTTCCTTAGCACCAAGTCCATTTTATCTTCTGGCACAATTTTTCTTGTTTCTTTTAAATCCTGTCGTCTTAAATTTTTAGTTAGGTTGGCAAGGCTAGATGACATGAATCGAAAAGAATCCACGAACCGAAGCTTGATCTTGCCAACAGTCTTGGAAAAACTAATGTAATTTTCTGTGCTGTTGGCCAAAACATCAATTTTCCCATCATCCCTGCCCAATTCCGGAATAATAAAATGTGAATCATAACCACTAAGGTTATGCAAAACAACTGGAATGAATTTCGGAAGTTTATAATTAATATTACAAGCATTGCAAGCAGCCCCTCTGTAATAACCAGTAAGGTGATCGTGATCATGGACTTTATGGTTGTCAAGAGTAAATTCTTTTTTACACAAGTAACAATTAGTGGCATTGATATATTGAATTTCCTCCTCTTCATCAAGAGGTAACATTGGAATAATATTACTGTACACTTCTTCAACCTTACCAGCTATATAATACAAGTTATCTACAAAATGTTTAGCAGCATCCTCACCTCTGTACAAAATTGGGGTTGAACTTAAACCAAAATTTTTCAAATGTTCTTCTGACAGTGTGGATTTAACAAGCAAACAAAAACTGTTAGGTTTATGCAGCTGATATTTAGTCCTACTGGTAATTTCCCCTTCTGGATTTTCTTGGGGTACCAGTGTGGACTCAAAGTCTGCATAAATTACAAATGGTACCCTATATTGATGGCTAATCTTTTCAAAATTTACTATAGAGCAAGTAGATGAAGGCAAACTAATTTTACATTCAAAATTTTCATTACAGAGTCTTTGGTGTTCTTGTAGCCATTCCGCACCTCCTCTCCTTACATCTTTTGACACAAAACAAAAACATCGCTTACAAATGGTCATCCTTAATTCATTTTTAGTCAATTGATGTTTTACAAGTCTGTTAAAATTCTTTATATATACATAATGGGATATTTCACCTTTAGTTATTAATAACAAATCAGTATGGTTCCTAAGTTCAGTTTTAGTTACCCTTAAGGGGTACACATTATTTGCATCATCCAAACCAAAAATATTTACACTAACACCAGGATTCTTCTTTTCAAATTTACAAATATCTTTAACACTTACAGGGTAAGACAGTCCTTGGAAGTTATATCTATTATTTATATTTACATAGTGTCTACTTACTCTAGAAGGGCGCTGCTCTGGCAAAATATATTTACAAAGCATAGCATATTTAAAACATTCTTGATCTTGGTTCTGTACATTTATACATGCTTTAGTTTTCTCAATGGCTTTTGGTAGAGGGATGTAGCTGCTTCCTCTCATACCAAAACCATGTTTGTGTATCCTTAAGTCTAAACCTTCTACCGATGTTAACATCCAACCTGACCCTCTCCCCTCATGTTCCTGCAGTTTTACCATCAATTCTTCTATACATTCATTTACAATTTGATTTATATCCGAGCCAAACATCAAAGTACGGTTTTTTGTTATGAAACCTCGAAGTGTGGTTTCACCATCAGATTTACTAAATTTTGCGTCCAACACTAAACCAAATTTAATAACATTTAATCTTGCCAATTCTTTAGTTAAAGTTTCACAAATCAATGATTTTGCCTCGGTTACAAAATTTTCTAAATCTAGTTGCACATTATTTATTTTGTTATGTATTACCGTGCGTCCGGGAAAAGCAGTTGTGCGTAAGTGTCTGGTTCCTTCTTGTTCTGTTTCTATATTCAAATCCATGTCCGTGTCTAAATCTGTATCAGTGTCCGTTTCTTCATCTTCTGGTTCCGCAACAATTCCTCTTCTAAGTCCTGACGGTCCAGCACCTCCAAATTGGATCACGCTGGGTCGTCCCTGCTGCATTTGTTGCAAATAGCTCTCCCAGTTGTCGAGCCGTTGATTAAATTCATCCAAAAATTCGTCAATCCAATCGCAGTCCATTTCATTAGCCGTTAAACTTGCCGGGTCTTCCATATGTAATTCTTGATGTATAGCTAAAATGTCTTCATCTGGGAAAAATTCCCCACAAATATGGCAAAGAAGCATTTGAACACTTTTTACCACTAGCGTCTTTAGATGTTACCTCTACAAAAGTTCACCAAAGAATGAGAGACGCTCTTGGCCGACCTCCTTTTATAGCGGGTGGTGGGGGGTGATGTTGGGAAAACCCGTTCTGCGCATGCGCAGAACAAATCTGCACATGCGCAGAACAAAATGTAATATATTTATTTAGAATTTACTATTTAAGACAAATATATAGGTCAAGGCCACCTTAAATGTGGTAAAAAAGAGGGAACACTGGATAAGAGATGGTAGTAAGATTGACTTTCTAACAAATACGTTCAATAATATGTCAACTGGTTCAAAAGTTAAATATTTTTTATTATTTACTGCCCAACTTGTTCAAAATTAAAACTTTTAAATATATTTGTTTGAGCAAATGCTTTTGGCACACTTACCACACGCCAAAACTCAAAAAATGTACAGAATTAAGACTGATCTCGCGGGGAAATACTGATGTGCTACCTAACATTGGTCATCTGACTCGAATAAGAATTGGTGATATATAACATATTGAAAATATTTTATGTTGTATAAATCACCAATACTATGCGACTCGGATAACCAGTGTGAGGTGGCTACATAGTATTTCCCCGAGAGATCAGCTTAAATCCTGTACTTTATATGAGTCTTAGCGTGTAGGAAGTCTGGCAAAAGCATTTGACCAAAACAAAATATATTTAAAATTTTAAGCTTAAACAAACTAGCGAGTATAAAAATAAAAATATTTCCTAATTATTGACAACCTGTTAACATATTGCAGTGTTAAAGTATTTGCTATTGAGTCAATCTTATCATCACCTCCGATCCAGCGTTCCCTCTTTCTTACCAAATAACACTGAGGCTTGACTACCTGTATATATGACGTTTCCCCCACCACTAATGCTCTCCCCCACCACAATCAATTCTCAAAAGTGGGTCAAGGCCATCGGAAATTATTATTTTGAGCGGAGGATAGAGCATCTGCTGCTCTATCCCCCGCTCATATTCTTTTTCTTCTTTTTTACAGTTTTATAATTTTTTTGGATTTTTGTAAAATGCAAAACAAAAAATTATTTACAAAAAGTTATTTACAAAGGTGAAACTTCATCACAAAATATAATCTTCTACTACAAAATACAAGTCTTTTACACAACGACATTCTGTCCAATATAGCTCCAACGTGAGGGGTGTTCTGATCTTTATTTCAAGAGGGTGAAGGAATAATTTTTTCCCGCTCTGTTCTGCATAACCTCAGTCAAGTTAAAGTTCAAGTCCTAGTTTAACACTTGGTTGGGAGAATTACATTAGTTTGATACTTATTTCTACCGTTACACTTGCTCCATTTTCAAAAAGATATAAATAATATAATCCTGGATACTGTTCTTTTTCATGTCCTGCATGTTCCTTAATAAAGTCAAAAGCCATGTTTTTGAATATTCATTATGAAACACTTCTCTTACACAAACAAGAATTTTTTCTTCCAGAAATTTCACTTGGATTGTTGTTAGTTTGCTTACATCATCCTTGTCTATCAGGGGTAGCTTGTAGGTGAAAGTATTTGGCGGTAGTTTGTGTGTTCTATCAAGTAAACAACTAAATTTTTTATACAATTTCTGCTCATTGTCTGTAATACTATTAATACAAAGCAGATTATAGTACGATGGATCATAAGGTATACGACAAGACATTTTTAGAACCAGTCGGCACGAGAGCTGGAGCTAAAATGAGAAGTGCGTGCAACCCAGCCGCCTTATATCCCCCACCAGGTGACCACGCCCAAGGTACCCTAAAATATTTATGTATATTTAAGGTAGCACTAAAACAGTGCTACCTATATTTTAAATAATTACAAATATTTTCCATCTTTAAAATTTCACAGTTTAAAACTTGTCAGAGACCAACAAACTGAAACAAATTTAATACTTTTAAATATATTTGTTTCATCAGATAATGTAAAGAATTAAGACTGTTTCCACAAAAAAAAAAAAAAAAATACAAAAGTGTTACATGCATATTCAATTTAGCTCAAACACAATACAGAATTAATACCAGCATAAAAAATTTCAAAATTCAGATCTTTAAAATTTATATTTCAGGTAGCACTAAAACGGTGCTACCTATATTTTAAATAATTACAAATATTTTTTTTTCATCCTTAAAAATTTCACAGTTTAAAATTTGTCAGAAACGAACAAACTGAAACAAATTTTTTTCTAATTTAACCATTACTAAAATACATACATGACACCACTGTGCAAAATATTACCTTTATACTTATGCTACATCTTAAACAATTGAACATCCATGTCAACCCATTGGCGGCTCGAAGGAGAATGAGATGAGTCAAACTTGCTTCAGAGGTACCTCAGTGGTAGACTGGTGGGGGAACAGTATGCCACTACTATTTTTAACTTGTATAAGTAACAATTTCACACTACTGGCTTGGCAGCTCCACCTGGGGGGGGGTCGCAGTTTTCGTCCGGAGCAAAAAATTTTTGGTCAAGGTCAAATTAAAAAAAAAAATTCGGGGGGGGCAGTTTTCGTCCGGAGCAAAAAAATTTTGGTCAAGGTCAAAATCCAAAAAAAAAATTTCGGGGGGGGGGGCAGTTTTCGTCCGGAGCAAAAAAATTTTGGTCAAGGTCAAAATCCAAAAAAAAAATTTCGTCACCTACCCCTAGGACTTTAACTCTTGGATACCTGCTACCCTTACTCATGTGTCAACATCAAATAATATTTTGTTCCGCCACAGTGTGGACAGCCAACACTTAGTCGCATCTCGCTCTAAGTCCTGAGGAGACCTCAGAACTCAGGCAAAAATCCGCCTAAGTCATGGCTGACCTACATATCGTGTGGAACAAAATATTATTTTATTCACACACAAATATGGGTCAAGGTCATCCAAAAGTTAAAAAAGAAATCCCCCCGATGCCTAAGACCGCCGGCGGTCAGAGGCATCGGGGGGATCTCAACATTTAGGGGGAGGTGATTTAATAAAAAATTATTTATTTAATTTTGAGTTTCCTTAAGGGAAACATGCTACAATAATTTGGAAGAGGCCATGCTAACCATGACCGAGGATCCCGTCTTAACCCGTAGGTACTGACTTTTGCCTAGCACACCGGTCAGTGTCAGGATCCGACGCCTCGTGCTAAAGGATGCCAACCACCCATCTAGAGTGATGAGGTCCAGTAGCGCCCCTGACCGAAAGAGGCCTAAGGGTGGATCCCCAGGGGCCTACCCCCGGGCTCGTTAGGCGCCATGCTATTGTTGGTAACAAATAATTCTTGAGGTTCTGAACCTCGAAAAATTTTTATTTTACAGAGACTGTTAAGTCTCAAAAGCCTAACACTTAAGCTGCCAATTTACGGAGGAGTACCTCCAAGATGCGAATTTAGAAAAATTTCTACTTGGGGACAACCTGTGAAGATTAGTACAAAGAAATATTTTTCAACACACAACACTTAGACTAAATAAATCCAACACCAAGACCTAGCAGAAGCAGCAAGCGCAAAATAAAATATTTCTTAACACTACACATGCCATGCCTTAGACTAAAAGAATTCCCAATATAATGCGGCGCCAACATTACATTGCGAATCCTGTAGGGCAGAGCTTCAACCACTCAGCTGAAGTGTTTAAAACCAACTACGAGGAAGCAAAGCCTCAGAGAAACGAAGCTGAGCCGGTCAGGAGTGGGGGAACCGGATCTGGTTACGTAAACAGCCAGACCTCGACACGTACTTGTTTGCGGCATTGGACAATCTCCAAGAGCCACACCTGAATACATTACTAACCGGATCTCATTATACAACACGTGTCAAGGTATGGCAACGCCTCGGGCTATGCCACCACCTCCTCCCCCGGGGGGGGGCTCACTTCTCGTCCGGAGCCAAGGGGGGGGGGGAGGGGGAGGGGTCTTGGGACTTAGAATATTTTCAGTCCAAGTCCGGTGTACTATAGAATAATATTTTAGCTTGCCGGATTCAGCACAGCCGGCAGAGACGGTTACATAATGCTTATATAACAGACTGGTTTCTTGGCCAACTGGCCAAATGTAGCTCAACAGAAGGTAAGTCAGTTTATTGCAAGCCAACAAACACGCCACACCTCGCCGCCGCGGGACTTTTCTGTGAGTAAATTTTTATTTTTCCTTCTTATTAAACTTAGCAAAACAGAACCTAGCCTGTTTTGCACTAAATTAATTTTTGTTACACTGCTACACTTACGTTTACTTAACAAATTATTTTCCACTCCTTATTTAATATTTTATTCCTTACTTGTTAAGACTTAGAAACTGAAATGTTGGAAGACTGTTTCATACAAAATTAATTTTTATTTAGCTATACAGGTCTCCTAATATTTTCCTACACTTGTATTTTGCAGGTGTGGCTAAATATTTTTCGCTCACAATTTAATTTTATTCCACACAAGTGGATTTTGAACTTTACTACAAAACTGATCCATGCCCGTCTCCTACAAAATTATTTTTCATTTGGCTCTACCTCTTTTAGTCTTACATTAAATATTTCTTGGAGTTAAATTATACACAAGTCTCTCGGTTAATTTTTCTGCACAGTACGTGTTACTCCTTGGACAGTTCCCAGCAAACTGTTTCTACACTTGGCAACAACAGTCCGCATTACCCCCTCCACTACTCATTCCCCCACTATAACCCTGTTCCCCCACTACTTCCAGCTAAGGTCCAACACTTAACTAAGTGTTTCAGTTATATCCAAACCTTACTGTGAGACACATCTATGGCTGAAACTTTGCGAGAAAAATTATTAAGAGTAAAATTTTTGCTGGCCAAGCAAAATAATTCTGTTAAGGTGTCCAAGACTTCCACTTTAACAAAAATGAAACGTTGCTTCAAAAATAATCCAAAATTTTACTCAAGGGACACAAATATCACTATGGATGATAAAATGTTTCAGAAACTTTTAGACGAGCTAACATTTGCCAGTAAGGTTACGTTGGTGACTCCAATTCCCGACCAAGTTCCAAGATCACCTGAGAAAGAATAAAAATAAATATTTATCAGGAAATATTTCCAATCCGAGTTACGGAGGTCCGGTAAAGGACCGGCTGGGACGAGTTGTTTGTAAAAAAATAAATTTTTCTTCCTTCTGACCACTTTACCCCCACCACCTCCTTATCCCCACCACTGGGCCGGGTACCTGGGGAACCGCCTGCGCCCAAGTCAGTATGCCTTCAGACGCGGTGCTGTTCGGATCGCGTGTCGTTTGTCGCACTGTCGGGTGTTTGAAGAAATTATTCTTCGGCTCTCAGTCTCTCGGTGGGTAAGTAAAATAAAAAAAATATTTTTTTTCAAGTGGGGCTGCTGGGACGGGTCAATGGCCCCTGACGGATGTATTAGGTCAAGAGTCTGATCGCTAAGGAATAAAAAAAAATATTTTTTTGCACTTTTGTGATTCCTCGAGAAATTTCAATTTCTCAACAAAATTTGAGGATTCGCAAAAGTGCAAAAAAAAAAAAATTTTTGTATTCTTGCGTGACCTTGACCTAATTAACGTCAGTGACGTCATCATGATGACGTCAGCGGTAATGACGTCACCATGACGTCATTTATGTGACGTCATGTGACGTCATTCATGACGTCATTGATGACGTCATCACTGCTGACGTCATCGTGATGACGTCACGTCCCAGACCCTACAATTTTACACTACTGGTACAATAAATCAAATTATGGCGGGAGATGGCAGAAACTGGAAGTTGCCCATGGTGGACAGAAATTTAGGGATCACTAACAATCAATCCTTAACCTAATCAATCAACCCTAACTGAATACAACCATCCGTTATGGAAATAAAAATCATTATGTGAAAAAACAAAATGGCGGCTAGCTGCTTAACAATGAACTTTAGACACCTATTTGTACGATGTTTTTTTCTTGTCTCGATGCAAGGAATAAAGCCCGGTTTACACTATGTAGCAGAGCTATATAGCAGAGCAACATATAGCACAGCTATATAGCTCTGCTACAAGTTCAAAAAGTGACACTTGAGATCTGCAAGTGATCTTGAGATCTGAGAGCTATATAGCCCGGCTATATAGCAAATTTAAGCCATTTTTCTCTGCTATATAGCAGAAAACGTGCTATCCAAAAGTTTCGGTAAACATTAAAGGGAAACTGAGCTATATCTAGCTCTGCTACATGTAGCTGACGGAGCTATATAAGCTCATTTGTTATATAGCTCTGCTATATAGCAGAGCTATATAGCTCTCTAGCTATATAGTGTAAACCGGCCTTAAATATACAAAAGGGTTCCAGAGAGTTCCGGGACACCCTGTATATATATATATATAAAACCTCCCCGCTAGTGGCCTCTAGCGGTCGCCGGGAGAACTGCTTGGCCTGCGCTCCTCTCATCATCACTAGTGGCCTCTAGCGGTCACCGGGAGAACTGCTTGGCCTGCGCTCCTCTCATCATCACTAGAGGCCTCTAGCGGTCACCGGGAGAACTGCTTGGCCTGCGCTCCTCTCATCATCACTAGTGGCCTCTAGCGGTCACCGGGAGAACTGCTTGGCCTGCGCTCCTCTCATCATCACTAGTGGCCTCTAGCGGTCACCGGGAGAACTGCTTGGCCTGCGCTCCTCTCATCATCACTAGTGGCCTCTAGCGGTCACCGGGAGAACTGCTTGGCCTGCGCTCCTCTCATCATCACTAGTGGCCTCTAGCCGTCACCGGGAGAACTGCTTGGCCTGAGCTCCTCTCATCATCACTAGTGGCCTCTAGCGGTCACCGGGAGAACTGCTTGGCCTGCGCTCCTCTCATCATCACTAGTGGCCTCTAGCCGTCACCGGGAGAACTGCTTGGCCTGCGCTCCTCTCATCATCACTAGTGGCCTCTAGTGGTCACCGGGAGAACTGCTTGGCCAGCGCTCCTCTCATCATCACTAGTGGCCTCTAGCGGTCACCGAGAGAACTGCTTGGCCTGAGCTCCTCTCATCATCACTAGTGGCCTCTAGCGGTCACCGGGAGAACTGCTTGGCCTGCGCTCCTCTCATCATCACTAGTGGCCTCTAGCGGTCACCGGGAGAACTGATTGGCCTGCGCTCCTCTCATCATCACTAGTGGCCTCTAGCCGTCACCGGGAGAACTGCTTGGCCTGAGCTCCTCTCATCATCACTAGTGGCCTCTAGCGGTCACCGGGAGAACTGCTTGGCCTGCGCTCCTCTCATCATCACTAGTGGCCTCTAGCGGTCACCGGGAGAACTGCTTGGCCTGCGCTCCTCTCATCATCACTAGTGGCCTCTAGCGGTCACCGAGAGAACTGCTTGGCCTGAGCTCCTCTCATCATCACTAGTGGCCTCTAGTGGTCACCGGGAGAACTGCTTGGCCTGCGCTCCTCTCATCATCACTAGTGGCCTCTAGCGGTCACCGGGAGAACTGCTTGGCCTGCGCTCCTCTCATCATCACTAGTGGCCTCTAGCGGTCACCGGGAGAACTGCTTGGCCTGAGCTCCTCTCATCATCACTAGTGGCCTCTAGTGGTCACCGGGAGAACTGCTTGACCTGCACTCCTCTCATCATCACTAGTGGCCTCTTGCGGGCACGGAGAGAACTGCTTGGCCTGCGTTCTATCATTTTCAATGCGGCAATGGATCTAACCGCTTGGTTAGTTTTACAAACTCTGTGTACGTGTAAAATAATTTTACATTTAGTTTTCATGTAAATTTTAAAAGTGAACTTAAGAGAGATTTTGGAAATATAACCTTAAATTAAATGTAATTTAGAAGGTGTAATTTCAATTTAATCAAAAATTTTGAAGAATTTAGCTCCGATGTTTGTGAAAGCAAATTAAAAGAGTGCTAAAAACCTTCTAGAGAGACCTCAAAACTAAAACTTAAGAGGGCGTTTGAGTGCCGCCATGTTGGATTTATTTCCCATAAGAGCAATGCTAAACTTGTCCCCGGCATTTGTCATATTTGTCTTATTTGGCATTTGTCTTTATTTTTGTCCGATTGGTTCAGAATAAATAGCGTTTGAATCACAATTAAATTCCCCGTTCCTTTTGCGAGATCGATTCTTTCTAAATAATTTATAAAATTCTGTAGAAAATGTTATAAAAGTAGTAAAAAACTTGCTTTGTTATTTCAAGTTAGTAAAATACCCCCGTCGCAGCAGACCTGCGTACTCAGCGAATTTCCGATGGAACCAATTTCAGATTATTTACTTTAACCATAAAAACACCATAGGATCGAGTATGTAGGTTTGCTGCCCTGGGGTGTTGTTAGAAAACCTAATTTAATCAATAATTGGTAATGTAATCACAAAATTGTACCAAGCTCTGACAATTTTTTATTTTCCCCATAAACCCCATGGGGGTGAATATGTAGGTTTGCTGCCATATGGTTTTGCAAGCAAGTATAAGTTAAACCCTATCTAGATAATGTACATACCAAATTTGATTAAGTTATGTCAATAAATAAGCAAGATATAGGGTTTTCTTGATTCCCCATAAGAATAACATGGAAAACACATTTTTGGATTTTCTCCGTAACCAGTTGCACTAAGATAAAAATTCAAAATACCAAATTGTTTATTTTTTTAAGCTCTTTTAAATGGTTTCAGTTAAAATTGATGAATTTTGAAAATTGAGGTCCAAAAATGCCAAAAACCCATTTTTGACCCCTTTGAAACCCCATAAAACCCCATTTCCATATCCCGACAATGCTGGTTCGCGAACTCATGAAAATAGACCTGGTCTTACACCTTCATACCAAATTTAATCAAAATCGGAGGTTCCTGTCAAAAGTTATCGGTACCACGGACACATATATATATAGATATATAGATATATATATATATATATATATATATATATATATATATATATATATATATATGTATATATATATATATATATATACATATATATGAAAATGAACGAACGGTATTTTTGGCCTCTGGGGACCTCAAAATGAAAAAGTAACATGGTCCCGGGCTTAGGTCTTACCATGGCTACCACCGTAATAGCGTATTCCCTATAGGGAAATTCGCTAAAACACTAATTTTTATTAAAAAATTCCTCTTGAAAACCAAATCCGCCTTGATGAACCCTTTATTTAGAGCTATAAACCATTATTTTCTGATTATAAATAAAATCATTATTTAACATCCCGTTTAACATTGCTCTTATGGGGGAAAGGCGGTATTTGGATTGACTCCAACGCCCTCTTAAGTGGATTTCTCACTATTGAAACTTTTTTGCACAATGTACTGTCTTTACAAAGTGCATACATTCTTGATATCTCAGATTATAAAACCCTAGGCTTTGTATCATTAAGAAAATTACTAAAAGGTGAGCTCCTAATAGGTAAATTCCTAAATGGTTGCTCATATATACATCACTATTGATCACGCTGAAACGTATATGTAAGAATGGTATTTTTTATAATGTGTTTTTATATAAAATAACAGTAGCCTTGAATAAACACTATTTTTTTAAACACCTTGTAAATAAAAACACTTTTCGCATTACTGCGATGAAGCCAATGTTACCTTGCGGGAATCCCCTTAGTTGTTAATTGTAGAATTTCCAATTAAGGTTTAATATTTCTCATTAAAGTAATTTTTCTTGAGCTGTGGAAAACAATGTTGAACTAATTGGGCCCGGTAGAGAGGGCACCCATGCCACAAGGCCACTTATCACTCAGTATGCGCTTCCTACGAACCAGTTCTTGCCTACTTGGTACCCACAACTAGTTCCTGTTGTTCTTGAATAATATTGCCAAGACCGGCTCTCCGCTTGGTTTTACGCGCTGGGGCGTTTCCATAAACGCAGAATACAAGTCCCCTTCTGCCGAGTGCGTCAGATTGTGTGATGTAATGGGAATTCTGAAGATGGGGCAGATTATTCACAAAAATGACGTAAAGCTATCTTGTTTTGTTCTAATTAAGAACTTGTTCCTCTAAACGTAACGAAAAGATTTTGCAGAATGATATTCAAAACGGGTTGCCTCTCAAAACGCGCCTTTTACGAACTCGTGGATACATAAAATAATCCAGCGAGTTTCATTCTAATTCAAAATGAACAAAACAAGTTGTTGGGATTTGTTAGTTCCGGTTGACGGACGAGTCGACGACGATAGAATGTTGTCGCATTGCGGTCGGCGGGTGCATTCACTCGACCTAAGCTTGTTTGTCTGGAATAATTCAGTTTAATTGGTGATTCAGAGTTTTAATTTCCGTTTTAATATGCCATTGCACAGTGTTAATAATGTGATGAGGATATTGTTCAGACTAGCAGGAAAATGTGTGGATTGTAATACATTATTTGAATTGAATTATGCAAATATTGTGGCTGGCCGATGAACTGTTGAATGAGTGTTTCCAGTCTGATTATACAGTACTCTGAAAGCAACCTGTTTTCCCCAGTGAGGAGTAGCAATGGTATTAAATACTGCAAAGTAACTGTTTATCGTTTGTTCGGATCTGAGCTCGTTGCAACCTAACGGGGCAGTATGCAGTTGCTGAGGTTACGGCCGTCGACGTCGACTTCGCAACCACAAGATGAACATGACATGAGCTTTGATGAGGTAGGGGCTAGGCTGCACTGCAGCCACATCGGAATCAAACCCAGAGCGAGTGCCCTTAGCGCAGATAGTACAGAAACACTAAGGAGAAGTCTGAATGGACATAAGTTTAGACATGAATTTTTATGTACTGTGTTTACATGTCAACCTCTGGATTCCCTCAGAAAAGTCCCCTGAAATTCCCAGTAAGGGCATGCTTAAAAATAATATGATGACAAATGTGGAATCGAAGTAAATCTTACATTGTCTAATGGGTTTATTTATATCAAATTAAATTTATTAACTAGTAGAATTCAAAGTCACAAACCGCAACTAAAAAGGTTGCTTAAGTTTAAAATGGCAACCTGTCAAACTTCGAATTAAAATGGAATTTTAACATAAACTCTTTAAAATACAATAATATTCGAAATACTTAATTTTTAGGCTCGGTTTGTCACAAACAGTCGATATTAGAATTACCTTTGAAGACGCGGATAGATAGATATATGCTTATCATACTTGAACCACCCTTTACATGGACACTTAAAAGATTAAATCTCAAGGCCAAAGCCATGCTATAAATCATTTTAATGGTCTTTGTATGGAGAGTATATAGTCGCCAACCAGACCTCAAAAGTTCAAATATGTCTGAACATTTTAAAATTATAATATTATTTTTATCTCAATGTCGAATGTCTACCTATGCCTAAAATTTTCCTCCTCACCCACTTATTTATTTTCAATAAATTTATCAAAATAATGGAAGAAGTCGACTACCTTGAAAGAAACTAAGTTTCTTTTCAGGACAGTAATCAGTGAAAATATATGATTGATTTTTTATGACTACAATTTATTATAACTCTTGCTGTTAGAAATTAGAAAAGTGCCTCTATCAAAACTGAATCTCAAACAAACGTTTTAACATTTCACGTATAGAAAGATCGAGTTTGATGTTCAAATTCCAACTTACTAGTATAAACAGAAAATCCCTCGAGTAACGGACAGGTTATTCAGACAATTTTAAGCTAACACCAACCACCGACTCAGAAAGTAGCAACCGTAAAGGCTTAACAATGACACACTTCAATCGCTGTTAGTTAATTTATATTGATAGTGTATATGGATTAAACGGGAAATGGTGATGTTTTGTTGGTAACTCTAACTCACGTTGTGATATGTCGGCTCCACAAACTTCGTTCGGGTATCATCGTCAATCCACGCTGATGTTTGTGAAGGAGTGGGGGTGCAATTCTGTCTGTATAGTGTGTTGAGTCTTGTTCTGAGCGCCACTGCCGCGGGCCGGTACGTGGTATGTATTTATCAAGTTTATAAAGTGACAAAATCCAAATTTTACAGGAACTTAAAACAGGGGTGCCGACTCCCCCCCCCCCCCCCCCCCCCCGTAAACTATGACGCCAATCCCTCCCAATTTTTTTTTGGAAGTACAGTACCGTAATAAAAATATCCCCCCTCTCACCATTACTGAATACATGCATAGTTTCCACATAATATTTAGCGAGCAAATTTTTTTAATGAGGCTTCATTTAAGTTATTTCACATATTTTCTTATCTTAATAATTTCTAATAATAATTTCTCTAGCACAACCATTGGCCACCTGCACAAATTATCTGGTAGAAGAGGGCATTTTCCCTGATCAACTTAAAGTTTCACGTGTCTGTCCAATTTATAAAAGTGGCCCTAAGGACCAACCGCAGAGCTATCGACCGATTTCAGTTACTCTTGTTTTAGGCAAATTGATTGAAATTCTTGTGTATAATTAAATCTCATCTTATCTTGAAAAAAACAACCTCTTTACACCGGCTCAATTTGGATTTAGGAGAGGAAAATCAACTTTAGAGGCTCTGGACGATTTTATCAGACAAGTCCACTCATCCTTCGAGGAGAAGTTTCTTGCTCAAGCTACATTTTGTGACTTGAGCAAAGCTTTCGATTGTGTCGATAGCACAATTCTTATAGATCAACTAAAGTGTTATGGTTTTCGTGAATCTATTTTGAATTTTCTACGATCATATTTAGACAATCGTAGGCAAATTTTATTTTTTAATGGTAAATGGTCTGATGAAGAGAGAATGGAGTGGGGTGTGCCTCAAGGATCTGTTCTGGGTCCTCTCCTCTTTCTTATTTCTATTAATGATCTACCATCATCAATTAAATCAAAAACTATTCTCTATGCTGACGACACAACTTTTTTCAATTTTAGTACAGACTTAATTAATCTTCAGAATCTGGCTGATGATGCAATAGCAACTGCTACAAATTGGTTTAGCTCTAACGGATTTTTACTTAATAAAGAAAAAACTAAAAGTATAATATTTAACCTCAGACAAAAGTCAAGCTCCCTTAAAGCTGAGTCTGTTGATACAGTCAAATTTTTGGGTATGAACATTGATCATAATCAGACCTGGAATTCGCATATTGATTATTTGAATAAAAGACTATCACGGGTTATTTTTCTCCTAAATCGGCTCACTCACTCAATCTCAAAAGAGTATTTAAGGACAGCATATTTTGCTTATTTCCAATCTATTTTCAGATATGGTTTGATTTTTTTATGGAAATTGTGCCCGAATTGAGGAAATTCTGAAAATTCAGAAAAAGGCTGTAAGAACGCTAAAAAAATGTGATCCCAAGGAGCACTGTAAACCACTTTTTATTGAACTACAATTCCAAACCATTATTAATTTATACATTTTTGACCTAGTAATTTATATAATAAAAAATTCGCAATTTTTAAACTTCATACATTCTTTTCATGACTACCTATAATGTTCGTAACAAAACAAATACTGTTATTAACTACTCTCGCCTGACTAAAACACAAAAAAGCCATATCGTATTATCACAAAAAATTTATAACTTCCTAGAGAGAAAAATAAGTCAGTATTCTTTTAAATCTTTTAAAAACAAATTTTACTCATGGTTATTGAAGAATCCTTTTTATAAGCTTGAAGACTTTTTCAAAGTTAAATATCTGGATTTTTAATTTTGAATCTACTTATTTACCTAGTTATCTATTTTTATTTTACTTAACTTGAATTTCATAAATAGAGTTTTTAATTCTTATATTACCTACAATGAATTTATTTTGTGACTCTTATTATAATGATGACTTTGTCAATGATGTGTATGAACATTCTTGTGACAAATAAAGAATATTATTATTATTATTATTATTATTATTATTATTATTATTATTATTATATAAGAGTAAGAACTCAAATATCCTACATTTGTCAAATAACGTCATGAAACTTGACAATTCAACCTCCCCTGTGCCGTGGTCCGGTGTCCAAACTGACTATGGTTATACGTTCACGACAGTCGGCAGTGTTACAACTTATAGTTTTAAAAACTTCTCCATGGGAGCTACTGTAAATTCCCCTCATTTCCCCATTATGCGTTCTGTGGACAACATTTTGAACATCTGAAGAGGCAAAAGTGTTTTTGCGTCATGACGTTAAAAGAGTTTTATGTGTAGGTGTTTTTTTTTTTTTTTTTTTTTTTTTTTTTTTTTTTTTTTTTTTTTTTTTTTTGTACCTAGCGACAAAAAAGTAAATCAAGACATTTTACTTATTTATTCGTTAATTTACTTATTTATATTTTACAAAGTATATTGTTGACATATTGTATATTGTTATAACTGACAGATGATTTTGCCATGTTAAAGTACAAAATTTACATATCCCCCCTGAAAATGATTGTGGAGAGTAAGAATGCCCATACTTTCACTTCGGTTGTTCCATGTCAATGGGGAATATTTCCCCCCCAAAAAATTTCCCAAACATAGCAATGTTGAGTGGAGAAAAGTTGGAAAATTTTGGTCAGGTCTCTTGTGGGATGTTTTGTTTTATACAGCCGTTTTAATAGTTTTGCATTGTTGACTTATCAAGATCCTCCCCCCCCCCCCAATTCGAGGAATTATAGGTCTAAAACTATAGTGGCGGGAAGGGGAAGCACAACAAGGTAGGCTAGGGCCAGTCACAGCCTTTTACATCACGTCGACAGTGATGGATGCATTGGCAGCGCCCAATTCCAGAAAGATCGAATTCCAATTCCACATGACTAGATCGCACATTTACAAATAACAATGAAAATATGACTATGAAGCCATTAATCATATCAATTACACAGTCATGCATTGTTTTTGTTGTTTTATTATTTATTAACAAAATTAGTTAGCTAAAACGGAACAATTAACTAGTAAAGAAAATTTGTATTTTTTCATGCACACACAAAATCTTTTGATGCATTTTTATGAGCACTGTGGGCACCCCTTACTTAAAAACATATAACAAACCAAATAAATGATTTATGTTTTTATATACGTTTATACAACAGCATAAACAGTATTTTATCATAAGGAATAATACAACAATATCAATTGTAATAAAATTAACAAAAGCGTGATTTAAAAAATGCAATAACGTTGTAGATGACAGTCGTTTACTCGTTTTAGCCGCTTATTGAGGTTAGATGGCGGATGCGCCATCTGGTTTGGTTTTTCTACAAACAATCGGTTATATTGTATACAATATAATTAAAAGATAGAAAGAAATACATAAATGATCAAATTAAATATATTCTGGTTCATATTTAAATATCTTATTGGTGGTTAAAAACGTTAATGCACGTATGGTGCACATTGAAATATCGCGCACTTACTTCACTTGGTGGCTGTTTTCCTGGCGCTGTTTTCCCATTTAATTAATATAGGGTTTTCCAGTATTCTGTTGGCTTTATGAACATTTCTGGTTCAGTTTGTAATGTTTATACTAGTCCTTTTCTGTTTTCTTGACCGGTTAAGCCGATTTACATCAGAGCCATACATAATAATCGCTGAAAAGAAGTAGCGATTGAGAACTTTAGTAGCCTACTTGGAAATTTCCACAATTAATTTCCAAAATTTCCAAATTATTAGATTTAGGATCTTTTAATTTAATGACGAGTTTAATTTATTCAATGGGGTTTTAAAATAAAATTATCCTTTTTCGATGATGCTATAGGTTGTTTCCGAGTTTACTCTTTCTTAATTTTTATATAGTATACTAAAACATAAGACAACCTATTAGTTCGAGCCATACATAAAAGACTTGTACGCTGGTAATAACAGACTGTGCTGGTTGGTATAAGCTAACAATTTCGTTGATCAAAAACTAATTTTAGAATAATGTTAATTTAACGAGAAAAACTTCTAAAAAAATATGTTATGTGTTATTTTGTGATAGGCTACCGCTGATAGTTTGGCTAGTTAAACTTTGGAATTAAAATATTCCACATTTAGGTCTGCTATTTTATTTACAGTCAAGCATTTCATTTCACACCATCACGCACGCCATCTCCAGTACCATCTAAACCACAGAGTTATTTACAAACATAATCAACCTTAATTTGTGGATGTATTTTAATGAGTTTAATATCCAAAGAAAACTGTCATCATGCTGCGTGAAAGAAGAATTACAGTGCTTGGGTTTGCTTTGATAATTTCCGGGAAATTTTATGATTGCTCTACGCTTGTGTAGTTGTTAAGAAGAGGGACAGGATCAGGGATTGAGAGGGGGGTAGCGGTGAAGTGAAGTGAGAGAGAGAATTCACAAGTCCCACGCCTGCGCAATACACCCCACCGCCATCACAGCCACAGGCACAGCTGCGCGGGCGCCAAGCCGGAAGCCGTCCAGTTCAGTGCCTTCTCTCTTTGTTGGACGGACACTGCCTTCTATCTCTCTACTCTCTCTTTCTCTTCACCCACTTGTTGCTAGCACCCAAGCGGTCTTTGTGGAACTTTCGCTATTTTGTCTACGAGTCTGAAGCTGAAAATTTGCAACCATGGAACAGAATGGTGAGATAAAATTGAGTATTTTATTGATTTATTTCCTATATGAAAAGCCGGTAATAACTCCCAATAATAACTTAATCTTAAAGCTCATTGGTTTCAAACTTGAAAAGTTATGAATCTGTTCTTAACTTACTTCCTCCGTTAACACTTGTCAGCATCCTAATATCATATTACTGTAATCTGGTTTAATTGCGATATCATAGAAAATCTGCATAGTTCTAATGCATCTCTTTTAGTTCCTTAAACATAACCTTATAATCATGATAACAACATGGAGTTTACTGAACCCACTAGGACTAGGCCTAGCCCAACTTACCTATAACTAGGCTGAGTGACCTGCATCATTCCTCTGATGTAGGCTAAATATAATAAAACTAGAAATTTCTCTCCATGTGTTAGCCTAAATACAGCAAATTCCCGCTACTCCGAATTAGTTGGGACAAATCCATAGGCCTACTAGGCTAGATTATATATGCCTAACTGCTAAATGGCCTTGACGGCATTTAGGTACTTGTATATGACGTAAAGTTTGGGGATCAGAAAGCGATGTCCAAACTTATTATGTCATATACGTGTATCAAAATAACGTCATGGCCATTTAGCAGTTAGGCCTGTATAATCTAGTATGGCTTTGGTTGGGACCAGACCCTGTTCGGTTGTGACTAGGCTGATATCCTGTAGGCTTATATAGGCTATTGCAACTTACATGTTTAATAAAGGCTAAGTTATGTGAGCACGACATTTAACGTAACAAATCGTACTATTTAGATTATGTTTGGTTGGCTTTCTTGTACCGTACGCCCCTAGTGAGTGGGCCGGGAAAATACCTAGTAGGTAGGTATTTATAAAGTGGGTGATCACCCCAAGCCCTGAGTTAAATACCCAAAAACTGGATATTGTTAATTAATACCTACAAAAAAACATTGGTCAAATTGACCAATGCGTAATTTTGCCCTGTTATAGTTGCTAAACTGCTTGGCTTTGAGAGCTGCTGCTCCTATGACCTTCCTCCCCCACATTACTGTCTTCCAAGGTCATATTCACTCAGTTTACCCACTTCGTTGTACGGACCAGACGTTTTGTGTGAATACCGTCTTTAGTCAAATTTCGCTTACGGGTTGTATTAAAATTTATTGTGTGTTGCTGTTTTTGTAAGTAACTAAACGGCTAGTGATACAAAATGGCCAAAGGTGGTACTAGGCCTAGAAGGGGTGTAAAGCCTAGTGAAACCGATTTTTATGACCAGATACGAAGATTGGTGGCAGACAGTCAAGATGGTAAGTAGTGACTTCAGTGATGGCGATGATTCGGATGCCGATCCAGACTATGTTTTCAAATTTCTAAGCCTGTTGTCAATTTTTTTTTTTTTTTTTTAATATACATAATTGTGTCATAAAATGTTGTAAAATATTTTAACTCCTGGTGTGCCTATTGATACATAATAGGCTAACAATTATAAACTTACAAAATCACAATAAAATACCGAAACAGTCAAATTGACCGTATGTTTCGTTATTGATGTAATTGAATTAGTTGAAAAGTTCATAAAAGTTGCCTGATTATTTTAGGGAGAAGAAATTTTGGTAGTGTACTATACGGTAGTGTAAACTATCCCAAGTTAACTTAGTAGGCCTAATATAAACTCAGTTTGTAGGATGGTAGGATTCAATAATAATTAAAGGATTTTTGTTAAAGATCTTTTGTTTAGTAGGTCTACAAGCCTAAAATAAAACTTACTTTTATCAGCTATATGGCACAAAGCTGTTATTAATTATTCTGAAATGACCTACACAGTGATCGCACAATGGACTCCCTCTTAACCGGTTCCGCCTCGGGACTAGACAGTGGCCGGATAAGGTATTAGCCGGTTAAACAGTTGAACCTTTAACAATTTTAAACTATAGTTCTCTATGACCGGAATAAGATAAAAAATAACACTGAATATTACATTAGGCCTATCATGGAATTAAAGCTAAATACACACATCTTAAACATAATTTTCCGGTTAGATAAAAGCAAATCAGATCTAAACAAATTGGTATTGTGATCTACTGGAATGAAGGTTTTGAACAAACATATTCACTTCCGGTGGCATTATCTTCCGCTCAGGGAACTGTTAACTTCCCTTTAAATTGTTCTCTGAAACTGACTACAACATTTTGACAAAACGTGACCGACTGAATGATGTTATATTGAATAATTATCAGTTAAAAGGAAGCTTTTGTTAAAAGTAAGCCCGGTTAAAGCGGAGGCCAGTTAAAAGGTGGCTAGTTATGAGGGTGTCTACTGTAGTAGTTGAAGGATTCATGTCAAGTTCAACTTATACACTATTTTTATAAATACCCAAATATAAATAAATAAGTTATACTTAAGGGTGCACCAGAAGTAACCTATCCAGCCAGGAAGTTGCTATTTTCAATACAAATTCCCATTTTTAATGACATTTCTCAATTCTATGAGTAATTTAATTCAACTTTACAATTTAATTTGTACCCCTATTCCTAATGGTTTATGAGATAATGGTGGTTAAAGTTTGTTTTTCACCATAAGAATAACATGGGAAATATTTCTTATCCATTATATCCGAACATTTTCCATCAAACAGAACTGTACAAGCATGAAACTGTCTTCATAAAATAAAAATATTTCTTCATAAATTATCAATTATCACATAATTTGTTTTACTTTTCAAAACTTTTTCAACAACCTCCGCAATATTGTACATTTTATGAAAAATTAAAATAATTTATGGCCAAATTATTATTTTATGATGGAAAATGTTTAAAATGAGAGTCTAAAACATTTTGGTTCTGGAACATGTTTGTTTAACAGAAAATATTTAAGTCTAGAAAAAATTAATTTGAAAATTTGTTTCATGGTATTCTTATGGGGGAAAAAATCTAAAATTCAACCGCTATTATCTCCTAAACCTTTAGGATTGGGTACAAATTAAACTGTAAAGTTGTCTTTAAATTACGTGTAGAATCTAAAAATGTCATAAAAAGTGGGTGTTTGTATTTATAATTAGTAACTTCCAGTCTGGGAAGGTGATATATCTGGTACACCCTGTACATTTACTGTCAATCGATAGAGCGTAACCAGTTTACCTATAATTATGCAATTAATTTTTATCCAAAATTAATTATGAAAATTTTAAAAGGGCTGTACGGGTAGTCTGGGACACCTGTTATAATGTGAACAATTATTTTTATTGAGTATTGGACATTTATTTGATAATAGCCTAAATTGCACTTACTTCTTAAGTTGCTCTTCCTGAAGTGTTAAACAGCACTGTACTGTATCTAATATTTTTTGCCAAGTATTTATCATTATTTAAGTCAATGAAATGAGATTATTGCAAGGTAGGCTAAGAAACAACTTTTATATAGCCTACCGGTACCTGTGACTTTAATTTTGCCGATTTTAACCATTTTTATTTTGAGTTAACTTTTGATTTTTGCTAAAATTTACCATAAGTAATTTTAAAATTGCCTTTTGCCCAAATATCTACTACAAAGAAAATGTTAACTTACCTAATCAGCTATTCTAATGGTAAAAGCTCAGATATCTATCTTTTAATTTTTATATAAATTTCCTAAAAAATGTGTTAAAATTAAACTTAAAATACGGTTATTTTAGTCACTTTTGGCTTATGTACGGTAAGCAAAAAATATAAAGTATCATTATCATGGCAGTAATTAAATCAACCTAAGAATAGGGAAGATATTATTCTTATACTAAAGTTTAATATACTTATGTAAAACTAGTCACACACCGGTGCATGCCTACAGGTATCACTAGTATAAATCAATCTTGCCCTTATTTATTTATCCACTTATTTATTTATTCCAAAGGGAAACCCATTACATTACAATAATCTTTACATGATAATAACAACTATGACAACAAGATAAATGCATAATATACAATAACAACTCAATACAATAACTTCAGTCTAATATATTTTAAGTTTCATTGGATTTGAAATTGTTTTAAGCAATTAAATATCACCCCCAAAAAGTATCACACATTTTGGAAAGTCTTCAACCTCATTAGCACAGTTTCAGATTACCTATCGGTATCACTAATTTAAATCAATCATGCCTTTAGTCTAATACATTTTGAGTTTTATTGGATTTGAAATTGTTTAAGTAATTAAATATCTCACCCAAAAAGTATTCAAAAAAAAGTTTTCATTTTGGAAAATCTTGAACCTCATTAGCAGAGTTTTAGATTACAAGTATGTTTATATTGTCAATTTTCAACACCGCCATTCTCCTCTCTAAGGGATTATTGGGTTGTACGCTGTACAGTCCTTGAGTTTATTGCTAATGGCTTGTGATAGCGAGTAGGTGAGTTGGCTAGGAAGTTCCACAGCAAGTGTTTGTGCTCGTCATCCCAGGGCCAAGGTGAACTACCTTCCGCTTACAACTCACACAAGGATTTCACTAATGCTCCCAGCAGAATAAACAAAAAACTTTTGACGCAATCTAACTTTCCATGACCCACTTACATTTTTTAGTTTGGTTTGGCCCAACTTTCAACCTTGATGTAACCCATGATAGGTTTTTGTGATTTAAAAACAAAAAGGAAAATGTCAAAAAGATGTTTACTAATTAAGCTTTTATTACAATAAATTATTTTTGTATGTCATGGAGTTTTAATTAATATTATAATTAATGTATTCATACTGTAAACTGTCCTTATACTAGTTGTTTGCTTGAAACCAGTTTTTAAGCTGTTGATTTAAACTAAAACATTGTTTTAAGATAGCCTAGCAGTTATAGTTTTGCGCTGTTAGCACCATAACTACTTTTAAAATACATTTGATTTAATCAACTCAATGATATTTTAATTAAAGTTAATTTTTTTATTTTCTATTTTGCAGTCAGTGTTTTTTTACCATATCATCTTAAGAGAGAGTAAATCTGGAGACAACAATTGGCCTGATTTACTAAATGTTATGCTACAATATTGATTCATCCAAATTTCAATGTATAAAAGACTTAATCCTCCAAGACAGGAAACTGGTTTCTGCCTCATAGTGTAGTGTCATTATGATAGTGATTATGGATAAACAAGTGTGATAATAAGCTGTCACCAAGTTTGATTGATAAATACTTGTTCTGTTGGCGGTATTACAATCTGATGTCACTTACATAGTTAAACCCTTTACAGGAACAAGATTTTAAGGTTTTGCTTATGACATTTTTTATTTTACATGGTGTGCTATTTTTTAGGCTAGTTAGTTTTTAGTTTGTGACAATGTTTAGTGCGTGCCTGTAACGCTTGATGACTATAAATATTGCTTGACTGTCATAAATAAATGTTCTCTATTATATCTGAAACCGGCCACAATTGGTCTTATTACAGAGATTTTGCTCACTTAGGGGGTTAAGTAAAGCAAAATACCTCAAGGTTTTGCTATTGAGTCTGAGAGTGTGACCTTCTAAATTTTACTTTAAATTACGATTAAAATTGGGTTTTGGATAATACATAAACTTTTCAATTCAAATCCATAAAATATGTTATGGATTCCCAAGGGTATTCTTTGAACCTCTTTCATCTTCATAAGTTATTAGCTGATTTAAGTACTTTATATTGTCATTAAATTTACCTACAATTTATATATAGAAAAATTGCTAATTTAATACTGCCACGCCCTAATGCGTTAGTTTTAATGGTGATCAGAGGTGTCTGCACAGTCAGCATATAGGCCTAATTTGATTTCAGCACCTGTCTTGTGCTCCTTCCATTGTATTTGTCTTCTTTTACATATGCCTACTGTGCTTTAAACCCTAAAAAATTGTCCTTGAGACATAAAATGTTTACCTAACTAACTTAGATAACACAATGTCTCATTTCCAGTTCCACTGGATACCGGTATTCCTCCAATGCCGAGGATATGTGAGTTCATGGGAGGGAGTTATGCCCTCGTGACTGGAGTCACAGGATTCGTCGGGCTTGCTGTCGTCGAGAAACTTCTCAGATGTGTTCCCGACATGAATTTGATCTATGTGCTCATTCGCCCCAAGAGAGGGAAAAGCAAAGAAGAACGGTTCGAGGAGATAATGTCAAACAAAGTAAGGTTTTGGTTGTTTTTAAAGTATCTGACGCACTTTAAAAATTCAGATTAAACCAATAATTCTCTATATTATGTTCATAACCAATAGCTTAACCATGATGTTCATAATTTTTAAATCTGTATGGTATTTTTTATTTTATTTTAATAAATTTAGTGATATAGATTAGATTATATCTAGGAACTTCAAAACCGTAAGAAATTTAAATGAAACTACAGCAGATCTTTTGTTGACCGGCCCCGGATCAACGGCCGCTCGGATTTACCGCCTCTGCCCACAAAATAGCTGTCGATTCAATCAACCTTTTATGGGAATTGACAGGCATAAATTCCCATTTTTATCAGTTCACTGAAACAGAACTGTATCCGATCAGGAAAAACTTTGTTATGTATAAAATGGGTACTCAAAATATCGTGGAGTGTCATTTTTTTCCGCTTGTTTGTCACACGTTTGTAAATAAAATTTTTAGAATTGACAGAGTATTTTTGTTTTGTAATACAGAAACAGTATACATTGGCATCTACATATTTTACAGCTTTAACCGACCTTTAGGTTATCCGACCTAGGTCCTATTATACAAGTTATCGTATGTTTTGCTCAAGGGTCTACTGTATTTTGAAACATTAGTAGGCTAATTGTAGAATTTGTATGACAATAAATATTACACATTTATGATAAAAATAAGAAAAATACTTTTTAATTTTTAAGTAGTACGGTAATTGTCTTCTTTTATAATTCATGAACTTTAAAAAAAAAAAATTTACCCACATGTATCAAAAAATCAGCTTTACAGTAGTCCCACATTATTAGTCTGTATAAGCTTTGTAGCCCCTAACCTTGTTTGTAAACTTTACTTGTTTTTTTTTTCTGGTTAAGAATTTATTTGAAATGTTTTATCTTGAAAACTTTATACGACCAATTACACTTTTGGAGTATAACCAAACTACATCAACATTACTGTTACTTACCCGTCTAATGTTATGTTGCTGTACTTATTATTGTATTAACAGTACTTTTTTTATGTTTTCAGCTTTTTGACAATATTAGGGAGTCAAACTTCAGCCACCTTTTGAGAAAGGTGGTGCCGGTCGAAGGTACCATAGATGAGGACAACCTGGGTCTCGTGGA
This sequence comes from Neoaliturus tenellus, assembly GCA_030545055.2. NCBI lineage: Eukaryota > Metazoa > Arthropoda > Insecta > Hemiptera > Cicadellidae > Neoaliturus > Neoaliturus tenellus. The sequence continues at coordinate 38,238,791 of CM061535.1, forward strand.
GACTGATCTGGAGACTCTCACCAAGAAAGTCAACTATGTCTTCCATTGTGCTGCAACTTTGGATTTTGAAGCAAGTCTCAAAACAACCATGGAAATTAACGTGTTGGGCACGCGAAAAGTTATTGAACTGTGCAGGAAGCTTGAGCACTTTAAGGTATTGTAAAAACCCAAATATGTGTTAAAATTGTGTATTTTAGTTTATGGCTGAGTGGGTAAAGTACTCGCCTTTGAATCTGAAGTTGCCGGTTTATCCTGAAAAAGTTAGTAGCTTTTTAATGGTTCGAAACTGGACCCTGCTACTACTGGTTGTTTGGCTATTAATTAATAATCCTACCTAAAGAATCGGCCGATCTTAGACAGTAACAAAGCTACAAAAGGCCTCAAACCCATTCTACACTCATCCTTTATTCATATTTGCTTTAAAAAAAAAAAAAAAAAAAAAAAAAAAAAAAAAAAAACGCCCTGGTAGCATCAGCATCTTAAAAAGTGATATGGTAGTATTAGCAATTACTTTGGCCTACTGTTTTTTTCTCTCCATCAACACCAGTGGAAATTTAGTTAGTAAGTATATATTATAAAATGCTTTTACGGAGAGCAGTCCAAACCTCTCAAAGCTTGTGGGCATTCCCATGATCAAACTTTTGAACTGAAGTCCAAGACGCTAACCCTTAGGCTATCAATACACCCTAGCTTATGCCAAAACCAACTATGTTATTGGGTAGGCAGTCAGTCGTCTACATGCTTGAGCGGCTATGCTGAAAAGCTTGATCGGCTCTAAAGTTATTACATTTTGCAGTTTTATTTACAGAAAACCTCTCATATCCGACCTTCTCAAAACTGACCCCTCCCAATATCTGTAATGTGTATGGTTTTTGGCATTGCACTCTGCTCAGTAAGGCCTTATACCAGGCTGGCAAACCCCCTGATATGACAGAGACCTGATAGTCCCTTCAAAAAGTAAATTTTTAGGTTTATTATTGGTGTATCAAGTTTTATTGCTTTATCTGAATTTGATCACAAAATATTAAGTCTAAACGGGACTTGTGCTAGCTCTATACAAGTCATAATTCTCTGAGTCCAACCAAAGGAGTTTTGGTGCTTGTGAATTAGGCCTAACATTAATTTAAAATAAATCAAACCTGGATATTCAATGCAATTTAAGTTATTGAACATTGTCGGAACACTGACACATTTCTAATTAATTTTTTTTGCAGTGCCTTGTTCAGGTATCCAGTGCGTATGCGAATTCCAACCTATTGCACACACAAGAAATCCTGTACCCAGAACCGGACAATGTAGAGAAGGTTGTTGAGATGGTGCAAACACTCTCCAATACTGAGCTGGAAGAAGTCACTCCTTCGTAAGTCTTACTGTCAGGGTGTCTACTGATACTGGAAATACTTGAAATACTGGAATTATACTGGAATTTAATTTTCATACTGGAAATACTGGAATTTCAAAATAGATCCTGAATTTTACGTAAAACTTTATTTTGAAATGCATAAAATAGACTTTGTCATTTTACTTGTACATACAATGTAAAAATGTTTGAGAAGTAATTCTTGCTGTTTAAGTAGGCTATGTTTGCAAGCCAAAATCTGAAAAATTGTAGTTATGTTCAAATATTTAATCAATTAGTTTAACATTTGTGTAAAGATGGAGCTTTTAAAGGTTAGATTTTGTTCTCAAAATTTAAATTTCTTAAATTATATTTATAATTTTTTTTTACTTATAAGTAAAAAAAGCCTATCTATTTCACTATTTTTTGTTGTGAAATGTATTATTATTTGTATAAAATAAAAGCAAAATAAAATGGGAGTAACGTGTGTCCTATAGGAGGAGTTGGGAGTCCCTCATTAAAAATAATTTAAAAAATATTAACCCTCCAACTGGTAAAGATCGCGATCGCGACACAATTACGTAGTGCATGTACGGGTAAGTACGCGATAGCGATCCATTTGCAAGGGTTCAGTAAAATGCATTTTACTCAGTTATTTTATGGTCAATATCGATATTTTTTATATAGTATAAAGAGGAAACAATGCGCAATCTAGTCATCATGTTCAGCTGTATATGTTTAAATATCAGTATGTTGGTAAGACTGAATTTCTGGTGTTTATTTTTGTTTGCGCATCATAGAGACGGCGCTGTTTTATGGTTATGTTTTTACTTGAAATGCATATTTTAGTGAATTATAGTTAGTTTGCACTGTAATAATGAGTGAATTGAGTAATTATAGTGCTATTATTGCCTTCTAAATGAAGATTCAGAGTACAAAGTGAAGTTGTCAGTGAACATGAAAGTTGTGAGCTAGGCCTAGGCCTAGGTGAGTGAATAGGCCTAGGACTAACTTTATTTATTTATTATAAATAAATAAAATTATTTATATCATATCAAATCATTATGTTTATTATTTATAAATAGTCCTAGTAAAAATTTTATAAAAAAATCAATAAAATAAAAAACAAATAAAAAAAATAAAAATATGGCGGAGAAAAGGTGGTTTTTACCTCACATATTTGCTCTGTAATATTTTATCTATAATATAAACAATCAAGTGTTATATATCAGTGAAAAGCCAATGAAATTGTGCTCATTTTGGCTATCTTATTTTTGTTGTACATGGAAGACATACCTTACCATGATACTACTTTAAAAGGAAAACAATGAAAAAAATATCTTTATTGTTACAAAATAGGAGGATTAACATTATACACTTTTGTAAGTACACTAAAAAATATTATTTTTGAATAGCCCATTTCTCTCGGAAAAAATTTATATATAATTTGTATGTTTTATATAGAATTTTATATGTTTTATGTTCATTTTACTAAATGTTTGCACGGCGGTCAAAAAAGGTCTTACCAGTACAGGAAATTATGATGACTAGTTGGAGGGTTAAACAAATGTTGTTGGAAAGAACTTATTCATCATAATCATACGTGTTTTATCTTACACAAAAATCTAGATTACATTTGTTTATATGTATACAATGTCACTGTTGTTATTCTATTATTGGATTAATAGTTCCCAAGTGATACTGGGATTTTTTTTTAAATTGTACTGAAAATATACTTGAATTCTAAAATCAGATTTCAGTAGACACCCTGTAACTGTGGAACCTTTATAGTTGCAGCGTTTATTAATCAAAATCTTTTTTAATTGAAAATTTATATCTCGTCTCTAGAATTAGTAAAGACCTACAAACAAAAAATAGATTGTTATTAGAACTGTAATTCAAAATGTATCATGTAAAATTTTAAACTTTTCTTAAATCAAACACGTACAGTACTCATCAATTTGGGCAAAAGATAAATTTATAAAAGCTATTTAAATAAACCTCTTACATTCAACCTCAATAGAATAAAAATAAATTAAATTTGTGAGTGTTAATAAATAAACCAGAGTTTGTGACAATATTCATATAATTAAACAAGGTTTAGCATTAGAAAACAAATACCGGTAAACAAATTATTTACCAAAAAATCACAGCAAAGAATAATAAAATTAAACTAATTTTCAGTGGAAAAAGTCCATCTAAAAGTATTGACTGCCAGGAGGATTTGATCCAGGTACCTTGAAGTTTGAAATCCTAAGCTCAAGCCACTGGCCTACAGAACAGTTGAAATATGTTGTATTGAATGGTATAAAGACAGCTTCAACAGCTGTTGCAGTTCATATGAAAACGAGTTGAATTTGGCAATTTAAATTAATTGTTAATGGGATCCTGATGACCACAAAATAAATGTCAATGATTAAAAGATTTGAACAAAAAATACTGAAGACCCTTTATGAAACAATGTCCAACTCACACTACATGATGAATTTATTCTGCACCACTTTATCACAAGAAAGTACATGTCACTATCACTGTCTGTGAACTCACTGCAGACTGGGCTTTGAGGAAAGCACCAGATGTTTGACCAACTTGACCGTTGACCCTCACCTGGGAGCCCTTTGTAATACAAACTAAAGACTCTAGATAACTAAACAGTTGTCTTGACTGTTTTATATGTTTGACTATTTACAATAAAATAAAACTTCTTAAATAAAAGTGAATTACAACAACATTTTAAATAACGCCTAACTAATATTTTACTCATTTAAGATAAATCGAGACAGTTGAAAATATATGGGATGCTGAATCACATTGAAATATATAATACACTGGAACGAGCGCTGCATGGCGAGCAAACGTCCGCCGGGCCGCCATCTTTGAAGTTGGCCAAACTCAGCAGCGCCGCACTGCACCCGCATAGCGTTTCTCGATGTTTGTCGCTTAGAACCTCAATTAATTAAATATATAGATATTGCAATTTATTTATTAATTTATCATAGTTTTACTAACATAAAGTTAATGTTCTTTTTAGATTATTCCATTTACATTAATACCGAAAATTAGTGAACAAACCAAATGCTCGAAATAATTATCTATTACGCATCAATAAACTTACTCTCCAATATGATGGACAAGAAAATTAAATTTATGAGATATTATTTTAAAGAAATATTCTTTATGTGTAATTTAACACTTTTTTGTTCTTTAAAATTTTTAATGTTACCAAAATGGTTTTGAATATACAGGATATGAAAGTTTATGCTATGTTAATCTTCGGGAACTAAAAATTGTCCCTAGCAAAAATGATTTATGACAACTTTAATTAATTTTTTTTGGGGGGTTGAGATTCTGTATATTTTATCTGACTCACTAAATAGATAAATATACGTTTCCACAGTAAAAACTCATTATCTAGATGAACATAAACATTCAATTGAACAGTACAGATGACATATGTACAGTCAATCTTTATAAGACTGTGGTATGGAGTTGAATTGTATCATTCAATAATTAGTGATAATAACACCATTCAACGTCCTTTAAAAATAAATATTTTGCCAATTTAATGTAATTGAACAAAAGTAGAAAGCTAAAACAATTGAAAAATATTCAACAAAATTTTAAACTGTATTTATTGCGCTGTACTATTTAAATAAACCTCTTACACCAAAACACTACTACTATAGAAAACAGGCCTACGTAAAAGTATGCGTACTTTAAGTTCAATACACTAACTTTAACATATGTTCACTCAAGTTGATAATACGAAAGTCTACCAGTTATGATGGCTTATGAACCCTAGTGTAAAAAGTATAACAATGGGCTAGATAAAATTGCTGTATAGTAATACAATTTTTTACTTTGTACACAATTATACCACACTCAATAGGTAGGCAGGTTGTTACTTGATTGCAAACATCATATTACTTGACCTAAACAGATATAAGCTTCTGTTAATCTAAATATAGTCATATAATTATAACAATTAGTCACAAAAAATACGAATGAAAACTCTATTCCACACTGGAAGTGTATCAGGCCATCGCATCGGCAACATTATTAAATGCCGGGGGTCCGAAGCTTTTGCAGATTCTGGAAACGCTAAAAATAAGATAGTAAAAAACTGCTTGTCCTACAGAATATATTTTTAATGCAAAAAAAATTCAGAATGTCCTCTACACTTCATTCGCTGGAAGTTTTTGCCTGACCAAATAATTTTAAAAAATCCTCACTTACTATTTTTTCACTGCAATATCAATTTAAATAACACAAACTTAAAAAAAAAATGTTTAAAATATTCCTTTTTAGCTGTAACCAATACTCATCTGTTTGACATTTAAGGGTGTAAATCCTCACATAAATTTTAACTAGATTGTGTTGTGTTTTTTTTGGGATAAACGTTGATTTAAGTGAAACGCTAAATCGTCGTCGTTGCTGGTTTCTGCCAACCTCAAAGATGGCGGCCGAACCGATTTGGTGCCGGGTAAGGCACCTGAGAGCGATCATATACTTCGAGAGGCATGAGGCGATCATATACTGAGAGGCATCATATACTTCGATGACAGTACTTAACTTAATTTTCATTAAGGAAACAGTGACTTGGCAAACAAATCCATCTGACTCATATGTTCATAAGAAAACTACCACATGTTGCAAATAAAGTCTGATGTTATTCAGTTGTGGAATAGGAACCCTACAATTTCAACATTTTTTGTAGTTGTCTAAAAAAGAGTTAGAATAAGTTGGCTGTGTAGCGAAGAAAATCGGTTGTTGTCTTTGTTGCTCTTTTTATGTATTTTGATGGCTTCTGTTCAGTTTCAGAAAATTTGTCCCTCATCGTAAGTTCAATTTTATTGGTCTTTTATTTAAAAATAATTTCAAAATTTCACAATATTGATACATAAATGTAAATAAGAACAGATGACACATCTATATTGACTTGCCCTGAATCTAGAGTTGTGAATAGTTGGATCTAGGGCTTGAATAGTTGGACTGAGAGAAAATGTCTCAGATTTACTTTTCCTAACCCAACACAGCTGATGCTCATTACCCATATCTCTGCTACATGACCTCAAAAAATTTGTCTAGTTCATCTAATGTACACTTCAAAAATTCTTTCACTTATGATTACATTATTGTATTTAACAATATGTACAACCTTCTTATTTTCATTTTCAATTCTTGTTATTTGTTGAACAATTCAAGTCCTTGAATATTTGCCAGACTGTGTACTTTGCCCATGTAGAATTACTTTTGAAGTATGGGGTTGTTTGGTGGGGATATTCAACACATGGCAAAAAGGTATTTTTTATTCAAAAGTGGTTCATTCGAACTATGATGAAAGTAGGGTGTAGGTCTTCATGCTAACCAATCCTCAAAGACCAATCAATATTAAATTTTCCGAGTTTATTTATCTATGAAGTTTTAATTTATGTTCACTTGAATGAAAATATTAAAAAGTAAACACAGCACAAGAAATAAACCACTTTCTGTTACCCTATTCGTAATACAACCGTTTGAAAAAGTAGCCTATACACGGCCTGAAGCTGTATAATCATTTGCCAAATAACATAAAAAAGCTTAAATATTGGTGCATTAAAAAAATAATCAGGAAAGAATTATTATCTAAGGCATATTATTCCATAACAGAATTCCTATCAGACACTATTCTTGGCATGTAACCGTGAATTTGAAGTTGTTATAATAGATTACTATTACTACATTAATTTATAATAATTATTTAATTTTTTAGATCTGCTCCTAAAATATTCCAAGAAGTAAATTTCTTGATAATTTTTGTCAATTTAATTTATGACATATATTTTAGAAATAGAAAATCACATGAAACATTTTTCACAGGGTGCTGAAAAAACATCCAAACACTTACACGTTCACCAAAGCTTTGGCCGAGCATGAAGTGGTGAAGGCATTCAGCGCCTACGGCGTGACTTCATGCATTGTCCGGCCCAGCATGAGTGAGTAAATTCCAAATCATTCAGTTGTTATTAAAAAAAAAAAAAATCATTTACACTACCATATGTATGTATCCTTGACACCATGTATGTATCAAAAGAAAAAGAAATTTTGTAGAAGTCATGCCGAACAAACTTAAGAGTTTGTTTGTCATGTTTATTATGAAGCCTTAAGGGTTTCTGCTTTTGCAAAATCACCTCTCATGAATTTGGCTAGCAAATTGACGGAACTAGAGAAAAAGTGCTAGACTTGCAAGGACACAAAGTCAAGAGACAAACTCCAATGACGACGTTATGTCAAACTTGCTGTAAAACATAAGTCACTTAATATTGAAGAAATATGTGTAGAAACATATATCAAGACTTATTCTCATGGTGAAAATAAAATTAACACAAAATGTTTACTCGTTTCGATTATAAATAAAAATGGTACTCAATCAAACCTTCTAGAAATTTAACTAACACCATTCTATATTAGTTTTAACCTTGTAAAATGTTTGTACAGGTTATGAATAAAGTGATTAATTACTTGATTGGTGCATTTCAGTCGTTGGTACGTGGAAGGACCCAGTGCCTGGGTGGACCAACAGCAAGAACGGCCCCACAGGGTTTTTCCAAGGTGCTGCTATGGGAGTTGTACGGAGGTTGCCTGTGGCTAAGCACCTGATCTACGATTACATTCCGGTTGATGTCGTAATCAACGCGATGATTGCTGGAGCAGTCCACACAGTCAGCCAACGGTGAGGGAATGTAATGAAAATAATAAACTATTAAATTCTTTTTGGTACAAAAAAAAACTTGGAAAGTTTAAACCATTTATTCACCAAAACTACTATCATACTGCCACTAAATCCTTAAGTTTATGAAGTGAAGATTCTCTAATGTATATTAACCCTTTGAGCGCCCTGTGATGATATTTTGTTTTAGCTTTTTCCCCCGAAAAGTGCTTTGAAACAATATTATTCTGTGTGTTCTTTCATCAAAAGTTACTGCTGATATTGATACTGTGGACATAAACAGGAATAGCAGTTGTCTCAATTTTTTTTTTATTTATTTATTTTTTTTTTTTGAAACGTTGATGGTTTTATTTGATTGATTCTCTCTAAGATCTATATACAAAAAAATCATCGTCTAATATTATTGGATTGAAAATGTATTTTATTTGAAATTTTAACTTTATTTAAGATATAGGCCTATAAATGTTTTAAAATTTACTCCAAGGCCTACATCCTAACCTAACCACTTTCGCAGTTTTTTTTTTTATTTTTATTTTTTTACAGATTACTCAACTAATAACATTTAACAGCCAGGCCTACATTTTTAATAAATTTCTTGATAAATGAATTACAGAAAGTTTACACAAGAATAATTTGTATTTATAACAGGATATTTTTTCCAGAGGGGGGTTACAAATTTTATAGCCGTAGGGGGGTCCCGGTTCAGTTGTGGGGGGGGGGGGGTACCTCTGTCTTTGACGACTCACTATTGATGAATTTTTATCGTTTTTCGTATTGACCCGGAGATGGGATTTTAATCCTGAAATTTATACATAGTCATGAGACTAAACAGGAACTGTTAGGACGGAAAGGTCCTATTCTGATGCATGCTGTAATTGAAGTAAATTATCAGATGAGTAACCTAGTAAAATTTCTAAAAAGAACAGTTCAGGAGGCATCACAAAAATGAATTAAATGTATTTTATTGCAGATTTTTATTCTTGTGCGGTGGTGGTGTTATTGTGTGCGCCAACATGTAAACCTCAGAACTTTTTTGGTACTAGGCCTATCTGCGGAATTTTCCTGGTACTTTTCGGAACTAATGCACAAATTTTCTAGCACTCGGAGGGTAATTTAAAAGAGGCAAAGTTTGGAAATATTCATCAATATTCACATCACATCTAGGTTTATGTAACCCAATTCCAACCCTGCTTGGCTGAAGATGAAAACTTGACTATTGAAAGGCTTTCCGTTTAGCTAAAAAAACCAAAAGTATTATGGTAATAATTTTAAATTTATATTTTGTACCATTATAGAGCTGTAGAAATACCCCGTGGTGTTGACTATTTGTGATATCATCCGTTAATGCCGGTTAAAGAAATATCTACATGATTTCCAGAGTTAATGTTTTCCATCTTTTCACAATTTTTTGGTTAATGTTTAAAGTACCCTGTGTGTTTTTGTGTTACCAGTGAGGCTGGCAAGCTGGATAATGTTCCGATCTTCCACGTGACCAGCAGCACCTACAAGCCATTCCGCTGGGCCGACGTTGAGAGCAAGATGAACTACTTGCTGCACAAGTATCCTCTCCAGCAAGCGGTCTGGTACCCTTATCTGAAGCTCGTGCCTTCTATCCAGCAGTACACCATAGCTGCCTTCTTCTACCACATCATCCCCGCCCACATCTTTGACACCGCCGCTAAATTTGCTGGTCAGCGACCAAAGTGAGTTACTTTTTAAAACATTGGAATTTAAAATAAATTGCAGGTTGATATGAGGTATATAGGTTTAAAAACCAGATGAGTAAATTATTTACAATTTTCGGATTAAAGACTTTTTGAGAAATAAAAGTAATATAGGCCTATATAACCACAAAACTTTTGTTTCAAATCCAAATACATCCATCGATTTTCCATCGGATATGATATGGTTCAATGGTTGGATTCTAAAACAAATTGATTCAAAGACTTTCTTTCAATACCAGATCCATCCCACATGGTTTAGGAAGTTGGTTCCAAACCAGATGCATTCAATAATTTTTTTTGTAAAATTGCTTATAATGCAAAATTTTTCTATCTTACATAAATTTATACAAAAATTCAAATTTAAAAAGAATTCAATAAACAAGGTGTTGATTGGATATTTAAGTTTTTGAACTTTAACTTTCACGGTTTAGTTGTTGTAAATCAAAAGGAAACCAGATTACGATTATTTGATTATTTGTTTCATATTTTGGTTTATAAAGTGAAAATAAATAAACGGTACTTGTTTCATGCTGCAAATTGAAATTGTACAAGATGATGGAAAAGATAGACACAGGTAACTCAACTTTAAATGTATTGGCTGGATAGAAACACAGACAATAGAATACAATTCTTTATAAACAATCCAAATTTTAAAAGCCAAAAGTCTAAGCCAAGTGTTTTTTCCATACAGTCTTAAAACTTTAAATTGTACAAAAAACTTCAAATTACATGATATTTTGTTTGGCTTTAAAATACTGAGGAAAAAAGATTTGATTATAGTAAAAAAATTCTATTAGAAATTATATTGAGTCATGTTCAGCTATAGATACTGAAGTTGTATATTATAATCATATATGTTTCAAAAAAATTCAAAATGTAATTGTTTTTATTTATTTGTTTCACTTTTTTGTAGCTTTGGATATTATTTAGATTATTATTTGGATATTATTTTAAAAGTAGTGTTTGTATGCACTACATTTATAACTAAATTATTAGGTATCACATAAAATATAAATTTTTTCAATGTTCTTTATAACTAAATTCAGCTTGGAAATCTCACAAAAATTGTTACTGCATTTATGGGGGGAAATAATAAATACTTTTAACGATGTCTGACTAAACAATCGAAACTTGGAAGATTTTACAAGTTAATCAGCTTATATTCTTCTCTAGATGATTCTCAGCATTGCTATGCAGTCAATCTACAGAAATGTCATACAGTTATAGCAAGGAGTTGTCCGTCGGGCAGATAACTATATGCCATTTGAAAAGGTTGGTAACAGGATTGTTGTTGCCAGGTTGGTAAGACTGCACACGAGCATTGGCCAGTCCTTGGAACGTCTGGCCCCTTTCATCTTCACTGAGTGGAAGTTTGAGAACACGAACCTCCTCCGCTTGCATAGGGCCCTTCACGAGGGAGACAAAGCATTATTTGGGGTCGATATCGGGACCCTTGAGTGGGATCCGTTTTTTGAAGACATGACGAAAGGCGTCCGCCGTTACCTGTGTAAAGAGCTGGATTCGACTCTGCCGAAAGCACGCAAGAAGGCTCAAAGGTCTGTATTACTTAACAATAGTTGACTACAGTGTTTAACCTTTGTGCGGGCGCTATTAATGTAAAGCGGAAGAAGATGCATGCGTAGGTTTTTTAGCAATAAAGTCATTATATTGCCATTCTAACAAAATATGTTTGATAATAATATAAAAAGTAATAACCAAGGAAAATGGAAATAAATAATTGTTAAAATGGTGCTGAGCTCCAGCCACATTTTTCCTTATCACATTGACAAAAATGATTTAATTGATTTGAATTTGGCACTATCGAGTGTGTTCATAGTATTGTATTTAGAATAAGTAATATTAATAAAAGTAATGTTTTTCTACTTAGCGTCCCATTGCAAATAACAGAAATTCAGCTAGCTCCTAAGTAACTATTTTAACCTAAATTTGTAATAGGGGATTAATAATCCTCTCAATTGCCAGGACTGTCATGTTTTTCTCCTGGATCTGTGCTGGCCGCAGTGCTCGAACGTGTGCACGTTACTCAATAAATGCTAGGTACTTTTCATGGCCTGATTGCCAATATCTACAGACTCTAGCGTTGTTTGGCTAGTGTGAAGTTATACCATATTTTGTACTGAGTTAAATATGGAAAAATATCGTATTATAGATAAACTTTTTTATCCACTTTTTAAACTTTTTTGCTTTTTTTCTTTCAGGAGTTTTTAACATTAGGGTGCTACCCCTAAATAAAAAACGACAGATTTTTATAATTTAAATATCTTTTAGGGCTAGAACTAACAAAAATTTTTATGGAACTATCGAGAACTAACAGGGTAGGCTAACGTAAAGTTAGCCCGTCCAAAAAAATTTACAGATTTTAAAAATTAAAATGCTCTCTAGGGCTGGAACTAAAAAAAATGTTTTTGGAACTATCAAGATCTAACAAAACTAACGTTTGATACTTTTTCAGAGACACTGTGATATTGGTAGGCTAGCGTGAAGTTAGCCCGCCCTATAATTAATATATTGTTAATTTTTGCTTAGTGCATAATTGTGGAACTAAAAACAAAATTTGACAGAACTATTAAGAACTAACACAGAACTAACATTTTGATACAATATATTTTTCATTTTGCGAAATGGGTAGGCTAGTGTGTAGTTAGACTACCCATTGTTTTTACCTATCATTAATTTATTAGTTCTTTTGAACTAACGAAATTTTAACAAACGATAACTATCACGGAAATAACAAATGCCAGTGAAAATTGTGAGTAGGCTGGTTTGGGTAGGCTAACTTCACAACGCCGTACTCAGCATGTTTGCTTATCTACAGTCCAGTGGCCCAGCTCGGGTTGACAGGCGTGTAATGTTGCAGGCTGAAGGTCTACAACTACGGCGTCCAGATGGGAGTGTTTCTCCTGGTGCTGATCCTCATCAAGTCTGTATTCAACCTCTCCTTGTTTGAAGCCATAACCATTGCGTCAGCTCTTGTGGGTGGACTCTTGTTTCTCTTGTAGACCGTGCCTTACTGGTGAAGGTGACTCAGTATTAGTTGTTCTCATAAGCTGTGTCATACGACGAACATTTTCAGTTAAAAACTTTTGTTTTTAATTTTGTTTCTAACTTTTGTTTTTTTGTTGTTTAAAGGTTGTTTGTTAAATGAGCATACAATGTTTCTTGATGAAACATTTTTATAAGACTGTGTAATGTAAAGCAGAGCAATAATGACATCGGTGTATTTAATTTTGAGCATTAATGACAATAATTCTTTCTATATACAAATGAGAGAGGTTGCAAAATTCAGGAAAGATATAAAGTAAGTTAGTGCTATCCATTGGTGTGGTTAATAAATGTACATTGAGTATGGAGGACTGATTTCCATCTGGGCCTTCATGTCAGAATGAGGAATCTGAATTATATTGGGATGAGGATTTTAAGTGATAGTGAGAAAGTGCTCAAAATAGTTTCTTGGTTTCATTATGTCAAGTATTTTTTTAGCTTTAGGAATTTGTTACTTGTTCGAAACATGTATTTATAACATTCCAGTAGTTTTGTTGTTACTTCTTTTGTTACTGTTATGTTCATTGTTTAACAGTATTCTTAAGTTATTTAAATAAATGTTCTTTAAAAATGATACTGGACTTAAATTGATTATCCCGAAGTGCGGCCAAATTATTAACTCAAAGAGGTATTACAATAATCCTAAGTACAATGAAGCGCAATATAAATCATACGCCATGAAAAGTTTAGCCACAAAGTTTTGGTTAACAAAAGTAATTGGTCACATAGCCAATCCCTCATACTATACTAGAGTTTTAACTACCAACAGTTCATTCGGTGCCAAGTGTCTGTCACAAGTTTTCAGCGATGAAGGCGTAGCCATGACATTGACTGTGAACTGCATTCCTTGAAATCCAGTGGTTAATCTTGTAAATTGCAGATTTATATAGTCTTTCTAATTGCTTGTGCAACATCATTCTAAATGCTTAATTTATATGGCATTAATGTAGAAAAGTAACCAAAATGTTAACATTTTGAATATAATAGCAAACAACTTTTATTAACTTTGTGTATATATTACTTCAAAAAGTCTTGTTATGTTCTGGATATCCCTTCATGGGAGGATATAGGTCCAGAACATATCTGGGGTACAAGCTTTTTGAAAAGTATGATATATCTGAATACCTATTTCCAACAACATCAAAAATTTAAATGGTTTGTTTTCTGGCCTAAAAGAAGTATTTTTCTGTGGTCTAAAAATAAACCCCTTCGATTGTTGATGAAATTGATGTTGCAGCTCATACTGTTATTCTACTACCTAAATTAGCTGTGTATCAATGGTAATAGTGTATAATTTTTAAGATAGTGCAGTAGACTCTCTATAGTTCTACATACGTTCGTCTGGCATGTTCTGTAATCCGACAATGCCCAAGCAGTATTAATTAACCTAAATCTTTCTTGTTACGCAGTCGCGTAGAACGCCTGACCATGTGTCATGACTTTGAATCATGGTTAGGCTTAACAAGAAAAACTTGATTAATTGTGTCTCTTTAACAGCAAAAACTTTTCTCTATGGTGAAGCAATACATTGGAGTTTGGTTTTTGAGTCGTTTTTGTTTTGTAAGTACTGTAACTTAGTCATAACGTGTGTTTATGAATACCTTTACAATATCTTGTGAACCTTAACATTCTATGCAACTGAGGTGAGTGTTATCCTAGGCAAAAGTTATTAATTGTAAATATATCACACTTCATCTAAATACATTCCTTTCAAGAATAAAAAAATTATCTTGATTTTTCAGGGTGTCTAGTAGTCTTGAAAATCTGGAAAGTCTGAATTAGTATTGAATTTAACAATGGTCTTGAAAAGTTTGGAATTAGTCTTGAATTTGCCTTCTAGTCTTGAAATAAAATAAAAAATTAATTATGGAGACGCTCGAAATTGTCGATCAAGATAGCTAACCAGAAACGCTTTTGATCCCCAACCAAAACGCTTGCAACTGTGGACAGAAAATGCATGCGACCACCATGCAGAAACGCTCGTATTAACTCTTGATTCAGTGTATGCTGAAAAATTAATTTGACTAACTATTGGCCTGTAAGCTAAAGAAAAACAAGGAGAAGCAACATTTAAATAGTCTTGTTTTTTACAAAAAAAAAATATTGAGATTCATTGTATTAGCCGCTGAACTGCTATTGAAGACTGAAATAGTATGCACATACCTTCTATTGAGCAGCCCAAATTTTGTTGTTGAATATTATCACTACATGTTATAAAGTACTGCATATAAATAATACATACATAATATAAAGTACAGCATTGTCAAGTAATATAAAAACATACTATCCATCGAAGGATTGGTCTTAAGGATTAAAATAGACAAAACATATCACAAACACAGTTCAGTCTCTATTTTTGAAAAAAAAAAAAAACTAGAAAAAGTCTGGAATTAGTCTTGAATTTTGAAAGAGAAATAAACTAGACACCCTCTTTTTCTAAAATATCAATTGTTCCTAGAACAGAATCTCCCTCCTGAGGAAGGGTTCCTTTCCAGTCCATGAACTACGAGAGCTATTCAGAAAGTGAGGAACGTTTCCGTCTTACGAAGGAACGCGCGTATCGCCTATATTAGGGTATGAGAGCACTCGGGGCCTCAGTGGCTATCCAGCCATGACGCTTAGAGCATTGTCGCTAAAGAATATTGTCGTTTTCTTTATTTTTAAATTCAAAATGGCCGCTCCTGTAAAAAGTCCCGCCAGTTGCGAAGTGCGGTTGTTAACGGTAACACGGGTTTTGTTGGCAAAAAATTGAAAACCCATAAAGATTTATCAAAAAGTGTGTGAGGTGTATGAGAACAATGTCTTGAATGAAAGTTCTGTGCGTAAGTTGTGTATTCAGTTTACAAATGACCGAACCAATGTTCTTGATGAGCAGCAGAGTGACTGACGAACTGGTCACTAAGTTGACGAGAAGATCCGTGAAAACAACTGCTCCACCATTACGGAGCTTTCCCTCAAATTTCACAGACTTTCCTGTGTTGAAATTGAAAGAATAAAAATCGATAAATCTTTATCGGTAAGACGGAAATGTTCCTTACTTTCTGAATAGTAGGGGTGTGCGAGTACTCGAGTGGTCGAATAGTTGTGGTCGAATACTAGCACTATTCGGCTCGGCTCGAGGTTATGCCAAACTATTCGAGTGGTCGAGCTGAAAATAATTACAGAAGCAACAATTCCACAAAAGAAAAAGAGTTAAGAAGAAAACTCTGTACTAACAATTATTTGATTTATTAATTAATGGAAAAAAGCAGAGAAACACGGCAATTTATAATTGAGCTGTGTGATGGCAAACAGGGTTAGGGAGGCAAGACGATGGCAGGTGCGGGGCGGGGTTTGTTTACGACGCAATAGGACCACGCTAATGACCTTGACTGGTGGAGTCAACACACGCACACACGCACGCACTCTTACATGCACCCACACACACACACACTCACACACCCTCGCCCAAAGAAAGGTCCTATTAGTTTCCACTTCATTGTGTAATTATCGTTTTGATTCGTGTGCTGTTCAGTGACCCTTAGTAATTTTGGGTTATATTATGCAAAACAACACATTTCAAAATGCATTTGATTTGCATTTCAAGAAATGTTTTGATAAAGTTACTTAACATTTTATTTGACAAATTTATTAAACTAATTTGGTAACTAAACATTTAAAACAATTTATTGTTCTTAAATTTTTACCACTTAGACAAAAAGATGAACAATAACTTGTTTTTGTTTGCGTGCTCTTATCTTGAATAAATTATCCCAAGCGACCAGGCGCCGGACCCTCTCCCCCCTTCACCTTACCCACCCATCCCAGAAGACAGATGCCAAACAATAGAACACCTGACCTTGGTTTTTTGTCCACATTGGACCCTTTTATTATTCCTTGTTCACTCAATTAGAAGATCTGTTAACCGTGGTTTTGGGTTATCCGGGATCCTTCAACCAGTCATTACCCCGGTTAATCGGGAGTTGACTGCGTTTTACTTTTTTCATTTAATGGCCAAAAAATGGCCTTTTGGGAAGATAAAAGATGGTATTTTTACAAAAAAAAATTTTTTTTTTTTTTTTTTTTTTTTTTTTTTTTTTGCTGTCTGGGCTCGGCTCGAAACTCGAATATTTCATTACCGGCTCGGCTCGGCTCGGCTCGACCAGAAAATTCACTATTCGCACACCCCTACTGAATAGCCCTCGTAATTATTTACAAATGATCCGAAAACAGTCAGTTGTTGATAATAACAAATGAACTTAAATTTATTAATAAGCAAGGAACTTGCGGTTAGTATTGCTTTTGAAAGGCAAAAAAAATTGCATCTAAATATGAAAAAAAGTATGTTTAACTATCGTCATGAGAGGAAGCAATACAAGAGTTAATAAATTAAAACTTTATTTTTACTAACTCTGGTACAAATATAAAAGGAATAGAGCATCTTAAGATCAAAGTGTAACAGTTAGTAAAACACGTCTAAGATCTAATCGTTTGTTGGAGGTACGACTGTTTCATTGACTATGAGGGAGTATATGAGGCCTTCCCGCTTGTTGCAGCTGGTGACAGCTTTGATATAGGCAGGGGTTGAACCAAGATGGAAGTGGGTCTCCGTTCCATCCTCTACGAACTCACCCTAAAATACATAAGACAAATGTACTGGTATATTTTCTAATTTACTGGAAAAATTACCTAAAAATTTTAATTAGCTATACCATACTTAGTTAGAAAAGTAAAAACAAATCAATAAAATTACATGGCTAACAAGGAATGTTACAGAAAAATTAATATTATTTTCTTATAATACCAGAAATAGATATTTTATTAACCCCAAATAAATTTACATTGATAGAATGATTGAACGTGGAATCATTTGTTGATGATTCCATGTTTCTGTTTAGAGTAATAAAGCATCTTCTCTTGATAAAGTTGGGGTAAAAAATTACTTATTTGGCCATTAATTCAGAAATAATAGCTATGAAATTAGTAAATTCTAAATAAGTATATAAATTCCAGACTGACTAGAAAAGGTGCTTCATGGTGCTTCTTTATTTCTCACACATAAATTCGTATGAAGATTATGAGGAAGCATTCCAGCGGATAATCTACGGCGAGTTCTAATTTACCAAAATAGGGCAATCAGGTGTCTAAAAAACCTCTATGTAGTCCAGAGAAATTTGCAGACCAATATTCTCAAAGGTGAAAATATTTACGATAGTTAACCTTTGAAATAAACACAACTAAAATGTTATTGGTGTTAAAAATAAAATAAACTTGTTGAGTACGATAGTTCATTAAAAATACAAGATTCCAGTTTTTCTAATTATTCTGAGATTATAGTTCTTTCCTTAATATAAAGACGACTATGCCATACAATGTATTGAGGATTTCTTATATGAATTCTTTAAGATTTTTCAGTCCCAGTGTCTTATTAAGTCAACAAACCATAGGTATGTTTGCTCAAAAGGAACGTCTTAGACATCCGTCCCTTTTGTCTTTCTCCTCATAAAACTTTTCAATTCAACTTTTTTCTAAAATTAATCATCCGTACTCAGTTTGGTTTCTTAGACATGCATTGTCATTGTTATTATGTGTTAATGTTGGAATTTTTCTTGTCGATCAGATGAAAAGGGTTATTAAAACAAGTTATATCAATATACTTACAGCAACATCAAGCTTTTCCCCATTAGCCCAGACATCCAGGGTATCTTTTTCTAGAACAAATATTTCATATAAATAGTGACTGAAACATAGACCATTATGATAATCTAACCTTGACAATCCCCCGTTCTCAAGGAATGCGGAGGAGAAGAAGAATAAGTGAAAGTAAGTGAAAAGTAAGTATGTAGAGTAATGAATTTTATACTGTATACTGTAAGTTACCATATTCATACATGATTATTGTTCCCCAAGCTCATTCTCTGGCTCTGTGAGAGTTTGTCAGACTATCCCACCGATTTCGAAACTCAATTCTTTCATTCAAATTCCACAGTTATTCCATTGGTGTGAATATAGGGAAGCTTTCTTTTGGATTGTCTTTTATTTTGTCCCCTTCCAGAGCTGACAAGAGTATGCCGGCAGGGTATATGCTTCCAAGAAGTGCAGTAGCAAAATCAAAGGCACACACCCTATTGGGGAACAACCGATAGTGAGCCATTATCCATCCATCGTGAGGAAGAACGTACTATTTACAGCTTTTCGTTACTTTTTAACAACTGCAAATAACAAATTTATTTTCTATTAAAGTCTCAGGGACCATAAGAGAAAACTTTTGATGTGTCAAAATTTTTCACCTCCTCTCCCAAAATTAGAGTTTTGAGGGGTGAGTTAAAAATGTTAACGGTAACCTCCCTTGGGCGATATCACATTTTAAAGGATAGGACAAAAAAGAAAAATGGCGAAAGAGGTCTTTTTCTGAATCCTATGCAGGATAAAAAGTTAAAATAATAATTCTCACTTGTTACTCAATGCATTGCCACCAATGACATAGCACACGGTTAGATTCGGTAAGAATATGAGCACATGAATTATCTCTTCTTTTCCGTATTTCCCCATGTTTCTCTTAAAATACGCCTATAGGCGATACACAAGAGTTGCTGTTTTAAAAGTCGTTAGATTGCTCTTGGTGATTTTTACCTGCTAAGTCAATCAGAGGAGTCATGGAAGGGTCATAGTTGTGGCTACTTTAAAAAAGGTACCTTATAACTCACTACTCATCGTAAATTTTAAAATGTTATAAAAGTTATAAATTTTTGCTATTATTATGAATTTTATAAAATGGCTGTGCACCACTAGGCTGTTCCGAGATTACTAACCCTAGTCAAAATTATTCGAGTAATTAGTATATGAAGTAGCACTTCAATTGCTGCAAAAATAATGAACATGTTAAGGATTTTTTTTCTGCAAGTCATCATAGTTGGTGCACAGTGATGAAAAATGCCAGGGGCCACCAATCAAAAAAGTGACCACAACCACTTACAATGCTTGATGTTAGTCCAAAAATGAAGCAGATGATCTATTCAGTCAATGTTGAAAAAATGTTTTGACATGTCAGGCACGACCTGTAATACAAACCTTTCTTGCCTGATACTTGTTTCCTGTTTTGTTTTTTTAGGTTGGAAGTCTGCTGAAAAATTTACTATAAACTGTATACAAATATCTGCTTTATCAGATAACTAACTGTAGGAGAATGAATTTTAACACAGTCCATAATTTATCAATTCATTTACAGTTTCTTAAAATGCCCTGACCTCCTTTTTCAATAACCAGAGGTTTTATTTCTTCTGTTTTTTTTCTGAACTAAGGCACAATTGGTTATATCGGGGTTAAAAAAAAAGTATATTGTTAGAAAAATTCTAATCAAGTCTTTTTACTTTTATGTGTGATCACAGAGAAGTAATTGCTCTGTGGTATGAATCAATAAGAGAATTCTTACCCAAGACAACTCTGTACATGTCGTGAGGGAGCTTCACCAGCCAAGTGCAGCAGGCCTTGGACTTGGCCTCTATGAACTTGTTAAGGCTCTTGCCATCGACCAGTAACGAGTACTCGTAAGCGAAGCCCCCACTCGGCTCCACTCGCACGGTGAACTTGGTCTTACCGAGGTAGAAGGTTTCCTCCCCCACGAGGCGGAACATCCAGTCCTTCCGCATAATCTCCTGGTAAAATGATACTCGTAAACAGAGTGAAATAAAACTGATCAGTTAAAATCACCAATGAAGTATGGGAACATGTTAATTGGAAGTACGTATAGATCACTTCCAAAATAAATGTGTTAAAGGTCAAGATTTTGTTAGACTCTCTGTGACCTTGTCACAAAACCAGCTTCCTTTTAACTGGCCATTTTTAACATAACATAGTTTAACCGGTCTTTTATATAGCTAAAATATAGCGGTAAATTGGGTCTTATATAGCTGTAAATGTTGTTTTTATGTCTATCCTTCAAATGATTTTCACTCCATATTGAAGTCAGTTCTCGAAAAAAATTCAAGTGAACTTCTCAGAACAGAAGTGAATGCCACAGGAAGCAAATACATTTACCTCCATTCCAGTACTGTACAATCAATTCACAATACCACATTTTAAAAGTTTAGTCTTATCAGTATATGTTTAGCTGTGATTTGTTATGGTACACCGATAAAATATATTTAGAACAGGGGTAGTTATCTGATAATTCCATACAGTATTTAGTGTTATTTTTCATCTTATTCCGGCCATGGAAAACTACAATTTAACGTTGTTAAATGGTCAACGGTTTAACCGGCCAATTTGTTATCTGGTCCCGAGGTGGCCGGTTAAGAGTTAGAGGGAGTCTACTGTAGATTAAGCATACAATTTTATATAGTAATAATTTCTGTATGACATTTATCTTATAAAGGATGGCCATCCCATGTAACCATCCAAATGTATCTTATATTGATTGCTGTGTACCAATCAATATGTCCTAAACATCAAAATGTAAAAGAGTCCCTTAAGTTGGGTCATAATTTTCTAATATGGAGACAAATCTTAGGCATTGGTTTTCTCAGCATTTGGTCCTTTAAAGAAACAATACATGTTCATTAATGAAATTGTCCAAAATGGAATTTTAATTTCATTGATAAAAACAGGATATTTTAGCTTCATTGGCAAAAATTCAAAAAATAAAAAGAGCTTTTTATTTTGTATACAATCAACAAATGACATAAAAATGGAAGGTTGACATTAAAAATTGTAAGTTTGTTGTCTTATTGAACAAATGTTGAAATAAAAAATTGAAAATTACTGCAATACAGAGAATGCAATTTAAGCTCTACCCTTGACTTATCAACTATGGTACTCTAATGTTTTTCAAACAAGCTGGTTAATTGCCGGCTAGAGGTTATCTAGGGCCCTATGCGAAAGTGTCAATAGGTGTCCCCTCCCCCGCCCCTATTTCCCTCCAACAAATTTCTTTCAGCCGTTATCATAAATGAAATAATATTTTTTTTAAATATATAATTTATCACCAATTATTATAAGATAAAAGGACTTTCAGTCTATACAGAGTGTCCAGCTTCACTAGATTATTCAGGGGCCAAAAATACAATATACCATACTGTGGTGTATTTTTTATTAATCCATTGAAGTTATTTTTGAGGTACGGAATTCAAACTTACTACACATATTAAAAGTGTATTAAGATACAAAGTCAGATGAATTTTTACATTTTGTAACTTTTGTTGTTTCACAATGGTGGCCATTTAAAACTTTCAAGCTAAATATCTCAAAAACCCAAAATTTTACAAACATTTTACCAAGCACAAAAAGTTGCAAAATTTAATTACCTCTAACAAAAAATACTAATGATGTAATGATCAAATGAGAAATAACTAATTGATCTAAGTTCTTACTTATAAAATCATAAAATTTTCATAAAATTTTCTTGTGAAAATTGTGTTATCGACGAGAAAAGTTTTATGTTCTTCGTTATCGATCGTTTCAGCCTCACGTCAGATCGTTACAATCTTATATTTTTGGATAGTTAATTAAATTTTGCAGCTTTTTGTGTTATGTAAAATGTTTGCAAAATTTAGTTTTTTATTGAGGTATTTAGCTTTGAAATGTTAAATGGCGGCCATTTTGAAACCATAAAATATAGAAATGTCAACATTCATCTGAATGTGTTTCTTAGTACACTTAATAGTTGTACCAAATTTAATTAATATCTGTACTTCAGATAACTTTGATTAATTAAAAATTTACAGACACACAGACAGAAGGACAGTGGCTAGAGATAGGTCACATTTTATAGTGACTAAGAACTGGTACGGATTTGGTCCTGCACATTTTATATTGTATTTTTCTTTTTTATCCTCTGATTAACATGGAAAATGGTTGATGCTGGACATCCTAGTTACAATTTACTGTCAGAAAAATTTGAATAATTAATTATCCATTGCTAAGATCCAAATTTATACACTATGAAAAATCAATGTCAAGTGGGTTTGCTCTTCATCACCGCCGATCGGGGGTGCTCTATAACACAAATCAGGGAAGCTCTATACCACCGCGGCGATCGAGGCTCGGGGACGTCCTTTTAAGGCAGGTCAGGGACAATCTTTACAGCCGATTTTGGGCGCTCTTCTCATCTGCAATGTCACCCTTTGAGCTTTGGCGCCACCATGGTAAAGCCGGTCCTGCTGGCACTGACCTTGTCGTCCACGATGATGACTCGCTTGCCGCTCGCAGTGCCGTGCTGAAACTCCACTTTGTGCACACCGTCAGGCAGCGGCACCTCCCATGTCGCCACCACGTCCCCACTCATGCTCTCCTGCCACAGTCAACTCGGAGAGTTTACAGACAAAGAAAATCAACTAATGTCTTTGGTATATTTTATCGAATTAGGCACTTCCCAACAGCCGCATGGGCTACATGCATAAAATAGTGTTACATGTTAAAAGTTAAAAAAATATATAGATTTATATTGGAATGTTTATATTAACCGAGTACCTTAAACTGATACTTTTCACACGAATTACGTGATTCTTCAAAAGTATAGGGAGCGGCAGAAATACCTGACGCCGACGGTTTCTTTTCATACAGCCACAGTCTGGACTGGAAGTCGTGTGGTGGAGGGTTGTGAGGAGGGGCTTGTTCTTAAGGCCTTTCAACCCAATTTTAGTTGGGAGAGTGGTAAAGTGAACATCGTGCATTCGTCTTTGAGACGAATTTTAAAAGGGGAAATTCTGTCATGGCAATGAAACGGTATTTTCGCAGCCATATAATGTGTATCACGAAGAGGATGCTAATAGTTCCTTTTCCCTAATTTAATACGTTTATGGGTAAACAACATCAGAAGAACTGTGTCAACTTTGCATCAAAAAGGCCAAAGGATGTCCAAGATGAGCAAGAATTCTGAAAAAAGTCAAACGAATGCGGCAAATTGCCTCAAACATGCCCAGTGCTATATCCAGCAAGCATTGTCCAGTTTTTGTTGGCTTCCTAAAAGTGCTGCTATACAGACACCTAACGTCCTCACTCGGCGATTCCGGAGGGGGTGCTATACTAATTCTCGCAAATATGTCTCCGTTGGGTCAACCATAGACGAGTGTTGTTCATCTTCGAGTCTCAACACCAACAAGGAGTTATAAGTTAATGCAAAAAAATGAACAGATGCCAATGTTAGGCCTATATACGTTTTCAATTAGCCTAATTCTTGTTCCAGATATTTGAAGAGTTTCGTATTTTTTATGACTTGAGATTTGATGAAAGACTTTACCAATACATTCACATGGCATATATATATATATATATATATATATACATATATATATATATATATATATATATATATATGAATCATTTTGTGAACTACACAGATTGATTGAATAAATGGTGTTTTTTTATTTAGGCGAGCATTAGGACCACGCATGGTCCTTTTTACAGCTAACCTATAAAATTGAAAGTAAATTGAACTACTCATTGGAAAAAAAATACAAAATTGGAAGAAACTAACGAAAATATCACCTGAATGGACTTTGGTACAGTAGCAGCTATACATAGACACGTCGCGTCCACATTCGCACCCGAATGCTCTTCAGAGACAGACGTGATCGACGTGACGTGTCTTTACCTATACTAGCACCTTAAGGGTGCGGTCAAAAAAATTTTCCTGTACTTTTTTATTGATTTATGTTTATTAGCACTCAACCATTCGGTAAACATTCTGTTTTTGAAAAAATAATCCCGTTATCTCATATATTTTTGCGTTTGAAGTAGCATTTTAGCGGCATTTTGTAAAGTACACCACGTGGAAACGTATTAACATATTTTTCTCAGAATTGGCTTAAATGCTTATTTGAAATACACACAAGGGTGAGATTAATGATTTTCAATAAAATCTTTATTATATTAATAAATAAAAAAATTATCTCTGGTATCTTTTGTGCGATTTGTCTAAAATTTGCGCTACACCCTGGAGCTTGACTAGTAAGGTAACATTCCACCAAGTTTTATATAAAAATATTTTTTTTAGGTAATGGTGTACAAAAAACTTTTTATTTTCAGCCCACATTAAATCTGACGCAGCGCGCACGAGCCAACAGCAAGATATTCAATCTCTCTCGCACCGTGTCCCCTCGTTCTGAAGGTAGCGCCTAGTCCTCGGTCACCACCGCCAAGGGATGAGTACCTTTCCGTCGCCAAGGGATGTTTTCTTATGGCAAAATATCAGTGAATGGCGTTAGAAATTTCATCAGTTTGAAAATAAAAACTAAACTGCCTTAATATGTATAAATGTAAGATATTAAAATCTTGTTATTGTATTTTTAAATCATCCATACAATTGCCACAAAATTAATTCTAAGGACCTGAGATTAGCATCTGCATGAAAAATAAAAATAATAATTCATCAAGCAATAAATTAAATGGTTAAATAAAGTTAAGTGTACCCGCCACTTTTGCTTTTTTAAACTAACATATATACGATTTTAATTTTGCAACACCACCAACCCTTTACTGCTGGCCGTGTGACATGAGAAACATTCGTATAATAGTTTAAACAGAACTTTTTAGCCGGAGTGCTGTCATTTTTGTTTGCCTTTTAGCATCAGCTGATAGCGAAAACGAAAACATTTTCTGCTCAACCCTAGCCCTAACAACTTACCTAGAAATGTACTACAATGTAATGTATTCATTTCTAATATTTGGTTTTTAAAAAGGTACCTTTCGTCCCAAATATTATGAATTATTTGCTTTCACTTCATGAAAAAGTTTAAACAATTGTCTAACTCAAATAATTTTATTCTTAACATATAGTTTTCGGACACAAAGTGATACTAATTTTTACAGGAATTAAAAAATTTCAATAGTTGACTATCGGTAGACCTAACTATTATTTGGCCTCTAATGAAATTGTTGGCAATACCATTTATTTAGCCTACACACGGTACTTTCCTAAACTATGAGTATGAAATGTGTACAAATATTTAACCACAACGATTCAAACATTTTATTTGAAAATAACATATTAACTGGTAGGCTATTTGTTATAATGAATGAAAAATAGTAATACAATTAAAAATTGTGCTCCTTGGATTGAAAAATGTCTGATGTTGTCTTTGCTATACTACTTTCGTCACTTCTGAGTTAGGTTATTGGCGTATCATCTTAATTCTTCACAGCAACATAATTGATTGTAGTGTCTTCATTAAAATTTATAAATCAGATCCTGATGCTTTCAATTAATTTTCATGAGTAGGCTGGAAATGAATCTTCACACGCTCAATCTCGGTACCCATGATAGTTTCATGAATTTTTCAAAGAAAAGTTGCTAGCAGGCAACCATGGTTTCGTTGATAATTGATGTTTAACGTTTAGCCCAACACCATCTAGAAGGTACTTTCTGACTATTATTGTTCTGTCTATCATTGGTTTTGAGAATGTTGACAATTAGCATGATTTTGAGACCATGCAATTTTGTGGGGCTGGAACTCAAATCATATTGCAAAATCCGCCTTACTCCTCACTGTTCGATCTGACATTCCCAGAGCAAAACACAGCTTAAGCGGCCCATATACACGGTCGTGCGCCGCACGCCGCCGTGTACTGCACGTTCGAGCAATGCTGGATGGAAAAATCCCGTCTTTGGAGTACATCGTGCGCCGCACGACGTGCAATGGACGACTGGTCTGAAATCTACACTGGTTAGAAATTTAGGCACGACGAGCGCTGCCGTAAGGGCCATAGTTCACGTGTGTGGACTGCTCTCAAGCAGACGTGCGGGTCAGTTGACGGTTGATGTCGAGACGGTTTTTTGGAATCATGGTTGACATTAAGCTTTTTATTATTAAGCTTTGGTAGCCTATTCTATATGATCCGGCTTTTTCTAAAATAGTTTCTGTAGGAGTTTGGGTTGTTTTATTTTAATTCCCATAATAGGTTAAGTTCACGTCTGACAACCGTTTCCTTTTTAACAATGAACCTTAATAACAAATACATATTCCATTTTATTTCCACGGTTTACTTAATACACACAGAATCCATTAAAAACTGAAAATAACATACATTTGCTGACTGACATTGTCGCTTCACGACACGACACGAAACACTGAGCAGCACGACCGTGTGTAAGCGCGTTTTTGGCGTGCAGTGCATGCTGGACAGAGCACGTCGTGCGGCGCACGGCCTTGTATGGGCCGCATTTACCTTCGCGTTGGACCAAGACCTCACTGCTGTAGGCCTACTTGCGGGCTGGTGAGCACGGAGGAAGCTTGTCTCACTCGTTCGACATTGTCTGGAGTTCTGGAGGTTCTGGCTGACCTTGGACGTCCTTCGTGTTTTTGTTTCAGAGTTGGCACAGTTGTTCCGAAGTTGTTTACCCATGAAAGTATTTATTGTATTACAGAAAGGAACTGTAGTTCTCTGCAACGCACATTGCAATATCTGCGAAAATGGTGTTGCTGCGTGGCAAAGTCAGAGAAACTACTTTTAAGATTCGTCTTAAAAAAGCCGAACACACGACGCTCACTCGACCACTGTTCTATATGGTACCCAAAACTAAAATTAGGTTCAATTGACATTAAGCGAATGAGCCCCTCCCCACCACCCCTTACATAGTGTCCCGACTAAAGCCACGCGAAAACCATTATGCCATCAGGTCGTATTTTTGCCGCTCTCTGTGTAGAAAGATTCACTATTTCGTTGAATAAAAGGTTTCCAAAATAGTAACATATTAAAATATATTGTTTTATACATATATTTACCTCAATATTAAATCGGTAGATAATTCCATTCAAAAATACTTATGGAATTTTAGTGGTTTTACAAACAGAGCAGTTATCGGAAAAACATAATTGTTTGGACGTGTTAAAATGTATTTTGGCTAGGTTTTTTTAATCATTCCTCTTTTTATGGGGAATATACGAATGTGTAAGGGTTTTTAACACCCAGTATATACCATTAGAACGCTTATAATTAGGACGCTTACGTAAGTAACCAAAACAATAGAATAGTCCCAGAATAGTATAGATGTTTAATAGTATAATGATCCAAGACTGAGGGCATTTTATAAGTTCTTTTGAGGTATGGCAATTAAGTAGTATATTTCGGGCTGGTGAAAGTGATAGCTCCCAATTTTTTCTTTCGATCAATTTCACTCTTGTGAATATATTTTACTGTAGAGAAAACAATAGTGAATTTTTAGCAGTGAATTTACATGTAGTGAATTCAGATTAGTGAATTTATATGAGTAATTTTACAGCCCTGAATGCATTCATATAAATTTATTAATTAGTTGTAGTAGTAGTTAGCTTGTTTGTTTAGTTGTTTCTATTAGTTTTATTTATGGTGAGTCTTTATTGAAATCGTGCAGAGGAAAAATGTTGTGTTTAAATGCCAAACACTTAATTTTTAGCATTTGAAGCACTGTGAAATGTTATTGTTCCCATGATTCAATATACTGGTTTGCAAACTTAACCTGAAATTCTGCCCCGCCTTCAAACTATAAGTTATAATAGTCGCACGCCATGGTTTGCTACAACGTAATATCTTATATTGCAAGGAAAATTTGCTAAAAGAAAGTGTAGGGCCTAACAAGTAATAAAATAAAATTCACATCACATGAATACAAACTGCTATTCCTTCTATGATCCGTAGAGCGTTGCTGTAATGACATAGACAAAGACTGGCGGGTTGTATGGTCTCGTGATTGGAGTTGAGGATTTATTAGTTAACTGGACCGAACCGAATAGACTCACCGTGAGTGTCGATACTTGTTCCAAGGTGAGAGAGGCGAGTGAAGGCCGAGCAACAATTGACAAGAACATTGTGTTGACAAACGTGTCGAGAGGGCGTGAGTTGTGTTTGTACCGCCGTCGCCTGGCGACCACCCGCCGTCCATCGACCTGCCCGCGACGCGGCTGTAGTGAAGTAACGGCGATATTGCTATATTGACCGACCGCTAAACTATGTAGCCTACCATCGATCGACGTAACGTTCCTATACAGGGTGTTAGGAAAAATGGACCTAGGCAACCGTATTCCCAAATTTAAAAATTCTGAAAAGCGAATGAGCGAAGCGAACGAGCTCGTCGTGAATAAGAAAAAGCCTTTTTGCACTTAGAATATTAACGCACCGTTTCTTACAAATATTATTACTACGAAGAATTGTTTTAATTTACCAAACAAACGCTCGGGCCCCCGAGACAGGTGAAATGAGGAAGCGATCTGTCCGGTATGGTCCGGACTGACCGCCACCTTTTGCGGTCGCCGCGCCGTCTAGACGCCACCCTTTCTTCCTCGAGGTAGCGATCTGTCAACTACTGGACAGGACTGGTCGCCAGTCGCCATCCCTGGGAACGGTGGCATCTGTGGTGATGCCGATTAGTCATCTATATTTAAAACAGTAAGGATAAAAACACCTTTGGACAGTTTGTCTGAGACTTCTACAGGGTCGATTTATATGCGGGTTGTACCAAAACAAACGTTTTCGGTCCTGCATTAGCAGGTTTCATTTGTATTTAGAAAATATTTACGTTAAGTCGGTCAAAAACGAAAAATAAACTTTTCTTACGGATATTTAACATGGGAAAACCAATATTGTCAATCCTTTGGGCAGTTCGTCTGAGACTTCCACTGGACCGAATTACAAGCAGTTTGTACCAAATAAAAGCTAAACTTTTCTATATTAGCGGATTTTATTTAAATTAACGTTATATTACTTTCTTAAATTAAAAATAAGGACATTTTCAACCCTTTACAAGAGTTTTATTTTTCATGCTTTTAATCAGCTGATTATAAACACAAGAGATATTTAGTCTAAATACAGAAGAAGATATGGAAGAGAAGTCTAAATACTCAAGAATGATTTGGTTTACTATGGCCAGTGCCTAAAAATCTACAAAATTATAACAAATTGTTATTTGAATGAAAACAAATATTAGATAGCGAGATACTACTATTTAAACTGTAGAATTTTGTAAATTCATCTAAATCCATCAATAGGACAATATTTCGTTTGAAGCAAAAACTAGCTGTAAATCTATTTTTACAAAATATTCTATCCTACCATTACCTTGTCTCTATATCTTTGAAATAGCTCAACTTGTTCACTCAAATTTAAATATTTTTGAGGTACACAAATCAAATCATCACTACCAAACAAAAAACAACAACAAAATCTTTCAATATCCAATTAATTCATTCCCGTGCAAAATTTGAAACAGAACCTTTCTACATGGGATTAAAAATATATAATCATTTACCTGATTGTCCTCATTCATTTAAAAGTTTAAATTTCAAAGGTTTCACAAAAAAAATTGATAGAGGCATTAATCAAAAAATGCTATTATAACGTTGACTCATTTATTGAGGATAAGTTCTGATTATTGATTTATCGTATGTTGATTTAATGATGTTTTGATTTCCTTTTCTGTATTATTATTACTGAGGAATAATGATTCAACTAGAGTAGCTTGGATGTAGATACAACTGACCATGTACCAGCTTGTGTAGGCCTATTACATTTGTAATCCTGTACCAGGCGTATTGTAGCCTACAATAAAGAATTGACTATTGACTATTGTAGTTGGTGGACAAATACGAAATAAATAAGTTTTGATTGTTAAATTGTTTAGTAATACTTCAAGTTACTTAACCACGTAAATCAAATGATCAATTGAGAGGAAATATCAATTTCATTATAGTACATTATATACACATGTTTCGCATCATCTGCCTAGCTCTACTCGATTGCAACAGATGAAGCTGTTTCCGTCGAGTAACTTATCGAAGTGCAACGGCTTGTGTATAATTATTCTAATAAAATTTGATACATGGTAATTCTTATCACCACATTACTCTGTTTACATTCATTCCTATACTCTATTTATGAGTAAGGTTTACAGTATTTATATTTTTGTGTTCAGGTTGAAATATATGGATCACAATAATAACCTAACTGTCCACTTAATGGACAGTTAGGTGTCCATTAAGTGGAATAACTACCTGTCTGTCCACCATTGGCATATGATCTTAGCTGTCCTTCTCACCATATGAAGGGAAGGGATTGCGATTTTTTTTTAGTCAGTAACAGAGGCAGGTTAAAGCCAAGTCAAATCAAATCATTTAGAGAATTACAGAGAACCGGATTCAAATTCGAAATTCCATTGTAAACAATAACAAGAACCTTGGTGCCAATGTAGGCCTAAATCAAGGTCGGTAGATGAAAAGCATAACTGCTTTATGAAGGTCTGCTGTATAACTATTTTTTTTGTTCCGGATATGAAGTGTAAAAACTGAAACGGAAGTCAAATACGTTATAATATTTACCATTACACAGCTGATTGAAAAATAGAATGAAGCAGTGTGTTTCTACGGGTACGATATTTACTCTAATTTACAATTTGAATTATTACTTATTAATAACAAACCATAAGATAGTTATAAAATTAAAAATGATCAATTAAGGTAAATATAAATTATAAATTCTATCTACTTTGAAATTCCTTATTTTAGTAATAGTTCATAGTTGAGACAAACAATCTTCAACACAAACGAGAACAATAGTTTTTTCCTGCAGTGTTGGCAACGGCGTTGTGAAGTTACCCATACCAGCCTGCCCACAATTTCCACTGTCATTTGTTAGTTCAGTGTTAGTTCCCGTTAGTTCCGTTCAAAATTTCGTTAGTTCCAAAGAAATAATGGCGTAAATTGGTAAAACCAATGGGTAGGCTAACTTGCTAGCCTACCCATATCATGAATTGGCTTTAAATTGTATCAATCGTTAGTTCTTTGTTAGTTCTCGTTAGTTCCATATAAATTTTCGTTAGTTCCAACAACAAAGTGCATTTAAATTACATTTTTCGTTGTTCTTTAAATTGGGGTGGGCTAACTTAACGCTAGCCTACCCATATCATGAATTGGCTTTAAAAGTGTATCAATCGTTAGTTCTTTGTTAGTTCTCATTAGTTCTGTAAAAATTTTCGTTTGTTCCAACCATAAAGTGCATATAAATTACATTTCGTTGTTCTTTAAATTGGGGCGGGCTAACTTCACGCTAGCCTACCCATCATGAATTGGCTTTAAAAGTGTATTAATCGTTAGTTCTTTGTTAGTTCTCATTAGTTCCGTAAAATTTTCGTTAGTTCAGACCATAAAGTGCATTTAAATTAAATATTTCGTTGTTCTTTAAATTGGGACAAGCTAACCATTTAGGCCATTTCAAAAAATTTGTTGGTGTCAAACATTAGTTCTTTGTTAGTTTTCGATAGTTCAGTAAATATTTTCGTTAGTCCAAAGGTTTAAACTACCTGGATTGTCGCCAAGTGATCCTGGTTGTAACTACCATTGGTTTCGAACCTCAATAGGGTTCATTTTCAAGATGATATGGGTAGGCTAGCGTGAAGTTAGCCCACCCCAATTTAAAGAACAACGAAATATGTAATTTATATGCACTTTATGGTTGGAACTAACGAAATTTTTTACGGAACTAACGAGAACTAACAAAGAACTAACGATTGATACACTTTTAAAGCCATGGGTATGCTAGCGTGAGTTAGCCCGCCCAAATTTAAAGAACAACGAAATATGTAATTTATATGCACTTTATGGTTGAAACTAACGAAAATTTTTACGGAACTAACGAGAACTAACAAAAAACTAGAGATTGATACAATTTTAAAGCCAATTCATGATATGGGTAGGCTAGTGTGAAGTTAGCCCGCCCCAATTTAAAGAACAACGAAATATGTAATTTAAATGCACTTTGTTGTTGGAACTAACGAAAAATTTTATGGAACTGACGAGAACTAACAAAGAACTAACGATTGATACAATTTTAAAGCCAATTCATGATATGGGTAGGCTAGCGTGAAGTTAGCCCGCCCCAATTTAAAGAACAACGAAACATGTAATTTATATGCACTTTATGGTTGGAACTAACGAAAATTTTTACGGAACAAACGAGAACTAACAAAGAACTAGAGATTGATACAATTTTAAAGCCAATTCATGATATGGGAAGGCTAGCGTGAAGTTAGCCCGCCCCATAACAAATATATTTGTTGATTTTTGCCAAGTGCACAATTATGGAACTAACAAAATTTTTGACGGAACTATCAAGAACTTACACGGAACTAACATTTGATACATTTTATTTTTTATTTTACGCAATGGGTAGGCTAAGTGTGAAGTTAGCCTGCCCATTGGTTTTACCAATTTACGCCATTATTTCTTTGGAACTAACGAAATTTTGAACGGAACTAACGGGAACTAACACGGAACTAACAAAAGGCACTGGAAATTGTGGGTAGGCTGGTATGGGTAGGCTAACTTCACAACGCTGTTGGCAACACTTGCTGGTAGCAAAGATCAAAATATTGATTTTGAACAAGGTGACTGTAGGCCAGGGCCAGGTGAGTCGCATGCCATAAGAGCAATGGTGTCACTTTCTGCGACATCCATGGATGTCGCCTACCGGCAAGTGTTGCCAACAAAACAGCAAACAACAATCGTTCTCGTTTGCGTTGGAAATTTTTTGTCTCAACAATTACTAAAATAAGGATTTTCAAAGCAACATAGGGTGGAATTTATGGTTTTAGATTTACCTTGATTGATAATTTGTAATTTGGTCATTACCTAATGGTTTATTATCAACTAATAATCCAAATTTAAAATAGAGTAATATGGTGTCGTTTAGATAAATATCGCACCCATGGCAAGACTGCTTCATTATCTCTTTCAATCAGCTGTGTAATGATAAATATTATAACGTATCTTTACTTCCGTTTTAGTTAAGACGCTTCATATCCGGAACACAAAAAAAGTTATTCGGCTGACCTGGGAAGAAGTTATGCTTCTTCCTTTACAGACCTTGGATTTTTAAAACATTTTAAATGGTAGTTTCCTTGGTGGCGGTAACCACGGTTGTCACAAAAATTGGTACCATATTGCTCTTATGGAATGTGGTTCTTCTGTGGCACAACAGTCATCTTTAATGTAAATAAATAATAATAAGAAAGTCCCGTTATCTGCTGTACTACGAAGGAGGCAACAGAATTGACTATAGATGAATCAGAAATTTTTATTCATCTTAAAGCAGTACAATACATGCAATGATGAAAGTAAGGCAATGGCGAACAATAAGTAAAATAGTCATTCAGATAAATAAAATTAAGTCCATCTTGTCAACATGTAAACATTTATTGGTTATTGTAAATATTTATCAACAGTGACTAAACGTTATGAAAATGTCCTTCTTTCAGATACAAGTGCAAAAAATCAAGAAATTCATTCGCATAGCAGAAAGGTCTTGCAACGAGCCAATTACACAAGGAAGACTTAAATTTATTAGAATGGACATGCCGTGCACATGGCATATACAATATTTATAGACAACTTTTATCATGTAACCTTCTAAATTCCGTTTAGTTCAAATGCAGACAGCAAAATGAGCTAAACCGGAATTCACCATAACATGGTTAGTTTTAGAATATACATATTCTCCCAATTCTGCTCTATCATATGCGTGCTGTTGGTGAACCTGGCCAGGTCAGCTGAGCTGATCTGCTGATCAACAATTCAATCTTAAGCAGACGACAGCAGTGTCAAAAATACTTTAGGGAATTACCCTTTTAAGAGTAACTTGCAAAGGTTAGGGTAATTTTAGGGTAATGAGGATGTTAGGGTAATTTTTAGGGTAAAATAAAATCTATAAATATTTAATAAAATTGTATTTTCAGACTCTACAACCATAGATGAAAATTTCATCTATGCTACAACTTAGCCTGCACATTATCACATACTGTATTTAACTTATATAAATCATAAAGTAGGTAAGTTTTATGCCCAAATAATCTTAAAAGTTAAGTTACCGTACTGTAGTACTTGTAGATAAGAATTGACCTCCTTGGGAAATAAAATCTGCGTTTCAGACAGAAAAACTTTCCTCTTGAGTTTTTTTTTTCATTTTTCTGATAATGTTTACGTTATGATGATTAATTATAACTAAATAACATAATAAGTTAATAGAATTTTAGGGTAAGTTTAATAATTGGAATATTTTTAGGCAAACAGCAGATTAGGCCTACCTATGGACTCTAACTTACGTAAAAAATTGTAAAAATATCAAGTGATTTGTACTGTCGATAAAATAACAATAATTAACTGAATTTCAAAATAATATAAAATCTAAATAATGATCATCTAAGTTATAATCCGATGGAGTGGAAAAACTAAAACAATAACTTACGTAAAAAATTGTAAAAATATCAAGTGATTTGTACTGTCGATAAAATAACAATAATTAACTGAATTTCAAAATAATATAAAATCTAAATAATGATCATCTAAGTTATAAAATCCGATGGAGTGGAAAAACTAACTTTGCCTTTGAGAAACAAATACAAACAAGAAATGAATTGTCTGTGCCAAAAAAATAAATTATTAAATAGTCTTAAGAAAGCAATTTGAACAATGGGAATATAAAAACCTGTTTAAAATTATGAGTTTTTAAGATTTAGGGTAATTTGAAATATTGTTAGGGTAATTTAGGGGGCCAAGGGTAATTTCTTAGGATATTTAGGGTAAAATTGAGTTGATATGGTAATGGTGGGAACACTGGACAAAAGGATAGGTTAAGTCGTAAGACACAGAGCTATTTTGTTGAGGACTTTATGATGTTTATCTATGAATTGTTTTTGTTTTCCAAAACCATTATCAGTTCTGATAAATATTTTCCTGTGGTATAAAGTGACGTGTATATTTAAGAAGTCACTCTAATGTTTTCAGTTATGTAATTTAGTGGTCTGAATCAATGTTTAGTGCTCCAACAGTATTTATTCAAAATAGATTTGCTTTTATAGTTTAGCCTTGGCCTAAGTTATAATTTTGTAAAATTCAATTTACTTTGTGGAATCTATAGACAAGTGATTGAATTCTGTATTTTTTTATAGAACTTTTGACCATGGCTTCAAGTGTGCAAAGATTGGGTTTTTTATTGCAGAACGCTGGGAAGAAAAGAATTCAGACAAACTGTATCCTTTAAATCAATGATCAGCTATACTTTCTTCTAATCTGGTTTCAGTAAATTCTTATCGCATCAAAATTTTAGTTGTAGATTCCTTATAGGAGGAACATTGTTGGGTATGGTAACTTATAAATGTAACTTAATATCGAAGAGTTTCTCAAAAGAGGTTTTTTGTAATTTCACATTTCTAACATTTTCAGATTACTAGGATAGTTAGACAACTTGAAAGAAGTTTGGGTCCT
Organism: Neoaliturus tenellus; assembly: GCA_030545055.2. Classification (NCBI taxonomy): domain Eukaryota; kingdom Metazoa; phylum Arthropoda; class Insecta; order Hemiptera; family Cicadellidae; genus Neoaliturus; species Neoaliturus tenellus. The sequence goes on from CM061535.1 coordinate 38,274,827, forward strand.
TTTAACCCTAGAGAGGTCGCATCATTTGCACGGTCGCATGGCGTCAAAATGACCGCAAATGTATTTTGGGATATATTGCAGTAAAAGAGTAATCAAATCTTTTTGTATTTAATTTTTATTTACTTAGACATAATGTAAGATTTACATAGTTAATATTTTACTACCTAGAAAATGAAATTTAGTTATTTCTTCATATGTGAGATGGAAAGCGAAAAGGGACCTCTTGTCGGCAATTTCCGATTTTGAGTTATTGATATTTTTATTATAACCTTAAAATTCCTAACAGTTTGGTGCAAATTTCATGTCTTTACGATTTTTTTTGTTTGAGTTATGGACGTTCGAACTTTCTCGAAGCGTGAAGGGCATTTTCAGGAAAACGCCCTTAAAAAGTTTAAATAAACTCAGAATCTATATTTTTCAAATTTAATCGATGATGTTGGTATCAATGCAAAGCTTATAATGTCCTCTTTAGGAAGAACACTAGTAGTTTCCTTAACTAACGCTAGAATTTAGGCTAATACTGTGTTTATTGCAACATGTAGTACACAAGGGTATTTTCTTAAAAGGGACCTCTTGTCGGCCCAGTGTTATATCTCCATAAATAAGAGATACCTTTTCAAGGCTGAACATTTACTGCTGCCACATTGTTGTTTAAATGTTTTATCCAATAATTAGTTTAATATAGTCAAAATAAACATCCTAATTAGAAAATAATATCGATAGTTTGAACGTAAACCATTGAAAAGCGAATTGGGACCTATTGCTGAAAGATTTTGCTTTTGATCTGCTATTAAATTGAATACTCGTCATTAAATCAACTAATAACTATAAGCCGAACTGATAATCAACTAAATTCAAGACAAACTGATAACTTGAACAAAGACAGTGTCACAATACTCCAATCAGAGGCAGTAGCTGGGGCAACAGCTGATGGTTGCAACCACGATACCCATTGCTACCAACCTTGTAATTTACAATAAAAATGCCCTGTTCATTATTGAACTATCCCGCTTATCATTGATAGAATATTGTTAGTTGATAATTACTGATTAATTAATTACAATAACGTAATAACTGTCCACTGTTTAAAGGACTGTATAGGAAAGTCAAAGTTTTGTAACCAAAACCTCGGTTATAGAAAAGGTACCTCTTGTCGGGTCTGTATTAAAATAATCAGACGATGTTCTGCTTTCACTAGAATTTCGTCCTAGTTCTCTAAGTGTCCACTAGAATTCAGGAGAGACTCATTTTTGAACCAATGTTTCTTTACGAAGTGTGTTGTTGAAAAGGGCCCTCTTGTCGGCCATGTTATTTTCCCATAAGCGACAAGAGGTACCTTTTCTCAGGGCATGCAGTGACTAACAAAATGATTTATATCGACTTGTTTAAGCTTTGATTCGACTTTTTAACCGATATACGCCTTTTCTACACAAAATATAGATTAATAATTGATAAAATACCGAAAATCTATGGTTTGGACCGAAATCGCTCTATTTAGCTGTACTGAAAATTTTACTTTGGCGACAAGAGGTCCCTTTTCGCTTTCCACCTCACAATATACAAAATTTGCACGACACATTTGGTTGCATGATGTCTAAATGACACCAAATTGTAAATTGGGGGTAGGCCTATATTGCAGTAAAAGAGTAATCAAATCTTTTTGTAATTAATTTTTATTTGCTTAGACAATGTAAAATTTCCATAGGTCAGGGATTCCATTGTAACGGGTGTTACACTCTGGGCACTATGAATGTAATTTACATATAAAAGAAGTTATTCAATCTTAAATCAGAAACATCCTCTAAAACAATCTTATTTATCTTAATTAAATTAGATGGTTTAAAATTTTTTTTGTAGTTTGTAAGACTAAAATAAATAGGGAAAAAGGGGCGTAACGGGTGTTACTGAAAACGGACAGTGAAGTTGGACCTCATGTAAATTTTCTTAAAACTCTGTGAAGTGTGCTGCTGAAATTTTATGAAAAAACTTTTGAGTTATCCCCCATTAAATGTAAATGATGGAACTGTACGGTACTCTATATTACTGTTGTAATATAGAGTAAAAAAAAACGGGGTGTAGGCTTAATCAGAAATATAGTTTAGGAATTCATGGTAACAGATGGAGAATTCTCAGGGAAATTTGAAGAAATTATCTTTTATTTCATCTAAAGTTTCATTTTATTACAAAGAATAGGTGTCAAAATGAAGGTGAATAAACCCTAAATGGGGTTAAGCCTACAAATTATAAGCAAAACTAATGTAAATGGTATAATAATTGAATAGTTGAGTGTATTGTTCATTGTAACACCCGATACAAATAAAAAGTGTAACACCCGTTACGCGAAATACTTCCAAAATGATAGAACTAAAATTAAAACAATAATACCAAAGCACATGGGTAACACAAAACCTCACTTTTACTGTAAAAACGGATCTTTAAAATATTTATTCATTAAGTAAAACTAATAATCGTTAAAAAAGTGTAACGGGTGTTACATCATGTAGAGATATGTTTGAAGGCAAATTACACATGAAAAAAATAAAAAATTAACTTAAACTATAGCATGAATGGTGAGAGCAGAAATCCAGCTATCCTCAGCAATAACTTCAATCACAAGATCAGCTGTCTTGTTGTTTTTTGCAGTGATTCCAAGTTTACAGGAAAGACATTCCCTGAGGATAGGTGTGAATACACATATAACAAAGAACCGTATAACCATAAATATGAAAATTAACTAAAAATGTAATATGTATTAATGAATTAGAACCTTTTAAATTAACTTTGAGCATAGTGAATTATTTTAATTTTAATTTTTATTTTTTAAACCTCAGGCTTACTTTAAGCTGGAATGCCTGAGGTAATATTTTATTACTTAGAAAAATGAAATTTAGTTATTTCTTAATAAACAAAATTTGCACAACATATTTGGTCACATGGTGTCAAAACGACCGCGCTCCACAAACAAACGTACGCACAGATCGAATGCTCGCAGCGGACCGATCGATATTTTGCTGGTGGGGGTAGGTGAAGGTGGAGGGAGAATACACTGACCGACATCGCGCTGCCTCACCCTACTGCGTAGTAAAACAAAAAAAAACCGAATGCCGTGGAACTTTTGACGCCGCGCGACCTCTCTAGGGTTAATGGGCCTACATTCACCATTACATGTGTAGTTAAGTTTGAGTTGTGTAAATTAGTTGTAGAAAATAAAGTTCAGTTCAGTTTTAGTTATTTGCTTTATTCTAACATTCATTTTATTTTTAATACAAAAGTAAACAAACAACAAAGTTCTTTTAAATTAAACATCTGATTATAAAAACAGTAAAAAAAATATTATTTGCCTTTGGCAACACTCCCACGACCGTAAATCTTGTTGGGCCGTTTTCTAGTTTAGCCTTGATTTACTTCCAACGGGTATATGGAACTGATTGGCCTTATAAGGTGTTTTCCATTTCCAAGTTGGACTTTAATTGTTCTTACGTTTCCGTCTTTACTTTGAAAAAGTTGTACGATTTTGGCAATTCGCCACCTCCCCCTTGGTAAATTTTCTTCTATATGGACGACATCCCCAACCTGAGGAAATTTCTTAGACAAAATTCTACCTCGTTTGACTGTTGCTTGTGTTCTGGCTCTTAAACTTAACAGGTAGTCCTTTTTCCAATGGTTCCAGAAATTGTTGAGGTAACTATTTCCGCGTTTCCAAGTATCAAGTAAAATTGATGATGTCGATCCAGGGATAAAGTTTGGGTCTTCTTCATTATTTATGTTGTCAAGGGAGCAGTTCATCAAACCATTCTTTCCGTGAAAATTCAAGAAATGGCCAGGGGTTATTACGTTATCATTCACGCATAGATCATCTGATGAAACATAAACCAACGGTCTGGAATTCATAATGGCTTCCACTTCAATCATTGTAGTGTCAAGTTGAGATCTAGTTAGCGTTGTCGTTCCTAAAGTTTTCCTAAGACATCTCTTTACCAATGAAATTAGCCTTTCATAAAACCCACCCATCCATGGTGAAAGCTCTGGGATGAAAGTGAAACTGATGTGGTTTTGACTTACATAGGACAAAACATCCGGACTATTTAAGTTTTTAACCATAATTTTCTCTAAAAATGATGAAGTTGTTTTGAATTGGTTTGCATTGTCGAGATAAATCTTCATTGGTGTACCTCTTCTTCCAATAAATCTCCTTAGGCATAAGAGAAATTCTTCTGATGTCATGTCACTCACAACCTCCAGATGAATAGCTCTAGTGACCATGCAAGTAAACAAACATCCATAAACTTTAGTTAACCTTTTTTCAGAATTAGAAAAAGATTTGACATACAGTGGACCAAAGTAATCCAATCCTGTATACTGAAAGGGTACACTTTCTGAAACTCTTTCCAAGGGAAGTGGAGGCATTTGAGGTAATCTGTAAGGTCCTCCTTCATATTTAATACACCTTGAGCATTTTCGCAACACTTTGAAAACTTCTGATCTGCTATGGATTACCCAATACTGGTTCCGAAGTTCCGAAAGAGTATGTTGTACTCCAACGTGATGAAGTTTAAAATGTATTTCTCTTATAATCAAGTGAGTAAATGAGTCATTTTTTGGGAGAAGTATAGGGTATTTGCAGTTGATATCAATATCAGCTTCTATTAGTCTTCCTCTACATCTGATCAAACCATTCGGATCAATGAACAAATCAAGTTGGTTTTTAAGTTTGTCTGGATTTCCTTCTTCCATGTTTTTTAATGTTTCGCTAAAGTTCATTTTCTGGACGTGCTTAATCCATTTTAAATGGGCTTCTTTGAGTTCTTCAGGTGTTGGAATAACATTTTGTGATCTCCTAAGTTTCTTACACCCGTCGACAAATCTTTTACAATAGACTGTTGTATTCAACAGTTTTTGAAGTGATGAAAATCTTTCAATGTTGATGTTATAAGGTCCCAATTTATTCATGTCATCAGATTTCATTGCCAAAGAAGTTATCTCTTCGTCTTCCTTTATTTCCTTGCGTTCTAATTCTGGAATGTTATCAAAATTACAAGACCATGTTGGCCATAAGTCTTCTTGTAAAGATAACCACAATGGACCTGCCCACCATTCATTGCAGGATTTCAAATCCTCTACCGACTTACCCCGAGTAGCAATGTCAGCTGGGTTTTCTTGAGTTGGTACATATTTAAATTGAGTGTTAATGCTTGCTTTCATTTCTTTCACTCTTCTTTCCACAAACTTTGGAAGTAGTTTTGTGGAGGATAACCAATGTAACACACATTGTGAATCAGTCCAAATGATTTTCTTGTTAATTGTAATACTCAAAGAGGATTCCACAAAATTTAATGCCCTTACTCCAATTAAAACACCCAAAAGTTCAAGTCGAGGCAAAGTTATATTTTTCTTCGACTTAGGAGTCAGATGACTTTTGCAAAACATCAGAGTTGTTTTTACAGATGCCTGACATTCTATCTTTACATAGACTGCACATGAGTAAACGTCTTTAGAAGCATCGGTAAAGCAATGCAGTTCTACGTTGACTGGTATTAATCCTGTATATCTAGGAATTGAAATTTCAGTTATAGTAAGTAGGTCAGTCAGAATAGTTTCCCACTCTTTACACTTTTGTTCCTCTAGTAGTTCATCCCATGACATGTTCTCCTCCCATAGCATTTTAAGGAAGAGTCTAGCCTTCAGAGTTATTGGAGACACTAAACCTAAGGGATCAAAAACTGATGATACTGCGCTTAGTACTTGTCTTTTGGAAACAGGAAGATTGGCATTGATGTTGATTTGTTTTATATGAAGGGTATCTAGCTTAGTATTCCATTTTAAACCCAACAGATTGACATTAGTTTCATTTTCAGAAGTAGTTTTGTCTGTTGGAATCTGAGACATAAGATCTTTTGAGTTTGAACACCAACAACGAAGATTCATGTTAATATCAGAAAATAAACTAGAAGCAGTTTCATAAACCGTCATTGCATCTTGTTCTGTACTACAACTAATGACCATATTGTCTACATAAAATGACGATTTTAATCTCTCAGTGATTTGATAGGGTTGTGATTGAGACAAATGGTAAGAAATTGTAGCACTAAGCAGAAATGGACTAGATATCACTCCGAATGGAACTCTGCAAAATCTGTACTCTATTATGTTATCTTGAGAAGGTGCTGATAAAGGATCTTTTAACCATAAAAATCTAGTTACATCTCTATCCGGGCTTTGAAGAGTTATCTGAAGGAAGGCCTTTTCTATATCAGCGGTGATTCCTACAGCATTCATGCGGAATCTCAATAGCAAACTGCACAAGTTTTCCAAAATTACAGGACCGCGATAAAGACAGTCATTGAGGCTATTGTTGCTCCTTTTTGTTTTAGCAGAATCATCATAGACGATCCTAAGTTTTGTTGAACTATTGGACACGTTTTCTACAGGATGATGTGGTATGTAGTGTACAATGTTTCCTGAACATTCATCAGTTTTAGTATTTACAGGTTCAATAATTCCTGCCTTTAGTTGATTTTCAATGATAGAATTGTATTCAGCAAGTAAATCTGGTTTGTTTGAAAGTCTGTCAGTCAACGATTTTAAACGTCCAAGAGATAGATTATAGTTAGTAGGCAAATCCGGTGCAAAATCTTTCCAAGGCCAAGTGACAGAATATCTACCATTTTCAAACTTAACTGTTTCATTAAAATGGTGCAAGGCAATATCATCATCTTTAATATGAGGATCATCGCGTATACCAATAGTTTCCAAACGCCATAAATTTTTTATGTCATCTTCATTACAAATGTGGGTATCAGGCACTTCAAAGTTTAGTGACTTTGGAAATAAGTTATTTGGTTTTAGAAGAGTTAGAAATGATGACTCATACATCAAAGACTGATGATTTTGCGTTCTGTCCCTACCACTAACAATCCAGCCTAGTTTAGTGTCAACCAGATACAAACCTTTTGATAATTGTACTTTGTTTTCTGATATGATGTCAAAATAATAATCATTCCCAATTAGTAAATCTACTTGAGTTGTAGTTAGTTGTCCCTCAGCTAGTTTAAGGTTTGGATATAAATATGCTATTTTATTTACATCCAAAGTAGTTTTATGAGATATTTTACCGGTAATATGAGGTACAACATTTGCTTGGATAGTAAAAAGCTTATTATTCTGAAGTTGCAACCCAACATCTACTGTTTGAGTTTCAATGGTTTTAGACTGATGATTTCCAAAGGTAAACAAAGAAAGTATTTGAGTATCCCTTCTCTTTAAGTTAAGTTTTGAAGCTAGATCTTTGGATACATAAGACCTTTGGCTTCCTGTATCTAGGAGAACTCCACAACGTATCGACTGATTAGTTTCAGTATTGTACAAACTCGCTACAGCAGTTTGTAGTACAACATTTTCATTGACCGAAACCATAGTAGATTCCTCTTGTGGTTTTGGAGTATCGTCTTTATTACAAGTTGGAAAATTTTTAATAACAATATGAGATTGAGATTCTTCATCTTTAACAACATGTGATTGACTAGGTGAGTTAGTTGTGGGAAATTGTTTACTACACAAACTCCTATGGTGGTTACCCTTTTGTTTACAGTAACAGCAAGCTTTGTTTAAAGTACATTGTTTAACTGAATGCCCTTTCCTTAAACATACGAAACACATACCTTTTATCTTGTTCTTCCGTTCTTCTATAGTTGGATACTTGGAGCACTGGTCACTCCAGTGTTTACCATTGCAGAATATACAAATGCAGTTATCGCTTCCCACAAGAGCTTGAGTGGTGTAACCATCATTTTCACCTTCCTCACGAGACAGTAGAGGAAGTTTAGTTTTACAATTAGTAGAGGAAGAATTTGGATAGTTAAACATACCTGTTAGCCTTTCAGACCGTTCCTTAGCTGAAATGATATTATTAATACATTTACATAATGCCTTAACATCTCTTTGCTCTGATATATTCATTTCTTCTACTTTTAAAACAACTTCATACGGCAATTTACTAATTATTAAAGAAATAAAATAGTTAGAAGAAATATCTTCACCCAAAGCCTGAAGGCATCGCAAGTGTTTTTCTATCATATCATACCCCCGCCTGAGTTTAGCCGTGTCATTTGTTTTTAGAGGTGGCATGTCCATAAGGGCTGTGTAATGTGAATTTACAATGATTTGCTTATTTGCAAATCTTTCTTTCAGTAGATCGACAGCTATGTTATAATTAATTCCAGTGAGAGTAAGCCCTTCCACACAACACCTCGCTTCGCCCCTCAACTGTGCGAGCAAGTAGTTGAACTTATCAACATTACTGAGAGCCGGGTTGTTATGAATGGATGACTCAAATGAGTCCCAAAACTCTTGCCACTTCAAAATATTGCCATTGAATGTGGGTATTACCAGTTTTGGGAGTTTGATTGAAGTTTTAGGGACAGAAGAAAGTGGTGTGGCAATAGTTTCTGGTAATTGACCTCTTGGTGATGTTGATTCTGTCACAGTGTCTAATCTCACCTCTAGTTCGGCCATCACCTCATCGTAGTCCATCATCGTAGAAATGAAGTCGTCCTCTGCTCCCCGTTGCTCTCCAGCTTCCGTCGCTTCTCCCGGATCCGTTCCATGTTCGAGTCGGCCTTGTATATCTTCTACCCTTTTGACAAATCCTGCTAGAGTTTTCATTTTAGTCTTCAACCTTGCTGCAGTGACATCCTCCTCCCCCAATAGTTGGTGTGCCTCTTCAATTGAAGACTTGAGCCTTACCAGGGAAGTTTTCAGATGATTTTCCCATCTAGAAGTCATTATTGTCCTAGTTTGTATATTAGTGAAAGTCAGTGGACCAGTAATAGCTCTGCTACCATGTAGTTAAGTTTGAGTTGTGTAAATTAGTTGTAGAAAATAAAGTTCAGTTCAGTTTTAGTTATTTGCTTTATTCTAACATTCATTTTATTTTTAATACAAAAGTAAACAAACAACAAAGTTCTTTTAAATTAAACATCTGATTATAAAAACAGTAAAAAAAATATTATTTGCCTTTGGCAACAACATGCAGGACTGGGGAAAACTGCTGTAATGTAATAGACAAGTGCTGATTCATTAGTGGGTGAAACAATGTAAAAAATAGTACCCAAAAGTCACTAGCCTGATAGCAAAAAAACAGCTGGTGCATGTTATTTTATGGACATCTGATGGATTACCAGATCACCCAAAGGTGATTTTTGAGTCACCAGCCTGACTCAAAAGCGGCATTTTCCAACATCAAAGGAATGAAACAGCTCTTCTTTTGATTATAAGTTCTCCGCAGTCCTGATTACATGTAGAATATCTACACTATGATTTCTTGATGAATTTTTCTTCCTTGAAAAATGAATTCATACAATCCCCCGGACACAACAAATTTCTCCCTCGGTTAACTAATTTGGTCCTGTTAACAAAATTCCTAACTTTTTACGATTTTAATTTTAACCATCCAAGCACTCAACGTCAGACCCAGTGATTATGTAAATGTTATAAATTATAATAATGCTTGGAAAGATAGTGCTAACTTAGTAGGCCTCAATGATGGGAACAATAAAAACGAAACCTATGACCCACGTACAGAACACTCTCGTTTACAGTACCGTACCGTATCTGGATCCGCCACACTCTGACTTCGAATCACCCAAACTAATTAAACTTAATTGTTTGATGTTTAACATTTGTTTGTACAGCAAATTGTTTTGTGCTTTAAGTTTATCACCTTTAATTTGTCATTTGATTTGCCCGCTTCCGCTCCCCAATTGTTATTCTCTCGACTTTGCTTGTGTAACATACAATGTCAATGTAATGTTATTCTACTGCATGGTATGGTGTATGTATAGCCTATGTATAGTACGGTACCGGTACATGAACATTCAATTAATAATTGAAATTTAAAGCCATACTTAGTTTGTGCTATCAAAGTTACCTGCATTTGTTTATAATAACTGCAAGGCAATGTAAAATAATTTTAAAAGAATGTTGCGAGTTGATTTTTTGGCTGAAGTAGAGTGTTTTAATCTACTAGTAGGTTAAAATTGTTGACCCTTTTGCATTTAACATTTTATGCCATAGGACAATATCTTTTTCTTTAACTTGTGTGAAGTTTTTTGCACATCTTCTGTATTTTACAATAAAAAATCTAATAAAGGTTAGTATCTTTCTATTTTTATTTTTATTTAGAATAAATTATCACCTTTACAATAGACTTCCAATTATTAGCAGAAAGATTATCTGTGTTGTGGCAAAAGGGCGGCGGCTCAATTTTGAATTTTTTACTTGTTTTCTTATTTAGAGATTGTTTTATTATCAATTATTTTATTTCATTGAGCGGGTTTTCTGCATTTAGCCGAGGTGTAATTTTTAGATCATTATAAGATGTTTTTTGATAATGTGAAATAGATTTTCGGCAATAGTTAGGTCACCGCTTATCATTTAATTGGGAGTCTATTGTATTTTGTATTTGTTTTAATACAATTTCAAAATATATGTAGGCCTATTAAAAAAGCAAGCATGTGGCATAAAATGAAATGGAGTTAATGATCAATGTTTAAAATTGATTTCATACAAAAATAAAGACAGGTAGGCCTAACTTAGGACCTAACTTAAAATATCTCAAGTGTGCTAAATTACAAGAATATACTCATTCCCTCCATTTTGGTGCAGCTCTCTATTCGTCCTCTTTCTTTTAAATCCACAAACAGTTTGTTATTCTTCTCTTTAAACTACTGTTGATTAGGTAACCGTCCCACCACTGCCACTACCTGCTAGTTACACTACTAAGTCTACTGATCATGAACTGTAGGCCCTATTCTGTGCGTGCATTAACGCAAAAGCTACGTTTCTGTTAAGTGTTAAGTCACAGTTAAGGACTTAGCTCCAAAAATATAATGACTACTACAGTTCAAAAGCCTACCACCCTTTTTTATGCAAAACCTCAAATTAATGTCTGATTTTTTACTGTACACGTGTTGCGATTAATAAAATAAGACACAGTACTTGGGTTTGAAACCAATAAAACAATTTAATTCATCACACCTCAAGAATCTTTATTACAAAGGAGAAAACTTACAATTTTGACAATTATTGGCTATTTTGGAAGGTAATTTTGATAATCCGGACGGGGTCCAGTCCCAGTTATCTGGATTAATTAATCTGGATTATCGACATTCTACAGTAGTTTGCTTCTGGAACTTGTGAGTTTAAGCATTGATATATTCTCCCAGTCTCTCCAAAAAGTATGATATACGTTTTGGAGAGTTAGTACTATTCATGATTTTATAAATTACTATTCTAACAAAATCAACTCATTGTGCTCCTCAACCTCCATCCATGCTCAACTTTCAAAGATTTTAATTGTTTACATTTCAGCAAGTTTTAAATGGGAAGATGCCTTGGATCTGGAATCACAGTTGAAAGAAGATGAAATAGTACTTCGAGATTCATTTAAGACATACTGTCAAACGAAGCTGATGCCTAGAATTCTTTTAGCAAATAGAAATGGAGGTAAGTTATCTCACCCAAAATTGTTTAATTGTTGTTGTTAGGTGTCCATTGTTTCAAAAATTAATTGTAACTGTCTCATGGATGTACAGTAGACTTACCATATCCGGCACTTACACATCCACGTCCCTGTCGGATTAAAGACAATTATGGATTACTAGCAGTATAAAAAAAATACAAAGTAACCTCTCAAGAAAGGATAAAACTAGGTTAAAACCGTTATTTAAATGCGTTACAAACAACAAACCACTTTAATATAAACTCATATTTGTTCAATTAAATCCTAATTAAAATCTAGAAAATGTCATTTTCTGTGGGGATAGTTGCTCCCACCATTTACTCAAAGACCACTTTTTCACACCCACGAGAGATATTAATTGCCACCCATTTGTTGTCAGAGTATAGAACTTGTTAAATAAAATATATATATTTTTAAATAAATATTTAACATACAGTAGACTCCCTCTTAACCGGCCACCTTTTAACCGGTCTCCGCTTTAACCGGCCTACCCTGGGACGAAAGAACATCTTTTTAACCGGCCATTTTTTATCTCAACATCGCTTTAATCGGCCATGTTTCGCGGAAACGTGGTTTTCTTATCTGCTGAATCATTCAATTCAACATTATATCATGTTTACGTTCTCAAACCAATGAAAATGTACTGTCCTGGACGGAAGTGTATGCCACCGGAAGTGAATGCTTTTGGACCTGCTATCCAGTATACAAAATAAGGAAACAAATAATTATTAGTTTATTTTAGTGGCGGATTTTATGGGTTTTGGATGTTAGCTGTGAAGTGTATAGAGTAATAAATTTTAAGTTGTTTTTGTTTCTAGTCATAATTATATTTAGGCAATATAAAATTGTTTTTTGACATTTTTTATGTACTACGGTTTAACCGGCCAAATCATTATCCGGCCGAGGCCTGGTCCCGAGGTGGCCGGTTAAGAGGGAGTCTACTGTATAGCATTTTGTATTTTTTCCATGTGCATTAAAATAGATGAAAAGTAATCTTATTTAATAAAAAATATGTAGGCTATATGTGAAAATCTTTTTCAAAGAATGATTTTTTAATTTTTTTTTTTTTTTTAATAGCATAGGTAACGTCCGCTTTGCGCCCGGTGGAGGGTTAAAGATATTATTAACATTAAGATGAAAATTTCAATATTCATTTGTTATAAATGAAAGCGATGACAGTCCAATGTCCTGTCAGATCTTCAATTTAGTGGGCATGACAGAAAGAAACTTGTGAATTGAATGATTATTCCACAAAATATTTTTGTTCTTATATGTTTCTTCCTTTATTAGTTATTTTTTCCATATGGGTACTTATCTGATATACCTTCATTATCGCTTGTTTTACAAAAGTGCTCTATGGTTTACGGGTTCTAAGATCGTTCAAGGTCAGGTACTCATTGTCAGTAGTAGCTCTTTCGCTACTTGACGTCTGCTGGTGTGCTTTATTAATTGGTTTACATTTTAGATCATATGTTGATGAAGCTTTACTTTTAAGACAAGTGAAAGATGACAATGGAACTAATTTAATATCCACTTATCTATGCTGAAATTACCCAACTGAACCAAAGCAAACTACAGCAGCACTCCACTCTCCTTGTTGCCTTCTGGGACTGTTTTAAGAACTGTGTCCACCTAAATACCTGGTGTAAAAATGTTAGCTAAGGCCAGTTTGCGTTCATGTTTCATAAATTATTGTTTCTCATTATATAAATTTAAAATAATGGATGGTGCCTTTAGAATACAAGACAAGTACCTTTATATATATCAAATCAATGTATTCTTTTACTTTTTTCAGTTTTTGACAAGAATATCTTGCGTGAACTTGGAGAAATGGGAGTTCTTGGGTGTCAGTTGCAAGGGTACGGATGCGCTGGCGTCTCCTACACAGCGTATGGGTTAGTGGCTCGGGAGTTGGAGCGGGTAGACAGTGCCTACAGATCTGTCATGAGCGTTCAGTCATCCCTCGTCATGCAACCTATTCATAAGTTTGGATCTGAGGCTCAGAAACAGAAATACTTACCTAAACTCGGTGAGTGTATTTCGTTGATGAAGAAATAATACCACTTTTCTTCAAAATTTTCAGAAATTGAGTTTTTAGTATTCTAGCAACAGCAGGGTGATTCCACAGAGGATAGCGGCCTTAGTTCACTGAAGGTCCAAGAGATAGCGCTAGTACAGTGCTGATCTAATACCGCCCCTTTAATTTCAAACAAAAATACTATCTGAAGTGATAGAATATTGTTATTGGTTTCAAGGTAGTATTGCCTAAATATGAGTTTGAATATCACATACCGATATCTGATTAAATATATTTTTAACCCTCTGAGCGTTCAATGTTGCACCCCTGGAGCGTTATGCATTATTTAAGGTTTTGCATACTTTTAAATAAAAATAATTTAAAATATGTTATGACATAGTACTAAATGTATGTATTAATGAAAGTAGATAAAATGGACTATTTAACATTTTACAAAAATTGTTGCCCTTACTTTTTGTTACCAAAATTAGGTTATAGGCTAGGTTAAAAATAAAAAAGTAAAAAGAAAATATTTTATGTTACTTTGCTTAATTTCCTAAAATATAAATTTGGTTTAGAATTTCATGGAGAACCAGGAAACATATAATTAATATAGGCTAGAAGCATTTGAAAAAAAATTACAATGGATGAAACAAAATACGTCCTAACTTACCCTAATCTCATAATAACACATGTAAAATCAAGCTAGGAACATTACACTAATTCCTACTCATATTTATGGTTATAAACTCGATGAACATGTTAATTTATTCCAATAATGTAAATTAACAGTATTATTAACACTTTTAATCATTCATAACCTTAAAACCATTGGTAAAATACGTATTTTGTTGTTTACGAAGTTAGCAGATGTCAACAGTTTTTCTCAGATGTTTCATTTCATATTACAAATAACCAATCACATTCCGCCATTTGAAATGGTGTTTTCAGATAGCTTATAATCTCCCGGTTACAACAGCGGTAGCATTCATGGCTGCGTTTCTGTCATTCACTTATAGAGTTGAGTCACATTTTATAACCGTTGAAAAATCAATGTAAACGCTCTAAGGTTAAAGAGCTGCGCCGAAAAATGTACGTTTAACGCTCGGAGAGTTAAAATAGCCCTATTAATACCGACCAAATAGATATAAAATACATATAAGTTACGGTATGTTCTTGAAATAAATTCATTAGAAGATGTTATTACATTAAGACATTTGTAATGAACCATTAAAACTGCATTATTGTTTTTAAATTTTTATTTTAAACTTAACAAAAATATTTTTTCTCTCCTGTAAAGTTAATGGTTTGTTAGATAAGCGGTATTGTTTATTCACCGATGATTTATAATCTATCAATTCCTTCTTCCCTATCTTATCTTGTTGTGAAAGAATATTAGAGGTAAGATTATCCAAGCTAAATGGAACTTGGAAACACAAAGGATAAGAGAATAAGTGTAAATCCATTGTAAACAATATTGAAACTGAACTATTATATTTTAATAAAGATTAAAAGTAACATACTACTGAGCAGCCCAGTGCCCAGTGTAGACTGAGAGTGACACATGAAACATTTTGGGACAAACAAAAAATCCTTGACATCCAATATAGGTTTTAAAAGTGTTCAAACTATACCTAATAAGCAAAAGCCAAGATTACGCAAACGCTTCATGGTTTGATTGTAAAAATCTTCTACTATGAAACTTGCCTCGTGGCTTGGATAATAGCATTGACTTTGTACACTACGTGAGTAGACTTCTCATAGCATAGGCGTGTGTGAAGCATATTGACGGTGGTGCGTTCTCGTGCGGCGTCCATCGAAGTACACGTAACATATGATAGATAAATCAGTACTCCCACTCTTCTAAACCAAGGATGAAACATTTTATAACTGAAAGTTATGTTTATATTTTGGTAAAATGTTTTGGCAGCAGTGTAAATTCAGCGGAATAACAACAACATCGATGGCAGCGACTCTGGTGCGGCGTCCACCGAACTTCCAAATTTTTGCCTCAAACTAAATCATTGTATGAGAGGTCTATTCACGTTAGTGTACATAGTCAATGATAATAGACTTGTTCTGGAATTTTTTCTATATCAAATCTGTCATCTAAATGTCCATGCCAATGAGTCAGAATACTCCAAAAGTATAAAAGGCAGAAAGTGCCGGAAAAGTAAGTAATTATTATCCAAGAAATAATTAAATTGAAAAAGAAACCATTAGGCCTAGAGTTATACGTAGTGCACATTCTGATGCTGACTGTAAGCCATTTTTATCAACTGTAATTGCCACATTGAGTTAAATGTATTAATAAAATTAAGATATTTTCAAGCAAACGTTAATATTAGGTTAGCGACCTTCTACTCATTGAATGAGTTCCTTCTTTGGTAAATAATGGGACGTTTGCTAAAGTTCCTATCCATATCCAGGAATGTACTTCCAACTATTTTAGAACGTTTTGTTTGAAATAACCAAATTTTCATGTAATGGGTTTGGACGGGGCCTACGAGAACTCCAGGCCTGCATATTCCCACCACTCCCGCTCTCGCGAAGCAGAAAGAGGCCGATTTTAACATGCGCTCTAACGGGAGACACTGCTTTGCGCACTTGTAGAGCCTACATATTTTGACTTAAAACCTTTATTTAAGTGGTATACCGTTTACCTTTATTATAGTGGTATCATTATTTTCCTTAACTCAAGCCCTATTGATTTATGTAAACTCCAGTGCTATATGTTCAATAATGTATGTATAAATCTTTAATGTTTCCCACGAAACCAGTATATAGATACATTTTTAAATTGAGTTAAAAAGAGGATATTTTATTTTTCAAATATATTATATTTTACTTTACGAAATTGTCCATGAATAATTACATTTTACTGAAGTAACATTGCCGTTTATAAAGTAAAATATATATTATCGATATAGATTTATTGCAACACAAGGATTGTGTGATATTTCTTGAAATATTATAAATGGGATATTTTTTCCTTATCATTTGAATGCAAATTTTATCGTATTACTATGATTGAAGTTCTATTTAGTCTTCTTAATTGTTTCTCATTTTCATTAGGATAAAATGCCAAAGCAATTGGAATAGGCCTATTATTTGAACAAAATAACGATAATACGAAAATCTTTTTCAGAATTTAAACGTTGTTGCTAACTAATCAAATTATTTATTAAATTTATGTTACAATCACGTGTATTTTATATAAATTATTTTTAAATAGAATGTCATGTTAAAACGGCTTTACAGAAGGCACCGATAATCTGTGGGAACAGAAGTTTTCTCTGTCATCCCGTGTATTTTTAACTCTTCTTGATGTCTTTGGTTATCTTGAAGAATTTAAGTTTATTAAGTAAATATAATTTGACATTAGTAATCCAATTGTATTGATTATTGCACACAAATAAAGAATTTTTAATTTTATCTTAAAAGTTTCATAAAAATAATTATCTCCTAATTACCATGAATAATATAAAAATGAAGGTTAACACACCCATAAGTAAACTTCTGCTAATCCGCCATGTATGGGACTTGACATATGCCGGATTACAAAATATTCCGGATTACTGGATGAATGTAAAAAATGTGAATTCAAGAAAAAATGACATTAAAGTATGCATTTTATTCTTTAAACAGCTTTACAACATACAGTATAAAAACATTGCATAACATATTTTAATGAAAAACACCGTACTGATTATAAAACTAATATCAGGATTATACTAAGTCACCCAATGTTGGATGAAAAGAACTCGTCTCTCCTCCACGCATTCCAGAGTGTTTTGTGTGGCACAGTGATGTCCTCTCGCAACTTTTGACCCCAAACGAACTTGAACACTCATTATAAAAAAATTTTTTGAAAGTCGTGCTGGATTATCTAGCGTGTTGTTGTTGTTGTTATTGGTAGATAAGGAGACCCCGGCCGAACTGTTGAGCATGTCTGCCTTTATAGGCATTTTGTGCAAGCCCCCGGAAGGATGGGATATTGAAGGAAGAGAAAGGGTGAGACTCAGGACTGTCCACTCATGTTCCAGTTAGGGGTTTCTATGCCCGTCGCATTCCTCACCCCCTGCTGTCTTGAACATGTTCCAGCTAGAGGTTTCCATGCCCGTAGCATTTCTCCTCACCCCCTGCTCTGTACATACGTTCCAGCTAGGGGTTTACATGCAGTTTGCATTAACCCCCCGCTGTCTTGAACGTGAATGGATTATGAAGGAAGGGAAATTGTCATAGTGGACAGTCAAAAGACTTACCACAGTGTTATGACAACTTCGTTTGCTGTGCCCAATGTCAACTTCGCAACTAGTATAAACCAGTTTTGAAGTTGTCCTGGGACTATCAAGCGTGCCAGATCGTAGGATGCCAGATTAGAGGAAGTTTACTATACTAGTTAACAATGACTTAGGGAGGGGGAAAAATGAAATCTATGGCCCAGATAAAATTGTAAATGGTAAAAAAACTATTTATGATCCAGCAAAGATTTGTAATGTAATGAATACAACTTTTGTAAACATTGTAGATAAGACCATCAAGCCAGAAATAGCTAAGAAAAATATACCTTTACTTATTAATAATAGTAATGTCTTAGAAATTAAGAAGCAATTTCACATTGAGCCGGTAACTGAATCTCAGCTGCTCACAGTAATGAAGTCATTAAAGCCAAAGTGGTCTGCTGGTTTTGATGAAATCCCAATAAAAGTTGTCTTAGAAGCTAAATATGAACTATCAAAACCATTAGTACATGTAATAAATAATTCTTTTATCACTGGTTTGTACCCAAAAGAGCTAAAAATCTCTAAAGTCATACCAATACATAAGAGAGGACCACGTACAGATCCATCGAACTATCGCCCAATTTCTGTCCAGAATTCTCTCTCTAAAATTTTTGAAAAGTGTATGCTTTCCCAACTGGTCAAACATTTTGAATATAACTCCTTATATGATCTTGAGCAACATGGCTTCCGCAACAATAAATCAACAACAACAGCCTTAGTAAATTTTTTTGAAAATATTATTGACTCTCTAGATAGTAGTGAATTTGCTGTTGGTGGCTTCCTGGATCTGACGAGGGCCTTTGACAGTGTCTGCCATGATAAACTTGTAGATAAATTATCTGCCTATGGTGTAAATGGCAGAGAACTGCGCTGGCTTGAGTCTTATCTGGGGGGTCGCAGGCAGTATGTTGAACTCCAATACCTCCACAATAATAGTTTACTCAAAATGAAATCGCAAGTAAAATCTACAGGATACTCAGTTCCGCAGGGATCTGTGCTTGGACCTTTTCTTTTTCTTTGCTATATAGGAAAAATGTCACAATCCCTCAGTCTAAGTCCTTGTACTTCACACCTGTGCATGTATGCTGATGATATCAGTTTACTGTTAAGTAGTAAAAATGAACATTTAGTGAGTGGCAGCATAACAACAATAATTGAAAACATTGACTTATTCTTGGCTGATAAAAACTTACTTTTGAATAAGAAAAAATCCAATTTGATATCTTTTTCTAATTTAAGGCGTAAAACAAAAAGTTCTTTTCCATCAAATGTTGAATTAAATTTAAGCAACTCTGTTAAATTTCTTGGTGTTAATTTGGATGAAAAATTAAATTTTACTGATCATATAAATTTAATATGCAAAAAAATCAGTTCTGCTATTTTTGCTTTAAAAAGATTGTCTAACTATTGTGATAGATTTGTTTTAAAAACTGTTTACTTCTCCTTAATACAATCGCACATATCTTATGGAATTGAAGTTTATGGCAGTACCTCAAAACAAAATATGGATTCAATTTTAAAATTACAAAAAACAGCAGTAAGAACTATTCTAAATCTTGAAAGAAATGCCCCTTGCAAACAACATTTCTCTGAACTTGGCTTCATGACTGTCTACTCACTATATGTTTACAAAACCGTTCTTTATGTCAAAAGTGTTTTTAGTTCTTTACCTAAGCATGAAACCATCCATAGCTATTTTACAAGAAATAGAAGAAATATTGCTCATCAAAGCCATAACAAAGAGATTTTTAAAAGGAAGCCTACACATGCAGGATCAGTGTTTTTCAATTCTTTACCTGGTTATATAAAAGATCAAACAAATGAAATAAAATTCAAAAGAGAGCTTAAAAATTACTTAATCAGTAAACCTCTATATTCTTTACATGAAACTATTTAAAGAGAAAACTGTATAAAGAACTGTTTCATACATTTAGTTTATAATTTGTCTTGTACATAGGATATAGAGTCCAAATTGTACAGCTATTGACACCATTCATTGTATAATATGTACATATATGAATAAAGTGTTTTGAAATTGAAATTGAAAATACTACTATAATCACATAGCATCCAATTTGTTGGAATTATCAAAGTTTTTGTGTTGAATAATACTATATTCATATTAGAATGAATAAAAGACTTTGTAAGCCTGACATTTTTTTTTAATACTTAAACAAATGATTTTTAATGTTCTTTGATATCAAAGTAAACCAAATTTATCTAAGAACTCATCGTAATGTCCAATGGTAAGGGTCTAGTGGTAAGGGTCCAATTAGCGGATAGCATGTAGTTGAATTGAATTGAATTGAAAATAACTTTATTCGTTAATCATACAAGTATGTACATTGAATGGCGTCAAGATTCTTACAACTACTTAAACTAAAGCACAATATCATTTGTACAATTCATCAAAATTATAAATTACTTTTTCAGTTAAGTATGCCTTAAGATGACTTTTAAATTTTTTATCATCATCAATACTCCTCAACCGCTCTGGAAGCCCTTCCAAAAATTTTTTTCCAGCACATGATGGTTTTTTGTTATAAAATTCCAATCTATGGGTACCAACAGCAATTTTGTTTCTATGCCTAGTTTCATATTTATGGTTATCCCCTAGTTTAGGTAACTTTTTTTCAGAAAAAAGCTTTTTTGTGTAAAGAACAGTATGGTAAACGTAAATGCCGTACACCGTCATTATGCCCATGGCTGAGAAATAATCACGCATAGAAGTATCCCAGTTTAGGTTTAACATTATTCTTATTGCTCTTTTTTGTAAAATTAAAATTCTATCCAAATTTTTCTTTGATGTTCCGCCATAAATACTGATGCCAAACGATATTGAGGATTCAATGAAAGCAAAATAAAGCATTTTTAAAGTATCTATTGAGCAAAATTTTGACATTCTATAAATGGCATAGATTCCAGATGTAATTTTGCCGACCACATGGTCAATATGAGAGTTCCATGAAAGATTTTCATCGACTACTAAACCTAAAAATCTTGTTGTAGTAACTTGATGAAGATTGGAATTATTAAAATTAATCACTGGGTGAATTGGATTTTTCTGTTTACCAGCTGAAAATACCATGAAGTTAGTTTTACTACAATTTAAGAGCAGTTGATGGTAGTTTAAGAAAGCATCTATTGTTTTTAGGCAATTCAAAGAGTTATATTCCAAACCAGAAACAGATGCACTACTTATTTTTAAACTGGCATCGTCTGCATACAAACTTATTTTATTAGATAAATTGTTTTGAAATGAGCTGGGCATGCCTTTAATGTAACAAAGAAATAAAACAGGCCCTAAAATCGAACCCTGTGGTACGCCATGTTGAATAACGGATAACTGAGAGCAAGTTTTTGTTGAAATATTATTTTTTAATTGCTTTATTTCGACATACTGCGATCTCTGAGTCAAGTAGGATTGAAACCACTTGACTGACCTGCTGTCAGCACCCATATCTCGGATCTTCCCCAAAAGAAGCTGGTGTGAAACACTGTCAAAGGCCTTAGTCAGGTCCAAAAATATGCCTACTGTTTTTTCCCCTTTGTCCACTGAGTTTATTATTGAATCAATAAAATCCACTGCTGCGGTTACTACAGATCTACCTGGTCTAAAGCCATGTTGTTCATCATCATGCAAATGGTTTTCTTCTAGATACGTTACTAATTGGTTATAAGCGGCTTTTTCATATAATTTAGAGAACGATGAAAGTAAAGATAAGGGTCGATAATTTGTCAAATTTTTTGAATCTCCATTTTTATGCAGTGGGATAACCTTAGCAATTTTTAATTTTTTAGGAAAAATTCCACTCAAGAAAGAAGAATTTATTATATGAACAAGAGGTTTAACCAATTGTTTACTAGCATATTTTATAACTAACATAGGCACTTCATCGTAACCAGTTGATGGTTTATTATCAAAAGAATTTATAATATTTAACATCTCATAATCACAAACAGCACGCAATTTGAAATTAGCCTTTGGGGAAGACTGAATGCCTGGACAGGATACACTCGCAGTTGAAGTGTTGTTTTGAGCCAGCTAGTCATAACGATGCTTTTAAGAAAGCGGAGCAGGGCGCCGCAATGCAATTCTTATGGGACTGGCGCACTAGAGTAGGTCGCTTTGTGATTACGTCACGCAACAGAGCATGCAGGCCCGGGGTCGTAGGCCCCAGTTTGGATCAGCTGTTGTGTTGTTAGATTGTGTTTTATAACATTACTGTACTAAAACATTTTAGTTATCCTGCCACTTATTGATTTGTGATGTTTTAAGCATTTTGTTTTTAAATGGATAATAGTCAATAAATTCAAGGAGAAAGTTTTATTTTAAAATTCTGTTTTCTTTTTGCAGTTTTCTTAGTGAAATTGTTTTTCAATTTTCAGCTTCTGGTGAGATGGCCGGTTGCTTTGGACTGACAGAACCCAACTACGGAAGTGATATTTCGAACATGGAGACATCAGCTCAATATTTGCCAGACAAAAAAGCGTATATATTGCGCGGCAGCAAGACATGGTAAATTGATCAACGTTTTGTAAATTAGGCAAAATTTGCTTTTATGGCTTATTAATTATGAAGCCAAAGGTCAATAGTAAAATCAATCCATTGAAATATTTTTATCACCAAGCCTCATAAATAACTTTTATTTGAAGCAAGAATATTGAAAAAGATTAAACGGTAACAACTTAAATAAATACAATTTAAAGGCATTACAAATTTCAGACATTTACTAACTTTGTTTTTAAAGCTTAATAGCTTTGGGTAGTTGGTTAAACATTTTTATTTCCTAATAATGGTAACAGAGCCAGACATATCTTAAGCTCCACTCACCAGCACAAACCACTAAGTGCCTCTTCTGCTGTCGCTTACTGTTTCTCATAATTGGTTAATTTTTTATAGAAAATTTTTTAAACTTATTACTTAAGAGTCATCTTCACCCCTGGGCCAGTAGCCCATTGTTGCGCAGTCCGCAATGTTAACCATACAGCTTTTAATGCAAAACATGGTATTTGATTCCCCTGTTTCGGACGCCGTTTTTCAACCGATTTTCTTTAAACTTGGCAATTGTTTAGTTGAATAGTTATATTAGGTCCCTCATACCTCGAAATTTCGAAACTTTTACTAAATTTTGAAATATTACTAAGGAAATTCGAGGTACTTTGCGACGTCACTGAGAGTAATATTTGTTAAATTTTCAAAATTTCGAGGTATGAGGGACCTAATATAACTATTCAACTAAACAATTGCCAAATTTAAAGAAAATCGGTTGAAAAACGGCGTCCGAAACAGGGGAATCAAATACCATGTTTTGCATTAAAAGCCGTATGGTTAACATTGCCGACTGCGCAACAATGGGCTACTGGCCCAGGGGTGAAGATGACTCTTAAGTATTTCTTAGTAAATCCATCTTTAGGAAATACTTTCTTTTCATATATTTGATATATAATGGGTTGATGTATAACTGTGACACCGTAAATGATGTGTGTTCCCCGGTGCAGTGGCCAAAACTATTTTAAATTTCATCCTACGATATAGCAACAAAACTGTAGTTTTCTTTAGCTTTAAAACATTAATGGACATAGTACCACACAAGTCACTAGTGGGGGGCAGCACAACATAGTAGAAGACTCACATTTTTTTCGATGCTGTCACTCACATATGAGCGTGCATGGTGCATTGATCACACATAAGAATTAGAACACACATCGGTGAGTGTCCTGCAGTGATGTTATGTTGTTCTGTTTAAAACTAATTACTATCTACATCCTCATCTGCATCATGGGTAAAAAATAAAGGAAATACATGTTACATTGTTGAAACAGGATAACCAATTCACCGATAGCTGATGTTTGTCTGGTTTGGGCGAAGTGCGAAGATAAGAAGGTGCGCGGTTTCCTGGTAGACCGAGGAACGCCAGGACTGGAGACTCCGCCCATTCCAGGCAAGTTTGCCCTTCGCGCCTCCGCCACCGGCATGATCCTGCTGGACTCTGTCATCGTGCCCGAGGAGAACTTGTTACCCGGGGTCGAAGGAATGTCGGTTAGTATTGACTTCAATTTAGTTTTAAAACACACAGTTCATAATCTCATCTTAGTTTAAACTGCAACCTGAGGATAAATGGTTCATGAATGGTAAAAAAACATGACAACTTTGGGAATGATTACATGATGTTTTGGATATGAAGTTCACCCCAATAGGCTGCGTATTTTATTTACAAATACATCATTATCTTATATGTGACACTTATCGAGCCACTTCTCGGAAGACATAGATACCTTTAATTGCATAATATATTCTGTGTATATGAGAACATACAGAGAAGGTGCATTTTCATTATTGCAGTAAAGTAAGGCAAAATGTTTCACTCATGTATTCATGGGCGGAGTTTCGGGGGGGCCTGGGGGGCCGGGCCCCCCCAAAAAATTCAAAACCAACAAAGTTTAGGAGCTAAATAATTATTCATTCAGGTTTATAGCTCAAAGATTTATCTCACTTTAACTTAGGCCTATCAAAAAAATAACACTATTTTTACATTTTCTACCTATGTTCATGTATGATACTGAAAAGTAAATTAAACAATAGTAGATTATCGTAAATTAGACACTGTTTGCGGGAACTACTAAGTAGGGATATTTCGTAGGTCGCCAAGGGAAAATATATCCTTAGGCCCTACAGTTGGTAAAACTGACTGTCAGACTCAGGTGGGTAGGTGCCCGCTACGACGCATATATTTATCTTAAAAATAGCTTTATATATATCTTTACACTTTGAATTAGTAAAGATGTCAAATTAACATGATTTGCCATTATTGAAAATTTTCTATACATCCATATGTCACTAGACTTTTTATGCATCCGTAGGCTACAATCGGCAGAGTTTAACATCACTGTCACAATACACCGTAGATACTCAGCATGAATGATAAGTGTTCGGCCTAGAAGATTAGCGGTCATTAGTGCCGCAGAGCTTCATAATATGGTTAATTGGGTGAAAATATACAAAATAGTTCAAATAAAAAAGGTATATCTTGAAATATTTATCTAGATATCCACCATTTTTGTTGTAACTTCTTGGAATGGACCTTTCATCAATGCCTATTTTTTCCTATATTTTTAAAATGGCGAACATTTTAAATTTTTAAACCCAAATATATTAAACCGGTAAATTTTATATAAAATATACATGGGACAAAAAAGTTTTAACATTTAATTATCTAACCAGTAACCAATGATATCAAGTTCCTAAGGATCTGACGATAAATAACGGAGTTATTGTGATTTTTTAGCCAAGATACTTTGCTTTTGTATTATATTTAATTCGAATTATAGTTATTTTAATACAAAAATCACAATAACTCCATTATATGTTTTCAGATCCTTACGACCTTGGTAGGGCCTATAACTGGTTGAATAATTAAATGTTAGAACTTTTTTGTCTTTAGTAACATTTTATAACCTATACAGTACACTCTCGTTTATCGGAACTAATGTGGGGGACGGCCGGTTCGGATGTCAAAAAATTCCGATGAAGCAGAGTGCGTCATGAGTCATCATTTCCGCCCGTACGGTGACCTATCGTGATTGTATTCACTCTTGTTTTTAAGATAACACAAGAGATTTTATGAAAATAAGGCACTCAAACTTTGAACATGGTAACAATGAACCTATAGGAATAAAAACAACGCTGGAAATAAAGATCCAAAACTGTTATTCTCATATTCCATATTCATATTCCACTCATATTCCAGCAGTAAACTGACTTCCACGTAACACAGGTGCAGTCGCGACGCGAGACAGACTGAATGACAGTTTGGGAAGCGGTCGAAACGGATGTTCACTTCCTGCCCCCTTCCTCTTTCTATTTTTGTGCGAATACTCCACGGCCTCGTAAATTACGTCGATGTGTACAGATTATGGAAAACGCCTGATGATGTTTGATGCAAAATGTGATACTCCACTGTTGTGCGGATAGAACGAGTAGAAATTGAAGGCGCTAAAACGGAAAAATTAGTTATTTTGTAAGAAAAAAAATTAATGATATCCAGATTTTCAGTTCTGATGAAGCGGAGTTCCGATGTCGCCGAGTCCGATGAACGAGAGTGTACTGTACCAGTTTTAAGATATTTGAGATTATACTTTTTAAATGATTGCTACTTAAAAAATACACATAGTAAAACAAAATGTATTTTTTATGTAAACTGGTTATTAAGTGGAAAAACACTATGGCGTATATCTAGGTAAATATGCATTTTAGGATATACCTTTATATAAACTTTTTTGCTTATTTTGACCCAATTGCATATTGTGAAGTTTAGTGACGTACTTTAAAGGCCTCCTGTATATGATTTTTTAAAATAAAAATGTCGTGCATCTACTACATGGACAATCCTTTATTTATAAAATCATTAAAACCGTTCAAAAAGGTAACCACTTATTGGGAGTCTATAGACTACGGGAGCGCCAGTGCATTTCCCTATTCCTGGGTTTCATAAAAACTGACTGAGTTTCATGACTTTATTCATATCCCCAAAATACTTGTATCTTGTATCAGACTGTGCTATCCACCATAAGTGTTTTCTTCGAACTTCGAACTCAGCCTGAATGTAGAGGATATTGGTAAATGTCCTTTTACCTGACTCCTGCTCATCACTGACCCCCGTTGGCCCCCCCAGCAATCAGAGGTAAACTCCGCCCATGCATGTATTACAGGCAACAGATTAGAGAATCATCTGACTTATTTACTTATAATAATAAAGTAATAAAACAATAGAGATTCTAATGTGATTGCAGGGCCCGTTCTCTTGCCTATCGTCTGCTCGGATGGGTATTGCGTGGGGTGTGCTGGGAGCGGCAGAGTTCTGCCTGGCCACCGCGCGTCAGTACACGCTGGACCGAGTACAGTTCGCGCGGCCGCTCGCTGCCACCCAGCTGATTCAGAAGAAGCTAGCGGACATGCTCACTGAGATCACGCTGGCCCTGCAAGCATGTTTGCGCCTCAGCCGGCTCGCCGAACAAGGCCTGTAAGTCACCATACCCCCTCCACCTGACACCCACTTTGCTCTAAATGCCAACACCATTTATTTTTTTTTAATTTTATTATCATACGTAATTTTTTTAACCCTAAATTCCCGAAAACCACCACTGCGGGCAGCATCCCAATTGACGGAGACAAACTTTTCCATCCATACTGACTGGACTTCCTCCTTAGACTCTTTCCAAGGTCGGAATCACTTTTTAATTGCTGACCTGACCTTGGCAGCAAGTGGTATGGATCTTTCTTGGAAGCAGTGGACTGTTCTCAATCGATTCCACACTGGAATGGGAAGATGGAATTAATGGAAATACAAATTGCGGCTCTTCTCTTGCGGCTGTGGAGCGGAGTTCCAGACTACGACTCACATAGTCACTGAGTGCCCAATGAGTGCTTTCCCCGAAGAGTTGATGGGTCTGCATTGTGCAAGTGAAGCTGGGCTGCAGTGGCTTAGCGCCCTGGATTTAGCTTTATAAAGAGAGATCATAAATGTTTGTCTTAGTTTAGTTTTAAATGTATTGATGCATTTGCTATGCACTGCAGAGTATCGTTTATATTTCTCAGAAGTTGGTGGCTGGCTATGAAAGCCATACGATATACATATACATACAACCCTAAATTGATTAAAAACAGAAAATAAGGCAAATTTGATAAATATCTTGTTTAAAATTTAAAGCCTAACCATTAGCCCTGCCAAACCAGAAATAAAACCACTTTAAGTAGCAAATCATAATTCTTTATCAAATCATGTGAACTCAAAGTCAGGATAGCCAGGGTTGCTAAATTTTGCGTGGTTTTCTACCATATGTATAGTTTTAGGGTAGAAAATGAGTTATACGATAATGAAGGCTAAAACTCCATAAGCACTCAAAAGGCATCAACAATGAAAAGATGCAAAATTTTTCTGTCAATAATTGAAGTCAAAACCAAAAAAACTTAATCTGCTTGAAACCTGATGAATTTAGTTATTTATATGTTCTAAATTATTTAGTATTTATATGTAGTTATTTATGTAATCTAAATAATAATAGGGAATGATTCACCAATGTAGACTAATTAGTTTGAGGCGTAATTCATCTGATTTCTCTGGTTTACCACCCTGAAGGTTATCTTTAATGGAATTTTTCTGTTAATTCTATGTTTTTAGGAATTTAAAAATAGTATAAGTTTTGAAAACAACTGTATTAATAAAACAATTATTTTATAGAATCAATTTGTAAACTAGAGGCGCTTGAAGTAATGACCTATTGTATTGTGACCTTTACCTACAGTGTAGTGCGGCGGTTTGAACACATCTAGTCTAGTCACTTAAATAAATATATCTGAAGTAATACAACCTAACTTAACCGGGCATTGTTACAGAATTTATTGGTATTTTTTGTGGGAAAAGTCGGTTACAGAATATTACCCAAGAGTTAATTAAATAAAAAATAAAAACTTAGTCACATGTAGTACACATTTTGATGCCACTATAAGCCTTTTTTATCAACTGTAATTTCCAAACCATTGTTAATATGTATTTATTTGGGATTGTGGTCTGTCACCTAAAAACTAACTTCTTAAACTCTCTGCTGTAATGTATCCATACATAATGTATCAGAAACTTTTTTTCTGATAAATAGACACTGTTTGTTTATCCAAACATTTTGTCAGTGAAACCATAACTTTTGTAAAGAAAATTTGTGTTAAGAAGATAATAACTGAAAAATGCTGTTGTTAACAGATTGATGATAGTAGGCCTAAACGGACTACTGATTCTAATGTCTTGTTACAGTTCCACCCCAGAACAGGTGTCAATGATGAAACGCAACTCATGTGGAAAAGCCCTGGACATAGCGAGGACAGCCAGGGATTTGCTCGGGGGCAACGGCATTTGTGACGAGTATCACATCATTCGGCATGTCATGAACTTGGAGGCCGTCAACACTTACGAAGGTAATATCAAACAAATAATGTTCTTACTCCTTAAACTTAGACCATTTTATAAAGTTAACGTTAAGTTCTGTGCTTGTATATTTATTATGTGAATATAATTGCAAAGGCAGTAAATTGTTAATTTTGGGCAATTAAGTAAAAATAGTTTAACATTTTTAGCTTTTTGTGATTCAACCAAATTAACACAGCAGGGTACTTATTGGTTAAAAGGAGGCCACTAGTTCAAAGATTAACCCCCTTAGCGGGCGCACACAGAGTTTTTCCCCGCACGTGTAGCGGGGAAATATGTTTGTTCAAATGAACATTTATAATATGTGTCGGCAGTCGTGTCCGTCATAGTACTTGCCTTATTCCACGAATTCCCTTAAGCTATTTATACCCCTCACCCTCCTCTTATTTCCCTGTTATTTGCCATTCAGTGATGCGGTGTCAGTTTGTAGAGTTTTTGCTCAGTGTGGAGTTTATTTCCTCGTGAACCTTTCTGTGATTTAGGCTATTGTATGTTTGTATACTTATATTTTAAAAGTATGATTTAATTCATATTATCATTAAATATATTTCTTTTGCATTGATATATAATTTTATTAATGCGGAGCAAAACTCCGCATGCGCCCTCTCCCGTAACACAATGATGCCTATTTCGTACTACAAAATCACTTACTATGTTAAATTAAAATATTAATACTATTAAGTTAAAGTTAAACAGCCAATAGTATGAACATGTGATTCCTGATGAAGTTCGTCAACATTTAAATACAAAATTTCACTGTAAAAGAGCGTAAAATGAGTTAAATTGTGCAATTTATTACTGCGGAGTAAAACTTCTCATGAGCCCTCTGTCGTCTTTCAGGTGAAGCGCCCGCTCGAGGTTTAAAAAAGAGTAAATCTCTTTAATAATAGTAACACACTTGGGTTGATCTCTGTATAACAAAATGTTCTTTTTTCCGGTTCAGTCGTCTACTACATAAACTCTGCTAGGGAGCTGTCCAAGTGATTAAATTAGGTTGTTTTTAAAAATTGTTAAAAGAGGTTGGCAGGCCTCTTTTTGCCTTGCCCTACTATGCCGAGCCCACATAGGCTAATGATCTGCGGGTGGATCGTATTAGATAAAGTAAGGGGGTGAGCTGTTACAGTACAGGTGATTGGTACTGATAAAAACTTCCTGGCAGGATACGGATTCAAACCCACGATATTGCTGCTATGGCTCCTAAGTCCGGCGTGCCAACCACTACGCCACCAACCCATGTGTTATTTAGGGTTGAGTAGAACATACTGTAACAACTCACCTCCTTACTTTATCTAATACGATCCACACGCAGATGAATAGCGTATGTGGGCTGGGCATAGAAGTACAAGGCAAAAAGTGGCCTGCCAACCTCTTTAAAAAAATAAACAACCTAACATGACAAAAATAACTCATGGACCTACATAACTGAGAGATAAGATAAACAATGAGGCCCACAGAGCACTGACCTTAACCACGACTAGACCTACTCAATAATGTAGAGCCGAAACATCCAATTTCCCATTATTAGCAATAAGAATCGTCTGGAAACTTGTTGCCTCTTGAGAAAATACAAAAAAATATAATTTCAATAAGTGTAGATGAATGGGTTTCTTCTAACCAACAAGTATGCACATCCGTCAAGGAAAATTGAACTCAGAGATTTGACTGTAAGTTATATGAACTCATTTTGAGGCAGATGTCAATTCCTCACTTTGATGACAGGAGTATTTGTCTTTCCCTAATCAAGCCCATTTGAAGCAGTCATGATTGGCAGTATCTTAAGTACACCATCCGCACCCTCTTGAATAAGATTGAGCAACTCCTAACATCATTAACATTGTTTGAAGTATTTTTTATTTATTTTTAATTGATAATTTTTTTCAGGAACACACGACATTCATGCTCTTGTATTAGGAAGAAGTATCACAGGGATTCCAGCGTTTGCAACAGTTCCATAGTTGATGCCTTCAGATAATATAGAATTATGTGATCGATAATGCCTTAACTGTATACAATAATAAAAGTTTATGTGATATGTACAGAGTAGACTCAAAAGTCAATTATTTTTTTTATGATTTTGTTGAGCTAGCATGTGAGCTAAATTTTTTTGTACAAATCCTCTGTTTTTTTAATAGTGGAGTTATATGTTGATGAACTTACAACCTTCCTGTGTTGCCAGCTTATTTATAATTATTTTACCATTGAACTGTGATTTTTTGTGGATGTGTGATAGCAAATGTTAGTCAATAGTCAATAGGTCAATACTCTTCATTCATTATTATAAAATAAGTACATACCCCAAACTTATTTTCACATTTCCCAATTTTTTTTTTAATTTAAATATTTTTTTAATGTTGAAAATATAAATTAAAAGTATTTTTTTATCAATTATTTAATGTTTATGTCTGGTTGCATGATATGTCAGCTATTAAAATTGGAAACTAAACTTTATGGGTCACTTGTGCCTACTCTTGTGTTTTTATGGATATATAATGGATATTGTGGTGCTTCCGTGTACAGTAAATTAAATGTTAAGAAATACAAATTCTACTACCTCAAGTTAACTCTGCCTATTTATTTACCTCGTCAGCAAATTTCCCCAACCTTATAGAGGAATTAGGGGCTATTCATATATTACACAACGTGTTTTTTTCATAATTTTTTACCCATCTCCCCCCACGTGACGCTGCGTAATGCAAGCCTAAATCCCACCCCCTCCCCCCCCCCTGTAATGTAACGCTGTCAGATATTTTCTTGAACAAGGTTGGTATTATGAAATATAAGTGAAATTTTCTCCAGAACTCAAGATATAGTTTCAAATTGTTTTTAAATCATGTTCTTAATGAAAATAAACATTTTAAGTACAAATTTAATAGTTTACCTGTTACCTCAGGTGTAGTCTCCCTGACCCTCTTCACAGGGCATGAGATCAGACATTTCCTTATCCTACGTGCTCTCCTTGCGGAGTTGTCAATGAAATTCGCTTAATGAAGGAAAGAAGGTTAGAAGGTTTGAACTGGGTTGTAATGGATAGTGATATAATTCAGAGAAGATAAAAAAGAATTTCATAAAACACTTTTTTATGAGATATTGTTTTAAATGAATTTTAAACTTGTCTGGTTTACATATTATTTCTTTAAAATTATCTGGCAGTTTTGTAAAAAGTTTTAGCCCTACAAATTCAGGTTTTTCCTCATACATGTTTATTGAAAATCTTTGCTGATAAACCATATTACTAAAAGTAAAAGATCAAAATGGAAAGATAAAACCAACTCACACCATTTCACAATTATTTACCACTCGTCTGTTGTACTGTGATATTTATTTTTAACCAGAAGCGATTAAGTGGACTATCTTTGTCGTACTTATTTATTTTAACATAATCATGTAATTTATTTATCATCAACACATATAAACAACTGTACATTGACAGTTTGTTTGTTTTGATTGAACCTCAACATTTGACAAGTGAAAACAAATGATTAAGTATACTACGAACAAAAGAAGTTCAATGTCCAAGGTAGTACACCTAATATTAACCGCTTCTAGTTAAAAAAAAATTAACTGTACCGGGGCCTACGACTGTACGCATAACAATTTTGTTTGTTTTGTTGGTAAGATGAAACAAAGGACTCCTGACTGATAGCGAATGTTGCCGATCACCACCGACGTTTCCCAAAATCAGGAACCTGCATAATATAACTTTATGACGAAGGCATTTATTTGAAAAATATACTTCGTCTACGATTGTTGGATTTTCTTAGTCTTTATACTTACATGGCACAATAAATAAACAATACAAAATTCAACTGATATTAAAACTATACCAAAAAGATTGTATTTTAAATCATTTTGGAGGTTCGGAAAAACTGATCTTTTGGTGCGTTACCGTAACGATCTTGAAAACCCCCTCCCCCCCTTGTAACGCTAAGCCGAACCCCTCTCTCCCCCCTTGAGCGTTACGTAATATGTGATTGGCCCCTTACCGCATTTTGTATATGTATACAGAAAAGTGTCATCATAAACCAATAAGTTAAAAAAAAAAACAATTATAAAATGTTTTTTATAATATAGAAATACAAAGAAAATAAGAGAAACACAGATAACTTTTCTTATCAGATTGTAGTTTGTATTACCTGTCAGTTTACCATAAATTTTGTTGATGAAAGGTTGAGTGTAATGTTTTTGAGATCCCTTACACCAATCAGGAGACTTTTAGCTTATGTTGTCAGGAGATAGTTTTCTGAACTACCCAACTAGCGTGGATTTGTATGGAGAACGACTAAAAATTCACAAAGTTTTAAAGAAATTTATTGGTTTATAATGAAAATTGTTGTTAAAAAAATAGAGAATGAGGCGATTCCTCTAAAGAAAACTGATACATACTACAGTACCTAAATTAGTGGTCAATATTGCAAAAAGAAACTGTTTTTCAAGTGCAGTTTTTAAATTGGAGTGATAAAGCGAAACCTTAAATCCAAAAATTCAAAAATTATTTGTTTTTCAAAGACCTATTCAATTATGTGCAATACACAACATACTTTGGGTTTTTGGCATTTTAAGCTCACCATTCTTCCAAAATGTAATAAATTTTCAAAATGTGAAAATTTTGGGGTAGAGGAAGATTTTTTTATAGTCCATCATAGTTTAATATCTCCCAACAAATTTGTGACCCTGGACTTACATAATAGATGGTTGCAATTATATTAACTTGGAAGCAGTGGACTGTTCTCAATCGTTTGGGAAGATGTAATTATTGGAAAAATACAAATGGGGAATGACAGAAGACCAGTCATGCGGCTGTGGAGCGGAGTTCCAGACTATGACTCACATAGCCACTGAGTGCCCATTGAGTGCTTTCCCCAAAGGGTTGATAGCTCTGTATTGTGCAAGTGAAGCTGGGTTGCAATGGCTTAGCGCCCTTTGTTTAGCTTTATAAAGAGAGATCATAAATGTTTGTCTCAGTTTAGTTTTAAATGTATTGACGCAGGTGCTACGCACTGCAGAGTATCTTTTATATTTCTCAGAAGTTTGTATATATATATATATAATTAAACTAACTGTAAAAACAAAAACCTTAAATTTTTACTTTTCGGATCACCTGTATGTAAACATCAAGATAACTTCAAACTTTTTAACTTTCAAAATGATCAGTGAAACAATACATTTCAAATGAGTTATCACTTGATCCACCTTTACATTAGAAAAGTTCCCAAGAAAAACTCCCCCCCCTCACAAATACCCTTTTGTGGCATCTTTGCGAATGATAACAAATTGTTTAGGGTTAACTAGTGGCATTTAAGTTGTAACAAACGATCTAGCTCATTCTGTTTAGCTGCCAGACATTGTGTCCGGATGGTCTGCCTCACCCTGTGTATAACCTACAATAAAAAGTACATTTTCACCACTCAGCACAATATTTAAGATATTTCATCAGCTAATTTGGACATTTTATCTATTACATATTTAATGTAGGTTGCCAGATAAAGGTTTTCAATTGGTTTGAAAAAATACATTTAAATATTTGAAGAAGGATGTTATAGTTTTTTTTTTTTTTTTTTTTTTTTTTTTTTTTAATCCTGATTTTATATTTTTATTTTGGGTATATCTGACATTTTTTTTACGTTTTGACGGGGAACGGTCCAAACTCCAGTCTTGTTTCTATCTAACATTGACCAGTTGTTAGAAAGCATTAATTAATAAATAGCCCAATGAAAAATGGCAACTGGGTCCGGAATCAAACCTAAAGCTACTAACTTTTCTCAGGATCGAACCGGCAACCTTTGGATTTAAAGGTGAGCACTATAACCACTCAGCTACACAGCCAGTTTTTGTTGTTGTTTCTGGTTCAAAATCAATAAAAAGGCTACAATGGCAGACATGAATCTTTCCTAAGAGGGCGTAAAGCAGATGGTCAAAGCAAGATGGTTAAGAGGTCTTTTACATGAAGCATATAATGTGTTAATAATATTACAATGAAAGTACTGGTAACATCTATTTATTTACATAAACATTCTCCTATAAACACATATATAACAATTTTATTAGTATATACATAGATTTTAAGAAATACAGATGTAACAAGGTCACTTACAGAAACAGCAAACATTTATGTTGTGTACAGAAACAATGATATAATCAGCTCTTTATTTTATTTACAAAACAGTTATTCAAAACAGTGTTAAATGATCAAACACTCTTGGTTGTCTTGTGCTGTGTAATTTTTCACATTTTTATATCTCCCATAAAATATAAATAAAATAAACAAAAATAGAACGTTTGTGATGCATTGTTTTTACACTAAGTCAATCATTTTTCATATCTTTTTCCGATTTTATTCATTTTTCTAAAAAAAGATAAACTAAAACAGGACTCATTCTCACAGACAGGCACTAAGCCTTTGTGAGAATTAATTTCATGTATCATATTTAGCTTATTAAGAAATTATACTTTAGAACTGTTACACATTGCTTGTATAAAATTTTATTATGAACAACATGAAATAAGGATGTTTTGATTTAATTTGATAACATATTATGAAATTCTTATCGCAGAAGGATTTAAATGTGGCGGATAACAACTAGGTTCTGAATATGAATTTCTACTTTATATGATATTTTTTTATTCTAGATATGTTTTTATATAAATCTTATCTTTTACTTTGGTATGTTTTCCTGTGGAGAATATTCAAACATAAATCCCTAAAATGTATTGGATTATTCTAATAGGTGTTTGGTTCACAAAGGTATTTAAAAATTAACATTATAGTGGAAGCTCTCTTAACCGACCTCAGATCAACCGCCCGCCGGATTAACCGCAAGTTTTCCAAAACTTCTGCCGTGCGAGTCGATGTTCCGATAATGATCTATAAATAACTTTAGTTTTAACTGGTCGATGATACGTTTCTGTAGCAAGTCAAATTCAGACAGTTGCTCAATATGTCTAGCAGGCAGTTTTTATGTATTATTTAAAAACTTTTTATACCATGACTGACTGTTTACTTTATTAAATAACTGATTGTGTTAGGAACAATTGATTGCTTTGCAACAATTTTTAGCATTTTTACTTGTTTTATTGATTTTAACACATGTTTCTGGTATTATTTGGTTAAACCGATCTTTTTCTTTATCTGACAATAGTCCAGCTTCGTAGGGGTCGGTTAAGAGAGCTTCTACATATATAATGCACAACGTAATGTAAAAAACCATAATAATCTTTTGATTTAATTAAGTAAAAAGATACACAGATTTTTAATTTGTTTTTTGTATGTTACATTGCAGTTAATTATATTCCAATATTACTTTTTCAGACAATGCATCTTAAAGTCTCGTCTTTAGAATGCTTTGGTGAAATCGGTAAGAACCAAATGGCAGCTCTCAATGTTCGAACTCAATGTTTCGCAGCTCAGATTCAGAAATCGTTCATCTTTTTAGGATCTACTAATATTCATATAAAACACTCTCATTGGAACAAAATAAGGGACTTTATTTGAAACACCAATGCACTTTGTGGTGTGTATTTTAAAGTGAGTATGACCGAAGGGGTGAGTGTGATGACTGTGATGGATCAGATGAGCTGTAGCTTTGTTACTGACAAATATCAGCTGCTTCATTTGTCGGGGTCATTAATTAATAGCCCAATGACAAAAGGCTGCTGGGTCCAGTATCGAACGATCAAAAAGCACTAACTTTTCTCAGGATCGAACCGGCAACCTTCAGATTCAAAGGCGAGCTCTTTAACCACTCATATATCTCCTAATATTTCCATAATATTTCTTATGGAGGGAAAAAATGCAATACATTTTTTTCATTTGGATGTATTTTGATGATCTAGGCATAATATAAAATTAATAATAAAATGGTATAAATAACAACATGATCGTATAAATTATAACAATAACTATAGACAATAATAGACAATAGACAAATTCTTTATTAACATAACATAGAGAAATGCAATGGCGTCAATTTTACATAGTTTTTTTTCTTCATTAGGCCAGTCCAGGTTCTTCATTCTTCCTCCAGTCCAGGAATTCATCGATGGAGTAAAATGGTCGGTCGATGAGCCAGTTGGTCAGGGCTGTCTTCAATTTCTTCATGTTCAGCATCTTTAGATCTTCTGGTAGGAGGTTGAAGAGTTTTCTCCCCATGTATGATGGTTTCCTCTCGTATGATGCAGTGTGATGTAGAGGGAGGTGAAAGTTTGATGCATGACGGGTGTTGTATGTGTGTATATCATGGCCTCGTTGCAGCTGTTCGATTGTGGCATATAGTATGACTTCTTTTATGTATAGGCCAATGACTGTTAACACATTTGCAGTTCTGAAGGCATTTCTGCAGCTCTCCCTTGGGCCAAGGCCGACCATAATTCTGATTGCTCTTTTCTGAAGAAGCAGAATTTTATTAAGGTTCCCTGCTGTTGTGCCTCCCCAAACTGCAAGGCCGTATCGCAAGTGGGACTCGAACAATGCGTGGTAGGCAGTTTTTGTTGTAGCTTCGTCACTCACAAAGTTTACTCTTTTCAAAACATATAAGCAGGAGTTCAGTTTTTTGGAGAGTGTATCAATGTGATTGTTCCAGGATAGGGCATTGTCGATAGTCATTCCTAGAAATTTTGTCTGGCTTTCCATTGTCACTTCTGGCAGCTCTGGGACTTCTTCCTGTCTTCTCCCAAAAGCTAGTTGTTTGGTTTTTTCAGCGTTTACAACTAAGTCATTTTCATGACAGTATTGATACGCCTTATTTAGTGCAATGTAAGAGTTGATGGCCAAACTGTATAAATAACCATTAAAATAAAAATTTTCAACAACATAAGTAATATAAGTTATAATTATAATTGCTGATTGTAATAACCTAATATAAAATTTTCTCTCTAATTTATGATCCACTCTCATAAAGGAAAAAACATTTAATCGTTCCAGATAGCTGTATATTGAGTATTATGTAAAAATATAAATTGTAAAAATAGTATAAATAATAACCATGATTGAAAAATTACAATAGAAATTAAAATTATTAACATAACTTAATGTAAATTTTTAGGTTATAATTGTCGATTGTAACAACCTGATAATTTACTTAAGAGTTTGTGTAGCACAAATGTTCAGTGAGCGGGGCTGTCAGATGAGCTTGAGCGAGGAGAGGTTGAGCGTGTCGCCCTTGCACTTGCTGATGAGCCGCAGCAGTTGGAGCTTCTTGTCGTTGTGGTAGGAGCTCTCCAGCTCGTACAGCGTGCACAGGTTGAGCACGAGGCCGTCGTGCAGAGCTCGCACGGCGTTGCTGTGAATGGCTCCTGACAACACTCGGATGGCTTCCTTCAGGTGGCCCAAGTACAGCAGGCACACTGCACAGTTGTTTAGCACCTACACAAAACTTCCTTATTAGTCCTAGTTTACTAAACTAACAGAGCAAGAAGTTCGAACATTGAGACTGGTCGTTGCGATGGCTGTTTCATTAAACAGTGAGTCAGTCAGCGTTTCGCTTGGCAACAATCTTATCAGTGGGGCCTGCCAGACCCAGAGCTCAGATTCAGAGCTCTCCAGATTCCAGGAGAGCCGGGCCGCAACGTGGCAGGTGCAACAACGTCAGTCAGTGTCCACCACGGCCGGTGTGGCTACAGATCTCAGAGGCTCTGGGAGGAAGATGGTGATCAAATTTCAGGCCCCTCTTCAGGGGTGGCCGCACGATTTTATCGAGAGGAAAGGGGAGAATTCCCCAGGATGCCCAGCTTGGGAACCGTTCCTTGGGAACATCCCTGCTTGGCATAAACACCAAGCAGGGCTACCCCTCCCTGTAGTGGGGGGCTGTGCATGCCCTGCACAGCCACGAGGGGATGTTTTCAGATTAGCCTACTCAAGTATCAAAAGAGGAGGGAGCTGCGTCTGAGGTCTGGCAGGCCACACTGAAGGTTTTGTGCTCTTTGACTATGTGTAAACTGCATATGTGCTGGATAAAGATTTTGTTGCTAGGAAGCAGGGTGAAATATGATCATCTTAAAATAAAATAAATATTAAATTGAGAGCTTATCAAATAATTAGAAGATGGGATGATTAAAGTACAGGGTGAGGCAATGAAACAGCACAATTTTGAAAAATCACCAATAATGAATTTTAAAAAGATGGTTGTTTTAACATTAGTCTTAAGTAAATAAAAATAAATTTATGTTTTACCATAAAAACAAGATTTTTTTAATATGGCGTCATCAGGTAGCTTTTGGTTTTTTACATAACAGTTAATGGAGATATCCCTTTGCCGTCCACTCACCGCTCCTGAATTCTTTTTTTGTGGCTGTATCAAATGCCAGGAAAAAAGTCTAAACAAGGAAATAAGTTTTACAGGATGATACACCAGGAACAAAATAAGATCTGAAGGAACTAATTTAAAGAGAATACTAAAAGTGAAGAGCTACAGCTAAGTGTCAGCTGTGTGGTGTTCTTGTTTTTGGTTATATACATTTTCGGACTCTGATCCATGATCTTCAGTACTATCTTCAACGAAATTATGTTTATTTTCAACCTAATTCACTCCTTTTGATCTATAAAGTTCATCTGGACATATTTTCCAAGCCCCAAAGAAAAAAGTCGGGACCTGTCAAATCTGGTGCACAGGCTGCCATAAAATATCTCCATTTACTGCTATCAAAAAAATAAAAAAATAATATGCTACCTTAATAACAGTTTTTATGGTAAAACATTAATTTCCAATCATGTACTTAAGATTAATTTTAAAAGTACCATCCTTTGTTTGTAAATACATTATGGGTGATTTTTCGAAACCGTGCTGTTTCATTGCCTCACCCTTTTAATATCTTTACAATGATCTTGGTAATATTATTTAACACATTTCTTGAATGAATAGTTCAATAACCTTGGTTTATACCTTGGTTGACATTCCAGCCAATTAGTCGTTTTGATAGATAAACATGAGCTACATTTGACAGTAGAGTCCCGCTCATCCATACTAATTGGGACCGAACTGTGTTTGGTTTAGAGTATTTTCAGAATTGGCGAATTTTATAAATTAAACAAGATATCGACTAGTTTAATCCTGCTGTTAACTCGATCATTTCGTATATGGTGTTGATACTCAATAATCGGACCGTATATGCTAGTCACAAAATTGTGTTAAAGGGTGGAAAATAACGATCGAACAATGTTATAAAGCTTCCAATGAAATCGGCTCGTAGAAAATTGGCTGCAACAGCAGAAAATCACGTTTGATGATGGTAAATATTAACAACCAGAATTTTCTCCATTCTTAAGTCAAGAAAAATCTGTATTTTCCTGATATGTTAGAGAGTATTTGGAATAGGTGGATTTTCAATATAGCAGGGTTCGGGATAATGGGACTCTAATGTCTTATGTAAGACATAGGTTTGATTTTCAGAATGAGGAATGCTTCTCATGTGTCCAATGATTTTTTAATGAATATCATACTCTCCTTATCTCTTTATTTGAAATATTTAAGTAATAAATCATTATCTTTTCAATAGCATAGTTCAGAATAAAGTGTAATTTACTACCATGAAATTTGAAGGATTGATAAAAGATGCTTTTTCAAAAAATTTGTATCCTTCTTGAAAGTTGTTCTGTGCCACCGCAAGCAATCCTTGGTCCACCAAATCTTGAAAGTCCTGACCACTGTTGCTCAAAGTTCCTCTGAAACAATGAAAATTGCATCACAAAAATGTAAATTCACAGAGTTTTGACTTAGAGGGGGGGGGGGGGGAAGATTTTGTTTTACAGTCGAAGGAGGTCTCACATACTAATTAGAAAGGTTTTACTAATGTAATTTTTTCTTATTACTTCTTACAATGTAAATGAGATAAGAAACAGTTGTCTCATCCAATAACAGCAATTCATTTACTATAATAAGTACAAAATACTAACAATTTTAGTATTTATTTTAGGTGTTAATACAAGTAAACTACACTTTTTACTACTGAGATGTAACATTTGTAACTATTCAATCAATTGAGAGCCTTGATGCAATTAATCATGCATCTAATGACTCTGCAACACTTCTAGATGAAATGTAACTAAAGAATATTGTCCAAGTCAATCGACTGAACGCTGCCTCTCCAACCTCACCCTGTCTTCACCAGATAAAAACAGAACTTACTTCCCTTCGAACAGCTGCGTACAAGATAATTGTATTTAACAGTTTACCATCGCTGTGCAAGTGATCTCCGTTCAAACGAAAATATCTCTAAAACTATTTAAACAAATGAAGCTTATACAGTACACCAATTTTTATCTGGATATGTCACATTAACATTCTTTTGTCCGGACTGATAGTTTTCAAGATTATAATCTGGAGTTTTGTTTTTATTTCTTGTAACAACCAAAAATAAAGTTTTGCTTTCTAGTGCCTTTCTCTCTTACTAGAACAAATTGTTTGTACAATTGTTTAAATT
Organism: Neoaliturus tenellus; assembly: GCA_030545055.2. Classification (NCBI taxonomy): domain Eukaryota; kingdom Metazoa; phylum Arthropoda; class Insecta; order Hemiptera; family Cicadellidae; genus Neoaliturus; species Neoaliturus tenellus. Next base: position 38,316,038 of record CM061535.1, read on the forward strand.
TGACAGTCTACTAATTATTTCAGCAAATCTATTGTATTAATTCGTAAACACTGTATCAATCTATGTAGCCAAAATTGATTGTGGCAACAGCGGACATGACAACACAGCTGACTCCCCTTAATTCTGATCTTCCAGAATCTGATTTGGCCACATTAGTCTGCATGAATGAGTTAGCTGCAATCAGTGCAATCCTTCACAAACATTGAATTGTTAATGAATCGGGATAGTTACACTGTGTGCAGACACGCTCTTGCAGTGGAGAAGCACTTGTCGGCCCCCTGGACGTCACCAAGCTGTAGGTATATCCGGCCCAGCGTCGAGTACAGCACTCGCTTGCTTGCAGCACTACTCTCATTCTTCATTATCACATTGATAAGCTCTGTCATCAAACAGAAGTCCTGAAACACAAATTGTAAAAATCTGATTTTTAAGTACTTTATCCTGTCATCCTTATAAACAATTTCAAAGTATATCCTGATACCATATGTCAAAATAAAGCCTCATTATTAATTGTAAATGAAATTATTGGTCATTATTATTCATATTTTTAAGAATACTAATTCTCTTTCATGACTGATGTATTACTGTACAAAGTTGCTGAAAAATTGTGGCAGAGCTAGTAAATAACAAGAGTGATTTTTTTCAAAACTTTATCATCTCTATACACCAATAAAAAGATATCTGACAAAAATATCACTAGTAAATTTTTACAACCATGTAGCAAAGAGAAATTTACCTTCATTTCTAAAGCTATGTTGACGATAGCTATAAGGACCCGGTTTTCCCTGGCTTTCCACAATTTCTTGGACTCTGCTCGATCGGATGGGCTTAGCTCCAGATGACTACCGTCCTCACTTCTATCACTGTCTAGGTTATGTTGGATCTGAAAAATGACATATAATTAAATTATTGCAGTGTCTAGGACTGCTTCACCATTGTGTTTGCGCTAAGGAGATGCGATAGGGTGATGTTTTGCTAAGTCTCTGATCACAAAGGGATTGTTGGAATGAGGCTTCTGACACCCAAGCCATTGCAACTTCTAACTCAGAGTCAATAGTCCCCAATCTTTCTGTGGTTTTTCTTGTAAGTATGAGTGTCAAACAGTAAAACGGGCGTGGTAGGGACCTCCGTGAGACTTGAGCCAGACTTCCACTTTCACACACCATCTCAACAGGTTGCCTCCGATATTCTGCTGCTAGAGTAGAGGTACCTCAGACAAGTAACGGAGACTGTTCCTTGACCTGTGGCGCATGGGACTCCTTGAGAGGGGTGTGAGATGCAGCAATTTTTATTTTATTCTATGTGTCAATGCGAATCAAAGAATTTCCATTTAATTTATGGGATTTTTTAGAATCTGCCATGAAATATTATTTATTTTTCATTAATAGGCCTAATATACTTAACAGCATAAAGTTCATTTGAGTAAAATGTTTAAAGTATACATTAACTTTTTTAATTGTTGTTTTTTAATGCTTTGTTTGCTTGTATTGTTATTTCTTTATATAGAATACCATTGGATTCCAACTTTTCAGACTTTGTGTTTATTGAGCAGAGGCTGATGTGGAATATGCTGTAATTTTAAAAAGGCAAACAACTGAATTCTTAATCTGGTAGGTAATACCAACAAAAAAAGTATAAGTCATAAATTCCCACCGGGGGGGGGGGTTTCATATTGGCGGCTCATGGTCTATTAGATTAAAGTCACTTTTTGAAGTATTAAAAAAAGAGAAGAAGACAATATATATATATATATAGCAGCCAACTTTAAAAATGATTTGTTAATAACGAATAATCCCAAGAAGACCGGCAGGAAACACCCCCAGCACATTTTAAATGAGAAATCCTCCTTTGAATCGGATATATTGTATGAAACTGCTATTAACATCTAACGACTGATATTAAGGTACAAAGCAGCTGATAAAAAAAAGGGAGAGGAGGGGAGGGGAAGCACATCCACACACCGTTGTTAGTCCGGACCCACACCCCGTATTCGCTACACCGTGATATTTTAATTAACTGTTTTGGCCATGTTTAGCGCATGTTTGTTGTTTTGTGTTCGTTCTCGTTCATGTTCCATATATGTGTTTTTAAACTATTTGACAACCTCTTTGGAGTGAAGATTTCACGTTTTTAGGCTTGATATTGACACCTCACTGAGTGTCATCATAACCGGTCGCCACTGCAGCGACGTATGGATTGCGGACAAAAATGAAGGTATTGTAACCTCTTGTAGCAAATCCCAAGAAAGGAAAGAGTTTGTTGGGTTAATTGATACTTATGGCTTTTTAGCACGATTTTCTGATCCAACTAGGCTAAACGCAAACACTAAATCTTGTGTAGACAATATTTTGATTCACAAATACATAACAGTTGAAGAAACAACTTTAATCAACATAGATTTAGGAATATCTGACCACAGAGCACTGTTCACTTGTTTGAAAGATGATCATAGGAAGCATGTTCAACAAAATCAATTCTGTATAAAATATCGTTTTCAAATAATAATATTGCCACCTTATTTACTGAAATGGAAGGAGTCCAATGGAGTTTTCAAGGTGGCCTTCCATCTACATTCACAAATGTTTAACTTATATTAAATCCAATTATGAGTCTTTAATTACCAACCACATAAAAATAATTATAGTAGTACAAGGGCTATAGATGATTTTCTTTTACACAGATTGAAATTGACTGAGCGAACACAACTTTATTAGGGTATGAAATTTTTTAACAAACTTCAGCAACAAATGAAAGAGATGGAAAATAATGACAAATTTAAAGCAGCATTGAAGAATTTTTAATTAGTATTGCTTTTGCTTATTACAAAGTAGATGATAATTTTTAGGATATTTTGAAGTACGGTATATTTCTATGCTGTTATTTTAATATTTTTATATTATACAATCTTTTATTCTTTTCTAAAAAACATATTCTTATTAAAAATAATATAGCATAGTTGTAGAATATTTTCCATTTTGACAATGTCACTTATCTTTGTGTTTTGTATACACTGTTTAACCCTTCCCGGGCTAAATTAAATCACGGGCTGAGACGGAATTATTTTAAGCAAAAGTTCAAAACCTAATGTTGTAATTTTTTGTTATTAATTTGTTCCAAATAATTCATACGTTATAAAAACACAGTTTTCAGTGCTGAAATTATTTTTTTGCACATGTTATAAAGAAAATTAAATTTGAGAAGACGGATATATCCGTCTTTGGCCCGCAACAAAACTTAAGTAAACGTATATATCCGTCCGCCGCCCGGAACAACAATCAAGAAATATGAAGTCTACCAATAATTGTAAGTATTTTTGCGGGCGGACGACGTATATATCCGTCAATCTACCTCATTTCGTTATTTTATTTACTTCCAATCATAATATTGACCATTTGTTATTAAAAAAAACAGTAAAGAAAAAAAGGACAAAATAACTCAGTTTACATAAAGGTAATTATTTATTTTTGACAGAAATATTGCTAAAAAATTACAAATAACATCCAAACATTTACTTGGAAAAATTACAGAAAAAAATATTCATGAAATTACTGCTTAGAAAAACTTTACATTCAACAATTATAAAAAAGGGTGATTACGATTGACTGTTTGAATCAAGTCCTCAGTACTCATCTTGAGTGTGGTATACTTCAAAACAAACATCGGGGTGGAGATGAGGCTGCGAGACACATGTTTTGCAAAAGTAAACAGTCTCTTTTCGCAGTTTCTTCCGGAGACAAAATATTTATGAAATTACTGCTTAGAAAAACTTTACATTCAACAATTATCAAAAAGGGTGATTACGACTGATTGTTTGAATCAAGTCCTCAGTACTCATCTTGAGTGTGGTATACTTCAAAACAAACATCGGGGTGGAGATGAGGCTGCGAGACACATGTTTTGCAAAAGTAAACAGTCTCTTTTCGCAGTTTCTTCCGGAGACAAACACAGCACTTCCTGGAGCCTTTGGCCATCTTCCCCATGACGTGAAGTCTACCATCCAATCTCTGACATGCATTTTCCCTTGGACGACCAGGTCTGCGGCGTTCAAGACGAAAACGTGATTGCATATGTTCCCGAACCAAGTCTTCTACTACGCTCATTCTGAAATGTTTGTGGCTCATCGGTGGTCTCTCGTGCCCTTCTTGCATCTGTTTGTACAAGATGTATGAGTTCACAATAGCTGCATCCAAAAGCCAAAAAAAATTTTCCTGTACCACTTTGTACTTCGTCAAAGGAACTGATAATTTGAGATAAAGTGGTCACTGCGATCCACCCCACCCTTATGCTTTGTGTAGTCGGCAATGGCCTCTGGTTTGCTTACTAGGTCGACTCCCGGATATTTGGATGGCACATCTACCATGTGGTTTTTCTCTACCTGGTGCTTAGTGGAAAGAACTGTTACCACTCTTTTATGTTTCCAAAATACTACGGCTAAGTCACCATTTCGACGACCTTCAATCTCTCCAGGCTGTAAATTTCGGCTCAGTATAGGCATATTTGTCCTGGTTCCCAAAACTGTACCCGTTAGGTACATATTCATTTTCAACAGTTCTTGCACCAGTTGGGGGCTGTTGTAATACCGATCAATGTACACGTGTGTACCCGAAGGTGGATTTGATGGATCTTTGATGAGCGATTTACAAGGCTGTGTCACGGTTTTCGTTGTTTTTAGCAAATCTTCTTCTTCATCGGGGTTAAGGTCCTCGTTTTTACCATAGTAAGGATCGAAGTCATAAATGTAGCCATTTAGGGAATCTGAAATGACAAAGATTTTCATACCAAACTTAGTTGGTTTCATCGGATTGTACACTTTGAATACGATCTTGCCCTTAAAAGAAACTGTGCTTTCATCTACAGCAACAGACGAGCTAGGCGTGTAAAACGATTTGCACATTTTCTTCATGTGATCTACAACTGGCCTTATTTTCAGATCACGGTCAGAACTTACCTCATGGCTGAAATGCAGGCTCCAGAATAGAATAAAAAACCGGTCTCGGTTGAAAACATCGCTGAAAAAAGGCATCTTGTTTAAACACCTATTAGAAAAATAGTCTTTTAGGTCGGGCAAAGGATGCATTCCCATGTTTATTACAACTCCAATTAGAGCCTTTAGTTCAACTAAAGTGAACGGTTCCCATTTTTGGAATCTACTGTTTGGACTAAGAATTTCATCATCCCTCTTAGACACTCCATACAAATTACTTTCTGTACAAATTAGGTTCAGCAAAGTTTCATTGAAAAATAAGGAAAAATAATCAATGGGCTTTGTATCCTCATCAAAATTACTAGGAATATTTGGTCCAGCATCCTCATTTACAACAGGAAAATTACTTACTGGCCCAGGGTCGTTGTTCGAGACATGAAGCCACTGTCGATCATACTCAATGCGTTCTTTCTGTTTTTTTGTAAGTTTCTTAGCACCATCTCCCCTATCACCGTCCCCCACCTCTCCTCCATTTCTTCCTCTGCCCCTTCCTGCTCCTCTGACACGTAATCCACCTCTTCCATCAATACTGGTTCGACGACCTCCTCTGGTACGGACACCACCTCTGGTACGGACACCACCTCTTAGGCCTTCTCTGCAACCGCCTCGTCCCGTTCCTCTTCCTCTAACTGGTACAGTTTGCCTTTCTGTCTCTTGCTCTTCACTTATGTCGTTTACATTGACTAAATTCCCTTCCTGTTCATTATCACGATGGCTAATTACAAAATTGTTTTCAACTAGTTCATCAATTTCGTCCTGCTCACCGACAGCATTTTCGTCCCTCTCATCGACAACATTTTCGCCCTGCTCGCCAATAATCATCAGGTCATCATAAAAGTTATCATCCGTAATAAGGTCTATACCACTCAAATCCGGTTCCATGTCCACATCCCCTCCTAGGCTAACACTACGTAGAGATTGTTGGTCAGGTTCATCGCTCTCCATGCCGGAAGCACATTCCATATTATCGCCATTTTCATCGTCAAAAATAAAATCCCCCTCTGATACACTTCTATTGAGCATTTCTATTACATCTTCTTCGAAATTAGGGTCGTTTGGATTTGGCATTTTGAAGTAAAACGCATAAAACTAACATATAAAGTATTCAAAGTAAAACGTAAACACACACGCACGACAATGTCCATGGCAAACTGACAGTTTCGCACTATACACACCTGTTGTTTAGGCGGGGACGGCTGGAATAGTTGCGCAAAACCATAGTACCAACTGTAAAAACTAAATTACCCGCCCATAAGTCAATATTATGTTTATTATCATGTTTTATAAAACATATATTTTTCTGTATTCTTGGACGGATATATCCGTTTTTATCCCGGGAAAAAAAATTTCTTAAACGGATATATCCGTTTTCAGCCCGGAATAGAAATGAAGTTTAACGGATATATCCGTCAATAGCCCGAGAAGGGTGAAAAAGATGTATGAGACGATAAGAAATATTCTATTCTAAGAAAAAAAATTAAAAGAAAATCTGCACGACTGTTTAAAGGCAGAAGGTGAGCTTACCTTGCGGGTTATGGCGAGCACAGAGAAAAGCCTGCGCAGGGCCTCGGAGTGGCGGCCACACAGGCTTGGCAGTGTTGCCAACAGCAGACGCATCTGGAAGGGGATCATAGTGCCCAGCCGGCCGCCGTACAGCTCTGGGTAGAACTGGTAGTAGAGATCAGGGCGGTCGCAGTCCCACCAGACGGCGGCCTCCGTGTCAGCAATCGTCAGCTCCCGCAGCTTGACTAGCAGCGACAACCGCGTGAACCACAGCTGGAGCCGGCAGACAACCGTCAAGGTTTGATTTTATACTTGACTTTTCGTGTGTAAGATTCAATTAATGAGATAGCTATTTATTACAGCTTCATACACGGCATGAAACATTTCAGAGATTTAAAAACGTACATGTTTATTTTAGTGACAATTCAACGAATTTGTAAAACTTCTGATAATGATCGAGAAGAACTGAGAGTCAAGAAAGGAGAATAAAGATGGAACTTGTTGCTTAATAAAAATTTATTGCGTTTTTTACATTAACCTTAAAAAACTTATAAGGTTTAACAGTGGCAAAATATTTTTAAAAAGTAAGAAGCAATAAATAAATTCTATGTTATGAAACCGGCCTGAAATTGTTCCAAAAGTTGAAGAAAGTTCACAAGTTTAATAAGATAGCATGGGTAACAACATACTGAAACTAAGTTTTAAAAACAATTTTTCAGAATGCAATAGGGGCCTCAGGATATGTTAACTCTTTAACGTGTATTATTGTCCTAATAATAAGGGACTTCTCTAACCTGTATTGAATGGACGGTATGTTTGCTAGGCATCCCTGCCTTGCCAACACCTTGCCCATAGATGTTCAACAATCGACCAGTAAGGTTAACTGCCGCTCTGTAGAACTCTCCCTGAAATATGTATGGTTTAAGCTGATACAAATATAATGAAAAAAAAAAAAAACTGTGGTTAAAAATAACACAAAAACACATAACACGGTAGGTAACACATGGTGACAACATAAACATTTGAAAAAAAATTCGTTACATTAGGCATGCAAATCCGGTGACTACTCAGGATAGATAAAATGACCGCTTCATGGTGGCGAGAGGTAAGCGTAAGCCCCTCAGGGGGATCGGGGGTCGGCTCTCATTAGAGGGGCGGCGGACCTTTCCCCAAGAGCTGTGAGTCAGTTGCTTCGAGCAACTGCACTGTGATGGGTATCACAGCCTGCACGGGGTGCCACTGCCCTAGCTAAAGGCGGCGGATCTAGACTTGGCGGTCGATAAACAGCCCCAGAGTCGGGGAGCAGCGACTCTGGTATGGACCTGGGGCGGAGGTGAAGATCATCGGAACGGCTCAGAGTCCACTTCAGCAGCAGGCAGAGCGAGATGGTCGCAGTACGGCTGCTTCACTGCCAACCCAGATCTGGTATGTGTGCAGCGGTTCTGGGGATCTACTGACAAGAGGAGTGCAAGGAGCACGGAACGGCCGGCATACTGCTAACTTTGTTGTTTCAGACAACATGGCAGAACAGGAACAATTGGAGACTACCCCAGGTGGGTCAACGCCTCGGCGTGAATCCCACCCCTCCCTTGTGGAGGGCATGCCCGTGGATTCTGGGGAGGGCAACTCTTCTGCTGATGGTGTCACGAGACATTTTGGGGGGAGCATGTGGCTAAGAGAACGGAGGCTTCGGCCGGGAGTTCCCTCGCTGCGATCGCTCCTCCAAGTCACAGCTCTCTCGATGTGCTTGAGTCCGTCCCGGTCGGTGCACCCCCCTTGAGTTTCAGCATCGACAATCGTAACCTGGTTCTCCGAACTGAGGAGGCGGCAACGCATGACCTTGGTATGGAGATCCAGGACACTAATACATCTGTTGCAGAGACCGATGAAACACGAGACTCCACCCGGCCGAAACTGCGAAAAAGTGAAGCTTTCAAGCTGATGAAGGCCAGGAAGGAGGCAGACTGCACCTGGTTGCCAATTGACGAGTGGCGGAGGTCGAAAGGCCTTTCGAAACCTCCCAAGAAGCGCTCGAAAGGTAAACGAAAAAGGAACGAGGAGACTCCAAGCCCTGCACAAGACCAGCAGGGCTCTGGGATCTCTCCCCTTCGAAGAGATGCTAACTTGGTTGTTTCAGAACAGCAGAGGCAGCAGCAGGATCGACAGACCCCGAAGCGTCCCAGGAGATGGGATGCGAGGCCGGGGGAGTCAGGAACTGCAGCCACTGCGGACAACCAGTTGTCATTCAAGGACCAGCTCACCAGCTGGAAGATGGCAATTGCTCCCAATGATTATCCTGATTCCAGGTTCACTGAGGGGCAGATGAGGACTTTGCAGGAGAAGCTGTTCGAGAAGGTGATCACATCCACCACTCCGCAGCAGATCCTGAGGACGTATCTGGAGAAGGGTGCTCTTGTTATCATTTGTGGTAGCGAGGTCACCCGGGCCTGGCTTCTCGAAGTGGTTCCTGGTCTGGGTACGGTCGGGGAGGGGGGGCCTGGTGTCATTGTGGGGGATTACAAGGATCTCCTACGTGTCACTAAGGTTCTCCTTCGGACCGATTGGATTCTGGCCAAGAAGGACCCAAAAGAAATTCTTGACTGTGTTTGCAGGCAAAACCCCGGTGTCTCGACGGTGGATTGGCAAGTCATCAGCTGCAAGAGAGAGGAGGAGGGCCAGACTCTCGTGCTTGCGGTCGATGGTGGCTCGGCCAAGAAGCTGAAGGACCAGGACTGGAGGATTTTCCTGGGTCTGAATAGGGTGCAGCTCAGGGTTCTCTCTGGGGCTCCCCTTGATGATCCGGGTCCTCCAAGCCAACATCCAGCACAGTAAGGCTGCAACGGCGGTACTGTGTGAGACCATCTCCAGTGGTATGGTCGACTTTGCACTGATCCAGGAACCCTGGATCAGGAACAACATGATTTCAGGATTGGGGGCTCCTATGGGGCGGACCATTTCTGGTCATGTCAATAACCCCAGAACCTGCATTTGGGATCAAATAATGTGCCGGTTCTGGAATTCTGTTCCAGGGACGTCACCGTGGTCAGGACCACGTGCCAGTCGACCGGAAGACATCTGCTGTTGGCATCGGTCTACATGCCGATGGACATCACGCAACCCCCGCAGGAGGAAGTCCGGAGGCTGGTCGAGTATGCGACCGGTTCTAGCACCGACCTCTTGCTGGGGTGCGGCACCAACTCCCACAACACGGCATAGGGCTGCAGGAGGAATGATAATAAAGGTAACATTTTGTTAGATTATCTCGTCTCTAGTGGACTCATGATAGCTAATGTGGGGTCGGAACCGACTTTTGTCAGTCGAGTCGGACAATCGGTCATCGATCTCACATTGTACACAGAGGGGATGAGGACTGAGATTGCTGACTGGCATGTGTCTCAGGAGCCATCCCTCTCTGACCACAGACATATAAAATTCCTTATAGGCAACTTTTCACCTGAAAAGAACACGTTCAGAAGTCCCAAAAGGACGGACTGGGCGAAATTTAAGACTGTTCTGCAGGATAGAATAGAGGAGAGTGGCCCTCTGTACTCCTGCGTCAGAGACACAAATCAGCTAGACTTGGCCGCTGATTGCCTGGGTGGGGACATCGTGTCCTCATTTGAGGACTGCTGTCCACTGTCAGCGGGACGTCGGGGTAAGTCTGGGTGGTGGAACTCAGAACTTGGCAGCCTAAGGAAAAGGGTAAGGGCTTTATTCAAAAGGGCTAAGCTAAGTAAATGCTGGGACGCCTATCACAGATTGCTAACTCAGTACAACCTTGCAGTCAGGAGGGCCAAGAGGCTCTCTTGGGGAAGCAGCTTCTGCAGCGATCTTGAAGGTGTCTGCGAGACATCTAGGATATACAAGATCCTATCGAAGGATAAGTCATCTTGTCTTGGCTCCCTCGAGGGGCCTGGTGGGATCATGGTCCATAATCCCAGGGACGTGCTTGAGATCATGGCAAGCACACATTTTCCGGGGAGTATAATCACTCAGTCGACCGATGAGGTGAGTATGGGTGCACGGCGGGCCAACTTCACTCAATGGAGGGTCGCGGGCCGCATTGCAACTCACAGCCGGATTCGCTGGGCAGTCAATTCCCTCAGTCCCTTCAAGTCACCGGGACCTGACCAGGTGAGGCCCGTTTGTCTTCAGAAGGGAATAGAGATCCTTCTTCCAGTTCTGACGGCATTGTTCAGGGCAAGCTTGGCCCTCGGACACATTCCAGAAGCCTGGAGCAGCTCTCGGATAGTCTTCATTCCAAAACCTGGTAAGGCTAGGTACACGGATCCGAAGGCGTTCCGCCCAATCTCATTGTCTTCTTTTCTCCTGAAGACTCTGGAGAAGCTGGTGTCAAGGTATGTGGGGGATACCGCTCTTAAGGCCAACCCTCTCCATGAACACCAACATGCCTATTTACCAGGAAGATCATGCGAGTCTGCTCTGCATCAGCTGGTAAGTAGGATTGAAAAGTCGATAGAGTGTAAGGAGGTTGCACTTGGGGCCTTCCTTGACATTCAAGGCGCTTTCGATAACACTGAGACTCAGGCTGTCATTAACGCAGTCACAGCTCATGGTTTTCACGAGGTAACAAGGGGATGGATTGAAGCCCTCTTGAGAAAAAGGAATGTAATACTATCACTTCATAATGAGGAGATAGCGGTAAGAACGACTCGAAGCTGTCCCCAGGGTGGGGTCCTGTCCCCTCTTCTCTGGAACCTCGTGGTAGACGAACTCATCAGAACTCTCAATGGCAGTGGCGTGTACGCACAGAGATATGCTGATGACATAGTGGTTCTGGTGTCAGGTAAGTTCAACGACACAGTTGGGGATCTCATGAATGGGGCCCTGAGGTCTGTTGGACGCTGGTGCGAAGAGGTAGGTCTCTCAATCAATCCCTCAAAGATTGTGATGGTTCCCTTCACGAGGAGGAGGAACCTCAGAGGGATCGGCCCCTTAGTCCTGCAAGGAACAAATGTGGAATTGCAGAAACAGGTGAAGTATCTGGGGGTCACTCTGGACCAGACGCTTCATTGGGGACCACAACTCCAAAAGGTAATAGACCGAGGTAAGTGGTCACTCATTACATGTAGGCGATTGGTGGGGGGACTTGGGGAATTAAGCCAAAGCTTATGCACTGGCTTTATGTCTCTGTAGTCCGACCTGCCATCACCTATGGCTCGCTTGTGTGGTGGCCTAAGATGGACTCGGGATCGGCGGTGAGGGGATTGGCGGGAGTTCTAAGACTCGCCTGTCTTCTCATCACAGGAGCCCTGAGTTCCAGTCCGGGAGCTTCACTAGACTGTCTTCTCAACTTGCTGCCGATTGATCTTTTCGTCAAGACCACGGCAAGGAAAGCTGTTCACCGACTCAAATGTGAAAATCTTTGGATGGACACTGGAGAACACCGGGGTCACTCTCGGATCATTCTGTCGGTTCAGGGGGGCGGGCTACACACGCCCTCTGACCACATGTCAGTCAAATACACCTTCGGTAAGTCTTTCAGAGTCCTCCTACCAGCAAGAGAGGATTGGCTATCCGGGGGAAACCCTCTTCAACCCGCGGACCTGGAATGGTTCACTGACGGGTCCAAGGTAAGAGGAGGAACAGGAGCCGGAGTACATGGGGTGCAAGCGGGGGTAGGCATTAATATTCCTATGGGGATGCACCCAACAGTGTTCCAGGCGGAGGTTGTCGCAATAATGGAGTGCGCCAGATTGAACCTGGTGCAAGGCATCAGGGGCAGGAGCATCTCCATTTTTTCAGATAGCCAGGCAGCTCTAAGGGCTCTGGACTCTTATGAGTTCAGGTCAAAGATCGTCTGGGACTGCTTCACCATGGTATCTGCGTTGGGCAGATGCAACAGCGTGACGCTTTATTGGGTCCCTGGTCACACGGGGATCCCCGGGAATGAGGCTGCGGGTGCCCTGGCCAACGTAGCTTCGTCCTCAGCATTCACTGGCCCAGAGCCGTTCTGTGCTGTCTCTCGTAAGTATGCGTGTCAAGCGGTCACGTCATGGGCGAGGGAGGAGCATCGTAAGGTCTGGTCTAGAATACCACAACTGAGGGTAAGTAAGCTAACGCTTCACTCTCCATCTCAGAAAATTGCCTCTAATATTCTGCAGCTAGAAAGGAGGCAAATAAGGCAAGTAACAGGGCTCTTAACAGGACATTGTTCTTTGAGGAAGCACCTGAAGCGCATAGGTCTCTTCAATGGGGATCCGGTATGTAGGAAGTGTGGGCAGTCAGAAGAGACTGCAGATCACTTGCTGTTCGACTGCATGGAGCTGGAAGAGGCTAGAGAGAGGGCCCTCGGAGGACTGCGGAGGGGCTCTTTTCTTCCTCAAGAGGAGCTAGTCTGCAGGTTGCAAAAGTTCATCGGGTTCCTAGACTTGGATGAGCTCTGAAACACATACGGGGAGCGCAAAAAGCCCTTGCGGCTGACGCGCCTTGGGATTAGGTCCGCCCCATCGAATGAATGAATGACCGCTTCATAAAGCAATTTAACCCTGTATTATGGAGTTAATCTTTTTCAGACTTCTCTGTTTATTTAATTAACTTTTTAACTAGTCTGCAACTGCTGCTATTTTACCATATTGTTAATATAAACAGCTGATTTGTTTTCTCCCAAGGGCAAAAAAGAGTCAACTACTTTAGCCCTCCAACCGATATATCAAAAACAATTGTATTGCAGAAGTAAATGTATATGGAAAAATGATTTAAAGTAGTACCTGAGTTAACTCTCTCAAACCACGTTCATCTTGCGTAACATCATTGACAGTGAGGACTTTGCGGTGAGCTGCCTCTGCTTCTCCTAGTGTGTGCATTACGAGCTGACCGACGTTATCCACCTCAAAAAGTAAAAAAATTATGCTCTATTACCACCTAAGCTCTAAGGGTACGCTGAAAATAACATAATATTATGCATCGGTAGTAAATTTCATCAATTATTAGAGTTTGTAATTACAATTTCTAGCTAATTTTAAAACCAAAATTCCAAAAACCTGTTGAGAAATGAAGATACTTAAAACAAAATAAACCTATTATAAATTGGAAATTTAGGACTATTTTAGACTAATTAGTTAGATAAAGTCCAAGAACTGTTCATTATTGTAGGCTGAAAGCCAATTTTACAGTCAAGTGTTATCCAAGGTAGATCAAGGGCTCTTAATAGACCTGAGCACAAAAATGTCCAACGAGTGTGTAGAAACATTATAATTTGAAGGTACTGAACCCCTCATCTATTCTAACAGCTTTGAGCAGAAGTTGAAGTAAATTATCTAAACTACAATGGAATATTAGAAGATCACACAAACCTATGAGACCTATTTGTTCTAACTTGCAGATCTTAAAAGGGCGAGCTTGAGTAATTGATTGGGATCTCAAAAAATAAGATTGGAATGTACCTATATACTGGGGGTGGTGAAAGAAAAAAAAAAATGAGCCCTAGTATGAGTGATTTAGTTTATGAATCATTAAAAAAAAACTTTTTTTCAATGTTTTGGGTTCAAAACATTGGGTTTGCTAGTCTGGGATCCAGACAACAACCAAAATGTAAACAAGTTCACTGACAACTGTCTTGGAGAATGAAATAAAATTCACTGCAATGGATGGTGACAAACAGCTCTTTTGAACTGGGCAGGACACAAAAAGTTTTGGTTCAGATTAACTTACTTCCTTTTTCTTTATTTATATTGTTAAAATACACAAGTCACTCAAATAATTCACTATTTAACAAGAAACATTTCAAGTAATTCATGTATATAAATATTGTAAAATGAGATATAAGTAGCACCATAAGTTTAACTACATATTTGATTAGAAACAAAGTCCTGTACAATAATTATAAACTTAATTATGTTCTCTTATAAATTGGTAGGCATACAATCTTTTATGTTTAGTATTTCTAGTAAAATGTAGACTATGTATCTCGGACTCGGGGCCGGTCCGAGGGCTATGTGGCCCATGAGGCGACCATGAGCGACACCATGGGCGCCACCAGCCGTTTTCCAGAAAATTTTTTAACGTTGGCTAAATTACATTGTTTTGCCATCACAGGACTGATATTAGAAAATAAAATGTCTTGGTCCTGAATATTTAGCTTTTCCTGTATTATATTCAGAGCAGTAATATGTGGGCTTTTCCTGTAACTCAACAAGGCGTGCTGTCCGCGTATCAGCGTCTCTGTTGGTGAGCCGGCCCTAGATATATAGACTACCAGTGTAAGTGTACATGTGGAACCATGTTACATGGCCGAAAATACTGATCTAACATTACGACATCAACCAACTGTTAACAATGGTCGTAGGACCGCACAAAAGCGGCGACAACAGCGACGGGATTCTGACTAAAATGCGGGAAAAATTACATATAAACTGACAAATGGAAAACCAATGAGATGCTATATATTGCATGTAAACGAATGACCGTTTTGTCCGTATGATGTATTTTGAATAACTTGATATAATTTCAGTAGCGTCTGGTCCTGCTGGGACTAATGGATTTTAAGTGAAGATTAAGTAACTTATGTTACGCTTTAGAATTATGATGAGATTTATTTTAATGAAGTTATCAAAGAAAATGAATTTGTGGAAGGAAATAAATATTAACTTTTTATGAATCATCTTTTGCTTTAGATTTTGCTTTTGAATATCAAAACATACATGAGCTAAACATACATAGGTATTGAACTGAAAAACTCAAACTACCTGTATTTGGTTTCAATATTATTTCAATTGTGTTAACTTACATTAACTTCTCCACTGATCCCACACCTTCAGGATTCCATCAAAGTACCATACCTCAAACAACAATAGGCCTAGCTTTGTCTTCCAACCAAAAACTACAAAACTAGCATACTTAGTGTAACACTGGATAAAAATTTAATTTTGGCAAATATAAACGGCCCGCACTAAAGGTTTTTATAAAGGTTTTTTTAAAGTTTTTTTTAAAGGTATTTATTTAGTGTCCTCAATGTATTAGGGAGAATGTAAGAAATCACAGATGTCAACATAAACATAATGACCTATCATTCACTGTTTGCCTCAAACCTAATATTTTGTATTATAGACTGGCATCTGCAGATGAAATGCATCTTCAAAAAATCTTCCTACTCGAGAAAAACACTGTATGCATCATTGACTAAGCCCACTTCCAAGAGTACTGTTGATGACAAGTGTCTACCAAACATAGAATATTAATCTTTAAACCACCTGATTGGCCATTGCACCCCCAAAAAACCAAAAGCATGTGCATTCAAACAATTCAGGAACAAAACTCAAAAGAGGATAGGACTCCGAACCTATTCACAGGAGAGAGCCAAATCGAGAAATCAAAATCTGCAGACTTCTTAAGGCTGAGGCTAGACGATAGGTTTAATGGGACAAACAATTAAAAAAATTAAGAGGGTTCACTTGCTTGCCGGCTTTATATCCTTCTTAGGATGGCAGGCCTATGGCAGTCTCCCCTTGGCAAAATTTATTTATTTTGGCCTTTTGAGCAACACATTTTATATTAAATGATTCTCTGGGGGGGGGGGGGGGGCACCACGGGAAACCTTGACAATGTTTTCACGTTTCAAAAGAGAGCTGTCAAAACAGTGTTAGGCATGCAACCTCAATCGAGTTGCAGAAACATGTTCAAACAACTTGGCCTTTTGACAGTCCCCTCGCTCTTCATCCTAGAGTCTGTTTTCTACATAAAAGTGTAAAGGAATTTTGGGCAAAGTAATGTGTATCCATTGCTGCAACCTATACTTCTTTAATCTACTGATGGAACAAAAATGAGCTGTCCAATGCCTTGCCCCAAAGGACACAGATGGAATAACTAAGTAACAAGATATCCTGGAAACAATGACCACAATAAAACTCAAGCCATCCAAATCTAGACAAAACTGCCACAAATAGGTTTAATTCGGATCAGGGTGAACCGTCAACTTAAATTAAAGCAAACTAAAAAACCAGTAAGACACTCTTTCTCATGGAGTCAAACTGTTCAACTTGTTGCCTCATAACCACAAAAATATCACCGAAAACAAACAAATTCAGCAGCAACTCGCTCAAACAATATTTGATAAATAAATCTTATTAAAACATCAATGAATTTTTTGATTAGCACAATTGCTTAACAAACAAGCTTTAAACTCAGCTCACACTACACAACCACCCGCACAGTTACACACACATTTTCACAAAACTCCATTTCTGGGACTTAAGGCCCAGAATCTCTGATAACTCTTCAGTCTTAACGATTGTAAATAGAAGGACCGATGTAAAATTTTAGATGTATCTGATTTGCCAGTTATCTGATTTGCCTGCAGGCAGGAGTGCTTTTGACTCCGTAAACTATCAATAAAACACCTAAAAATTAATATTTTTCTGCATATTTAGAGCAAAACCAAAATAATTGTGTTTTTATAGTTGTTAAAAATTCAAAATAAGGTTTCAGAAAATGTTCAACTAATTTTATTTAATTTTTAACCAGTGAGAACAATTTTATTTATTTATTTATTTATTCACTAAAACAGATTTATACAAATTCTTATTGCTACTAGCTGCAAAATTCAGATGTAGCTTGTCTGCAGCTCATATTTGAAAACAAGTCTGAAACACAATCGTCTTATCTTTAGTCAGTCCTTACCTCTCAGTTCCACCAGGCAACTAACACAATCTGTTTCTATCCACTATTTCTTCAATTGGAATTTTTCTTTTTATTAGCATTTTTTTTTACAATTTATTCTTTAACCAGCAATAAATAATATAATTAAATTAATGATATAACAATAATAAACTATTTAATAAATATAACTAACATAGTAATAAAGATCTAAATGAGTAACAAGAAAAAAAACAAAAATTAATAATGATTGATTTTTAACAATTTTAAAATATATATATTAACAAAAACAAAAATTATTCAAGAAGGAAGTTCTTCAAATTCAAAACAATTAAACCTATTCATAGGAGAGAGCCAAATTGAGAAATCAAAAACTGCAGAGTTTTTAAAGGTGAGGCTGGACTTAACTTATGCAATCAAAACTGTCCCAGCAAATAAAAAATATGCTTTGACACATTTCAAATTACCACTATATTGGTTATTTCAAATTTTTGGATGATAAGATATTTCTCGGTCCTTTGAGGTACAAGTTACCCTAGTTACACTGTAATTTTATCTGCACCATTTCCTCCTCGGGAGAGACTCCTGGCATTGTGAGCAACTCCCTCTCAGGGAAGTAGGTTCCTGGAGTGGTGGTGGCTGCTGCTATCAAAGCTCTTCTTGTTCGTTCAGATGGAATCCAAGCATCTCGTCGTCGCTCACATTCACCTGCTGCACCCTTGGCTGTTTGAATTTTCAGTCCACAAAGATCTAAGTCATCTTCAGAATCTGAAATTATATAGCATATGTTTATTCATAGTTATCATCGTTTTACAAAATAATGTTCAAGTAATATTATAGAGTATATGTTAGTTGGCTCTCAAGTCGATGAAGTTACTGAAGGTAGTGTTTATTGGTTAGCTTATATGATAAATTTATAAATTTCCCTCGAGGTTATTATCAACAAAACCTTGCTTCACTTTCGATTGATGACTTTTAAAATCAAACTATAGACCTTTCAATATTTATAACAGAACAGTAGGCCTACCGCGAATAAAATTTATGATTAAATTACATAATTTCAAGTAAGCATGCAAAACGTAATTCCAAAGTAGAATGAAGGGTAACCAAACAGTGTTGCAGAAAGGCTGTGATACCCACAGAAAGCTGAGCCCCTAACAAAGATCAGTCAAGTCAGAGAGATCTATCTAAGTAGGAAGCTGGGCGTAACAGAAAGCTTGGACATGGTGAAAAAATCAATTGCATTAGAAAGAAAAAAAAAAAATATATATATATATATATATATATATATATATATATATATATATATATATATGCAGTGCTCAATTTCAGAGGAAGGCGTTCCCGTACCTTTTTTTAAAAAAAAGAAAAGTAAATAAATAAATAAAAAAATAAAATAATTATTTTTATGAAATTTATATAGATTGTGTAGGACCATTATTTAAATGTTCATACCGAATTTGGAGCAAATCTGACTTTTTAAAGTACCCGGCCAACATGATTTTATGCTGGTCAACAATGTGTTTTTGTATACAAACACCGTTAATAAAAATTTACTTCTATGAAATTTATACAGGTTGTTTATGACCATTTATAGAATTTTCATACCAAGTTTGGTGCAGATCCGACTTTTTAAATCACCCGGTCAAAATGTTTTTATGCTGGTCAACAAGGTTTTTTGGTATACAAACACCCTTAATGCAAAAGATTTTTTATGAAATTTTTATATATTGTGTAAGACCATTATTAGAATGTTCATATTAAATTTGGTGCAGATCAGACTTTTTAAAGTACCCGGTCAACATGTTTTTATGCTGGTCAACAAGGTTTATTTGTATATACAAACAACCTTAATACAACATTTTTTTATGAAATTTTATAGGTTGTGTAGGACCATTATTAGAATGTTCATACCGAATTTGGTGGAGATCTGATTTTTTAAATTACCCATTCAACATGTTTTTATGCTGGTCAACAAGGTTTTTTTTGTATACTAAAACCCTTAATGAAAATTAATTTTTATGAAATTTATATAGATTGTGTAGGACCATTATTTAAATGTTCATACCAAATTTGGTGCAGATCACACTTTTAAAAGTACCCAGTCAACATGTTGTTATGCTGGTCAACAAGGTTATTTGGTATACAAACACCCTTAGTAAAAATTCATTTTTATGAAATTTTTAAAGGTTGTGTAGGACAATTCTTAGAATGTTCATACCGAATTTGGTGCAAATCTGACTTTTTAAAGTACCCAGCCAACATGATTTTATACTGGTCTACAATGTGTTTTTTATATACAAACACCGTTAATAAAAATTTATTTCTATGAAATTTATACAGGTTCTTTATGACTATTAATTGAATTTTCATACCAAGTTTGGTGCAGATCCAATTTTTTAAAACACCAAATCAAAATGTTTTATGCTGATCAACAAGGTTTTTTGGTGTACAAACACCATTAATACAAACGATTTTTTATGAAATTTGTATAGATAGTGTAAGACCATTATTAGAATATTCATATTAAATTTGGTGGAGATCAGACTTTTTAAAGAGCCCGTTCAACATGTTTTTATGCTGGTCAATAAGGTTTTTTTGTATACAAACACCCTTAATAAAAATTTATTTTTATGAAATTTATATAGATTGTGTAGGACCTTTAGTTAAATGTTCATACCGAATTTGGTGCAAAACCGACTTTTTAAAGTACCCGGTCAACATGTTTGTATGCTGGTCACCAAGGTTTTTTTGTATACAAACACCCTTAATGAAAATTCATTTTTATGAAATTTATATAGATTGTGTAGGACCATTATTAGAATATTCATACCGAATTTCGTGCAAACCCGACTTTCTAAAGCACCCGGCTAACATGTTTTTATGCTCGTCAACAATGTTTTTTTGTATACAAACACCGTTAATAAAAATTTATTTTTGTGAAATTCATACATTTTTTTATGACCATTAATAGAATTTTCATAAAAAATTTGGTGCAATTACGACTCTTTGTAGTACCCGGTCAACATGTTTTTTTTCTGGTCAACATTTTAGAAGTTCCCCAACCGCACGGCATTAAATTATGTAAAATGACGATGAGCACTTAGCGGTAAAATCGCGTCGCCTGAAAACAGACGATTGACACTTGGAGGGTTTTTTATTTATATAATAAATGAGTAAATTTCAGATTTTATATCCGAATCGATAGTGATAATATTTCCTGGCTTTTCAACAGGCTCTACTACCGTACCAAACACGTAGTAAATTTAAATACAATTATTATTATACTCGCAACTTTGGATTCCTTCGTTCAGGATTCTTGGCTCACCAGGAGCCTATCCTTTTTATTTGCTAAAGGTATAAGAGAAATATAGAAAACATTAGTGATCAATCTCGACAAAGAAAAAAATAAAATAATTAAAAAACAAACATAAAAATTAATATTTCAAATATTTAAGTTTTTCAATTTATTTTAACGATCGTTCAATATAACTTCAAAGATATTCGCCTTTTCTTCCTTCTCAAATACATAATGAGCGTAGATGATAAACACAATTTAATTACACAACTACTTAATTATGTATTCAAGAATCGTTAAGTTATATTTCTAAACTACGTGTATTGCTCAGTTATATAAGTTATTGCTGTAATATATTTTCATCATTTTGCTATTTAACATTTTTGTTAAATTGGTATCATGATGATGGAATACAATAAAACAGATTAATCGAATTAACCTGGAAGAAATGTGATTTATTTAATTTTTTCACCTATACAAAATCATTTTCAGCACTCCTTCACTTATTCTCATTACACACGCTGATTGACTTCCGCATGGTTTTGAGGCGGCGACCTCTGGGCTTCGTCGATCTTATCCTTTGGTCTGTGTAATCGTGCCTTCTTGCGCGCCATCTGATGCATTGTGTTCTTTGTAGGGCCTGCAAGAGCCAACGATCGAGATTTTCACCTCGGTAAAATAGCGATTGAGTCCTTCTTGAGCCCTTGGCCAACAGTTCGTCGACAGTTGACTGCCGCCCAGTCGTGCCTCGCACCACCATGTACCCTTCACTGACCATGTGGATGAAGGATCTTTGGTAATTTATCCACTGCTTCTTTGTAAATTTGTATTTTCGTTGAAGGTATTCCACGATATTTGATAAACATGAGTACTTCCTCAAGCGGAACACAGCCGAAGTCACTCGACTAAGTTTTTGTAATGACATATTCAAAAAAATATTTCAATTTAAAGAACAATTTAATTTGGAAATATTATAAAAATTTGGATTTTTAAAACATTAAAAGTTTTTGTTGCTAGGTTACCATTTAAATTAAAATAGATATTAGAAATACCCTGTTTTTCTTTAAAATATTTTATATTAAATAATTTAAAAATTGTTTATGTCATTCTAATTTATAATAAATCACTACAATATAATCAGATTGAATATAAATATAAAAAATAATCAAACTTATTTTTTATGTACTTTTACATTAACGTATTTCAATCACATTCAATTAATCCTTTTAATTTTCTTATAGAAAATGTTTATATTTTTTTGGTTTTCGCTCACCTTCTTTTGAAACGAACAATACATGTCACCACTTATAAAGTACAAGTTGGAAAGTATAATTTTTGAAATTAGGAAAAAATTCAGGCATAGTCTTAATATTTTTATTGATGATTTGTCAACATGTTTTTATGCTGGTCAACAAGGTTTTTTGGCAAACAAAAACCCTTAATACAATAGTTTTTTTATAAAATTTTTATAGATTGTGTAGGACCATTATTAGAATGTTCATACCGAATTTGGTGGAGATCTGATTTTTTAAATTACCCATTCAACATGTTTTTATGCTGGTCAACAAGGTTTTTTTTGTATACAAACACCCTTAATGAAAATTGATTTTTATGAAATTTATATAGATTGTGTAGGACCTTTATTTAAATGTTCATACCGAATTTGGTGCAAAACCGACTTTTTAAAGTACCCGGTCAACATGTTTGTATGCTGGTCACCAAGGTTTTTTTGTATACAAACACCCTTAATGAAAATTCATTTTTATGAAATTTATATAGATTGTTTAACACCATTATTAAAATGTTCTTTCCAAATTTGGTGCAGATCACACTTTTTAAAGTACCCGGTCAACATGTTTTTATGCTGGTCACCAAGGTTTTTTTGTATACAAACACCCTTAATAAAAATTAATTTTTATGAAATTTTTAAAGGTTGTGTAGGACTATTCTTAGAATGTTCATATCCGAATTTGGTGCAAATCTGACTTTTTAAAGTACCCGGCCAACATGATTTTATGCTGGTCAACAATGTGTTTTTGTATACAAACACCGTTAATAAAAATTTACTTCTATGAAATTTATACAGGTTGTTTATGACCATTTATAGAATTTTCATACCAAGTTTGGTGCAGATCCGACTTTTTAAATCACCCGGTCAAAATTTTGTTATGCTGGTCAACAATGTTTTTTTGTATACAAACACCCTTAATAAAAATTTATTTTTATGAAATTTATATAGATTGTGTAGGACCATTATTAGAATATTCATAACGAATTTCGTGCAAATCCGACTTTCTAAAGCACCCGGCTAAAATGTTTTTATGCTCGTCAACAATGTTTTTTTGTATACAAACACCGTTAATAAGAATTTATTTCTGTGAAATTCATACATTTTTTTTATGACCATTAATAGAATTTTCATACCAAATTTGGTGCAATTACGACTCTTAGTAGTACCCGGTCAACATGTTTTTTTTTCTGGTCAACATTTTAGAAGTTCCCCAACCGCACGGCTTTAAATTATGTAAAATGAAACGTTTGCGAAGTCGCCTGAAATCAATCGATGAGCACTTAGCGGTAAAATCGTGTCGCCTGAAAACAGACGATTGACACTTGGGTTTTTTATTTATATAATAAATTAGTAAATTTCAGATTTTATATCCGAATCGATAGTGATAATATTTCCTGGCTTTTCAACAGGCTCTACTACCGTACCAAACACGTAGTAAATTTAAATACAATTATTATTATACTCGCAACTTTGGATTCCTTTGCTCAGGATTCTTTGCTCGCCAGGAGCCTATCCTTTTTATTTGCTAAAGGTATAAGAGAAATATAGAAAACATTAGTGATCAATCTCGACAAAGAAAAAAATAAAATAATTAAAAAACAAACATAAAAATTAATATTTCAAATATTTAAGTTTTTCAATTTATTTTACCGATCGTTCAATATAACTTCAAAGATATTCGCCTTTTCTTCCTTCTCAAATACATAATGAGCCTAGATGATAAACACAATTTAATTACATAACTACTTAATTATGTATTCAAGAATCGTTAAGTTATATTTCTAAACTACGTGTATTGCTCAGTTATATAAGTTATTGCTGTAATATATTTTCATCATTTTGCTATTTAACATTTTTGTTAAATTGGTATCATGATGATGGAATACAATAAAACAGATTAATCGAATTAACCTGGAAGAAATGTGATTTATTTAATTTTTTCACCTATACAAAATCATTTTCAGCACTCCTTCACTTATTCTCATTACACATGCTGATTGACATCCGCATGGTTTTGAGGCGGCGACCTCTGGGCTTCGTCGATCTTATCCTTTGGTCTGTGTAATCATGCCTTCTTGCGCGCCATCTGATGCATTGTGTTCTTTGTAGGGCCTGCAAGAGCCAACGATCGAGATTTTCACCTCGGTAAAATAGCGATTGAGTCCTTCTTGAGCCCTTGGCCAACAGTTCGTCGACAGTTGACTGCCGCCCAGTCGTGCCTCGCACCACCATGTACCCTTCACTGACCATGTGGATGAAGGATCTTTGGTAATTTATCCACTGCTTCTTTGTAAATTTGTATTTTCGTTGAAGGTATTCCACGATATTTGATAAACATGAGTACTTCCTCAAGCGGAACACAGCCGAAGTCACTCGACTAAGTTTTTGTAATGACATATTCAAAAAAATATTTCAATTTAAAGAACAATTTAATTTGGAAATATTATAAAAATTTGGATTTTTAAAACATTAAAAGTTTTTGTTGCTAGGTTACCATTTAAATTAAAATAGATATTAGAAATACCCTGTTTTTCTTTAAAATATTTTATATTAAATAATTTAAAAATTGTTTATGTCATTCTAATATATAATAAATCACTACAATATAATCAGATTGAATATAAATATAAAAAATAATCAAACTTATTTTTTATGTACTTTTACATTAACGTATTTCAATCACATTCAATTAATCCTTTTAATTTTCTTATAGAAAATGTTTATATTTTTTTGGTTTTCGCTCACCTTCTTTTGAAACGAACAATACATGTCACCACTTATAAAGTACAAGTTGGAAAGTATAATTTTTGAAATTAGGAAAAAATTCAGGCATAGTCTTAATATTTTTATTGATGATTTGTCAACATGTTTTTATGCTGGTCAACAAGGTTTTTTGGCAAACAAAAACCCTTAATACAATAGTTTTTTTATAAAATTTTTATAGATTGTGTAGGACCATTATTAGAATGTTCATACCGAATTTGGTGGAGATCTGATTTTTTAAATTACCCATTCAACATGTTTTTATGCTGGTCAACAAGGTTTTTTTTGTATACAAACACCCTTAATGAAAATTGATTTTTATGAAATTTATATAGATTGTGTAGGACCTTTATTTAAATGTTCATACCGAATTTGGTGCAAAACCGACTTTTTAAAGTACCCGGTCAACATGTTTGTATGCTGGTCACCAAGGTTTTTTTGTATACAAACACCCTTAATGAAAATTCATTTTTATGAAATTTATATAGATTGTTTAACACCATTATTAAAATGTTCTTTCCAAATTTGGTGCAGATCACACTTTTTAAAGTACCCGGTCAACATGTTTTTATGCTGGTCACCAAGGTTTTTTTGTATACAAACACCCTTAATAAAAATTAATTTTTATGAAATTTTTAAAGGTTGTGTAGGACTATTCTTAGAATGTTCATATCCGAATTTGGTGCAAATCTGACTTTTTAAAGTACCCGGCCAACATGATTTTATGCTGGTCAACAATGTGTTTTTGTATACAAACACCGTTAATAAAAATTTACTTCTATGAAATTTATACAGGTTGTTTATGACCATTTATAGAATTTTCATACCAAGTTTGGTGCAGATCCGACTTTTTAAATCACCCGGTCAAAATTTTGTTATGCTGGTCAACAATGTTTTTTTGTATACAAACACCCTTAATAAAAATTTATTTTTATGAAATTTATATAGATTGTGTAGGACCATTATTAGAATATTCATAACGAATTTCGTGCAAATCCGACTTTCTAAAGCACCCGGCTAAAATGTTTTTATGCTCGTCAACAATGTTTTTTTGTATACAAACACCGTTAATAAAAATTTATTTCTGTGAAATTCATACTTTTTTTTATGACCATTAATAGAATTTTCATACCAAATTTGGTGCAATTACGACTCTTAGTAGTACCCGGTCAACATGTTTTTTTTCTGGTCAACATTTTAGAAGTTCCCCAACCGCAAGGCTTTAAATTATGTAAAATGAAACGTTTGCGAGGTCGCCTGAAATCAATCGATGAGCACTTAGCGGTAAAATCGTGTCGCCTGAAAACAGACGATTGACACTTGGAGGGTTTTTTATTTATATAATAAATTAGTAAATTTCAGATTTTATATCCGAATCGATAGTGATAATATTTCCTGGCTTTTCAACAGGCTCTACTACCGTACCAAACACGTAGTAAATTTAAATACAATTATTATTATACTCGCAACTTTGGATTCCTTTGCTCAGGATTCTTTGCTCGCCAGGAGCCTATCCTTTTTATTTGCTAAAGGTATAAGAGAAATATAGAAAACATTAGTGATCAATCTCGACAAAGAAAAAAATAAAATAATTAAAAAACAAACATAAAAATTAATATTTCAAATATTTAAGTTTTTCAATTTATTTTAACGATCGTTCAATATAACTTCAAAGATATTCGCCTTTTCTTCCTTCTCAAATACATAATGAGCGTAGATGATAAACACAATTTAATTACACAACTACTTAATTATGTATTCAAGAATCTTTAAGTTATATTTCTAAACTACGTGTATTGCTCAGTTATATAAGTTATTGCTGTAATATATTTTCATCATTTTGCTATTTAACATTTTTGTTAAATTGGTATCATGAAGATGGAATACAATAAAACAGATTAATCGAATTAACCTGGAAGAAATGTGATTTATTTAATTTTTTCACCTATACAAAATCATTTTCAGCACTCCTTCACTTATTCTCATTACACACGCTGATTGACTTCCGCATGGTTTTGAGGCGGCGACCTCTGGGCTTCGTCGATCTTATCCTTTGGTCTGTGTAATCGTGCCTTCTTGCGCGCCATCTGATGCATTGTGTTCTTTGTAGGGCCTGCAAGAGCCAACGATCGAGATTTTCACCTTGGTAAAATAGCGATTCAGTCCTTCTTGAGCCATTGGCCAACAGTTCGTCGACAGTTGACTGCCGCCCAGTCCTGCCTCGCACCACCATGTACCCTTCACTGACCATGCAGATGAAGGATCTTTGGTAATTTATCCACTGCTCCTTCGTCAATTTGTATTTTCGTTTAAGGTATTCCACGATATTTGATAAACATGAGGACTTCCTCAAGCGGAACACAGCCGAAGTCACTCGACTAAGTTTTTGTAATGACATATTCAAAAAAAATATTTCAATTTAAAGAACAATTTAATTTGGAAATATTATAAAAATTTGGATTTTTAAAACATTAAAAGTTTTTGTTGCTAGGTTACCATTTAAATTAAAATAGATATCAGAAATACCCTGTTTTTCTTTAAAATATTTTATATTAAATAATTTAAAAATTGTTTATGTCATTCTAATATATAATAAATCACTACAATATAATCAGATTGAATATAAATATAAAAAATAATCAAACTTATTTTTTACGTACTTTTACATTAACGTATTTCAATCACATTCAATTAATCCTTTTAATTTTCTTATAGAAAATGTTTATATTTTTTTGGCTCTTCGCTCACCTTCTTTTGAAACGAACAATACATGTCACCACTTATAAAGTACAAGTTGGAAAGTATAATTTTTGAAATTAAGAAAAAATTCAGGCGTAGTCTTAATATTTTTATTGATCATTTGTCAACATGTTTTTATGCTGGTCAACAAGGTTTTTTTGTATACAAACACCCTTAATAAAAATTAATTTTTATGAAATTTATATAGATTGTGTAGGACCATTATTTAAATGTTCATACCAAATTTGGTGCATATCGGACTTTTTAAAGTACCAGATCAACATGTTGTTAAGCTGGTCAACAAGGTTTTTTGATATACAAACACATTTAATAAAAATTCATTTTTAAGAAATTTTTAAAGGT
Source organism: Neoaliturus tenellus (assembly GCA_030545055.2). NCBI lineage: Eukaryota > Metazoa > Arthropoda > Insecta > Hemiptera > Cicadellidae > Neoaliturus > Neoaliturus tenellus. The sequence goes on from CM061535.1 coordinate 38,343,593, forward strand.
TGTGTAGGACCATTCTTAGAATGTTCATATCCGAATTTGGTGCAAATCTGACTTTTTAAAGTACCCGGCCAACATGATTTTATGCTGGTCAACAATGTGTTTTTGTATACAGACACCGTTAATAAAAATTTACTTCTATGAAATTTATACAGGTTGTTTATGACCATTTATAGAATTTTCATACCAAGTTTGGTGCAGATCAGACTTTTTAAATCACCCGGTCAAAATTTTGTTATGCTGGTCAACAATGTTTTTTTGTATACAAATACCCTTAATAAAAATTTATTTTTATGAAATTTATATAGATTGTGTAGGACCATTATTAGAATATTCATAACGAATTTCGTGCAAATCCGACTTTCTATAGTACCCGGCTAACATGTTTTTATGCTCGTCAACAATGTTTTTTGTATACAAACACCGTTAATAAAAATTTATTTCTATGAAATTCATAAATTTATTTTATGACCATTAATAGAATTTTCATACCAAATTTGGTGCAATTACGACTCTTAGTAGTACCCGGTCAACATGTTTTTTTTTTCTGGTCAACATTTTAGAAGTTCCCTATCCGCACGGCTTTAAATTATGTAAAATGAAACGTTTGCGAAGTCGCCTGAAATCAATCGATGAGCACTTAGCGGTAAAATCGCGTCGCCTGAAAACAGACGATTGACACTTGGAGGGTTTTTTATTTATATAATAAATTAGTAAATTTCAGATTTTATATCTGAATCGATAGTGATAGTATTTCCTGGCTTTTCAACAGGCTCTACTACCGTACCAAACACGTAGTAAATTTAAATACAATTATTATTATACTCGCAACTTTGGATTCCTTTGTTCAGGATTCTTTGCTCACCAGGAGCCTATCCTTTTTATTTGCTAAAGGTATAAGAGAAATATAGAAAACATTAGTGATCAATCTCGACAAAGAAAAAAATAAAATGATTAAATACCCCCGTCGCAGCAGACCTGCGTACTCAGCGAATTTCCAATGGAATTTTGGTATATTTTCTATTTCCCCATAAAATGATTCTATTTCCCCATAGGGATGAGAGTATGTAGGTTTGCCGCCATAATATGGGTTTAGTTGGTAAATATAAGTTAAATCCTACCTAGTGATTGTACATACCAAATTTTATAAGGTTATGGTGTTCTGTTTATTTTCCCCATGAACCCCATGGGGGTGAGTATTTAGGTTTGCCGCCATATGGGTTTTGTAAGCAAGTATAAGTTAAACTTTATCTAGATAATGTACGTACCAAATTTGATTAAGTTATGTCAATAAAAAAGCAAGATATAGGCTTTTCTTGATTTCCCATAAGATTAACATGGAAAACACATTTTTTGATTTTCCCCGTGACCAGTTATGCTAAGATAAAAATTCAAAATACCAAATTGTTTGTTTTTTTAAGCTCTTTTAAATGGTTTCAGTTAAAATTGATGAATTTTAAAAATTAAGGTCGAAAAATGCCAAAAACCCATTTTTAACCCTTTTGAAACCCATAAAACCCCGTTCCAATGGTCCGATCATTCTGGTTCGCGAACTCAACCTAGTAGATGCTGGCTTACACCCCTGTACAAAATTTCATCAAAATCGGAGGTTCCGTTCAAAAGTTATCGTGTTCACGGACACATATATATATATACATATATATCAATTTGAACGAACGGTGTTTTTGGCTTCTAGGGACCTCAAAACGAAAAAGTATCATGATCCCGGGCTTAGGTCTTACCGTGACTACTACCGTAATAGCGTATTCCCTATAGGGAAATTCGCTAAAAACAAACATAAAAATTAATATTTCAAATATTTAAGTTTTTCAATTTATTTTAACGATCGTTCAATATAACTTCAAAGATATTCGCCTTTTCTTCCTTCTCAAATACATAATGAGCCTAGATGATAAACACAATTTAATTACATAACTATGTATTATATAATTATGTATTACATAATTATGTATTCAAGAATCGTTAAGTTATATTTCTAAACTACGTGTATTGCTCAGTTATATAAGTTATTGCTGTAATATATTTTCATCATTTTGCTATTTAACATTTTTGTTAAATTGGTATCATGATGATGGAATACAATAAAACAGATTAATCGAATTAACCTGGAAGAAATGTGATTTATTTAATTTTTTCACCTATACAAAATCATTTTCAGCACTCCTTCACTTATTCTCATTACACACGCTGATTGACTTCCGCATGGTTTTGAGGCGGCGACCTCTGGGCTTCGTCGATCTTATCCTTTGGTCTGTGTAATCGTGCCTTCTTGCGCGCCATCTGATGCATTGTGTTCTTTGTAGGGCCTGCAAGAGCCAACGATCGAGATTTTCACCTCGGTAAAATAGCGATTCAGTCCTTCTTGAGCCCTTGGCCAACGGTTCGTCGACAGTTGACTGCCGCCCAGTCGTGCCTCGCACCACCATGTACCCTTCACTGACCATGCGGATGAAGGATCTTTGGTAATTTATCCACTGCTTCTTTGTAAATTTGTATTTTCGTTGAAGGTATTCCACGATATTTGATAAACATGAGGACTTCCTCAAGCGGAACACAGCCGAAGTCACTCGACTAAGTTTTTGTAATGACATATTCAAAAAAAATATTTCAATTTAAAGAACAATTTAATTTGGAAATATTATAAAAATTTGGATTTTTAAAACATTAAAAGTTTTTGTTGCTAAGTTACCATTTAAATTAAAATAGATATCAGAAATACCCTGTTTTTCTTTAAAATATTTTATATTAATAAATTTAAAAATTGTTTATGTCATTCTAATATATAATAAATCACTACAATATAATCAGATTGAATATAAATATAAAAAATAATCAAACTTATTTTTTATGTACTTTTACATTAACGTATTTCAATCACATTCAATTAATCCTTTTAATTTTCTTATAGAAAATGATTATATTTTTTTGGCTCTTCGCTCACCTTCTTTTGAAACGAACAATACATGTCACCACTTATAAAGTACAAGTTGGAAAGTATAATTTTTGAAATTAAGAAAAAATTCAGGCATAGTCTTAATATTTTTATTGATGATTTGTCAACATGATTTTATGCTGGTCAACAAGGTTTTTTGGCATACAAAAACCCTTAATACAATAGTTTTTTTTGTAAAATTTTTATAGATTGTGTAAGACCATTATTAGAATGTTCATATTAAATTTGGTGCAGATCAGACTTTTTAAAGTAACCGTTCAACATGTTTTTATGCTGGTCAACAAGGTTTTTTTTGTATACAAACACCCTTAATGAAAATTGATTTTTATGAAATTTATATAGATTGTGTAAAACCATTATTAAAATTTTCTTTCCAAATTTGGTGCAGATCACACTTTTAAAAGTACCCGGTCAACATGTTGTTATGCTGGTCAACAAGGTTTTTTGGTATACAAACACCCTTGGTAAAAATTCATTTTTATGAAATTTTTAAAGGTTGTGTAGGACAATTCTTAGAATGTTCATACCGAATTTGGTGCAAATCTGACTTTTTAAAGTACCCAGCCAACATGATTTTATACTGGTCTACAATGTGTTTTTGTATACAAACACCGTTAATAAAAATTTATTTCTATGAAATTTATACAGGTTCTTTATGACTATTAATTGAATTTTCATACCAAGTTTGGTGCAGATCCAATTTTTTAAAACACCCGATCAAAATGTTTTTATGCTGATCAACAAGGTTTTTTGGTATACAAACACCATTAATACAAAAGATTTTTTATGAAATTTGTGTAGATAGTGTAAGACCATTATTAGAATATTCATATTAAATTTGGTGGAGATCAGACTTCTTAAAGTGCCCGTTCAACATGTTTTTATGCTAGTCAATAAGGTTTTTTTGTATACAAACACCCTTAATAAAAATTTATTTTTATGAAATTTATATAGATTGTGTAGGACCTTTATTTAAATGTTTATACCGAATTTGGTGCAAAACCGACTTTTTAAAGTACCCGGTCAACATGTTTGTATGCTGGTCACCAAAGTTTTTTTGTATACAAACACCCTTAATGAAAATTGATTTTTATGAAATTTATATAGATTGTGTAAAACCATTATTAAAATGTTCTTTCCAAATTTTGTGCAGATCACACTTTTTAAAGTACCCGGTCAACATGTTGTTAAATGCTGGTCAACAAGGTTTTTTGGTATACAAACACCCTTAGTAAAAATTCATTTTTATGAAATTTTTAAAGGTTGTGTAGGACAATTCTTAGAATGTTCATACCAAATTTGGTGCAAATCAGACTTTTTAAAGTACCTGGTCAACATGTTTCTATTCTGATCAACAAGGTTTTTCGTATAAAAACACACTAAATAAAAAGAATTTTTTATGAAATTGATATAGGTTACGTGTAGGACCATTATTAGAATGTTCATATCAAATTTGGTGCAGATTAGACTTTTTAAAGTATCAGGTCAACATGTTTTTTTATGCTGGTCAACAAGGTTTTTTTGTATACAAACACCCTTAATACAAAAGTTTTTTTAAGAAATTTTTATAGATTGTGTAGAACTATTATTAGAATGTTCATACGGAATTTGGTGCAGATCTGATTTTTAAATTACCCGTTCAACATGTTTTTAAGCTGGTCAAAAAGGGTTTTTTGTATACAAATACCCTTCATAAAAATTCATTTTTATGGAATTCATATAGATCGTGTAAGATCATTATTAGAATGTTCTTATTAAATTTGGTGCATATCGGACTTTTTAAAGTACTCGGTCAACATGTTGTTATGCTGGTCAACAAGGTTTTTTTGTATACAAACACCCTTAATACAAATTCATTTTTTGAAATTTTTATAGGTTGTGTAGGACCATTATTAAAATGTTCATACCGAATTTGGTGCCAATCCGACTTTTTAAAGTACCCGGTCAACATGTTGTTTAGCTGGTCAACAAGGTTTTTTGTATACAAACACACTTAATAAAAATTCATTTTTTAAAAATTTTTATAGGTTGTGTAGGACCATTCTTAGAATGTTCATACCAAATTTGGTGCAAATCCGACTTTTTTAAGTACCTGGTCAACATGTTTCTATTCTGATCAACAAGGTTTTTCGTATACAAACACACTACATAAAAAAAAATTATGAAATTTATATAGGTTGTGTAGGACCATTATTAGAATGTTCATATCAAATTTGGTGCAGATTAGACTTTTTAAAGTATCAGGTCAACATGTTTTTAATGCTGGTCATCAAGGTTTTTTTGTATACAAACACCCTTAATACAAAAGTTTTTTTATGAAATTTTTATAGATTGTGTACAACCATTATTAGAATGATCATATAGAATTTGGTGCAGATCTGATTTTTAAATTACCCGTTCAACATGTTTTATGCTGGTCAAAGGTTTTTTTGTATACAAACACCCTTAATAAAAATTTATTTTTATGGAATTCATATAGATCGTGTAAGATCATTATTAGAATGTTCTTATTAAATTTGGTGCATATCGGACTTTTTAAAGTACTCGGTCAACATGTTGTTATGCTGGTCAACAAGGTTTTTTTGTATACAAACACCCTTAATACAAATTCATTTTTTGAAATTTTCATAGGTTGTGTAGGACCATTATTAAAATGTTCATACCGAATTTGGTGCCAATCCGACTTTTTAAAGTACCCGGTCAACATGTTGTTAAGCTGGTCAACAAGGTTTTTTGTATACAAACACATTTAATAAAATTTATTTTTATGAAATTTCTATAGATTGTGTAGGACTATTATTTAAATGTTCAAACCAAATTTGGTGCAAATCCGACTTTTTAAAGTAACTGGCCAACATGTTTTTATGCTGGTCACCAAGGTTTTTTCGTATACAAACGCAATTAATAAAAATAAATTTTTTTGAAATTTTTATATGTTGTGTAGGATCATTATTAGAATGTTCACACCGAATTTGGTGCAAATCCAACATTTTAAAGTACCTGGTCAACATGTTTTTCTTCTGGTCAACATTTTAGAAGTTCCCAAATCCAGCTTGTTCGACAGGTAATCATGTAAATCAACCTCTCGAGCAGCTTGTAACCGAGAGCTATAGGACAGTAACTTTCAGGCTGTTTTCGATCTTTTCCGGGCTTAAAGATAGCTATAATTTTTTATTTCCTAATTATTCCTGATATTTTGCTGGTTTTAAAAATGGTGTCAAAATTTTCAACCAAAATTTTTTTGTTACCCGAGTATTTTATATAAACCCCCAAGCCTGCTGCTTTGCCAATTGGCATCACATTAATCGCCGCTTCCAGCTCATCGTAAGTGAAGGGAACGACTCCCAAGGGTGCTTGCCAATTCTCCTTTATCACCTTAAGCTTGAAATTAATTTTTCTGTCTGCAGACGTACACAGGTCGAGACCAACTGGAGAGGCATTTTGCAATTTTACGAGCTGTGAGGCATCATGTGTAACACTTGAATTACCAATGGAGAGTTTCCAGAGCAGACCGAGCTTTTCAACTATTTTGGGTGGAATTCAGGTTCTCAACAATTTTCACCCACTTCTCTCTCCTGAAGTTGTCAAGAGAGATAAGGAATTAGTCAGCTACATCTCTGTCGGCACTGTCTGTAAACTCACTGTAAAGATCTTCACACTCTCTGCTCCATCCTGGTAGGTATGTATTATTTTATAAAACCTCTTGGGATTGACGCTTTAGCAAATGACAGGATAAGTTGTGTGAACCAATCATAGTTTTTTTTATTATTATAGACAGGATGAACCTGATGCCGCCTCCTACTCAGCTTTACTTAAGTTCCACCTAGGCCGAGGAAAAGATCTTACTGCTGGAATTTGTATTCCAATTGCTATTATTACAGGCCTGTGCTGAAAGTGGGTGAATGCACCTAGGACCATCCTGGAAGTAGATACTAGTGTTGCTGAAGGTTCACGGGTCATCAGAAAGAATCACAGCATCAGAAAGGTCGGCTGCATCAGCAACTTTGGCCATAGCAGAGAGATCGAATGCATTAGAGATGAGGCCGCAGTAGAAGAATCGGTCACAGGTCACATCAAAAAAAACAAAAAAAACAGCAGAGTTATGAGCAAAATCACAGTAAAAGGATCGACCAGAAAGTTTGATTTTTACTATGGGCCTAGCATAACTAACTTATTATTGTGATCACTTTCAAAATTGTGATAATATAGATACCGTACAGTAGGCAATGATTATTTATTAAGACTATGTTTGCAGAAAGTTTCTGCCTAAGTTGTAGCCTAGCCTACAAAATAAAGATAGATAGTGTTCTGCTTTGGGGAGTAAGCCTAAATATAGTATACGGTACACAAGTAAAAATGAATTTGATACTAACTCAACCTCTACAAAAAATGTTTATTTTATATTGCAAAGTTTTATTCCAATAACAATAAACTAGCCTATGATAAATATACATGTTGAAAAAAATACACGGAAGGTTTTTCTTACCTATTGACAATCCACTGATCTCTGGACACATAAATCCCACTCTTTTGTCATCCAAGGAAAATGATGTCTGAAGATCATGAGATACTACAGGAGGGCCCAGCATATCAAAGAAACTACTACCAGGGTGAGTTTTTGTTTCTTGAATCTTACTTGGTTCATTCTGAAGCGAGGAGAAAATGCGACAAACAACTGGTTCCTCTGATTTTGTACTTGGCTCTGGGGTGTTGATATCTTCTTCTTTGTTGTATAAGGAAACACTACTGACATCACTAGGGCCTACATCTGGATTTAAGCTGGTGTGTATAGGAGTATTTTTTGCAGGAGTATCTAATTCATCACTAAACAAATCATGACTTGATCCACTTCCAACAACACTTTTCATAAGTGGTGAAGAAGATATATCATCAAAAAAGTTAGTACTTTTACCTGCAGGTTGTTGAAAATACTTCTTGGTAGAATGAGAATGCTCATCCATTCTAAATTAAATTCCAAAATAAAATGATAATGATGCTAAATGGAGAGTTTATACTGAATCAAGTAAATCCAATTTCCATTAAAAATAAAATATTATTTACAGTGCTTTACAAGGTTAACCTTGCAAAAACCAAATTTGATAAGAACTTGATTGTAAACAAATTTAATTTGTGTCAATTTACTAAGAGATTCCGTCCTGCTATCTACTGTCTGTTTTTCTCTAATTGACACTGCTGTCGTGCTGTGCTGCTGATGATGATTTTTTGATTTTGAGTGATGACAACTTAACTAGTGACAACCCGACAACCCTAACAAAACAAAACGAGTTTTGTTTTGAGTTTTCGTTTTCTTTTTTTTCTTTCTAGTTTAACGCGAGGTTGGCTTTGGTGTTTTACCATGAAGCCACGAGGTTCAATATTATTATTATTTTTGTGGTTGTTTCTTTTTTACTTGTTAGTATGTAGTATGTAGTAATTGGTTTAATTCAGTTGGTTGGGGACTAATTGTAAGCCATATATTGTATATGTAGTGTTTATTTAGAATGTTAGTCACATTAGATAAGGATAACTAAGATGGGGTTGGTTTATAAGGAGGGTCTGGGTATAGGCATTCTTCACTGCTAGGGGTCTATCTAGCAAACTTCCTGATCCGAAAATTGACTCGACCTGTCGACCGACGGATAGAAGAAACCAGATACCCTTCTTATTCTTCTCTTATTTATATACGTAAACAAAGGTTGTGTTTTGGAACTCCTAGTACTACTAGGAAAGTCTTTTGTCGGGGATTTTCTATATAAAAACAAACATAGAAGCTTTAAAATTTTATAAAAATGAACAGCTCGATGAACTTGTTTACCACGCTCTAATAGAAAGCCATGTTTTATACTCCATTATTTTATGGGGGGGTACCAAGGGAAATCTAGAGAGAATCTTAATTCTCATTTCATAAAAAAGCTGTAAGGTTAATACTTTTCCCCCGGAAAGCACAGGGAGTAATGACATATTGCGCTTTCCTTAAGTGGAAAGTCAGCAAAAAGACCGGTGCCCACTTAATGCTGGGCTTGCTTTATAAAGCACACTGCCGAGAGGCATTTGTTGAGCTGGGTCTCCTTACGGTTCCTAGTTTGTTCATTTTTGAAAATTTAATTCACATTAAGATAAATGACCCTCAAAAGATCAATGGAATCAAAACACATAGCTATTGTACAGTACTAGGTTTAAGAGTAGGTCTGCAGTTTCACATAAGCTTTCCATTCATGAAAAGAAACCCCAATTTGGAACCAAAATGTACCAGGCTTTGCCAAATTCTCTTCAAAACATAGAAAATAATGACCTTTTAAAAAATAAACTAAAACATTTTTTACTAAACCATGCTTTTTATGATGTGGATGAATATTGGGAGTTGGGTTCAGGTTTTAGACACTATGGGCCATTCCATGCATTCCTAAAATTGCTTATTTTTCCCTCCTATCTGCATACCTTACCCACTTCCTCTTCGAAGGAAATTAATGTCCCATTAAGAGTTGGCATATTGACAAGCTCTACGCCAGCGATGGTCATCGAGCGCTACAGGATAAGTAAGTAAGTAAGGAAAGTTGTAAGTTGAAGATCATCTAAATTTTTGCCAGAAGTCAACAAAGTGGTGTAATCTGCGAAGTTAAAGAGGTTGTTATGGTTAACGTAGTCACCATCCAATGTCATTTATCTAGACAAGAAACAGTATAGGCCCCAGTATCGAGCCCTGGGGCACACCTCTTGTGACTTCCTCAATGTCTGAAGAAAGGTGTTTATTTATAGCACCAGAGGGGCTTTTGAAGAGGTGATTGAGGTTCTTTGCTTCCTGTCATTAATATAGGATATCATCCATTTGAGAGCATTTGCCACATAAGTCTGCTGCTGTCAGCTTTTCAGTCAATATGAAGGGGTCGACACAGTCAAACACTTTTGTTAAATCTATAAACATTCCTGCTACAGTCTCTTTATTTTCGATGGGGTCAATGCATTTAAAATCCAAAATGCCAATAATCTTTGTAGGCAAATTATACGTTTTAACTAATCATATGAATAGTTCATCTTGGCAAGATGATTCCACAAGGCCTTCTCACCCCCACGTTCAAGGGAGAGGGAGTCTATTATGATACATGCAGGTGGAGAAGAAGGATTCGTTTATAACGATTTCCTTAAGAGGAAAGTCAGCAAAAAGACCGGGGCTAACTATTCAAAATTTGTGTTAGAGATAAATTCCCAATCTAAAACCCAACTACAAGTAAAGCTAACGCAGCAGTGTTAATATAAAAGTTTTAATAGTGCTTAATAGTGTTTTTAAAGACAAATAAAATTTCAAAATAGCAAATATAATGTATTATTTCTATGTGCAGTCATTTTAATCTATATGTATCGTTACTTTGATTATCTTAAGTTTTTTTCTTTTACAATTTTTGTGAAGTGGTTGAGCTTTTATAAAACGGGGATTTCCCCACTTCCGTGGCGCCCGGGGCGGCCCTGAGTTCATCAATTATTGAAATTTGACGAAAACGGACGACGACGTTATTTACGGTAGATAAAGATAAGCTAACCCAATCGAACAAATCATAAACTCGTTGGTCGAGCTGTAAAATCCTAATCCTGCTAACGTTTGGGACTACACATTGCCAGCAAATATTTACAGACTTTTAAAGTTATTTTTCAAAATTATTTTTAATACGGTAGTCCTGTAATTATTCCCTACAAGCATTACCATACATCACAGCACCAAGAAATATGCCCAATTTGGAGGAAATCCCCCCACAACTGGCAAAACTGAGTTAGGTGTTGTTCACTAGAACTTTTAATGTAAAAATAACGAACGAAACGAAGATTTGTTTTTTTTCCTACCCTTCATTGTTGTTGGCACTATCGATAAACTGAAACGTGCTATCGGGAATTTTCGAAATCTAACAACTACGTAAAGACGCAATCGTCTTGTTGCAACTACAGTTTAGTGGCTATGATATTGTAGGTGCTAACGAGAAATTGTAATTATTGTGTCGGCGCTGATAGAATACATATAAACTTTCGATTTCCCACCTTTTTGTAGTTGCTATGAGAAAATTCTATTTTGGTTTCTACGTTTGATTCTAGTTTATCGTTACTAGGTGCGTAGTTGCTGTGATAACCCGCCGAAAACCAAGGTCGGTAGAGGAAAAGCACAACTGCTTCCTAAGGTCTGCGGAATAGCTGTTTTTTCATGTTCCGGATATGAGACATTAAAACTAAAACGGAAGTCAAGTAAGTTATAATATTTACCTTTACATAGCTGACAGAATAAGCGGACGAAGCAGTGTTGCTATGGCTACAATATTTATCGTAATGACACCATATTAATTTATTTTACATTTTAATTATTGTTAATATCAAACCATTAGATAGTTGTAAAATTAAAAATTATCATTCAAGGCAAATATAATGATAAATTTTACCCTAGGTTACTTTGAAATTCCTTATTTTTGTAATAGTTGAGACAAACTATCTCCAAATCAAACTAAAACAACTGTTTTTTCCTGCAGCGTTGGCAATAACACTTGCAGGTAGAAGAGAGTAAAGTGATGATTGTTTTAACACATTTTTGACCGACAAAAACTCTGTGGTGACATCCACGGCTGTCGCAGAAACAGTATCTGACATCATTGCTCTCATGGAATGTAGTTCACCTGTGGTACTACCATAGATATATACTCGTACTAAACACCTGGATCGGTAACACCTGGATCCAGTGGCGGCCGGTGGTTAGGGACGCTGGGGGGCTCTTATCATTATTTTATTTATATTTACGCCAGTGAAGATAAGTAATGTCTGCTTCAGGAAAAACGGTTACTTCTTATGTCCATAAATAATAGTTACTCCATCAAACAGGTATAATGCACAAAGTTGAATTAAATTGCAATATAGCCTAAAAATCTTAATCACAATTGCTGACGAAAAGTCATCTCTGTTGTACATAACTGATAATCTGTTGTACTGCAGAGTATCAGCACAGAAAATTGTTTTTCTGTGGTATCAGTTACGTACAACAGAGATAACTTTTTAGGTCAATAAAATTTACCTAACAAGCAGTTGTTTTCCGTAAATTTTATTCAGTTGATATGAATCCTTTTAATGCTTAGGCCTACTTCTTTATCGTGACATTTATTTGAAATGAGGAAACAAATCAGACTGAGATAGTTTTGCCGCAGACAGGTGTGTTCTAAGAATTGATAGCGGTCCGCTACCCCGGATGTTAAGATGTCATACACTTGCTTTGCGACAATATATTTCCGGTCTTCAAACCATGTTTCGTCTGGGTTCATGTACGCTATTGTTCACACACTGGACTAATCTAGTTCAGGGGAGTTTCTTATTTATTGTTGTATTTCATATTTAAATTCTTTATCGTACTTGAAAGCCTTAATACAATCAATTGTTTTATTAACTGTAAAGGATACATCACAATGTGGGATTATTTTGCCATCGACTATGAATACATAGTCAATGATTTTGCTTAGCGAAATCAAGCAAAAAAATAAATAAATAAATAAAAACAAAAAATCTGCATCTCTCAAGACGTTTTGTAGGTTTTATTGAATATCGCAAATCTAATGTTGATCTTTCCAAGTACTTCATCAAATTCTAGACACGCCTTGATGTGTTTGTCACTCATTCGTTTTATATTTCTTAACTTTTTATTTCAAATGTTTAATCTCTGAAATACCACCTACAGTTAAGTTAAGTCAAGATCCTGAATCCCTATAATCAAGAAAGTGTTAAAGAAAAACGAGTTTTTAATTTTACAGCCACAGAGCCAATTGGCCTAATTGTATAAATTTCTAAAACACCTTTGATTAAAACTATTTTTCTCTTTGTTCAATTTTGAATTTGATTAATAACTGAATTGGGCCTTGGAATCCCCGGGTTCTTCAAAGTAATTCTAATATTCAATGTTTTTCCCCATTCAATTACCTACTATACGAATTACCTGGTGTAAATGTTGCTTATCTCCAACGTCACCCATTTCACTATTATCCATTTACATTTCCTCACAAATCTATATAATTCACTATTTCAACACAACGCACACCAACACGTACAACATTACGCTCAAAAGAACCCAGACGGACGACTGAAACGCGAGGGAACTGACAGTCACATTTTTGGCACTGCTCGGTTGGTAGCAGTGGCTAGAGCAGTGGCGCGCGCAGCCTAGGGCGCCGGGCAGAGCGTTGCATTAGCAGCCGTTGTTTGTGCCTGTGTGAGTGAGCTGCGCGTATGAGCGTCTCCATTTGATTTTACAAGAGCGCTAGGACGCCATGGCCGGCGTCCGTCGCTCCGGCCCGAGCCGGCCGCGATAGAATTAGAGACACAATTGTTGTTGATTTTGGATTTATTTTGGTACGATCGGTTTCTATCTTCAACCTATGACCTATACAATTGTCATTCTGTTAAATATTCTTATAATAATATTTTTGTTAGTTTATTTATTTTGATTTTCAATCAATTCTTTAGGAGGGGCGGCGTCCGGGAGTCCTTATGGGTGAGCCGCCACTGCCTGGATCCGTGTTGCGAAAACAAGCCGTTACCCCTACCACTAGCCAGTATTCGTGGCCAGTGTTGCCAACCCTGGCGAGGTATCATAGTAGCTACGCACGTAGCAACTACAAAGTGAAATTAAACGTAGCAACTCATTTACCATTTACCACGTAGTCTTCGCCACGATCTACACTTGTCTACACGCCACGGTCTTCGCCAACTAAAACTGAATGTTCTCATAGCAGCTACGAAAAGGCGGGAAAAATTAAAATTTAAATATTTGATTAGCGCCTACACAATTATTAAAATTTCTCGTTAGTGCCTACGATATCGCAGTCGCTAAAGTGTAGTTGCTAGTAGACTATTTCGTTTTTACGTAGTTGTTGTTAGATTTCTTAAATTCTCGATAGCACCGAACATCTCAGTTTCTCGATAGCGCCTACAATAATGAGCGGTAGGTAAAAGAACGAATCTTTATAATGGTTCGTTCATTATCTTTACATTCCTTCTAGAGAGCAACAGATCACTCAGTGTTGCCAGTTGTGGAGGATTTCTACAAAATAATAGGGAATGTTTCTGGGTGTTTTAATCTGATTTTAATCTGAAGGTAATCAAATCAGATCATAAATCCTTTTGCACACGTGCTACACGTGCTATATATAGACCTTTAAGAAGATGACACCTCAATCTTAATCGGTTAAGGTCGTCGAGAGAAAAAGGGATGTATTTAATTTACCCGAAATACCCTATTTCAATGTATCCCTACATAAAAATCCCGTTAACCTCCTAATAATCCTTGCTTATCCCAGCAAGCCCCATAAAATCCCCAAACGTATTGAACACTTGGCAGCACTGGTGGCTATAGATGGTCTTGGCCGGGACGTCGTTCAAAAGAGCTGTTCTTTAAAAGAGCTGTTCACTCCGAACGACTCTGTAGGCGCTATGTTACAAATTCGATATTAGTGGCTATGTAGAATAGTTGCTAATCGAGAAATACAGCAATTTGTCGGGGTTAAAAGTCTTTTTTTACTTTTAGATGCTACAAGAGAAATATATTTTACCAATATAATAGTCAAAATCAATGTTCTAAAAAGTATAGGTCATATTCTCGTTAACGCCTACACAAATTTGAAATATTCTACTAGCGCCTACAAGTGTAGGCGCTAATTCACACTGCCATTTTAGGTGCTACGTTAACATTCAAATTGTAGTTGCTATGAGCGTAGCTACTATGAGACCCCACGGCCAACCCTATGCGAGTAATTATGTACTTTAATTTAAATTAATTAATTAAACCACAGTAATACTGTATTTTTTTAGTCTTCCTTACCTATGCACAGTACAGAACCATCTGTCATTATCATAATTATAATTGAACATTTAAAAGAATGTAAACAAACAAGAATGCAGCTGACACACCAACAACAATCATCATCAAGACTGCTTCATTCTCTTTTTCAATCGGCTGTGTAATGGTAAATATTATAACGTAACTTGACTGCCGTTTTAGTTTTGACGCTTCATATCAGGAACAAAAAAATAGCTATTCAGCAGACCATGGAAGCAGTTATGCTTTTACCTCTACAGACCTTGGTCCAATCCAGCTGACCACCTTCCGCTCTTCTCCTATCTCGTTCTGCAGACCAGAGCAGAGAGCAGACAGACAAGCAGTGAAGCAGACGAAGCACGGAAGCAGTGTCTTTTTTTAAAGTTGAAGCCTAAACAAAACAATCACAGACAGACTTTGAAATTCGTGTGTAAATTGAATTCGTGTTAGTATCGTGAATCGTTCAAGATTTAACGAATATTCTAATAATTGTGTTTAATTGTTTTTTTTTATCAGAATGACATATGTAAGTAGGCTATTTTAGCGTTGATTAGCTTGGTGGCGTAGTGCCATTGTGACAGCCATCAGCTGTTTCTAGTCTAGGCACATATTCATGGTATTCATGTAGGCCTACCTGATTAATTTTCTGATTAATTTTGATAGGAATATATCAAGCCTCAATCTAAGATAAAATCTAGAGAGCAAAGTAGCCAAGTCGTAAACGCACAAATAATTGTTTTAAATTATTAAATGTGAAGCAGAGTCCTATTATTCATCTCCTTGTATCTAAATTAAACTTTAATAATTTCTAGATCTCAGAAGTAGGCTTTTAGCATCTTCTGATGAATGAAGTTGGACCATTTACTCTCTGGAAAATCTAAATTTGAATTTCAAATCAGGCTTAAGACTACTATGCTACAAACCAGAGGCAAAATTAATCTTTTGGTCATCACAGTACACTCTCATTCATAATCCAACTCGGTGACATCGGAACTTCGCTTCATTGGAATTGATGATCCAAATTTTATAAGGCCTATACAATTGGTTTTCTTACAAAGGATAATTTTTACGTTTTAGTCCCTTCAATTTCAAATTTGTTATGCCCGCTGTACAGTAATGTATCACATTTTGTATAACCCCACTGAGCACAAGATTTCCCCAGGACATCCCAACCGGATCCCAAATATCCTATTCAAATCCCGGGATATGGAGAAGTACAAAAGGAAATTCTTAGAAGCATATACCAAAGGGATTTTATAGAAATACAAAATTTTTATGTAAATAGGACTAAAAGTAAACAATTTCAAACAAAACAAGTTTATAATGGTTTTGTTTCATTTTTTTTTTTTTACTACAAGACACCTGTTAAACAAAATTTCAAAAGATATTTCAAAGATATCCTAAGGATGTGTCAGAGCTACGTAAACGGTCATATTCCAAGGATATCCCTAGGATATGTGCACAATTTAATTCAAACATATATTCCATTCAAAATAGGGGTTTTGCCAAAAGTCAAATGTCATCAAGACATTCAAAAAATACCATTTTTCTAAAAAGAGCTCCTTGGTAAGTCCCTAGAACATGTCCGTAGGCATAGTTTTAATTAAATTCCATAAATTTCGTTCATATCGTTAGGACATTCTCATGATTTTCCAGGAAAATATCTGTTGACACAGTGTAAATTATTGAAATACTGAATTAACTTTTATCGTAGAGGTCCAGGAAAATTAAATAAACAAGCTAATAACATTGTTTACAAGCCAAATAGATTTGTTTGAATTCAGACATTGTAGTTGAAAGGATCTAAAAAGAACATCCCTAGGATGTGTCAGTGGTTAGAGTTTTAATGCAAAATAGTGTATAGGCCATTCACTACTTGTCACCGGAGGCGTTTCATAACCTGCATCCCTCGATGTGATTGATAGCCTAAGTCCTTGTAAGTATTCACACAGAATCAGGAAGCGTGGGGAGGGGCAGGAAGTAAACAGCTTTTTCCTAAATTGTCCTTTCTGGCTCGTGTGTGCACCTGTGTTACGTGGAATGTCAGTTGGACCATAAATTGAAATATGAGTGAAAAGCGGAAGAAAGTTTATGTGTCCATCGATGATAACCAAAAGCTATAAAAGTTAATCGATACACCAGTGAGTAGGCAAAAAACATTGCTATGGAATATAGAGTGGAGACAGTACGGAGATCTTTTTTCCATGTGTTGTTTTTTGTTCCTAAAAGTTCATTTTTACCATGTTCGAAGTTTTAGTAGCCTATCTTATTCTCAGAAAATATCTTTTCATCTCAATAGTGAATATAACCATCTTTGGCCGTACCGAAATGTCAAAAAACGATGACTCACTAAAAATGTTTTGAAATCTGATCTGGCCATCCACTACATTAGTTAAGATGAATGAGAGTGCACTGTAATGTGTTGTGAACAGGCTGAGCTGTAAGTAAATTTACTGATTGTTCTCTGAGGGTTATTAGTAGATTTTTCGACTCATGTTTGCAACCTCCGACTGTTAGTCAATTTATGAATGTTAGCGGCGTTTTCAGAATCGGTTCAATCTTGTTCCAGTTCAGTCTGAATGGGATTGAATTTAGAACAACTAGTGATGGCCTATTGAAAAATCTATTTCTCGGTGTACCACTATAAAAGAGTAAAATAAATTCTAGTAAAACAGACACAAAAAGTCTATTTTTTCATTGAAGTTGTAAAATTTAGTACTGGTAGCCTGTATTAAACTTAGCCTCTGAAGCCTAACTCATCACATGAAATAAAACATTAGGCCTAAACTTACTGTACCATAAAACATTTGTGTTAACTTAACTTTTCTTTTGTCTATCATGATTTGGAAATGAATAATAACACAATCGTTAGGCTACACCATTGATTATAGTACTAAGCTACCATTGATTTTCTATATTACTGTAGGCCTATAGAAATTTCCTCTACGTAGGCATAGTTGTGAAATAAAACTAGGTGTTATGAACAAGAAACTTTAGGACTATATTTCTAATAAAAAAACTCCATTGCGGAATATAGGTTCTATTAACATTACTGAAATATGAAAAAGCACTGATTATAGGGTACGGTAATAAATAAATTTAAAAAAAAATACTTGATACTAAATCTGATCAAAAAAGTGTAACAAATAAGAAAACCAAATTAATAAAAATATCCAAATGACTCCTACTTAGGTAGGCCTATATGGTTTGAGCTAAATTGCATTCCGGTAACATATTACGCTAAGTGGATGTAAGTTATTTAAAAGCAGTTTTCACTTTTAAATCACAGAATCAACTTATAGCCCTATTGGATTCACAAAATCAGATAGTCCTAATGTCTGATTTTGTGAATCCAATTGGCCTGATAGTAATGGAATCTGAATTTTCCATTTCTTTTAGCCGAACTTAACAATGTCTTTCGAGGAAAGGCTATGAAAAAAAATTGATTTTATTACCTAATTTTAATAGTAGCAAATAAATTAATATACTGTATTCTTAAGTGCCTTGTTCAAAACTATAGGCTAGTACAGATTTCTATGTGATATTTTGGTCGATATGACCAAGTACAAAATGAGACTAAGAGACAAGTCCCAACTTATCAATTAATATTCCAATCAAAAGTAATAATAATACTTAAGTTTTAACATAAAAAGCTAATTGGCCTATTGTAATTTATAGGTTATTAATTTGATAAGGTACCAGTTTGAAAGCTTTCCTTTTAATCAGCCCACACAGTTCTAAGAGTAAATTTATTGATGGCCAGTAAATGTTCTGATTAAGTATGAAATATTTTAAGAATAATTACAAAATTTGGTCTATTAGACAATGCGTAAATTGTTTAATTTATAGTTTTATAATTATTAGTAAAGTAAAACAGTTAGAAATCCTAGGTCACATTTCTTTTTCCAGAAATCTCTTAATTCAAGTGAAATGTCATACAACTCAAAATCAGAGGTCCAGGGCAGCTGGCTAAGAGGCAGTATTGGTATTCTAATCCTCGGATTCAGTGTTGGACTTCTGTATAAGAATGAGGTAGGTCTAACAACATTCCACAGTTACATAGGATTTTTCAATTAGCTCAATCACACCCAAAGGTAAATAAAAAAAAAATTAAAAACACAACATTTTCAAGAAAGTAGAAATGTTTAATAACTGTATACAGGGTATAACAAATTGTATTAATTGCTCCGAGTAGAGGAACATGATTTGATAGTCAGTTGGTTGACCTTTACAGGGCAGGGAGGACCTGTCTAAAATATTTACACTTGGTATATGGTAATTATCAAGTTTGAGGCCGACAATCAGTTGCCACAGGAGCACGGGAGTTGGCCCTCTGAGTTGTCAATGTGCTGGCTGCTGTCCCATTTCTTTTTTATTGTTTCTACGCCAGAGGCATTTTGTTAGGAGAGTTGTAAATGCTTAAATGCTTTTAAGGGAAAGCGGTGCAAACCCATCAAAGTGTGGTGGACATCCCGGGAATCAAACATCCTTGACTTCTTGAACTGACAATTCCGGAGTCTTGTTCAAAATGCCCATGCAAGGCAGATATCCTTAGCGGTTGGGCCATGGTCCTCTTATCCATCAGTAATAATAACAACAACTGAAACCCTTGGTCTTACCGATCACTACAAATTCCTTAATTTTTTATGGCGGAACATAAGTGGTTGAATATTAATGCTAACCTTGTACCATAGTCCCACTGATTGGAGGAGGTGTGAAAGATAATGTAAGAGGGAAATAATTTTGATGATTCAGTGTTGTCAATAGCAAAAATATAAATTTTGCCAGGTGTATGTGGGCCTGGGGTTTCAGTAAAAGTGATTAAAGGGAGGATAGCCCCCGTTTCATATTTTATGTACATCTTGCAGTTATTATAATCTCATTTTTTGTGTGTTACAGTATGGTGAAAAATTTTAAATGGACCCCTTTACTTTTGGTATTACAGTACCAATGAAATACATTATTTTTATAACAAAATTAGTATTATTAGTTTAAAATATTTTCAAAACTATGTTGTGTAATCTTACAGTAAATAAATACATTCACTACACTTAACATATTTACAAGTTTACAGTCAAATGGAAAGTATATTTGTCAAGGCTACGTCTTAAGACTTTTAGCGAATTTCGCTATAGGGAATACGCTATCACTGTAGTAGTCACGGTAAGACCTAAGACTGAGACCATGATACTTTTTTGTTTTGAGGTCCCTAGAAGCCTAAAACACAGTTTGTTCAAATTTATAGTATATACCTATTTATGTATAAGAACACGATAACTTTTGAACCGAACCTCCTATTTTTATGAAATTTGGTACAGGGGCGCAAGCCAGCATCTACTTGAATGTGTTCCCGAACCAGAATGATCGGACCATGGGAATGGGGTTTTATGGGGTTTCAAAAGGGTAAAAAATGGGTTATTGGCTATTTTCACTTTAATTTATAAAATTGAATAATTTTAACTTTAACCATTTAAAAGAGCTTAAAACGAACCATCTAGTATTTTGAATTTTTTACTTAGCTTAAATGGTTATGGAGAAAATCCAAAAACTATGTTTTCCATGTTAAGCATAAATTGGAAATCAACAAAACCTTCTGTCTTGCTTATTTATTGACATATCTTGTTAAAATTGTGTATGTACATTCACTGTCAAGCGTTTAAATTAAATTTGCTTACAAAACCCATATGGCGGCAAACCTAAATACACACCCCTATTTATGGAGAAAATGAAAATAACACCATAACTTGATAAAATTTGGTATGTACATTCACTAGGTAGAGTTTAACCTATATTTACAAAAAAAAAAACCATTTGGTAGGGAAATTGCATACTTTCGTCCCCATGGGTTTTATCGGAAAATAGAAAATACGAGGGCTATTCAGAAAGTAAGGAACGTTTTCGTCTTACGCCGTTGTACGAGCGAGTATCGAATATATTAGGGTATGAGAGTGCTCGGGGCCTCAGTGGCTATCCAGCCGAGACACTTGGAGCATCGTCGCGCCACCCGTTTTCTTTCTATTTAAATTCAAAATGGCCGCTTCCGTAAAAAGTCCCGCCAGTTGCGAAGTGCGATCGGTAACACGGTTTTTGTTGACAAAAAACTTAAAACCGATAAAGATTTATCGAAAAATGTGTGGAAGTATGGGAACAATGTCTTGAATGAAAGTTCTGTGCGTAAGTTGTGTATTCAGTTTACAAATGACCGAACCAATGTTCTTGATGAGCAGTGGAGTGGACGACCGAGCGTTGTGACTGACGAACCGGTCACTAAAGTTGACGAGAAGATCCTTGAAAACCGCTGCTCCACCATAACAAAGCTTTCGTTATCTTTCCCTCAAGTTTCACAAACTTTGCTGTGTTGAAATTGAAAGAATAAAAATCGATAAATCTCTATCGGTTTTTAGTTTTTTGTCAACAAAAACCGTGTTACCGATCGCACTTCGCAACTGGCGGGACTTTTATGGAAGCGGCCATTTTGAATTTAGAAAACGGGCGGCGCGACGATGCTCCAAGTGTCTCGGCTGGATAGCCACTGAGGCCCCGAGCACTCTCATACCCTAATATATTCGATACGGGCGCGTACAACGGCGTAAGACCAAAACGTTCCTTACTTTCTGAATAGCCCTCGTATACCAAAATTCCAATGGAAATTCACTGAATACACAGGTTTGCTGCGACGAGTAAAAATTTACAACAAGATCCCGAATTCCTTTAAAAAATTAAACATAGTAAAATTTGCAGGCAGTATCAAAGAAATTTTAATAACAAAAGCATATTATAATCTCGAGGAATTTTTCAATGATTCTTGGTAACAGGCATATTTTTAACATCCAATATTTTTTTATCTTTTTATTATGTAAATTAGTTTTAATTGGTTGGGTTCCAATGTCTATGTTTCTCTTGGTTTTTCTTTTTTAGTAGCCTTTAAGTATTGACAATGCACCTGTCTGAATATTACCTTTGTCATAACAAAACAGATGTGATGTACAATAAAGAATTGTCATTTGTCATTTGTCAAAGCAGTGGCGTGCTCCCTTCCCAGTTATTGCTTCAGTGTAAGCCCAGCTCTTGGCCGGGAAGGTTTATATCGCCCCCGCATGTTGTGCCAGTTTGGCTTGTTAATCCGTTTCCGGTTCGGGAATTCCGTTCATTTTCGCGCTATCGTTGGAGGAATGTAAATATAATTCAGCATGAGGGTTGAGTTTTGACATTTTATATGCCGCAGCGAATGTGTTTATATTATTTGCTTCAAGCTACAAAAATTTAGGTAGGCTAATTATGATAAAATACA
Organism: Neoaliturus tenellus; assembly: GCA_030545055.2. Lineage (NCBI taxonomy): Eukaryota > Metazoa > Arthropoda > Insecta > Hemiptera > Cicadellidae > Neoaliturus > Neoaliturus tenellus. Next base: position 38,365,682 of record CM061535.1, read on the forward strand.
CTGTAATGGCCAAAAAATTTAAAAAATGCCTTGTTTTCTTTAAAAGTAAGAGTGGGTGAAAAATGCATAAACCTTAATTGTCAGGTATTGATTGTTATTGACCATTTACAAAATTTGTTTGTTTTAGGTGAACTCAGTTTCTTGACAAAAAATATATGACAATGTAACAAATATGATTATTGATGTTGGCTTCAACAGATTACCTGATTCAGCCAACAATGGGAAGTTGATTTATTTGAAAGGTCGCATCGAAGTGAATGAGCCCTTAACTGAACCCGAGTATGGTGTGACTATATCAGCCGTCAAACTCAAACGACGGGTTCAGATGTACCAGTGGGTTGAAGTGCAAGAAGAAAAATCTTTGTGGTATGTTGGCTTTTGTAATAGATAAACTCTTTTGTCGGAAAAAGGACAAAAATTCAATTTTTGAGAGCATTTAATATATTGTACTGAAAATTTGGCAAGATTTGGTATATTGTAATTGGTCAGGTGTAATTTCTCAAAGCAGAACTGATGGTATGTGACATAAAATCCAAACAAAGATTAGATTTTCTCTGTGAAATTTAAAATCATGGTTACAGAAAATTAACAATGGGCTAATAAATAATTAGCCTAGTGAAAATAATTATATACCTACTGAGGAAAAATATATAAGTGAATGATTATTTATACTTAGTTATCAACTAATTCAATAATTAGGCCTAGTTGCAAAGAATGAATATAATACACTCCTGACTATCCATGTCTTAGGGACTGGCGCCATCTTGGATAATCCAAGGTTACTTTTATTTTAAGGTTAGGTTGTTAGGAGACCCTATCCTTACATGAAATTCTCCTAACTGAGATATGTGTCCAGGTCTATGACTGCATGGGAAGGCCTGGGGCACAGCGAAAGTCCCCGAGCGTAGGCAAAAATATCCATTGTTACTCAAACGGTTGTTTATGTTCTGCAGACGGCAAGTTCAGTTTATCAAGCCATTCTTTTGAAAGGTTATTAAGTATTAAGGTTAAAAATAAAATTTTTGATATTTATTTCAAGTAGGACCTAATGATTTAAGTAAACCTATAGCCTGAATCACAAATATTTTTACTTTACTTTAGACAAAAACAGAAGTTAAGCACGTTATTATTCTGTTCGAGCAAAAAATTTAAAGATAAAAATGCAGCTTAGAGCGACCTCATAACTCAGAGTCTCGAATAATCGGAAGTCTACTGTATGTTGGTGCAAAGGGATCCAAGTCGGTCCTCAGACAATCTTGATACAATTGGTTCTGGTAATCTTAGTAGGTGTGTTTTAAGGTGTCTTATCCATATAAGTTCAAGATAGTTTTAGGATTGCAATGAAATAGACAAATTCTTATTAGCGTAAATTCAACTTGGTCCATTATTTTCTGAGCACATCTAATTCGACCACCACTCAATTGAAATACAGTAGACTCCCTCTTAACTGGCCACCTTTAACCGGCTTCCGCTTTAATCTGCCTATCTTATCACAGAACCAACTTTTCTTTTAACCGGCCATTTTTTAACATAGGCTTACATTGTTTTAACCGGTCTTATTTTAACAGAAGTGTTGTTTTATATTCTCTAACTTTAAAATCAATATCACTTACTATTTTATTTCCAGAGAAAAATCTATGCACACTTTCCTGAATGGAAGTGAAAGTGAACGACGCCAGAAGTGAATGCGTTTTGTACCTCATCAATGGTTTACCTTCATTCCAGTAGATCACAATACATTATTTTTAGTATTATCAGTCTATGTTTAGATGTGATTTGTGATAAGTTATTGTACACTGGAAAAACAAGTTTCGGACGTGAGTAGGTAGCTAAAATTCCATATAATATTTAGTGATATTTTTCATCTTGGAAAACTATAATTTAAAGTTTTAAATGTTCAACGGTTTAACTGGCTAATTCGTTATCCAGCGACTGTATGGCCCTGAGGTGGCCAGTTAAGAGGGAGTCTACAGTAATATATTTATTTAGATTGTTAAAGCGTACATAAGACCACTGTGGTAACATTTCTTTATCTCATTGCCATTTAAAAACCTTAAGGGGAAATCATATCATGTGATGTACCTGGTGTCACTAAGGCCCTGTACATTCCAGGGCATTGAATTCTGTTGAGCAGAAATCAGAAATCAGTCATTTATTTGCCATTGACATACAAATATGCATTAGCAATTGTCAGGTACAATTATGATCGCAGAGAGGCTACGGTCAGGAGTATGCTACACTCAGTTAGCTAAGAGTCATTCCCGGCTTTGGAAACTATTTTTTACCAAGTTAACAAACAGTAAACAATAAATTTTACAGAGAAAAATTCATAAAATCTTAACAAGAGTAAAAAAAGAGAGAAATTTAATGCAATGAATGATATTTAAATTATTTTATCAAATAACGCACAATAAAATTCAACATAAAAAAACAGTAAAAATTAACAAGTAAAAAAACAATAAAAATTCAACATTAAAGTTAAACTATTTTACCAAGCAACAAAACAATAAAATTTAACATTAAAATTACAGAAAACAATTTATAAAATCTTACAAGAGTAAAAAAAAGGAGAAATTAACTCAGTGATATAAACATTTAAATACATAACAGAGGTAACAAAATATAAATATAGGCTATAACAAACATTTGATATGAATAACAAATAAATATTTATTATTGAAATTCTAACATATCTGTTTAGGCAAACTCAATTTTCTTCTCCAACATAAATTCATGTATTGTATAAGAAGGATGAACCAAAAGCCAATCATAAAATTTTCTCAGAAATAATTTTCGGCTGTTCGAACAGGATTGAAAATTGATACTTAATTTATTAAAAACCTTAATAGACATTACAGTGTGACTTGAGTGTTTTGCTTAATGTAGAAAATGTTCTATTTATTTTAAAGTTAAAAAAATGTTCTAAAAGTTAAATGTTCTATTTATTTTAAGGGATGGTAGGTTCTTGAGGGTATAGGCTAGGTCATACAGGTATAGATTAATGACTGTTGGGATTTCCAGGTCAATGAATAGGGGTTTACAATGGGCATCAGGCAGTGCATTACTCAATATTCTGATAACCTTCTTTTGAAGAAGGAGAATTTAATCATAAATGTTTTAAACCAGGACAATAGATATACAAAATTAATGAATGTTTTGAATAGCCACAATATGACTTATCTTGTAGATTTCCCTACTAGAGTGTTTAATGGATCAGTCTCTGCAATAGATAACTACTCAACAAATCTTAGTAAAGACAGGTTTTATGTAAGTGGAGTAATAACAATGCTTTCGGACCACGATGGTCAACTATTAGAATTTAAGAATAAAGTTACACACAATGACAGTCATAAATGCTTTAGAATTAATAAAAGGGATTTTTCAAAACAAAATTTAGATTTATTTAAATATTTGTTGAGTTATGAAACCTGGGAAGAGGTATATTTTTCAGAAACAGAAAAAAGTATGATGTATTTCACAACATTTTAATGTATAATTTTAATTTAGCTTTTCCAGAGAAACAATTTAAGGTTGGAAACAAAATAAATAAATGGATAAGTAAGGATCTAATAGAGGAAAAGAAAGAAATTATAAGTTTGAGTAAAAATAATAGAAAGGCAAATTTACCCATATCAAAAAATGTTTGTGATAGGAATAAGAGGTACAGAGAGATGTTAATGCAGAGTAAGAAACAATATTTTGATAACAAAATAAAGAAGTCTAATAATGTAACTAAGACTACATGGGATATTGTAAATTCAGAAATAGGGACAAAGAATAAAAGAGAGAGAAGTAACATAATAATAAATATTGGTAATAAACTAGTAAGTGATCCAAATAGTGTTAGTAATATTTTTTAATGAATATTATGTAAGTGTTGCTGGAAGTAATAGCTCCACTGTTAATATACCATCTAGTGTAGCTAATAACACTGATTTTGCATTCAATAGTGGTAGCAAATACTTTCGACTTTTACCAACAGATGAAGGAGGTGTTAAAAATCATAGCGTCTCTTAAAAATAAGTTTTCCTGCGGTATTGATGGAATACCAATGAAAATTTTGAAAGAGGCGGGTCAGCTGCTGAGTAGAGTGATCACTCATTTGGTAAATTCTTCTTTTGTTTGTGGAAAATTCCCTGACAAACTTAAAATTTCAAAAGTCATACCCATTTATAAAAAATATGATTCAAATAAAGTAGAAAATTATAGACCTGTTTCCTTGTTGCCATCAATAGCTAAGATATATGAGAAATTAGTATACAACAGGTTGGAATTGTTTTTGGAAAGTAACAACAAAATTGAGAATATTCAACATGGTTTTAGAAAAAATAAGTCAACAATCACAGCGGCAGTAAGCTTCATAGAATCAATAATAAACTCAATTGACAAAGGAGAAAAAGTGGTTGGCATTTTTATGGACTTATCAAAGGCGTTTGATAGTGTTTCTCATTCTTTGCTAATTTTAAAATTACAAGAATTGGGAATAAAAGGGCTTGAACTGAATTGGTTTAGATCATATCTTTTAAATAGACAACAATTTGTAGAAATAACACATTTTACCAAATTTAATCAAATTAAAAAATTCAGATCGACTTTAAGAGAAGTTAAAAATGGTGTCCCTCAGGGATCTAATTTGGGACCTCTCCTCTTCCTCTGTTATATAAATAATGTAAGACATTGTTTGAACTTTTCTCCATCCTCCAGTTTGTTTCTCTATGCCGATGATTCTAATTTTAAAATCTCAGGAAAGTCACAAGAAGACATTGAAATTTTATCAAATATTGAATTAAACAGCATAGGACAATTTTTTGAAACATATAGTTTAAGTTTAAACCCCGAAAAAACTAAAGGGATGTGTTTTAAAACAAAACAAAGTAAGAATTTCATCCACCCCACAATCATTTAAAAAAATCAACAAGTACAATTAATTGAACATACAAAATTCCTTGGGATGATCGTAGACAGTAATTTATCGTGGGACGACCATGTTAAACACATTCTAAAGAAAGCCAATTCTGGCTTGTTTGCCATTAGGAAAATGTCAAAGCTGTGTAATGAAGATGTATTGCGATCCATATACTTTGCTCTTATTCACAGTTTTATTAACTATGGAATATGTGTGTATGGTTCAACAAAAAATGAAAATCTAAATGAAATATTAAAAATACAGAAAAAATCCATCAGAATAATTTTAAAGCTAAACTTTCAAGAATCGGCAAGAGAACATTTCAAAAATTTGAAAATAATGACAGTTTTTGGACTCTATATTTTTGCTACCATTATGCTTGTTAAGGAGTACAATGAGAACACTGAATTAGTACCAACTCATCAATACGATACCCGTAAAAAGATAGAACCCATCCCCAAACATCGCCTAGAAATATTTAAGAAAAAATCCACTTATGCTGGGAAAAGATTCTTAAGCAAAATTCCAGATTATATAAAAAATGAAACAAACAATGCAAAATTTAAAAATAGATTAAAAGAATATTTAATAGACTTAGCCCCTTACAGTTTACATGAAATTGAAAAAATAGAAACTTTTATATTTGATTTTGACTGTTGCAAAAATTTAAATCTGGTAAAAGATAGAAAAAAGACAACATGGGATAACTGTCTAAATTAAGCAATTTTTGTGTATGTGTAAATATAACATGATTAGTTTTAAGTTTATTTCAGTTTATATGACACTATTCGATTTACAGAGCTGTATAATATGAATAAAGAAATTGAATCTGAATATGAATCATAGCAGTATACATTAAGCATAACGTGATACTACTAGCATCAATGTGTATTCACTGAACTCTGGTGGAGGGTTAAATTTGTTTTTGTTTGTTTACATGTAGATGCAAGACAAGGCAAAGAAGACAAAGATGATAGGTGTAATGCATGACAGAATAATCACAGGTTTATTTGTTGACTCTGTATCCAAAATTGAGGGAATACTCTGCAAAGTTAACTACCGGTACTTTCGTTTTAGAAGCACTCAATCTCCTGCCAAGGAGACTTAAAAAAAATTTTAATCTGGAAACTCCATGTCCTGAATGCATCCTCTTTTACCTGAGTGTCTACCGGAATCTTATGAGGTTGGGAAAAGTAATAAAAAATTCTCATTTTATAACCAAAATACAAGATGTGTATGGCATTTTATAAAAATAGGGGTTGTGCGGCGGCTTTTTTGGTTGGAAATTTTCAGAAAATTGGCTTGGAAAATTAAGGAATTTCATTTGTAAAATCTAGTAGACACACTGTTTATTAGTTCATCGATAAACGATTCTGTGTCAAAAGATTCTACTTCCAGAAACGTTTTAAACACACTAATAGCTTCAGAACTGGGCAAAAACGCATGCTCGGCTGATCATGTGATATTAGCATTATGATTGTGACATGAATTTCCAGCAAATAACAATAGTGATGGTTACTCCGGGTTCACTAAAACTTTGGGAATTAAGTCGCAGTTCAGGCGCCAGAACGTGACTGAATTCCTAGAGTTTCAAGATAACCCAATAACAAACTAATTTGGGTCGTTACTTGATCTAATACCCTCTGTGGTCAGGGCTAGATTTACGCTTGGGCCATCTAGGCTCAGGTCCAGGGCTGCAGATTTTGAGGACTAGATATAATTTTGGTAAAATATCAAGAGTGTTTATTTTCTCTCTCTTAAATTCATACACTGATTAAAACTAGAAAACAGAACATTTCCAAAATAATACATAACTTTATATCAGACAAAACTTGTTCTACTTAGTGATAGCGTCACAAAATAGAAGGGGTGGCACCCGATGTACATGCAACTGATGGCGTGAGCTGCTACACCCCCCCAGGCTAGGAGTCTTGTCCCTTCCAGTTGATCCATTCAGCAAAATAAAATACCTGTTAATTGTGTAAAAAGATTTCCCCGTTGTATCCCACTTATTGTGACTTATGATTAAATACGATGCTTTGCTCCGCTTGAGTTTTTAGATGTTTTATCTGTTAAACCCAGTGTTTTCGGTTTGGATTTTTCCAACTCCAGGCCTACTTAAAACAGAAGTAATGATGTTATCATCTTTTAAAATTCGGTTGTTATTCAATTTTTAGTACACCCAATATATTTTTTCTAGTTACTAAAAATGTACCATACTATCTTACTAACAAATGTTATGTTATTTTTTATATTTTCAATTAAGTTATTAAGTTCTAACGACCATGATACTGTACAACAATGGTCGCGTTCACCCGCACTCTGATAAAGATCGATATTCTGTCTTTTTTCCCCTTTAGTTGATCAAGGTGATTTCATTTTGCCAACTGCTTATGGATCTACTGGGATTTTGAGAGTTATTACAGTTCATCCACGTCATAAATGAATTGCTTTAGTTTATAAGCAGTTTTACTATTGCACAAGAAAATATTCTTTTCAGTAATGATGGTAGACAATAATGAGACTGAGAAAAAATTCCAAGGGATTTTTTCTTATCTCTCATTATCAATCAGTGACTGTTGTAGCCTCAAGCGTGCTGTAAACATAGCGGTAAAATGTGAATTATGCCATTTGGTCCCAGTTACTCGGCTAACATGCGTTGGCAAACATGGCGTCTAACACCCTTACATGTACAGGGTTTAAGTTATTCTGTATTTTGTATGTTTCTTTTCTAGGTTGGGATACAATGAGGAATCACAAAACCCTGTGACATACACAACAGCTTGGCGAGATAAATTGGTTGATAGTACATTGTTTGTCAAGCCTTTTGGCCATGCTAATCCCAAGTAAGTTCATCTTGTTCAATTAAAAGTACCCAAAGTAGTAAACTGTTTAAGATTGCAAATGGCCTGATTGAAAAAGGAGACCACTTTAAACAAAATATAAGATCATAATGTGCATCCTATTTTCTGTCTATTACTAGTAGACAAAAAAACAACATATGTTGGTGTATGTGTGAGCACCAACATGTTTCTTCAACATGTAAATTAAGAGTGGTAATTTAAAGTGAGTGAGTTAGTAAAACTCAAAAGCTTCACTTGGAATTTCTATCTATTTACCCATGGACAAGGTTTACAAAGTTGCTTACTTTGAATTAGGTTTTTATTTTTTGTATTATGTACTTATGTACATTATGCAAGACAATAATTTGTTTTATAGGAATAAACTATTCACCCTTTTTCTTATGTTTACTCCTTTTCCGATAACCTGGAATCCGACAAGTCTGGACAACGCTCAGTCCACATTAGCTTGGGTTTGCAATACTAGAAAAATCAATAATAATTAATCAGATAAAATATTTAATGAGATCATATTTTTGAATTAATTTTCATCTCTCAAGTGTGGTTCTTGAATCAAGGACAAATATTAAATAATACCATGATGTACTCAGTGTTGGGGAGTAGCGCGCTACTGTAGCGTCACTACTTTTTTAGTAGCGTCAGTGTAGCTCCGCTACTTTTGAAAATAAGTAGCTTGTAGCTGTAGCGAGCTACATTTTTAGAGTAGTTGTAGCGGATTATACTGGTCTAAGAAAAATGTTTTAAACTTGTGAAGATAACTTAATAAATATTGTTGTTTGCGTCTTTGATGCAAGTCTTTTTATTCGACAATTTATATTTTCATACCACTGTTTACGTTATCTATGCTCCATAAGAGTCACAAATTATCATATTAAAATGAAAATATGTCTAAACACAATACCAAAAAATTGTATAAGCCTATATTTAAAAAAATGTAATTTTACCTTTAAGTGGGAAAATTGGGTGGTTATACATCACAAGAGAAAAACAGGACCAGATTGCGAAAGTAGAGCAAAGTAGCTTCAATTGTAGCGAGCTACTTTTTAACTGTGGCTGTAGCTGTAGCTAGCTACTTTTTTTTAAAATGTAGCTGTAGCTGTAGCTAAGCTACTTTTTGGAGAAAGTAGCTGTAGCTGTTGCTAGCTACTTTTAAAAAGTAGTTTCCCCAACACTGGATGTACTTAGTTAACACTCACTTGAACATACCTGATTATTTATCCAAGCTATATAAAATTTTCCTTCATCACCTTACGTTACACAAGATAATTTACCAAGCCCGCACTATATTTAGAACTATAAAATTTAAAACTAAAAAATTTATCTTTCATAATAAACAACATTTACTACACTTAAAAAAGTAGTGCGGTAGAGTAAACCAGAATTTTCAGAAAAGAATTTATGAAATTTATAGCAATAAATCCAAGTATAACATAGGTGTACTTTTAATTAATTGTAAAACTCCCTCAGTTTCAATCTGACAAACATACCCTAATCAATTGTCCAGTCAGTGCTACTGATATTTTTGAAAAAATAACTCCTGCATAAGAAACTAAGAACTAATTTGTACTGTAAGGAGCTTTCCCGTTGAGAGCAGTGTGAGCATTAGTGAGACAGTGAGAGTGGGGGGCTACTCTCTGAGTGACCGGCTCAAGGACCACTTTACTGCGTTCACGTTGCTGACGAGCGATCAGCGGCCTGACAGGAAGGACATCAAGATGCACTCGGGACTCTACTACCACTCGTTTGACGTGTGGAATCCCGAGGTCGGAGACACCAGGGTACAGCTCTCCTACGCGGGCGCTTCCGACAGTATGGTGAGTTTAATAGTTATTTGTGTATTAAGGAAGTAAAGTGTAAATTTGTCTCCCCGAGGCAAATTATTGGCACCCAAGCCTTTTCTTTCTTTCTTAACTTTGCTATGTATGTAGGTGAGGGAGACAGTGACTTACTCTTAAAATACATGTAGCATTTTTACCCACCCATAAATACCGCGGAAAAAGTTGATCAACACTTCCTACCCATTGTGTTGGTTATCTAACCTTGAAACTTTGAATGCCAATTGTTGCTAGCAGCGCATAATCAACTGGCTTTTCGCTTGTGCTCTGGATATATAGCTTATCGCACCAGTTTTCAATGCACTGTGTTGCCAGATTGTCAATTTAATTTGAATGGGTTTAACTGGGTTTACTTTGAGACAAAAAGTCCTACTTTGCCTTCCCCAACCTCAAAATTTGCTCCTTGTAATGAGGGAGACAAAATTAACCCATAAAAATAACATGACAATCTGGCAACACAAAGCAGTGTAAACTGGCAACGCTCACTATGTCCAGAGCAGAAGCGAAAAGCCAGCTTATGATAAACTGGCAACAATTGACATTTCGAGTTTCGAGGCTTTATAATATAACACAATGGATAGCGATGAATAGTGAGTGCTACGGTAATCAAGAATTTTTTTATTTTTCGGTAGAATTTCAGAGGAAATATGTTGTGTGTCAGGAGTAAAGTTCAGTAAATTTTGTTATTGTCACGTGAACAATTCACAATAGTAATACTATTTTTTAAGGTGACACTCTCAATATCCATTTAAAGCTTAAATTAAATATCATGCTGTATCAACAAAACGACTGCAAAGTCCTTTACTATAAAGTCCCAAAATATAAAGGGAAAAGGGGCTAGGTGCACAAATACACATACACAAATAACAACTAATTCTAATAAGCTCATAACAAAGCATACAATTTTAGTTTATTTATTGGCTCCCTCAGAAAAATTGCCTCCAGGAGATAATTTTGTACAGAATTTTACTGCCTTAATACACAAATACAGTAGAACCTCGATAGTTCGACACTTTGTGGACTTAGCGAGTGTCGAACTATCGAAATATCGAACTATAGGGAGTATATGGGAAATTTTAACACTGGGAGTATAAAAATCATAATTTTAATTTAGAAAACACTAAATTTTAATGAAACCATAACTTAATTGAACTTTAACATAAACAACATTTAAATCATTCACCACTTTGTTTTAATTTTCACCTTTGTCAGGCTCCAACATGGACACTATCGGTCATTATTAATATGTTAAGTTGTCATGGACCATGTCAAACTATCAGGAGTGTCGAACTATCGAGAGTCGAACTATCGAGTATCTATTGTCACATTTTTGCATTATTGTGTTATGTTCCCTACATAGTTTTAAAATTGCATGATACATAATTAATCAGGCGCTCAATTCAGTAATTCTTAGCCTGAAAAAATCTGTCAATGGATGTGCCTCCAACATTCCTTTTACAATTGGTTACTGGGCAAACCTCTTTATAGTCCTCTTAGTTTTGCAACTTGGATAAATTTTAGATGTGAAATTATTTTCGAACACAGTAGAATGTCGATATCTCGTCTCCCCTGTTCTTCTATTCATGCCTATGGTATTCAACTGTGCTCCTCTTGACTTTAATATTAAAGTATTTACTTTAGTGCCTTCACAGTTTTACTGTGTGTTGCCAGGCTTAAAATGAAAAATCCAGCTTACATTACTTCTCAAAAAATTGTATTTTTAGTTATTGTAATCATAAATGTAAAAAATGTGTTATCATAAATTTAAAAATTTCTGTTAATGCCAGACAAAATTACCAATAACCAAACAAAACTTACAAAATCAACCAGTAAAATTAAAACACTTAAAACAATTTTGTAGACATTTTGGATGTCTTGGAAGTGTAAGAATTATTACTTACGGTGAACCGTCAACAGGTCAATTGTCGAAGTATCCAAATCAGGACATGTTTCGACGCAACGGCGTCATCATCAGCTAGTTAAAATGTGAAGAGGTTGACCCAAAGGCTCAGGGGCTACAAAAATTTATTTTAAGTCTTGGAAGTGTTGTTTGATTGTCTCAGGTTACAATTCTCGCGGAGCAGGAGGGCCAGACTTTGAGGCCTTTGATCGTTGAGGGCCGCGACCTCACTACTGTCGTGGAGGGCGAGCAACCTCTCTCTGACATCCTGGCAGTCAAGTTTCCGTCGTCCGCAGTGTGGTTGACGCGAATACCAGTCTGCTTCACCTTATATTGTGGATACTCCACCCTCAGCTTCATTTTTGGTATGAAACTTGCTTTTATCTTCCTCTTGGATCTTTTGAGTGAATGAATTTTGTATAAAGAATGGGAGGGGGGGGGGTTGGTGTAAATTACCATCACCTCAAGCCTCAACTAGAATTATTATAGCATTACAGTGTTTTATTAGCAACAATATACCGGATGTTGCAAAGTAGTTTCTCTGCCATCTAAATTTTTTATGGCTGTAAATATTTAAACAAACTTTGATGCACATTATAGGGTGTACTTTTTAGTGGAATTTCAGGATTTGCCTCTCAATTCGTAGTAAGGGTCACTGTGATTTTTTTAAATAGCAATTACTATTCAAGGCCTGCGCTAGCACTTTTTCCGTCCTAGGCAAAGGTCACAATTTACGGCCCCACCTCCCTCCTTAACCTCTCCCACCACTACATTAAAACATTTAAAAAAAATTTTCATTTGATGGCAGATTGCGACCATTGAGTATAAAATAAAAAAAATATAAAAGTGGTGTCTTCACATTTACAATTTTTTAAGCTGTCCCCAAAATACCACCAATTTGGATTCACGGGATAAATTGTGATACTGACCAGATAATACATTTTTTACTAAAGTAGCTTAGTTTAACTGTCCTGTGTAATTAAATAAAAATTTAAACTGGGATATCCAGACATTTGACTTTTCTGTAAGTAACCCAGTACCAGCTAGCCTCCAAGAAACTTCAGTCTCAATTACCTCAGACATCTATAGTGTGAATCTTTCTATCCCAGTCTTAGGCTATTTTCTTGAGTTGTACTGGTATTTATTTTCAAAGTTGTATATTTCTCATGGGGATACCCTTTGTCCTGTGCAGGTAAACGAAGCCGATTGCTTCAAGCGTTTGTCGCAAACAACAAATCGCTGTTTTGCCAAATTCTCGCAGCGGTGACTTTCTTCACTGTCTTGGGCATCACTTGGCTTTCATACAGCCCGACTCTTGGATCACTTCATTTCCTCACTGCGACCATATTAATTCTGTATACCTTTTCTAAGGGTTATTCTTTGTATTACTACTTCAATCGTTGACTTTTTATATATTTTCCACTATAACGATACAAAGATCATGGACAGTATATTTTAAAGCTGGTTAGTAAAAGTGGTTTAATTAAAATTGTAAAATAAAATAATGTGTGAATGTATTTACCAGTAAATGGGTAATTTGTACTTATATCTACAACAATTTTTTAGGAATTTACCTTCCGGTTCTCATATTGTATTGCTACTTTGTTGTCATTGTATGTACTTTTTATCAATAATATTAAGGAATGTGAATATTATTTTTTTAAGGCTAGTGAATTAATATGTGTAACTCGTAAATAAATTAATTTCATGTCATAATAGTCTTTGAACTCCAAACAAGTGTATACTCACAAATATTATTTTTAACTGTCAACTCTTGTTTGCAAAATGTACTCAATAAATAGTCAGATTTATAATATTTAAAACTGTAAAATTTGTGTGTGGCCCTAGAATTTTTCAGAACATGCAATAGACAAATCATTTGAGAAAAATTAGTTTACATTCCAGGAGCTCACAAAGGTCTTGTAGAAGTTTTCATATGCATGGAAAACCCAATGTGTGCTACATGACAATAAAGTTTTTATTGTTATGATATTGTTGACAATGAACACCAAATTGAACCATGCATTTTTTATTTAAATCATTAGCACTGGTTTTGAAAACTTTAAATTGGTTTTTGTGGGATAAAACTGTCTTTCAAAATAAAAATTCAAAAATCCCAGGAAATGTTTCACAATAATTAAATATACATACCAAATTTCATAAAAATTTTAATGCTCGTGTGGTCTCATGACAGACATAAATATCCACCTCCTCCCACAACAATTAAAATTCACATAATAAGCTGTAACATATATTTAATTCGGGACCGCAGAACCCCGCACTAGTTCTTATCTTAGTTGCTATAAAAAACCATAAAACTCCACACCAGAGCTGGGAGCGGCCGCCATGACACGGTGAAAGTCTGCACCTGCCACCACGGTTCCTCTATTCAACCCAACTTACTTATTTAATTCTACATAGATATTACAACATTTCATAGCGTATCTATCTCGATAATTTTAAGTAATGAGTTATAACTCACACTATATTTGAGACAAATTGATTTTATTTTTTATTTTGTGTTTGTGTTTGTCTACGCCTGTGGCATTTTTTAACGTTTTGACGGGGAACAGTCCAAACCCAGTCTTGTTACTATTTAACATATTACTATTTATGTTGATAAACTAAATCCCAGTTCATGAAGGCCAAAATTCATATAATTATAGTTATCCAGTACAAACTAGTTACGTTTTTTGTTTGTTGAACATAATATATTCTATAAATCAGTTGCGTAATTTATTCATAGTTTATAGGCTTGTTGTTTTTTTATTTATTTTTTATCTTTTATTTTATACATTATGAATATTTTCCTGCAGGGCATAAACTGTAACAAATTTAGGACTAATATGTTTTTCACTGTTAAATATGTTACCTAACGTAACATATTTACCTAACGTAATTTTTTCTAACTACTTTCCTGGTATTTATTTTTAAGTAAAATATTACTGCCTCAGAATGACCTATCTGTATTTTATTGTGTCTGAAGGAACGAGTGACCGTGTGTAAGTTGGAATAGACCATACCCGAATAACTATCGAATAAAAATATTCTCTCTGAGGGTAAATGGTTATCCACCGAGGGATATATCTAGACCATCGGCGGAGCTGAACCCTTTCCTTGCCTGAGAGAGATGGCGTGAGAGTTAGCTAAGGGAAAAGTAAAGAGATAGAGGGGTAAGATGGCGCTGTGGAGGCGCCATCTGGTAATACCTGTGCCCACTGTAAAACCACTCTGGTGCAGAGTTTCATTGTACAGTTGGTTGCACGAGACGTGAGACAGACCGCCAGGAATTGTGCTACACATGGGCAGTTTAACAGCCTGAATTTGAAATGAAGACCTTAGTAATAATTTTACTGTGTATAATCATAATGATTAATTCACTCCATGTTATATAAGATAGAGCCAACCTGTCCACCTGTAGCACAAATTCTGGCAGGCTGTCTCATGTCTCGTGCAACCAATTATAGCATTAAAAAGGCTTCAATAATTTTTGGTGATGGACAGGTTTTAGTAGAGAGTTTCACGGTCGCCATTCTAATCCTCAGATGTATGAAGTGGCTTTAGTTCCTACAATATGATATTTACAGTTTTTTATCTTATGCTATTCATTCATATCTTAAAAATACATACTTTTATACTTTAAAAAAATGTTTAATGCTCATGCAATGATTTTGTGCAACATGTCATTAAAAAATATTTATTTTGTATTGAATTAATAATGGGTGAGATCCTACAGAATTTCATGACCATTTGTCAACTACGTACCTCATTATGAAACTTTCTTTTATTTGATGAGTTAATAACCAACAAATTATAGCAGCCTACAATTAAGGTTAAAAACATATTTTAAATTCAACATACATTCAAGAAGCTGTAGCCAAGAAAACAATATTTACAAGGTAGGTAAAAAGTGTCTGTGGGGAAAAGGTCTGTGGGGAAAAGGTCTGTGGGGTGTCTTGCTAACCTAACGGTTAGCGTCTTTAACTTCAGTTCAAGAGGTCACAGGTTCGATCCCCGGGATGCCCACAGTCTTTTAGGGGTTTGGACCGCTTTCCCTAAAAGCGTTTAGTACACTCTAACAAAATGCCACCAGGGTTGATAGGAAAAAGTACAAAAAAATGTAATGACTGCCAAATTAATAAACAATTAAAATAATGGACTTTTTTTAGAGATTTTATAAAGCTAAGACTAAATCCAAGTTGAAAACTGGGTATTTTTCAATCAATAGGTGCGATCAAAGTGAAAAATATTCTCTTTTTATTTGTTTCTAAACTTGTGAATCCAATGATGTTTAGTTGTAACACTTCTAGAACATTGTTTGTGATAAACAAAGGTTAACAATTTCTCATTAGCTTGCCCCCAAAGCTTTTCCCAATAGCGTCTTGGTGAGTTGTTGCCTTAGGTTAGAGGGCCAATATTTTAATTTGGGACGATTTAAGTCCCTGAGATGTTACAAGAAGGTAAACATAGTAAAGATGTGATCAAGTCAAAATATTTATGTACATAGCTTGGGTAAATGTTCAGGGTAAAAGTTACATGTAGGGTAAAAGTTAATTTTTTCAAAAATTCGTTCATGTGAAAAAAAATTTACTTTAAAAATGTAACGGAGGTCCCGTGTCCCTGACTATACCTCAGGGTGTATGAAGCTACAAATTTTGTTGAAATGGCTGTTAAAATGAAAGTTTATAGTGGGCAATAGACCCAAGAAATAATCTGCAGCGAATGCGCTTTTTTTAACAGGTATCAGATTTTATTGTTAGATATTTTTTTAGCCTGTCCCCAGGTTTTAGAGTAATGGTGGTCCCCAACTAAATTAGTGCACATCATTGCTAACAGAGTGGCAATAGCGCTTAAGTCAGTGGTCAGACGTCAACCTTAGAGCTCGAGTTGTTGACTTGTGTTGGTTAAACATTGAAATGACTCTGATTTCTTTGTATTATAAAAAAATCTCGTTAAAAATGCTTGCGTATGTTTTTGTTGTATAACTTCTGTCCTGTTGATAAATTGGAATTCTGCAGATATAAGGAAATTTAGATTATTTCATTGGACTAAGTAGTTAGACAGAATGTTAGTGTTCCAATATGATACTGTAATCAGTAAAGCCATAATTTTATGAAAAATCTTTATTTAACCCTCCAGTAGGCGCGCGGGGTACAATTCCACCCCATGACGTTTTGTTTTTGTTGTAACTTTTCCCCGCACTGTCCGCCAGCGCTCAGCGCCTCTGTACCTTCAAACCGGCCCTTGAGCTTCAAGGTCAGTGTGTGACGGAGCACCGTCGGGGTAGGTTTACTGTGTTATTTGCTTTCAAAGTGTCTTGGGGTACATCTGTACCCCGCGCGCCTAACTGCGTATCAACATGGCAAAGCGACAATGTATAGGTGACGTAGCTTTTATTTATGAACTTTTGATGGCCGAGTCTTCAGATGAAGGTGATTTTGCTGATAAAGCCCCAAATTGAAATAAGAATACAAATCGCCAGTCTTACAGTGCAACGAAAGACTAGAGGAAAGGATCTTCTTGGAATCAGACATGAAACACTACAACAGCGTGCTCACCAACACACCAACACTGTGGATCGCTGCCATTTATGTCCCAGGGCTCTTGATAGAAAATCCAGAAAGAACTGTGAGAAATGTGGACTAAAAGTTTTGCAATGAGCATTCTTCAACTGTTTGTTTGTCATGTTTGAAGACATTAGTAGTTCTATCACAATGTGTCCTTATTGGTACTTTCATTTCTTGTAGTTCTAAAAAATCGAATACATACGTAAAACTTGTAATTTTGTGTGAAGAATAAATAAGTGAATCAAAATCAACGTTTCAACTTGTATGTTACCTTGAAATTTTTACTAATAATATTGAGTTAAAATATATGCATAAAATTTCCTAAAAAATTAGCTTTGTTAAAAAATAATTTTTCCTAACAACTATTGGTACCGATTGACATAATAACTTCTTATTTTGAATCTGTAATGTTTTAAGAATACATTTAAACTCTTAAAACATTTTTAAAAATAAATGAGTCATAAATAAAAATATATATACAAAGTGGGGTACAACTGTACCCCATGCGCCTATTGACGTAATAAGCATTGGCGCGCCTACTGGAGGGTTAATACTATGTAACGACGGTCCCTGAATATAAGAAGATATAATTTATTGGGGACCGCCATTACATCTTTTAAAAATTTCAATAACAGTTTACTCTTCTTTCAATTAAAGTATATTTGTAGTCTAACTTAATATGCTGTGGTTAAACTGACAACTCCTGATTATCTGGAGTCAAAAACCACGTATAATCCGTCGTTTTAGCGAATTTCCCATAGGGAATAAGCTATTACCGTAGGTCTCATGGTAAGACCTAAGCCCGGAACCATGTTACTTTTTCGTTTTGAGGTGCCCTGAGACAAAAAATAATAGTCATTAAAATTTATATATATATATATATATATATATATATATATATATATATATATATATATATATATATACGTATATATGTATATATATATGTATATATGTGTCCCTAGACACGATAACTCTCGTAAAAATGGTCCGATCAACACCAAATTTGGTAGAGATGTGTAATCCTACGTTTATTCAGATGAGTTCGAAAACCAGACATATCGACCTACCGGAAGGGGTAGTTTTGGGGGGTTTTGTACCCCAAAAATGGGTTTTTTGCATTTTTCATATGTAAATTTAAAAAATTTTAAATTTTTATTTTGACCATTGGATTTAGCTAAAAAAAACACACAATTTAGTATTTTGAAGCTTTGCTCTATCTCCATTGGTTACCAAGATATTACAAAGTCTAAAGACAGTACATTGTCTTTTGGGGCTCCAATGTTAATCTTATGGAGAATAATGGTTTGTTAATATTTCACTTATTAACCAATATTTTTGGATGAAACTTGGTATTTAGCTTCATTTGGTTGAGATTCATCCATTTAAGGTAAAAAATCTTGGTTTTTGTACTTATCATGGCAGCAAACCTGCATACTCTTTTCCCATGTTAATCATATGGAGAATAGGCAAACTCTTTTATTTATGGACAGATATTGATGAAACTTACTATATGGCTTAATATGGTCGAAATAAATTTTTTCTATGCTAAAAACCTACTTTTAGTGTCCCCCATGGCAGCATACCTGCATACTCTTTCCCTATATTTATCTTAAGGAGAATAGACATTTATTTTCCTATTTATGAGCACGTGATGAAATTTTGTTTACAAGTTTAGCTGGTCAAAATTAATATTACAAATTTGGAAATTCGCTGAGTACGCAGGTCTGCTGCGACGGGGGGTATTGTGTTTTATAATGGTGTGTCCCTTAGTCAAAATAACAAAAAACCAACCACTACATCTATGTCACATAAAGGTAGGTTTATCTGCATTGGCTTTTAAACTGGTAGTCTAGATTTCTAAGAATCAAGAGACGCCCATTCTTATTCAAATATAAACATATCTGTTTGGGTCATTTTATTCTGAATCACATTGGAAACTCACAGTATTATGGAATGCCTGTTTATTTCATAGAAAAAATTGCAGAAGTAAGCTTTAATACAAGCCGCAGTCATTTATTTATTTTTTGTTGTTGTATCAATCATTAATTTAGTTTGCCGTTTTGACCAACCTTATATTGGTTATCTAATCTAGGCCTGATCTCAAAAGGGGCAGTTAAGGGTCATATTGTAATAGAAAATATGATAAAGTTTTCCTTTTAAAAAGTCTATAAACACTGATTGTGTTTGCAAGACTGAAATTTAAAGCAAGGAATAAACAAAATAATACTAAGGCTGTCTCATCCTCTCATTTGTTGTATTTTTTTCTTCTTAATACGTTTAGGACTGAAAATTTTGTTTCAATGTTCCTTACAGAATACTAAGTTAAAAGCTAATTCTTTAAGTATAATATTTTACCATTAGGACTGGTCTTGAAAAACCATGTAATTATTATTAGAAATGAAAGCCTGCCATGAAAAACCTTACAAGACATAAAACTGAAGAATAGTAATATTTTACAACTATGCGAGTCTTCTTGATTAAATAATAATTATTTAATATTCAGTAATATAATTTAATTACCTTCTTGTTTAATATACAGTATACAGAGTGTCCAGCTTCGACTGTCCGAAACTTTTCCATGTTGTTTAGTAAGCCAAAAGAAACAAAAAAGTTTATACAAATATTTGTCCTAAAATGCTTCGTTAACCCGCTAGCCGCCATTTTGTTTTTACCCTTAATAATTTATATTTCTGTAACGGATATATGGATTGGGTTCATATTTGGCATGGACCTTAACTACAACAATGTTTATTAAAAGAAAATTTTTTTTCCATTATGTATTTTCAAATTGGCTGCCATTTAAAATTTTGAAACTCAAATACCTCAAAAATGGTAAATTTTAGAACAATTTTACAAGACACAAAAAAGTTAACAAATTAAATTAACTAAACAATGAATCCAAGTTTGTGAAGATCTGAAAATAAATAACAGAGTTATTCCTGTTTATCTGCAGAAAAACACTGGTTGTGCATCATGGTTAATGCAAATTATTTTAATAGAAAAATCGCAATAACTCTAATATTTGTTTTCAGATCTTTACAAACTTGGTCTCATTGTTTAGATAATTTAAGTTGTCAACTTTTTTG
Organism: Neoaliturus tenellus; assembly: GCA_030545055.2. Classification (NCBI taxonomy): domain Eukaryota; kingdom Metazoa; phylum Arthropoda; class Insecta; order Hemiptera; family Cicadellidae; genus Neoaliturus; species Neoaliturus tenellus. The sequence goes on from CM061535.1 coordinate 38,385,840, forward strand.
TCTCTTGTAAAATTTTTCTAAAATTTACCGTTTTTGATATATTTGAGTTTCAAAATTTTAAATAGCCTAAATTTTGAAAATATATACTGGAAAAAATAATTTTTTTCTTCTAATAAAAATTATTGTAGTTAAGGTCCATGCACCTAATCCAATTTGGGTCCTATGAACCTAATCCATCGATCCGTTATGGAAATAAAAATTAATGAGTGTAAAAACAAAATGGCGGTTGGTGGGTTAACGAAGCATTTTAGGACACATGTTTATAAGAACTTTTTTGTTTCTTTTGGCTTGCCAAACAACATGGAAATGTTTCGGACAGTCGAAACTAGACACCCTGTATATGACAGGCATGAGACTGATAGTATGAAATTATTTACCAAACCGTGTGACAGTGGTGTCTTGTTTAATTACTTGCAATACTGTAGCTCATAATTAAATTTTCAGTTCCCAGCTGTTGAGAGAAATATATTTTAGGCTATTGTAATTTAAGTTATTCGTGGATAAAGTAGTGTATGCAAAGATTGTGTTAGAGAAAGTTATACATCATAATATAGTAAAGAGATAACTCGCCAAATGCCAACTTGCCTTGTTGTGTGGTGGGGGAAATATTTTTTGTTGGGGATTCGCGCTAAAGCCTTTGTTGTTTGTTGGGGGGGGGGGGGGATGCTGGGCACCCTTGGATCCGCCCCACATGTCTTCAAAGTTACCATGTTATTCTTATGGAAACAACTTTTTTGTATTGTAACATATAAATACATTTAGAAATATTCGTACTTTAAACACCTGTTTTCATTTAAAGTATTGAGGGAAGATTGGTAATAAAAAAACGATAGAACATTTATATAGAGTTATGGCAAGTGAGCGTAGCAAACAAGCTAAACCTGGGGGCGAGTGAGTGCAGTGAACGAGCTGACCCAGAAGGTGAGAGGCGAACGAGTTGAACCTGAAGGTGAGTGAGCGTAGCGAACGAGCGCCCTTGCAGCGCAAAAGATTCTTCAGGTTGGCATTACATAGTATGCCAGGTAAGATAGTAGCAAATAATTAAAAGGGGTCCTAAAATGGATCCCTGTGACAACCAATATTTAACAGTTGTAATTGAAGAACAATAAAGTATTCTATAGTTTTTGCTATTGTGATGAACAATATTCCAACAAATTGTTATCTATCAGTGAGATAAGATTTAAACCAGTTCAGCGTATTTTTAGCAAATTTCCCATTCCCATAGGGAATAAGCTATTAGGTCACATGGTAAGACCTAAGCTCGGGACCATGTTACTTTTTCGTTTTTAGGAGCTCATAGACAAAAAATAATAGTCATTAACTTTAAATATATATGCATGTATGTGTCTCTAGACACGATAAAAACGGTCTGATCGACACCAAATTTGGTAGATATGTGTAACCCTACGCTTATTCGGATGAATTCGTAAACCAGACATATCGACCTACCGGAAGGGGTAGTTTGGGGGGCTTTGTACCCCAAAAATGGTTTTTTTCATATGTAATTTTTATTTGGACCATTGGATTTAGCTTAAAAAAAAACACACACACAATTATTTTGAAGCTTTGCTCTATCTCCATTGGTTACCAAGATATTTAAAAGTCTAAAGACAGTACATTGTATTTTGGGGCTCCAATGTTAATCTTATGGAGAGTAAGGATGTGTTAATATTTCACTTATTAACCAATATTTTTGGATGAAACTTGGTATTTTGCTTTATTTGGTTGAGGTTCATCCATTTATGTTAAAAAAATCTTGGTGTTTGTGCTTATCATGGCAGCAAACCTGCTTACTCTTTTCCCATGTTAATCATATGAAGAATAGGCACTCTTTTATTTATGGACAGATAGAGTATGGCTTCATTATGGTCCAAATAGTTTTTTTTTATGCTTAAAATCTACTTTTAGTGTTCCCCATGGCAGCATACCTGCATACTCTTTCCATTTACAGGTATTTATCATATAAGGAAAATAGACATTTATTTCCCTATTTATGAGCACGTGATGAAATTTTGTCTACAGGTTCATCTGGTCAAAATATTACTAATTTGGAAATTCGCTGAGTATGCAGGTCTGCTGAGACGGCGGTTATTTCTAATTCCTAATTTGCTCTATTTGGAAAGTAATAAATCATGTGATATTGAATCAAAGGCCTTGCTTAAGTCCATGAACAGAACTACAACTTTCCCTTTGTTGTCTAGATTATCTATAACGGATTCAATAAAGTCTGTAGCAGCAGTAATAACCGATCGTCCATAGCAAAAGCCATGTTGGCAATCTTCAAATAGATTAAAAAAAAAAAAAAAAAAAAAAAAAACTACCAGTTGCTTTATAGACTTTTTCATAATTTTTTGAGATGGTAACAAAGCACTAGGTCGCTAGTTTGAAAACACTTGTTTGTCTCCTTTTAATTTTTTAATCTTTGGTTTGGTGGGGAAAATACTGAATATTAAAGAAGAATTTACTAGATGAGTGATTGGTTTTAATTAACCTTTTTTTAGGAATACCGCAGAGGGACATCATCAAACCCTAAACTGAAAGAAATTTTTAAGATGTGAAGAAGATTATCAATATCCTTCTCATCAAAAAAGCTCAAACTAAATTTACTTTCATATGAAAGAATTTCCTTTTTTTACTACCATCTTTCACTGGTCCTAGATTATATGATGCATTATCATCTACAATATTTGTAAAATAATCAATGAACTGATTAGACAAATAATGGATCAAAACATACATTACTATTCATTTTCAAGTTTATGTTATGAGTTTTTCCTGAACCAGTTTCCACTTTAGAATTAAAAATTATCCAAGAAGTTTTATTAACATTATCTGAATTTCTAATTTTCTTCTTGTAATATCCTTTTCCTAAGACTTCAACTTTTCTTTATATGGTTTGTTCACTTCTAAACTTTTTTTGTTTTAATAAGATCAATAATTTGTTGTTTTTCTGACTTCAATTGGATCCCATTGCTTTTTAGTATGCTGTCTTGAGAGGGTTTTAGGGAAGCATGCATTAAAATGATCCAAGGCATTTATATGAAAATAATTCATCCTATTGTAGAGGTATTTTATTATTCACATTGAGTTTTATGGGCTTTGAAGAGTTTTATGGGCATTGGGACTTGAAGATATTAACACAACTACCTCGATAACAAGTATGGTAATTTACAAGTCCCCGTGAATTGCCTGTAGCACTCAATGTAAATAAAACCTTAATAGGACAAATTCTTTTCAAATAAATACCTCGATAGCACATATTCTGCTAGTTAAAAATTACCGAAACCAACCACAAATAACTCAAATTTTAAATGTCTGAACCTCCATAGCTTCATTATTACTTCAGTTTCCAAGTCACTTTAAGCTAAAAATAAACGGTTATATTATTACCTTGTTGCCATCTTCATGACTTTGTAAAATCCTTTTGATTTTACGTGTTTCGGCACGTTATTGTGCCATCTTCAGAAATCTACACCAGGACTAAAACATCGCTCGTGAAGAGGTCGTCATATTGGTTTTAAAAAATAAATAAAAGTTTACAGACATTTAAACAAATTAGGCCTCACGTCCGTGACTTATTGCGTGTGTAAAAATATTTTGTAGTTGTGTGGACTTAATTTATTTAAATGTCTGTAAACTTTTATTTATTTTTTAAAACCAATATGACGTCCTCTTTACGAGCGATGTTTTAGACTTGGTGTAGATTTCTGAAGATGGCACAATAACGTGCCGAAACGCGTAAAATCAAAAGGATTTTACAAAGTCACGAAAATGGCAACAAGGTTATATAACCTTTTATTTTTAACCTCTATAGCACGAATTTGCACTCGGTGACATGGATCTTTCAGTAAATGTACTTCATGAGGATTTATTGAAACTATACTTGGTATAGAAGAACTTTTAAAAAACATGCCACCTCGATAAGACGAATTACCAGTAAAATGACCTTGATAGCATGATGACACTCAATTAGACGTCTGTTTTTTATGACCCCTTGAGAATCATCTTATCGAGGTTCTACTGTAATTTACATCACCCACCACAAAACACACTTAAAATTGTTAAATGTTCTTGTTCCTAATTAATCACTAAGTAGTATTTATTTGCTGTAAAGGTTGTGGAGAAAAAATACAATATTTAAAATACTTTTGTTATATAATTTCTTTTTCTTTACAAAATGTGAAAAACAACAGACAACATTACATAGAAAAAGCTATAGAAAGGAAGCTTAAATAGTACAAAAGTGAAGACTAGCTAAATATTTGGTTAACACAACAATTAAATGTGTAATACGCAGGGCCAACCCATCATTTACATGTAGTCTGAATGTTATCAGACAAACAGGTCAGGCCAACCCTAGAGATATAAACTATACACTAAACAAATGATCCTCTGCATTTCAGGTTCAGTATGTACAATATGGAACTGCAGAGACACTTTTTTTTAAATCACAAAAAAGTAATGAAACAAAGCCGATTCACCTGGCATGTTTTTAGAATTTTTCAAAACATATCACTATTGCATTAGTGATTGGTGGCTTATTGATAAAAACTTTCTTATGAGACATTAACATTAAGATGTTGTTTAGAAGAGTTGATAAATATATTGAAAAGAAAAAGCTCATAAGATGTGCACAAATGCAATATGATATATCTCTAGTATTTCTTCTTTTCGAATTTTTTTACTTTGGGCAGGTTTTCACAATGGTATGACTAATAGGTTTGTTTGGGCTATTATAAGCGCCTCATTTTTGTGATCTTGATATTTTTTATGGCATAAAATTCCATACATTAGTATTACGGAACTCATGTTCTCAGTGATGAAAACGTAATGTATCTTAACATAAAAAAATTTAATCATAAAGGCTATTTTGTTTTGTCATATATTTATCTATATGTAACCTAGGATCATATAACTACTACTAATACTGATAACAGTAAGGCCAGAATAGAACTCTCGATTACGCGTAAATTATTTTGTCGATCCCCCGGCAAAGTGTGTTTTAGTGCTTAAATTTTACCTTACACTGATTAAATCAGATTTGTAATTAATTTTACTTGAAAAAAATTCAAGATTGGTCCAATTTTTCAACATTTCATATAATTTAGAGAAACCAAGGCCAGGTTTGAACAATGTGAATAATCGAGAGCCTTCTGTATTTTAAGTTATCAATTAATGTGCTATAAGTTATGTCTTGTGATGTTAAAATAATGACACTTATAGTTGAGCTTGTAATATCTTGACTCACAAAATAGTCAGCAAAATTATTTGTTAATGTATTGAGTGTGTTAAAACGAGGAATTAGTAATAAAAATTGAGATTCAGCCAACTCTTAACTAACACAAATAAAGGCTAATTTAGTTAGAAATAAAAAAATCAAATAAACACTGTAGGACTAAAATTACCTCCATAGACATGAATCTTTTTATTGAATAACTAAAGTTAAAAGATACATAAGTAGCAATACTAAATTAAGTTACCTAAATAAAAGCAAAAACTCTCAACATCAATAATTTTCAACAACAATAATTATACACAATATAAAGTTATAACCTATTTCCTATAAGTTTTCACTTATAAGTAACAGTTAAAATGAATAAGAAATAATATAGGCTAGAGTTAAACTCTTGATGGCAGCAAGTTAAAATTGGGCATCATCAGCAAAAAATTAAAATCTCAACATGCACGATTGTTAAAATCATCAACAATTAAAAGAATAGCAATAAAAAACCGTGATCTACTCGTAGTTCACCCCAAATGTGAGGTAATAAACTTTCTTTAGTTAATTTAAAAACATTTTAAGAACTGTTTCCAGACCTGTTTGCAAGATTTCTGGTGCTGTTTGGGAAATAGTACAAGATTGACTTAATGTTAAATCATTTTCACAATCCTCATTGGTTTTATGAGGTCCTTAAGGCACCCATGTGATAACAGATCTAGTGTTCTGATTTTTTTTCCATTCACATCTCTTAACAATAATTGAGGTAATGTAATGTTGAACACTTATAATTACCTTAGCTTTGTTCATCAATTAAACAATGAAAAAAGGCAAATAAAAAAACATTTTTTGGTTAAAAAAAGCAAAGAAATTAAATCACAATATAAAAAGAGATAGAATAACGAAGGAATCAATGATTTGAAGACTAGACGATTACTATAACTCTAACCAAACATCAAGGAAGACCCAGAATTCTGAGACAAATTTAAAGGATGGCTGAAGCTTGCGTCATCTTCAGATGGAAGAGGACAGGCGAGTTCTTCGTCCAGCCGGTGAAGAGTAGTGTAGGAGAGCTCTCTGGGAGAGATGAGTGACTTGTGTGTGGAGTCTGGCGGGGTAAGCAGAAGTGGAGTGACCAGTGGCGGGGCCAGCGGGGTCAGGACAGGGGCATGTTGGGGGGTGCTGGTGTAGAATGGTCTCAGGTCAGGGGTAGGGGTGGACGGGGTCCACGGGGGCGACATAGGGCGAGGGTCCGCCCTCACCAACACTGTGGGGCGGCTCTGATTCAGGGTGCGACAGTTGTCCATGCTCTGTTCCATGGTCGCTTCTCGCAGCCATCTTTTCTTTGGCAACTCTAACTTAGTTTCATGTACCTCCAATTTTGCAGGTTTAGGTGTCTCAGGTGTCATGGCTTCATTGAATCTCCAGTTAGACCACTGGGTTTTTCCTGGTGAACTTTTCTCGGGTGACTTACTTTTATCATCTTTTTTTACTGTGTTTTTGGAGACCTTTTTCTTTTTTGGAGGAGTGCAATTTATGTTGTTTTCGACTTCATCAGCTCTCGTTTTATTGTTCTCGATTTGTTTCACTGGCTGTTGATCTTTTTTCTCCTTTTTATACCTGCGAAAAAACAGAATATAAAACCATACATACACTTGTATTGCTGGAAACGAACCATAGTATAGTACTCCATACAATCTTTTGAGTTACATCAAATAATAAAAAATAAGAAATTTAATGTGTGGTGTAATGGTACGTTTAAGTTGATCTATCTAAGTTCATACAAAAGATATTGAATTATCTAAACAGTATGAACAAATAAAATTATGATTAATTAAATCCTAACAGGACAATCTTCTAAACGATAATTATTACTATGTATATGGTGCGTCAAATCACTTTGAATCATTTTGGACTTCCGGATGAGATAGAAACTTGAAATTTGGCACACACGTAGCTTAAATCATTAAGAAAAACTACAAGTAAGATTGCCGATCTGAACTTTGATAAATAAAATTAACATAGTTTCTCTTTTAGCTCTCTCAGCCAAGCTGTTTATCTTATCTGAATTATTCAAAGTACCATCAAAAGAACACAAAATGCACTACATTATCGGCACTTTGACATTATTTCAGTGCAGTAGACTTCCTCTTAACTGGCCCCCTTTTAACTAGTCTCCGCTTAATAAATATTTTAAATGTGTTTTTGATATTTTCAGATTTATTATGGAAAAACTCCAAGTATCTTAAATAATTATAGAAGAAAAAGAAAGAAAGAAAGAAAACAGGTTTTATTATATCTTGAAACAAAATACAACAAAATGCCCTTTACACAATACCAAACTTAAACTAGTTTTGTAAAAAAAAGTAGTCCTATGAAAAAAAAAAAACACAATAGGACAATGGTCACTAAGATTGTCTGCCCGGTTGACCCGATTCTCTAACCTGATAAAACGTCAGCTTACCATAAACTAATTAAATAAAACAAAACTAATTGATACAAAAATAAAAGTGTAAAAGTAATTCCTGCAGCTTTATTTCTATAGATTATATTCACTGATCAGATCCCAGCGATATTTCCAAAAATCCCTCATAAATTTTCCGAAAGCACGCCAATCCCTCCCATTCATGTATTTAATTTAATTCAATATCATTCAAAAGATTTTTTCCAAAATAATACTTTCTTATATTTTTAAGAACTGGACAAATTTCTACAAAGTGATATACGTCTTCAGGTTGTCTTGTATTGCACAGAGAACACACGTAATTTTTATCTACAATCCATGGTTTATAATTTAGATCGACAAGCTGCCCTCACGCCTTAATAGCCCAACTAATTGTTGAAATGTTGTAATTGTGCGCAAACACACTCTTATCACCAAGATAAAGTTCCTGGGTAAGATATTGCTGATGATAACGCGACGTGAGCGCCCGTCCCCACCAGGCGGCGCGTGCCTCGTTCACCACCGCAGTCAGCTGATTGTGAACAACTTCCGCCCCCGCCTCCCAGTGGATACTCAAATCAAATTTACTCGCCAATTTTTCCCACACACTACAAAAGCCTAGACATTGTCTTATTAATGTTTTTACTAAAATATTTTGAAGTCGATCCGGTGGCAATTCAAGCTGTTAGACGATGTAATTTAAATTAACCGTAAGAGTGTAAAATAACAGTTTTTCCAATCCGGTTTCCAAATACAGAACGTAATCTGGTGTATTATTTGGCAAATGAAATAAGCGTTTTAAAAATAATAATAAAATAACTGATTCGATTTTGTCACTCTCATTGTGACCCCACACTTGAGCTCCGTAGCTTAAAATTGTCCTAACTGCCGAAAATAAATTTAACTTAATATTCAAAGACACTGTTTTATTGCTTATTAATGAGTTCCAAACGGAATTGATTGCTAATTTGGAAGTTCTAGATTTTGCTTCAAAATGTGACTGCCAATTCAAAGTCGGCGTAAAAATAATTTCTAGTATTTATATTAGTTTACTACCTCAACACATTTCCCCTTGTACCACCATTTTTCATTGTTTTTAGCCTAACCCCTTTACGAAAACCGATAATTTTTTATTTGTCTTCATTTACTTGCAAATTCAAGATGTCGCAGAATAATTCAAGTCTGCCTATCATGTGCTGCAACTCCCCCCCGACAGTAGGTCCTTTTAGAACAATGTCATCCGCGTACATCAATACATTTATTCTAGTACCCCAATACGACAGCCACCCCCCAAAACCTCCGTAAGATCATTAATAAATAAATGAATGAAATGTCGTTCTACCACCGAAATAACACTTCACTTTGCTGATGGTTTGTTTTTAGCTTGGATTTTCAAAAACTTTCTTTGTCTAATGATTTAGAATAACCTCCATATCTAAAACTAAGGTTATACATTTTTGAAAGGGTGACAACTATTTACCTTTCAAGCCATTCCAATATGGCTTCAGACTGGAAGGGGTTGGTCTCCACAGGGCGCAACACTGCAGCAGACGAGTCACTGCGGGACAGGGGCAGGAAGGGGTGGTCCTGGCAGCGTCGGTTGGCGTGAGTAAACCGCATTCCGCACCTGAATTAAATCAACAATTTTACTGCTGTCTGAAAAATAATTTGATATGGAAATGATTTTTCTTGCCGTTAATCCATCCCAATCATCATCATTTCCTAATTATCATATTTTCCTAAGTAAAATCATGAGTGGGTTCACAGGGGTAACTTAGAGGGAGGGGGTACCCTCAGATTATTGGGTTGATATTATTTTTAAATTAATTGTAATGAGCTGTAACATTATATATGAAAGAGTTATTGTTACATTTAAAAGAAATAATTTACCGTTTTAGGCACAAAATTTAACCATTTGTTTTTTGGTGTTTTAATTTAGTTTTAAAATAATCATACCTTCTGGAAAGCTCACACCTGTAGATGTTAAACCCACCCACGAGTAAGAAAACAATTGTATATTGTGACTATCAACAGGTTGCCTACAAAATAAAGAGAATTTTATTCAAAAGCCAATAAAGCCCTTTTAAGCACCTTCCTTCAAGGAAATATTCACAACCGTTGCTGCAGTCAGTTTCCTAAGACAGTATCAAACCAGAAACGCTCGATACAAAAATTTTATCATCCTTTTCATCAAATTTTTAAAATATGGTCAATGTGTGATAAATATATTTTTTTTCCTTGTCGATGAACATGACATTGGAAACAGATAAAACATTGTCAAAGACCTAAAATATCGCGTTGATATCCATTTGACATGAGATGTTTAACTATCTTAAATATACATTTAAGTTTATTATTTTATTAACCTTTTGTTCAAAATTTGTTTTAACTGATCTTTTGGTCGTCTGTTTTATCTTTTGGGTCAGGTCCCATAAAAAGTGGTGAAGATTGCTTCTGCTGCATAATAGTTTGTACTACAACATAGCATATAGATTAAGAGTGCCATGGCAGGTTTACAACAATAATTTCTTTCATCAATTTGTATCAACAAACACTCTTGAGCATGCTTTGTGAGGGTACTGTGGTATTGAATTGGTAAATCCTAAACATTAAAATAAAGTTATTCGTCAATCTCTCGTCATTATGAGTGCCAGTTGTAGTGGCTTGGGAAAGCGGAAATGTTGAAAACATCAATTTAGAAAGAAAAATAACGTTGAGAAAGAAAAATTATGTTAGTGTTCAGAAATCAAATTTAACTGTATTCAAAAAGTTCTATTTGTTTCTTACGTAAACATTTTGTAATCACTTGCCAGAAGATCAAAACTTGCAAAAATAAAGTAAATTTTGCAAAACAGTTATGGTAACTTTTAATCAACTTAGAAAATGTTGATAAATTTTTTGAGTTTCAAAGTTTTTAATTAAGCCTCTAGGTAGTTTCTAGATGACTTGTTCCGTGTTGAAATGTAAGTGGTGTTTATTTTTGTAGTTTTATATATTATCTTTATAATCCGTCCACAGAATGAAAAATTGTTTTTGATTTATAAATTGTTTTATATATATATATATATATCACAATTAATAGATCATATGTGATCACCACCCTGCCCTTCAGGACTTAATTGTTTGTGTTACAAAAGTAGGTAAAATTCACTAAAGTTGAAAAAACCCTTCACCTTCGGTGTTTATCGTTTCTTACATTATGTTGTATCAGTAAAAATGTGTCTTTGTAATGTATTTTATTGAAACAATAAACATTATTCAATTCAGTTAAGACAACATTGCTGTACTCGGAATCTTAGAAGGGACTTTTAGTAGGTGATAAAACTGTCTTGGATGAAAAATATAATTTTAGTATTAGATCAAGTTTATCAATACAGGGTGTCCCGGAACTCTCTGGAAACCTTTTGTATATTTGTTCCTTGCATCGAGACAAGAAAAAAAAACATTATACAAATAAGGGTCAAAAATGCTTCGTTAAGCCACTAGCCGCCATTTTGTTTATTAACCATAATAATTTTTATTCACGTAAAGGATACCTATATTCAGTTCATTTTTGGCATGAATCTTTATCATACCAATGTACATTTCCAGGAAAAAAAAATAATTTTTTCCACTGTATATTTACAAAATGGCGGCCATTTAAAATTTTACAACTCAAATATCTCAAAATTGATCAATTTTATAAAAAAATTACAAAATTCAATCAAGTTGACGAATTAAATAATCTAATCATTGCTACCAAGTTTGTAAGGATCTGACAACAAATTTTGGAGTTATTGCAATTTTTCTGTTAAAATGGCCTTAATTTGCATTAATTATAATGCAAAATTAACGTTTTTATAGAGAAAAATTGCAATAACTCCGTCATTTGTTGTCAGATCCTTACAAACGTGGTACCAATGGTTAGTAAGTTTAATGTAACATATTTTTTGTGTCTTGTGAATTTTTTTGAAAACTTACCGATTTTAGAGTTTGAAAATTTAAAATGGTCACCATTTTTTAAATATACAGTAGAAAAAATTAATTTTGTTCTAAAAAATGTACATTCGTACGATAGAGATCCATACAAAAAATGAACTGAATACAACCATCCATTACGGAAATTAAAGTTATTATGTGAAAAAAAAAAATAAAAATGGCGGCTAGCGGCTTAACAATGGATTTTAGACTCCTATTTGTATGATGTTTTTTCTCTAGTCTCGATGCAAGGAACCAATATACAAAAGGGTTCCGGAGAGTTCCGGGACACCCTGTATATTCAACAAAAAGGTAAGTTAGATTTCATAAGGTTTTCATAAGGTCTGTAACTTGCACTGATGGACTCACCCCTCATAGGAACACACAAAAGGTTTTTCGCCTGTGTGCAGACGCTGATGAGTCTTGAGCTGTCCACTCTGAGTGAAGGCTTTGGAGCATCCTGGATAGTCACAAGTGTATGGTCGCTCACCTGCAAGTTAACAATTAATTTAAAAATTACATGTAACATAGCAGGATTACTTTCACAGCAGCTCAGTGGCAGGGCTGTGGCCTCACATGCCAGCTATCCCCAGTACAGTACATAGGAATACTTAACGCAGGCACAAAGAAGCAGAAAACAGAAAACACATATCATCATGTTTTTGATATTTTAACTTAAACCTTTTGATGATTACATGTGTACTTCAGCCCCAAAAGGCTTACTAGGCAAACTTACAAAATTTACAACAAATAAGTAATAGCTACCTGAGTTTAAACTTGGGAGAAAAGAACAAAACAAGGTCTACAAGATAGGTCAATTATAACAAAGAGCTTTCTTTAGGACACAATTGACTTTGGGACCAATAAAATCTGCATAGAGGTGTTTTATTTATGTTCATACGTAGTGTTTTTTAACTCTGTAAAAGTGGAACACTAGCCCTGAGTTTTTTTTTCTTATTGGATGGCAGCCTCTTTCTTTTATTTTGACTCATCCACATGCCTACAGAGATCAGTGGAACATATTAACACGAAATAAGGGTCTTTTGCATGAAGAGGGATTAGGTTCATATTAATAGTCAACATTCCATGACTCATTTGGTGGCAAAAGCGCTGCTCTGGCAGACTGTTTAGTTTTCGTAATCAAACAGGTATTTCTTGGAAAACTGAAGTGTGTTGTTGATAAGATAACTGTAAATCTCATATCTGGCTATTTCTTTTGGAATTCAGTGTTTTAACAATGTTTGATGCTGCTTCTTAATAGATGAAAATATTTTAAAGGATTTAAAGATGTTGAGGAATCTTGCTTTGGGAGAATTATAAAATCTAAAAACTTGTGAATGAAACATCATAGACACAGGACCTAGGATCCAGTATGATCTAAATTTTAATCATAATGTCATTAATATCTATAATTAAATAATATCTATAATTTAATCATATAATATCTAAATATTTAAATACTATTTATAGTCTATAATTAGGTTAAAGTAGAAAATGTAATAAAATTATTATTAAATTTAAGGCAGAGTGAGCCTGATCATATATTGAGATAGTGCAGCCGTTCCCAACCCATTTTTGCATATTGTACCCCTTGACAGATGCAGTAACCCTAACAAATTAAACTTGCAGCTCATTTTTCAAATGAAATTCACTTAGGTTTAGATGATATCTGAGGGTGGGTTTACAATTTTGAAAAACTTAAATTCATTAAATAATAATAATAATAAATACTAACTAAACACTTGAATTTTAAGTGCATGTGTTTTATGCACTTCTGCCCTGATAAGTGGATACCATGATAAGCCAAAGTTCCCATCTCCTTAAGTATGTTTGCCATACCCGCTAAATGGTATGCAATTAAATAAAATATTCAGTAATAACAACTTCTTATTAAAAATTTATATCAGGGTGTATACAGATATCTCATTTTAGAATTCTAGTATATTTCCAGTACCTTTTTTTAAAAAAATTCCAGTATCACTCGCGAACTATTAATCTGAATTGGGAGTAAAAATGGCGAAATTTTATACATATAAACCAATTTAAATTGGACATTTGTATTAAGAGATCGCCACTGGTCAAAAATCTACAAAAAAATCACCTGATTTGGACTCTAATTTATTTAATAAATTACCCTCCTTCCATAAGATTAACATTGAAACTTTGATACAGGGCGTACCCCTGGAGGCTGATTTGAATTATAATGGCTTCTGTTCTTCTACAGGATGAACCTTTCTAACAGTTTGCGCGGATTTCTCTTACAATACACACAAGCCGAGAAAAATAAACATGGTTGCCTATTACTTTCCAAAGATAACACTTTTTAATATTTAATTTTACTAGGCCATTTAAACTCCTCTTAAGAGCCCTCCAAACCAATATTTTATATATTTTCGATACCGTACAAAAAATAATAAAAAAGTACAGTTAACTGCAAAAAATTAATGAAATAGAATAATACTAAAAGTAAAATACTCACATGAATGAAATTTAAGAAAGAAAACTAAATTTATAGTACGGTACTTAATCTTTACACAAAAGTTTAGATTTCTTAATTACTTTATGAATTATTTGAACAGAACTACAAGTTTTGTAATTTTGGTTTGCAAACATACTTGAACAACATTAATAAGATGTGAAAAATTTTTACCTCGGAATGTACTAGTCAAATGACAAAAATCTATATTTTATGCATTTTTAAAACAAAAATTTCCGGATTAAAAAAAAAATCAATTTTTCCAGTATCTATTTTGAAATTCCAGTGTAATTCCAGTATTTCCCGTATGGAAATAAAATTCCAGTATAATTCCAGTATTTCCAGTAATTCCAGTATCAGTAGACACCCTGTATATTTTTTAAAATTTTTAGGTAATTTTTTAGATGATAATAAAGTAATGTAAAGTTAATAGAGGGACCATTATTTGGCAAATAACTAATTTCTAAATGACAAAATCACTCAAATACATCACTTAAGTAGTCATTACTACAATAGTACGCTTTATCCAGTAGCAAGGTTAGTACTTCTTGTAGGCCTTATTTTTAAGAATAAAAAATTTATTTTAAATATATAAAAATAAGCTGTGTTGTATATAACAAGCCTAAAAAGTAAAAAAAATACTGTAATAAAATAAAAATCACGGTAACGGACTTTCCTATTCCAGAACGATGACAGCATCTTTTTTAACCCTTTTGGTACCACAGAACAATATATCGTTCCGTACGCCTTTTTCTTGCAGACTGCTATAGTTGGTAGGCCTATATCAGATTCTGTGACCAGAATTTTGTGATCAGATTTTGGCACCATTTTAAACACAGGCACCGTTCAGCTCCTTGGGACCGGAATAAAGACTCTTTATAACCATTGAACTTAAAACTGTTGTCACCATATTTTTCATTACGAAAATGTATTGATATTAAATCCCTATAAATAGGATATGAAAAGCCATCTCTAGAACACTGATTCCTAACGTTATACGTACTTATGGGCTACGTTTTCGTTTAGACACATAGTTTGTTTGAGGCTTAACTGGGTTTTCAGCATAAAGCTAATGCCCGTTTATAAAATATTGTGTACAATATTCTTTGACGGTCCTCTTGTTTCTTCATTAGGCTATAAAAGTATATTAACATTCATTTTCTACATATGTCTAAAGTAAGACATAGGTAAGGAAGTTACATGAACAAATTGTACCAAACATCAAAAGTTTAAATTTTTTCTGTAGCCAAGCTGAACAAAGAAATACATACCGATAGCATTCCGTGGTTTACTTAAACTTGTTTATTAATATTTTAGAAGCTTTAAAAAATTCTAAAAAAGGGCCAGCAATACCTTTAAAAATGTTAAGTTAAATTACAGTTTATGAAGCCTAAATGCAATAAGATGTTATATAACCTTAACTATATTGCAAAAGGCCAAGTATTTAAAAACTACCTACATTCACACACTAAATTTTAATTTTCTGGTGTAACAAAATTAAAAAGGAAATCTATATACAGACTGATAGCATTGACTATGTACACTAACGTGAATAGACCTCTCATCCAATGCATTTAGTTTGAGGCAAAGATTTTGAAATTCGGTGTACGCCGCACCAGAGTCGCTGCCATCGATGTTGTTATTATTTAGCTGAATTTACAGTGCTGCCAAAACATTTTACCAAAACATAAACATAACTTTCAGTTATAAAATGTTTCAGCCTTGGTTTAGAAGAGTGGTAATACTGATTTATCTAACATATGTTACGTGTACTTCGATGTACGCCGCACGAGATCGCACCACTATCAATATGCTTCACACACGCCTATGCTATTGAGAAGTCTACTCACGTAGTGTACAAAGTCAATGCTGATAGGATTAACCGGGAAAAATTTGGTATTTTGATCTACTAGGAAGAAGGTTTAAACAAACGATTGAAATCACTTTCAGTGGCGTTCACTGCCGTACAAGGGTGTTCACTTTTATTGTTCACAGGGAACTACTAAGTTAGGCCTATATATGATGTGAAATGTATTTCAAAGATGGATTCACTATTGTCTATTCATATAAAAGAGTCCCGGTACCGGTATGTCTATGGGCGGAGTGCCCACTAAAAATAACTTCAACTTGATTATTTGAACAAAACTAACGTTTAGACATCCAGGTCTAAACGAAAAAAGATTTTGAATTTTTTTTAAACAAAAAATTATACAAATTTGTGGGATTTTTGGGGGTTTAAATTAAAAATTACTATATGTATATTCCAAAAAGAAGAGATTTCCGAGATTTTGAATGTTGATTTTGATTTAAATTCAGAAACTTACTGTAGGATGTCCTACTGAAACCACTGGTGCACATCATCAATGTTTCAACTTGCAGTGGCTTTTTCCCTAGAGGCTGTAAGGTTGCTAACGTTAAGGCTCTTTTCAAGAAGGAGGATGAGCGGGACAACTATCGTTCGATTTCAATTCTTTCAGTTGTTGATAATGTTTCTAAGTTTTACAGTTTTTGAGTTGTGCTTGCAAAAAATTGTTTTGGCTATTTTAAAATCAGCCATGTCACCGATGATAGCGGCGA
Source organism: Neoaliturus tenellus (assembly GCA_030545055.2). Taxonomy (NCBI): domain Eukaryota; kingdom Metazoa; phylum Arthropoda; class Insecta; order Hemiptera; family Cicadellidae; genus Neoaliturus; species Neoaliturus tenellus. The sequence goes on from CM061535.1 coordinate 38,402,511, forward strand.
ACGCATTTTTCCTCCTGATGCCCCGACGCTGATTTAGTTATAGCTGTCTAGACGGTCTTTCGTATGACTAATTGCTACCATGAGATTTATTTTGTGAGTGAAATTTGTATTTCTGACCTATATAGGCCTATCAATAACAAAAATAACTTAAATCGCCGCAGCGGTTAAACTTGGCTGATTACGTGTATCAGGCCCATTGTCGAGGCTGCGGGCCGTGGTGCGTTCGCCTCAATCATTGGTGACATGGCTGATTTTTAGGCAACTAAAAATATGTACTGTACTGTAAAACTTAAAAAATGAAATTTTCACACAATGCTAAGTGACTACTTTTCTTTCAAGTCATATGTTTTTTTAATATCTCAGTTCAAGATAACTTAACATAAAAAAGCAGCCGGCTTATGTATAACAAACAAGTACCGATTGATTATTAAGTACGGTAGCCTACATTCAAATTGACATTCAGAATTTTCAAACAAAGAGCTTAGTTCAGAAGCATTTTACAAGACAGCATTTCCATCTTCGTCCAACTCAATGTAATTTTTAGACAACTATCAACAGCTTTAGTGAATTTGGCAAAAGATTGTATTAGCCTACATGTTATTCTGCTACAGTATGTAGGCTAATATCTCTGGATGCAAGAAATTTAAAATTAGGATAAGAAATATGTTATGAGATTGTTGTGCTTGTAAAGTTAAAAGATTTTTTATAGAGTAAGTTACTTTCTTCAGGTTTTAGGGGGCAATAAATAGGTCTATTGAGTTATTGTAAAACTCTAAGTTGTTGATGTTGCTATAGGCCTACATGTAATTTGATTGATGGCAATAAACAAATTTGTTTGATTTAATTTGAACGATAACTTTCTCAACAGCAATCCCTAGCTTCCTTTTGAATTAATATAGTTATATAGGCCTATGGTGGTAGACTGTATTTTCAGTCAAAATCAATCTACCGTACAAAATAACTTATCAATTACAATTGGTCTTCCTTGAAGAGTAGGTATTGGAGAAGAATAGTCAATCTAGCCATAGTTGAATGAGTTTACAGTAGTTTGAAATGAATACATAAGTAAACCAGATAAAGCACTCTGAAATTGATTAAATTAACAATATGAACTCATGGACGAAATATTGAAGAAATGGCCAACAAAAGTAAGGTAGCTGATTACAGGGTTTTAATTTGTATTTGAAACCATCTAGGTTAATAATTTTGTCTGATTCAGTAAGTATATTATCGTTCAAAATGATAGTCCTGAAGGCGTAAGTCTATGTCTCCTTGTATTGCAACAATGAATTATAGCCTGCTAGGTCTTTAATAGGTCTAATTCGTTACCGGTATATAAAAAAATATTCTCATAAATGAATAGGCGATTAAAAATAGATTAGCACTTGCGGTGCAGCAGAGAGCTAGGCCTGTATAATGTACGGTACCAACAGGGGAGGTTTAATAAATTAGGATAGGGCCTTCCTATTTAGATCCTTAAAAAAATACTTAGGACAGGAGTAGCTTCAAAAGATGCAAGCATATAAAATTGGTTTGCTTAATTTTTGTAAACTAGCCTAAATTAATTAATGCGTTGGTACTGAAGGTAGTTGAACTTATTACCTGTGTGAGTCCTGAGGTGAGCTTGCAGGGATTTTTCTCTTGGAAACACTCGGCAACAAAATTTACATTTTATATCACTGACGGAATTGGAGCCTTGAATCATTAAATTACTAATTACAGCCGCCTTCGGTCTACCTCTTTTGTTTTCAAAACGGGACAAATTCTTGGAAGAGCATGAGAGAGTCTCCATACAATCACTTTTATTGCTTAAACTACTGGGGCTTGAACTGTAATTACTAATATCTTGAACGGTATCAAAAGATTCATAATTTGGTGAGCAATAATATTCCGACTTTACATCTGAGAAAAAGGAATCAGTACTGTTATTGAAATCCATATCTCAGTCGGGAAAACTCATTCAACGACAGTAACCTAACAGTATAACACCACATTACTGAATTACTAATCCCGCCAAAAGTTGTTTCTTTCTAATTTACACAAGTTCGCGCGCGAGATGTTGTTGGTCTTTGTCATAGGCGTTTAAAGTATTAAGTATTCGTAGAGAGGTGGAAGAAAAAAAGTATTTTTTTTATTACGTAAAATTATTATGAAATATTTGTATTTAAATTCAGTAAAAGATGGCTTATCATTATCATTGTTCGTAAATGTGAGAGAAACTTATAGCAAAAATAATTAAAGGTGTAAAGAAAAAATGAGTTTAGGTAAGATTTTTTTGATCGGTTAATTTTTTAAAATTTCCCGCTAATAGACTACAATAGAGTCAAAAGTATATCCAAAATTTAACTATATTGATTGGTTGACCTTATTTTACACATTTATCATAATTATAAAAATATATAAAAGTATAAATTTATTTTTAAAAAACTTATTGTTTTATTAGTTTTAAAATATGTTTAAAAAGTTTGAAATATTTAGTAGTAGTTCCGTCTACCCATGAGCCTTCAAAACATACAGCTTTTTTTACTGTCATCCGTCTTCTTGTTATCTGCCGCCATATTGAAGTGGTGATCGTGAGGGCTGCTCAGCCGAAGAAAATTGTTTCTCCAATTTCCTAAACAATGGAGAACATGTACGGAATAGGGATAACTAATCGGTATCAACTTTTCCTAAATGAGGATGAAGACCCTCTAGAAGTGCTCAAGGTTCAAGAACAGGAGAAAGAGTTAAAGAAGAAATCCAAGCTCTCGGAAAAAGAAAACAAGGGCAAACAGCAGGAGATCAAAGGAAAGCCCGCTGTGACTGCACGGAAAGGAATCAAAGAAACGCAGAACATAAAATCCCAGGATCAACAACATAAAGTGAAAGATGGTATGTACTTTAGTTTCAGAACCAATTAGACATTTTAATCCTTTAGTCGCCTCTATCCGTGTACTCTGAAAGTGCTCTAACATTTTCTCACATGCATTCAGACGTCCATAACAAGACCTATTTTTAGATAATCCTCTTGAGTTAATACCTATTGACTAATTACCATCTTTGGGGGTTTACTTATTTTATTCATTGTTACTATCACCAAGATAATAAGAACCAACTGAAACAATATTTATTTTAGTCATAGTCAAGGAAATTGGATCACCATGTGGTTTCTGCTATGGTGCTAAACACATGTCTATGTAAAGAACTTTAGTAACAATTGAAATAGTTTTCCTTTGGTTTTTATTTAATGAAATAATTAAGTTGACTATTAATTGGCCTGCGCCTAAGTTAATGAAAATTAGCCTAACCAGTTTAGGGCTATTCCTCTACTCATTACTTGTTGTTCTGAGCACATGTGGTCAGGGTTAGATGCTTGTGTTGGTGGGCAAACATAGACTTAGGCGCCTAGTGTATTTTTCAACCATCATTAGGTAGGCCAAGGATACGTTGATCATAACTCACACATGGTAATTTATCACATCAGTAAATGGAATACCATAGCATAGGCTAGGTCTAATATATCTTGCATGAGTCTTGGTAAATAGGCCCTAGAATGATTAGCCCTTATTTTTCAAAGAGCCAAGTCAATATTTTTATTCAAGCTAACTCCCCATTAATTAAACATAGGCCTTTGAAGAGTGTCTATAATTAATGATTGAAAGCTTCATGATGTTTTGCAGTGGCTAAACCCTAGTAGGTTGTAGGCCTAATATTTTTTCAGATACCTGTGATATTATAAACTAAGATACTTAGCCTTTAATAGTGCTTCTTTTTTTATTCCTGTTTAGTATAAACCTCTCAAGATTCATCTAGGCCGAGTCAATGGCATATTAGTAAAATAGGCCTAATAGGCCTAGGCCTAAATAATGAAACTGGTGGTAATTCTTGAGTTTAGCTACGACCATTGGATATTAGGTTTTTGTTTCCAAAATGACAGAAAACTCACGCTGATTCTGAAAATTATATTTTCCCCCCACAGAAAAGCTCTGAAGACCCCAGAAAATCGGAAAAACTATTAATAACTTTCTTTATTCTGATATACCACATGTGGGTATTTAAAATAGGCCTAATTGGTTTATCGATCTGATCACAAATAGTTAAAAATAATTTCGATCCGATATAAAATAAGCTGTGAAATGCGGAAAAAGGTCGGAAAATCAAATGAACTACGGTATTTTAAAATTATGTCATGTGGTACTCAAAAGACGTGGAATTTATGTAGAATACAATTATATCTATCAATATAGATCAATTGAATACAAAAAACTAAGTTGGTAGTGAATGAAAAGCAAATAAGTTACACTCAGGCCTATAGGGCCTAAATAAATTAAAACCACACTGAAACTAACCTAAATGAACCACCAAGTTAACAATGTTTCAAATGGTTGAAATAGTTCACGTAATGGCTTTTACGAATTTTTCCGTTTTTTTTTTTAGCGAATTTTCCTATAGGGAATACGCTATTACGGTAGTAGTCATGGTGAAACCTGGGTCCGGGACCATAATACTTTTTCGTTTTGAGGTCCCCAGAAGCCAAAAACACCATTCGTTCAATTTCATATATATGTATACCCTATATATATATATATATATATATAATATATATATATTATATATATATATATATATATATATATATATGTGTGTGTCTGTGGTCTCGATAACTTTTGACAGGAACCTCTGATTTTGATAAAATTTGGTATGGAGGTGTAAGACCAGGTCTATTTTCATGAGTTCGCAAACCAGCATGATCGGGTTATGGGAACGGGGTTTTATGGGGTTTCAAAGGGGTAAAAAATGGGTTTTTGGCATTTTTGGACCTTAATTTTCAAAATTCAACAATTTTAACTGAAACCATCTAAAAGAGCTTAAAAAAACAAACAATTTAGTATTTTGAATTTTTAACCTCGCTTAACAGGTTACGGAGCAAAGTCAAACTAAGTTTCCAATGTTAATCTTATGGGAAATCAACAAAACCCTATATCACGCTTCTTTATTGGAATAACTTGATAAATTTTGGCTTGTACATTCACTAGGTAGGGTTTAAATGATATTTGCTTACAACACCCATATGGCGGCAAACCTACATACTCACCCCCATGGGGTTTATGGGGAAAATTAAAAAGTGCCGAATATTGATAAAATTTGATATTTACCTTACCTTAATATTACATTTCCTAACTAAACTAACATTTTCTAACAACATTCCATGGCAGCAAACCTACATACCCATTCCTATGGTGTTTATGGGGAAAATACTAAATCTCAATATTCTTTGGAAATTCGCTGAGTACGCAGGTCTGCTGCGACGGGGGTATTTTTTTTTTTTTGGCTTATTTAAAATTGGATTGAAATAATTATTAAGTTACATATTGGTGATCAGCTTAACATCCCGGTTAATTTGAATACCACTTGACGTATTTCGAAATAAAAAGGTCATTTCTGGGTTTCCCTATTTTCCGGGGTTTACCAAGCTTTTCTGCAGGAAAAAATTATCATTTTCGGAATCGGTGTGAAATTTCCGACATTTTGAATAAAGAATATCCAATTTCCAATGGTCGTAGCTAGACTCAAGATATACCAAACTGGCAATGAACTATTGGGTGTAGGCCTATTAATCTATTAAATCCTGTAAGTTGGAGGTTGTAGGCCTATCAAGGGTTTCAAACTCCATCGGTTAGGCCTCCACTTACCTAGGCCTAGATTTAAGTTAGTACATGAAAATCCTAGCCCATAGGCCTACATGTGCAGTACCGAATAAAATTCTAAGATGCGTTCTGTAGGCCTATTGCAAAATCCATCAAAACAATATGAGATTGGGTCTCATGATATTGGTTGGATTTAGGCTTAGGACACATAAGTAGCAATTTTTTAGCAGTTTATGTGCGTTATTGCCACTTGATAATTGCAGATGGCCGCACTCTGCTAATGCTTCGTGCTTCCAAATATTTTGGGAGCGGCAATGACCATTTATTTGTGCTTGTAATATAGCCTACAAGATTTGTCTTACCACCATGATTGTAACAGATAACTTATTTATTGTATACAAAATTTCATTTAAACTTAGGTTAAGTTTGATTTTCTATTTGAACACACTAACAACCAATCAGTTTGCGGCAGCGGCAGCTCAGTGGTAGAGCTCTGGTCCCATAAACCAGTGGTCCCCGGTTCGATCCCGGGCGACGACATTAACACACAAACATGAGCAGTCACCTCTAGCTAGCCTATGTGACTTAATGCTGTGGCCGAACCTTGCTGTCTTTAGATCACCGCACAGGCAATTGGACCAAGGTGATGGGCAGTAGAAATTTTTTGTTTTGTTTTTTACATAACCTCAAACTAGGCTAATAAAACAGCAATAATTACTAAACTACAACAAAGACCTACAGCTGTATTCTGGTTTGTAACAGCAGCTGACATTAAATAGCAATTTGATTTAGTGTGCAGGAATGAAATGAAAGTGGAAATTAACTGTTTTGCATATTGTTTCAAGTGTGGCAATATGATTATTTTATCATTAAATCATTTTATCTAGCCGTTAAACAAAAAGTAATAGGCCGTGTCAAATTAACAAGATTTAAAGTCCACTTGATCTACAAACACGGTCCATGCTCAGTCACTTTTACTAAAATACAAAAATGAGAGAGAGAAAAAAAAAGCAAAAGCAAATAAATATATCACACCATGCCACACCATGCACAAAGTCAATGTGCACAATTTCCATGCAGTGGTAGGAAAACTGGTTTGTTTTATTCTACGTAAATTCCAATTATGTACTACTAGAATCATTATTTTCAGAAAATGTGAAACTGAAAGGTCCAGCAAGAACAGGCGGCCCTGACCGAAGGTTTAATACTGAGAATCGCGAAGAGCGAAACAATCAAAGGAACCGACCGGATAAACCATCTGGCCCTGGGGGAGATTTTCATCCAAGGTGTGTATAGATTGCTATAGTTGGTTTGAGAACGTTTTCAAACGTGTTATTCAATAGCATTATTCAAAATGAGAGCTGCTAATAAGTTGGGAATTATGGATCTAATTGCAGTTATGTATAAGTTGGATTAGAAAAATGTGTTGGGCTAACCTTTTAAGTTAGTGCACTCTATTTCCTTTTGGTTTTTTTTTACTCGAGGTGGTAGGCCTACACATGAAGAAATTGTTTGTTTTTTTATTTACAATTATCTGATTAAATTAATTAAATCATCCTTGGGCTATTTGACTGCAATAATATTCAGTAGGCTTAATCTTTTAGGCCCTAACAACATCGTAGTTTTGCCAATTTTGTAAGCTAGTTGAAGGTTTCTCTCTACATGTCTTTCTGTAACTATCGATGGAGACATGTTTGCCAAATGCTATTGTGAAATAAAACAGATTTTGTTACTATGATTAATATATTAAGTTATGTATTATTGTATGCAGTGAACATGTTTAGTAAGGCTCTTTTATGTGTTCTGTCATGACCCATTTCGGAGTAGTGGGATATTTTAAGTTCACATAAAAAGCCTTTGTCTATGTGTTTTCTATTTTTTATATATAATTTTCATTTGTTTTTATAGTTCAATTGTTAATTTTGATAGATCACCTCTGAATCCTAATATCCTAATAAAGGTTTATATAATTGAATTTCAGTGTTATACAACTTTGAAAAGGTCTTTCATACAATTTGGCACATTCAAATGGTGGATTGTTCACGGACTTACTTGTGTGACTTACTTGTTACAGACATGTTCAGGGCCAATCCTTACCTGCAAGTCCCGCAGCTCCATGCGAAAATTTTTGCATTAAAACCTATTAATTTTCCTTTTTCCTTTCATCATGTGTCAGAACACAATATATGCCTTTTGAAATGGTTTTATTGTATTAATTTGTGTTGTGTTTCCAAATGTCTAGTAGGCGTACCATCTAAGTTTTCCAGATGTCATAAGTAGGCCTACTTGGCTCATATAAATAGTCCTGTACGGTACACAATATGTTTAAAACTTGTATTGTCTATCATTGTTCCATATAAATTCTAAAATTTGATTTTTTGGGACGGATATAATTAGGTTTTAGTTACAAATCTCAAATCCAGGGCTCAATCATTAGGCCTATAAAAATTTATTAACATTTTTATTTTATTCAGCAACTAATTGAAATTGAATTTATCCGTATTGTCATGTAGGTATCTCGTTCCTTAAGTAGAATTAATATGTAATAAAATGCATGTAAAATCTGCATTATCCTACCTTTATTGGCCGGATATTAGCAATTATTATAGCAGCCGAACCTTATTATTAAAGTTCTTCTCATGATATTTGTTACAGTTAATTCATCCATGGTTGCAACATCTATTAGGCTTAGCTTAAAATTAGTGGTTACAGTACGGAACTCGTTTTTGAAATATTATCAAGTGTTTTTCAGAGACACAGTATTTTTTCAATCGGAGTCAATTGAGAGGGTATAGGTTATTAACAATCTTTGATTAATCAAGTATTTTGTATTTTGAGCAAACAATTTAGGTTGTACGCCTCCATTTCAGTAGATCATTAAATGTAGTTAGACATAAATGAATTTGTTATACTTTCATAAACCAAGTTATTAATTTGAGAAAATTCTTAATTGAGTTTTTTGAATCCTTTATGTTTGGAAAAAAAGATTAAAATGCTCCAATTTCATAATAATACCAAGTATAATAACACAAGAACTAGGCCTACATGTAAAAGAAAAAATCCCTATTCATTGCAAAAAAAATTACTCCTACTTAATAAATTATCATGTTCTACATACAAACGTACGTACAATAAAGCCCCGTTAACTCAACACTGAGAATAACTTAACAATGTCTTATGGCTCTACAACACTCAACTGAGCGTTGCACGACTCGCTTAGTGCTGTTTGAAGTGTTTTTCATAGCCCGGTTGTTGATATTTCATTCACCAGACTTGATTTCTTCCCTATTGCAACCCTTTTACTGCAGTTAAATTTTAGTTGACAGCCTTTATTGTAATGCTCGATTGAATTGTTGCCAATTTAAATAGTTCCATCGCTCAATTGCTTTTTTCACGATCAGATGATCTCTGAAAGCCGTTAACATACAGTCTGAAAATAGCAATAATATCAGCTCTAAAATATTCAAAATTCATAAAACTGACTATTTTTGTCATATAATATTATAATTCTACCAATGTAAATTGAAGCAAATGCTCATCCCTAGCTTTTTGCCTGCTCAGCGCTACTTTTTACAAGTGTATTTTTCCTTCTTTGATCTTTTATATTTTAGGAAATACTGCTTGTTTGAAAAGGAATTTTTTTAACTGTTAAATCCATATTAAAAATAATTAAGAGAACCTACAAAGGTGAGGTAGGGTAAATTTGTAGAGAAACAAGTGGACACAATAGTTTTTTCAGACAGTCTGCTAAAGCCTAAGTAACACTGGTGCTAGTGCCAGTTTCGTGAAGTGTGGTTACCTTTACGTGCCCAAGTGGGTTTTTAAGTGGTTTTTTATATTTTTTTTATTATTATTTTTTTTTTGTCAGCACTAACAGTTTACCAATTATGCTTAAATATTCTGCTAGCAGGCCTAAAATTTTTTAAGATAAACGATTTGTCAAACCTTATTTCTACATACCAAAACACACCTAAAATACCCAGATCCTGTGATGATAGCCAGTTTTTTCTCCGTTGTCATTAATGTCCATGATGTAGCACTAGCAAACTACATTGTTTCATAGTTTTTTATTTAAGCAAATTGACACAACAATCACCTAATAGCCCCTGAACAAATTTGTATGGACGTTAAATTCCTTTGTATTCAAACACCTGTTAAATTCCAAGCTTTATGTTTATTTTGTTCAATTTGAATTTATAAAAAATAAGTAAAGAGTGGAAAATTTAGGTCAGGTGAAATGGGTAGTTAATGGATCTTATTACACTGACAAACAAACTAATAAGAATATTGTAAATAATATGTGTTGTTCTAAAACAGTGTGTAATTTAGTACATGAATCCTATGTACTTACTGTACATCCAAATTCTTAATGCAAGTATAACTTGCTGGATCCAAGCGCAAGAATTAAAGGAAGAGTAGTGGTTCAAGTATTTTTGTCTAAAAAAATAGGTATAAAAGTTATTTTAAATAGGTCATACTCATATAATTTTATTTTGACCAAAACTTTAATTTTTATATTGAGTAATCTGCATGTATATTTACATTTGTAAGTGTGTTTTGACCAATTGATATAGGGTCCAATGAAATAAATTATTCAATCATTTGAAATGTGTCAATATCACTTGTTATAGGAGTAAGACTAATGTGTTATCTCTAGGTCAGGGATTCCAGTTATAAATACTTGTTGACAATCTTGAGTAATTTATTATACAATGAACCTCAATTTTCACATTTATCTTGTAGTAATAACTTTTGTTTCACTTCATTTGAAATATGTGGGATATTCTAAAAGTCCAAACTAAACTACAATGCTATTTAAGGGATAAAGTACCCGTAACAAATTAAAAGTAAAACTAATCATAGAATCTGAAAGACATGTGAAATTTTAAGTATAGGCCCATTTAAAAACTCTGCCATTTACTAACTGGAAAGATATTTAAGTCAACCAGCCCTCTTATGTGATTGTACTGCGACAAAAATGCTGTAGATAATTATTGCAATATTTATGTACAAAGCCTTAAAGTATAATTATAGCCAAAACGGTTCATTTATACCAAAAGCCTAAGCGGCCTGCGATATATTTTTCTTTGCTGTACTTTTGAAATACTTTACTAAAGTTTGAAATAAAGAATAAGAATCATTTAAAAAAATAAAGAAATTTTACAACCTCAAGACATACGATAAAGTTAAGTCTTTATTAATGAGGTATCACATAGCCAAAACCATATCCATTAGAGAAAATAATTTACCTGACCTACTTTTCTCCTAATAGTCAATAAAAGTAATCCTGGCCCAAAATATAAAAATGTAGTTCCATTTGTCCAAAGAACTTAAATACCGGATTATTAATTTTATAAAAATAAAAAGCACTGGTATAAATTTTCATTCACCCTAAATAAAGGGTATGGTTTTAAAATAAGTATATTTTGTTATACAAACAAAAATAGTGAACTTAACATATTAATTTTATTACTAAATGAAAGCCTTTAGGCCTATCTTATTCTACATTTTTACCTCCTTTTATCAATGTAGGGTGAGTCTAAAAGGATTTTAAAACTTCAGATATTCTTAAAATTATTATAAATTCTTTGAGCAAACTTATAGAGATGATTGAGATGTAAAATCTTAGGGCAACACACCAATTTTTTTATGCCCAGTTTGTTAGAATATTAAGAGCGATAGCAACAATCACCTTAAAATGGCTATATTAACTTAACTCACGAGCAAAGCTAACAAAGCTGATGGAATATCTGATGATTTATATTTACCATTTTCATCTCCTTATAATTCCGCAATACTTGTTCTTTTACACTTCTTTTTACCTCGATGGTTCAAGGATCCCAGTGGTGATTGTGGTGTAAATTTGTTAGGAATCGCAACAAGTTGCAATACATGTTCATCTTAAGTGCGCAAAAACAGGACAGGAGCGCCAATGCAGTTGTGTAAAGTAGCTACCTTAACTGTGTCGGAAAATCAAAGGTGGCATATGCAGTTCATCCATATTCATGATCACATAAAGCCGGCCACAAAACATGATGTAAAATGTGACAAAGCCCAAAGAAGTTTTCTCTTAGACTTCCCTCAATTTTGTTAGCTTTTATAAAATCATACATCATTGTATTTAGAGTAATAAATACACAATGTTGTCGTAAAAAGGTTTAGTGTAAAGAAATTTATTGTATTTTTAAGTTCTGCCCCTATGATTTCAGTAGAAAGTTTGACTGCCTACCATTTTCATCTCGGTCATCCATTTGAAGTCCGGTTTGCGGCATTATACTCAGCTGAGGCATTTAATTGGCTGTACTTATCAACTTATGGTTATGTAAAAAATTTTCTTTTGAATGCTAGTGAGCAACCCCTGATGTGATTTAAAAAATTTGTAACGTCAAAAGATACTTTGTGTTAAGTTATAATCGTTTCCCCAAATACATTTATTTATCTTAATAAATAAAAGTTAAAATTAAAGGGGAGATGGACTTTTTTATACACTATTTAAAAAGTAGATTGAGATACAGGATGTGATTCAATAATAAAATTAACATTAGATGTATATACTCTTTTAATTTATACATACAAATTTTACATTTTACGTAGTTTGTACATGAAATCATGTGCACTATCGTTAATATTGCTTTTGAGTAAACACGAACCTCTTGCAGAAATGTTTGCAGACTGCTGATGCCTAGTTAGTGTTGTTGTTGATTGAACCACATTATAAACATTTTTTTTTTATAAACAGGCCTATTATTTTTAGTATGCAAATTGAAACTGGCTGAATTTTATTAAAATATGTATTAAAGTCTACGAGGATCTATTTACTCCTCTGTTGTAAGAGGAATATATCTATCTATGAAATGCTCCAAAGAGTGATTACAATTTTAAATTGTACTTGATTTTAATTTTCAGTTCCACCATGTATTAAATTTGAAGGCTAGAATTCCTAGTACATAAAACATTTGAGCAATGTGTAACCCTAAATTTTGTGATGACTTAGCTATAAATATTTTAAAATTTACCTTCTTAAGAAAAGTTGTTGTAAGTTGACGATGGTTGTTTTTGTAGGGACCGTGAAGACCGTGGAGGCGAGAGGAGACCCGAGAGGCGCGACCGAGCCCCGCTGCCAGATGGGGAAGTGCGTGGCCGTGGCACCGGGAGAGGCATGGGCCGTGGCCGAGGGAGGGGGGGCCGTGGTGGCTTCGACGGCCGTGGCAAGCGAGAGTTCGATAGACAGTCTGGCTCTGACAAAACGTAAGTGCATTGTACAACCATTCGGTTATTTATTTCATGTACTGTTTTCCTTACTTAAAGATTTTTTGTATGTTGGATTGGATTGAATAAAGTCATTGATAATCATATCTATTAATTATACAGGGTATGCATTAACTGGAGTTATCTTAAACTGAATTAAAACTAATGCTCCAGAGTAAAGGGGAGAAATCCTAACGTACTATTAGTTTTAGTTTGAGTAGTCTAATCAAACTATAATTATTTACAAACAAGTTTAAAATAATAATAACTCCAAACTATAATTATGTATCGTTGTTCTTAAAGCTACTTCTGATTCTATAAAAACCTAGATCAAACATCACTCTCTTAACCATAACATGCTATTGTCTTTTTTTACATGTTTATATCAGCCTTTGTATTAGAGGAATTTGTTTATCATGATTCATTCTTCACTGATGCACAAGCTACTATGGAGGGCTCACTATCAGCTTAGTGGTCGCCATCTGAGTTTACAGCAGAGCAAAATCATGACACCGCTGGACTCCCATTGTTGTTATTCCATCTGCTTGAATCACTAGTGTGGTGGATTTTTTCCAAAAACTGTTGATGGGAGAACACTAATACAGGGTTTCTACTTCAACCCACTGAAGTCACCAAAAGTCACCGAAAGACACGGATTTAGTTAGTGGTAACGGAAGTCACCTATTTTTCCTTAAAATGCAAGAAAAGTCATAGATTTTTTGTATAAATTAAACTCCTAAAATTTTCTAAATCAACCACGTAAAACAGCTACCCAAGCGACATCCATTGATCAGTTTAAATTCCTGACCAGAGAGTAAGCCTACTCCTCTCAGGATTGATTACAGAATAGGGTATTCAAATTAAAAATATCTTTATTCAAAACGTATATAACAAGTGCACATAAAAGCTTTTTAAGAGTAAATTAGCCTGGTAAAACTTAAGCCAGTTTCTTCCCTCTGCCTATACAAAATAACCCTACAATACATTACACCCTACAAATACCCCTATTACAATACTGTACCCTGCAACATCACCTCAAGGTACTTTTCCTATTAAGGTAGGTACCTTTGTTTTACAATAACCCTTTACAATACATCTTTTCCCTACCAGAAATATATTAGGGGTTAATTTTTTATCGTAACAATTAATGACTAATATTATAAAATGGTTAGCTTGTAAAAATCCTTTTATTTATGTATAATGGGTCTCTCCCCTCTTATGTTATTTGGGGGATGATTTATGAATTTGACACCACTATAAGATGGACACGGCTTATACATTTCCTTTTTATATTTTTTTATTGTGTACTTATATCTATTTCTTGTTTCATAATTATATATATCGCATTGCCGCTTAATTTTTCTTTCATTGCTTCTTAACCCTTCAACGCGTGACTTTTTCTATGGAAGAACACCCCCTCCTGCGGGACTTTTTTAGAGCTTTCAGGAACCTCATCGTCACTCTCTAACTCATCATTTTCTAAGCCTACTACTTGGAACTGGGCATAATCAATATCATCATGATCACTTACATCAGATATATCTTCATCAACAAGCCAACGATCTATCTCACTACTTTGTGCCATTGCAAAACATAACTAACCTAAGTTCCAAAACATAAAACGGCATTGAAAACACTCCAGCAGTTGAATCTGATAAAAAATACTAACAATAAAATTTGCACAACAACACAAAATTCAATTTAAGAACATATTTCACTGATAAATAATATTATCCACGCGTAAAACACTAGATAATTAGTGTGAAAAAGCGTTTGTGTAAACAAACAAAACAAAGCGGCAACTAGGGAACTCGTCAGCTCAAAACAGCTGATGAATATCGTCACCAGAGACAGACAAAAATGCTGTAGGAAGGATTTTTTTGATGTTCCGTGTAGCCTATTTCATCTACAATGTACTGCAGTTTAGATCGAGTCCAAGTAGTTATAAATTGAGTTGCTAGATAGCAGCATCTGCCGGGATGTCCCTGAGCGTACGTGATACGGCAAAACACAGCGACGAGGTTAGGAATCGCGGCGTATTACGTACAGCAAAACACGTTGAAGGGTTAAAAACAGTATGGTTTGATAATTACAAAGGCTATAGACTGTCATAGATTGTAATTCTTTAAAATAGTTTTTACAGGATTCTTCTTATTTTAATTTAAGTAGCCCATAAAAAAAACTACCATTTTGTAGCACTCAAATTTAAAACTGCTTGTCACACCATATACTTCCATTGTTCTATTCCCTACAAAATATGTGACTGTATGTTAGACCTTAGTATTTCTTTATTACAGATTTGTCATAATCTCTTGAGTGCTAAAATACCTGATGTAATTTTTTATAAACTTTATTTACATGAGAAGTCCAACAGTGTTTCCCATAGTAAGCCCTAAAAATTTGTTTTATGATGAATAATTATCACAGTCATTGTTTTGTGTTAAATCTTTTTGTCTGCATGTAAATTGAATCAAAATAGTTTTATCTTTATTAAGTAAGGGACCATTACTTGAGTTTTGTGACTATAATTTAACTTAGGCATGTTTTTCTTAGGGTATTGAAAATAATTCGAGATACCGAGGAGGAGTTAATGAGATTATAGTTAACGAGAATCGACTGTATGTAAAAAACCAAACACATGCCCATTCCTATGAGAACCGACAACAATCCTGCCAATGTTTGCACACATGTGGCCGTGGGAAGGAAAATGAATGAATTGCGAAAGTGTGTTGAAAGAGTGAAAACTAATAACTTTGTGTTGTTTCGGCAATAGATTGAAGTGGTTTGGTCATGTGTTGTATCTAAGAAATAAGCTTAAAGAATTAGGCCTACTTTTATTTTTCAACATTGATCAAATACTTGATAAAGAGCTAGAGTTAGGACATTTTATTATGCATATATTTCCAGTCTTCGTTGCAATGTGGTATCTTGGCCTGGGGAGGCTGGTTTCTATTGCTCCGTTAGAAATAACTCACAAATTAATACTAAAAGGAGTATTAAACCAGAATTAGACAGTCTACACCTCTTTGATGGGTTACATCATCACTGGGACCATCTTCCATGGGTTTCATCTTAAAGTCTGTGCCATCCCCTGATTATTAATAAAAACTTAGGTTCTCTATTCTTAATAGGATTGTCATACAATCTATCATCCAGTACATCATACATCAACAAGGATATCTGTAAATAGTGGAATCACTGCCTCTGGACTAACTATAAAAATTATTTCTGTTTAGACTAAGTATTTAGCTGATTTTATCTTCTTTTTTTTAAAGCAATTAAGTTTCCCGTTGTGTAACTTTCACACATATAAAAAAATCATCGAAAATTGGTTTCTAAAAATCTACAATGTGGAGTTAAAGGTGTTTTCTTTACCTTACATATGAGGAAACCAAGAGATGATTAGATGGAATTTTGGTGGGATTGTGTTGGTACATATGTGGTCGGCGCATGGGTGTGCAAATCAGAGTGAATATGACGAGCATGTCACTTTGGAAGAGCCAAGTCTTAAGTTGTTTCATAATAATAGACCTTTCTCAACCTTTAACAAATATTTAGAACTTTAAATTATGCTTAAGGCTAAACACAATTAACTAACTAACAACGATCAGAACAAGTGTTCACCAACCTGGATCTTACAGTAGACTGACTCCGTTGTCCTTGTGCTGGGTAGGGGTGGGACTTGTCTTGTCTACCTATTGTTGGTAGGCCTATAGGTATCTGTGGACTAACCATTGAACTAAAACTGAACTGTCCATTACTGACAAATCTTCTGTACATGAACTCAAATACTCTTGATATATTAAAAAATAAAGTTAGCCTACTTCATAACACTCTCTAACACCATCATTGTTATATGTAGCAGGATAATTTTTCATGCATTTATTTTATCTATACTTTTTACTTTATCACCATTTATTTAGTGTATTATTAAACAAAGAAGTATTTGATTTTAAGTTTGGGTATTTTGTTCTTTCGTTGATTTGGACTTGGGATTTCACCCCCAGGTGTTTTCCCACATGGAGTCCTCCTGTTCCCAGTTATTCTTGTTTGTAGAGAAATATCATATGATTTATTATTTTTGCAATGATATTTTTATTGAAATAACTGTGCAGATTAGACTGAGATGTCCTGGTGAGGGCGTTTGTTGCTCCCCGGGTGATTCAGCTTTGAAATATAATAATCGTTTTGTTGTGTAAAAAATAACTGTTTAATCAGAGATAAAGTAATGCCAGTTTCCAAGCATTACTTATTTTGAATAATTTACTGATCAACCACTCAAGGTCTTATACTAGTTTGTGAAGAGCCTTCTTGCCAAAAACTACTTTAAACCATGCCTATTTACTACACATAATGTCCTTAAAGTAGTGTATTTAGGTTGGTAAGTACTCAAAATTTCTCATTGCGGTTAAGGGGCCACCATTACCTTCTACCATTACCTTGGTACTTTAACCTCTAGCTTCTTGCTGTAGCAGTTTCAAGTACTGATTCTCTCATTTCTTTTTCTGAGGCTTATTCAAATGAGTATTGCCATTGCAACCGTCACAGAATGTAAGATTCTTAGGTATATATATTGCAGTGTGATTTATTGCAAACTAGTTGTACTTTGTAAATATGTATCAAAATCCTGTTTATGAAACTTTTCTTGTCATAAGAACTGTTTTACCCCTTCTGGCCTTTCAACTTCACTTCTCTTTCCCTAAAGTTAGGTAGGATTTTATGTTATTTTCCTATCGTCCTCTTAACATTCTAGATGTATTTAATGGTCTTAAGGTTCATAACTATTGGGTAGATGATCAATATTTTTAGCCTGGTTAACTGAACTTTTTAAATTTTCTTTTTCTGTGTTCAATGAATTTCCCCTCGCAGTGACTTATGGTTTAGGTTGTTCTCTTCTCTCTTTACCTTTTACGTCGTGTATCATATCATTTACTTTATTGTTCTTTGGAAAGAATTCCAGTCATCTCAAGTTGTATTATTTTTAGTGGAATCAAAGCAGTTGACAAAAAAGATGGTGCTGGGGCCCACAATTGGGGATCTCACCGTGATGCTATCGAGTGAGTATATTTTACTCTTGATGGTTTTCTTCTCATTTAAATTTATATTTTTTAATACCCTCTCTTACAATTTATTTTTTTTAAGTAAAAAATTAAGATTTAGCTAGGGGTGTGCGAATAGTGATTTTTCTGTTCGTGAAGAGCCGAGCTGATAATAAAATATTCGAGTTTCAAACCAAGCCGAGCCCAGACAGCAAAAAAATATTTGAACAATAATTTATTCGGTAACCATGCTAGGTTTTTCTGCCCAAAAGGCCATTTTTCGCCATTAAAAATGTAAAAAGTAAAACATGAAATAAACAAATGTAAATTAGGGGTCTGATGATTTCCGAATGGGTAAACTATAAATTCATTATTTTCTATCCACTGAACTACAATGGAATGAGTAAACAGCTCTTCCAGTTGACTGAACAAGGAACCCCCTCATATACTTTGATGTAAACAAAAACTACAAGGGTCTATTGTTGTGGTCGGGTAGGGGAGGAGGGATGATTGCGAGAAGTACAATTTATATAACTTTGTCAAATAAAACTTATGCCACTTCATCAAACTTTTCTTAAAATGTGTTCAGCGTAAGACAAAAAAAAAAAAAAATACCAGGAGTCACTGATTAGAGCGATAATCAAGCTCTGAACTAGAAACGATACCCCACCGGTTTCTATTTTTAACACATCCCATCGCTGGCTAAGTAAATAGCAGTCAAGATCATTACCCCGCTTCCGCTCCTATTGCGTCATAGAACCCGCCCCTCCCACGCACCACCATGCTGCTTTAACTCAAACCTCCCTGACCCCGTGTTCGACGATCACACCACTCAATAATCTACGCATAAATTTCTGTGTTTCTCTACTTTTTTTGCATTAATAAATCATATAACTGTTAGTACAGAGAGATTTCCTTTTAAAGCATATTTTGGGGGGGATGGTTGCTTCTGAAATGATTTTCAGCTCGACCACTCGAATAGTTGTGCATAACCTCACACCGAGCCGAATAGTGCTACTATTCAACCACTCGAGTACTCGCACACCCCTAATCATAGTGAGTCCTTCAAAATAGTGTCCTAATTTTACACATTCTTTTTAGAATCTCAAATAGAACTCAATTTTGGAAATTGCAAGTTAAGATCCCTGGATTTAGATTTGCAAGACAAACTTTTAAGAGTTAATGTAGGGCTTACATACATTGAAAATGTAGTATAGTAAACTGACTTGGCAAACAACAAAGGCAAAACTCCGGGAAAACTAAGAAAAGCTTGATGCCAAAAAAAGGACATTATCTCTTCCATTGTTTAAGTAACTCAGTAGAGTCCGTTGAGGAAATCTGAATTTTTTGTTCAAGTGCGTGAAGCAAATCTGAATTTCAAATTTTTTTATGAAAAAAAATATGTTTTACTTAAAAATACCTGTACCGTCCCCGAAGCAGTAATCGCTTCAACTAGACTATTAGTGTCGGCTGCCTATTGGTTGAATTTGTCAAATGATGTCAGGACAAGGCATATGTGTAACATCTGCTCCAAATAAAATTAATGCATTAATGCTTTGTTGATTAATTTGTGTCCAAATTAATTTTAGACTTGAAGAAGAGGTTTAGTTTACTTGTATGGTCCTCCGCTGTTTTATCCTGACATCGATTCAATTACTATTTAGGCTATTTATTATTAAGTTCATTTATATGTGGTGAAGATGGCAGTGTGAACTGCCGACACACACATCATCCTCAGGAATACAAAGTTTGGAGCAAGTGGTGGAATGTACAGATACGTTAACCTCTTCTGAAATCAACTATAGCAGCAAAGATGGTCTCAATAAACTGAAACACTTAAAACAAAGGAATAAAAAATAAAAAAAACATTAATCTGCACAACTTAATTTAAAATCTGTCTTTTCCATAATAAGTTCTTATGCAATCAATAGCGGTGGGCAGGTACTCAAGTTTATAGTAGTAGCTGCGGATCGATTAAAATTTTGCGTTGGATAACTATAGTTATTCCTATAGTTCATCCAAAGATTTTTAACTATAACCCTAAAACAGCGAGTATTGTACAATCAATCGGTTGATAGCCAATATATAGTAACAAGTGAAAACAATAGAACTGGTGTAATCATTTAGAAAACTATTTAGCTTACTTTATTATTTTCACATGAGTTTTAATGAATATCATAACTAATGCTCCCTCATTCCCTTAATTAAAGAACTACCAGTACGATTGTTTATCAAAATATAATTAAATGTAAAATTTTACTTGAAACTACAGTTAGGCTACAATAGTTTTCCCGTAATATTATTATTAATTGAACTCAGAACTCTTAATTTACCAGCAAATATTTATAAAGATACTTTGGATAAGTCAGCAATTGGCGTTTTTGTTTTGTTATTGGCATTTGGTTATTTGTTTTTTCATTCATAGTTTGATTTCTACTAACCGGTATTTATAGATGGATAGGCTCTAATTGAAACGTAAGTTTGTTATGACCACCGTTACTTGAAACTCCTTTTTACCTTCTTGGCAAAAATTATATCCTTCAGGGTTTTCCCTCGTAAATAATCCATTAATAATTCAGAGAAATGAGGTCGGTGCAAACAAATTAATGCACATAAAATTATTTATTATATACTCTGGAAATTTTATTCCCCTCAGCGCATTAAATACTATTAACATATTAATGAAATTCTATGAATATTTTTTTTTAGTTTCTTTGGCATTAAAGCATATCAATGTCTTTTTGACCTAAAAGTAATGGAAATATAAACTTCATTATATAGTACAGCAGAGTTACATTGTTCTATCAATTGTTTGTGTAAATAAAGGCACAGTTACCTAGTAAAGTAACTACTAGTATTGCGCAATATATACGAAACAAAACTTTTGATTTAAGTCACACATTTTCAAAAACTTGTATAAAGTAAACATTAACTAGCATGTTTAGCTATGCCTAGACAGTGCTCAGTGCAATAAGTCATTTGTTCAGAACACAGAGGAGTGTTGGGGTAAGAGGGGGTGATGAGAGTAAAATTGTTGATCACCAAGACTATGAGTTAGGCTATCAAATGTTCCTCTGTGCACTGAACCCATTGATGAGCCAAACAAAACTGTTAGAACTGATTGTCCATTCACCTCGTTGAGTTTAGTATTTTTCATGAAATCCACGTATTCTGAGTTTCTCTTTAAATTGAAAGGATTATAATACCAGTTAGTGTAGAATAGAGGCACTATTATGTGTTTGATGAAATTAATGCTACGTAACATAGCCTTATAACTGATCTAAGGATTGTCATTTGCAGATGTTATTTTAAGGTTCTGTACAAATACTTGAGCTAAGGTTTAGCTCTTTCTTAGAAGGCTCCTCTGCAGTTTTTCTATGAAATCAATGACATAATCCAGGCATGGTTATACAGTTGACTGTCACGAAATATTAGAATAAATGTTGTTTTTACTGTTTATTTTAAAAGAGCACGCTTGTGTTGGCTTTTATAAGCATTTGTAATCTTTTGCTATCTTCCTCATCTTTTCATACACAAAAGTTGGGCATTCATTACACTTAGCCAGCTCTTTAATATTTTTTTCTTAATTCTGCACCTTCCTGTCGTATAAGTTTTTGTCTTTTTTTTCAGTACAGTATGAAATTGATGTGAAATGCTTGGGTGAAATACTGTTGAATTGTCACAAGATTTCAGATGAAAACTCAATTGGCTGTTTCAATTACATGGTTTAAAATCAAATTTCTACCGTTTACAGGGATTTGGACAACATGAACCGGCCCAATGACGAATCGTGGGATGCTGGTGAGAAGGCTGACACGGACGCCCCCCCTGCTGAGGTCACTGACAAGTGAGTAAACTGAGCTCCTTACTCATTTGAGAGGTCCTTGTTTGAAAATGGACCTTATGGTGCCATTTATAATCATATAAAGAATTGATTACTACTTTCAATTTGTAAATTAGATTCTTACCGAATAATCTCTTCCCACCAGAAATAATAATTATCCATGAATTTATTTCATGTGTAAACCAAGGTTCACTTCTGATTAGTAGTAATAATTGACCGTGAATTATTAGTACATTTGAAATAGCTGGTCTCCTCTGAATATTTTTGCCTTTGCACAATCCTATAATATAGATAAAGTTATACACGTTAAACCTGTGAGGGAGTTCAGATCTTCTCTCAAGTCACCTCATTTTAAAGTACTTTAACTCTTTTGGGAAGTTCGAAGATGATGTACTGCAGTATTGTGACAACCATTTAATCGTTAGTTGATGAAGTTAAGTTAATTTCAATTTTACCATGAAAAAAATGAATAATTTGTATGATGAGTGAAATATGTTTTCGTTTTCAGTCTTTTTCTATTCCCTATTTTCAATAAATATCTAAATATTATAGGATTATTAAAGTTCTTTCTCTTTTAGAAAACTTTAACCTGGGAAGAAGTAATTACATTTTCTTCTTAAGGGGGGCAACAGTTATTACTTTATCAATACTTGTCGTAATGATATGTCGTAAGATTTTGCAGCCGCAAGCTTACCCGGCGACGGGGGCAGTAGTTCCCCAGACACCGCTACGCCCCATTGGTGTTGTGTTTGTCATGCACTTTGTAATGATTGAAGTGCGGATGGCCTTCCTTTGTCGTGCAAGGGTTTTAAAATTTTTCGTTGTACAATTGTCCTGGGAAAAGTATATTGAATAAATGTCTTTTTTTAGGATTTTATTTGTCTTCTGTTGGTCATAAAAATAACATGATTTCTAAATCAATTTGATTAAAATCTAAGGAGATAAAAAATTCTTAATCCATTCTTGTTACTTTTATCTTTGCCCATATTAATGTCGATTTGTTAAAAATAATTTATCTTTAATCTTGTTCAGTTATCGCAAACTCATATCAAATTGTTTTCTCTAATTTATTTTTGTTAATTATTACATTATTTAAAGTTAATTTAATTAGTGGACAACAAAACTTCCGTTAATGCTTTGATATTACCTTACATGTTGCTTTTGTCAAAAATGATGAATTTTTCATTATTTATAGTTGTTACGACTGTTGTAAGCTATCTTTAAACATGTGCCTGTTGCAAATTGGCGTATTGCCATAGATAGATAGATAAATAAATCAGAAAATCAAGGAAATAGAATATATTCATTCAGCCATATCACTTAGTGTTTGTCTTTCAGGGAACACGTTGAAGGACAGAACGGAGTGGGGAGCGGCAGTGGCGAGGAAGGCGAGACCCCAGCGAACGCAGAGGAGGAGCGCAAGGAACTGACGCTGGATGAGTGGAAGGCACTCAAGGGCAACCGCTCGAAACCCACGTACAACTTGCGCAAGGCTGGCGAAGGCGAGGACCTCTCCCAATGGAAAAAGATGTATGCTCTCACTAAAAAGAAGGATGAAGAAGAGGAGGAGGAAGAAGAGGTAAACAATAAACTTATAGGAGTAAAAAACATAGTAGGAAATATAGATTCCTACACTGTCCCCATTCCATATTCCTAAGCAATATTTTTTGCTGACACACCAGCATCGATCCCTCTAATAGCTATAAGTTTATCCTCGATAAATGCAAAAACCTTTTTCTGCTTTACACTCATTTTTCAAAACAGGCAATTGACATTCTATGTAATACACGTGCAATCGCATGATAGACAGACAGTTTATGAAGCGGATGTTAACTTCCTGCTTCTTCTTATATCCGTGCGAACACGGCCTCATAAATCACATTGAGGAATGTAGAATATGTAAGGTGCCCAGTGACAGGGGATGCAAAATGTGATGCACCATATTGCGGTTATAACAAATTAGAGATTAAAGCCACTAAAACGTAAAAATAATTTTTTGTAAGATAAAAATGTTAATAAATATTAACAATGGTCGGGTCCCGAAATTTCGGGAAAATTTTCGGGAGCAAAATTATTGTCCCGATCATCGGACGGGATCTTTTTTACTTGGGAGCTTATCAAGACGGAAACTGCCGAACAATAGATGTTTATGGACCTCGGCCGGTGATCTCGCTAACGAGGAAAACACGACACATTCTGTGAACCCCGGGGCCCAGAGATGATCTATTGTTCGACATCCAACAGTAACTCATTCGAGAGGTATTTTTTGCTCCTAGTACCAATTGCTACTTTCTGAACCAATTGTAGTAAACTAAGTGATTGCTCATTTGACTTGTCTAATATTCACAAATTAAACAAAACGTCAATCAAAGTTGTGACTTTCCATTCAAGTGCAAATCAGAAAAGTACTGTTAAGTAAATCATTGTTTACATTACTGTTTTATAATGTTAAAAGCAATTTATTATAATTTAATATAATTTCTAAGTTAAAACCTCCTAACCCCATTAAATATATTTTTTAAATGAAAAATAACAAATATATTTATTAGGTTTTGAGGTTCATAACTTTAAATTTACAAAGTTTTTTATTAAGTCTTCATAATACACTCCTTAATTTTTTTCTGATAGGCCTATAGCAAAAAATAGTTAAATGAATACATAGAAATGACAATAAAATTAAAAAATTAAAAAAAACAATGGAATTATAATTCTAACAAAAAAATGGTTAGAGTTTAATGTGCTGTGTCCTGTGTGTGTCACAGATGAGGACAATATTTAGTTTTATGCTGTCACGATGGTGGCGGGCGTAGGATTTTTTGCCAAGTTTACAGAAAGAAACACGACCTACCTGTGTTTAACAAATCACCGACAATAAATAGTAAATTGGGTGTTTTTTTATACGTTGTGAAACTTTTAGATAAATAATGAAATTTAAGGCTTGTTTTTGGCGGGATTGTTGCTAGTGAAACCATTTTCCGCTTGACCACTCGAAAAGTTTAGCATAAACTCGAGCTGAGCGGAATATTGCAACTATTCAACCACTCAAGTACTCGCACACTCTAAGTGAAATCTGTGTTATCTTATTTCAGGAATACGACAGCTCTGACTACCCGCAACGTGTAGGTCGCCAGAAACACATCCTGGACATTGAGTTCACATTTGCTGACTCGCGGGTGGGCCGGGGCGGGCGGGGGGGTCGTGGCGGGGGCCGCGGAGCCCCGCGTGGGGGCCCCAGAGGACCGCCCAGAGGGACCAGCTCAGACAACGCTCCCGGTGTAAGTATACTAGTATATTGCCACTAATATTTCTAATTGTTGGACAGAGCAATACTCAAATTGAATTAATTTTCAAGTCAATCGAGCCAAATCTCTTGGCTATCTATATTAGCTTTACAAATGATAAATCAAAGTGAAAGCATGCGATTATCGTGTTGGATAAGGTGGAATGTTGTGTTTCAGCCCAGAGACACTGACAGGGAGCCAGGCACTTACGGAGGGCCACGCAACTCTCGCCCTATTGCCAATAAGGTGACAATCAAACTAACTAAACCCTTCTTTCTTTAATTTGTTTCCTCTTGGAAGTTTGTATTTCAGTTTTTTTCGCCTGTAAGTTTACTATTGCATGTAAAACTGAAATGGCCCTAGACTATCTTTTGTTGTCTTTCCCTGGCTCCTGAATCCTAGATGGTTTGGCCTTGCCTACCGTCTGCCTCCACTCTTCTCTGTCTCAGCCATTTCTATCCTTGCTCAAGTCTTCTTTCATCCTCCAGCATATGGTCTCTCAAACTGGCTCTTTTTCTATAATTAAATACCTGGTTTTGCTGGTCGACATTCCTTAATCCATGGCCCAGCCATTGTAAATGTTTGTTTTTTATGTACTTATCGTCTGATCAAGATAACCTTATCTAAATAGTAGGGGTGGGCGAATATCATATTTTTGGAACGAGTCGAGTCGAGTAGTAAGTAGAATACTCGAGTTTCGAGTCGAGTCGAGTCGAGTAATACGTGAACATAAAAATATTGAAAATTGCCTTAAAATAACTAGTCTATACTCAAATATAAAAATATACTAGCCTACTATACTAAAATAACTAGCCTATCCTACAAGGGCTAAAAAAGATACTGTAATGAACTTTAGTCCTAAGTTTAATTTGCTTAAAAACTGTGTGAAGGAAAAAATATTGGTTTTTAAATCGCTGATTATTAAAAAAAACTTAAGCTAAAAACTTGGTTTAGTAAGAAAAGGGATTAAGGAATATACAGAATAAAAGATTGAAAAATAGCCTTTTTTCATTAAATGAAAAAAAGAAAATCCCCAGTTACAGTTACTTGCTTAACTTTTCACTTTCATATGTTTCACTTACTTTAAGATGTTACCAAATAAAAGTTTTTCCCTATTCACAGTTTTTTTTATTTGGCATATTAGGCCTACTTTGAGTCAAAAGCCTAGCCCAGACACCTGGATGCTACAGCTGAATCAGAAACACTAAATGTAATTGGTGGATTTAAATTGTCATTTTCAACTCTATCTACTTCCTTTGTCTTTGTTGATAAGAAAATCTTCACCACTCATTTAGGAATTATTTTCACTTCTCCGAAAAACTCAAGCTATGTACATATAATTTTCACTGTTTTGGAATTCACCTAATTCCCTCGTCTGCTAGTGGCAGAATGTCTCTTAACTGAGTAGGCTAGCTTTAGTGAACAGCCATGAAGCCTGTTTGTTAGGACTTAAAAAATCACAAAGAACAATAAATTCAATGTCTGTCTTATAATGAAAGCAATTTGAGAGAAAAATATGTTTATTATCAATTAATAAACACATACTTTTGTGAATGCTGGATTAGAAAAATAACATACAACTATTAAATTGTATTACCATTGACTATTGATACTATTGATTTAGTATCTAAAGTCAATGGTATTACTCTGGCAATTTGAGGTTAGCCATTGGTAAACCTGATTGTTCTCTTGTACCTACTCTTTTCTGTCTGCCATACTATTCTTACTGCTAATGTCAACACAGCTCTTTATTTTGTCTAAAGTTATTTGAATCAGTTTTAAATCATTGTCTTGATGCAATTAGATGTCAAATTATAATTGACTATTAATTTTTTTCCCCAGTGTTATGAAGGTCTACAAATGAATCATTTTATTAATCAGTAGCAATGTTGACTCTACCACTAACCGTGCGCGTCACTAGCGTGACAAGACAAAGAGTTCAGTCAGCAGTAGAGTGCTGTCTGAGAAGCACCGTTAGAAGCATTTTCATCGTCTTCACATCTAACTTTCTTTGGTCTTAAAATGTATCACTTTCACAATTAAACATTTTACAATTTAAGGAAATGGGGTTTAAATAAATAGAAAAACATTTCAGAAATGCTATATTTTAATTTAATAACTACTCGACTCGACTTTAACGAGTAGTCACAAGTACTCGCTCGAGCTTCGAGTATCAAAAAATACTCGACAGATACTCGAAAACTCGAGTACTCGCCCACCCCTACTAAATAGTATATTTTTGTACCTCCAAACTAGAGCCGTAAACAGGTCAGGCTATGTTTACAAAAAGAACGTAAAACTTAAGAGCTCTTTTTCTGATGATCCTTTGTAGATCCAGAGTTTTTTACTGGGTATTTTTCTACTCAGCACATGTAACCTGGCAATTCTCTTGTGAAACTTAGTGTAGGGGTGTGTGATGCAGCAAATTTTTTTCGATTCTATGCAACGATTCGATTCACAGAATTTTGATTAGAATCGATTCAAATTTGATGCGATGCGATGTAAAGCAACATAATTTCTTCAATTATTGCAATTAGAGTTTCCCAATCCCACTAAAAATAAAACTATAAATATCACCTCCAAAATCACTTGACATCTGACAGGGTGTCTACTGGTCACTGAAGTCACCAAAAGTCACCGAAAGTCACTGATTTTAGTTAATGGTCACCTAAGTCACCAAAAAGTCACTGATTTTTCTTTCAAATGCAAGAAAAGTCACACATTTTTAGTATAAATTGTGAAAATAATGAGATTGCTAGCAAAAGTTTTGCTTTACAATTTTCCGCCAACAATTGCTATCTTAGAGACGGTAAAAGTCACTGACTTTAACAATTTTCACCCCCAAAAGTCACCAAAAAGTCACTGATTTTTATACCTCTTTGGCAGTAGACACCCTGCTTGACATTTGATAAAATAATAAACTCAAATGAACTTATTAAATTTATTGGGCAGTATCCTTTCACCGCTTAACTTTCTTTGTCGTCGTCACCCACCCAAACTGCATAGTTGTTGGTTTTGAGAATGAGTTTAGATTTAAAATTAAATAGTGGAAATGGGAATTAGGTTTCAGTGAAAATTAAACACAAACACAGAATACATTTTTATTTCTTTTAATAACATGCAAATTCGACATGTACATTGGGCCTCTTGAGTCGCATCGAACGTACTCGATGCATTGCAATTTCGAATACCTCTACATCAAATCAAAATTTCGATGCAATTGCAATGCATTGCACACCCCTTAAATAGTCTTAATAATAATAATATCTTATTATTATCTTAATATCTTATTATTAGTCTTAATAATAATAATAATAATCTTAGCGTCTTCTCTAATATTGCTTAATATCATTTCACTGGAATATTAAAATTTACTATTTAAATTGCAACTATAGACCAGAACTTTTAATGGAGATACTTCAATCTTCTTTCCACATGTTTTTGTGCTTGGGTTTACCTTCATCAGCCCAAATTTCCTTTTTTCGAAAATTGTCTGCAAAATGCCTAAGGAGCCTCCTGGAGTATCTTTTACCCCTCTTGGAGCTTTCCCTATGACATAGTTAAATTGTCATAGGACAATGCAGGGGGAGTAACTCAGGTACTAGATTCATAGGTTCCAGGTTCATATGTCTCAGATTTGTTAAAAATGTAAACAATAATTGGTTTAGTCATTGGTCTCTGGTTTCATATGTCCCGTTTGCATTATTTTAAATGAAAAAAATGAAAAAAACTCTAGTTTCATAGATCCTACTGTCTATAGTCCCAGTAACAATTGACTCATTCGGCCCCCCGTATTCACAGTGTACAGCTGCACAGTTTATGTGCTGAATAGTTAGAAATTCACTTTTTTATTTTATTATTTATTAATTTTGTATGATTAATTACATATTTTAAATGATTGATAATCCTTTTTTTAATGTAGGCTATCTTTTGTGGATTGACGGGTCAGTTTTTGAAACTTTGCAAGGTTTATTTAAAAAACATTTGTAGCAAGGCATTAAGCAATGGAAACCTTATCAACCTCATATTTGTGTTGATTAGGAAAGAAAAAATAATTCAAATATTACAAAATCAATTATTTTTGACAACTCATAAATTTGTAATAGAAATATGAAATACACGAGATTTACTTTTTTTATTTCAAAGCCCCATTGCACATCTACAATTTTGCAATGAAAAATATTCAATACATATACAAAATGTGTAGAATATCCTTTCATGTAAACTTTGCAAGGTTTACTAAAAAAAAAATTGTAGGAAGGCAATAAGCAATGAAACCTTGCTTACACTGATAAGTGACATATTAGCATTGCAAGATTAACACATGAAAATTGCAAAATTGTCAGAGAATTGCTTTGTTGACAATCTCTTACTTATTGTTCCCAATAACAACCGGCGCGGGAGAGAGAGAGTGAGAGAGTGGTGTGTGTGTGTGTGTGTTGTCCTTTCTATCCCCTTCTTCCCATTGTACACCCACCCCCCCCCCCCCATCTCGCCTTAAACTACACTTTGCATCCGTGGGATGCAACCAGGGATTTATGAAACTGGGACCTGTGAACCCTACCCTATATAGGTTCTTGTCTAACTCTAGAATAGGGGATTTTACGACTGTTTCTATCGTTACTTGTATATCTGGATTGTTTTACAAATATTTTAATTACATTTCTTGATCTTATTTAGTTCTTTTCAAAAAAGGAACTACTTATTCTCTTATGGGACAGTATTTTGAACTTTACTAATGTTTTTAACTTAAAATATCTTTTAGAATAAATATATGTTCTGTGGTAGACCTCTCCTTCATAAATCCAGCCTGGCAATCCTTGTGGTTTCAGTGTTAGCTATTCATTTTACAAATTATACCTTAACCCTCTACTACACACGCAACAACTTGTCATGTTACTACACGTCAGCCCGCATCCGCAATTTCTTTTCTGCACTTTATATTTATTTTAAGGTCGGAAAGGAGTAGTAAGACAATTATACACATTAATAACATGTTATATTAACAATATATTATACAAAATGATACATTTTAAGCTAGTAACATATTAGCAAGTTATTAGTCACAACTAAAAAAAGTGGCTGGTGAGAGTAGAATAAAATATCTATATAAAGATAGTCAAGACTATCTTTATTTAATTATTTTAGTTAAAATCCTCAAAAAGTATAACTTGTATAAAATAATAACTTTTTTGTTGCAAGTTTTTCTAAATGCTAGTGACATATGATAAACAGATTATATTGTGATGAATACTACTCAGATTCTACTTCTGTCACTTTGACAAATTAATTGCACTTTGACTTATGTAAGCTATTATCAAAAACAATAAAGTTTACAAGATTTAATTAAAAAACATACGTAAAAGCAGTTTGTGTATAAAAAACGATAAAAATAGTAATACACTTGCTCAAACGTGCTCTTCAAAATTTAAATAACACACGCCTACGGACTGTCAGTCCACAGGGCCAGATCAATTGCACTGAGGGTGACGACAAACCGGTCTGGGCTAGAGGGTGTGGGAAGGAGAAGGTAGACGGCCAACAGCCCCCTTGCGTAATGTGGCCAACTTAAAAAATGAAATTAGTTTTTAGTGCGGACTGCGAGTCTGCAGTGTGTGTAGTAGAGGGTTAAAAATTCTTTCAGTTCATATAAGGTTAGGATTTCAAGGAAAAATCACTTGGCTTCAAAATTTTTTTAGAGAAAAGATAGGACCAAGCTAACTCACCTTGAAAAGTATTGATGAGCTTGACAGAAACATAAACACACAAAATAACACTAAAAAGTCTATTATATTTTGACTATCTATGTAGTTTTTTACAACACAGAGAGAAAGTGGCAGTTACACAATAAGAGTTCATGAATTCTCTTGCTTCAATGTTAATTTTTTTCTTTGTTGTGCATTGCTTTTTCTGCATAGTAACACTTTATATATGCTATTTGCATCCATAATAATTTATTTGCTATTATTTGCATCAGTTGGAAGTAGAAAATTTTGTTGACTGTGTACGTACTTTCTACAAACCCT
Organism: Neoaliturus tenellus; assembly: GCA_030545055.2. Lineage (NCBI taxonomy): Eukaryota > Metazoa > Arthropoda > Insecta > Hemiptera > Cicadellidae > Neoaliturus > Neoaliturus tenellus. The sequence goes on from CM061535.1 coordinate 38,433,576, forward strand.
TCTGTGTGGTGTTGTTACAGAGTCGAGACCGGGAGCGCGGTGGGGAGAGGGACCAGCGAGAGCCGGGCACCTACGCCCAGCGCCAGCAGCAGAGCCGCCAGAGCGCTCCCAAGGTGGACGATGAGCATGACTTCCCATCTCTCGGTTAAATGCCCACTTACTAGTCATTTAAGTGTCACCTGCATTAATGATATTCAGATTATCGTTTCCTGCTCATCGGTAATAAAGTTTGGATTTCATTGCGTAAATGTGTCCAACACAAGAACTGGCTTTTGTTAAACGGTCCCACTGAAAGCCGACAAACAGTAATTTGTATTCGACGATAGTTTTGGAAGTTTTTGTTATAGTTCTTATAGTTGTTGTCAACAGTTAATTTTGATTAAAAGATTGGATTAAATGATTAAGTTATTGTTATCAGTGCTGTATTTTTAAAAACCTGTTGAATTTAGTATCACATTTTGGGTTTGCAGGTAGGCTGTAATGCGAGACGTTTTCAATGCCGCCTCATCTGATGTTGTTATGATTATTCATTTTTTTCGCATGAGTAGTATTATGTTAAAATTTATCTAAGACCGTTTTCCATTTGAATTATTAATATTTTTGTCTTGTTTGATGGGCATCCCTCAAATTCAAACTTTTGAAGAAACAACTTTTTTTGTGTTAACGTTATATGTGAGATCCCATCTGTCTGAACTGGAAACAAAAAAGTAGTAAAATTACTTTTCGAGGTACACGTGAATAAAGTGAGGAGGATTTTAGAAGCTACAAAATCATATGTATCACTTGAGTTTTATTTATATTAATAAGTCATTTTGATTACTGATCTCTTATCATCCAATCAAATTCATTTCACTTTCAGATAAAGCATGGTACTGAAAGTATTTAAATGTCAATTGATAAGTTGTTGGTAAACTGGTGGGTTTGTTCACATCCAATGTTATTAATTGTATTAGTTATTTTAAACAGTAATTTGTTATGATTACATTAAGGTTTTAATCCACATTCAGAAGTTTAATGATGCTCAGAGCATCTTCCCCATGATGTTTTAACTATTATTATATTTATCAATATTTTCTGTATTCTGAATACATTTCACGATAAATTGATCTCGAAGACTGACTTGAATATATGTTGTATTTCTTTGTTTGCTAATTTACTAGTGAATTTCTTATATAGTTATTATGGAAAGTGATTTGTTGAACTATCGATTCTTTTGAAGTTGAAATCTTTGCCATTAAAACACAGGAGTTTTACCTGCAGACCCGGGCGTTTTCTATTATTTAAATGGTCTGAAGTTCACTGAATGTAGTTGAATGCATAAATATGTTACCTATTATTATATAAAACAGATTATTTCAATCAATGTGTACACTAAACAAAATCAATGGTATGTATTTCTTTGAATAATTAATTCCTCTGTTTTATCAAAATACTTTTAAGGTATTTGGTATTTAAGGTATTTAATATGCTAGTTAAACTTTTTTTAATTAACTGAATTATGATTCATAGAAACCTATTTTTTCTGTTTATCTGGAGTAGTGTCCATTGTTCTAGCAATGGATTATCAATCAGTTATGAGCACTAAACATCAATGTTGTTAGGATGGCCATATGATGCTCCTGCCTAATCAGTTGTACCTTTCTACCGTGGAAATCAACAACCTGTAAACAACCTTTTCACAAGCTTGCCACAATCCATTATACATTCAAAATTTCTAATTAAGGCGATGTGATGAATAATGGTCATTTTCTAACAATTTTTAATAGAATGATCTAAGCTTACTATTGAATAGATGTAACAATATGTAGTAATAAACATAAGTGTGCACAGTGTGTGTTAGCTATGGGTGCCAGGAATGAAAATTGCTTTTAAGTTTTCCAATATGTGCTCAATCATAGAGTACTTTTCAATACATTTTTTCATTATTGTCTAACATCAGTAAATTAAATCAAACAGATTAACAGTACTTTGACATTCATCCAAAACAGGGATACATTATCTAAAACATATTTAAAACTTTGGGATTTGATTGCTTTTCCAAAAATAAATAAAAATCTTATACTGTAATACAAAGAGTGTCTGTGGCGATGTATTTTCCATAGATCTCGAAATCTAGCTGGTGGATTTTGCATAAGCTTTGCATTTGAGAATGCTTTGGTCAAAAAATAAGTTTATAAACAGCCTCAACCCCAGGAAAAATAATTTTTTGTCTAAAAAAAAAACTTTAAAAATCATAATTTTTAACATTAGTCTCATGAGTTGACGTCAAGGCAACAAAATACCCATGAAAGGTAGGCCCTAAAGAAAGATGCTTCTTTTAACCATTGGTTTTAAAAACCGCTGTCACCTTTTAGAAGGTAAATTAGGCGTAAACTTCAAAGTCTGATCACCATGATACTATAACAAAAGCGAATTAAAAATAAACCAACAAGCAAGGCTCGGTTAACCCAGTACTGATAAAAAAGTAAGCATTTGGTCCAATTATCACAGGTACTTTTTTCTTTATTTTTGTACAAGTAATCATATCCTGTTTTTTTTTCTTTCCGAACCCTATTAATAGTAACATGCAAAATCCAAAACCACAGAACAATCTCAGTGGAATCTGATGAGGGAAGATTCCAATTTACTATTGAGATGTAAATTTTTCATGCAATAGAAGGTAGTGAGTTTGCTACATGAGTTTTTCCCCATGAGAAATACAGGATGAATGTTTGAGGTATTTATATCAATGCACATTATTGCCAACAGTGATTGAGAGCTATAGTCGCAGCCGAACACGGCTGCCCTGTGTCTGTTATAGTTACATTCCTCAACTCCTATGATCACAGCAACACTGTGACATGCACATGTTATTTGGAAGTAATTTCTGAAATATTTGAAGTAGGCCGGCCCTAGACTAAGATTAAGGCTGCCTTGCAAGAATCTTGTTGAGACAAGTAATCATCACAACCGAGTCGGTCACAAATTGTTCGCTGGCTTGGAAGTTTGAGCTTAAAAAAGATAGAGGGTACACTATTAAGTTAATGTGTGTTGTTGGGAGGAAAATTTGGTTACTTAATTTTTAATGCTTTCTTTTCACAAGGGAAACTAATTGTTGTATTGATTAGTTGGATAAGTTTTGTTTCTGTATCCTATGTACACATATTCAAGTTTGCTTCTGCTTTTGGTCTTTTTTCTTTTGTCCATTTAGAGACACAAAGTAAAACGTGTTTTCATTAAAGTGTTGTAAAACTTTTTTTGTTTTATATTTTCCTTGAGGACGTTTTTTATTCCCTGTTTGTCACATTACTTTTTTAAATAAATATTTGCTTGCATAACATTTTTAAGGCATCGATTAACTAATATATTTTAAGCAATACTATAAAAACATATGTACAAATTAAGAGCGTGAATTTGAGATGAAATGTATATTACTTGTAAAATTTTAAATAACTTCAGTCAGGTCTGTGGGGATATTTTGAGCAAAGTACAATAGACGTGATACATGCTCTGATATCTTTCTAATGATTATACCAATTATAGTTCCACCGAATACAGATTGTGTATATTATGTAATTCTTAAGCAAAGATGTGTGTATATTGTAAGAAACGTCTGAGCAGCCAAATTGCAACCTTAACATCATTTCTTTTTTATAATAAAAACTGTAAATAAACACAAAGTTATCCATTATGATATACAAGTATGTTACTTCTTGCTCTTTGTGATCTATGGACAGATAGAAAGTAAACATGGTAGAATTGTAAATATGTTTTGTAGGCGTCAGTCTGTCAGTTCACTAGGTGTGTAAATAACTCCACCCGGCAGATCTACGAGTTTTACTTATTATGATTGTTATCTACATTTTTTTCTCCCTTGCAACAAGCCTCATTTCACACTAATGTGATCTATTTTGTACAAGTGGGAAACAGAATAAATTAAGCCCATAGGAGATGGATGTTTTTTATTTATACTCCTCACTCCCATGATTATATTTTTAGTTTATTCCTTATGTTCTTAATCAATGTAATTTACTTTTATTATGAAGAGATTGAATCTTGATTACAGTATTTCTAAAACTAAAAAAAAAATAAAAGTATATTGGTGTTGAATAGTTTTAAATTTACAGTATTTATATTGGTTTACTAGTAATATAATTTTTTGCACACATCCTCTTAAGCTTGGTGCCTGGGGAGACAGAATTATTCAAATTTAATCTCAACTGGTTTTTATTTGTCATCTTATGTTGATTAATTAATCAATTAAATCAATATTTATTCAAATATATCTTTATTCACATCTAAATACAAAAATATGTACGCGATGTGTTCTTGTAAAAATACTTCTTGCCTACAACTAATCCTAATATTTACAATGATTTTACTCTATTGTTCCTACTATTGTCAAAGACACGTTATCTGTTATGTTTCTGTAAATTCTTCAATACTATAAAATTCAAGATCAATTAAAAATCTCTTAAGTTTATTTTAAATTTTGTTGAAATTTTCTTCATTTCTAATACCATAAAAGAGGGAATGTGTGAATTTAATCCGATATAATTAGGACTTCACGTAAATTTTTCTTGTATTATAATTGTGTATGTCTTATTTCTTGCTGTTTTAGTAATTTTGCCTCATGGGTTTTTACATACAATATGGTTTTAGAATGTAAACAGTAAAAAACTCTAATTCTCAAAAATGATTCTTAGATGATACATTTTTATCCAAATTAAGGATGCACCTTATGGCTTTTGTAAATGTAAAATTGTATTTAGTTAAACTTACTTGTCCCCCCATCATAAATTTCAAGTGAACCCCATGTTTACTGTTTGCTATTATTTCTGGCTTTTTGACACAATGCCGGATAGAAGATGTTGATTCTTCTACCGCAAATAGTTAACTTATTTCAATGGAGATTGGGAATTGAAAAAGATTAAGAGCAAAACATTGAATTTCTATAATGAATCACAAAAAAAGTGTGCTGCCCAGAGACAAGAAGAGCCCCGGGGATGAGACGTGACCCCCTCACCCCCAAAACACAATTTGAGAAAATTTGCAACCTAATTTGCAAACTGGGATATGGAATTTCAGACACTCATAGTATTGGGAAAGGAAGGAGGAATATTAAGAATTATATAATTACAGTAAAATTTGAATCATAACTTTTCTTGTTTTTATTCCTTCAAAGATAAGAAGAATCCAGTTGAAATCAAGGGTCTACATAATTTAGACTCTATGGTTAATAGCCCCAAATCTAATAATCTTGCTGATCCATGTTCAATTTAAAACTATTTATTTTACTTAAAACACAAAATGAACATTAGCCTGACACTGGAAGGCAATAGCATCAGGGTGTCTACTGGTCACTGAAGTCACTGAAAGTCACGGATTTTATTTAATGGTCATGGAAGTCACCAAAAAGTCACTTATTTTTCCTTAAAATGTGAGAAAAGTCATGAATTTTTAGTTTAAATTGAGAAAATGATGCCCAAAAGTTTTGCGACAAACAATTTCCCCTAAAATTTTCCATATTAGAGACTGAAAAGTCACTGATTTTTAATATCTTTCACCCCAAAAAGTTTTTGTATCTCTTTGGCAGTAGACACCCTGAACATGTAAAGCAATACACTTGTTAAGAAAGGGATTCATCATATATTAAGGGCCATGAGCTTGTTCAGAAATTTCAGTGGCTTATCTAAGAGATTTGATTTATTCATAGTTTGAACATTATAGTAAATTATTTTGAGTCATGATATAAACAGACAGCTGTCAGGCACTCTTACACAATGGCCGAGGGGAAATCCCCGTTTTATAAAAGCTCAAACACTTCGGAAATATTGTAAAAACTGCATAAAAAAATATTTCAAAAGCAAATCATTCAATAATAATTTTGTTGATTAGTTAAAATTACAATTTACTTTACTTTACTTTTACAAGTCCTGACAAATGAATCAGCCGCCTTGTCGGTAACAAAGCTACACCTCATCTGATACATGAGCACTCACACTCAACCTTCGGGTATTATCATACTCACCTTAAAATATGCACTATAGAGTGCTTCAGTGTTTTAGGAAAGTATCTCTAGTATCAGCACCTTGGCAATGAGAAGAGAAGGGATCATGGTCTTCTGGGAGGGAACATGAATTAATTGCTTATCCTAGATGTGGATCACCTGGATAATCATGACATTTTTGATGACTTATAATCTGTGACTTGAGGAATTCTTACCGTGCTGTCCATGCATTTCCATATGATTTGAATTTGATTGTTCCACTTGCAAACCAATTTTAATTTGCCCATTATTAAGTTTACATACAAATAAATACAAATCTTACTTGATATTAAAATCCTTAGTATTTAGTTAATGCATATGACATACTGTAATAGTTTTTTAGTGTGTTTTATTGTGTTTCTTTTTGTTTTCTACTGGTCCAAATAAAATCTTGAATGGAGTATTATTGAAATAGAAAATTCTCTCTATCAGTATTTATTAAACTCTAAAATTTTTGTCACTATTAGATTCTTTTGAGAATCGATTTGATTAACTTTTGTGAAATAAAACCTGTACGTGTGGATGGAAAAATGTTAAAACTTGGGGTCACAAACCTCACTCCCATCAGTCTCCGGCCAATACCCCATCATCACGTTCAGAGGGGGACAATGACGCCAATGGTGTCATAACATTTTTTTTTTTTTTTTGGGGGGGGGGATTTTAATGCTCATAAATATACCGAAAATATTTTGTGTTTGCATGAAAAATATAGATTTTGTTTATAGTTTGTTTTAGTTAGCTAAGTTTATTAATAAATCATCAAAAGGGGAGGAGTGCATAAAAAGTACCATTTAAAAGAAGAGGATGTATTTTACAAAACTTTCTTTGTAATAAAATATATCCTCGTCCAATAACAAAAAGAGTGCCACGGTTCCTGAAATGTAACAATACATTTTTTAAATATAGGCAAGTAAATAAACGAATAAATAAATAAATTTTCTTAGAAATTGCTAATATCAGTGATTTCGAGGTTTATTCATCATGAAATCGCCTTGGATTATTTTTTTGTAGCTAGATTTAAGTACCTCTATCGAGGTGAGAATGAAGTAAATTAACAACTATTTTTTGGCTCTATGACTGTAAGATATTAGCCTTCCGTGATCATGCAACTTTTCTAATACCGGTACATTTGAAAGCATCAACGTGTATAGGCCCTATTAAAAATTATTTCCTTGTCTTTTTTTTGTAAAAATGTATTGTTAATAGTTTAAGGTACATACGTATTTGATATAACTTGAATAAAGCCTGATTTTTTATTATTTTGTACTTTGAATATTTTATAGAAAATGTACATGTATTCAGTTATGTAAGGGATGATATTTTTATTATTATTACAGTACTGTACTGTACTTCAAGATGACTGTAGTGCCAGGTGAGCTACATCCCATAATTAATTGTTGAGCAATGGTCAAGGTCTATAGAGGAAAAAGCATAACTTCATCATAAGGTCAGCTGAATACCTTTTTTGTGTTGCGGATATGAAGCGTCGAAACTAAAACGGAAGTCAAGTTACGTTATGATATTTACCATTACACAGCTGATTGAAAAATAGAATGAAGCAGTCTTGCCATGGATACGATATTTATCGTAATGACACCATATTACTCTATTTTACATTTGGATTATTAGTTAATAACAAACCATTAGGTAATGACCAAATTAAAAATTATCAATCAAGGTAAATATAAAACCGTAACTTCTACCCTAGTTTGCTTTGAAATTTCTTATTTTAGTAATAGTTGAGATAAAAAATGTCCAACACAAACGAAAACGATTGTTGTTTCCTGCAGCGTTGGCAACACTTGCAGGCAACAAAGAATAATATGTTGATTTTTTAACACTTTTTTAAACAACAAAACGTCTGTGGCGCATCCACGGATGTCGCAGAAAGTGACACCATTGCTCTTATGTTATGTAGCTCACCTGGCCCTGGCCTACAGTCAGCTTGTGCAATGGTATCAGTTTCTGCGACATCCGTGGATGTCGCCACAGAGTTTTTGTTGTTTAAAAAAGTGTTAAAAAACCAACATTTTACTCTTTGTTACCTGCAAATGTAGCAAACGCTGCAGGAAACGACAATCGTTCTCGTTTGAGTTGGATATTTTTTGTCTCAACTATTACTATAATAAGGAATTTCAAAGCAAACTAGGGTAGAATATATGGTTTTAGATTTACCTTGATTGAAAAATTGTTAATTTGGTCATTACCTAATGGTTTGTTATTAACTAATAATCCAAATGTAAAATAGAGTGATATGGTGTCGTTACGATAAATATAGGACCCGTGGCAAGACTCATTCATTCGATTTTTCAATCAGCTGTGTAATGGTAAATATTATAACGTAACTTGACTTCCGTTTTAGTTTTGACGCTTCATATCCGGAACACAAAAAATAGCTATTCAGCTGACCTTAGGAAGAAGTTTAGCTTATTCCTCTAACAGACCTTCAATAGACCTCTCATCCAATGCATTTAGTTTGAGACAAAAAAAAAATGGAAGTTTCGTGTACGCGGCGCCAGAGTCGCTGCCATCTATTTCGTTATTATTTAGCTGAATTTACAGTGCTGCAAAAACATTTCATCACAACATAAACAAAAACCTCCATTGTAAAATGTTGAATCCTTGATTGATAAGAGAGGTAGTACTGATTTGCCTCTTGTACTTCCATGTACGCCGCACAAGATCGCACCACCTTCAATAGGTTTCAAACATGCCTATGCTATGAGAAGTCTACTAAGATTAGTGATGTACATATTCAATGGTAGTGCCGTAGTGCCACAGCTGAACTATACATCCCATAAGAGCAATGGTGCCAATTTCTGCGATAGCCATGGTTGTCGCCACTGAGCATATAGCGGTTAAAAAGGCGCTAAAAATTCAACATTTATTGAGGACTTTGTCATCTTACCTTACTGACATTAGATAGGTGGTGTTGGCAAGAGGTGCACCCTCTAGTGAGCTTCCTATGACCAACGGTGTGCCGCAAGGCTCCACCCTCGAACCCTTATTGCTTATCTTGTCAATGACTTCGTTGGTGGAGACGAGGCTCTGATCATAGTTTGTCCCATACTCATCTAGTCATCTGAATTATGGAATCCTGCTCTGGGGGCATATCCCTGCATGTGATGCAGTTCTGAAGCTCCAGAAAGCTGTCCTCCGCAGTAGTGTGTTTTGGTTACCGCTGGCTCAGGTCAGCTGCCCCGGAAGCCATGCGCCGGGGCATACAGCTTCCGGTCGGTTAGAGAAGGTATCAGGGGAGGGGGAGGTACGCATAAATTAAAAGTTAGTTCAAAATTGAAATTCAACTTGATAAGTGGGTTACGGAAAGTATGTCAAGGTCATCCCGAGTAAGTTTTAAAAAAGCCTATCCCGCTACCACAGGAAATAGTTCTGAGAGTCGAACTACCCGGTGATAGCGGGATAGGCGGATTTAATTTTCTTTGAACTTTATTCGTAAAAAAAAAAAACAGATACAATCAATGTGCAAAAACAAATACAATCAATGTGCAATACAGGTTGAATTCTTGTGATGAAACACGGAGTTGTAAAAGCAAACGCCGACGACGAGGATGAGGTAGAGGCAGAGTCCCCAGATGACGTACTTGACGAGTTTGAAGAAACGGAATATCTCGAGTTGGTTTTGCCGTTCCAATTCCAATCGTTTAATTTCCAATTTCAATTTTTCTTCTTTCATCTTTTCCTCTTCCATCCTTGTGACGAAGGAAACTTCATCCATCATATCCATCATTAGTGTTGTTATTTGGTGTTTGAAATTTTGAAACAAGTGATGTCGATAGTTCAAATGTTGGAGACGGAATGAGAAGTTAAAGCGAGGAACCTTAGTTAAACGAAGAAGCGGTGGGGGGAATTTAATTACACCGAAGCGGTGGGGGGAGTTGAATTACAACGAAGTGGTGGGGGAAGGAGGTTGCTCACCATTTGTTTCCGTACTTGCTGTCGTCGTGTCTGATTGTGGAGGTGTTAGTGGAGTAAGATTTAGCAAACTATCTTCATCAGAACTGTCAACCTTATCACAAATAGGACAGGCGTAAGCTATTTCCAGACTCATTTTAACAGTGTTGAATTTACTAACAATTTCGTGTAAAGTATTAAATATCTCTTGCAAATCTTCTTTAGAATTTACTTCGAAACTAGAATTCATTCGTGCCAACGGAGAGTTGTTCATCGTGCGAGAGTCGGTGAGTGAATGAAGATCGGTGCTTAGGAAGGAGGCTTATTTGTCGGTGAGCATGAGCTTGTTATTAAGTAAATAGCTAAGTTCCTCTTCTTCGTCTTTCAATTCAAATATCTTAGCTGAAGTAGTAGCCCTTGTTTCGTCTTCACTCGATGATGAAGAAAATCGAAACATCCTAGCTGAAGTAGTCGTTGTTTCGTCCTCACTCGATGATGAAGAATATTCACGAGGACGTAAATAGTGAACATCAAGTCTGATCCATCTCATAGGATATCTATCCATGACAGAGAGCAAATTTTGAAATATTTCCTCCAACTCTTCCCTGTCAGTTATTATATGTTGAAACTTGACGAAAGGCGATCCCATGTTGTTAGTCGGAGTGTTGGAAGTGAAATAATTTCAAAGGTGGATTCAATAAGATACAAAACTTAAACAAATGGTGGGGGGAAATCTAAAAGACTTATGGTAGGGGGAAATCTAAAAAGCCAATGGTGGGGGAAAGCTCAAGGTCATCCAATTGAAGTTTTAAAAAATAGTGTAAAACCGAACTTACACATTTGATGGTTCTACAGGATCGGAATACCAATCTGATCTGTATTTACATCTCATTATCATATGTGTACAAAAATCATTTTGATGAGACTTGGTGCGTTGACAATGAGCTAGATCGAGAGGATGAAATTTGAAACATCTTTGAGGACAGCATGTATGAAAATATCTTGATTTGTAAAATTTGAAGGTTCGCAATTCCGGTGGCGGTAGTTGTTTTGTTTTGCACTTGCAGTAACAAGATCCAAAAAATTCACATTTAGTGCAAGCTAACCCGTCCACCATCATTGGTCCTAAATCTGTACATTGTTGTTCACAACAGTAACGAGGTTCGTATTTGTATTTTTGTTCTTCCATGTTGACGCTGCTGTGTCCAGTGAAAGAATAAGAGCTTATAGTGTTGAATAGCGAGTTTTATGTACTACAAAAAGTGGTGGGGGGTAATTTCAAGGTCATCCAAACGAAGTTTTAAAAAATTATACCTTACTAATGTAAGGAATGTTGATACTTAAGAAGTTTATTTCTTTTTATCTTCTTCAGACTTTGTCTGTTTGTTTTCTTCAGACCTTTTCTCTCTCTCCGCTTTAGCCATAGCGATAAGTTCTTCAGTTGATAGTGGATGTACTTCAGGAAATTTCAAAATTAACTTAGCTTGATATCCTTCTTTAGTTAATATTTCTAAATCTTCAGTCATTTGTTCAACTGTATTGTAATCTTTTCCATAGATTTTTCCATCAAGTTCAATCATCATTCTGTATAACATCTTTAAAAATTAGGTGTTGACGCAGCGACAGTCGGGAAGCGAATGATTAGTTTTACAAAATATCACCCCACTTGACATTGATCACGTGATTCCTTAGTTCTATTTGTTAAAAGTTATTTAACATTGGTAATACTTGTGGAACTTGATGTTATGTTGACCAGTCGGCGATGAAGATGTTGTAGGTTGTGTAGAAAGAAATACTTCATCATCGCAATATTTTGTTTTAGTAAACATCCTTACATTAGTAGCACTAACATCAACAGTTAAATGATAACCACCGGTAAGTAAAACTCGCATTTCGTTTGTTAAATCTTCAAGTTGTTCAAAACTTGTAATGGTATTGGTATCGTAAGATGCACACTTAACCTTTAGGGACATGTTGAAGTTTTGTATTTAGTGATAGAGAGCGAGATGTGTACGGTACGAAAGGTAGTCGTAGACTGATGAATTTCACAAGTTAATTTTCACTTTTATTATCACACAAAATAGGGTCAAGGTCATCCCGTGGAATTTTTAAAAAAAGCAACATATTGCTATGTATAAAGACATAACAATATGTTGCTTCTTTTATTTTTCTTTTCTGTTTTATATCATCTTTATTGAGAAACCATTACAAACACATATATTTACAATACTATGTACAAACTAATTAGTAGAAGGTGTTACATGAATAGTTAGTTCAGTTGAGTTGTTTCCACTCGGTCCGTGTGAAACCAAATAGAGTGCGCCGGGTTGAATAACACGAAGATCTTCATTCTGTAGAAGTTGTACGAATCGTTTCGGTAGGAATATCTGAAACTTCGGTTCGTCACCAACTGTATACGGCGCCTCGCTCAATGTGCAATTAATAGCATCGCCCACTGAAGTGTCCATTTTCTTGATTGTATGTATGATATAAAGTTTTTCTTCTTTTAGTTCCGAACATCTCTTCGTTGGTAAGATTGTTGACTTCGAATGAGCGTTGAATTGATCAACCAAATTCTGAAGGAAGTTCTGCGATGCCATCTTAATGTTATTGTTAATCTTGTTGTTAATAATAATGTCCGTCGGAGATGTTATCTCTTCGGAGGTTCGAGTAATACTCATGCTGCGTCATGGTAGCGCTCTCGCTTTTATTATCGATGTTACCCCCACCATTCTGTTGAAGGAAATTATTCAAGCGGTAAGCATTCTTCAAAGCGCACTGTGACCTTCGATGTTTAAAACTCTTTGATGAAATACAAAGTTCATTAAAGTAGCATTGGAAATCTCTATCCATCTTTACATTAATCACTTCGTTAGTTGTAAATGATTGTATCCAATTAGCTTTTTCCAATCCCCTTGTGTAGATAGTTTTGAATTCTTTGCAGTAATGATTCATAATGTGCGGCATCATGTTATAATTAATAAAACCTTCATCCCATCTTAAGTTGTGAAAATGTTTGTTCAACCATTTGTTTGTAACTTTCGCTTTAGTTGTTAGTCTACTGAATGGTAATGGAGGTTTAAATAAGTAATGATAAACTACAGATGTGTTCATATCCAAAATTACTAATTCTTTGATAATAAAGTTTCCATCATTACCTCGAAAAGCTTGAAATTCAATTATACCTCTTTTAACATCCATTAAATGTGGCGTATTAGAAAACGAAACCCGTTTGTTCATGATGAAGTCTCATCAGCAACTGACTACATACACGATTGTTCTTCTTTAACTTCTTGCGCTTCTTCGTCGATATTAAAGTTGGTGTGATAGTTGTTCAATTGTCTCCACATATCCACTTCTTGAGGTATTCGATTAAAAATAGAAGTATCCACAGGACCGTATAAAAGTGGAACGAAAGGTTGTCTGTCCAATGTATCGATTAGATAGTCTTTGATTATTGCACTTGAAAATATTAGTTGTTTTAAATATCTGGTGACGGGACCGGTAGTACAACTTAAAGTGTAAAATTCTTCTTTTGTCAAATGTAATTTTACATCATGTCTAGTTAAATCTCTGAAGCGAACGATATGTCCTCCACGATGTTTGACTATATCAACTTCAATATTTGATTCTAATAAACTTAATCTTGTTCTTCTTCCAAATGTGTTGTTACTTAAATAACATTCCAAAAGATGTAGATGTTTCATAAATGATTCCCAAGAAGTTTCAGTAAATGAAACCATTTTATTTCCATGATTTAAAATAACAATCGGTGAGTAATCCAATGTTTTTAAAATTCCAACTGATATATTTTTCGTCATGCATGCAGAAATGGGGTAGAAAATTCGAAGAAATACTTCTGTTAAAATATTTGTTGTAATGTTAACTTCAATCTTCTTTCTTTTTACTTCTTTTTCAACCTCTTCCTTTTCTTCTTCTTCTTTCTTCTTATGTTTGTTAAACTTGAGGAATTCATCCATTTCTCGTTCAACTTGTTTTTCTATATCAGAACTATTATCATCATCAACCAGAGGTGTATTTTCTTCTCCGTTAGTAGAACTCATCTTGCGAACGATGCTTCCCATACGACGGTCGAAGATATAATGAAATTTCTACTCATTATTTTCTCGCTTTTATGTTTTTTGTTAAATCTTAAAATTTATACAATTACGTTGTACTAATTCTTCTTAAAGTACATTCTTCACAATTCCGGTTAGCGGTGTGTAAGTAACTATTTTATCGTGTAAAATTAAGCAGTATGCCGAAGTTCCATCTTCTACTGGTTCTTCAAATTCCATTTCAATTTTTATATCCACACTTGATGATTTTACCGATTCATTTTGTTTCGAACAATCGATTACAATTATCGGAGCCTTGGAATAATACTGGTCAGGTGATAATAGCGGTGTATTAGTTTTTCCATAATATGACGATTGAAATCTTGCATACATATCGTATAAAATGGAAAAACGTTTTTTGCTGAACATGACATTCAAATTGTCATATGGAAAGAATTGAGAATTTAGGAAAACCTTACAATTCTTTATTTTACAGTGATCAAATTGACCAGCATTTGCAGTGATAACATCTTTTCGCTTAGTTTGAAAACCAAGTATTATATACCTTGCTCGTTCCAAGTAAGTTGATGTCTTGACGGTCCATGTTTGTCGTTCTGTCTGAGGTAGTGTAGGATATTCATGGAATTCCCAACTTCGGAATGGCATTACAATATCACGGTCAGATTTTAACTTCCTCAATAATACGATTCTATGTTCATCGGCCAATCTTACATGAGGTACTCTCCACACAACTTTATCCAACTGTAGTTGCCATTCTAGTTTATCTTCTGTAGTCGCAGGTTCTGCAAGTATCAAGTCCTTGTTAGTTGAAGATCTGAGTAATACCAACTCTTGTTTGACATTTATTATTACTCGTTTGTAATCTTCAGCAAATCCCAAAAGCAATCGTAAAGGTACATGAAAATCAAAGTGACCGTTGGAAGCTGGTGTTATAGTGTCTTTATCAGGGGCAACCCATCCGGCGGTGACTATTGAATTCTTCTCATGCGGTGTTAATGATGTTAATCCTTTCAATGTCGTTGTTATACCAACCTTTTTTGTCGAATCAACCGTAACCCCTGATATCTCATATCTTATTTCATCAAAAAGGTATGCCATCGGGTTATTTATAAAAGGAACCGTTGAAGCAGTTTTTCCATCCAATTTAAGTACCCGTCCTTCAATGTACAAATAACTTTCACACGGTAACGTGTAAATATCTTGTTGTTGAATGGGAATCCTTATTTCATCGTTATTGTTTAATTTTGATGAAGTGTAAGGGTTGTGCGTGTGATATTCCTTCTCCCATAGTGTTTCGTCGAATGTCGGCCCTTGAGATATATCCAGGATATCCATCGTTGTTAAGTTTCAATCCAATCTTCTGTAGAAAACGAATGTTGTCCGATGTTAACTCTTCCAATGTCGAGGAGCTACTGAGCTCCCGACCCTTCCGTTGCGGTTTAAATGTTAATCCCATGTCGACTTTTATGTTGCCGCTCTGATGTGTAACCGTATAGTAATTGTTTCTCCTCTAAAGTCAACACTAACACCGTCTTGATCCAATATGTTCAGTACGATGTCTGAAATGAAACTGGTGTTTAACGGTAGGTATATTAAGTTTTGTGGCTTTTCAACAATTTTAAAACCGGGAGCTACTGTTGGATAAAATGTATGTAAAATATGCTGATTCACTCCCTCTCTATACGATCCGTGTATAATATTACACATTACATCGATACTATTTACTTTTAATATTGTTACAGTTGTATTACCTGAATGAGTTGTTCCAGGAGTTAAGATTTTTTTTGTTGTATCTGTAAACTGCCAATCGAATGTTCCAAGCTGACATTAATATAGTATTTCGAAGTTATTTCTGCTTTTAAAGTATTATTGTTTCCTTTAACGGTGATATTTTCTTCTCCGAGTGTTTTCTGTAGTAATTGGTTTATATCATCAATTTCATAAGCTCCAGTTGGAAATGTAATTATTTTCAATTCTGAATATTTTCCTGAAGCATCCTTAGTTTCATAATAATGTAGTAAATTGTTCTTTCCTTCTGTAACATTAGGAATTGAGTTGTAGGTAGTCAAATCAAGTAATGCCGCTTCCCATAATCTTTCTTTGGATAGACGCAATGCTGGGAACAGCGTACTTTTCAATGTGGATGAATTTCCACTCAGGGACACTGTATACGATGACATCTTAAAGCTGACTGACACTCTTCGCTAGAAACTCCAAACATAAATGTCCACATATTTCAGTATTGTCAGGTTGTTCTCTTTTATAGTTGTAAAAAATATTTTTGGAGTTTCGAAAATAATGTTGAAGTTCTTTTGGCGGTGGTAGATTGCCAAAACTGTCAAAGTAATAAACGGTTTGTCCGAGTTTTTTTATAGCATACCCAATGAGTACCTGGACCATAGGTGGAATACAAATTTACTATTCCAGTTTCATTTTTCCATATTGTAATTGGTAATTCATCTTTCATAAAAACTCCTCGAAAGAATGGTATTTTTAAACATTTTACATAATCATTTAATTGATGATTTGTTAAAGCTTTATTTGGAATTATCAATTGATTTTTCTTATTTAGTACACACGGTACGGTCTTAGGTATAAACCTGCTCCGTTTTTTACCATTGACCAAATAGAAGCTTTCTTTACTTTTGCTTTACGAGTTCTACGACGTCTCTTCCTAATGTTTCCTCCTCTTTTGGGAGCTCTTCTCTTTGCAGGTATTCCTCTGCGACGTCGTCGTCTTCCAGCACCAAATTTAGCTTTCGTCTTCATGGCTGTAGTTACTGCCCAAGCCGATGCTTTTTCTGCAATACTTGCGTCACTTGACTTTACTCTTTGCCAAGCCTTTTCCGCTAGAATTTTATCCGCTATTGATCTATTTGTTGAATCTTTATACTTTGAATATGCTATGTCGTGTTCTTTGCAAGCTTGATCTAATTTATCAATTCCAGGATCTCCTCTTGCTAAACGTTTTGCCAACTTAGTTCCAGGTCCACAATATTGATAACCTCCGGGCAGATGTAATTCGTATGGTAAAGCGTCTATCGCTCGATTTACAACAGCACCAACAGGAATCCGTTTGAGCAGGGATAATGCAGCTGATGTTATACCACGTCCTCTCTTGCCAATGTCTTGACGACGACTGAGCGATACGGTCTTCATTATGCTGTTTTATGTAACCAACGTCTTCACTTAATGAAATACTTTATGATAATGAATCCTTTTTTTTGTGTATTCTATACTTAAATATTCATAAGTTTTACTAGTATCTATCAATGATTTCATCTTTAATCCATTGGTTTCTCTGAGAATCTTCGATTTTATTGTGTTTCATCGATGCATTAATCAAATGATTATGCATATCAATAACTACATTACCTACAAGATTCATTACATACTCTACATTAGTAGCATCTTTGTTACGTGTAGGATTATCAAGATATGTGATACGTTTACCATTACATGTACACGCAGATGGATCGTTTGTAGAGGTTGATATAACCTGATTAATAGTAGCAACACCATTCGGAGCTATTCCTGCTGATATGTTAGATATTCTTCTATTTTTTTCCATCATATACGTTATTTATTTTATCTAAAACTATAGTTTGTTTTACAACAACACAATCCTGATCATCTTTACCAGATTTAACTTGGGTTAATCGTCTACCTTTACATATAAAATTAACACCAGTAGCTGATAGTTGTGGTACTTGTGTTAAAATAACAGCATCATGTTCTTCCGTGCCTAAACTTATATTTGACAATCTTTTATTTTTTCCATCCCACTTGTCATTTTTTAGTTGTAGTAAGGTAAACTTTTCACTTCCTTGCATAAACTTATCACCTTTCTTTGACACCACCTGATTTTGTTTAACAAAAGCGGATGTTCCTTTTTTCAAGCTTTCATTCATTTGTCTCACGGTAGCAGCATCCGATGGAGTTGAACCATCTTCCAGATTGGACAACACTTTTCCATGACAATTAATAACAGCACTATTATATAAAATACAATTATCTTTAATGTATTTTATATTAACACCATCACTTTCTTCTTTAGGATATCCAATATCGTTTATAGTATATTTATAGAAGGAAAATCAATCTTTTTTCTTTTCTGGTATTACAGAGTGCAAATAACGCTTATTAATTGTATCTGTATCCTCGGTTGGATCTGCCACATTAGTTATTTTATAATTTAAAGCATTGTACTTTTTTCCACTTTTAGTCTTTTCCAACAGTAAAGCGTATTCCATCGCAGATAGAAAATAGCCTTTATTAACAACATCTCCATTGTTGACTGGTTTTGCAACGTTAATAACCCTGTGAGATTTTGCATCATACAGTTGGTTATTGTCAAGTTTTAAACTTGTAGATGTTTCCTCCTTTACTGTTTTTAAATTTGTTGCATCTCCATCTTCTTCTGGATCTTTAACAAACTTTAAACGTTTATTATTTATGTTATAGTCACCTTCGGGTGTTTGCGGTAATCCACTTCTTTTTCTGTTTTCTCCAACTTGCACTCCTAACGCGGAGTATCGTCCGAACTTGTCGACGCTCATGTTAGAACTGACACATTATACGCCTGTAACTCTTATATATCCGCGGATAATTATACGATTATGCCGCGATTCCTGAGTTCGTCAATCAGAGCTACCCATTCATTATTTAAACCTGTATGACCGGCTTCCATGGCTTCATGCAATAGTCTCATTCTATCAACCAATTTATTGATGTCGTTGTAGTAAATCACATTCGTATTGTATAGATTTTTCATCAATCCTTTGCCAGATGTTGAAGTATCTCCTTTACTCTTTTTACCATGTTGTTCAAGAAGTGATAAATCCATAAGTGATAAAGATTTTCTTTTCAGTGGTTGTCTCACTGCTGGTGCAGTACGTAATGTTGGCAATTTTCGTGGAGGAAACAACTTTTTTATAACGATGTTATATTTTGTTGCACGTGAACGATTAATCATTGCATCCTTTAAGTAGTTTCTTTTATGAGCGTTAGTATTTTGTAGAATCTCCTTAAAAACACTTAAATCTTTGGATGAATATCTTAGTGGTATGTTTTTAAAAATTAATTCATATAGTCCTTTTGTTCCTTTATATTTATGCTCACCAATAATGATGTAATCGTCTTGTGTTATTTCAAGCTTTGAATCGCCGATCTTTAATTCATTCCCATCAATTCTTGCTCCGTATACGTGTGATCTACTCAAATTCGGGTTTGATTTCATGTCATGTAGCATTTTCATTATATATTTTCTTCCAAGAGGTCCATGTTGTAATATATCGCTACTCAATTGAGTTAAATTTGGAATAGATTGTTCAGCTTCAGGTATTGGCTGTTCTTCTTCCTTTTCAACAATTGGTTCTTCTTCTTTTGTTTCTTCTTGCTCACTAGCACTTGTATATGAATCATCATCTTCTTCTTTTTTTAATTCTTGTACTTCTTGTTTAGAAACTGGTAGTAAAACATCTCCTTCATAACGAGGTTTACCAATAGTTTCTGATATTTGTTTTAAAGGTTCCGTAATAGGTTTAAATGTAGTCTCTAGAAATTCTTCTCTTTCACTTAAACCCATCCTCAATGCACGATTTTTCATCCTAATAGAATCACTGAGTGATTTTATTTCTTTCAATAGTTTTTCTTGATTCGCCATGTTTACACTGTGAAGTTCAACGTGTAACTAGATGTAGCACCGGTAGTTCAACGCATAAATACAAATTTATCCAACCCTATACGATATCTACCATTTTTAATATCTTCTTCCTTCATAATAACGAGAAACCCATATTTCTCATTCCATGCTTTGCCGCACATCTCTTTAAATTTCTCAAATGTCATATCCGCATTTACATGATCATTATATATATGTTTTAAATTTGTTTCATCTTGCTTGAAGATGATCAACATATTTGCATTGTCTCTTATGAGTTGTTTTGGAATCTTACTGTATGTTTGACCAATATAAATGCTATCGATATTATGATGTCTTCCCATAGCGAAGTAATTCCTTATAGTGTCGTGATTTTCACAAGACACATCATCAAAAATAAAAATAGAAAATGGTTTTGCTTCATTTGGTTGCATAATTGTTTCGCTGGCATTAAACTTAAAGAAATTCACTTCAGGTACACTTGCAAGTACTTTATCCAATAATTGATATTTTGGTTGTTGCAATGATTTTGAAAAAATGTATATATTGTTAAAACGCAATCCTTTAGGATTTGTTATAAGGTTAAAAACAACATTAGTTTTTCCACAATTTGAAGGACCAGTTATTAGACATCTTATCGTATTTGGTAGTAATTCACCATGTTTACCATGATTTAACTTATCATTGTCAACTGTCAATTCATCAATATTATTGATATTAAATCGATCTTTTTGTTGTGCAATCTCCATCTTGTGTCAAGGTTAAACACACAATGAGCTATTAAATTACTATACCAAGTCTTTTGAAGGAATCCATGAGTCTTCACTTTTATCGAATCCTAACCACCGGACTTTAACCATATCCTTTTTCCTTTGTAAAACCTTCTCAACAAGATATACATCACCGACATTTGATTTCAACAATTCATGTCCGTAGAATCCACCTTGAAGTAATTCACCCTTGTTATCCTTCAATAAGTAAGTTTCAGGTATAGTTGGTTGCACTTTATAAACTGTAAATACTTCATTAGTCCAATTTGGTAGATATCTTTTACTAAATACACCTTTGTATTTGCTTATACGAACTTTATCGTTGACCTTAAACTTCTTTGGTTGCAACCTTTCCAATTTAGGTGTTGTATTATTTCTGATGCGTTGTAATACAACTTTAGCATTAGCACTGTTTACTTGGATAGGTTTCATTCCGATGGTACGATGATATTTGTTGTTATATTCTTTTATAAGTTGTGGTAATATGTCATACCACACGTATGATCCTCGTTTTGAAAATTGTTTGTACATCGCTCCTTTCAATGTTCTATTGAATCTTTCAATTATTGAAGCTTTAACTTCAGAATTTGTAGAATAATGATTTATTTGATATTTCTTCATCAAAGCTCCAAAGTCTTTATTAAAATATTCTTTTCCATCATCGGTCTGTAGATGTTTGATTTTGAATTTATTTCTTTGTATCGTTGTTTCCATAGCTTTAGTAACACTTTTACCAGTCTTATCCTTCAATGGTAAAGCGTCAGCTATTTTAGTAAAACAGTCTATAATTGTTAAAATATATTTAAAACCTTTGTTTAATTTACTGTGCGGTATCATTTCAATTAGATCAGCTTGATAAAGATCATTCATTCCCTTAATAATTGTACTTCTTCTGGGAAATCTTCTTCTTGCTGGTTTATGTAGTTCATTTACAATCTTGTCCTTCACACTTTCCATCTTTAGGTGTTGCTTTTACACCGCTTGTAAAAATACTGATCCGTACAATAGTTCATTCTCTTTTATATAGTTTGAATATAGGTCAAGGCCATTTTCATATTAGTGTAAAAAAGAGGAAACATGGCATTGAGCTTGCCATGTCCCCTCTTCTTTACGGAAAGGAAAAAGGAAGAAGGTAGAGGACGAAGAACAGGTTTACTGGTCGATAGGGTTCAGGGAGTAGTGGCCGAACGGTAAAGTATTAATTTTATCTTCTAAAATATGGCGCTTGTCATCTTTGTAGCTTAATGCCCACTTTGTTTGTTTGACACTAAAAAGTTGATGATTATAACTTCTAATAGTGTTGAACGTTGCAGTTGTTTCGACATCTTCAAACAAACATCTTTTATAATGTTCAAACTGTACGTTCTTCTTCAGGAAAGAGGTTTTTATTCCTTTGGCCTTTTTTGTGACTTGATGTTGATTCCTTTCGCTTATGTACAGTTGAAATGAATATAGTTTGGACATTAATGCTACAATTTCCATCATCGGTACACCATTTGTTTCATCCTTAAATTTTCCCAATACTTTCTTGTTTCTGTCGTTGTCGTAATTTGGATGGTCCTTGGGATAATCTGAAAAGTCGAAATCATCTTTATATATAAAGGTGCGTAAATCTTCGTACATGTCATTTGTTTTAATCCAGTAAATTAGTGCATCCGTATCCATATATGCAATACCAATGTTCTCTTCCATAATAGTTAACCATCTTCTTATAATGAAACTCGTACATGTGTGTTTTGGAAATATCCAAGATTGACATTCCAAGATACAAAGGACGATCCATTACAACTGACTTTTTGTTCATGGAAATAACAACTAGATTTTCATTAATAATTACAGATGAACCAAAGTTTGGTTGTTGCACTAATTTCTGTAATTTTACTGGATCAGTTACCAATTTGATATCCTTATGTTTCCTTTTGTTTTCCAAAGTCTTGCCAAATATTGCGTTGTTCATTAGTTTGAAGAAATCTTTTTGAAAACTTGATGTAGCGGCAGCTCTTCTTCTTGTGTTATTGTCAATGTACGGTTTTAACCAACAAGATTGAGAAAATTGTAGTACTCGATTAATTTTTGTAATTCTCAATCCCAAGTCTAAGGCCTGTTGTATCATCCAGTAGTGTCCAACATACCTAGACTTGTTGGTTAAACTCATCAATAATTTCGGCCATCTTCCAGTTGGAGAAACTTCAGTCTTCGGAAGAAGTGGTAAATCGTAATGTTCGTCGTGAAGATGTTCGGGATATTCAAAATCGACGTCAAATATGTAACCAGTTTCTCCATATTTCGGTATATCCATTATGTTTCCAATTGATTCTGGGTCTATCCATTTGAAATTATCATATGGAAGGGGATTCGACATTGCCCATCCGTATAAGTTATTTGCATCAAAATAACCCAGGAATGTTGTTGGTTTTGATGCATCATAATCGGGCAAATATTTGTTGTTCGCCTTAACATAACGTGTTACACTTTGCGTCAATCCTCCTCGAACTCCTGATTCTAACATCAACACCATATCTATATCTGTAAGAAGTTGTATTTTACAATTTGTTTCTTTTAACATGGCTTGCCACGCTAGTCCAGGCGAAGTGTACGAATGTAGAGGGTCTAATCCATATGACGCAAAACACGTATTTCTAAATTCTTCCATCACATCACATAATAAAGTCACATCTAATTTAACATAGAAGTCTGAATATTCCCCCAATGTTCTAAATCCTAATTCGTTCCATAATCATCATGCATGATCATAATCATCTTGAGATATATCCATGTCGTACAGTTTACTTTTAAATTCTTCTTTTGGAGGTAGTGATGTTTCATTAAATCTTTCTAAACTGTCTATGTAATCATATGGGAAAACTCCTTTTCGAAGTACCAGATCCAGTTTGTCGCTGTTTACAATCTTCTTCGTTTCGATTAAATCTTGTTTCCTTAGGTTTTCAGAAAGTTTGGACAAACTCGACGGCAAAAATCGGTAGGAGTCCAAGAATCTTAATTTGACGTTTCCAACTTCTTTGGAAAAACTTATAAACTTCTCTGAAGTTTCAGCTAACACATCGATTTTACCGTCGTCTCTTCCTAATTCAGGTATTATAAAATGAGCGTCGTACCCACTGAGATTATGCACAACCACAGGAATAAATAGTGGTAAACGATAGCTCAAGTTGCATTTATTACAAGCAGCACCTCTGTAATAACCTGTGAGGTGGTCGTGATCTTTAACTTTATAATTCTCAATAGTAAAATCATTTTTGCACAAGAAACAGTGAGTCGCATTTTCATGTTGAATTTCTTCTTCTTCGTCCATCGGTTTCATTGGTACAATATCTGTATATAAGCTTTGTGTATTTCTAGCTATTGTATATAGGTGATCAAGAAATATTTTTTCCGCATTTTCACCACGATATACTAGAGGTTCTGAAGTTAATCCATATCTGTTTAAATGTTCTTCTGACAATGTTGATTTGACCATTAAACAAAAACTGTTTGGTTTGTGCATTTGATACTTTACACTTTTTCTTGCTTCACAATTTTCATCTTCAACTGGAACAAGTGTTGATTCAAAATCTGCATACACAACTAAAGGGATACGGTATTGATGATGAACTTTTTCAAATGAAACGAATGCTCTGCTTTGCGGAGGTAAAATAATCTTTGCTTCATAATTATTGTTACATAATCTTTTGTGCTCTTGTAACCATTCTCTTCCTTGTCTTCCTTCTCGTTGAAAATTAAAACATCTCTTGCAAATCAACTTTTTATTTCTATTTTTTGAAAGTTGCTTATTAACAAGAGAGTCAAATTTCTTTATGTACACATAGTGAGACACATCTCCTCGCGTTAGTAGTAGTAAATCCGTATGATCTGGTAGCTCTTCTTTTGCAATACGTAAAGGATACACTTTGTTTGAACTATCTAATGCAAAAACATCAATAGACGTGCCGGGATTTTTCTTTTCAAACTTTGATATATCTTTTGTAGAAACGGGATACGTTATTCCTTGAAAGTTATACCTGTGTCTTGCATCTTCATATTCTTGGTTGGGTCTACATGGATTTCGTAATACAAACTTTGACGTCATAGCATAGCGAAAACATTCATTATTTTCATTTTGAACATTAATACAAGACTTAGAATTTTCAATTCTTTTTGGCAAAGGAATATAACTAGATCCCATTAGTCCATATCCATGTTTGTGAACTCTTATATCTAATCCTTCAATGCTTGTAAGACTCCATCCGGATCCTCTTCCTTCGTGTTCCTGAAGTTTGGTTAATATTTCTTCTATACAATTTTCTACTATTGAATCAATGTCTGAACTTCCTATGATGGTTCGGTTTTTTGTTATGAATCCTCTTGGTGATAATTCTTCTTGTACATTTATAAACATAGCTTCTAGTAATAAACCAAATTTAAGAAAGTTCAATCTTTTCAATTCATCTTTTAAAGTTTTACTTATAATTGGTTTTGCTTCTTTAATAAATTCTTCTAGATTTAAGTCTTCATTTTGAATTTTATGATGCATTATGACTTTACCAGGTAATGCAAATACTTGTAGATTTGGTAAAGTAGTTGAAGGTCCTGCTAAAATTTCATCGTGTTCTTCTTGTTCATCTTGTTCTTCTGCGTTGTTGTGAAATAGTTCTTTATGTATTTCTAATAGAATATCATCGTTGAACGATTCCGAACATTTATCGCAACGATACATGTTTACTCTTCCAAATTTCGCCAAGAAATGAAATGGGCTCTTTTGTTCCTCCTTTTATAAAGGTTCCCCCACCACTGTTTCATCTTCATCTTCATCTTCTTCACTATCCGAGGAAAATAGTCTTCTACAAACCGATTGTTCATTCGTATTTTCTATTCCAGTTGGAGTTTCAGTTTGTACTTCTTCATATTCAAACGATGACGAAGATTCTGATATTACTACACTTAAATCTTCATTTTCCACATCATTGATGCTTTCAACTTCTGATGTTATTAGATCTATATCCATATCATCTACGCTTTCTACTTGTGATGTTTCACTGATGTTATCCTCTTCTTCCATATTTAAATCTTCTAGTTGAATTTTATACAATATTTTAACAAGAGGTTTCCTTGGATAATCGGTGTTGTCCACAGGAGCCATTTCAAGTAAATGAGGAATAACTCTTTGCGATTCGGCTTATATGATATTTTGATAAGTATGTCAAGGTCATTTTAGATTAAGCGAGAACTGGGAATAGATCACTAAGCGGCATGTTATTTCATTACCACAAAGTGATCTATTCCCCATTCTCTAAGAAGTGTTCAATCAATAGCCAAAGTCCAAATCCATTTCCTTTTTTATTTTAATCTTTTGTTACATAGTTTATTGGTTGACTGTTTGAATTTTCAATGTGTTGTCTTATTATTTGTTCCAATTCTTCTATTTTTGCCTGTTTTATCATTAGTTCTGTACGTAATTCATTAATGTAATCAGCCGCTTTGTCCACCGTTCTTGTTCGTATTTCACCTAACATAACACCAGGAATCAATCTCTGTAACCTGTAAAACTTAAACTTTATTCTAGACTCTCTTGCTTTAGCCATTTCTCGAAGCCTTTGTTTCTTATTGTCTTTACTTGTAGTCAAGTCCATACTCGTTACAAGTTCGCTTTCGGAATAATTCGACTATAGTAGGCTCGTCCTTTATACATTTTCCCCCACCACTTTCAATTTCCCCCCACCCTACTAATATAGGTCAAGATCATCCGATATAACGCGAGAACGAGGAATAGAGCACTAAGTGGCATGTTAGTCCATTACCACAAAGTGATCTATTCCTCGCTCTCTATTCTACATCTAATTTTTTTGGGTTTTGCTAATTTTTTATACTTTTTTGTTGTTTTTCTTTGGGAGGAAACGTGTGTGCAGATGTTACTTATGAGAATGTCCATTCTTCTTCAACTCTTCGATAGTGTCCAATAATTTTATCAAATATGCGTTGGTTTTCTGTAAAGTCTGTATTCTGCTACATCCAATTTCAATGGTAGGCACCATTAATTGTAATTTTGTCAATTCTATCTTTTCTCTCTTATATCTTTCTTTCATTCTTAGGTTTTTTCTTAGTCTTGCTGAAGATGGTGTTATTGGTTCATACATACAACTTGGATATGGCTTTGACATTTTCAACACTGATGTGGAAGACACTTGCAGCTGTTGATCTTCATAGTAGTTTGGTGTTGGAGTAGTGCAAAACATTTTTGATTCTGAGTTTTGTTGGCAATCTGAAGTTGAAAATACAGGTGTTGCAGAAGGATCAGCCATCTTTCACTGTTGCCGTACAAAGTGAATTCTTCTCTAAACTTCTGCTTCTTTTATCACACTTCCCCCCACCACCGACTTATATGTTCTTCCCCCCACCATAATAATACATACTTGTTTCTCAAACTTTGTACCATACTTCTAATGTGACGTCCACATCTTCCTCCTTTAAGTATTTTATAAATTCCGGGCTTCTTGATGACACGCCAGGCATATTTAGATAGCTCATCACTTTGTGATGGCTTTCTTCATTATGTATATAACAATATACTTGCATCAACTTATTTTCTTGTTCTTTTGACGATACGAAATTCGCAACTGAAGTCCACTCTTCATATTTGATCTTGTAATGACGCACTTCAAATTCCATGATGTTTCTTCTAATTCCGAAACAATAATAAAACTCTCTTCAGACAACCTGTATTTATACACGTTTCCCCCACCTAGCTATAACCCCCCCCCACTATTTTCCCCCTCTCCTTTATACGTGGAAGGGGTATTATGGTTTGAATGCACGATACTTAATAAATTCAAACAAACACTGTGCACAAATGTCGCAAATTTTATTACATGTTTGGAATTTCATTATTTGAGCTTTTACAAAATGAACTAACCTACCTCCATCATCTTGGAATTGTTCAAAATCTAAAACAGACGCTTTTCCACAATCATGACACATTTTTGTACCGTCTTTAAAAGTATAAGCAAGATAGATAGCAAATCCATGATTGTCTTTCTTAAATTCAATGAGCATTTCACGAATTGCTTTAGGTATTTCACACTCATTTGATCTTATGATGTAATGGTAAAGAAACCCATTATTGATAATTTCTTGTAAACACAGAACTAACAACCTATCCATCGTGTTAGACTTAAACTGATAGTCACATCTAAAACCTTTTTCTTATATGATTTTCCCCCCACCACTTTTATATAGGTCAAGGTCATTGGATATCAAGCGAGAACTGGGAATAGATCACTAAGCGGCATGTTATTCCATTACCACAAAGTGATCTATTCCCCATTCTCTAAGAGGATTGTTTTGATAATTTAGATTCCTAATATTTCTTTTCCTTCCTCCTCACCTTTTTGAACTGTAGTATTACCAGACATGTGTGATATTAATTTCTTCATTTCCCGATTTTCCATTTCCAATTTCTTCAATTTTAAATCTCTTGCTTCGACTTGTAGTTTTAAATACTTGATGTAACTTCCAGCCCAGTGTAGAGTTTTCAATTTCGGTGCTCCCATTGCAATTCCGGGTATTTGAAATTGTAGTCGATTGAACTCCATGTTCATATCTTGTCGGTCTTGTTTTTCCTTTTCTAGTCTTTTCAATCTTTGATTCTCCCTGAACGAAGGAGTTGGATCACAAGGAATATGACGAAACATTTTGGTCAACGATATCTTGAAGAATGAGCTTCTACGCAGAAAACCAACACATTTATGCACTTCCCCCTCCAACTTTAGGCTAGTAGTGGGGAGAATTACATTAATTTAATACTTATTTCCACTGTTACACTTGCTCCATTTTCAAAAAGGTATGTGTAAAATGGTTCTGGATACTGGTATTTTTCACGTCCTATATTTTCCTTAAGAAAGTTGAAAGCCAGTCTTTTCGAATATTCATTATGATATACTTCTCTTAAATTAACAAGAATTCCATCTTCCAGAAATTTCACTTGAATCATTGGTATTTTGCTGACATCATCTTTGTCTATCAGGGGTAGCCTGTAAGTGAACGTATTTGGTGGTAGACGTAAGGTTCTATTAAGTCGAGAACAGAATACTTTGAACATTTTCTGATCACTAATTGCAATTTCATGAATACCTATCATTTTATAGTATGAAGGTTCAAAAGATACAGCACAAAACGTTTGTACTTGACAGTTTCTTGAAGAAGATGGTGCGTTAGGATTGAACATTTTTAGTCAACAGTTTCCTGACGAATAAGCTTCTACGCAAATAACCAACACATTTATGAACATTCCCCCACCAACTTTAAACTAGTGGTGGGGAGAATTTTCCCCCACCACTTCTTCAAGATTATTAATTTCAATTTGAATTACAACAAAAGTATTTGATGCAAAATCCCAAAAAACAGAATATGGAACAGTTTCTTCTACATCTTGTGATTCATTTTGCGCTTCAACTACTTCCATCATTGAAGGTTCTTGATCAATTTCTGTTACTTCTATCGCTTCTTCTACAGGATCTTGTATTATGTCGGTTGTTTCAACTTCATCTTCTTCTTCAACTAACGTAATATTTCGTTGTTTTACAATTTCAATTAATTGTATAAAAGAAGTATCTCTAGGAGACATTCTTAACCATACATGCAGCTCCAACAAATGTTGACTTACTAATAATAAAATTCGCAATTTATAGGACTTATTTAAAAACAATAAAGTGGGGGGACTACCTTAGTCCAATTCGGATTCGGATTCAGAAAACAGTAAAGGTGATATGGGTGAATCCAATGATGAATCTAATATGTATATATCAATTGCTTCTTTAACTATGTCTTCGTCACTATCATTTATCATTTCTTCAAAGATTTCTTGTTCAAATTGTTCCATTTCTTCTTCATCCATCGTTGAATAATTATCAGTTTCGTTATAATTTTCCTCTATATTGTCTTCTTCCATTTCGTCTGTACTGATATAAACATTTTTAACTTCAAAATAATTAACAAATGGAGTATCTTTAGACAACATATTTGTTCACCACTTCTTTTACCTCGAATAACAAACTATATATTGCTTTCTTAGTCTTATATTCTTTTACTCCCCACTCTTTTGCACAACATAAAGGAAGGTGGGGGAGAGCGTTTTGTAGTTATTCTTCTCTATCTAGGTTATATTTCATTGCTAGCACATCTACTATAATTTTCTGCTGTTCAACTTATCGCGAATAAATATTGTCCAGGGAAATAGTTCATTAATATTCTTGATTGTTACTTTTATATCATACAAATAATCAATATGTCTTAGTAATGAAACAATAACAACAACTCCTATCCCATTGTTCGCCATAATTGTTTCTTCAATTTTAATGCGTAAGTTTGTTATCAAACTCCATATATTAATATCATTGGCTGTGAAACCATCAAGTCTAGTACTCATCTTGACGGTGCAAGTACAGACTAAAAACCTGGAGGTTCATAGTCCGCCTTTTATGAGTTTTAAAAATGGGGAGGGGGAAGGAATAAGGATTGGGAGGGGATAGGGTGGGGGGTGAGGGAAGGTTTGTGTGGCGACACTAGCCACATTAGACCCACGAGCCCACTTGTGCGACAAAGTAGCCACCAATGCTAATATTATACTCGTGACACCTCAATACATCATCCCGCCAAGTCAACATACGTTCTCTAGTATTTGATGTTACACAAAAGAACTTACTATCATGATACAGAATAGCTGAACCAATTATAATATTATATCCTAAATTTAGCCATTTGTGCGCTTCCGCAATGAATCTGTCTACCATATCAAGGGGATCTAGTTCATTGAAATAAAATGGTCTCATTTGTTCATCAAGTTCAATGCGAATTTCATTGTCATCTTCACTCTCACTGCTACTATCATTTTCATTCTCTTCATTTTCATTCTCTTCATTTTCACTGCTATTATCATCTTCATTCTCACTGCTACTATCATCTTCATTCTCACTGCTACTATCGTAGAAATCTATCGGATCTTCTACATGTTGATGGTAAACATCAGCATATTCGGAAGGATTGAACTCTTCATTAACGTGAGGAAGCATTTTAAAACAAAATAATGCTGTCAAAGACAAAACAAAAAGTGCGGCGCGTGAAAGCAGAATGAAGGAGAGAACAACGCTTGCTCCACTTATATAGCAGTATGCAAATGAAGAGAGTGGCATGGGGGGAGCGTGACGGGATTGGTTCAATTCAGTCCAGTTCATAGCGGTGTAAAAATAAAACGAAGAAGTGGATGCGGCGCATGCGCAATAACGTTAAACCAAGGTTTGAGGTTAGAACTTTCCAAGCGCAGTAGCACTAAATGGAGTAATACAGACTCGGCGCATGCGCAATAGCATGGAGTAATTCCGATCCGAAGAACTCGTCTTTCCAGGTGCAGTAGCACTGAATGGAGTAATACAGACTCGGCGCATGCGCAATAGCATGGATTGTTCCGATCCGGAGAACTCGCCTTTCCAGGCGCAGTAGCACTAAATGGAGTAATACAGACTTGGCGCATGCGCAATAGCATGGAGTGATTCCGATCCGTATACTAGGGTTTGAGGTTAGAATTTTCCATGTAAGCTGCCATGTTTAATTCAGTTTAATTAGATGGAGTCAACAACCGGTCATAACCGGCCATTAACCCGAAGGAGTGGGGGAAAGGGTGGGGGTAGGGGTGGGGGAAGGGGGGGGGATTTAATCTCCATTTTTTATGGGGGGGGTTCCGCTTGAATGAACACGGTTTCCGCTTGAGTGCTCATGCGGAACGGATCTTCCCACGCGATAGTCAAGGGACCAGAACCTTCCTTCTATTACTACTACACGGATATAATTGGCCGCGTAGCAGAACTTATTTCTGCTAAGTCGCATGTAAGCTAAATAGCTTACATCCCTAAATTTAAGTCTTAGGCCCTGAAAAGGGCCGTTTGTCCCTATGGAGCTAAACTCACACAGGGACTTCGGTGTGTACCCACTTGTATAAAGGATTTGCGCAAATATCGCATTTATCATTTGGAAGATTGAACTTGTATGCCCAATCATAACTTCCTTTGTAGGTTCCACCTTCATTTAAAAAGAGTCCGAGATTAGAATCTGTTGCAGCCAAACCGCACTCACAACACATTTGAGTTCCATCTTGGAATTTCCACCAAAAGTATTCAATGTATCCAAAGTTTTCTTTAAAAAAGGAATACAGAACTTCTTTTAGTGGTGGTGGAAAGTTTGCATCATTAAATGCAAATTCCAACATGTCTCCATTTGCAAGTATCTCTTGCAAGCATAATGTAAATAAAGTAGTCATAGCTACGTTGTTGCGGTAATGGCCTCTCGGATTGGAATGAAGACTGGAGTAGCGAGTGTAACGGTTAGATATAAGTAGACAACCGGTCATGACCGGCCATTCACCCGGAGGAGTGGTAGGGGAAGGAGTGGTGGGGGGAAGGAGGGGAAAGGGGAAGGAGTGGGGGGGGGATTTAATCTCCATTTTTTATGGGGGGGATTTAATCTCCATTTTTTATGGGGGGGGTTCCGCTTGAGTGCTCATGCGAAACGGTCATTGACCCCTCCTAACACAGAACCCTCCTTTCATTACTACTACACGGACAAAACTGGCCGCGTAGCAGAACTTATTTCTAAGTTGCAAGTAAGCTGAGTAGCTTACATGCGTAAATTCAAGTCTTAGGTGGCCCTGAAAAGGGCCGTTTTTTGCCTCATTAAGGCAAAGCTTACCAACTATGAGCTATAGCTTGGAAGCAAGGGCTTGTTTGAGGCTCGTGCCGCAATGTTGTACAAAAACGATCGAGCCACCAGTACAAATCGTCAAATCCTAGAGGTTGCTGAAATAACAAGCTGTGTTGACCTTTGTCGTCGGTCACAAAGCTTGTTATTTCTAGCACATCACCATCCTCTATGATTTGCAACATTTCTCTGAAAACCCCATCAAGGGACAGACGAGGGTTTTGGGGATCCGCGTAGATTGTTATAATTTCATCGTACTGGATCCGGTATGGAATCTCAAGCCTGTTGTTGTCACCTTCGGGTTCCGAAACCTCGTAGGTGTCAACAACGTGCTCGTGGAATACTGGTGTCTCGACCGGCGGCATCGCTGTATGGAGTCGGAATGAGAAAGCGAATGTAACTAGTAACCGTGACTGAAACGGTATAATGAGTCCCGGTCATGACCGGTTATTAACCCGAAGGAGTGGGGGAAGGAGTGAGGGAAGGGGTGGGGGAAGGGAGGGGGGGATTTAATCTCCATTTTTTATGGGGGGGGGGTTCCGCTTGAGTGAACACGGGTTCCGCTTGAGTGCTCATGCGGAACGGATCTTCTCACGCGATAATTGTTGTGTGCTAATAAAGACTAATTAACTTGCAAAACAACATGCGGAGTTTCTCTTTGAATGCTGATGATATTTCATTAACACACCATTCCTTGCACGCTATATGAACCTACACCGGCAAAACAATGCAAGTCAGAGAGGTCATATAACTGTACATCGACCTCAGAAAAGTAGGTCACGGGACTTAGAGTGTTAAAAAATAATGGGGGAGAAACACAATGCTATAACGCATTGTGTTTCTCCCCCATTATTTTTTTAAACAAAATTTGGAAAAGACTATGTGAATTTACTGTTTACGCCCCCACCTTGTAATACGATCCTTTTTATCCCTGAGGAGAAAGTCTTGAGAATCTAAAGTGTTAAATCTCTTCTCTTTACACAAATTGTCACAAACTTTAATTTGATATTTTTTGCCGTTACATTTTGCCAATATGTGTTGGTGGTCAACAACACTTAGAAAAAAATATCTCAAACCTTTCTTAAGCCTCTCTCCTCTGACGGATATTATTTCAGAATCGTCTTCAACAGTGGGGGTTTCTGCCAGTTGTGGTTCGGAAAGATGTTTCACGACATGTACACGGCAGAAACTCTCGTTCTTAACACATTTCCTTCCACAAGCTGATCCTTTCTTAATTCCCCTAGTGAGCATTTCAGGGCAAGTAGTGGGGCGGCTAAATGCCCTACGACGCTCTTCTTTTAATAATTGGAAACGCTCTGAAGGAGCAGACCTGGGTGGTTGATTTTTAGGATAGGTGTGATCTTTAGGAACTGGAAGTGGTGGAGTAGGAGGCATTGGTGAGAGTGGAATAACAGGTGCACTTAGGTGGTGAACTAAGGTTTCGATTGACGGTTCGTTAGATCGAGGAGCTGGCTTCTGCGGTGGCGGCATGGAGTCATTTGAAGAGGAAGGCGGTGAAAATATGCTGCGAGATGCGTTATTGCTGGCCGGAGGAAAAGGAGCTCCAGAAGTCGAAGGCGTGGATTGAAGTCGATCCTTACACCAGGCAGGAACATTTTTCAGACGAAGAGTTTTCTTCACCGGAGTTGAAACCGTAGTAGAAGTTGTAGTAGTAGAAGTTGTAGTAGTAGAAGAAGTTGTAGTAGTGGAAGTCGTGGTAGAAGCCGTAGTAGAAGATGTTGTAGGCAGAGATGACATGGTTACAAGTCTGTATTCGCAGCGTAACGTCTGGAATCAGAATAAAACGTTAGCCGTAGTCGGTGCGTCTTTTATAACGGTATGTTAATGAGAAGGGTTAGCGACCGGCCGTGACCGGAAGGTGGAAGGGGAAGGAGTGGTGGGGAAAGGAGGGGGGGGAATTAATCTCCATTTTTTATGGGGGGGGTTCCGCTTGAGTGAACACGGTTTCCGCTTGGGTGCTCATGCGGAACGGTCGTTGACCCTTCCGAAAGTGGGTCAAGGTCGTTCAACATTTATAAAAAACCAAGGTGATGGGAACAGTAGTAACTGTTCCCACCACCCTGTTTGCCTAACGGTTCCCACTCCCAACCCACTAGTTACGTTCTGCAAGGGCCATCGATGCAATTTTGTTTGGCCCGTCCGGGTCCATCCGTAACGGGCCGGTCCGGGTCCGTCCGTAACCGTGAATTCGAAGGGAAACTGGAACAGTTAATGCAGAAACGCAACTCTAACACCCACCCAACTAATCCCACCCATCATATTCCTAAACAAAATGCAAAAACCTAGTCCGCAATTTGCGGATGTCCCACCCCTTCTAAGTGAAGTTCAACGGAACTTCTGAATTTACAGTTAATCTACCCCCTATCATCTAGCTGTAAGGCAAAACAACAGATCATTATTAAAAACAAAATAATTCAACACAACCAAAATACCATCAATATTCTTAAAAATTAATACACCTTAAAGCTAAACACAACTTATAACTAACATCGCAATGCGCATATTAATTCTTAAAATAAGTGCACCTTACAACTAATACACACACACACACACACACACACACACACACACACACACACACACACACACACACACACACACACACACACACACACACTACATTGCATTAAAAAACGCAACGTAGTATAAGAAGTTCAAATATATATAGGCCTACTATATATTTGAAACCTCTTACCGAATCGCCAACGACTTTTCGCTATGAAAATTCGTTGACGACTGACGCGAAGATCGGGCTCGTATCGCTCCTCGGATTTTGAGAGGGGGGGAAGTGGTGGGGGAGTGAAGCGCGATGGTGGGAGGAATTAGCGCATGCGCGGTACGGTTATTTTCACTCCAGTACGGTCCAGTTCGCAGCGGTATAAAAGTCAAATGAGGAGTCGGAGCGAAACCAAGGTTTGAGGTTAGAACTTTCCATGGGAGCTGCCATGTTTAATTCAGTTTAACTAGATGGAGTCAACAACCGGTCATAACCAGCCATTGACCCAAAGGAGTGGGGGAAGGAGTGGGGGAAGGAGTGGGGGAAGGGGGGGGATTTAATCTCCATTTTTTATGGGGGGGGGATTTAATCTCCATTTTTTATGGGGGGGGTTCCGCTTGAGTGAACACGGGTTCCGCTTGGGTGCTCGTGCGTAACGGATCTTCCCACGCGATAGCCGTTATAAATGGAGATTGTTCATCGCACCGCGACCATTAATTAACTCGCATTTGCGGTGTTCACATCCTTCCTACTCATTATATATACGTTTCGCCAACTTCATTATACAAGTCTAATTGCTATTAACCTGAAATTTCATTTACATTAGCACATGTCGTCCTGTTTGAATCACCTTCGCGTGCTCGACGTTATATCTCATTCATCTGTCTTGTTCTCACTTCTACACGTCTGACATACTTCTTGTGATGGATACGCAATGTTTGAAATTGAAACTTTTGCGGACACAACATATATTACGAAATGATTCCAAACCATCAGTTTCAAAGACTAAAACAAATTTAACAAAAGTGAGGAAGAAATTAAGTTTTAACCCGTTATACTCGGCTAGAACTCCGCGGGTTAACGTTGACGATACTGTTATTCACAATATTTTACGTTCGATGTTACGTTTCTACAACTTCGAACTTGTTACACCTATCGACTGTGTTCAACAGGTTTTTCTATTTCATCCCCACCATTCTTTATATAAGCGCGCCCACGACAATTCCTGCTTCATTATTCTATACGCTCTTCAACTGACAACAACTCCGCTCTAGGTTACGCTACACAGAGATGGATACGAACCAGGAACAAGTACAAGTTCACGAAATATCATCTACTACCCACCCGAGAGAGAATCCTCCGAGAACTTCGCCTCCACCGAATCCACAGGATCCCGTCCAAGTTTCGGATGTATCTTCGACGGCGAGGAATGATTTTGAAGCTATTCTTCGGTCGCTCGTCGGTTTCGACTGACCTGTACGACGATCGACATTAAACTGAACTCTTAGCAGTTCAGTCTTTTTTAAAACTCCCTCCGGACGACCTTGAAACAATTATCCCCTCTCCTTTTTCAACTAACTTCTACTTGTGTTCAACTGTTGAATTTCGGTTTTGAACTGACTTTTACTTTATGCGCAGGTTTGGTTCAAACGCAAACCCCAACCCCTCCCCCTGATTTAATAACCGACTGGAAGATGTATGCCCCGGCGCATGGCTTCCGGGGCAGCTGACCTGAGCCAACGGTAACCAAAACACACTACTCTCCGCATAATAGCATCTATTGTCCACCTGGAGCATTGCAAACCAATGTTTAGAAACCTAGGAATTTTCACAATTTTTAGTCAATACATATTTTTATATCAATCATCTACGTCAGAAAGAATCATCAGGATCTTAGATCAAGAGGGGATGCTTATATATACAATACCCAAGCGCCAGGAGAAACATTGACATTCCTCGTTTTCTTCTTAGAAGTACTCAGTTCCGTTTTCCAGCTTTGGCCTGGAGATTGTACAACAAATTAACACTCAACATCAGAGACATGGAAAACAAGACGTTCGTCAGGGTCTCACGGGAGAAGATCACTCAAGGTGCCTACTATTCCTAAAAGAATATTTAATTACAATCAGACTTAGAATAACCATCAGCTCCACTCCACCACATTCATACTGACGCCATCTATAACTATAAGTCAATTAAAAATATGTTTTATTTTACTTTACTATAGTTGTAATGTTAAGTTTATTTTGTAATATTAGACCCAGTGGATCCACCAAAAGTGGTCAAGGACGAAGTGATGGTATATCATAGATATATACTAATACACCTGGATCGATAACTGAAATGGCGGAATAGCGGTAAAAACGAGCCGGCTTCCCCCACCACTAGCCAGTATTGCCGCCGCTGCGCCGCCGCCGCGCCGCGCTGAATAACAGCTGACATGATTGTTGTCGGTGCGTCAGCTGCATTCTTGTTTGTTTTACATTCTTTTAAATGTTCAATTATGATTATGATGATGAAAGATGGTTCTTACTGTGCAGCTTTTGGTTGTATTAGTACACATTCATAAGGCTGAAATTTATCATTTCATAGGTAAGGAAGACTAAAAAATACAGTATTACCGTAGTTTAATCAATTAATTAATTTATTTATTTAAATCACAGTAAATAATTACTCACACAGGGTTGGCAACACTGACCACGAATACTGGCTAGTGGTGGGGGTAACGGCTCGTTTTCGCAACATGGAGTTATCGATCCAGGTGTATTAGTATATATCTATGTGGTATATCAATGTATTTCAAGGTCAAGGTCTGTAGAGGAAGAAGCATAACTTCCTTCTAAGGTCAGCTGAATAGCTTTTTTGTGTCCCAGATATGAATCGTCAAAACTAAAACGGAAGTCAAGTTACGTTATAATATTTACCATTACACAGCCAGGGCCGCCCCGAGGGCAATAGGCGCCCGGGGCAAGGTTTTGACCAGCGCCCCCTAAATTAAATAATTGGCATATCTTGTAAACTGTAATGTAAAATTACAATTCTAAGCACTAAATTAGGTGCATGGCTAACTTTTCAATGCTGTTGTAGTAGGACGAGATGGCCCGTGCGCAAATTGCACGTTTTATGATTCTGTATAAGTGAAACTCACCTATAGCATTGACTTTGTACACTAACGTGAATAGACCTCTCATCCAATGCATTTAGTTTGAGGCAAAAATTTGGAAGTTCGGTTGACGCCGCACCAGAGCCGCTGCCATCGATGTTGTTATTATTCAACTGAATTTACAGTGCTGCCAAAACATTTTACTAAAACATAAACATAACCTTCAGTTATAAAATGTTTCATCCTTGGTTTAGAAGAGTGGGAATACTGATTTATCTATCATATGTTACGTGTACTTCGATGGACGCCGCACAAGATCGCACCACCGTCAATATGCTTCATACACGCCTATGCTACGAGAAGTCTACTCACGTAGTGTACAAAGTCAATGCCTATGGTATGTGAATGTTGATTATGAAGTGACATAACTTAGATCTATTTTAGTTTACTATCTGGCTTTTAAAATTCATCTGAAGGTAATCAGCTGTTAAATTACAATTCACATTCAAGAACTTGCAATAAAAGTTGGTCAACATTTTAAAGTGCGCTCTAGAAAAATAGGCGAGGGGGGCGAAGCCTGAAACAATATGACCTTTTTAATTACGATTCTTCACTGCGGTATATACCAGTACTAAGCTTTAAAATGACCCCTCAATATTAAAAATCGGTTCAGTAGGTCGAGAGAAAAAGGGATGTAACAGACGAAACCCTTATAGAAATAAGAAGATAGATTCACGAAGACAGTCCGATGAGAATCGATACATTGTTGCAATTTTTTTTGTGAAACACATTTTATTCTGGTATTACACATGATAAACATAACCACAAATGATAACATTGCAGGGCGAAAGTGGGTGAGTGGGTACACAGGGACACAGCTGTTAAATTTCCATCGAACTACTTTTGTACATCTTACTATTGTTTTGTAATGTAATGTAATGCTGCTAGTTAATGTAAGACACAGTGCAAAAATAATAAGGGAGAATGTACACACCAACACCACATCACATCAAATTACATGAGGGGTTAAGGTAATGAATGAGTGACGGGGTGGGCGTATGCGTAGTTCACAACTGCGCGACCGCCGGGCTTAAAAATGAGCGCTCAATCCATTTTTGCAGTGCGTAAGATCAGCTTGCCAGTAGTAGGCTTACATGCAGCCAAAAGCGATGCTATCATGATTCACTTCCACTTGCTTTGTAAAAAAAGGTTTAAAGTTACAATGAATAACTAGTCACTACTCATTCCCCGACTATAATAAATTGTTTTAAATGTTTATTTAAACTAATCAACAAAATTATTATTAAACTATTTGTAACAAAAATATTTATAGATGGAGTTTTTACAATTTTTGTCAAGCCTTTAAAAATCGGGGATTTCCTCTCGGCCGCGGCGCCCCTTTGGCCGCGGCGCCCGGGGCAACTGCCCCGGTCGCCCCACCCTCGGGGCGGCCCTGTACACAGCTGATTGAAAAAGAGAATCAAGCAGTCTTGCCACGGGTAAGATATTTATCGTAACGACACCACGTCACTCTATTTTACATTTGGATTATTAGTTAATAACAAACCATTAGGTAATGACCAATTAACAATTACCATTAACAATTAGCAATCAAGGTAAATATAAAACCATGAATTCTACCCTAATTTGCTTTTAAATTCCTTAGTTGAGACAAAAAAAACCCCAACGCAAACGAGAACGATTGTTGCAGGTAACACAGAGTAAAATGTTGGTTTTTAAACACCTTTTTAACCAACAAAACCTCATCTGTGGCGATATCCACGGATGTCGCAGAAAGTGACACCATTGCTCTTAAGGGATGTAGCTCACCTTCCCTGGCCTACAGTCATCTTGTTTCAAGGTGGGTGTGATGGGTCATTCAGATGCAAGGTGACTGTAGGCTGTAGGTGATTAGGCTGCATTAGAGCTGCAGAGAGCTGATTAGAGCTGCAGCTGTAGGAGGCTGTAGGCTGTAGCTGTAGGTGACTGTAGGTGAGCCGCATCCCTCACAATGGTGTCACTTTCTGCGACATCCGTGGATGTCGCCACAGAGGTTTTGTTGGTTAAGAATGTGTTAGAAAACCAACATATTACTCTTTGTTACCTACAAGTGTTGCCAACGCTACAGCAAACAACAATCGATCTCGTTTGCGATGGGAATTTTTTGTCTCAACAATTAATTACTAAAGTAAGGAATTTCAAAGCAAAATAGGGTAGTATTTATGGTTTTAGATTTACCTTGATTGATAAATTGTAATTTGGTCATTACCTAATGGTTTGTTATCAACTAATAATCCAAATGTAAAATAGAGTGATATGGTGTCGTTAAGATAAATATCGTACCCTTGGCAATGACTGCTTTATTCTCTTTTTTCAATCAGCTGTGTAATGGTAAATATTATAACGTAACTTGACTTCCGTTTTAGTTTAGACGCTTCATATCCGGAACATAAGAAAAAGCTATTCGGCTGACCTGGGAAGAAGTTAGGCTTCTTCCTTTACAGACCTTGATTCAGATGAGGTGGAGCTTTGTTAATGACAAATTTCAGCTGATTCATTTGTCTGGATCAGCCCAATGACCAAAGGCTCTTGGATCCAGTTTCAACAGCTTCCCATTCTCTATCTGAAACGACTAATATCCATAGCACTCAATAATATACATATACACAATATATAAAGGTATACTATTGTTGCACTATATACAGTTATATGCTCATATAATATAATGTCGTCTTTCACTTTTTCACTTTTCACTTTTCACTTTTCACTTTCACTTTTTCCGCGACAGCGCAGCTGCGATGTTTTATTGCTCTCTCTCACATTCCGATACTACTAAAACAAACGTTTTATACTAACATTGATTAATACTAAAACAAACGTTTTTGCATAAATTATATTGCACGCATACTTCTGTCAGGAAAGGTATACGATTGAGCGTTTTTATGGTCTCTTAACCATTGGTAGTAGCATTTTCTACCACAAATTCCTATTACATAGCCCATGTTTTATACCGTAACATTCGCAGTTATTTTCAAGACCTTGATTTTTTCAACTCAACATCAATAAACATTTTTAAACGACGTGTTAAAGACTGGTTACTCAGTTTGAGTATGGACGAGGCCGAGCGCATTATCGCACCAGATTATAGACGTTCCTGACTACCCACACTTGACCGCCACAGCTCTGTAGGCCTACTTTGGACTTCAGCCCTCCAGCCCGTCCGCGCTTCCCACCTCGAAGGACACCACGCCGTAGTGTAAAATATCTCTCTGTTGCCTAACATTTCCCCCCTTTTTTTATTAAATTTTCACGTTGTTTTTATTTATTTTGATTAATTCATCCAGCCATCCCTCACATTTCACTCCAATTAATATGCTAATGTTCCATTAAAATTATTTCCACCGGACGCAACCAAAGCCGACGCACAGGCTCCAGTGCCCATGTCGGCTTATTCCTAATATGTATTGTATTTTTCTGGTCATAAGCATTGCTATTTATTTATTTTTTATTTTTTTGTATAGTACTTTTATGTATTACCGCATTTTTTTTATACTACTATTATCTGCATTGTCATGACCTGTACTTTTATGGAATAAAGATTTTTCATTCATTCATTCATTCTTAATTTAGGTTTTGCAGATATAGTATTTAATAACACTTAAAAATAAAAAATTACGAAAATTATACATTCATAAAAATGTAATGAACAATTTCGAATTTAACTTTGATGTCAGTTGTGATAAGCATTATTAGTTTTCGCTGAAGTACTAAAAAATCTTTATTCTATTCAGAGTGCTTAAAACAGCTCTTTACATGAAGATAAGTTTTGTAATTAGAACAGCGGAAGATTGAAATATAATATTAAGATGGCTTTACGAAAAAGGTTAAAAAAAAGTTTTGTTTTGTGCATTGCTAGCTAGCACTAGCGCCTGTATTGACAGTTTTTACAAGCTTTGTTGTCGTTCATATGTCTTTTGTTTATAAATAATCAATTGGAGATTTGTGTGATTATTGATTTACAAATTAAAAGTCTGACAGTAGTTATTCATAATAAGTTATAAATTAAAATTACAAATAAGAGTTCATTTATCATTTTCGATGAAGTGTAGATTACGACAGTCCAAGGAAGACTGAGACCACCAAGTATAATATATTCCTTTTTAAGCCTCGGGATACTATTTTATTAATTCTGTATTTAATTACATGCAGATTTTATGAAGTCTGTATTTATTCACGATATCATGATACACAACACGCGACACAAAATTGAGGTAATTTACTTCAATTGCTTCCTACCAAGTACTAACTTTGTTTTCTTTGTGTTTATTATCCTAAAACAGCTGATCTAAGTTGTCAAGGTTAAACTTCAGACTGGCATATTGCATTATTACAACTATGACTTTATAATATTGAAGAATAACAGCATAATAATGTATTTAATTATTGTCCATTTGACAATATGTGCAGTCTAAACAAAGCCAACAAAGATAGGTCTAAAAAGGTCAGTGCCCAAATTTAATAGGTTTAGACTTACAAAATTAACATAAAATATTTGTTAACTGAATATTATAATAATCTATTTCTGAATTTCCACCTTATGTCTGTAAAAAGTATTTGATCGTGTAATAGTATCAACTGGAATTTTCCTGAAAAAGTTAATAGGTATTACAGACTTATGAAATAAATATTATAATTAGGTTAGGCCTACCTTCATTTAGGCTGACTTATCATTTTGACATCAAATTGAATAATTTTTTCCCTGAAATGACAGTCTATCATGGCTGACTCTTGTGCTGACAGTAGAGCTTCTGTTAACATTTTTCAGACAAAATTATCATTGTTGGCTATTTATAAAGTTCAAACAAAATTATATTAGCCTACAGTAGATTAAGACCCATTGAATACTAGGTTTGACACTTCTTTTCAATGAGCTGATGGGTTTAATTACTTAAACGCAAAAATTATACAGTAACTACAACTTGATATGCATGTTAATAATTCAATTTACAATAGAATGCTTGGCCTCTCTGAGATAAGAAAATTAACCTTCTGATTAAATACACCCCAAAAGAAATGATGAAGCCTTCCTGATTTCAGCGTTAAATTAACCATTGTTCAAATGATTTATGGAACAATTAAACCACAGTTTAAAACTTATTTTAAGCCTACCTACTATATCTGTTCTCTGTAAGGATTCGCAATTTGAAGTTTTGTAAATGGTCCAGCGTTGTTGGGCCTAAAATATAATTACATAGAAATTTTAGAATGTGACCGTAAAATGTTAAGTGAAGCTTTTTTTAAAGGTTAAGTTTATAGAGAAAAGATATTATAATGAAACGGTTGCAGTCAGTTATTTTGTTTTTAAAATCGGTTGATTAGTTTTATTCCAGCGCCTAATGTCCACAAGTACCGTACAGTAGGGGTAACTGGTTTCTCCCATTAGTTTTATGAGTATTCTTGATTTAATTTAAAAGACTCTAAAAGTACCACTTTCAAGTAGACCTACTGTCTGACGGGAGGTAAAAGATATTTACCTAAAGTATCCTTGGCCAGTTTATGATAATTTGGACCTTAGCATGGAACTCGGGCGTGAAGTCACCAAAGACCTGTAACTTATAGCCCCATTCAAACTTAACCCGACATGAGGTGCCATACTTGGGAATAACGAATAGAAATTCTAACGATTAGCGATATTCGTTAGTTTTAAAAAAGTAATGGAAATAACTTCTAATCAGTTAGATTTGGAGCTAACGAATAGATAATATATTCATTAGTATTTTTGAAGTTTAAATCGTTTGATTTTTGGACGGACAAAAATATCTCAAATACGCGACCGGTGAGGGTTGCGTGTGGCCTTGAGCTCGGGCTGCTCGGGGTCAGCGCCCTTGATGACAAACAATGCGTTGGGGGTGGGGGCGTGCAGAGTCCAGTTGCTTGGTATGCCGGTATGCGGTCGCATCCAATGACAACACAACAAGTATCGAAGGTTGGAAAAGGAAGGGGATGGGGGAATGTTTGGTAATTTGTCATCTCAAATTATTTTGTCTTCAGTTAATGTTAATTGTCTCACAAGTGTGAAGCCATTTTTTCTGTGGTAGCAACTTATTGTTGTTTATATTTCGTTGTTATATTTTAGTGATAATTAAAATACTTGTTAGCGATGGCGGGCGAGCGTGATATTCAGTGGCCAAACATATATGGCATATTTCAACAGCTTGAAAAAAATGAAAAGGGTGGAATTTTGTTAAAATGTTAATTGAGTTTACCCAAAACACAATTAGTTATCAAGATGTGTCATTATTTCATTTCATACAAAATCCTTTAAAACAACTGCCAAAAAACAAACAGCAAACTCCTCCAAAAATTAACTTAATTTTCTATCAGTTTTTAACTAACTAATAACTTCTATCAGTTAGTTTTTTAACTAACTAGTAACTTCTATTAGTTAGTTTTTTAACCAACTAACTAATAACTTCTATCAGTTACTATTTACTGGTCTAACTAATAACTTCTAACTAGTTAGAATTATTGACTAACTTTCTCAAATATTTAAGGTGCATAGCAGAA
This sequence comes from Neoaliturus tenellus, assembly GCA_030545055.2. Lineage (NCBI taxonomy): Eukaryota > Metazoa > Arthropoda > Insecta > Hemiptera > Cicadellidae > Neoaliturus > Neoaliturus tenellus. Next base: position 38,477,954 of record CM061535.1, read on the forward strand.
GTTACCTCCACACTTGCCAAAAAAATAAGTAAAAAATGTAGAAAGCTTTTGTTTTGCAGCCAGGCTTTCAAGTTCCCTTTAATATCACTCTAGAGAAACTGTCTGAAGAGTCGCTTTATCTGTTTACAACTATTGATTTGGGGAGCGATTCTTTCGGGAGTGCGTAGGTTTCCTCCGCTTGTGCCCAATTGTGCTACCGAAAATAATTTTTTTGCCCCGAATTTTTTCTTAATTTTTTTATTTAGTTTGTCTCTATTGTGTCTTTCTAGCTTTTAAACCACATTAGATTTTTTTAAATTTTTTAACTGATATTATAGAATACTTTTTTGCCCTCGAAACATATAGCCTAGTGTATTTTTATCAACAAACTGGTGTAAATTTCTAATTTTATGATGTAGGCCTATTATTAGGAATAGAGGGTAATTAAAAGAATTTTAGGTTTAATAACAAATTAAAAACAACAAGACTATACATTGTGCATCCGTGCCTTGTAAAAATAGTACAGAGGTAGATTACTGATATACCAAATTATTACGATATTTCAAGCTATAAATGATTCTAACTATCACGGAATTTACAGTTTTACAATAATGATAATCAAGAGGTATTTAGTTTATGATGAACATATTTTTGGTACAGTATTTATACTTCACGGCAGCTTAACTCCTTTCGAACACTTTTTGCATATTAATATTATATAAAAATTTTACCTTACTATATATTGTAGCAACCCGAATATTTTTATATGTGTTACAATAGTTTGAAAGTAATATTGTTTAAAAGTTAGTAAAAAAATATGTGCGTAAGAAAATATTCATCGAAAGAATGAATTTTTATAATTTTTGTGACTACGGAGGCAACCTCTGCTTGCGCCCGATAGCGTTTCAAAATTCAAGCGCCCGATGGAGGGTTGAAAACCAAATTTTCTGTCACTCATTAAAAATCTTGTTCTTGATAATTTTTAAAGGAGCTTGGCCACGGCTGCTTATATACAGGGTGCGGCAAAAAAACCGACCTATTTTCTATTATGCACCATTCAGCGACATAACGTCTGAGGGTAGTGGGGGTGGGCTTATTTTAAAGCAAATTTTATGCCATTTTAGTAGTCATTGAGTAGTGGTTGCCTAACCTACATGTTTACATTAAGCATGTCACATAACACGCTTTCGTTAACAGGGCGTATTTTGTGCTTCTCATCAGTAAACATTAACATTTCTTTATCAGCATTTAAATCAATCATTTGTCTGTCGAAAATATTTTGCTTTGCATGGTCAGTGGGCTTTATTTACTTAACAATATCCAATTAATTGGTATGAATGGGGATCAAGATCGAAAAACAAAATTTGTCAAACCAAATGGTCAGCCATGTTTAAGGCATTTCGCTAGCCTACCGGTTGGCGTCTTGGACTCTGGTTCAAGGTGTCACCTTTTCGATTCCCGGGGTGTCCACAACATTGTGATGTGTTTGAAATACTATCCCTTAATAGCATTTAGTGTACATAGTTCTATTATCTTAACAAAATTTTTCTGGCGTAAACACGAGCAAATCACTAGCTTGATTTCTAACGGGCCGACGAGGACTGTTTTCCACACAGCAGCAAGGATTCCATCCATGTTCTCTGGCGTTCGCGCTGACCTTGGACGGCCTGTTGGCTTCGTTTTCAACTCAAAACAAGTTGATCTTAAGTTAGTAACCAACTGCATAATTGTGCTAGTTTTGATTCGGAATTCTAAATGTTGACCTGATTGAAAGAATGCACGAAACTGCCGCTGAGTTGCAATGATTGAACCACCAATATTGAAATACGTCTTGATAAGGAACTAGCGTTGTTCAAGCGACCACTACTTTATAACTACTAAAATGGCATAAAATTTGCGTTCCAACAAGCCTAGCCCCACCTTTCTCAGATGTTCTGTCGCTGAGCGGTGCGCGAAAGAAAATAGGTCGGTTTTTTTGCCGCACCCTGTAATAATGTTGGGTCGTTTGTTGTTGCCACAGTTGCTGCAGTTTGTTAGCAGCAGTTGGACTGAGTAGTTTACGTTAGGTTGAGGGATGGACAGAAATACCCTTAGTTCAATCGGTTCATGCATTTTAAAGCCTAACTAGGCCTACACCCATAGACATTCCAACAGTTAACCCGACTGGAAGGGAATTATATCCGTTAACTAGAGCCCCTAAATTCAACCAAATCTAATCAATATTTACTAGTGATTTATTTCTTAAGGGATGAGAAATTCATGATAAATTTAATAAAAAAAAAAAACTTTCAAAGAAGGTAATTTTTCTTTCAAAAAAAGGATGTTAATGGAAAACTTGCTGTTGTTTCTTTCCCAGGAAAGACTCAATGTAAGGACTAATTCCAAAAATAAATCAATAAATATCACGACACAAACTTCTTTGACAGATCACTCACAGAGCTTTACTGAAGAGACTACACATCATGTGTTCCAGTTATACACTTAAAATTCTCAGCGAATGTGACCAAATAAATTTTCCCTCTCATTTCATCGTTACTGCCATTTCTCTTAATTCTAAAAGCTTAAGGTAAATTTTGAACTTAAAATGATTTGGTTTAGAAGAGTACTGGACACAAAATAATTACTCGTTTAATACAAATGTGTTTGGAAAACAGGAGTCTTAAAATTATTTTACTTTGCAAGGTTGGTAGGAAATTGCTTTAGCTAGGCAAATGTGGGGTTACCTATTGGAGTCTCTCAAACTAAATGGAAATGCATTGTAATGCATAACTGAGCTTACCAACACAGCCATCAATCTCGTCATTTAGAAACACTTTATTTTTCGTGTATATTCAATTTTTTATTCCTCTCTTTCCCTCTTGCATACCACCTGAAATGCCCTCGCGTACTGGAGAAACACAGCTCTACTCAGTTGAGAAACAGTGGATTACGACATAAGACTTTCTTGGTCCCTGGGTATACTACGTGCATTGACAAGTCCAAAATTAGAACGATTGATCAGTATTTATAATAGGTTAGGCCTAGTTATGATACAGAGTGGTATCACTTTTGTCATCATTTGTTCTTGTTAATTGAATAAATAAAGAGCTCCGGAGATGAGCCCGTCCAGGATTTTCACTGTTTGTTTTTGAGGCCAAGTAATATCCGTTTGATGAATTAGAACATTTCAATATCTTATTTGGTTACCAAATTTGAATGAAATTTTGAATGCACCTTCACTAATCTACGTAAATGGTATCCAATATGATTTTCATAAAAAGACCATAGATCCATAGCCTAGGGGAAATAAACTGGAAGAAATAAAAAATATGAATTGTGATCTTTAACAATTTGGTGAGTGCTCAATTCTCTTGTCCCTGGTGGATGTTTCTTACACTTTCCTCAGCCTATTTTTTCATCAAGAAATCTCTTTAGTTAAGTTTTGTACTCTGAGAGTACAGTCATTTAGAATAGTCTCAGCCTACAGCCTAACAGTCTCAGGTAGGTAATCCTACTGGGTAGGATTCCTCTTTCGCTCAGGTAGGTAATCCACCTACCGGTACATTTCGGCTTCCTCGACTATTGTGGCTGTCACCTCCAAGCCGTCATTCAGTCCACACTCACACCATCACCTAAAACAGACCATTCCTTATGATAAACTTTATAAACTTGAAACCCTTCTTCTTCAGCCATCTCTTACTCGTTGACTTTGGTAGGTAAAGCTTCCATTTTACATAAATAAATCCGTATTAGATCAAGTAATTTTATACCTGACGTCTCTTTAGTTTTGCCTTAAAAGTACCATCATTGCCGAACCTGACCATTAGAGTAATGAACCCAGGAGAGCTGGTTTTCAAATTTGTCTTGAATTATCTGGATTCACTGTTAGGGTTCATGATTCCCTATTTAGATATGCCTTTGGTCATTGGGCTATTAATTAATGACCCTGACAAATGAAACAGCTGATATTTGTCAGTAACAAAGCTACACCTCATCTGATCCATTACAATCATCACACTCACCCCTTCAGTCATACTCACCTTAAAATACGCACCACAGAGTGCGTCAGTGTTTCAAATATAAAGTATAGAGTATCTAAAGGAGCCTTAATTCCATTCGTAGGGTAGTAATGAAAACTTGAACAGCACTGGTAATGTACCCACTTCTTTTATACACAAATTCCATACTCGTGTGAGTCACTTAATTCATCTCAGAAATGGGTTTTAAAGATTTTTTTAATATTTTAAAATAACCTAGTAATACGCAGCCCTGGATTAACACATTTGACGCCCCAGGCCAAAAGTCACAATTAAGCCCCCTCCCCCCCCCCCCCAAAAAAAAGCCGATTTATGGACTTATTTTAATTCTAAATTTGGCTGTTACGAATGTGATGACAGCATTTTCTTCACTTTTATCCGTGGACGTAATCATTTTGCATCACTTAATGTACCATTTTACCATAATATTAATTTTTTAGGTCTGAAATCAATTATTATATAATTTTAATACAGAAATATATTTAAATCCAGGGCAAAGGAACAAGGTCAAGGCAAACCTTACAAGGCAAAGGTTAAGCCTAAGTGGCCCTGTTTACCGTTAATTAGGGAAATGTTTACCCCTGGTCGGGAGCACTCTTCACCACTGATTACAGATGCTATTTATGTATATTGGGAGTGCTCTTTACAGTCGATCAGGGTTACTCTTTACCGGTGGTCGATGCTCTTGACCACTAATCAGTGACACTCTTTATGGCATATCAGGGGCCCTCGTCCCCGCAGCGTAGGAGCCCCTCGGGTCCCGGCACCTTAAGGGGTCACCTAGTTCGCCTAAATAGATCTTTCTTCTTTGTCTTATGCCGAATATTCTATTTACTCTTGTTATTAAAGGATTTAATAAAAGAAATTGTGAAAAAAACAGAATTAAATTCTATTTGCGGTTAAATATTTTTGACCGAAACGTAGTATAAAAAAGGCCCATTTGATGAAAATAGAGACATGATCTAATTTAGTTGTACATCTAATTTAATTTAGTATTCCCAAAAGAATTATTAAAAACCATAAAATGATTTAAAGTAAAACCTATGTGTTACAGTTTTAAATGAGTTCATACTAGAACAAATTCATATCAAAACAACCTTAAAGTAATAAATTTGTAAATGTGAGTCAGTGAAGTAATTGAGCTTGTCTTTGAAGAACAAGCCACATATTAACTTGAAATTTCAGCGTATTTAGTTGAGATAATTTCTGTTAAAGAGTTACATAAATCGGTACTGTAAGGAAAAAATGCTTGGTCACCCAGATTTTCTTATCAAATGGGTACTGTACACCTAAAAAGTAATAGACTAAATAAAAAAATATTACGCTTACACAATATCAGTGTCCACTAAAGTATATTACAGTAGAAGCTCGCATAACCAAACTCACTTAAACATGTTGGATTGACTGACCTCCTGCCAGGAAAGACTCATATCTCTCGTTGCAGGTGGTTCCCTGTAGTCAAACTGGAACTAAACTCAAGTTACAAATAGTTAATAACCACTTTATGTTAAACGTCTAATATCTTAGAAATGGTCATTGTAAATACATTTTTATTGGTTGGACAAGGCACTGTCCTAAAACTTCAAAACAAGATCATCTTATTATAATTTTTGATTAATTGTTGTAGTAGGTCTTCTTCTATGTTGACATAATTTTATCCTTTGTGTATTGTTCAATTTAACCAGGCTTCTACTACAGTATATAGGCTATATTAAAAATCGTGTAACATTGTGGTTTCTTACATTATATATGACAAAAATACCTGATAAGTGTTGTTGTGTTCAGTCAAATTTAGGAAAGTAATTATTCTAAAGCATATCGAGGCCGTTTAACACGTTGAGTGCTAAAAATTGATATTATTGCATACCAAAATTGCGGAAATATATTTTTGGTTTAATTAATAGGTGTTTGCTTGTATGTTGCTAATAAGTCATCAGAAGTTGTCTAGGCGTCTATTTTCTGTCAAATTTCATGACGTCATTTCTGGTACGTTAATTAACGTAGTCCGCCGGTGGTGCCGGCGATCTTCACTTATACCTGTCAGAACTCTCGCTAGAGCCGTTTTCATTATCTGAATACAAATTCTTTAACAATTTGTCATCATTACCATACCTTCAACATACTTCATACTTCATTGCACAAATAACACCAAAAACAACAATAGAAAACACTGTGAACACAATAACTTCGTACACTGCGCGCGCTCAGGGGGGTCCGGCAAATGATCATCCGCAGACCATGCAAATGGACTGCACCAATAAGATGTGAGCAATATGAACTCTCCCAGCAGTGGCTAAAGCCGACACTAAACGATAAACCAATGCTACACAATCCGGGAGTGCTACGTAGTATTACGCAGGCCACTGCACGTGAAGCTGCCCTCTTCACTCCTTAAAAAATGTCGGACCGGGAAACGAACTACGCCGAAGTGAACACATGGACTGGCACAATAGGTTGTGAGCGAATAAACCTCTCCCGGCAATGGCTAAGCTCATACTGAACCATTATGTTTTGGGTAGGAGCGCTACGTAAATTAACGTAGGCCGCACTCAACGTGTTAAGTTAACATTGAAACATGATCAAGTGCATTGCACTGTATTCATTGTTTGGACTAATTTTAAATTGGTGATTTCAAGTGATTCTGTTGTTCAATTTAGCAGACATTTTGATGTTGCAAAGAAACATCTATTCTCTAGATTAATCAGGGAACAGGAGAATAAATTCAGATTAACCTGGTCAACCTTAAATCATGTGAACTTGAATGGTCTTAGGTCAGTCAAAATATTAAATAAAAACTGAGCCGACCAGCTTACATCCAGAAAGGCATTTCCATGCAAGTCAACTGACTTTGACCAGATCCAACTAAGCCTAACATAAGCATGAACTAATGTTGGCTTTTCCCTCATTAATTGAAATATAAATTCTAGTTTTCAGTTGGAAATACAACTATCATATCAATGCTCGGTTTTATTTTTCTTATTTACCAAAGACTGATGAAACTGCAGAAACTTCAGTTTCTTCAACTTCAGAAACTTCACATCATGGACTGAGTCTCTGATTTTTGTGATGAGCTCCTGGTCCTGATGCGTTGTGACAGATTTTCTCTGGTCCACTCCGTTATCGCAGCTACCTCAGCCTGAAATACAGTGAGATGCACCTCCATAAGTCCAATCCCTGCATTCATCCCATTTACTCCAGCTCTACCCTGAAACTATTGGTGGACCAATCCAGGTCCCCTGGTGGGCTAACATTTTAATGTAAGCCCAAAGGAAATTTAACTTGTGTTTTAATTAATAATCAATTAATCATGCAAAAAAGCAGGAGGAAGCAACAAAATCAAGCTAATGACCATAATTAAGGGCCATGTAATATCGATAGCCGAGCTGTTAAAAAGCCTCAAATAATGACAAACAATTCACATGTCACTCGGTTGAATACTGTTGGTATATATATGAAGGTTATGTGTTACACGGACTATCCTGTTATCGGTAGTCAAGTTTGTGGGGTTTTAACATAAAAAATATTCAATAGTTGTGTTGTTTTTTACCAAATACTTTACATTGTTGGTTATACTTTATGATATCTGATTTCTTGCAAGAAATTATACAAATTTTGTACATTTGAGGTTTTTAATGTGCCATCAATACTTGTATATTCTGATCTTAAGATTTTAGTCATAATAACTAAGATTTTTTAACAGTACTGATAGAGCTAGTGTTATTTAAACCATTGATCAGTTAATATTATTGTTTAGGTGTGATTGTAAAACGCTGTTGCAATCGTTAAACAAAATGTTTATTTATTCTATTAAAATTATTTGTCTTTTCAGTTGTCTCGAGTATTTCTTGAAGATGAAGCACAGATAAATAAAAAACTACCCAAAGAACTGCTTTTGCGGTAAGTCTGTATCTCCTTTACCAAAACCTTGGTTTGCAGACACACTTTACATTTTGCCATACTTAAAAATCTCACACCACCTTCAAAATTCACGATGACAGCAATCCTATATTACAGCGAATTCAAATTTTTTAGTAAAGTAATTATTTTTACCAGAGAATCTATATATTAGTGGAAAAAAACCTTTTCACTAGTTGTAGGGTACTACAGAAATGATCGACAATTTCCTTAAATTTACGATTGCAATATTTAGGCTGACAATGTTCTAGGCACTCTGCAGTGATGTATCCAGGGTAAAATATGTCAAAATGCAAGGCATTTAAGAGGTTACTTGTTACTCTACACTAATATGGATATTTTAATATCATATCAACCTAAGCAAAAGCATTAACTATTTTTAGAAGTTGTAGTCCTCAATATTTGATTATTATGTTCTGGATAATTATGGATTCCCATTCCTATTCTATTTTTTATATACAAGGAATAGAAAATATTTTAACATGAATCACCAACTTGGAGCAATCTTTTATTTAAGTTTGCCTTAAAAAAAGCGGCTTAAATATGTCTCGAGATACAGTGGAACCTTGATGTATCGAACCTTAAGAGGAATGTGAAAACATCGTAAATCAAGGTCTTTGATATAGGCCTAGTGACTTTTGTTATATCAAGTTGATTTTTTAACATCTTCAATATCCTGAGGTTCACAACAACTGTCCATTACTTATTTTCAATCTGAACAAAGACTAAAAATAGTGAACACTAAGCACTACCGCTGTTGCAAACACACAAACAAGCATTGAGTGGGACTAGAGGGTGTCTGTACCCCTATACATGTAGTTAACACGGGTTTGTAAAATCAGTATAGTACATGAGAATAATGTAAAATTCATCTGCACAAAATGTAAACAAACGTTTAACCAACAATTTAGTAATGGGAGCAACACTAACACAATGAGTTACCGTAACTCCAAACTCGGAGAGTATGAACACAGGTCTAGACGATGGCTAAAGAGCGACAGGTTGCAACACAAAAGAAAATTGATTGAATTCAATAATTCAATTTTATTGTTTTTTTTATTCTTTTATATGTTGAGGTTTATAGTCAAAACTTCTAAATGTAGAGGTTCTCTGGTCTAGCATCGGCACTACAAAAGTCCGCCATATTAAGATTATCCTGGCGAACCCTTAGACATATTGAGGTGGAAATAACATTAGATGGATAGGCAGATTAAAGTCGAATGGGAAAACATCGTTACTTCAAGCAGTTTCATATATTAATAAAGTTCTATGTATCTATATTGCACTGTAGGCCTAGGCCTACTTCATTTTTTAGCAATTTAACTACTAAAATTATTTTGTGTAATTAAAATTCAATCACATTCCTTTCAGGATGCAATTTTGTGCAGTTTGAATACCTAAAATGTTACGTTTAGGGAAATTGCTCTTACCCATTACGTTTCCAGCGTTTTTACAACTTTTCCATGAAATTTATTATGATTCCTTTTTGGAATAAAGAGAAACCCCTTCATTCGGAAACAGACTTTTTATATTCATGTTTTGTTTGTGAGTGGGAGTTCTTAACTGGGACCCTGCAGTTTGTGCTCTTACTTTGAGTTAAAAGTTGAAAATAATAAAGACACACCCTGTGTTTAGCCTGTAATTTTTAAGATTGCTGTAATCAGAATAGAACTACAGTATCTTGGCAGGCCAAATTATTTCAGGGGGAGTGCTATTCCGAATTGCTTTGTCAACCTCCTCTGTAAAAGTAAGCTTCACAAAATGTGTAAATTTATACTACCAAACTTTCATGAATCCTTAAATTCTTTACCTCGTCACTTGTTATCCCTAGACCCTACTAATCATGTGTTTAAACAATAAGAATGAAAAGTAGTAGCTCAAAGTATTGATATGAAATAAGTTTACAAACTGTAACTCAAATAAACTGTTAATAAGACTACAGCTATGCTAATGTGATCTTGGCTGAATTCTGTCTAGATTCTGTAAGTACAGTAAGGAATATTACTGGTTTTATGTATTTAATATTTTGAGAAATAACAAAATTTGTTTTTTAATAGTACTTAAACACAACTTTAAGAATACTGTTAATGATAAAGATGAAATGATATTTTACTCACATAAAACAAAGAACCTTGTTCAGGGAGTGGCAGAGAGGAACTGAGAGCAGCACTCTGATAGTTGCTGAACTCAGCACTACCTGTAGCATGACTGACTCACTGTGCTGCTCTCTGTAGGCCTACTGCCCAATCAAGACTTACCAAATAAACAAATAAAATAAAGCCATAAATTTAAATTGTTTGTTGAACAAATATTACTTTACAATTAGTAGATTTTGAATACAGTGATATTTTATAATATTCTTTAGGAGTAGACGTAAATATTTATTAATGTTTTCCTTTACTAAAGATAGATAATGATAATATATGCACCATTTGTTTGAATTTTTAAACTTTGGTAGAAGCCCTCCTAACCACCATTTGATGCAGACAAACTGAAAAGTCTATTAAAATAAATAATACTAATAATTGTAGTATAATAAAAAGTTGAGACTGTTAAAACTTTCTGAGAGTTTCCAAAAATAATAAATATTTTCTCTGCGTTCTTTTCTGTAACTAACTTTATCTTATTTTTAAGGTTTTTATGCATTACACGCCATATACAGGACTGGATTTAACATTTTGGTGCCTCTAGTCCCAATATATTTTTTTGCCCTTTAGTGTGCATGTAATATTTTATTTGTCCGTAAAGCCCTCCTAAAATACTGTTATGTTACTTATAGAAATCATATATCACCCCATTCTTAAGAATATTACTATACTACTGTATAAAATATTCTAAATAGTCCAGATTTAAACTTTTAAAACATACAACAATTATGTACATTAGGCCTACATAAGACTGCAAGCAGATAACATTGTCTACAGACTGTAGAGTATTAACTTTTGGACAATCATACTTATCTCTCTGTCCGATGAAAGAATGGCAGGATTAAAATGACATTATGACAAATATCCTAAGTGTTTTCTTCAGGCACCCTGTTTGATGTATCATATGCTACAGTTAAATTTCAACAACCAGTCTTATAAATTTTATCCTATGATGTTCCTACTTCCCACACTAGACTTAAGATTTTTTCTAAAATTTGTTCATTTTGCGCAAGAGTTAATACCAACTCTCCCTACCCCTGCCCCCCCAGCAATAGCTGGTTCACTGGCACTGACATAGACTATTTCTCCGCAGCTCCTGCATTTTAATTAATGTTGGTTTATGCTGTCGCCGTTGACTGATAATATTGTATCTAGCTTTAAATTGACAGTGTGGTAGCTGACATTGCATCGTAAAACTATCAATGTTTTCCAAAACATTTTTGTAGTAATAAACATACAAAATTAATATTTTTATTTGTATTCTTTTTCTTGCAAGTACGCACCCAGGCCAGGGCCAACTGGGTGTACTATGAAATCCAACCCTGGAGACACAACACTCTACAAACTGATAAGGGAATGTATTAATTCATTTACCATCCGTGATGCATTAATCACAGAAAATCTATATTAGTAAAAACCCCAATAAAAAATCTAATAAAAACCCATGCATAATGAGCTCTTCTAGGCGGTACACCATTCACAATAAAATACTGGTTTTAGACCATTGAGCTTGGTATTTGTGATAAATCCCTCTAATAAATCTTTGTTGAGGTACGTAATGGAATATTAAAATAACTCAAAACTCTCACTTACATTTTAGGTTTTAATAATAACAATAATAGTAAACATAGTATTTAAATTGAAAAAGTTTTTATAAAACGTTTTTCAAAGTAATCTTTGTATCTTTTTTCATAATGGTTATTACTAAGAATACGCTTAAACTTAATTTTTTTGGTCTAAAACATAATAGTTACGATTAATATAACTTGCCGCGCATCCTATACAAAGTGACAACGTTTACGGCTTATGGTGAGTTGTGAGAGTACCGTTAACGACTGTAGATTGTTAGGTTTATGTGTCTCGTGTCTGTACTAATAATATATTTATATTTTATATATACCAAAATGTTTGGAAAATAAAATCCTACAACCTTTTGGGGCATTTTTCAATATTTTTGCACTCAAAAACTAAAGCACAAAAACAACCATTTTTATTCTTGAAAATGGAAAATTTTGTACTATTTCCTTATACAGTGCAAAATCTATTAGATTTATTGCAAATATGTACGGCACCTTTATTTTAGACAGTGCTATGAGGAATAAAACTATATACAGGGTGTTTAGCTTTGACTGTCCGAAACTTTTCCACGTTGTTCAGCAAGCCAAAAGAAACAAAAAAGTATATATAAATATATGTCTTAAATTGCTTCGTTAGCCCGCTAGCCGCCATTTTGTTTTTTACACTTAAAAATTTCTATTTCCATATCAGATTAATGGATTGGGTTTATATTTGGCATGGACTTTAACTAGAACAATGTTTATTAAAAGAAAAAAATATTTTTTTCCAGTGTGTATTTTCTAAATGGTGGCCATTTTAAATTTTCTAACTCAAATATCTCAAAAACGGTAACTTTTAGAAAAATTTTATAAGTGACAAAAAAGTTGAAAAATTAAATTATTTAAACAATGAGACCAAGTTTGTAATGATCTGAAAATAAATAATAGAGTTATTGCGATTTTTCTGCAGAAAAACACTGATTCTGCATTATGGATAATGCAAATTTAGGTTATTTTAATAGAAAAATCACAATTACCTCTGATATTTGTTTTCAGATCTTTACAAATCTGGTATCATTGTTTAGATAATTAATTTTGTCAACTTTTAAGTTCCTTGTAGTTTTTTTTTTTTTTTTTTTTTTTTTTACCGTTTTTGAGATATTTGAGTTTGAAAATTTAAAATGGCTGCCATTTTCAAAATACACACCGGAAAAAAATATTTTTTTTGCTAACGTAGAATGGACCTTAACATTCTAGTTAAGATCCATGCCAAATATGAATCCAATCCATGTAACTTATCCCTTACGGAAATAAAAAATATTAAGTGTAAAAAACTAAATGGCAGCTAGCGGGTTAACAAAGCATTTTAAGACATATGTTTATATAAACTTTTTTGTTTCTTTTGGCTTGCTGAACAACATGGAAAAGTTTCGGACAGTTGAAGCTGGACACTCTGTATAATTTATTTAAATCTGTTTGTCTTAAATATAATAACTAAATTAAATCCCTACAATATCCAACTTTGAGGGGGGTGGGGGAAACTGCACCGTTAAGATTTTAGGACATTTTTGGGAAAATGTTTGGGGAGATCTAAACTTGTACTATCAAGTCCCGTAAAGTCTTGTTTGGCTACGTTTTGTTTCGACATTTACCATTTTTGTGCATTCATTAAATGGTCTATCATATTGTGGTGATTACACTTAATAGCATTGTCAAAGCCCTTTTGTAGACTTTTGTGGCAGTATTTCACAATTCTAATTTGAAAAATGAATAGAAACGTAAACATTGAAAACATTGACTTCTTAGGAATAATGAAATCAGGGACAAATATGTTTTCTCTTACCGTAGTTAAATTTAAATAATGGTCTATTTCTGTTTAAAGTTATAAACTGATGTAAAAATAAAGGTTTGGTAAAAAAAAAACATCTTTTCTTAAGAGTCTGCAGTACCTGCCATCTTTGATTTTTATTCTGAGAAAACTATGTTAAATTTCAAACTTCCGCTAGCCTTTAATATTGGTGAAAAAAAATTATCTTTGTCATTTTAAAAGAAGTTGTAATACCTAGGGCTCTATGAAATCAAAAGTTTTATATTATTGAGGGTGTGATTAATAAACATCAAAGTATTCTTAAAATTTTGGTTGTAAAATGAACTCGTTTTTTAAATAGTTTAATCTCATTTATTCCCTTTTTTACCACCGGATTATTTTAGGGATCATTATTGTCACTTTAATTTTTATTTGAAAACAAGGTAATTATTCTAAATAGTAAAAAAAATTATAATGACCCTGCGAAGACAAATCTACATGAAAAAAGTTTGTTTCCGGCTCTGCTGAAATTGTCAAAATAATTAATAAATTATAAACATATTGGTTGTAAATTAGCTCACACAATTTTTTTTTTAACATTAAACTATATTACAAAACTGAAAATAATGTTATCATGAATGAACTTTAATCTACTGACCTAAAAAGTATGTTCTCGTTAAACGACTTTTTACTTTATTTGCTTCTGCAGATTTTTACTTGGTAATTTGTAAAAAAGACCAAACCTCGCTTTCAAGTACTGCTTACAAATTAATTGCTTTTATGATGTAAAATAATATTGATCTGCGTCTTGTTAAAATATTGTGGCTGACGCATTGTTTTGATACTTACTTATTATTTATATTAGATTTTTCTTTTTAAAATGTAAACGATTCTCTTTATATAAAAAAATAATAATATTTAGCTACGTGCTTTCCCAAAATTAAAACAGTCCACGTCACAACGAACCTATTAATTAATATTATAAGTTAATAGCAAAAGTCTCCTTTGTTGCCTTCTTGTTAATAATAACCTTTGGCCTAAGTGTTATAACTAGAAATCAGAATGTAACAAAATCTTTTTGTTTACTTTAACAGGTTAAAGAGATATTAAAGGGTATTCCTGTAGGTAACATTACGTTTATTGTGAAACCGTTTTTAATTCATTTGCGGTGGCTTCAATATCAATTTCATATTATAAACTAACCCATTGAAGCCAGAATGATTTTTTTTAATTTATCGTAAATAGATATCAGATAGCAAAACTATATTTTTTTATATTTTTACCTTATAATGAAGAAAAAAATGAGTAAAACATTACACGTTGGGATAGGTTATGAAATGGCAATGAGTAAAATAATTTTATACACATACAAGTGTAAAAAAATAAAAAAAACCTTTGCTTGAATTTAATTTTTTTAACCATAAAATTATAAGAAAACATACCCTTTCGTTAGTAAACATTATTAAATATGCAAAGCTATTTGTTACACTTGCAGTGACTGTTACAAGGCATTCGATGGTCAATATTGTGCGACGCAGGTGCACTCACATGCCGTTGTCTCCTCCAACCCCAGTGGTCCAGCCTAGCCTGGCGTCAATCCGCACACCACATTGCCAGTTTATGGTATTCCTTGGCCGCTGATTTTTTCAGCTGGCCCTAAATTTTATTTTTTAAGACTTCATATCCAATTTGGTTTATTATACCCGATTCCGTCACTTCTTTGACTTTTTTTTTCAAAGTATGATCGTTGTTCATAGAACCTGATCACGGAGAATGTTTGATTGGTATTTGAGGGTGTTTTTTTAGTTTCATAACGAGTAACTGCTTTTCCGCGGTCTGATCTGTATCGAAAGGCGGTATCACAAGGTCTGGTTGAGTAATCGGAGGGATTTAAATTGACTCTGTGAGTTAAGTTGACTCCCACTAATCGGGCTCCACTCTGGTCAGATATCTGTTAGATTAATGAGTCTACTTGACAGTACACTCAGAACTCCGCTTCATCGGAACTGATGACCTGAATATTATTACTATTTTTTTAAAAAATTACGTTTTAGTGCCTTTTTTCCAATTAGTCATACCCGCAATACACTAATGTATCACATTTTGCATCACCTTTCTTCAGCCGCTTTTCATAATCTGCATCCTTCGATATGATTGATGTGTGATTGATTTGTAGTTATCCGCACAGAAATAGGAAGGGGGGGGGGAGAGAGGATGTAAAAATCTACTTTCTAAACTGTCTGTCTCGCGAGTGCACCTGTGTACGTGGAATGTCAATTAACTGTTGAAATATGAATGTAAAACGTAAAAAAGGTTTGCGTGTCTTTTGAGGATAGACTTAAAGCTATTAAAATAATCTATGCCGGTCAGTCAGGAAAAAAGATTGCCAAAATATGGAGTAGAGACAGGACAAGGATCTTTATTTTCGGCATTGCTTTTTATTCCTTAATTTATTGTTACTATGTTGGAAGTTCCAGAATTTCATTTTCATCAAATCTCTTGTGTTATCTCACCAACATTAGTCAATATAACCTATAATTGGTCACCATAATGACAAAAGCGATTACTCACTACGTACTCCGCTTCATCGGAATATTTTGACATCTGAACTGGCCCTCCGCCGATGAATTCCGATTGACAAGAGTGCACTATATTATTGTAACTGGTAATTTATCAGGGAAGAAGCGACTTGATAAAGAGTGTGAGACAAACTACCACGGTCTGAAATCAATAACCATTGCATTTCTTTTGCAATGTTTCATATTGTTATTGTTGCAGGATTTTTTCATACCTGGACGTAGTTTCATTATGCCGTTGTGCCCAAGTGTCTCGTGCCTGGAATATTCTTGCTCTTGATGGCAGCAACTGGCAGAGAATTGATCTCTTTGACTTCCAGACTGATGTTGAAGTAAGTTGCAACAGATATAACACTGACTGCCACTTTGTGTGTGAGTGAAAGTTAGAAGAATAAAGCCATAGTCAGGCGTAGGGCCTTAAATTCAACACTTATTGAGATAAACCAAAGTGGGGAATTCAGTGTATGAAGGAAGAAGAAAACATACATTTAAGTCTAAGGTTAATTTTTTCCATGCTAAACGTTAATTCTGGAACGTCACATCAATCTAGCTTTAGGAGTTGGTGACAAAACATTAGTGAAAACTACCATGCATTGTTGACTTTGCTATGGTCTTAGCTCCTTGCGAATATTTAATATGTGTCTACTACTTATGGGAACATAATTTTCCTGGATTTTCTCAATATTTGATATCAAATAACATTTTTTAAACCCAGTAAAAAATTTTTACGTTTTAGTGCCTTTTTCCAATTATTCATACCCGCAATACACAGAGCCTTGCATGCCATGACCACTTGGCTTAGATATGGGATTTATGGGACATTTCCAGCAGCCAACTTGCAAAATCAGCGAAGGCCACCGACCAAATATTAAACTGACTATTTAGTTGAAAATTGAATAACTCTACATTGAAGATCATAAAACGATACAATACAGTTATGCTTGCCTTCCATTACCGCAGATTTATGAGACAATTTCCCGATATCAAATATTTTCATATATTAATTAAAATTACTTAGGCTAACATAAATATCATCCACAAATTTATATTGATGATGGTTTAAAAATTCTGTGGTATCATAAACGAACAAAAATTAGATAGTAACATAAGAAAGAAACTTTACCTTTCTCCCGGTAGTTTGTTTCATTATGAAATCATGGTTTCCTCTCAGTTTGGGTTTTAAGTGGTTTTCCTAAGATCATTTTAATTACTCTTAACAAAATACCTCTGGCTTGGATATGAAATAAGACATTGGCTGCCGTTCAATTTTAAAACTGCTCTTAGTTTTATTGGAAGTTACATGAAAATATAGCTATTTTATGAAACCTGCTTGTAGGGAGAATGGGCATTTTGAACCTAATTAATTCTTCTACTTCCAAAAAGGTAAATCTTTATGACTTAATCACCCTTCGTCCCAGAAAGAGTCCCTATCTAGAAGCATGACTCCTCAAACCAGAGTCCAAGGCATTATTGAGGGGCTGAGAAATTTGTCGTCTATTACAACTATGCTAATTGTTGGTACTCAATTATGTTTATTTCAATACTTCTAAAACTCCTTTGTCTTAATGAGATAAATAAGTACTCTATAAATAGCTCTCTCACTGCCGTAACAAGCTCACTAAGTGTAGAATTATGTTTGATGAACATCATTTGATCACTTGATAAAAAAATTAGACGGTATGTAAGTGAAACAAAATAGAATATTTTTACAACATTATACATGACAAGGCTGATTTGAGATTTAATTAAATGTAATGATTGGTGCAAACTGATGATTTTATGATTAATAGGGACCTGTGATAGAGAATATATCTCGAAGATGTGGTGGATTCTTAAGAAAATTGTCACTCCATGGATGCCAATCCATTGCGGATGGCTCGATGAAGACTCTGGCCCAGCTCTGCTCCAATGTAGAGGACCTCAACTTAAACCAGTGCAAGAACCTAACCGATAGGTAAACTCAACAATTATGTAGTTTATTAATTATTAGTCAATAATCTTTATTAGTTGATATACACTGAGTGCATAGTAGTTTGCAAGGAAGAGCCCCTAAGTTGATAAGGTTTACAAAAAAGGAGAAAGGATTTAGCTACCTTACATGAGAAAATTAAGTTCAATCAGCACATAGACTCATATAATTTTCACTAATATTTTATCCACTTGGGGGACTTTATCAGAGAAGAAAAAGTGAAATGACTGAGTTTTCAGTTAAAATTCAAACTGTCCCTACTCAGTTTTGCCAACTAACAGCACTAAATACTTTCACTATATTATTTGTCACATATGTAAGAAAAAGTATTATATGTGATAAACAATACAGTGAAAGACGGTTTAGTGCGTTTTGGATCTATTTAGTGCTGATAGATGGCAACTCCGAGTAGGGACAGTTTGAATTTGTTACTGAAAACTCATTCACTTCACATTCTCGTCTTCTCTGATCCCTTATAGGGATGAAATATTAGTGAAAATGTGTACTTCTATGTGTTGCTTAAACATAATTTTCTTAGGTTTTTTTCTAAATTATTTCTACTCTTTTTGTAAATATGAGTATATGAATAGTGTCACAACTCCTTAAAAGTAATTATTATTACTATAACTATACAACTGAACTTCTTTGAAATCTTTCAATTCTTTACGATTGAGATAGAAAATAACTTCAAATGGCGTTATTCAAACGAATTGTTGGTCACATGGTCATCACTGCCTTCTTTGAGTGAGAGATGTACATGAACTAAAATCAGTACAATAAAACATATTTCCTTTTAATTTTTTGTGTAATAAATATTAATTTTTATAAATTAATTAGTTTTGGGGAATATTAAAATTCAAAATGTATTATAATGCAGGAGTTTTGATGATTACAATTAAGTGTTTTGTCATTGGTTATGAACTCTTCACTCAATGGACATTGTATAGATGATTTTTGTACCTAATAAATGATGATAGGACAATTCAACTGCGCTTTCAAAATTCAGAGTCCATCATTATTTAAACCAGAAATAAATACACACGTTAATAAAAAATATTCTTATCGTCTTTCATCATGAACGCTTCATTATTATTATCTTTATTGTATTCATAAAAAAATCATTTTTGGCTCACATTTAGTTTGGAAAAGCTTGAAACTCATGAGTTTTTTTTTTTAACCCGACTCAACCTCAAAAATTGGTACTTGCACACCCCTAATTACCGTAGTGTACCTAATCATTTAAAAATGCTGCAGGAAAAAATACGTTCTGTTGCAATTGAGATAAATAAATTAATAATACAAGCTGCAAACTAACTGGGAACTCATTGTGGCTATTCGGGTGTCCCATAATAGTCTCCCCCCAGGTTAATTTTTGAACGACTGTATATATTCAAACGAACTTCGATACACGTTACTAGGGTAATGTAAAGTACTTTTTGGTGGTGTTTTGAAATTCACCCCCCCCCCCCCCCCCCACCCCCAAACAGGGGTTGCTGGGGGTATCTAAAAAATTTAAAAAACGAACCCCCAATTTTTATGTTATTGTTGGATTCTACACATGTTTTTGAGACTCTTTTATTTTATGACATTGTTCTCTAAACTTAACGTTTAGGGAGCTACAGCCAATGGAAGGTCATTTTTTGTCCCATAAGAATAACATAGGACAAACTTAAATTGCCTATATATCCTGAACCATTCAGTCAAATAAAAAATACTCAAGTATAAAAATGTCTTAAAATTGTGTTTTAAGAACATTTCACTAATAAAATTGTCATCTACTCATAACTAATATTATTTCCAATATGGCAGAAAAATAATAAAATTTGTAAAAATTTTATGTTTGTATTATGAAAAAAACATCTTAAAACATAATTTTAAGACATTTTTACCCTTGAGTATTTTTTATTTTACTAAATGGTTCAGGAGATATAGGCAATTAAAGTTTGCCCCATGTTATTCTTACGGGACTAAAAGTGACCTTCCAATGGCTGTAGCTCCCTAACCGTTAAGCCTAAAGAAAAAAGAATAAAAGAGTCTAAACACGTGTAAAATCCAAAAATAACATAAAAATTGGGAGTTCGTCTTTAAATTTTTTTAGTTACTCCCAGCAACCCCTATTTGGGGGTGCGGGGTGAATTTTAAAATACCACCAAAAATTACTTTACATTACCCTAGTATCGTGTATCGAAGTTAATTTGAAAATATACAGCCGTTAAAAAATTAACCGGGGGGGGGGGGGGGGGGGGGGACTATTATGGGACAACCATTATATTATTGTACACCATCCATGACCTTGAGCCAATGTGCAGAACAAGTGTGCAGGAAGAAACTGCCACACTCACGGCTTCAGGAGAGAGTGTGATTGTAATGGTGACAGTCTAGCTGCAAGCGTTAAGTGAGTTGTTTTTAAAGGAGTGTAAATCTGTTTCTATTCTTAAGTTCACATTCCAACGTGTTTATCATAGTGATTCCCCTAATGTTATCATGGGGTGTTTCAAAGTGTCATTAACAGTTTCAGGAAAGCAGCCTTGACAGGAAGACGTGTCACGCACTCGTGCTGCGAAGCGGCTGAAGATCATGTATAGAGTACAGTCATACTGTAAAATTTCCTTTCTGTTTAGTTTGCCGGTCAAATTATTTATCTCAATTATGACAGACCTTTTGATCTTTTGTCAATGCTACTAAGTTTTTTTTTTCGATGCAATATCTGTGATGCTAGGTTTAAGTGTAGATTAGGGGACAGTTTAACAGCTAAGTGTGGGTTCAGCACATGCCAGTCGCTGAGCAAGCATTGCCCCAAGCTACAGAGGCTAGACCTGGGCTCGTGCTGTGCCATCACTGACCTCTCACTCAAGGCCTTGGCGGACGGCTGCCCTCAGCTGACTCACCTCAACATCTCCTGGTGTGAGAACATCACTGAGAGTGGTCAGTATCCTACCCACTGGTCACTTACAATAATGACATGTTTAGTTGTTCTTGACGGAGTCCTCAAGACATGCTTATTTCCATCATGGTAAGAAATATTGTTAAAAATTATCTGACAATCTAATTATCTATTATTTACTCACGCTTAAAGGAAGCTCTTTTTCAATCTCACCTTAACCCCCACCCTTGTTAATGACCCTGGTCCGCCATCCCAGCAGATGTCCCAAGATTGTCTCAGGCATTGCATGTCCAGGTTACAATCGATCTCATTCTTCGCATAATGCTACTTTAAATACAGTAGACTCCCTCTTAACCGGACACCTCGGGACCAGGCCGCGGCCGGATAATGAATTGGCCGGTTAGACCGATGTTCATTTAAGAAGGCGATCCCAAAATTTTATATGGCCTCAATATAATTATTACTTGATAAACAACCTTAAATACATTACTGTATATGATTTATAGCTAACATCCACCACCCATGAAATCCACAACAAACCTACACTAATAATAATTTGTTTCTTTATTGTGGTCTACTGGATAGTAGGTCCAAACGCATTGACTTCCGGTGGCATTCACTTCCGACCAGGACGTTATATTTTAATTGGTTTGAGAATGTCAATATGAAATAACTTTGAATTGAATGATAAATTAGATAAGAAAACTACGTTTCCGGCGAAACACAGCCGGTTAAAGCGATGATGAGATAAAAAATGGCCGGTTGAAAAATTCTGTTTTGTGTACGGTAACATTTTTAAAGTAGTAGTTTATTTTATTTAAATTTTGAGTTTTTAATGGTTCAGTAAGTTCTTTTTAATGGGTATGAGTATATTTTATATCAAGTTGACGGTTTATATGAAAATAATAAAAAAAAAATTTTAACCACTTTAAGCTCTATAACTTTTGGATGCAAGTTTTCTCAGAGATGCAGGTAGTGTAAGTTTATTTGGTTTTTAATTTTTGATAAACTGCCAGATTTTAATCAAAATCATTATAGATTTTTAAAAATTTGATTTATTTATAGTTTTTTAGGGGTTTTTAATAATTTTTTTTTATGAAACATTGCCTGGAATCATTGTGGATTGGGACCTACTTACCAAATTTCATCAATATTGGCCTATTAAGGCATTCTCTAGCTTTTTTAATATCCTGATACTATCGAACTCTATACACCTGGAACGCTCACGCAAGGCAAAACTCGAACTAAAAACGCAACCCGTGTTCTGAAGGGCAGGCAAAAACACCAAATGAGCATCTAAAGCTTTTGTTCGCTTGCACGCTTCTCTACCGGTTGTTAAATTTCCAAGTTCATTGAAACATGTATGATTTTAAAGCAAAAGATTTGCTGGTTATGGCGGTGTAAAGATCTTAGCCATTAAATTTAATTACAAAACCCCATGATCAAAAATTGTACATCAATACACAACTAGAACAGGAAAAGTTACTAAGCATAAACTTTTTTTATAAAAATCATTTTTTATTAACCAAAAAATAATTATTAAAAAATAAATAATTATTTGTTGGTTTTATTTTTAGTTATGTTGGTCAGGAAAAAACTTCAAGCGACAAAGTTGTAGATAATGAAATTAATTTCAATCTTTACATTAACATTTCTTTATAAAGTGAACCGTTTTCTCGGAAAAAATATGAAAACATGTGCGTGGCGGGTCGCTGAGGATTTCAGAGAATGGCGTCTTTATTTTCGATGTCCGGAATCATATTTAAACCGTTTTATAAACCCGTTTTTACAATGTAGACTGTTTTTACTTATCCTCAGTACAAATTTATTATTAATTTAGCTATTCCCGTTAAATAAACGTGTCAGATAATAATTGACGCGTCCGATTAAACGGTTTGCTTAGCAATGCAACGGCAAAGAATGGTGTTGCATAGCCACTAGTACGGCAGCGGGAGGAAAACCCTTAACTACTGCTTTGTGCTTGATACTAGACAAACTAAAAATGTTACGAAGAAAAGTTAAATGTAAAATTTTTAGATCAATTCATAATCTGAAACTTTGCTGCTGAAAATTCTTCTCTAGCTCAAAAATAAAAAAAACTTTCTTGTTTACAAATTTTTTCAAGTCACGTTTTCAAAATGATTTGTTTTAATATTATTTGTTTTTTCATAATATTAAATATACCAAATATTTTTGTACCGTTGTAATCAGCAATTTATGCAGATTAAGAATACATAAGGTTCAATTTAATTACCAATTGTATGTGCGAGAAACAACCGTGTGAATGACAGAGCGTGCACTGCCAGAATCAGTAATTTGGTTGTTCTTGCCTGCCTTTTTTTCCGCCAGGTTGCGGGTTTTGATGACGATGTGAGCATTACAGGAGTATATATAGAGGTTCTATGCGTGATACACATGCACACAGATGTCAGTCACTCATAAATCCTTTTTTTTCTTTTTTTGCTCCGGGGTGATCATAACAGATATATCTGCCAACAGCTAAAATGCTAAAATGTTGATGAAAAATTACTCTCTCCATATACTATGTATATGGGAAGAAAGTAAAAACTAAGCTTTTGAATTATTTTTATTTTTCCTTGGCAAATTTCCTAAATTTGAAAACTGGTTGTGTAAGTTAAATATTGCAGGTTTAAAATGTTGAAAAATCATTTATTTCAAGGTGGCGAGACTTTAAATATTAATCAAGCATTTAAGTACTATATTGAAAACAATAATCTTTGTCATATTTTCATGCAAGAGCTAAGTGTTAGTCTGTGTTGCACTGTTGCATAGGTGTGGAAGCACTAGCTCGGGGATGTCGCAAGTTAAAATCATTCAACTCAACCGGTTGCCTTCAAATCACTGACAAGGCCGTCAGCTGTCTTGCTCAGTACTGTCATGGCCTACAGGTGGTGAACCTTAAGGGATGTGTGGTAAGTCAATTTTTGTACTATTTATAATTTTTAGACCTTGTAAATTTTGTAGGGTCTTTTTTGTGTATTCACCGCCACAGCTTTTATAAATCTTGGTTCACTCACCACCATTTGAATTTTAATAATGGGAAGTAAAATTATTTTAAAATTTGGCTGTCCCTTTTTGTTAATTTGACATAATATTCCCAACTTGGTTATTTTTCAATATTTCATCACCTAAAACTGATCTGTGGCCAAAACATAGAAATACTAGGAGTACGCTTGTTCTGTGTGTATGGGGATTAACGGGCAATAAAGACAAGACGAAACTTAATTAAATAAATTTTTCAAAAATAAAATAAAACACTTGCCAATAATATGAAAAGACACACAAATAAATTCATACACTTACTGAAATTTGCACTGTATGGGTTCTTTATCTGTGGATTAACCCTAGAAAGTATAGTAGAACCTCAATATGGGGTCATACAAAACAGACGTCTTATCAATGTGCTCGTCTAATTGAGTGTCGTGCTATGAAGTTCATTTTACCAATAATTTGTCTTAGGGGCTGTCCATAAATTACGTCATCTGAAAATAGGGGGGGGAGGGTCGAGATTGAAAATGATGGTAGGGGATGTGCAAGGGGGGGGGGGTCGGATTTGATATGACGTCATTTAAAAAATGATGTTTCATATTAAATTTTGACAGTAAAACAATGATAAATTTGTACACAGTTCAACTGTTATAAAATAATTATCTAATAAACTACATTAGGCTATTTTTAGGCGTTGTTTTATAGTTAACTTAAGTTTATTTTTCCATTAAGAAAGTCATTTTTGCTTTATTTCTGAGGGTAAATTCAGATTTGATTGGTCAATGTATTTAATTTATCAGGTAGCGTTCATCGTCAGACCAAGGTAAGTAAAAAAAGCATTATTTTGACTTAAAACGGAGGTATGTTAAAAATGACGTCATTTTTCTGAGAGGGGGGGGTTGGACCCCCCGATATATAGTAGGGTCCAAAAACGGCCAAAAAGCGATGACGTCATCATCTTTCATCTTCACATACTGGGCCATATATCGTGCCTAGAACTTTATTTTCAAAAGTTATTATCTTATTATTTTTATTAGTCCATACAAAATAGAGATTTCTGTATTTGTAAGTTATATTTTATTTCTTTATGAAATGACACAATGTATTTCGCGTAGACTGAATTAGGTGATGTGTGGGATCACCTGACTTGTTAATTACTTAATAGCATACTTGGGAATAACAAATAGAAATTCAAACAATTACAGATATTCGTTAGTTTTTTCGGATAACTTCTATTTTATTCGTTAGTTTTTAAAAAGTACTGGAAATAACTTCTCCTCAGTTGTTAGCTAATGAATAGATAATATATTCATTAGTATCTTTGGAGTTTAATTCGTTAGATTTTTGGACAGGCGAAAATACCTCAAATACGCGACCGGTGAGGGTTGTGTGTGGCCGGGCTGCTCAGGGTCAGCGCCCTTGATGACAAACGATGCGGAGGGGGAGGGGGAGGGAAAGTCCAGTTGCTTTGGTATGCCGGTATGCTGTCGCAGCCAATAACAACACCACAAGCATCGAGGGGTGGAAAAGGAAGGGGAAGGGGGATGTTTGGTAATTCGCCATCTCAAATTATTTGTCTTCACTTCAGTTGAGGTCCATTCTTTGACAAGTGTGAAGCCATTTTTCTGTGCAACTTTTTTATTTATATTTTGTTGTTATATTTTAGTGATAGTTAAGTAATAGTTATAATTAGTTATTAATTAATGTAAATATTTTTAATTAAGTAGATTAAAAATTAGGGGTCTGCGGTACAGCAATTTTCAGGTCGGTACGGTTCGGTACGGTACAATTTTTGTGTACCTCGGTTCTCGGTACAAAATCGGTACGGTACGGTACGCGTTATCAATATAGGCCTAGCGGTATTAATATTGATGGGTAACACTTCAAATACCCATTTATTTACCTCATTTAACATATTTTGCTAGGTTACAACTATAACAGGAAAAATATCATAATCACTTCACACTTGTGCATGTATGCTGGTGATATTAGTTTAATGCTATGTAGTAAAAATTAACATGAAGTGAGTAGCAGCATCACAACAATAATTGAAAACAGATTTATTTTTGGCTGATAAAAAACTTGCAAACATAAATAGAGATTTTCAAACAAAAGCCCATAGCCTACATGCTGTATCAGTATTTTTTCAATTCGTCGCATAAATATATAAAAGAACAAAATAATTTTTAACTTAATGAAAAAAAAAATCAAAGCGGAACTCAAAACTATTTTTAGCAGGCGTTCGTAGCCGCAGTAGGCTAGGCCTATTGTGGAAGCGGCAGATGCCATCATTGGAGCGGTACTGCCAGTGTTAGAATCAATCATGATTACAATTAATTATTTATTTACTACTAAACGGTTTGTGCTTCACATTTTCTTAAATTCAAATCCTTAACTTATTACATAAAACTTCCAGGGCAACTGTCATTAAACAAAGACGTAATGTATTAGTAGGCTAGTGAGCCTGACTGTGACTGTGACTAGAGACTAGAGACAGAGCAAACGTAATAAAATAACCAATTGAACCAATCCAACAAGAGTAGGCAAAGTACAAAGAGAAAGTAAACGCCAAAGAGTACGTTTATACAACATCTAAACCTCTAGAAGGAACATATAAGTTTATAACGATTTTAAAAGCCAATAAAATATGAACTATAAAGCCAATAAAATGTGTTGGCTAAACAAATTGAAAATTTTGGAATGTTCCTAGTTTTCTTTGATCGATAAATTCATAGGAACAAACAGCTTTTGGGTGGTCTTACTCTTTGCGAAAAGCGGTTGTGTATTATTTCCTAATTGCATTCGGCTAATCCGCCAATCCGGGTCACTTTAGAGGATAGGACAAATCTTTTCAATCGGCAGTCGACAGTTCTCGTCACTTCTCATCAAACAACTGTCCTTACTGACGCTAGCGTCTCTGGCGGCGGGCATTAATATCACTGTAGTTTGTTGTTGTTGTCACTGAATAAAGAGCTAATGTACTTGATCAGCCACTATGAGCGCTGTTGCCAACGAGAACATGATTGTCTAAATGGTGTTGGACCGCGAATTGTAAACTGCATTCCTATCCATGGCTCGGCAGTCGGCGAACGCTACTACATCGTTTGTCAGTTGACTTTGCTGAGCGACGATGTCAAGTCATTCTTTTTATGCGTTAATCCATAAAAACAAAGAAATAACGACCAAATATTAATTAATTCCGTTTTTCTAAAGTCAAATATAAGTAGTAGATACATTAATATGTTTGACTTTTGTAATCTGTACCGAACCGGATTTGTACCGATGCCTTTAACCGTACCGAACCGATGACGGTATTTTGCCTTGTACCGTACCTGTACCGAATTTTCGGTGCACCGCAGACCCCTATTAAAAATACCTGTTTGCGATGGCGAGCGAGTGTGATATTCAGTGGCCAAACATATGTGACATATTTCAAAAGCATGAAAAAAAATAAAAAGGTGGAATCTCGTTAAAATGTTTACTGTGTTTACCCAAAATACAATTAGTTAATTAGTTACCAAGATGTGTCATTATTTCATTTCATATGAAATCCTTCAAAACAACTGATCAAAAACAAACAGCAAACTTCTCCGAAAACTAACTTCATTTTAACTAACTAATAACTTCTTTCAGTTACTTTTTTAACTAACTAACTAATAACTTCTATCACTTACTTTTTTACGGGTTTAATAACCTCTAACTAGTCAAAATTATTGACTAACTTTCCCAACCATGCTAAATAGCAATAGTTTTTGCATAGTACTTATAAAATACTTAGTATTGTGGAAAACCTCTTCAGCTGGTTTTTTTCACTCCTGAAGTGACTTTAGAAACAGCTGTTTTCTGTACAGTGAAAATAGTATTCAAATGCAGTTTAACTTAAAGAATGTCCACTCATTGTCATTTGCACGTTGGCTATGATTGCAGAACATAGAGGACAAGTCGGTGACGTGGCTGGCCGAGTGCTGTCCACAGCTGCATTACCTGTGTTTGTCGGGCTGCTCCCACCTGACGGACACGTCGCTCATCGTCCTGGCGCAGTACAGCCACCAGCTGAGCACTCTCGAAGTTGCTGGCTGCTCTCAGTTCACCGACACAGGCTTCCAAGCTCTAGCTAGGGTGAGCCGTGCACATTTAACCTTAGTTTTGCCCTTGTTTCATTCTGAGTTTTCAAAATTTTTCTAATGGTTGAATAATTTGTTCACATACTATGTTTCCATGAATTATTAAATTTACATGACTTTGAATCGATGAATTTCATAACCATGCATAACTTTTAATTGCTGTAACCTGTTGAATTGAACAATTGAGACTTAACCTTGTTTGGATTATTAAATTTTAGGATTGATTAGTTTTTAACAATACTTGTAATAATAATAACAGTTTATTTTCATAATTACATTACATTAAGATAAAATAATTACATTATATGAAAAAATACTTAAAACTACACTTACATAAAACATGTTACCTAGACTTTGCTAATATTAGGATCCATTACTATTAAAATAACAATCTTTCTTTGAGGAATTATGGTATCCTCACAGGCAGGGCCGGCGCACCCATTAGGCGAACTAGACGACCGCCTATGGCGGCACTTTCCCCAAGGGGGCGGCAAAAAATGGAAAAAAATATGTACCCCAACAATAAATATTTTTTAAATATAATGAAATACAAGTGACAAAATTGTATTACCAAATCATTAATTGTTGATATTTACTTTTTTAAATTAATTTTCGATTTTGTTGCGTTTAGTAAAGCACTCTGACCGTATACCACTGCCCCTCCCTTGCCCTGCTTGCGCTGCGCTATAAATCTGATCCGAGCGAGCGCTTGTGCTTATCAGTTGTCAGGCCCGTGTGCAACAGTGCCGCCCCTACAAACCTTCTCATTCCCCCGCGCCGGCTGCACCTGTGCACAACATATTTCCCGATGCAACATTAATAACATCTTAATCATCAAGTTTTTGGTTTATTAAATTCGTAAATCTATAAATAATAAATAAATCTTAATTTCTGAACCGTTTACAGTGATAGATAAGTACAACAAAGGAATAAGATAATCAAATACTTAATGTTTTTCGTTATTGCTAATGTCATCAGGATTCTATATTTAATTTTATGTTTGAAGTAAAGTATTAGGTTTATAGACCTATGGTTTATGATTTACCATGTAGACTATTGAAGCTTGCTGTATTTAAACCCGTTGACCTGTCAACCTAATCAATACAATAAAATGCTGTCAATTTGATTTGTTATGAACTTTTCTATTTAGGTATGTATTTTTGGACTTTGTAAAATATCAAAGCTGAGTAAAAGTAGTCAGAATTGGGACCAATTCGTCCTTTTTTATATTAGGCCTATGCCTCCGGTAGCAGCGTTTTATGCACCAGTGAAAGGGGGATCCATGTTGGATTTATTTCCTATGAGAGCAATGTTAAACCTTTCCCTGCCATTTGTCATGTAACTTCTTTATTTTTTGTCCATTTGATAGTTTAGGATAAATTGAATATAAGTTTTAATCCTATACCTTTTGTTTGCACTACGTTTTAAAAGTTGTAAAATATTTATTTGTTCTTACCAATTTGTATAAAAACTATACTTGATATAAAAATATACCTCACAAACTGTATCGGGCTTGATGGACCCTTTATTTAGAGCTATAAGCCATAATGAACCTTTTTGATCACATAAAAGAGTTATTGCGTTTTCCATTTAACATTGCTCTTATGGGGAGCAAATGAAATTAGGATTGACCTCAATGCTCTTGAAACACCGAAGTTTCATTCCTCGCTTGTAACTGTAACTGCAAGTGGCATTGCCCCACGAGAACCGACCAATTTTGTTAACGTGCAGCACTGCATTGCTACTTGCAGCAGCAAACATGCAGTGCTACAATATAGTCTGTCAAGTCCCTTTCTTGTCGCTTAGTCTTTTAGATTTCATTGTTGACCCACCGAAGTAACTGTGAATGTGAAAAATAGAATAAAAAAATAATATCTGACGCAAAACAACTTGACGTGGGATGTAAATTTTTGTAGGAAATGTTTTAACGAGGGTATGGGTAGGTTTGGGGTGGTGGAAAGGGGGGCAGGGGCGGCAGTATAACCTTTGCCTAGGGCGGCAAAAGGAAACTTTGAACACAAATACAACCCAAGATTAAAGAAACATTTTCAATACCCAATACACCGTCTTAAAATAGTAGAGAAAACTCCAATGTATATGAGGGAAAAATATATAATAAACTGCCTAAAAAATAAAAATCATTAATAAGTACAAACTCATTCAAAAACCACATTACAGATTTATTGCTGGGGAAAAAATTGCTACAATATTACTTGAATGATGTAGAGTTGTGAGATGGTAGATCTATAGTAAAAATGTATTTCATTACACTGTACTTGTTTTGTCTTTAATCGGTTTTTTAGCATATGCTGAATCGTAGACGTTATATGACAATAAAGATTATTTGATTTGATTTTGTGGTTGGGATTTTTTAAAATTTAGATTCATCAATGCATTAACTTTTTGTTGAAAAGTTCTGAGCCAATTGACTCACTTTACAACATCTGTAATTATTAAAAAATTGTTTGTTATTGTACATTTTACCCTACTATTCAAGAACATTAAACCGATATTAGAAAAACCTAATCCTAATGCATGGAGTGGAAACAACAAAATATCCATCTTGATAAAATGACAGTATTAAATGTGAGTGGAATAATGAAGTGTTTAATTTTTTTTTTTTTTTTTAAATAACAACATCAGTTACTACAGGAAAAGCTTAACATAAATGATAAAACTTTTTATTAAAATAAATAGGGGGTGGAAAATATTTTTAGAAAATTAAAAATATTGTTTATTAAAACTCTATAGAAGAAAAAGGTCATTCTGTTAGTGATACGACTGTCGTTAGTTATCTCTGGTACGGAGTAGTGCCCTAACTGTCGTGTGGTGGTTGGCTGTGACAGAACTGCAGACTGCTGGAGAAGATGGACCTGGAGGAATGTGTACTCATCACGGACACTACACTGATCCACCTGGCCATGGGCTGTCCCCGCCTGGAGAAGCTGGTATGTGCAACATGATACATAAAAACTAAGTTAAAACATGGGAGAAAAGTACCCCCATAAGCTAGAGGTGGATTTAATGCAGGACTGGCGAAAACTACTGTAAAGTAATAGACAAGGGCTGTTTCATAGCGGGTAAAACGATGTTAAAATTAGTACCCAAAACGTCATTAGCCTTATCAGCTGGTGCATGTTATTCTTATGGACATCAGATGAATTACTTCACCGGCCTGACTCAAAAGTGGCATTTTCCAACATCAGAGGAATGAAACAGCCCTTCTTTTGTTTATATGTTCTTCGCAGTCGTGGATTTAATGATTCTTTTTCATCACTGATTACAACAGATACCGGTACGAGAGTAGCCATTACTTTGTATTCACAATTACAGCTGTATCGTTTTTGTGTTTAGTTTTAGAGTATTGTATTTTTTATTTTTTGACTTGAGTTATTCTGTAAAGCAGTCATTGTACTGAGAAACGCTCATGAATAAAGGCCTCTTTATTTATTTATTTATTATTTATCGGTGTACCGCTTAGCATAATAGGTACCGTATTTGGAAGAGTCGCTACTTTAAGTAATTGTCTTGCAGCAGGTAGGCCTGTCTTAGTTGGTTGCTCAATAATTTTGTATTCACGATTACAACTTCATCCGTGTACCGTTTAGCATCTTCATAGTACCATAATTTGTGGGTAAAATATATCCAAGTACCAACTAAAACAAAAATAATCATGGATACTTTTTGTACTCATGGATACTCTCTTTTCTTGAAAAGAAATTGCTTTTTTGCAAAATATTTTGCAGAAATTGCAGTCAACTGTTACAGGTAATCATATAAATTATTTATTAATACAGTAGTTGGAATAAAAGACAAAGTGTATCACAATAATATCTTAAAAAATTATGTTTATTGATTATCATAAACCCAATTTGCAGAGCAAAAAGTATTTGTTACTTTTAGGAATCGTTTGATAGCCCTGTCTCAGGTTGCATGCTCAATTCTTATATTTGCTGTATTTGTTGGTACCGTGTATCTGGATACTTTGCTTTAAGTATACAGAAAAAAATTATGGATATATAGTTCTACAGGGCCATACCGTACTTAAAAGTACACATACCGTACTTTCTTCAGTGCCACTATAAGGCAGTATAAGGGTCGTTATATGTTTTAGAGATAAGTACTGACTAGAAAGCAGCTGTTTATTTATTTATTTTAATTTCAATACTACAAAACAGGCTTACGCCCAATTACATTGTAGCATTAATTATAATGAAAATACTGTTGAAAACATGCCAGTCTCTTAAGTCTTCCTGCACAACAGTAACAATACGAGTCTTCTAATGCATTATAAAAATAAGTAATAATAACAATAATACAATAACAATAATAATAACAATGAATAACAATACTAATGACTAGTTCAAATATAATAACAGAAAAAAGCAACAATAAATATCAACAATATCCTGAACTGGTTAAAAAGATATTAATAATTTATTACATAAAAGCTATTTAACTAAAAAAAGTATCGTGCTTTAATTAATCATTTAATACATGCAGGACTTCTTTGCGAAAATATGATACTAGCGTTACTAGCACTTTGGTACTCCTCTGGCAGCAGATATACATTTAATTTTTTTTTGACAAGCTAAGTTGTCCCTAGCGACATTCACATAACAATTCCTGGATGATGCTTGGAAAAATCAGGATGTTTGTTCATGAATGCCATCTGCTCTGAGTCACTGTGATATTCCGTAACATTCACCACCATAAACGTGTTGACATAGTGGACAGCCAGGCCACATTTGGATTAAGTTAGCTATGAGTCCTGATCGTTGATATTAGGTGGAATTAACTGTCATTCTGATTCTGTTGGTTCAGCGTTGTCTGTGGTATGACCATTTAACAGATGATATTACAATATTAATACTATACGTTTACCTTATAATAGATAACAACTTTCCTTAGTCATTCTTGGACAGTTATTTAAAAATAAATCAATCTTAGCAGTTTTCCAATCCTGGAATTTGCATAAATTTTGGAATAGAGAATAAAAACCTGAATTTGATAACCCAGCACAGTGGAGGTGTGAGGTGTGTGTTTGCGCAGTCGCTGTCGCATTGCGAGCTGATCACGGACGAGGGGATCCGCCACCTGGGTACGTCACCGTGCGCAGCCGAGCACCTCACTGTCCTGGAGCTGGACAACTGCCCGCTCATCACGGACGCCAGCCTCGAGCACCTCATCTCCTGCCACAACCTGCAGCGCATCGAGCTCTACGACTGTCAGCTCATCACGCGCGCCGGTATCCGAAGACTCAGGGTCAGTCAACTGTTTGTTAGTTAGTTATGCCGTACAGAGATTGTAAAAATTCTGGGTCAGTTTTGAAAAGTGTCAGAATCATGAATTTTCATCTATGCTGAAACAAATTCCTAACCAAGTAACAAAGTTACTAAATTTTCCATAAAATGAGCTGTATTTAATGCATTATAAGACATCCTTCACTAAAAATAAAAATATAATCAAGCTTTAGCTTCAGTGCTCACTATCATTATCATTATACTTTCATATAATAACCAGTAATGAAACACAGATTTAATTTTTTTTTTTTTTGCAAATAGAGTGGTGAAAGAGTACTAAAAGATACTCTTTTAGTATCTTTTAGATACTAAAAGATATTGGGTCATGGAATATTATTTTATAAATCCTTTGGGAGCCTGTAGCCTTGCTTTGGTATAATACTGATATTGGCTGAAGGAAAAAAAGAATTGAAATTCAAATTATTTTATCTTCATTACATATTTTACACAACTATATTACATAAATACATGGAAATTAGTCCCCACATAGGAGACGATTCCTATGGACTACTAAACAGACGACCCCACATAGGACTCGTCCACTGTGTGTGGAGACGAGCCATTGTTCAGTAACTAAATAAAACTAATTACAATGAAAGGAAAAGGTTTTAAATCTAATCTTGCGCGGGGAATTTATTATAATGAATTATAGTAACTAAACTAACAATTTTTCATAAAAAAGAACTAAGAAAATTTAGCCGCTATATATAAAATAATTAAAATATATCTTAAAAATAGAACAACTGTAATAAAAGAAAAAAATTCCCAGATTTATATCTAAATATCTTAAAGAAAATGCAGGATAAAACATCCGTGACAGGAATGTTGGAACATAACTCAATACTTAATCATCAATAACTAGAATCATCAAGCATCATGAGTCATCATGTTGAGGCTTCAAATAATAAGACTAATTTATAATAACACTACTAATGCAAACAATGTTGTTGTTTCTCTTGACACAGTCCAATGGTGGATTTGACTGGCAGTCGCTTAGTTGGACTAGACTTTCACTGGTATCAGCTCATGTTCTAAGCGCCTCTTGATTCTGGTTCACTTGATTAGATCTTTACACAGCCAAACCAACAGAGGCTCAACAGGACGGAGTCTACTGTAATGGGATATTTTCAAAATGGGATTTTCTATTGTACAGTAATTGTTTACTGCTTTGTGTGATCCAGTAGTGAAATAATCATTGAAGAAAGTGTAGGAAATTTCTTTGATGATATTTATAATAGACACCAATAAGGAAATCCCTCAAAACTCAACCTGGAGTATATGGTAGTCTTGTGGCAAACTCCTCACCCT
Organism: Neoaliturus tenellus; assembly: GCA_030545055.2. Taxonomy (NCBI): domain Eukaryota; kingdom Metazoa; phylum Arthropoda; class Insecta; order Hemiptera; family Cicadellidae; genus Neoaliturus; species Neoaliturus tenellus. The sequence goes on from CM061535.1 coordinate 38,512,547, forward strand.
CTCCAAAACTTTGAAAATTACTGATGTTTGTTGTTGTGTTGTGTTCCAGAACCACTTGCCTAACATCAAAGTGCACGCGTACTTTGCACCCGTCACTCCCCCGCCCTCGACCGGTGGATCGCGCCAACGCTACTGCCGCTGTTGCGTCATTTTGTGAGACGCCCACCAGCTCATTTATTCTTATATGTGATAAAATTTCTTTAACAGATTGTTATGAAATCCTAACCTAATTTATTGTTCGAATAATGTTTAGAGTATAAAGATGTAAATTTACACGCTTAAGGAATCTTGTCGTACATGACGTTATCGTTAACTTCTGTTCACCAGGAGTTTTAAATTGGGACTTTGTATATTTTTTTTATGCTAACCGATACAAAAAGGTATCTACGGACGTAGATGCGAATGCACTACCCAGCACCCCAGATTACTTTACGCTGTAGTGCCTTTACATAATATGCCTTGATCTAAACGGCGTAACACGAAGCCAATCCTCCCTCTCTGTCCATCGTAGTTTGTTTTATCGTGTCGAATATTTCATACATGGTACTACATTGTTCTGCACGACGCTGAATTACTCGGTTTTTTCTACATTTTTTTTTATATAACAGAGAGGTTATTTAATGTGATTGTTTGTTGAAAGTTTGTATTTACATATCAGTCGTGCAAATGAGAGTTTAAAGAAATTAGTTTTGTTTTATGAGTGAAATTAATGCAAAACGACTGGTACTCACCATAAGTCATCTATCAATTCATAAAAAAATAAAGCCTGGAGTTATAGAAATTGGTTTCTAAAGCAGAATATTTTTCCAAAGACGGAATGCAACAAGAACATGAGGTCTCTATTTCTCTGTTTTCTGTAGTTTGTTTGTTCGTGTATTTTATTCACTACATAATATCCCAAGAATGAGTTTAGATGTATTATAACAGCAGAACTATGCTTGCTCGGCCTTTGGTGAACCGTATCTGACTCGTTACGGACAAGCAATATTGATCGTGACTGTGCCATCGCTCATCGAGCCAAACTTGGCCATTAGAATACTGAAAATTTTGCTTGTAAGTAAAGTTTCCTTTTTAAGTACATAATTTTGTTAAATGAGACACATTTATTGTTATTATAGAACTACCTTATTTTGTTGTTTATTTTTTGTGTACTCTGTTAAATCCTTTTCTATCGATCATCATTAGCAATTCACGTCATTAGAATTGTGACACTCAATACAATTAGTGTAATGTTCAGGTCACTTAGAAGATGAATTAACGGGTTTCCATTGGGTCTTGACCACCCAAGAGTAAACGTTTTACATATTGCTAGTTGTAGATGACATTTGACATAAACAATTTCAAATGTTTATAAATGGTGTGGCAATTTCATTTTGTTAGATACTTAACCAAACACCTATTACAATTTAATGTTAATTCATTAAGAAATCAGAGTTGTGAAATTTAATAGTATCAGCAAACATTTGTGATAGGTGTAACTCTTTCACTTAATCAGTTATTTTTTATCATATTTTCGTGCTGTTTATTTCTTTCATTTAATTTTTAACGGAACCAATTATTTTCAAAATACAGTAGAACCTTACCATTACAACAATTAGTTACAAGAATGCTGCAATAAATCTTTTTAAATCATCTTTAATATACTGTACCAAGAAATGATAAAAATATGTACGATACAGTTAAAATTTTACAATCATACAATAAGTAATGTAACTAAACAAATCTTTATAAGGCCCGTTGTCCCTAAAGCGACTCTGGCGATAGTCGCTAAGCGACAGTCGCTCCGGCACTGGTAGCGTTGTTTCAAATGGGACCGTTGTCCATGAAGCGACTGCGACTGGCTCGGCTAGCAAATATCGCTGGCGACTATCGCGGGTTTGGTCTGGGGGCAGGTTCAGTCGCAGTCGCGGAGTGATTCTTGTTAATTTTTCACATGTTTAGTTGTTAATCATAATTTTTTCAAAGAATAAGGAACTGCAATTGAAGCTGAAAAGCTTCTAGAAACGGCTTTTATATTAACTAGTGTATACTTATTGCCGAAATCGAGCATTTTAATTTGAACTATGATGTGTCATTGCTCAAAATATTGCATTTAGTTCTCCGACCAATGCAATAGTGATTAATTCACCCAAAACTAATCTTTTTACAGCTGTAGGATACAGCTATGTACAGATGTTAATTGCTCAACCTAATCCCAATAATAATATTTTAATGGTAACATTTTACCTTTATAATTTAGATAGTGCCCTCATTTTTCTAGTCTCATCAATTTTTTGCGAAAACAACAAACAAGCTCTATACATACAAAGACATAAAAACGTCGGTTGAGAATTGTAAAAGAAATTCACATTACAAAAAATAAATAAATAACCCTTAAATAAGTATAGATAGTCTTAGAATAGCCTTCTTGTCCAGTTGGAAAATATGTTATGAGTACCAACTCGTGGTGCAAATAACATTTCCATGACGTCTTCGTCATCGACTTCCTCAACTGAAAGGTATTTTTTATTTTACTTCTGCTTCAAACTCATGGTACATTTAAAACTCGCAATTCAGCATAACAATGCACCAGAATCGCTCTATAAAAATCGCTTCAGGGACAACAACGTGATTAGCGACTATTGCAAGAGTCGCTTCAGGGACAACGGGCCTATAACCTTCACCCTTCATGTTGTATTTGGCTTATACAAATGCCTAATACCTAATGTAAATTAACCTATTTATAATATTTGAATATTTTTTTATGAATAAGGGTACATGACCCCCCCCCCCTTTCCCAGGGAAAAAATTATTCATACACCATTTACAATTAAATCATTGAAACTTGATCTAACCTTTCCCAAGTTCAGGGCTTGTAACAGGTTTTTTTATTTTTTTTTTGTTGTTATTTTTTGCTCTTGGTTATTTTTTGATATTTTTTTGGAATTTGGTTATTTTTTGGGGGATATTGGTTATTTTTTTATATTTTTTAGTGAAATTATGAAAATTTTTATTGATCAATTTGGATGAAGCTCATAAAAACTAAATAAATGTTTAAAAAAGGAAAAAATAAAGTAAAAAATGGATCGGGGAGGATTTTTTTCTATTTTTAAAATTATTTTATTATTATTAATCTTGCTTTAGTAGATGATTACTTACCTAGTTCATAACTATCCTACATCATTTTTATTGCCTCCATATTTTAAATATCCCGATAAAACGCCAGTTTTTAGATTTTTTAGCGACATTTTGGGTTTATTCAAGGTTACTTTTTGGTTATTTTTTTTAATTTTTACTAACCTCAAAAACTGTTACAAGCCCTGCAAGTTCCATGGTTTGGTTACTAAACGGAATGGGCAGATCAGATGTTGAATGAACTCCCAATGAAAACTCCTTTCACCCCCATCTTCTTTGGTGTAACCTAGGCCAATCATTAAATTTCTGTGTTTCTGTCTAATCATTATTGATAACAATAATTATTGTTTAAATCGATCTTGTCTACCAAAATGATCCCTTTGAGTCTGTCGGTTGACGTATTAATAAAATTAAATTATCGCTGTTATATACGGTAATTAAAAATATGTAAAAACGTCAAATTTGATTTGGAACTAGCATTTGAAAAAGTGAGTTAGCTAGCTTGAATGGTTCTTTAGAAATTATATTAAAGTAAAATATACCAAGAGACAAATTTAAACAGAGCAAAATAGATAATCATTTCTTGTTAAATTCCGACCTGTGGATTGATTTTCCAAAATTGTATCAAGAGTTGTAACAATCGGAGAGTGATCTTCATTGTCTTTCTTTAGTAATCTATTAGTTTTGATTGGTAAGGTAATAAAAATCCAAGCTCTCCTTTAGTCCTTATTTTGCAATAAGTGAATAATTTCACTAAACCCCATATTATAGGTTTTAAAGCTTTAGCCCACACCCTTCCCCCTTTCCAAATCAGAAAAATCATTCTACTGTGGCATAAAAATATAAATGGATTAAAATTTGACGTTTGGCCAAACATGCAATCATACGTAATATACAAGTTTTACCAAGCAATAGTACTAAGCTCAAATAAATATTTAAGATTCCACGAAACATATACTCAGACAGTAATATGAAGTTTATCGTAGGATCTTAAATTTAGGACTTAAGTACAAGGCCATTTTAAAAAGTAACTTACGTTTTGCTCAAAGTAATAGTGTGATATGTGCAGTGCTAGTACAACATTCTAGTGTTATTGAATCAAGTGACACTTTGTAGGCTAACCAGCAGTGGCAGTTTAAAATCTTTGTTGCTTTACAGGTTGTACAAAATCTGTACTGCAATCCCTAAAGCCCTGCCAATTGTTAATTTTGGTTTTAATTAATTTTTCTTAGCCAAAAGAATCCAATTGATATTTACTTCTATTGAATACTTTGTTTGTATCCTTTATTTGAAACATGTATTGTATAATTGCAGTTTTCTTGAATACAAATTAATCAATCCATTCTTAACAACTTAGATCGTTTTAAATTGCAGTATAAATTTCATTGCTTCTTTAGCTTAGCACTAACTATAAGCAGCATTTCGAACTACCATTGCTAGATGCATATTGAGCCACCAGGCACCAATATCACAGCAATAGCACTGAGCATTTTACTGCTAACGTAAAATAAAATTTACTTTATGAATGGCCCTTGTATTAATAACATACAGTGCACTCTCGTTCATTTTAACTCATGTGGCGGACGGCCAATTTGGATGTTAAAAAATCCCGATGAAACGGAGTCTGTAGTGAGTCATTGGTTCACCGTTATCGTGACCAATTATGGTTATATTCACTATTGTTGGTGAGATAACACGAACAATTTCCTGAAAATTAAATAATGCAACTTTGAACATGGTAACAATTAACTTATAGGAATAAAAAAAACAACTCAGGAAATAACGATCCCCATACTGTCCCCACTCCAGATTCTACAACAATTTTTTTTGCCTACTCATTGGCATAGATTTTTTAAAAATAGCTATAAGTTTATTCTCAATGGACACCCAAACCTTTATCCGTTTTTCACTCATATTTCAACAGTACATTGACATTCCACGTAATACTGGTGCACGCGTGAGATAGACAGACAGTTTACGAAGCGGATGTTTACTTCCTGTTCCCCCCTCTTCCTATTACCGTACGAATACCTACACGGCCTCGGCAATCACGTCGAGAAATGCAGGTAATAAAAAGCGAGTGATGCAGAATGTCATACATTACTGTATTGCGTGTATAATAAATTGGAGATTGATGGCGCTAAAACGTAAAAATTATTTTTTTACAAAAAACTTTTTAATTATATCCGGATCACTAGTTCCGATAAGCGGAGTTACAATGTCACTGAGCTGGATGAACGAGAGTGTACTGTATAGATGTAGTTGAAATTGGCTAAAACATGGACATGACAATATTGTAATGATACTTAATATTTAGGAACTTGCTGAAATTAAATGTAATAACATGCAATAAGAACTGTTTAGTGTAAATTATGTCTTACAGAATTTTCAGAAGCCAAACCACTTTTTAAAGTTAGAATTATATACTTATTTCGATACATAATATAATTAATAACAGTTCGTTTTGAATTAAAAAAAACTTGGAGATAATGTTTATGATGGGCTTCCTAAATGAACAGTTCAACTATAGGCTCTTCTCTCTCCCTCTCGCTTCCACCCACCAAAAATTAAATATGTTCAACTACTTGTTTATTTTTTATTCTAACTAGAAATTCTTGTCATAGTTACTGCATAGTACTCCTTATTAAGATTTGTATTGGACCCTGCTTTTGAAATTATAATTGTAGGAGTTACTGATTTCCACAAAGTGTCCCGAAGGCTTTTCTAGCAAAGGATTGAGATTAGGTATTGGAACAGTTTTAGAAATGTGACAAGATGTTCTATTGTATATGTTATGGAATGGTAATGACTGCTGTGGAAATGTGGTTTATTCCTCTATCAGTATGCATGAGGCTGATTTTGCATTGATTTGTGATAAATTAAAAAACAGAGCAAATTTTTTATATTTTTATGCCATTATTAACACTAAAATGCCGGAGATTTCATTCAAAACTATTACAAAACCATTAAAGTTTGGGTAAAAGCAATTCAGATTCAAACTCTGATAGATGTGATTAAGAATTATACAAAACATTCTATATAGTGATCGGTTCAGTAAGTTTATAATGTATATAAGATATATAAATAAATAAATACGGAGATATTTATTTATTTGTATTTATATATTATATGCGTGTGTATATATATGTAGTTGTTGTGTTTTCTATCGAGTGATAATTGATTTATTGTAAGTTTGATCATTTATTGAGTACATTTATGGTGTATATCTTGATTATATTCATATAGTTGATACTAATGCGAATTAGTAATACGTTGTTTATTGCTGACTTTTATTTTATACTTTGTTAAAAATAAATCATAATCCTTGTTTTAGTTTAAAAGTAATACATATCAGTTTGTATCAGTTGTCAGGGAAATTTTTGTTCATGACCAATTTGTTTCATTCACATTGAATTATTTTTTAATTAGTTAACAATGTATTTTTATAAAAATCATTGTTGTGTTGATTTGTTCCAGAAAATAAGTTTATTCCTTTTATATGATTTATATGACGACTGATGTTAATACCTTTAAGCATTTTATTATGTTGCTGTGTATAAATAATGTAGCCCTGTTTGTTAAACTTATAATTGATTTTTTTTTTTTGTAAATTATTGATATTTACGTAAAATTTGATTCTTTAAGATTAATGGTACATTACTTTGATTATCAACGTGCCCTTGTGTTATTTAAAATATACTAATAAAAATGTGGTTTTACATGTCCAACCAAATACCAATTTCTTTAATTTACCTTAAGCCATTTCTTATCTGGAATTCAACCTAAATGAGAAGTGTCAATTTTTTGTCTAATGAATATTTCTATGCAATTTATTTTATGAGTTTGATATTCACTTGGAAAAAAATTTCATTAAATTCATTTAACATATGATTTTTATTCAAACAGACATGAATTTTTAACGAATTGCCTGTAAGGGCTGAGGGAATGGGGGCTTGTTTCTCTGGGACCTCCCCTCGAAGATAACATCAAAGTGCTAAAAGTGTACACTTTTTATGTCAGCAAAACTTTTTGGTAGGCATAGTGCAGTTTTACATTTGAGGCTCGCAAAAAATGTTCTAAAAATATTGCCTGGCTGGCACGTATGTGTGCTGGTCGCTTTAACCCAAGCCAGCAGCGAGTGGGTTTCCTCAAATTGGCCGATGGTCTCATATTATTAGAGTTGACCGAGCCCCCCCCCCCCCAATGAGAAAAATGAATCTGAAATAATTATATTAATAATAATAATAATTTAAAATGACACTCCAGCAGTATGTGAGAGGAGCATGCTTTGACTGCAATTTTACATTGTTTTACATTGTAGCCTGGTTTAGGCCCATCACGCACAGCGCAGCCGCGGCCCGGCAATACTGAGTCAGTCACGTGCTGTGAGAGCAAGGCCTGCCAATTCGGCTACGTTACACACTTAAGTGGCGATCTGCTACACGACGGCAAAAGGTCTAGCGCGCTCTTATCGCTTGGTAGGGGCACAACCAGGACCATTGTTTACAGGGAGCCTGGTCGTGCCCCTGCCAAGTGATGTGAGCCCACTTGACGCTTTTTCCTCCGTGTAGCAGATGCACCACTTAAGAGTCATCTTCACCCCTGGGCCACTAGCCCATTGTTGCGCAGTCGGCAATGTTAACCATACGGCTTTTAATGCAAAACAAGGTATCGCATTCCCCGGTTTTGGACGCCGTTTTTCAACCGATTTGCTTTAAACTTGGTAAGTGTTTAGTTGAATAGTTATACTATGTCGCTCATACCTCGGAATTTTGAAAATTTAACAAATATTACTCTTTGAGATGTTGCAAAGTAACTCGATTTTCCTTAAGAATATTTCAAAATTTAGTAAAATTTTGAAAATTCCGAGGTATGAGCGACATAGTATAACTATTCAACTAAACACTTACCAAGTTTAAAGAAAATCGATTGAAAAACGGCGTCCGAAACAGAAGAATGCGATACCATGTTTTGCATTAAAAGCCGTATGGTTAACATTTCTGACTGTGCAACAATGGGCTAGTGGCCCAGGGGTGAAGATGACTCTTAAGTGTGTAACAGGCCCAAGGCATGAGCTTGAGGCAACTGCTACTAGCGGTAGTGACTCTTGGCGTGGTTGGTGCGGTTGGTTCAAAGGCTACGGCACGGCGCTTTCTTTAGCTATTTGGCAGCAACTGCGTGACTGACTACTGTTTGTAAGACAGGCTGCTGGCCGCCCTTGTGTATTATTTTGGTGATTACATTTTGCTTTTGTGCAGAATACATTTAATTTTTTAACTCTCAGTAATACATTTAATTTTTTAACCCAGTTAATGCAAATATTGTTGCATTAAGCTTTTTGCTTTACACTTAAAGTCCAAATATTGTTAATTTTGTCAGTTAAATCAAAAGCTCTTGTAATTTAATTTTTTTTTCAGTACGTGTATTCGGAATATTATTAATTTTTTAAATATGAATAAAAAATAAATTTTTATCAATCACCTTTTTCTCTTACACCTTTTTTAATTGTTTGCAGAATGTAGAATTTTATTTAATATTTTATGCTTTTACTAGGAGAAATGAATTAATATTCTGTTAGATTTTTGTGCTAGAATAGTTTAAAGCGTGATTTTAGTCATCTGATTTTAAATTTTTTAAGGGGGAGTACTCCCGGACCTCCCTGCCGGGAGTTATGGATTGTCCCCAGACCCCCACCCCCCGCTCTTGGCCCCCTGAAAATATTTCTTATATACACCACTCCACTGCATAGAATTGATACTTGACTAGCAGTGTATTTGAAATTTTATTAAAATAAACCCAATCAATTTTCTAATACACCTTTTTAAAATTTAATTATTTTTGCCATAGGGTTCACCATGAAAGGAAAGGCGAAGTAACAATCACTTTTTATTGTTAAAAAAGATCAAAATGCACAAAATTTTTAAAGCCAATATTTATAAATATGTAAAGCCAACAGAAAAATACTTCACATGAAGAAACACTCCTATAAGACTTAAGTTAAATTATATCATGAAATAGATAGTTACAATACATTTATATTAACTAACAGTCTCACAGACACATGGGAGCTTACTTAGAGCACGGCAAAACAGGTTTTCTAATTACAAACACAACTTCACAATCTCAGGTGATGAACTCAGTTAACACTTTCAGTTTCTTGCTTTAAATTAAATTTTTTTACACTTATGAGCAAAAAATCTAAAGTTGTCCTTTTCTAGTTTTAGGCTGAAGTTTTGTTATATGAAACATATAAAATATGTTTGACTGCAGCTGTTTCTTGTCAAGCATTATTAAAAGCTAACTAAAATGGTTTTGACAGTACGTCATTGAAATACATCTGCATATTATAAATTTAGTCATAGAAATAAGAATAACTGTTTTGCAGAAGTTATTAGAGTAAAAATTGATCAGAAAGTTTATATACAATAATTGTTGATAGTGAAAAAACAAAATAATCTAATACTGTACATGCATAGTTTTTATTTTATCTTACATAATCTAAAATTGATTATTTGAGAAATATATATAACTATAAAGTTAAAATAACACGCTCTACTGTTCGTACCTACAGTACTCATTAAGTCTCCCTCATTTATTCACATAATATACTACACTTAACATTCACACAAACACAAATGTAAACAAATCAACAGAATACAAAAAATGTATTCATTGTCATTAACAATATTTACAATATGAAGACATGTTTTATTATCACATAATATTGTTTAAACTCATCCGCAAGTAGAGTGTTTGAGTAGCCACTTACATTTATTTAATTACATTTACAGGATAAATTCGTTGTTATTTTTGATAATTCAGAGTACTTTTGGCAACTACTTTTGAGTACATCTTAGATGGAGATGAATATAGGAAGGGCAAAAACAATATTTTATAATATTTGCCAAATCCACAGGAGAGTATGCAATTGAATAGATTTAGAGGTAATTTTACAAATATGTGAATCCAAAGGGCAAGAGCCACATAAATTCATAGAAAAAGAACATTATGTACTTTGAATATTTTGTCGGTTTACTCCTTTAGTTTTTAAATAAAAAAAAATCAAACTTGATAAGTAATATTTAATATTCAATATGTATACAGAATATACTATGATGCTTGGTTATATTTACAGCCCTTTAGGAACTTTTCAAGAAACTTAAGTACAAAAAGAGTCACAAATATAAGTTTATTTACCTAACTTGTATGGTATTGACATCTAATGAAGCTGATAAGAACTTCTTTAACTCTTAATGCTTGATATCCTAGATGAAACAATTTAGGAAGTTTCAAACGAATTAGGATTATAAATTTATAGTTTTAAAATTCAACTTGAATCCTGATTTTCGAGTCCTCTTATTCTATGTCATGGATGAGTTTAAGTGTTTTCTTTGATGTTTCCCCGGGGGGGTTTATAAGTGGTGACTCTCGATGGCATGGTCCCGGCCGGGATTGGCTATTCTCTCTAGGGTGGTGAAGCCTCCGTTCTCGATGCCTTCCATTGGATGCCCGTTGGTCTTGGCTGGCTCCTTCTTTGACTTGCCCATCATCAACATTGTGATACCGAATAGGATGGAACCTGAAGCATCCACCAATTATGTTACTCAAGTTGAAAGATAGTGATTAAATTAGGTGAGTTCAAGCATAGTGCAACCTGTATCAAGACTATCCTTGATTTTGATGATACATATTTTTCATCACACTGTACGAAAAACAGAGTAAGAAAATCAGTTGGATTTTTCCCACTCTAGTAATTTGTTATGATACTTGATAAGAATATAGCAAATTACTACTAAACCAGGTACTAATCAGGTCCAGACACAGTTCAGTTTTGTGAATTTTACAAGGTAATTGTAATAAAACAAGGTACCGTATTGAAACATTTACTCCCGCCATTTATTCCAACAGAGCGTGCGATACCAGAACTCAGCGACGATCCAATCAGGGAAATCTTTCACTAGTGATTGATTCCTGTTAAATGGCGGAAAATAACATTACAACATTGTTACAATTTTATAATGTAACCAATGGAACATTGTAATACTAACTTTTTGGTTTCAAGTAATAAGTTTTATCATTGTAATAAGTTTTTTTTTTTCAAAATAACTTTTTGGTTACGCAGGCAGTTGATTTTGGCAGTATAATACACAAATTTTATTAAAATGTGGTAACAAACGAGCTGATTTATGATTAATACTTTTAGCACCAACCGTGTTTCTTTTGCTATAATCACTAATGTCAAGAATGTCAACTAATTTTACTGGTGTGGGAAAATCTCCAGCTGATTTTTCAACTCTAGAGTGGGACATCTTAATTTTCCACTCTTGAAGCTGCCGTGCAAAACGGCTGTTTTCTTTACGGTGATTCATACTCAGGTCAAAAGTGATACTCTGTGACTTGATCTGATAGAAATTCTGAACACTCGAATGCAGCCTGTACTGTACACCCAAGTGATTAAATCTACTTATTTCAATTTTTAAGGATATAAAATAGGTTTAAAACTTGTTTAAGCTTATAAAGCGGCACTTTCATTGTAGAAGACTGAAAATGCACTTTAGAGATGAAGGCATCCCAGACACTACTGGAAAATTTGTTTCAAATGGCCAATGAGAAATTTGTTGCCTTAATCTTTCTCGTAAATTTACATACTGCTTTGGGTTTGCTTTTAAAATACCAATTTTGTTTATAATTAATAATTTTAAAAAAAGTAATGTATTAGACACATTAATTATAGAAATAACAGTTATCATTCATAATTTTGTTAATGACAAAAATTATTAATGGTTAAATATGGGTGAAAAGATTATAATGTCCAACTGATGAACACTATTGTTTGAATATTTTAGAGTTAAACAACCTTAAAACCACAGTGGTGCTTCTGTAGTCCTCTAAAACTGGACTTTGTGCTCATTTGAAAGACGGCAACTTGCTGAGCGATCAGTGGTGGACAAACTGATTTAAGAAAACTACTGGGCAACACTTGTGCTTTTGGGGTGCTATTGGACTAAAGGCGGGTTCACACCAAACGTCCATCCATCCACTGGATGGATGGACGGGACGTTCTAAAAGGATCGCGCGCCGGCTTAAGCAATGGGGCCACACACACCGACGTCCATCCATCCGCTGGATGCGACATCCGTCCACTGGATGGATGTTTCGGAATCGCTCACCGAGCGATTTTTGCTTGGCATCCGCGTGGACGTTTTCATCTGCGCATGCGCGTCACTCCACTCGGCAACAGACTACGCCACCTCATACAGGATATAGATAGTAAGTTCAATACTTTGTTAATGTGTAAGATTATTAATATAGTCAAGTTTTTATTTAAAATCTTAAGCAATAAATGTGTAAACAATTCTACAACTTGTTAATGTGTGCCCTAGCTATTATTATTATTTGGCCTATAATCAAGTATTGATTTAAAATCTAATAATAAATTTTAAGATTATACTGAAGTTCCATGGCCTGATAAATAGGCTACCTAATTAATTTTTTTTTTTTATTTCCATTGCCATTAAAGAATTTTATTGAATAATTACTTTTTTGAAACTAAATTACCAAAACGATGACAATGTATAAACTTCATCTTGTAAAACTTAAACAAATGAAAAATTTTTTTAAATACAAATGTTTTTCTTTCATTGAAAATTCACATTACTAAATGAATGCAATAAATTGTGCTATAATTTCTCTTGTGTAAGGACTTTGACCAATATGTAACTAAAGTAGAAAATCTAAACCTATAGGCGTAGAATAAACGTGTAAAATAGTAATAGATAGAGGCCTTATTGTTCAGTGTAGAGGCGAAAATAACCATCCATCCGTATATCGGATGGACGTTTTGGTGTGAAGTCGTTTGTGGTTGGACGTCCATCCAGCGGATGGATGGATGTCCGGTGTGAACCCGCCTTAAATAAAAATGTGAAAATTTCAAATTGGCAAATAAAAGATAAGATCCTTTACCTTTATAGTTACAGAAATATTTGATTTGTCTTTGATTTAAAATTGTTTAATGAGATGACAAAATCCAGTTTGATGAATATGGATAGTCAACTGTGCACATAAGGCAATGAATGGAAAGAAACAGGATGGAGTTGTACTTACTGACGAGGTAGGCTCCAGCGTAAAATATAGCGAGAGCATCCTTGAAGCTGGTTGCCTTCCTGACAGGTTCAAGCAGGATTGGGAGGTTTCCTCCGATGTTGTTCATAACAAACAAGAAGACCCCGACCGTTGTTGATCGCACGGAGAGAGGAACAATCTCCACGAGGATCGCAAACAAGATTCCGAACCACATCTCAGCTGCAAATGGGAGGAACACTCAACTAAAGTACACATTTCAACTGATTCCTAAAGTTATCAAGCTCTAATGTTAACTCAGTTTAATATTTTTGTGAATCTTAATTTACTATTGTTAATGAAATGAGGCATCTCGCTATCCTAAGATTAGCGTCTTGGACTTCAGTTCAAGAGGTCACGGGTTCCATTTCCGGGATATTCATTACACTGTGATGGGTTTGGACCGGAAAGCCATTAAGCATTTACAACTCTCCTAACAATATGCCTCTGGCGTAGACACAAGCAAAAAAATCTGGACAAATCATAAATCAATCTGATTTTTTACCAGTATTTGGCTTGACACTGTTATATTTTGATTTTATAAAATAACATATCATTTAGAAAAATAATTACTATCATAAATAATACCATATGTAACTTTAATGTAAAATATATTTAAATATACAATTGAAGTTATATATAATTTATAAATACAAAATTCTAGTTTATTGACTGAGGTATTTAAGATGAAACTAACAAATTACATTACTGGCATATACAGTACATTATTCTAGGGAGCTCCCTACTGTCATTGGCTAGTGGAATACTTTCATTGCTCTTGTGATACAATGAAAATGAATAGAGTTAATTTTTAATTAGTCTTAAGATTACTTAAACTTATGTCCAGGCCAATTAATTAGCCAATTTAATTTTAATTGCCATGCCAACAAAGAATGATTTAATTTATGGAAGAATATTATAAGAGAAAATGAACAGAGTTAATTTTAAATTAGACCAATGGCTCTGAGTGACTTTTCCTTACACAAAATGTAGCCATCAGTAGGCTAATAAGTTGTCTTGTCTTTTATGTTATATTGGAAATGGACTGGGCCAGTTTCCTGTGCTAAAACTGCTTCCTTTTTTTTATTTTTTTCCCCTCGTCCCGTAGACTGCAGAAGACGGCATAGGACCAGTCATCAAAGTTAAATATTCTCCTCGGATATTAGTGCAAAGGAGGGGAGGGGGAGGAATTAATTTATACGTTCATCCATGGGGACAATCGTCAAAAAAAGATGACCCTACCGTTTGTAGAAAATCGTCCTGGGAATATAGAAACATTCCCGGACCAGGAATTCTTCCAACGAGATGCAAAATTTTTTTGTGTCCTGGATACTAAACCCCTTAGAGTTTGAGGGAGTATATTGAAAAGTCTGCTGCCCCGATGGCTTGGTTTCTGTTCAAAAATTTTGAGATTGTGTTGAACTGAGGGTCTATTGTTTCTAAATCTGGTGTTGCAGTTGTGTGTTACTGAGTAGCTACTTTGGTTTGCAATTATTGTGTTCTTTACTGCTTCAAAAATAAAAAGTGAAGGTACAGATAACAAGTTCAAATGTTTGAATGCATCTGAGCAAAGATCCCTAGGCCTAAGCCCCGACATATACCTAATAGCCCTCTTTTGGGGTTTAAAAATACAATGAAGGTGATTTTTTTACGAGGAACCCATAAGATGATTGAATACCGCAAGTGAGCTTCGAAAAGCCCGAAGTACACTAATTTAGACAAATGCCTGTTTTAAAAAACTGTGATATTTTTAAGTACAAAAAGGCTGGAGGATAAACAGGTTTTTAATTGTTCTACATGATTCCTACTTTTCTCTAAGGTCAATTTAATGATGTTTAGAATTTTAGGTTTCCCAGCCATATTGCATGACATAATTTAGATTCATAGTCATGATACTCATTTTATTTAATGAGATACAGCCATTATCTACTCATCCTCAGAAAAAATTTAGAGGTCAATCAGTTACGGAAATCATCAATGTTTGTGTATTAACATAAATTTAACCACACTCAACCAAAATTAAATTATGCATACCAAAAAGATAAGAAATGGCGAGGGTGATCATCGCGCCCACTGGTCCCATGTATATACTGCCAAAAGCGAAAGGCGTGGAAATCAGCTGGAACCAAAGATAAAATTGTGTTATTAAATCATCTGAAGACATACGTAAAATTTCATTGTATACTTCAAAATGCCATGGAATGAGAACATGATTTATTTATAGATTAAGTTGGAAACTAATCGGTTTTTACAGAGTCTGTAATCCTAAGAAAAGTCTCAACTTCATTCTTATTTTTAATCTTTAAATAAATCAGTTTATCTAATTTTGAGTGTATTTTTGTATATAACTCTATTTTGCTGAGTTTGTTTAAGGTAAAATGCTTAAGTGTGTGGAATATCATTGTGAAAATGTGAACCTTACATACTTATTAAAATCCACTCATTCTAATAGATTATGAAAGATGAGTTCAGGGCATTTAATGAAATAATCAAATTTAATTTAATCTATTTTGATTTAAAAGACGTCCATGAATGAAAAGGTTGAACTGAGTTTTAATAGACATGCCGAAGTAAGCTAACTGAGAAAAATTGGATTCATAATATATATAAAAAAGTTTAATATTATTGCTTGCTGTTAAATAAAAATATTGAAATTGAAATTTCATTAGATACTTGGTCCACTCAAACATGTCACATGAGGAACACTTTCCTTTTATCATGTAGTCATGATGATCTTAAAAAAGTGAGATTTTTCAGCGGCTTGAAATTCTTAACTAATCACTTTGTTACCGTACCTGGCTGATGGCAAGGACAGCGACTCGGGACTTGATTCCCATCCGAGCCACGATCTTGTCAGAAACTATGCCTCCAAAAACGACTCCAATCCCTCCAATGATGAATGTTACGAAGAAGAGCCAACCACCGAGATCCACGTGAGGGAAAATCTCCCGGTAGAACAGGTCACAGTTGTAAGCGAAGCAGAGACCACCTGGGGCGAAACAATCAATGTTACAAACCTCCTCACTCATAGATGAATAATATTACTCTTATACATAGGAAGGTATACTTGGGTAAAAGGCAGAATACCAGGCACACATAAGAAAGGCTTTTCATTTTGTCAAAACATTAAAATGACGACTGTTTCAGTTGATTTGGAAAGCAGATGTGACGGAGGGATCAAATTTTGGGAGTGACAGGTTAAATATAGGAATTCTTTGACAATATTGAATGAACAGTGAGTTACCCATTAGTGTGATCTCTAGTAAAGTACTTTGTGAAAGCAAAGAAAGTTAGCCAGGAATCCATTAGAAAGGTCTTAGAACAAATGATGAAAAAATTTACCTCAATTTCAAATTGATTAAATAAATTTATTTTTGATAGTCATTCACCTTGTACTTAATACAATTAAGGGATAAAATAGCAGTACAGTAAATAGATTCTATATTTACAATTAGTAAAAAAATCGTAAGGTTTTCTGTTTAGTACTTTTTTTTAAGAACTACTTAATTTTTTGTAATTTCAAGCATTATTCATGGAATTTATAGAAAAAATAAAATTAAACATAGACTACAGACGATAGACATATCTTTATTGTACAATATGTTTTAAACATTATATTGATAACAAGTAATAAGTAAAACATGTTCTAAAATCTTTAGTTAGATTACCATTAAAAAGTCTATTAATCAGATTTAAGACAGCTGCAGCATGAGAGGTCTGCCTCCTCTACACTCCTATATGACACCTTCCCCTCCATTTTCATCTGTAAGAACAAGATGTTCTCTCAAAGTTCTTTGAGATGGGGATGATCTGCACACTCCCAGACATCGTTGAGCTCTTTCCGAAATGGTAATAAATTATTCCAATACGGTTTTTACAACATATTTCCTCGGGAAATAAAGAAATATGAGTGGATCCAATTTAGAGAAAAATCTGAGGGAATTTTTATTCTATTCTCATCCGAGCTACGATCTTGAAAACAAAAAGCGATTGTAAAACAACACAACGTTCTTTATAAAATTACTATGGAATTTTATGGTATTTAGGAATTCCTGTTTACCTAATCTTAGAAATCACCACTTCACCTTGACAATGTACCTTGTACAATATAGAATAAGCTCACTCATTAAATTTTAATTTTAAATTAAATATATTTGTAGTCGTAATCTTCAGATGTACCGCTTAATTGTATTTGATTCAAAATAGAAATTGTCTGTCATTTTATTTATGGGTGTTACCAAAGGTCACTAAAAACATAATTCATCCAAAGCATGATCGTGGGGACGGTGGAAGTGACTCACCGGTGTGGCGGATGGACGCAGCAATGCACAACATGATGAACCTCGGCTGCAGCATCACCTTCCAGGCGCTCTCCTTGTTCTTGGCCACCACGTTGGTCTCGGCGCCTTCCTCCGTCTCTTCTCCGATCGCCGTCCGCTGCGGCTCCTTCAGTGTTGTGAACGTCAAGAACGCTATGATCAAGGCGATAACTCCGCTACCGTAGTATGCCACTCGCCAGCCCTGTTCATCACAGCCAGTAACACATAAGAATAATTGTATTGAATTGGAACCTTGGAGCTATCAATGTAAAAATTGGAATAAAAATAAGTAAAGAGTATTTTAGGTTTGGGATTGAGTATGTTAAACATCAGTAATAAAGGCTAGGAAGATGTAACTATTGAGTCAAATTCACAATTTTTTCTCTAGAAAAATTCAAACAGGGATCAAAACAATTTGCTATAATTTTGAACATACATATAAGACAACTTTTGTAAGTGTTTGCCTTACATTCCTTTTTGGATGTTCTCTTTGGGTCGATTTAATGGTTTAATTCTCTTTAGTTATGTACTTTTTTACCTTGTTTTGAGTAGAGAAGAGAGATAATCTTGTACATATTACAATTCATAAAAAAGTAATTTTTCTTTGCTCCACTTTTATTAAGATATAAAATTACAAGAGAGAGAATGTAAGCAATAATAAATCAACATATATATAGAACATCTAATTCAATTCAATTAATTTATTTTAAAGGCAGGCACTGAGGTGTTTACTGCAATATCCAACAAGTTAGTTAAAGGTTGGTGACTTTGAAATATTGAAATTTTGTTTTAAGTGTTTTTTGTATTCTCTCTAGCTTCACCATAGGGTAAACTTCTCTTTATTTCCCTACTCTTAAAGCCAACACATTCTTTTTAAACAAAATATCCAGGGCTTTTAAATAAAATTTGAGAAAAATATACAGTTATAAACCAGACAACATTTTTATTGCTACAGAAATTGAATCATTACAGTTCTTCATTACAATTCTAATATTAATTTGCTGACAATCCGTCTTTCTCAAGTACAGTAAACTTCCTCTTATCTGGTATGTCTGGGACTTGACACATGCCGGATTACAAAATATTCCGGATTACAGGATGAATGCCAGGAAAATGTGAATTCAAGAGCAAATTACATTAAAATTTGTATTTTATTCTTTAATCAGCTTTACTACCTACAGTATAAAAACATTGTATGATGTAATGCAAAATACCTTACATGAATATGAAACTTGAAGAAGCATGATAGGCTACCATCATGTCACCCGATGTCGAATTAATACAACTTGTCTACCCTCCACACATTCCAATGTGCTTTGTATGGCACAGTGTTGTCCCCTCATGACTTCCAATGCCCAAAAAACTTTAATATTCATTATTATTTTCATATCTATCAATAATATTCCAATAATTGTGCCGGATTATCAGGCAAGTTGATCGTATGATGCCTAATGAGAGGAAGTTTACTGTATCCTCATCAATTCATAAGCCAAGCAGCACTTTGTACAAAAGAAAGAAATTTTTTTAGTGACCCCATACAGTTCAAAATTTTACTGTAGCTTCTTTTATAGTTTGATTTCCCATCTTTGAAAGGAGTAAGACAATTATAAATCATATCTACTTTTAAAAAGTTAAATAGAAAGACATGTTTCCGAGTGGACTCACCAGAAGCCACGCATTGAGTTCCGTGATGTAGCGACCGACGGGGAACGACAGTCCGATGCCTCCATAGATACCCCAGTTGAATATGGACATGACCAGGCCTCTCAGTTCCTACACATCACAGATTAAGGCATTAAATCTATCATGCCGCTGCATAAGATGTCCATTTCTGGTGATAGTTATCTAACTTCTTTTTCTCATTCGGTTGAGATTAAAATTAAATAATATAGTCTATAAATAAAAGTGTGTAGAAAGTCTTAAATATAAAGTATTTCTCATTAAATAGGTTAACTTTGTTTTTATTTTACAATAAAAACAAACTCTCCTTACAGGGTGAGGATTGTTGGCATTTAAGACACATCCATATAAGAGTTAAAAACACTTACAAATTACACGATTTGGGTATTTTTTTCCAAAATACTTACTTCGGAGAACATGTCAGACAGAACTCCTGTGGACATAGGGTTGAGTCCTGCTTCTCTGGAACACAAAGTTTGTTTATTGTATGGAATGGGTTTTTATAGTTTATGTAAAAGTACCTGGTGGCCGAGCATTTGTATCCACATTTTTGCAGTATAAATCTCAGTCACATAAGTATATCCTGGAATACCAAGTCTAAAATAACTTGATTCTTTTCAAGATGAGCTCGTTTGCTCCACTCACTCACCTTTCAGGGAGTTTTTATAAACGTCTAACGGTATGCTGCACTCTAATATTAATTTGCTGAACAAAATGTTAAGACACATTAATTTTACTTCTTCAGTAATCAGCCGATTTTACTCTTGTTATCTAACCATTCTTGTGTTTTTATAATAAATTGCGTATATTGGTTGTAGTTTTTAAATTTTTTATTCTAACAGCCATAACAATCAGTGTAAAGTATGATTAAAACTAATGAATTATTTTTATTATAGTGTCATTTAATAAATCAGAAACTGGCTACAACGAAAAACCAAATGTTTGTACTGGAGAACATGGTTGGTACTTTGACAGTTGAATCTGCTGTTTTCATAATTTCTTTTGTTTTGATTTTCAACTCCATAAGACCAATGTTAACATTTTAAGAATTTCAATTAAGAATTACAACAAAATGAGATTTTTCTAGGCATGATACGGTATAATTATTTATACGCTATATTTCTTTTATCCTAAAAATAAGTTTTTTTGATAAGTTTGAAGAAAATCTTTAGAGCCGTTTTCAAGATCTGTGTGCATACATACATACATACATACAAATATACCTTACTCGTATGAGAGTAAATGTATAAATTTATTTAGTATACACAATTTATTACATCTCATACTAAATTAGCCACACAATGAACTCTTAAGTATGCTTGTTCTCTAAATGTCCAAGGAATCTCTTAAGATATTAATCAGAGGCTACAGCATTGGATTTTAAATTTAAAGTACTGTGTGTCCACATCGTCTTGGCCTGATAAATAAACCAAATAGTATAAAAACAAATTATGAGAGGATAATGTTTCATTTTATGTTTTAACAAGTCACTTCTTAATTTTTTTATAGCTATGTACAAACTCAATACACCTCTATGTGTGTGTCTTGGTATACTTTGAAATTTTCTAGGCAACTTTTTAGTTCATTCCAGGTTTGGTTAACACTTCCTAAGAGGCACAAAAATGTGCATTTCCTAAGAGGCCTCTTTCACAAAAATGTGCACATGACCTCTTGATGCTTTATAAGGTGCAGGTCTTAAAAATGTTCACATGAAAATTCTGTCTTTGGACGGTAATGAAGGAGTGAGTAATCGTGGATCCATATAGAACACACTGTCACTTCTCTTGCTGACTATAACGATTCCATTCCTGATTTTTTTCTGTACTTCATTGTAAATAAACTGCATTGTTGTCAATCAGCTGAGTGTAGGTGTTATGAGATTAATGAAAAAAACTCATATTAAATTCGCTTGAAAATAAGGGGTGCAATATTAGTGTGGCTCTTATGGTTTCCGTACATCAAAGCTATTAAATCAAGGCAAGACTTTATGGAAACCTGGTGTTTAACCTCCAAAAGTCAAGTATTCTTGCTTAATCATAAAAATCAACAACTCTCAGGTACTTTTAGTATTTTCATCTAGCAAAGTAATGATATTTTTGAGAGCGAAGTGCAGCATCTTTGGCCCCAATAAATGTGGCAAGCTTTTTTCGGTAAAATTGGATGCTTGGGAGTGGTGGATGCTTTTCATCCCAAAAGGACAGTCACGTATTGTATTCTTGCTTGTCACTATTTCAAAACTGCCTAAATAACAACCACATTAGCAAGAGAAACTTGCTTGTGCCCATTTTTGGCTAAATAATCCTTATTGACATTAATGGAATCATGACACAGTTTTTTAGTTGGAAGCAGCCAGTTCATTTCTATAGAAGGCTGACTGAGAATTTGTTGTTGTAATATTCATTATGTACATCCAAAACTTCATTCATAGTGAGACATTTCTTTAGACAAGTTTTTTTTTTTTAACAAAAGTCTTTGTCAGTGATAAAGTGTTGATGAACATTATATTTCATTACAATTCTAAAAATTTGGAGTGTAGAATAGTGGGAGTTTTAAGCATATATGTAATTTCCATACTGGTTAGCGGATAACCAAAAGGTCTCTTAAATCAAATGATAACCCTCTCAGAACGTTCATCAAAAGTACTAAAATCAATCTAATGTATAAGTAATGTAACCAAACCTCTACTTATGAACAAAATTTTCCGCATTTTAGGTGTTTGACAGAGTTTTATACATTTAAAAAATTTTTTTGTTTGGGTTTACAGTACTGTCAGTAGAAACATGCTTATTTATCATACAGTAACCATCTCCCCAATATTTGAAATATTACAAAAATTATGGTTAAAGCGAGGAAGAGGGAAGTTAACAGTGCTTCTACTGTAATGTATAAAGATAAATACAACTAAATAACTAATCATGAACGGTATAATAAACAAAAAGCAAAATGTGAACATCTGCTTACCCGGCAGCAAATATCATCCTGAGCAGGATGAGGTGCCAGAACTGTTTGGTGGCACCCATCAGGACAATAGAGATTCCGCACAGCAGCACACACGTCCCCACCATGGGTATCCTGCGGGCACACACAGTTGGCTACAATGGAACAAATTCTAAACGGTAGGTTTAGTCTAAAATGGGTTCAGATGTACCAAATTTAATATATGTGTCAGTAGAATACAATGCAAAAACCTCCACTTTAAAGTGATTACACAGAAAATCTTCAATCAGCTTTCAATAGAGTAACCATATCACACGAGACAGAGGGTCATCAGAAACTGGGTAGCCATTCAAACTGGGTAACCCCTAATGAAGACTATAATATTTACACTATACAGTGATACTTTGCATACAAATTACACTATTTAATACTCCATGAAAATTTCTTCTCAGGAGGCCTGACCTTAGGCTCTACCAATTTTCAAACTTATTTTAATAGGATTTCATCCCTACACCCCTTTCTTTAATTTCAACAAAAGTGGAGGGATTTGTTTACAAGTTTTTTTATGTGTTCACGGACTAAAGTCAACATTTATATGCATTTGAACAGACAGTGTGTTTAACTCATTTTAAAACTTCAAAATAAAAAATGTGCCTTAGTCTAGAATTTAGGTCCTACCATCCCTAATACAGCAACAGTAACTATAGCCTATGAGGAAAGTTTGAATCAGTGGTTATTTTTATCACCAGTGCTCATACAGGGTGGAAAAAGTCTGGAAACGGTTTAATATTTTTAAAAGTATTTAAGTAGCAAAACTAAAACTTTGCAAATTGATTTAGAGTGACTAAGACCACTTCCTAAAGTACCTACTTATTGTCCTTGGACCTTCAAGAGGGGGCTAGTACACAAAGAGTCAGAAGAAAATCTTAAATGCAGGCTTAGGTCAATATGTACATCACATTAAAGGTCTCTAAGATCTCTAAGTTTCATTGGTTGGATAATTTAATTGATCAACTTTTGTCCCTTGTAAAATTTTAATTGATATTAGCAGTTTTGAGATATTTGTGAGTGTAAAAATTAAAATGGCGGCCATTTCAAAAATGAAAATGTACATTAGTTTCATGAAAGTTCAAACAAAATATTAATACAACCATCCATTACGGAAATAAAAATTATTAAATTTAAAGGCTGAATGAGTAACTGGCGGCATTTGGGCGTTATTTCTATGAAAATCACTTTTGTTTTTGGCCTAGGAACAATGCTCAAAAATATTGTCAAAGAGTTCCTAAGCTCCCTGTAATGAAGTGCAGGAATCAAATATGTTGTGTGCTATATACGACATGCAAATAACCACTTTGTTGGGTAACTGTAGGGAAAAGAGTTTAATCATGGACCCCAAAAATGTATTAAACTGAAACATTTATTATTTAGAAGCAATCCAAACAGGTGCACGTAACATCAGTGTGTTTACAATGAAAGTAAATTGTTGTGGTTAATGCGTTATTTGAACAATTGCAGGAATGAAATGTGTCTCTGCTATGTCATGTTAAGACTCCTTTTTAATTAAAATGGGAAATAAACTACGGTACAATACGCTTCAAGGCCTGGGAAATGACTGTTGGGAGACGCATAACGGCGCGGCGCCAGCGTAACGAGTCAACAGAGGATGTGATATAACGTTAGCGGCCTCATTATACCTGACTCAATAACACATTAGGCGACTACCTCGGGTCAAGTTCATTGAAACTTCTGCTTCTTGTTCACATTCCTCCTGGTTACCAGCAATCTATCATAACTGCAATAGGTTTATTTTTTAGTTGACCCTGTTTAGTGGAACATTTTGGAAAGAGTGGTTGGTGGTGGTGGAAGGGATTATTATAGTATTTTCCAAATTTTGAGTGATCTGAAGTTGTTGTTATTGATTTCAATCCATTAATGTTTTTTCACTAAACAAACCCAATCCTATACAAATTATTGCTGATGAAATACGTTGTTCGTTGAAATGAAAATTTCGAACAATAATCTGTTACTATGATAAAACTTCCAATTTTTTCACGGTGTTTATCAAAATTATTGATCCGGGTAAAAACTACCAACACTATTAGGGTGCCCGAATATCGTTGGTCCCTTTTTGTGGATTACGTCTAGATGTGAAGATTTTCGATTGCATCTAATTATTCTTTATACAATATCTTTAAAAAATATTTGAGGTAATGACTACTGATTTAGGGTGAGACTGTCGGAAAAGGAACTACATCTGGTCTCAAATTGTGGCCTTTATTATCTATTTCTTGTAAAACAGCATAGATTTTATGGTTAGAGCAAAGTTTTAGTAAAAAAATAAATCGTCATTTGACACCAGGCATGCAATTGTTAAAATTATTCAGTGCTTTGGGTAGTGGTCGAAATTCTAAGGATCACTTTGCATTTGTGCGAACTTATTTAGCTTACATGAGTGTTATGACAGCAAACTATATAGTCGAAATTACTTGCTTGGGAGCTGCCTGTTTTGCACTATTTTTATGCTGGTTATTCTATTTCAGACGGGGGTGACTGCGTTACTGACCTGCGGTACTTGTCGGCCGCAATGCCTAGGAACACCCCCACGATGGTGTAGACGGCGATGAAGCTCGGTCCCGCCAGGATCTGGTAGTCGATGCCCAGGCCGTTCCTGTTCCACTCGCAGAACCTCTCGCCATCGTCCAGCGACAGTGCGGCGCAGCTGCAACAGATAAGACCGTCAGACATACAGGAACCCCCACAAAGGTGTAGACGGCGATGAAGCTTGGTCCCGCCATGATCTGGTAGACTGTCAGACACACAGGAACACCGGCAGTGAAGCGGAAAAGAATATGAATCTTATTTTAAATGCTAGTAATAACTTAATTCTACAGTGACAAAGTAGGTACAGAAGAAATATAAAACCATGAAAAATGTAATCTTTCTATTTAGTGGTAGCCTTCTAAGATTTTCTCAGGCATATGTAAGCCTTTAATGTAAAGCAGGTAACGTTTTTATCACCACTGGGCTATTGCTCTTTTTTCATCCGCAGGGTGAATTGAAACTTAACATTACAAAGGTTTACGCGGTACAAAATTTGTACTATGTAAGAAAATGGATTTTTAACGTTGAAATTTTAAATTTATAGGGTCAGTTCTCCTAAAGGTAGCCCAAAGGTTGTCGTGTTGTAGACGTAGAACGAAAAAATATAAACAAATTAAAAACAGAAATAATAAACTTTACGATAGATAATGCTATCAACTTTTTGTTTCGTGTAAAAACAATACTAAATGCAGCGCGCGGAAGTAGCTCTGGGGTAGCTCTGGTGCCACTGTGTTACTCATAGTGTCTAAGATTTTATTTAAAATCGCTAACTAGTTTCCCATTTAGGTTGTGGTGAATATGAACATACAAATCATTGAATTGAATTTTTGTCACATCCCACTACATTTGAGTTTTATTAGATCCTAATCTATCAAATAGATCACCAATGGCGCGTGGTTCCAGGTTTGGTCGAATTACGTTGGAATCCGGTTTTGACCGCTTGCTATTTCTGGCAATTGTTGCTCACTGAGGTCGGGTTGTTGCTCCATACGAGAGACCTTCAAAGCTCGAGTCCATACTAGTGCGTACAGCGGAGTAAAATGTATTGCTTATATACATACGGTACGTTTACCGTAAGCTTGGGAGCATGCCATTAGGATGTAATTTATTAATGAGACATCTAAGTCTAACTGTTTAAACTTTAATTTTGAAGCATGGCTGAAAAATTTGTAACTATGCTCACTAAACATTTAACATTTTCACAAGAAATTTGCAACTGATGTATTGTTTTATATTTACAGTACTGAACTAGTTTTAAACCTTATTTGTCAGTTGCAAAATCGAAATTACAACAAAATGCCACCTGGGAGTGAAAACACATATTCTGCAGTTACAAAAGATGACCTATATTAAATCTATATTGCTACGTAACATGGCTTTAGGGATTTAGAAACAAAGCCAGCCAGATTGCGGGGGCAGTGCTGTTCTGCCGGTCATGCCGCTGCCGCTACCGTTGTCGGCCTGTCGTGTTCGTAGTCTACAACGCCATACAACATATTTCTTAATAATTTTGCCTCGCATTTCTCAATCATTACTTACAAATCCGCAAATAAACTGAAAACCTCTTTAACAGAATCAGGTAATGAGTTAGTGAAGTGTGCTGAAGAAGAATCTCAATTGTTTGAAAAAGAACTTTAAGAAAACTCCTAAACTGAGTATTTCATTCAATAATCTAAAGCCAATTGTTATTGTCTTTTATGGATTTGTTAATTTAACACAAAATATATACAGTGGAAAATGAACATAATAATATGGTGTACTTACACAACAATTTCACATACGACAAAATGTTTTTTCTGTATTAAAAATTAGCTTTTTACGAATTTGAAAATAAATAATTCAGTAAAACAATAGTATACTTCGTTACAAGGGCTGAAATGGTGTTTTGCCTCTGGATATACTCTGGGGTTTTGAGTCGAGATATTGAAACGATAAAGAGAAGGAAAGACGTTTTGGGCGAGTTACGAACGATATTTTTCATCACACTACACTATTAAATAATTTTTAAAGAAATGAAAACATATTTTACTCGCCCATAACATACAAAACACAACCTTAACCAAACTAGCGGGATTAGATTCCAGGGAAGTTATAGGGCCGAAAGTTTTTGGCCCTGGACCTCAAAAGCATGGGGCCCACCTCAAAAGAAGTGAAGGTCGAAAACAGATGATATTGATGTAGTGTGATGAAATAACTATTTTTCGAACAGTTTTTTTTATACCAAACATAGGCCTAATGTTGTATGCGTTGTATTTTTACTATCGCATTTATAATCAAACCAGTCACATGAATGTCATTTTTAAATTAAAATTACGTTACCTCTACAAATGTTGTATCCTAAATCACGTTACCCGTATACATCTAAAGGCGGCAGAGGTCATTGGTGGGAATAAGGCATCGTTTGTTGCCGAGTACAAATAAACGAGCGGTGAATTAGCATGTAATAATTAAGCACAAGGGTAATTAATTTATGAATAAAACGTGGAATAGAATCGTGGGCGAGGCAATTGGGAAAGCTGACCTTGACTGTTGCCTCACTGCTCGATATGCGCATGCGCCTTAATTGCATCAGCTCTGCGCCTGCGCAGGCCCTGATCACATACCCCGCGCAATATTTATGTACTGTACCATTGAGTATTTATTGGCAGAAACTTGTATTAGACGTGTTGGCAGATTCTCCACGTCCAGCAGGTGCCTCATGTGCTGTGTACTGGGGTCCAATTTCTCAATCGAGTTGTGAGTTGTGAGTTGGCTTATTTAATAGAAATTTTCATTCAACCTACATGAGAATTAATGTAATTTGTAAGATCTCTTTAGCCCATCCAATCATTGGTAGTTTTCGTCAGTATTTCAAGGGCTGTTTTCAATTGCCATTGTCATATCCGGATTAAAATTCATTTTGTGCAGAAAATCTCACATCACATTTTTACTCACCTAACAACAGGAGTGGTTGGGTGAAATGAACACACGTGAGGTTGAAAATTCTTTGCGTTGGATGTTCAGATTTTGATTGTCAAATTGTCAGACACGACATTCACGACAGAGTCAGACGAGAAGTGTTTTTTAGGCAGAGCGCAATGATAGTATAAATACTAAAAAATAAATATAGTCAAATAATAATAGTTGTAATAAAATATTTTATAATTGTTAACTGGTTCCTTAGCCCCCTTGTAAATTTATACTGGCCCTTTTATTATTTCACATTGACTCTAACATTCTGCCAGGGTGCTTATGAGTTTGTTTGTTTATATTACGAAACTACTCGTAGCTGTTAATTTCTTGTTCGATGGTTGCAAAATTAATGATACTTTCACTTCGTTTTAGTCAATCAAGTTAAGTTTCTACTCAAAACCTGTGGGAGTGACGTCATACTCAAGGCCGGTCATTATATTTCTTAAGCATTTGGCTTCAGTATTCCAGTGTTCACTGGATAGTTAAAAACTTGAAGTAACCTAGCGGATTCATGCAATTTGATCAAGAGACATCGATCAACAAATGTGGGGGCAGAGTAATCCTTAAGAACAATTTTTCTGTGGCGATGTATTTAAATCTAGATCTTACTTAAACTTTGCATTTAAAAGTGTTTTGGCCCAAAAATAAGTTTTGAATCAGACTCAACCCCAGGGAAAAATCAATTTACTCTAAAATTGAGTATAAAAATTGCAGTTTTAACATTAGTCTTATCGGTTGCCATTTTGGTAATGAAACAACAACGAAAAGTAAACAAAAATAAAAGAATTACTTTCAAGAATTCTTTTTGAATCAGCTGTTAATTAACTATGAAGAGGTATAGTTTGTTGTTGTGTAAAATTAATAGTCTGATTACAATGATACTACAACAAAAGTGAATTTCAACTTAACGAGCAAAGCTCGGTCAACCCGGTAATCTTTAATTAAGCTTTGGACCAAACTATTCTAAGTGCTGAAAACCTACACTTTTGACAGGAACGTGGCTGGAGTATGCTGCATTGCGAAACCTCTATCTTTCAATTTACTGCTGGGTATGCGGTATCCGAAGATAAGGAGCCGGGTTTCGCCTGCGCCAGAGGTCTGGACTGCAGAGGCGAGGACGTTGGAGCGGGGCCGCTTATGCATTCACCTGTAGCGACCGTTGTTCTTGGCAATTTCGCGATACTTTGTGCCAACTAACAACTACACCCCAGACCTTCTATCGGCTCTATACCTCAGCGCATAAATGTACTTAGCTTGTTACGTGTCGTTGAAAAATTCACCGGGGCTGAACTATGTAGAAAACTATGTGTATTGTACATAGTTTACGTAGGTATTCTTTTTTATTGTAAATGTGCACTAAACCTGATACAAAGCAGTAGAATCGAAACTGCAGATATAATGAGATATTTGGCATCATTTGTTAATAGTAATAAGATATTTTAAAAATTGTGGGTAATGTTGTAAAAAAGTAACTTAAAAAAATACCGTGAAAACAATTACTCGATGGATAATGTCCGGGGGTAAATATAATCCAAATATATATCCCCGGAGGAAATATAACCCAATGTAATCCGTTGTCAGCAATTGACGAAAGCATAAAAAAACCTATGCCTCATGTCATTTGAGGTAATCCCTGTTATTAATTGTATCCCTGAGTCACGACCTACAGCTTTAGGCGTTTTAACAAAACAAACTTAGGAACATCCTCTGAAATGAGAACCATTCAACGACTAACTGATCAATCTTTTTTCCACGTAGATTGTGTTATTGCTCTACTGTTTTCTCTTTCGAAGGTCAGAAGTAAGTTACTGCTACAGTCAGGAGTTTAAATGGGAGGTGTAAAATAAATGTGGAAAATAAATGTGATGCTGTGAGTATTAAGCATACGTTCCTCGCACATCAGTAAAAGGAGACAAGAATCTTTCTGTTAAAACCTTATACCAATACTGTACTTAAAAAAATATTGTGGTTTAGATAGTGTAGGGAGTTTGAAAAGCTCAGCTCTCTACCTTATTTAACCACTAGTAATTCACGCTCACACTATAGAAGTGGACCCAAATGAGCTATAACCACTGTAGGTGTTTATTCCCATTGTAGTGGATATTTTTGCGGAGAGTACTGGCATAAGCTTCTTTCATCTACGATGTCCAACGGGTAACAAATCTGTGTTGATTTGATCTGATGTTTTTCTGTTGTATGCAATGACTTTAAATATTGACCGAAATAGTTTTTAAATAAAGGAATAGTGGAAACAATTTGTTATTCTTAAACGTCGTGCGGTGCACGATTAACGAAGAAAAGTCTGAGTTACTAATGAAATGTAGCGGTAGCCTCACATATGTAATTAAAGAACCCAGATTTCCTCGAGAGGACTAAACGTCACGGAAAAGTTTCGAGCTGATTGAATACTGTTATGAAACAGATTCCTCTAACCGTTACAGAAAATCTCCGCTGCCAGGAAAACCCAGCTTGAGGCAATAATTAAGGGTCGTGGAACTTCCTTCACGTCGGTTACTTGCTTTAGCATTGTATGATAACAATAAACAGTATTTGGAATTAAACATATTTAACTTTAAACTTGTTTTAATTAGCATAAGTACATGAACTCTCAAGATAACTACATTTTTTAAGATTATTTACTCAACTACTTTGAGCTGTGAAAATTTTATGCAATAAAGTATTAAGATTAAACTTTTATTTTGAGTCACACGTAAACTTCCAACAATATTTTTTATTACTTCACAAATGATTGAAAATATAGTTCCAAAATTTGTTGGGTGCTTATAAATCGAGTGCAAAGAATCATCAAGTGTTCCAGCGTTCCAGGGGAAATTCGTGTGAGGGAGGACCGCTGCACAGCAGTTGGGTGAGCTACAAACCACAAAAATTGTAATTTCATCTTTCAAAACTATATTAATATGCACTGTTGGACAGAAAATTTAGCATAATCCTTAAGTTTCTTTGGGTAAAATTACACATTATTGTAAAAATGTAGCAATGCTGAGCTTTTGTTATTCATATTCAGGTTTTATACAATCCAAAGAGAAATTTTCACCACTAACATGTTCACTACTGATAAGATAAATAAAAGATTAAAATGGTTTTGAAGTGAATTTTAGTTGCTTCCGGTTTTTACTGGATAGCTTTTTATGGTTAGAAGAGGATCGCCAAATAAATGAGGGATCTTCAAATAAGTAAACAAAATGCATTTACATTTAAAATATTGAAAAATTAACAGAAACCACGATTTATTTTAGAATGAGTCATACCACAGGTAACACCGTTATTGAAAATTAGATTTAACTAACAAGTTTTAAACTAGGTATAGAGTGCTACAAAAATAGGGAAGTGTGCCCCCTGTTGGTTGGCGCCATTTTACCCATGATTTCCGTCGCCTCCTAGCTAACTAGTCCTTTATTTACACTTTTCCATCACTTATTTGCCATTTTACCCATACCTACCTGACCTTTATAATGTAACAAATCTCAATAGCCTGCTCACAGACATTCAGATCAAAGTCATAAAAAACAACAACAAATAATCAGTTGTTTTTCAATTATAATCTATGATTTTTTAATCTTGTTGCGGACAATCAGAAAAGCTAAAACTAGCGACCAAGGGACCAAGGAAACAAGGGTTAAATGGTTACCAAGGAAAACTGGGAATAGTTGGAAAACGGCGCCACCCAACAGGGGACAGGAAATTAACACGTGTTCATCACTCAATGTATTTTAACTCATTGGATGTGTCCCATTCAAAGTAGTTTAACCTCGTTGGATTTACCCATGTCGCTATACGTCATCGTTTGTCGACTATAGACGCGGTTAGATCCTGTCGGACGGTGGAGGGTCGAGTGACTGTCGCCACTGTAGCAATAAACACGTGTGTGTGTTGAGAAACGCTGTTTATAACGTTTATAACGTGAAACAAACCCGCGGACGCTGTGCTGCTACCGACAACCGACTATCCAAATACCCAGCGCTCTGTAAAGTTAGGGGACAATCAGAGACAATGCTCACAGATGTATGACCTATGTTAGTTCATAACTTGTTTTTATCATCCGATTTATATAGAAAGTGTTCAAAAGCTTGTTCTTATTTGCTTTTCTTGATGTTGTAAACTTATTCCTGCACTTTGTATATTTGGTGTATTCACAAAACATACATATTATTAATTTATTTTCATAAAATTAATTTAAGTATATTAGTGCGGCCCGAAAATGGACACAAACTCGGCACACGTAAAACTAAAAAAAATATCATAGCCTCAATTATATGGAGTAATATTTTCTGAATAAATTAATGGATTTTTTTAATGGTCGGCTATTCCTGTTTAGAAACATGTACCTGTACATGTTAGAAACATGTAAGTTTCTTAGCACGGTTATCCTAGTGCGAAGAACGAGCGGAGAGAGTCTTATCAAACAATAGAGAGCTTCGTGAAGTTGCCTTATAACACAAAAAGGGGGATGATTGATTAAAATCCATTTGCTCTGATAACACCGTTGGAGCGACATGAGTAGGATATGTTTCTGAAAATGTTTTGGAAGATTTCGGTGAAACTTCTCTCAGCTCTGTCAGGCGAGCGCCCGCCACGGAGAAGCTCGGCTGATTCGCCGAATCTAACCTGACCTTCCCCAAGGCCGACCAGGCGCAGTCGGAGAGGGCGTTGACAGCTCGGAACACCAGAGCCGTCAGCGATGCCTAATCCCAAATAAGGATGAGTTATACAATGTATATAAGACCAAATGAGTAGGAACATCCTTTTGGGAAGTGAGGGCGACGCCCTTGAAACACTGATAGCAAGACTACGATTAAATTTTAAGTAAAGAATTAAGCGTATTGGTTGAATGGAAACAGATGGCTAGAATAATTTTTCAAACCTTTTTATTGATTTGATTTTTTGTAAAAAATATGCTCATTTTGACATTTGAGAGGTAGAAAGAAGCGCCTCACATGGCAATTAGGAGAAGTAATCCTAGCACCACCGCTTTATTTTACCCTGGTTTTAGAGTGTCAAACTATTTTTTTTTTAGTGGGATGTCCCTCCTTTTTTTGTACCGGTACTGTACACATTGGTATACCCAGGGTAACTTTAAAACTGGTTTATACGAGTTGCGAGGTTGACAATAGGTGCAGCAAACGAAACGAAGTACATGTCATAACATGTAGTAAGTCTTTTGGCTCTCCACTATGACAATTTTCCTTGTTCCTCATGATCCATTCATGTTCTAGACAGCAGGTGGGTTGTCATCAAGAGGGCATGGGCACCTTTAGCTGAGGAACATGAATGGTTGACCCTATGAGTCGTTAGTCTGCCATCTGATGTCCAGTTTTTCTCCCTTTCTCTTCAATATCCCATCCATCCGGGGGCTTGAGCAAAATTTACGGTAGAGGCAGACGTTCTTAGTGGTTGGGCCGGGAACTCTTTAGCCACCACTAACAACACCAACAGGTTGTCTTCGACACTTTCAACGTAGGACTCGGTCGCAGCCTTTCCATGACCGAAACTCCCGGTGAACAAAATTTCACTTTGTAGCTAAGAGACTGTTCTTGTATCGATAAGTAACCGTCCGTCGGTCACCATGGAAATCGACCATGCCTCGACATGTGATTCAAGAAGGACGAGGGAGAGAATCAAGCTGCTCCCCGCCCTGCAGAAAGCCTCTCTTTTTCTAACATCCAAGTTTTTGGCTACGGCAAGGCAAATTGCGGGTGCTCACAGACACTTTTCCTCTGCATGGGACTCGTGGAGCGGGGCACCTCTCAAGGCAATACTAATACTGCGACTGCGCGCGACAAGGCAGTCCAGCGTGGGTACCCAACCCCGCCCATCAAGGAGCGCAGCCTAGCCACAGGAGGATGAGCAACAAGTGAAACTCGGCTAGACTAGATCACAGACTAGCTGCTGCGGCTGTCATATACCTTTGTGGTCTGAATTCTACCCCTAAAAAGTACCCTGCTAGCAAAGTGACGTGATTTTGAAGTCAGAGCTATGGGGATAGTTTTCCGTCTACGAACTTTCGGAGGGAATATATTATATTCTACTGTGATCAATGGCTATGCTTATGTACCTTTAATAAGTGACAATTATATGAATATGTCAGCACCACCGCGGCCGTCGCCGAGGGACGAGTCCTCGCCTCAGCTGGCCAAGGTCGCCGCCCCCGTTCCCCGCCACTGAGCACCGACACGTCGTGTATGCACCCGGACAGGATATCCCCCGCGGACGGAAAGCCAATTACCGGAGGTCAGTATGCTCTCGAGAGAAGAGGCATAGAGGGAACCCCAACTATCGCGCAGTTAAATTATATTATTTCTTACATGTCCTGGTAATCTTCAGGGGTTTCTAAAATACTTATTGATGCGCTGGCATTCTTAAACGTTTTGCTGCGTTCGGCCTCTTTGTTGTTTTTCCACCCGAAAACTGCTGTGATGATGTGAAGAAATTAAATGTTATGATAGCTTGGGAAGAATGTCTTGGTTTGTGCGATATACCGATAACCTCACAAGTGAAATTTGACTCGACAAATTCTAATGGGTTCTAAAATCAGAATTTGTTTTCAGAACTTGTGGTGAAAATGGTACACAAGCGGGTACCCTCTTTGATTCTCGAATTTTGTTAGGTGATACACGGCGTGACTGACAAAATCAATCATCATCCTGAAAATCTTCATATTTTGTAAACGGGTTTGTGTGTGATTGTGATAGCAGTATTGTTTACCTGATCTCGTCGGGGGCGGCGCTGCAGAGGTCGTTGAGCGTGAGGTTGAAGTGCGGCTCGGTCTTGTTGAGCTGACACGTGATGTCGCCGTAGCCGACGTCGATGGCCGTCGCCTTGCTGGTGACGCCGATCAGGAAGTGGCCCAGCTCGGCCGTCAGGTAGCCCAGCGTCAGGATGGCCAGCACGTACCACTTGTACAGCGCGCTCAGCTTCGCCAGCACTGGGATCATCTTGGCGGTATCTGCCAACAACGTAGACATGCCATCAGTAAAGGTTGCCTGTAGAGGCGGTTGGTGCGTTTCTTGAGGGGCTTCAGATTCATAAAGATACTATACTTTTGTTGTGTCAATGTGTATTAAGATGCTTTATAGCTTTTCGCATACTCGGTTTTACGGTTCTTTTTCTTTGATACTGTATCCATGACAGAGACATTTTGGTTAAAATTACGTTATAACGTTTTTAGGGACAAAGGTAAAAACCCTTGAAGCACTGATAATTCCCGTGGAATGAACCCGTGACCTTCTAAACCGAAGCCCAAAACGCCAAATCTTTTTAGGCAGATATTCGCATATGGGTCGTGGATATTAGTTGTGAAAGTAGGATTTTAAAATTGTACAACAATATGAAAATTACTCACTATAGGCAGAGTTCTTGCTTCAACCATTAAAAATGATTTGTCGTCAAATGATACTACCTTGACTTTACTTTTAAATATGATTTTATTTTACAAAATCAGCTTACTACACTCATTGATACTACACGTTTGTACTACTGAATTTTACTTATTGACACGAACCTAAAACATATTCATCTTTGTAAAGCTTAGATTTACTTAATTAGAAGTAAGAAGTAAGTAAGTAATTGAACTTGCACAATATGAAAAACTTCGTAAAACGCATTTAAACTTTTTCATTTTTTTTATAATCGACTTTATTTTATAAAAATTGGGCTTGGGAACATTTCCAGTTTTTTTCCTGAAAACGAATGTCACAGCTTTTAGGATCCACGGACTGGTTAAAATTCAGAGCAAATTGCTCTGGATTTCAATCAGACCGTGCTGATAAAGCTTATTTTATAAAGCTTGTTATTGGTAAATTGAAATTGTCGTTTTCTATTCCAATGATATATAACAGCTGATAGTAGTGGAGATATGTTCCCCTTCACTAGCCAACAAGTCATCTCCCTACTATAGACAATAAGAGTTCACTAATCACTAATGACATACAAATACGACTGATTTTCCCAAAAGCAATATTTTTGCAAAAACATGAGTGGCACGAAGTACGTTCTTTTGAATCCATAAACTGCGCGGTTGCGTCTTTGTAATCTTAAATAGTCTTTGAGACTGCACACGGATGTATTCAGCACCGCTGAACAACGGAAATGTTTTAACAACTAATTCTGAACGTTCAGCACGTGAAGATATTTACATAAATCGCAAGTCAGGACAGCTCTGTCATCATCTGTGATTGATAGTAAAACTATGAGATAATCATTAAAAATAATTCCTCATTCCAGTCTCCATAGGCCATAGGCTGTCTTACTGCGGCATCGGTTGTCTGAGCTATACCACCGTTAAAGTCCCCATTGCTTGACGCCCCGTTCCGAGCTACTTGGAGCTATGAAGCAACCCGTCTCATATGCGCAATTAACCATTCAGAGAAACAAGTAATCCGGTAATAATTGGAAGTATATAATTGATTTCGATAATTATATTATTGGAAAGAAAAAATAGACCCTCAATACTTCCGAGCATTGCCAACTTGACAGCGTTTTTAAACTCGCCGACACCTTAGACAGAAAAATACATAACAATTTTATCGCTTTTTACCTCTGCGATAAATTCAACTAATATAGAATAATATGATTTTAAATCAAGGATAAATATGAAAAGGAGTACCGCAATACCAGTGCAAAATAATATATTTTTATCACAGATGTGGAAAAGCTGATTTTGAATTTCGATAAAGACACGGAATAAGACTTTCGAACTGAGTTATGAATGGTGTTTTTTATCACACAGAAGTTAACTACTAATATAATTAAATAAATATAAGTTTTCAAAATGTAATGACTCAAATACCTTGAACATATTTATAAGTTGTATTAAACTAATTGAACAGCTGATTGTGATAGATACTCTTGGCACTTTTAGCTTTACTTTCGCTTGGAAAAAAATAGTTTAAATAATCATAACTAATTACTGTGTAAACATCCGTTGATTTTCCTCCGACGTTGTAAACAGCTGTTTCTCGTTCTCGGACACTGTGATGGGGGGAAAAATAAGTTAGTTTAAAGTAGCGTATTCGGTAGCCATGTGATCTTCTCTACATCAACTCACCATCATCCAAACATTTAAGCGCCATAGTAAAAGTGAAGTAAGCTGTTCTGACCGATTAAGGTTATCCAATGAAGAAATCACCTTATTGAAAAATCCCTCCTATCGCTTTGTCTCCGGAGCAGGATACTCCAAGGAAAAATCCAACACTTCAGAATGCATTATGATAAAATGATGAATTGATGATTAGATTAATTAAATTGCATTAATAATTTTATATACTGACCACTTTTTATATTAATATTAAATCCCATTTTCCGTTAGTGATAAATTTTATCAAATTCTATAAATACAACCTAAGCTAACTGGCTTAACCAGACCAGTGTTTTGGTGGCTAATTAGGTGAACGCATTTTACGATTTGGTAACGGTTTGGTGTTAAAACATTGAATAAGAAATTGTTTGGGCACAATTTACATGTATTCCGTCCATTTATCGAGCTAATTCCGTCCATTTATCGAGCTATAAACCACCAAAACGTATCAGTCAGGCCTAATAACCTATCACGGTTTTAGAAGATGTTAATAGTGGAGGCCCTCTTCTAAAAAGACCCGTTATTTTTGTGTTTACATAGGTTCTGAGACATGCTCAGTTCATCTACGGTATTGATTGATTTTTAATTCGCTTAGTACAACTACTGTAATGTCTTCCCAAATAGTATTTGAGACACGCTTATTTCGCGCACGGTATTTTTTCTGCAGTAATAATACCGCGTTATGTCCGCAGCGATGCCGAGCGGTTCGCCTTGAAAGCCGACACCTGGCGAGTCCGCCACCCCCTCCCACTCCCCCTCCCTTTTCCGCCTCCGCGACCGCCGCCTCTGGTTACGGACCGGCCAAAGGCCAGGGCTCTATCTGTTCATCGCACTCCCGCCCCCAGCCGGCCATACAACCATAGCCACCTCGAAAGGAAATAAATACTTTTTATTTACAGGGTGTTTCTTTTAAGCGCAATCCACTATGTGAAATGAAAATTTGCAAAAAAACACATATTTAGGATACAGTTTACTGTTAACCACATTCATCACAACTATTTACAAGGATTTCAATTATATTTTGTGTTAGTTTTGGTGTGTAATTAGACGATTATTAACTTTTATACAATGTTATATTATTTTTGTAAATTCCCGGAAACTTTACACTTATTACATTTATTCTTTATACTCATCTCTATAGTTCTTCAATATGCTGTGAATTTTCATGCGTCTTATTCTTTACTTATCTAGTGGAAATAATGTAGAGGGCTCAAATCTGTAGACTCAAGTGAGGGTCGAATGGCGTTTCTCTCCGTATTATAGTCTATCGCCGAAAAATTTAATTGCATGAGGAAATACCATCTGAGATCTCCCGAATTGAAGTCCTCTGGATAATTTTACTTTGGGGTTAAGAATAAGGCATATGGAAACCCACAAAATAGTTAAGAACTCAGACGAATATAACAAACGTGATAAGCGGAATATCAAGGACTCTTAAAAAAAGGTGCCTGGGAATTTACTAATTAGAATATTACATTGTATAAATATTAATGGTAATCTGTTGAACACATAATCTGAAAATAAAAACCATCAAAACCCTTTAATTGTTGTAATAATCTGTAGTATAATACAACAATACAATATAATGTATCATAAACGTGTGTTATGTTTGAAAATTTTAATTTCAAACTGTGGGTTGCGTAAAAAACTCCCTGCATTTTAAGAACTTGCTCTACAATTTTTATTTGACTTTTTCAGTATTTAAAATTAATTTCTTTAAAATAGAAAATGTTATAACTTTTCCTTAAGCTGAAAATAAGCCTCTCTTTACCGCAAGTATGCGTATAATCGACTTATGTTGTAGGCGATTTTATAAGGCATCTTAAGACGTATCATTTGTAGCAATATACTCAACGATGTGGATTTCTAAGCACTTCATCAAAACCTCACAATCCCCGATTCGCAGCGCAGTGACACCCCAAGCCAGGGTTGCCAATTCGAACGTTCCTTTTTTCGATGTAGTTTCGACACAAGTCAAAGTACGGCGAAAACGCTAGACATTCCAGTGCTGCAACACTAAGCCTTTTGGCCATTCAATGCTTTGTAACGATAGAAATTTGACCTACCTTTGTATGTATAACGTGATACGTGAATTTCCCATGTTTGCTTTATTTCAGTAGCTAAATTATTCAGACAACAATCTATAGGGGTAAAGAATTAACCAAACTTAACCTTAAAACTCATTAAAATCATTGGTCATACGCCTTTTGAAGTATAACCAATTTTATATCAATGTGAAGAACTAAGAAGAAATGGGAAGTACTAGGTACACTCAACAGGGGAAGAGGAGACTATTTTATTGCAAAGTAGCTTGATATTATGCCCTTTATGACGTATAACGAGGGTTAGTTGTATAAGCAAATTTGGGACGCACATTCCACTAAATGACAAGATCAAATTGTACAATAATTCCAAGTTTAACTTTTTGATTCCTCTGAATCTCAAATATTATAAAGGACGCGAAAAACCGGAGCAAACTTTCTCTCATTAAAACTTTTCCATACTTTTCGTACGTGCTTGCTTCCTTATATGTTTCGTTTGAAAGACTTTTTCGATATGTTAGCCTTATTTTTTGTATCTACGTTTAATCAAAGGGGTTTAATATCAGTAACTGGCACGTAATTGTTTTACAATCGGTAGTAACGAACAATTACTATGTCATCATTATCATTACTAGACATCATGAGTGAATTGAATACGCAAGCTTTTTAAAAAATTGAAGCAAAGAGAAATAAGGAATATACTATATGTTTATTATTATCTGTGATGGGAGTTATTTTGATCAATAGTTTTCAATTTATTAAAAACATTTACTAAATCACGTAAAACACCGTTTTAGGTATTTTTTAAATGACGAGATGTTTCTCTTAATGTATGTGATAAGACGTTTGTGAATAACACGATCCTGACTTAAGAGATCTTGAGAGAAACAGGGGATAGTATAGAAATGTTGTGTAAGTAACGTGTATAGCCTACACTTATTACCTGGAAACATAAACTTTTATATTACAGGTTGAACTCAAATTTTGTAATTTAAGAGAAGTATTTTTCCAAGGTAAACAAGACGATAATTATAATTTCTCGATAAAACCGCTCAGATTCTTTAAATGTTTATCATCTATAGAACCATTACTTACCTAAATCCATTAAAACTTCACCGTCACGTCATTTATAAAAATTACCTAAGATGTTAATTAATTTTACCTCCAGTTTGAATAAGCTAAAACAACTTATTCAATCGAGTGTTCATGAAATACGATGGAATTCTTAAAACTTACGCAATATTTACGCGATACGACGATAAATATGTGTTAATGAATGGTAATTGTTGTGACGTGATTATGATAGAGATCAAAATACGTGACTCGATGTAGCCAGACGAAGGTGCGGGGCCGTGACCGAAGAGCGGCGTGGTCGCGTCAATAGCAGAAGTTCGAGGTCGCAGTCAGGGACTCATCGCTATGGGCCGACCTTAAATTGGCCACTCAATTATTGAAAACAAACCGATCGTTTGCTACACGTATTTAAATTTTATATTGGTAAAAATAAACGGATTCTAAATGAAAGGTGAATGTTTGTGGTGCAGGGGCTCTTGGCTTTTTTTGTTGCGGTGACCCCAGGTAGGAGTAAGTTACACTAAATAAAAACCTTAAGAGTCTGCAGTAACTCCGCCATCTTGATTTTTAGTCCCATGAGAACGATGTTATTTATAGGTGTCTTTGAATCACTTTATCTCGATAGTGGATATCTCTTAATGGATAATGGAATATCTCTTAAGATGGATATTCGCTAAGTTTTACGGAAAACCCCAAGCTATTTGTATAATTTCCCATAGTCTATGGAAATCATTAAAATGTATCAACCTACAATTTGTATAACAGATTGTTATCTTTGTTACAAATTTGGGTCACCTAAATATGGAAGGAATATTTCAGATGTATTGAAGTACCTTCGCCTAAGATAGTGTATTTATGACTAGGGTCTAATGTAACGCATTTTGCATGAGGTTATTTTACGATAGAAACGCAAGCCAAAGTCTAAAATGACCGAGTTTCGAAAATAAACTTTTGTCGTGTTATGAAGTATATTTTTTTGTTTTACTGCTAAATTTATTTTACTATCTGCATTACCTACACACGAACAGCAAAAGACCTCAACATTGACTGATTATTTTTTCCCTATAACAAAAAGGAACTACTTTAGCCTCGTATCGGTTGTATAGGAACTAGCGGTTTCCAGAGCAGTAGGAGGACGAATAACTGATTACATTGTTGAGGTTTTTAATTAGGTAACCTGTTACTTTCGAAAAACATTTTTGCAATGTTTGCAACGAATTTTCAAAAACCAAAAAGTGAATAAATAGATTGAAGGATTTAAAACTAAAATGTGTATTCTAATGTGACGGTTTAGCGATGATATAATGAGGACCCTGAAGATAGAAGACACTGAGCAGCGGGGCGGCG
Organism: Neoaliturus tenellus; assembly: GCA_030545055.2. Lineage (NCBI taxonomy): Eukaryota > Metazoa > Arthropoda > Insecta > Hemiptera > Cicadellidae > Neoaliturus > Neoaliturus tenellus. Next base: position 38,553,829 of record CM061535.1, read on the forward strand.
CCAGACCGTGAACCATGCCCAATCAGGAGTGAAAGATAAGGTCAGGTCAGCAGCTTCCTGATAAGAGCCTCTAGCCACTGCACTGATCAACGACCAAACTAAATAGTCTGACCAAGATAAGGCCAGGTCAGTAAATTCATGATAAGAGCCTCCAGCCACTGCACTGATCAGCGATCAAACTAAATAGTCTGACCAAGATAAGGCCAGGTCAGTAAATTCATGATAAGAGCCTCCAGCCACTGCACTGATCAGCGATCAAACTAAATAGTCTGACCAAGATAAGGCCAGGTCAGTAAATTCATGATAAGAGCCTCCAGCCACTGCACTGATCAGCGATCAAACTAAATAATCTGAAAAAGATAAGGCCAGGTCAGAAAATTTATTAGCCACTGCACTGATCAACGACCAAACTAAATAGTTTGACAAAGATAAGGCCAGGTCAGAAAATTCATGAGAAAAGCCTCTAGCCACTGCACTGATCAACGATAAAACTAAATAGTTTGACAAACACAAATTCAGGTCAGCAGCTTCCTCTTCCTGATAAGAGATTCTAGACACTGACTTGATCACCGTAAGGCCAACGGTAAACAACATTGATACATTTTCATATTGATACAGTAGTCTGAGAATCATAGGAGTTGACAAACAGAGAGCGATTATGGAATAGTTATTCGAGCTTTACTGAGATCCCAATGATAAAGTACACTTAATAATAAGTTTTAAACACTGGACCAACATTCTGAAGACACTCCAACACAAAACAATAAGAAATTAAAAAAAAAAAAATCAGACACGGGGAAAACAAATAGATTCAAAAGAAAAATGGATAATCAAACTTGACTAAGGGGGCCCATCGTTGAAAGTAAAATTCAATGTTGTGCACGTAGAATGCTGGTGTGAAGGAGCGAATTTCTATATTGAATGCTGCTTCCTTTTATTTCAGGTTGGGCCGTTCTGATGAACCTGACCTCCTTTAAATTATTGAATACTAATTTATTGAAATTACATATTTTATCGAGTCCTAAAATTTCATAAACATCAATAGTTTCCTGTATGAAAATTCATACAGAGAAAATTCAAGACTATCTTTAGTCTTTTACAGTCCAAAAAATAAAAATAATTTACATAAAGAGAGTGGTTCGACACACATAAATGGGAGTTTTTGCAAGAGTTAGTTTTTGGGATAGTTTTGCAATTTACTTCAATTGATTCGTCTCAAGAAAGCAAAAATAGAAATCTTTTGCTGAATTTGGTTTTTATGGTGGTCCCGGGTATAAATCTCACCATCAGGTTCATTATAATTACTTTACTCTACTATAAGGAAAATTTGCAATATCTTTTAGACACATTTTAAACTCTGCAGTTCCTTAACGTTTTCCAAATAAATTATAAAAAGTTTTAAATGCTTTAAAAATGTGTTAAAATATATTAAAGCTAAGGTAGAAACTGACTGTAAGTGCTAGAATTTGTTAATATTTGCTGGTTTTGATCTTAAGCGTTCCAATGTAGTTTATACGTCTTAAGATCATTATTAACTAACAAAATTGTCCTCACATTAAATGTAGCTTTACATTAAAACCTGTAAGTTAGTGTGGATACTGAAGCACACTAAACAAGTTAATCTAAAGCAGTATGAATTTAATACTTTATTTTGTATTTTTATTTGTATTATTATTATTTATTTTTGTTGTGTATCTACGCCAGTGGCATTTTTAACGTTTTGACGTGGAACGGTCCAAACCCCAATCTTGTTACTATATAACATCGACCAGTTGTTAGAAAGCATCATTAATTAATAGCCCAATGACAAATAATGGCAACTGGGTCCGGAATCAAACCTTTAAAAAGCTACTAACTTTCTCAGGATCGAACCGGCAACCTTTGGATTCAAAGGTGAGAATTATAACCACTCAGCTACCCAACCAGTTAAATTAACAATTAGAACTTGGTTGGATGAGGTAATAAAATTTTAGATGGTAAAATTCATATAATTATGCAAGATTTCCTTCATCAAACCGACATGATTTCATCAGTAGCTTTTAAACCGTAGACTTGGAAAAACGCAATTCTAAATTAATTACAGTTAAAATTATACCAATAATCTAATATTCTACAAGATTTATTTGTTATGAGTTTAAAATGCTAATTATATTTTCCGCTACATTCAAGAGAACACAAACGAATTTATTGAAAAATTATTTAGTATTGTAATCGAAGCTGTGAAAAATTTATTGAAAATAAAGTGATAACTAAGTTTTACGATTTGAAAATTTTAATGTAGTGGCAAACGATTTGTAAAAAAATTAAAGGATTGTTGATGTAATGTTAAATCGCCCATTCCTCTTATGTTATAGGTGCTCTTCTTGAAGACAAAGCACATGAAATAGAGGTTCATGCGCGAAGAAAACGCGCTTAAACCTCTTTATAAAAGTATTAAATATTTACTTTTCATTTTGCAGTCAGTAAAATAATCTACTGACCATCTAAATTATATTTTTAAAATAACATAAATTGTTCAGCAATATCCTTCAAATGTACCCAAATTTCGTTTTAAAATAAATTAAACAATGTTATACTGCGCAATACGTAAAAATTTAATTTGAATATCATTGTTATAGCTATAGTTGTTTAAAATTATGAACAACCACTTAAACGTCTGCAAGCATTCTTCGCGGCCTTGCATACACATTAAACCATTGTCACGCAACGTCACGTCGTCGGCTTGAGGAGATTTTCAGATCGAAGTTAAGCCCCTCTTAGCTTAATTTCTCACTTAATTCCTTTAAAAAGTAGTGCTAGAATTTTCCAAAATGTTTTACAGTCCACATAAATTATATTTAAACTTGAAAAAAAGCTGTTCATGTCCCTTTCTTAGAGGACTCACGGGAGTAAAATCGTCTCACCGACTAACGAGTCGTGTGGTTTTACTTCAGAGATGTCGCAGAATCTCAGGAGTAGCGGTTTTGACTTGTGACGAAATGTAACCTAGTTGTGTAACCGATTAAGCTGCCAGCGCCAGCTCTAGGAGCCGGTGGTTGTGTCGGTGGCGGGGGCGGGGGCGGCGGCACGGAATTGCAGCAGTCCCCGGCACCTGCGGTTCAAGCTGTCAAACCTACTCCCTAAACCCTGCACCGTTAATGTGCTGTTAGGTAAAATTGTAAATCCAGTGGTAACTAAAGTTTAAACACTTCTATGTACTAGCGTACCTAACTTTGTTGTCGTAAAATAACAAACTATATACCATACCGCTTTAACATAAAATCAAAGGCCGTTGCTATAATAAGCACCAGACATAATGTTGCAAGTAACATCATAAAAGGTACATTAATAAACGAGATTCAAACCTGTCGCGTAATGAGGTCCTATACGTACGGTTTCACATTAAAATACGGGGTTTAGACCAATGACAGCTTTGCATTTGACAGAAGTACAGTGTTATAGAAACTACGCGATCGCACATCAGCTGATTGTTCCATTAATATTGATGTTTTAATTTCATTAAGAGTCATTTTCACCTTTGGGCCAGTAGCCTACTGTTACGCAGTCGGCAATGTTAACCATACGGCTTTTAATGCAAAACATGGAATTTTATTCTCCTGTTTCGGACGCCATTTTTCAACCGATTTTCTTTAAACTTGGTAAGTATTTCGTTGAATAGTTATATTAGGCCCCTCATACCTTGAAATTTTTAAAATTTAACAAAAATTACTCTTTGTGACGTCGCAAAGTAACTCGAATTTCTTTAGCAATATTTGTTAAATTTTCAAAATTCGAGGTATGAGGGGCCTAATATAACTAAATACTAAAAATTACTCTTTGTGACGTCGCAAAGTAACTCGAATTTCTTTAGCAATATTTTTAAAATTTTCAAAATTTCGAGGTATGAGGGGCCTAATATAACTAAATACTAAACACACTAAAGTTCTAAACACCTACCAAGTTTAAAGAAAATCGGTTGAAAAACGGCGTCCGAAACAGGGGAATAAAATACCATGTTTTGCATTAAATTGCCGACTGCGCAATAATGGACTACTGGCACAGGGGTGAAGATGACTCTTATGTGCCTTATCTCAAAAGAGTGTGACCATATGGGAATGAGAACGACGATTAGGTTAAGTGACATCGAGTGTGGCTTCGTTTTTGGTGGTTGACCGCCTAAAACCTGTAAATTTGCGACATGTATATTATAGTAAATTACTAAATTTAAGCTTGTCTCAAACAAAATAGTGTATGCAACGATTTTATTCATCCTTTAAGCTGCAAATCAGATATTTAAAACACTCGCTTTGCTCGTTTTTCACTTACATCTCCCTCGTGCTTAAAAGTCCTTTATAAAACAATCGCTGCATAAACTATTATTTATTTATAATGGTAAATAAAAGTATGTTAAGATTTAGTAAATGCTCGAATTGAAATTTCCCGAAGAAAAATGAATGTTGTTTTTTGTTGTCTTTAATACACCACAAGTAGAGATAAAAATTTTAAAAAATAAGCCATTATGAGCTTGAGTGGATTAAAAACAAAAAAATCAGCGATTCCCTAAAGGCCAAAGAACTTGCACTGTCGCATTGTTGAAAACTCGTGGCTTGCCGTCTAGCGGCATCGTGTTTCTTCATATTCTTCAATCAGTATTGAACATCGCTAGAACCATAACATAACCAAACTTCAGACTGGTCTTATTGTACAGTATAACAACATGGTCGTGTCACATTAGACGTTCACTTGTTTTCACGAAGTCGCATAAGGTTCATTTAGATTATTTCCACTATGACTAATGGTTATCATTAGTTTAAATGACGCAACGGAGTATATTTCAGGACAATATGAATAGTGCAGTTCAGTGCCTTTATTGGCTTTGTTATTCACCAAGGCCGTCTGATTCTTCGGTCTGCCGTTAATTAAAAACAATGGCAGCTGAATCCAGTCACAAACATCAAAACTCACAAAAACAATCAAATGTATTAAAACTAGTTGAAACAAACCTGATCAGAAATTGTAGCTGAGACGAACTTTAAAATTATAGCTGGAAAATATTAGCCTGATACTTTTTATCCAACAATTTCTTATAGCAATGATACGTTGATGTAATTAAGGTTATGATCGTAGTTTTGTATAAACTAAATAATTGAGCTAGAAAACAAGCCACTTTTGATCCACTATTTGTGTGTCTTAAAATTCTATTGGTATGTGTTCCATTTTATTTTTAGAATAAACTAAAATTTAGCGTTGCCTATGTTTAATCCGTTCCTTTCCATACGCACAGAATTAGCATATTCCCAATGATAGAATTTACGCAATTCGCATATCAGCTGATTATTCCACTACGATTCATGATTTAGTTTCTTTATGTGATTAACCTCAAAAGAGTGTGATCACATGTTAGTGAGAACGACGACTAAGTCAAGCGACATCTATGTGGCTATGTTTTGGATGGGATACTGCCTAAAACCTAAGTATCTGACATATTTATTACAGTGATTTACCAAATTTAAGTTGGTTTTAGATAAAGTAGTGTATGCAGTGGTTGTGTTCAGCCTTTAACTTTAAGCCACTCGTTAGATATTTAGAACACTTAATAGTTCACTCGTGTTCTAACTTGCATTTCATTCGTGGCTTAAAGGTTTTCACTATACAAACGTTGCGCTACTATTACTACAATTTTTTACATCATATTATTTCTGAAGATTTTAGTTGTCCATAACCAGCTTTTGAGTCCAATGCACCTCTTTTTATGGCTTTAATACTTTGCTGTACAATAACGTCCAGTCTTGAAAGACGTATTCCTCAGAACTATAGCGAATTGCTAAAACACATATTAAAAGTCCCTCGGCCCTAGCAGCTTATGGGTCAGTGTTGTGACATAATTTGATCCTTGGGATGGGTTCGTGCGTCGGTGATGTCGGTGTCGGTATTGTCGGAGGTCGCAGGACGGGGAGACGGTCGCACGCCACGGCACAGCCAAGGGTCATACCCTGCTGGATGTGGGAGCAGCCTTGACTGACATGGGGGATATCAGCTATCGACTATCACCCGCACACCGACATCCTACACTCTTCCATTGAAAATCCCTACTTACTGAGCCTTTGAAAGTAAATACAGCCGTCGCAGCATACTTAGCCAATTGCCGATGGAATTTTGAAATTTTTCCCATAAACACCGTAGGAATGAGGATGTCGGTTTGCTGCAATGGGGTGGGGTTAGAAAAGGTACCAAGGTTAAAAGGTACCTTAGGTATCTCTTATTGGTGAAGGTAAATTACCAAATTGTATCAAGATTTGGCTCTTTTTTAATTTTACCCACTAACATCATGGGAGTCAGTAGATAGGTTTGCCGCTATGAGGGTGTTGTAAGCAAATATAAGTTAACACTATTTAGTGAAGGTACATACCAAATGTTATCAAGTCAATAGATAAACATCTAGGCCTAAAGGGGTTTGTTGATTTCCCATAAGAGTAGCATGGGAAACACGGCCAAGAATTTTTTTCTGTAACAATTTAAGCTTATTTAATTCAAAATACAAAATTATTTTTAAGAGTCCTTTCAAATGGTTTCAGTTAAAATTATTGAATTATTTACGTTTGAGGTCGAAAAATGCCAAAACCTTATTTAGACACATATAAAACTCCTATTTCATATTAAATAATCATGTTCGTCCCCAAACTTACGAAATAAACCTCATATGACAAATGAGAAAATCATATTACTTGAGTAAAACGGAGCCAAAACCCAAACCATTGTCTGCTGATTCCTTTTACTCGTTTAATTTTAAATAAAGACTGTTAATTTTTTTTTTATCCGCTTGATTTAATTTGTCCTATATTCCTTTCTTGTTGTTTTTTTAAGAGAAAAGTAAAAGCCGGTATTTTTACTTGAATACCGTACATCATTCGTTCGTTCATTTTGGAATTACTGTTTTGATATAAAATAAAAATTAATTGTTGCATACAAATCGCGATGAAAAAATGAACACTAAACAAAGGGGTAAGTGTTGCAATGACGACAACTGTAAACGAGCTGTAAATCAAACACTGTCTAGGAGCGTAGGAGCAAATAATGAGTGGCGAAACGAAACTACAACCTCAAGTTCCAGCATTTGATTGGTTATTCAAACATAAACACGCAACTGTATAATAGAAGTGGAGGAACATTTTTGCCGAGTAACCCTTTGTATGTTTGAAATTAATTAATATTGTAAAACACTCTGATAAAGCAAACCTACATCTTCAGCTTCATGGTGTTCTTACGGGAAATAAATATTAAATAACAATTTTTTCAGGCATGTGTGAATTACTTAGATTCATGTATATTTTCTAACTACTCGAGTCTCCTGCGATGGGGTCTATTCAAAATATCATTACGGTTTAGTAAAATTTTTCATAATACTATACAAAAAAAATTAACCATTTCCTCATAAACAAAAACTTTAAAGCTTCATTACAATGGGAACCCGTTTTGCGCAGGCACGCATGACATCGCGATTTCGCAAAGAAAGGAAACATCGCCAACGAAAACGAAAACGGTTACACCGGCTGGCGCGGCCGAGAGACCGGTTCCGAGCAACAGAAGCCCCGCTCCCGCCCCGCTCCCGCCCCGCCCCGGCCACAACACAACACAAGTCGGGTACAGGCTCCAGCCCCGGCCGACACCCAGGGATGGTCAACGTGTAGGTACAGTACCGAACAAGCAGCGACATTCATATGGAGAAGTGAGAATGTCGCCCTTGAAACACAGATAGCACCACCAAGATGTTATGAATTATGACGATTGGTTGAATGGAGACACATGACAAGAATAATTTTGCAGAAGTTTGTTATTGTTTTGATTTTTTATAAACACACATTCTCATTTAGACATAAAAGAGGTAGAAAGAGCGCTCCCGTGACAATAACGAGAAGTAATACTAGCATCAGCGCTTTACTTTCCTCTGGTTTTCGTAGAGCAAAACTTTTTTTACATGGGATGTCCTTACTTATTCGGTTCTATATAAATTGGCTTGGTTGGGTCTGTTGTGTGTATACAATCGTCATATTTGTTTAAATGTAAATATTAAACTAAGACTTGTTCATAAAAACATATAATTAAAGGTAGACCTACGATAGCCCGTTGGAATAACTAAATTGGGAATTCTCACTTGGGACAAACGATCCTCAGTCAAAATTGGATATTTCACCCAGCTAAAACATAAGATAATAATTGTTTACATGCTGTTTGTGTGAATGGTGTGGATAGAAAGGCTTATCCAAGAATAAAAAATAATTCCTTAAAATAAAGTAAAATAATTGTTATTACTTAAATTCAACATCAATAAAACTGAATTTTTTGACATAAATGTTAAGAAATAGATAGTAAAAAATCATTCTATTAAGGCCTCCTAGTTGACAAAGTGAATACCGGTAATCTTCTTTGGGAAGAAAAAATCCACTCCTCTGTAGAAATAGTTTACAAAAAATGGGTTCATCGAATAGTGTGTAATTTTTTAAACAGTATTATGAGGTGAATTGACTTTTCTAGCAATTACAGCTGTAGGGCCTGGGCCTGAATAACTTTTGTTATTTACCTACATTGTGTTGTGTTGGTCTATCCAGTACTGTCGAGAGATGACTTGTTGGCCAGTGAGGGGGTTGCGGGGTGAGGGGGAAGCTGAAGTATGCCATTGGCCTAAACAATTTGCTTTTTGTTTTTGTTTTTTTTTTTATTCCACCATATGTTAAGCTATCAACAAAACCAAAAACATACAACATCCCTACGTTGTATTCTTTTATTTTGCAGTCAGCTGTCTTTCATTAAATTGAATTAAATTAGCTGGTTTGTCAACATAGATAATTGTTTACTTTTTTAAGCAAAATGTTTTCATTGAGATTGGTACAATCTAAGTTTGTTTTTATTCCTTAGTTAACCAAATGACCGGTAGGTTTCGGATGTAAATTTCCCCTCGTCCCCCAACCCCCTCAGTGGCCAATAAGTCATCTCCCGACAATATTTGGGAACTATCGAATATCCACGCGATTTTGGGCCTCCTCGACACGATCGAATATCCCCGCGCATTAGTGAGGATTATAAGGGTCGACTCCAGGACGGGAGGAACGATCGAATATCCACGCGGCCGAGGACAGGTAGAGACCGCTAGACCTCCCGGGGGCGGGAAAAATGGGAATTTTATTTCCCCGCCCCGTTTAACGTACCTCGGCCTTTCGCGTGTACCAGAGCGAATCCTTGCTTGTAACATAGCATTTAAACATGATATGTTTTATTATTATTATTTAATTAATCTATAAAAACGTATACATTCTTATAGTAGTTACTGTAAATACCAAATTAAATCACTCTTTTAAAAGCATGATATATATAATTACAGTTAATAATGGAACAATAAATTAACACTAATGGACCTCTCCCAAATAAACATCTCCCATTCTAAAGGTTTGAAATTAAAATACGCTCTTAATTTCGTAAAATATTTTATTAAATTTAACAAAATTTTATGTGAACAATGTAATATTAAACGTTGAAGAACGAAAATTACAAAATTATATAAAGTAACAAACAATGAAATTAATTAAAGCGAATGAAATTAAATTTAAATTACAACTATACTATATAGATGGGAAGTTTTCAGATATCAATCATAATCATGTATAGCGCCTTAATTTTGATTCCTATTCTCATTGATATTTTTGCGAAAATTAATCCCATCGAATGGTACAAAAACGTGGGAATCATTTGAAAATCTAAAAGGAGTTCCAATTACAACAGGAAGTAACATATTTCATAATGATACAAATTGGTCTTTGAAGACCAATGTAATTCGCGCTCTTGCGTCGAGCTCGCGGGTATCCAGGAATCAGCGCTCGCATCGAATCCACATAAATCAAATATTATCTCTAGCGGAATCGGCTAATGTTAGAAAAGATTACTTGAGATAAAAAAATTTAGAATGTCGTCTACAACTTCTCCGTGGACACTTTTTACCTAACCCAAAAATGATAAACTTTCTCACAATTTCATGATGAAAATTTTAATATAAATTTAACCTTTTTATTTTCATTCCGAATGGCTTAATGTCATGTTACGTGAAGCGCTGTTTGGATGTTCTTCGCTCGGGTCCCGCGACATCGGATCCTTTTGCCACCCGTCGGTATCCTGACTTCCACGGTTTTTAGTTCAGTATTGCATGACAGGGCTCGGTACAGTTATACTTAGTCCGAGTCTGGTACACGCGAAAGGCCGAGGTACGTTAAACGGGGCGGGGAAATAAAATTCCCATTTTCCCCGCCCCTGGGAGGTCTAGCGGTCTCTACCTGTCCTCGGCCGTGTGGATATTCGATCGTTCCTCCCGTCCTGGAGTCGACCCTTATAATCCTCACTAATGCGCGGGGATATTCGATCGTGTCGAGGAGGCCCAAAATCGCGTGGATATTCGATAGCAGCCCAATATTTTGATTTAGTTATCCAACCAAGCTAGAATGTTCTACACTGTAGCGTGTTAAATTTAACTGTCACTTTAGTTATAAACATTGTAGACATACCGTAATCTACTTCTAACTGGATTAACCCCAAGATAATAATGAAAATAACATCGTGCTTGTATCCCATAATGGTTCCCCAATCATGCTTTTACAAAGTGATTTAAATTTATTTAAAGTTATAACGAATTGTGCATGAATATATATAATATTGTTAAGTCGCGTGGTGTAGAGTTGCAAAAATAAAAGACCACAAAGAAAACTTCCAAAACATTGATGGTTACACAGACTATTTCAACTTATAAAATTGTGTGTGATTATATTTCAATTGAAATATAGTATTTAATAAGCTACATCATATTATTACCAAGACTATGAATCCTGAAAATCCTCAAAATTCTGTATGACACTGACCACAACTTTAACAAACTAGCTATTTCCTAGTTAATTGGGAATGAAGTGATGATTCCAAACAATTCATTTTTGGGACTGTGCTTATTAATACAATTCACACACCTCTTTCTATTTACTTATAAGTGAAGCTATTCTCCCCATAAAAGACCAATTCTATACAATCGATAAACATTAGCAAATTAATTCAAAATTTTCTTACTCTCAGGGAAGGCTTTATCTAAATTAATTTTTATCATCATAAATACTTGTGAATTGACGCAATACATAAAATTCCAAAGAAATCGTTAAAGAAATAAAATTGATGATTTATTAGAAATAGAAAAATCCTTGAACACAGAAATAGGCCTAAAATTTATTTTGTCGGTACAAAAGTTTTAATTTGAATTGAGTTGTGCTTACGGCAATCAGGTATTTTTAGAGTGGCCGATGGTCGGTGTATAGGCCTACCTGTGGTGGGATCCCCTGCTAGTGGTAGTGCGCCGGTGCGGAGGTCTGAGGTGCGCGGGAGACTGAGGCTGCAACGTTCGCGGCAACAATGCTGGGCCTGACCTTCGACTGGGGACCATCCACCGACCATCCACCGACCCGCCAACCACGCCAACCACGCCACACGACCAGCCACTGACCTACCGCCGGCCCGCGGCACGGCACGCGGACCACATTCAAATGGTACACATTCACGACATCAACTTCCAATAGAATATGTACGTTTTACAATATATTTACATAAACAAAAGGCAAAAAACTGATTAAAAAAATAATAATAAAGATAGGCAACCCTAAATTTATATATATAAAATGCATTTCAATAACGGATTAAAATACAGAGATAAATTAATACACATACTCAATTTTGCATTAGGCTCTTATTCATTTGGTTAACCCTTGAAAGTGGTATAAGAAAATAAAGAGCAAACTACTAAACATACTGTACAAAGGGATAGACTATTTTAACGGGATACTTTTTAGCATTTATTAAAAATGTATTTCAGAGTTAATTACTGTACGTTAGAATAACAAACATAACCTTTGTGACGAACTGTTTGTTTACTATGCATTATGACATTTGTCTACTTTTGTTGCCGTCAGCTGATCGCTGAGGGATCAATTGTTTATTACGGTTCAGAATCAACAACAAACTTGAATCTACAAATAAAAAAAAATCTACTCTGAAAGTTATATTCGGACATTTATTACGTCTGACATTTATCAATACACTGAGGCACTAATCATGTATATGAGGATTTCACTCCTCTTCGATCAATTCATCAAATAATAAACTTGACATAACACCTTGAATTACAAATTATATAAACCAAAGCCGTAGCCAGAAAAAAATTTTGGGGGGGGGTTTGAGTTTCGCGTAGCTATCAAATTTCATTTTAACACAATTGATAATAGGCTATAATATAATGTTAAAGCATGATTTTTGACGTTTTAAATATTTAAATAGGAGCCTACTTATATCATTACAATAATAATTATTATTATCATTAAAGAAAATACAGTATTAATCATCATATGAACTACATTATTATTTTTAGGGAAGCTTGCTAACTTTAAAAAAAACATACGATTAAAAGTCGCTAAATGTCAATGCTAACAATATATAACAATAACATACCTAAAACTGATTATTTTACAACACAATAAATACCACAGTAGCCTAACTATATTACTCGATATCAGCATATTATTTCCACTCTTCCTCAGTCTGTAATAAATACCTGGGGACCGAGCATTTGCTCGGGAAACCTAAATAATTCTTCATAGTAATATCAGTAACAGACAGTGCCCTAATATGCCAAGTGCAAACATGCTTGTTTCTATTCAAGACGAGCTCGTTCGCTCCTCTCCTTGCCTTTTAGACTGTTTTTAAGAAGGCCTACGTGTGCTGCACTTTATTGTTTAACCAATTAATTATATTTCTATGGTTACCATCTGATTTAATTAATGTTTAATTCTTTTGTTTTAAAATCAATTAAAATCCCACAAATTGCAAAGTTGTTTTATCCTTTCACCTAAATTTCATTTATTCATAATCACCAATATAAAGTGCGATTTAAAAAAAATGTAAATTGTATTTACTATAGTAGCATTCAGTACTATAATTTAGGCTACCAGTAACTCGCTACCATTCAAAGCATTATTCATTATGTTTATACTCGAACTCACGGTCTGTACTTTGACAGTTGATTCAGCTGTTTTCATTATTTCTTTGTTTAAAGACCAATGTTAAAAGTGTTACAATTTAAATTAAAGACTATGACGAAATAAGATTTTTCCTGACACTGAGACCTGAAATAATATATTTTTTATCTCAGAACTAAATGCCCAAGTTAATTTCAGATTTTTTTGTAAATCGTTAACAACCGTTTTTGAGATCTGTGTGCATACATACACAGTTACAAAAATATACCTTACTCGTATCAGATCAGAGTAACTTACTAGTTAGTTGGTTCATAAAAAATAAATAAACTCAGGTATTTTTATGTCGTTCCGTGTCTCTCCTGTGAATTTACATCGTAGGCCTTTTCAGTACTTCCGCTCAGACGGCTTTGACCACAAGAAAAAATTACAAGAAGAAATATTGGCTGGTCTTCGTCTTGGCTAGTCATAAAAAAGTTTAAATCGAGGATGTTGATGCAGGAGCAGGCATAATTAAAATATATTTTCACTGTTTATGTTTTGTTTTACCTACCTAACTAAGCATTCATATCGTCTATGTCAATTAAACAGACGACACAAAGCTTTATGAAGACTAATTCAAAGTTCACTATGTAAAACTAAACTGCACAGTAGGCCTACACACCCGATCGGCACACGTTCTGATGAGGGAATTGACATGCTAAGGTTATGTCAAATTCCCGCTCATTTGTTGTTACACTCCTCCGTGAACCGCGATCATCCCCATTTTGGCACGCCCATAGCTACGACTTCCGTTATTATTTGAACATTGTAATTAAACAAATGAGTATTTTTTACTTTGTTTTTAAGTTTGTTCCTTGACATTATTTAATTTTCAAACAGTGTTTTTATGGAAAAATTCTACATGTTTTTAATTGGTCTTTTTTTAATTATGTGTTCCGAAATTTCGGGGGGGGGGTTTCGACCCCCTGACCCCCCCCCCCCCCCGCTGGCTACGGCCTTGATATAAACCATATAGTTTTTAACCTATCTAGTTTATGAGATATTGAGATGTGAACATTTTGAAATGAGTTATATCTTAAACCGCATAAGATAGAAAATGTTAGCCTACTGAATTTGGGTCTTGGCATACGTAACAGTTGTGTCAAGTTTCAATGCCTTTAGACAAATGATTTAAAATATGTGATGGATTAATTAAAAATTGCATATAAAAAAGACGGAAAACTAATCAAGACAGGTCCTATTTGTATTGTAAAATTTGATTGTTTTTACCTCATAAATAAGCTGGTACTTTTATTCCAATATTTGCGGGACACTCTCTTTGGTTTTTAGCTATTTTACATTTTTCGTGCCACATAAACTACTGGGGGGCAACCGCCCCCTTCGCCCCACCCGCTCTATATATACACATATGAAACCAAGCTAAGTCTTGCATTTTAAATCAGAAATTACTGACAACTTAAATTAAATTAGCCACAAATATTAGGGCAGAGTGTTACTTTACGTTACATTTTACATTTTTTACATTACACTTTAAATAACACGCCATTTAAATAAAAAAAAAATTAAACTCAAATTTATTTCCATCAATTTTCTTTTTTCATTTTGCATAACCATTCCATATTGAATAGGTTAAACATAACATTTGAAATTATGAGTAAAATTACGCATGTTAGCATTTGGAATTTTTCAGACTCGAACATAAATACTGTAGTTTGGTATTTGGAAGACACTGTGTTCATGAAGTATACACGTATTACACGTTATAACGTCATCTTGTCTTTTATATACATTGTCTTTTGACTTTTCCAACTAATAGGTCCATCTTCTGATATAAGAATTCTTAAGCGATATCAATCCTAGAGCAAATTTTTTTCGAAGTTGATGAAATGTTATTTATTTATTAATAGCGACATTCTTTTAGTTTGGCTTCGTACACTATAGCTTAAAGACAGAGAGTGAAGTAGAACTCTAAAAAAGGAGCTTTAATCGCAAAGGTTCAAAATAAACCAAGCTTTAATTTTTTTGTGGATGACATACGCTTTGATATTAGGGGGTTAAAGTTGATAATCTAAAGCGTGCCATTAAGGGAGCATTTTAAAATTATTCCAACATAAATAACTAGAGAATATGAAATACCTCCAAAGATATGGAACAAAATTATTCTTATTTCAGAAAAAGTAAAATGATGATATATGTCTTATTGGTCTTATTGGCCTTATTGGTATACTCGATACAAATAAGGCGTATTTTTGAAAATTGTTTCATAGCTTCAATCAAATGAAATAAATACGTGAATAAATGTTTTCACAAAATATATTGATTTCGTATATCCTAGCTGATAGTGTATACATCTTTAATATCATATCACACAATTTTTATCTCATGATTATGGTGTGCTTTGGAGTAAGGTTTTATTGATGAAGTTTTCCAGGCAAGTTGCTTTATCCATAAGCCAATACTGTATTTACATAATTGCAAATAAGCGAAACAACTCTGAAGCTGCTCGCACACACATAGCGAAGGAAAATACTTTCTAGGTCCAAGGCCGCAACGGCCACGATTAGTTTCAAAGTACGATTCATCGATAAAATTTAGAAGGTTACTACAAATTGTTACAACGTTCGGCACCTTTTCTGTGAAGGGGCATACATTTCATTTACCTAAACGAAGGCAATTCGCTAGACAATAAACACTTAATCCCAGACAATGAGTGAGGCCTAATTGGTTGATTACAGAACAAACGGCTTCACAGCGACCATGGGAACATCTTTACACTGTGATGAGTTGTTGGTTGTTGGGAGTGTATCAGTCATCCTCTTAGTTATTATCCTGTTAAAACTGTCCCCTCTGAACTAATAATTATCTCCATTTATTATTTAATCTACCATTTTTAGGTCCACATAACTGTATCAATGGGCTAATCACTTGTTAATTACAAATGTAGTTATCAATGTTAATTATTAATGTTAATGATTATCAATATGTTAATTACTTACTAATATGTTAATTACTAACTAAAATAGTTTCCAAAATTGTATTTAATTTTCAAAGCGAACACAAAATCAGTTATTTTACTAGTACAGTAAGCATCAAATGATGCGACATTGAATTACATCTATAAAGTGACGTTGAATTTTGAATGTAGGATGAAACACAAGTCGTTCAAGCATTCCCAAAAGTCAAAACCCCTACAACCACGTACTTGATTGAAAGCAGTTTTATAGATAAAGCGTCTTAGATCACAGATCAGTAGGTCATGGGTTCTATTTGCGATCCCACTGCATATTTGTTTAGCTTACTTCCCAATAAGTTTTTACGTGATTTCAATAACAAAATACATAAGGCAAAAGAGGGCATTTTTTCGTTGGATAGCAAAAACATTAGTAAACATATCAAATTAAAATTTAAGAAGTTTGATAAGAACCTGTATCAAGGGTGGTAACCAAAATGGGCAAAATGACAAGGGTCCTGTGATTTAAATTCAAATTACTGTTTACATTGTTTTATCTTTGTTTTTTACCTCCTGGCTGCAGACTATTAATCAACTCTGCATCAGCTACTAAGTGGCGACACATGTCAGTAATTTCAATAAATGCCACGAGAAGCGGAATCGCCAGATCCTCAGCTTCAGATGCTGCGACCTTGGCGTTTGCGCAATGATGACCCACGCTTATTGTATTTTCTGACCATTGTGGTAAAGCCAGGATTACAAAGGAGCAACCAGCAGCATCGACGAGCGCCAGTCCGTCAGTGTGTCCTGTCATACAGACCAGCTGACCAGCGCGGGGGAGGTAGTTCATCTTGGGAAACCTTTTTGGCAAATTCACTACTAAACGAACGTTCCCTTAATAACTGCATTTCGTGGTAAAGTACGTAATTGCAAGCGTCTCTGATATATAAATAATATAACAATATAAAAAACAACATCAGAGTTTATACTAACAAGGGGTTTTTATACTTGTTGCTCGAAATTGAGCAATATAACTTAATTTGGAATATCACATGTCATGGCTAAGATAAAAATTTTAGTTCTAAATAAACTATAATCGACCATGCAATATTATGATTACCAGTAATTACCAAAAAATACACTTATTTACTGCTGTTCATTACAGATAATTAAAATACTCCAAACAATCTCAGTGTTATTCTATAGGGAAATTTTCAAATTTTAATAATGGATAACACCGTTATTTTGCATTCGATTATCATCGTTTTTGACAGAAACTACTACAGACCAAGCCCTATCCAATCACACCAAAAACTTCCATATTATATGATTGAAAATGGTAGAAGTTCAAATTCCTTGGCGTATTAAACACGTATAGATGTCTTTGGATTTTTTTCATTAAATGGCAATATTCCATGGCAGTCCGTGCACTAGATTTGACAGCTCCTAGCTTCTTTTTTCGGGGCTGTCTTCTAGGAAAATATGCTCACACAAAATAAGACCTAGAGGAGTAAATTAATTGGAAATAAATACTATTTAGTTGCAGATGACAATGAAGATTCAAAGTCCGAAAAAGGACGCAAACCAAGGACGCCACGCAACTTCACTCTCAGGATTCTTCTACAATTCCCTTCTTTAGATATCCTTTTGTTCATAGCTAATCATTGTGTAACACTCTGCATGTGATATAGCCTCAAAGAAAGAACTGTAGAGCTGTCAAATATAGTGAGCGGACGACGAGGGTTAACTTCATTTACTGCTAATAAAAATACCAAAAACAAAAACCTACCTTTATGACACTATACGAAAAAAAGTTATTTATTTTTTATGATAAACCCTTAATGTTCATTAATGTACTCTAGATTAATGCTGACTATATATATTCATATATTTATGGTGATTTTTCAAAATCGTGAGTTTTCATTGCCTCACGAAAACCATATATTACTGTATATACCATATATTACCATATATTACCATATATTACTGTAGTTATACAATTTGATAGTAAATCATTAATAATAAAGTTTTGGACTGTATTCCAACTTCTTAAAAACCGCTACTAGTTGCAAAGTCCACCAGCTATTTTCAAAAATAAAATTATATCAATAATATAACAATTTGCATATCTGTGCGGGGTTAGTTTGGAGTAAACGATGCAAACATTTTTTTAACGATGCGTTTAAAATCACTCAAAACTTTCCCTTTCCAGTACAAAAATCCAGAAAATTATGTTAAGCGACATGGCTGGGGTAGAACGGGAACCATCTAAACCCACAGCAAAACTACCTTGGTGCCTAACTAGAATGCTATGTGTCAACGCTTTGCTGGTTTTGCCGATCGTTCGGTGCTGTATTCATGTCCGGTTTTTGGCATCGAGGTGCGCACTCGACACTCCGAGCTCCGCCCTAGCCCACGGATCGACCACGTGTTAAGTCCCTCCTGGGCTGACCTTGAGATCCTCCAGTGTGACCTTCAATCGCTGTATTTATTTACGATCATGTAATGAATATATTACCTCTCCTCCGACCGCTGTGTTTCGCCATTGTTGAATATTTTTTATATGCAAGAGTTAAAACATTGTTGATTTAATCATAATCGTTATCCATTGACTATAATGGTTAAATTCAATCGATATACGACGATTTTTAATGTTTTATTGGTTTGAACCTTCGATTAATTGTTTAAGGGGTTAGGATTTACTACCAGAATATATAATTTAGGGAATCAGAAGTTTTAGAGTCTTTGTTTACTATTAATTGTCCCATGCTTTATACAACCAAAGCAAATCCATTTCCTTGATAACATGTAGTGATGTTTTTTTCTGATTCTTCCATCTTTTACAGTTTCTATACACTAGCACGAAGGAGAAGAAGCTGTAAAAATTGCGATAATGTCTTTATATACTAGCGTGTAATGAAAAATTAGCAAGAATTTTAGGTGAAATTATTTACCGTACTGAGTAGCCCACGACTACACTGTTTACTACTGTTCGTTTTAAAACGCAACCCAACTTAAAAGTATTGTAAATTAATGTTTAGAAAGAGAACAAGTTCATAAGTTGGTAAACCTGGTTCCTCTAGTTACTTGGCTATCAGCTGATGTGTATTGTTGCACTGTTGTTCGCTTTATATGGGTTCCGTGGAATGTAATCAAGTTGAAGACACAAACATGGTTTTGAGCAAAGATCAGAGAGAGTTCATTGTGGCCAGAGTATTTTCAATCAAAATTGTTGGTTTTATGTCGAAATGCGTTCAAACGACAATTTACAGTTTAACAAATCTACTATTTATAGACTTGTTGAAAATTTTAAGAAACAGGATCTGTAGGAAATTAAAAAATAACAGGAGGCGAACAGTGGACTATTGAATGAGAAAAGTTTATAGTATGTTAGAATTGCCTTATAAAACTTACCTAAAAATTCATAAAGGACAGGCTACTAAAACAAGTCTATGAATATTAGATTTGTTAGTTATACAGTTACATGGAAATTTTCGTTCTATAGCATTTTAACATCAATCCAACAATTTTGGTTAAAAATACTTCTCCGGCCACAATGAACACTGGCTGATCTATGCTCAAAACCATGTTTGTGTCTTCAACTTATTTACCTTCCACAGAACCCACACAAAGTGAACAACAATTCAACAACTCACATCAACTGATAGCCAAGTAACAAAATGAAACAGGGTTATCAACTTATGAACTTGTTCTCTTTCTAAACATGAATTTCCTCTCCTTGTAAGTTGGGTTGCGTTTTAAAACAAACAGCCTGTACTAGTAGCGTATGTACTACTTACTGGTTTTAAAAAGCCAAACTGTAAAATACTTCAAGGCCGTCCCAACCTGGACGGAATATTTTTCTTCTGGTTCACGGGATTCTGCTGAAGGGCGTCTCTGCCTGGGACTCCAATTATCGTCACAATAAGTTTAAGAACACAAACCGAGACTAGTTTTTTACGCGGGGCTGCCAAGGTGGACTACACACCCACTATGACTACAGCTCGCCTGCGATCGCGGTTACGTGTTTTGAGCGGCGAGTGTTTTGAGCGGCGAGTGTTCTGAGCGGCGAACCTCAGGTAGAAAAGGGTCAAATGGAATTTGCGGGGAATTCCTCCGTTCGGCAGGGAGAAACTCGTGAGAGGCTCTGAGTACAATACCTCTCAGGTGACTCTGACCTATATATAGGCCTACACTCGCATTTCCAGTGTCTTTACATCAGTTCATACAATGTGAATGCCAATTCAAACAAGACGCATAGGGTCTTATTATTAAAAGCTAGTCAATATATACTTAATTTATTAAACTTCATTAATAAGTTAATTGGCGTTGACTAAACCTAACCTAACCTAACCTAACCTAATCTAAAGGAAATTTAGCACCGTTATTCTTCTTTAATATGACACCTTGCATTTGCATCGAGAATAGCAGATGATTTTAGTCAGTTATAGCTAAAAAGAAATTTTATTTAAAAATTATAAAAAATTTTCTTTGTTTTTGTACTTTTAGAAAAAAGAGCCAATCTCTATCTTAATTAATTATTTTTAAAACATGATTCCCGTAAACCTCTGCATCCATAAAACTCGCCTAGCGCTACGACCGCGGCCGCGAGGCGAGGTTCTCCCTGCCGAAGGGAGGAATTCCCCGCAAATTCCCTTTGACCCTTTTCTACCTGAGGTTCGCCGCTCAGAACACTCGCCGCTCAAAACACTCGCCGCTCGGTGGACGACACCGCGATCGCTGGCCCAAACGGTAAATCCTCTCGGACCACGTGTTGACGACTTCGTGAGTCAAAAATACCATTTACATCTTACAATGTAATACGTCCCATAGCAATTTACTCTTGTATACCAGTTTTGATTGACATTGGGTTGACATTTGGTACAGCAAACGAATTTGTCATAACGTTTGGTAAGTCCATTATGACAAATTCCCTTTCCTTATTTCCCATGACCAGTTCATGTTCTTGACAGCGGGGGTTAATGTCAACCTCCGGGCTAACCTGGAACCCCTAAGCTGAAGGAAGTGAGTGGGCAGTCGGTTGGTTGGCGTTGCTAGAGGGACTGTCTGTTTTGAGCCTTAAAATCAGTTGTCCCGGGAGCACGGGAATGGTCAATTGACCGTCTGATATCCTGTTTCTTCTACCCCTTTCCTTTCCTGCGTTACCCTTCAGAGGATTCAGGGGCTTCAGCATAATGCACATCAGAAAAACGTGCTAATCGGTTTGGACGTGGTCTCATTATCCACGAGTAACAAACACAACAACACCCCAAAACCATAAAAAAATCCCAACCTTAAACTTAAAAACAACCTCTAAACCATTTCTAAAACCCAACAGCTTTTAGTTCTAAAGTTATCAAAGAAATATATAAATGTTGAATTCACCCCGTTACCCAAAAATTTCTGAAAGGATAGAAAGTCATGTTGGGAACTTACTCTACTATTTAGGAATTTAATTACTAATTTTTTCACCTTTTTAATGGGGCTTAAAGGCCCACGGGAAAGTTAACGTACAGCTGTAAATAAGTGCAATTCATACACCTTTTGTATTTTTTATTTCCAAATATTTTTTACAAGGATATGTAGTTTTGAGTCTTAAAAGTTGAGATCTTATCATATTTTTTGGAAACTTTAAATGTAATGCAGTAGGGACATTGTAGGGCTTTTCCTGGGGTTTGTTTTGTTTGTAGAACAATGTTTACACATAAGCCATAAAAAATTAAACAATTCATAGTGAAAACCAAAACCAAATCATTGACAAAATCACAATCTATTCATTCGATTTTTATTATTCTTTAAATTAAATACACAATGAAAAGTTGCCACAGGGAAAGTTTTGACTAATTAATAATAATTTTTCTTTAAGTAAACATGCATCGTGTAATACGAAATACATATTACACGACGAAGGACGCTCCAAAAGTAACCTCCTTTTACTCATACATCGCGTGAAGATGAAGCTGAGTAAAACTTGTGAGTCAGTATATTCTATGTCAATTCATTGCAGTTTGAGATACAATCACCAGTTATTTTTCTAAAGAACGTCAAACTGTGTGCTACAAAAAAACCTTTTAAATCAATAGTTTTTTGTCATTTGCTAAATTGTGTCAAATTGTTATGTAGCGCTTCTCAGACACAGTAGACTGTAGTTCGTTCGTTGGCTGTATTTCGCCCGCAAAAAGATAGATTTTTTAATAGGTTTGCTCACGTGGAAGTGCTCGAATAGACTAAATTACGAAAATGGAGTAGCTGGCTGATCATGGCTACCTTTTTTTTTTAAATAATTTAAATACTACGATTTGTCACTCGAACGCTACTTAAAATAAGTCAAAAATAAAGAAAACAGAAATTTGCCAGTGCTCTTGTTGAGGAAACCAACACTAACATTCGTGTCAGTCGACTTTTCATCACAAACCAGTTTTCTCGTAAATGTAAAGTTCGTGTAACCTTTCTCGCCAAGGTCTGGCGGTGAAGTTTGCAGCTTGCACTCGAATCTATGACGTCACCTAAGTTACTACTTTTGTAGAACGAACCAACGTGAAGGTATTCATTTTTACTACGGTTTTCTTTACAATAGACTCATAATTTTTACGCATGAAATGTTTATTACATCCTATGTGGAAAATCCCTAAAACATCAATGTAATTTTTACGACGGTACGGTAATACGCAGGACCTAGTTCTTATGTAGTAGTGTTACTAAATATTTCACCGCATATTGTTGTGAAAAGGAAGACTTCTTGCTATAACTGTTACAGAAAATGGAGTGCAAGTTGTATAATTGTTGAGATAACTAAGAGAATTTTAAGTGTTGAGTATTTTAATGAGATATGTTACTTGTCATTCTGTAAAACCTTTTGTAAAGAACAAGGGCCAGTTGTAGTAGGCTATTTATGACTACCAAAATGAGTGTATTAAATAAAAGAGGGTTAATAAATTTATAAATAACCTTTATGATTGGATAAGTCCTGAAAATAGATTATTTATGACTCGAAGCTGTAATCCTCAATTCTATTTGCACCTTCTTTTAAACACCGTTAAACACATTTATAATGTACTAGTATACGTGTTGCTCGAAATCGAGCAATTGATTTTAATACAATACAAAAGTTACTTTTAGCTCTAGATCAATGACATCCGACCAATCCAATATTGTGAAACTCTTTAATCACCAAAACTACTCGTACTTACAGCTGATTGTTAACATATGTTTAAAATGTTTTATTAAATCCCAATGTTATTTAAATGGGAAACTTTGAGATTTCAATAGTGGATAGCGCCTTTATTTTCAGTCCAATTCTCATCAATTTTTGGCGGAAACAACTACAGACCAAGCCCTATCCAATGACACAAAAAACTTGAAAATCGGTTGAAAATTGTAGGAGGAGTTCTCAAGACAAAAACCCCTTAGCGTTTTAATTAAGTATAGAGTAGGATGTATTTTATGGAGAGCAATTTGATTTCGTAATTTTTTAACCAACCGTTAATGTGCAATCAATTTGAGAAAGCGATGAACATTAGCCTATTGCCGGGCCAAGACATCAAATTTTGCACTACACAATTCGATTTTGAATAAGGCAATTGTATAAGAATATCTACAATAATTTTGGTGATTTAATTTTTTTTCATGTTTGCACCTTATTTTTGTACACTTCCCGGACCAGTGTCTTCAGTTGTTCAAATGTTGATTTTAATTTTAACTTTTTATATTTGTTTAAAAAATATCATAAGTAGGCCAAAAATTATTTAAATATGCGTTGTATTCTCTGGTGTATGGAAAAATGAAGTTTATTATCGATGGTATTTCCGAAGCATGCGTTAATAAGATCCGTACGTGATTCAATTCCCCCACAACTCAGCTGTTTATGTAACAAAACAAATAGCATCGTCTGATACACTCACTGCCATTGTGAAACTCTTTTATGCTTCCAAGAATTCACATATTCAATAGAATCTACTTAATAAAATGCCGTAGCTTAAACACATTTTTCTTTTACCTTAGTGAATGTTCGTTTATTTATTTATTTTATTTTTTTTCAAATCAACCGTGTGATTAATTTGATTCAAACCATTCTACAATGTCACTGTAGCGCCAAATTAATTTGTTGTATTTAAATCTTTTACTAAAGTTTCCAGTGTTTAAATGAAGAACGCGTATGCCATCAAACCACAGTACAACCAAGCAGATCCAGTGAATCTGTGTTAGGGATATGGTTCAAGTTGCATGACAGCGCAGCCAGACAAGGTATAAAAAACGCAGCTAGAAATTACCATGAAACGTTTAAATGAAACGTATAATTCCAATTTCACTGTAAAAATTCAAAATTCCATGTCATTATTATCAGATAATCAAGTTAGTTCGATATCCAACAATGATAAACGTTATTCATTCCAGTCTCTTTTACTTTAAGTAAATCATCTGGATTTTCCTATATGGAAATAGATTACTTTATTACTTTTACCAGATACATTATACCGTTATTAATATAAACGTAAAACTAAAGTGAAACTGTTAAAATGTATTCCAGAACCAACACCAGTCAGTGTCAGTAATACTAGCTAATAAAATAGAGGAGAATTTCTCTTCGTTATCAGAAGACCTCCATGGGCGGATAGCCAAAAGTTCGTTTAAAGCAAATAATACCAGGAATTATCATAAAAAGTAGCCTACTAAAAACAGTTTAAAAGACTTATAAACAAAGTATAGTATAGCTATACAGTAAGGTGGACAAACGTCTCGTTAAGCATGAATTCGCTCCAACGTTTTAGGTTGTTTATCAATATATAGTCAATTTAAAACACATTGTTTACCGGCAATCAATAGAAACGCACATCGAGGCCTATCATACAATGGAAACTTCTTAAATTTGAAATTTGCTTGATGGATGTTACCTTACTTTCGTAGCTTGAGAGATTAATTAGTGTTATTATCTTGCCTCAATCAGCTTTAATGGAAGAAAACGCTTTTATTCCAGAAGAGGGGAGGTTAAAGCTATGATCGTTAAGAGTGCTTTACTGTACGGGAGATGTCCAGCTCCCCCGCTGGTTAGTCAGGGTCATAAAACTTGGGTTGAGCTCAGTCGATGGTCAGTTTGGCATGAAATCAAACCACAACCAGTCAGAAGGAACTACATAGTACTGGTAACCGCGTTCGAGTTAAAAATGGGAACAGGTAACCCGACTGATCATAGGCGGAGCTGAACCATGCTCTACTGCGCAGCTAAGTGTCATCTTATATCTTAGTTCAATTTAAATTGTAGCACATGTACAGTATAAGGAAAATATAACCTCTAAAAAGGAGATAAAAAACAAATATCGTCCCATAGCTATTGAATTAAAAACAATATATCATTAAAAGAAACAAAAAAGTTAGGTATTACACAACTCAGGGAGGACACGAGAGAATTGCTGCAGATTTTACCTGAGGGCGTGATAAATAGAAATGAAACAAACAAAATTAAGATCCCCAAGGACAAACCAGTTCAGAAACTGTGATTAGAGTGATATCCAATGTAATTGAATTGTAATAAAATTAATTAGATCGAAGGAAAGAGAAAAGAAAACAAGAATACGACTGAAATGTTCTAATGGAGACAAATAAAGTAATGATAATTGGTTAATAATAAACCTCTGAATGGCTCCAACCAACTAAACCACATGATATTTCAATATAAACATTCGTTTCAGTAATCATTGTTATTGTAAAATAAATAAATCTCAATTTACTTTCCTACAATTAACATGCCTTTTGATTTTTCGTTCATTAGCAATAGTTTTCAAAATTGTTTTAACACTGTTTATTCTAATCTTGTTCAACAAGTAATGCGTTAGCGTTGGTATTAATCATTACAAGGTTTAAGGAAAAAGGAGTCTAGAGGAAAGGGAGGTAAAGAAAATAGTTTATTATGCAATGAAAAATGTTTTTTATCTACTGAACTTAAGTTTGTATGTTACATTCAAATGCAGAATTCGGACAAGGGCTGTCGGCCGATGGTTTTCGGACCTACTGCTTGTGGTCATTGCAACGCACTGGACTCGCATCGTTGATTGAGAAACGTTGTTATAGAACGACGTCTGAAGAGAAATGCCCATAACGGTTCTCCTCAAATGAACTAAATTTGTTCTCCTCAAATGGCTTTTAAATGGATATTTTAAAATTTTGTCATATAATTTTAGCGAAAATTTTGGTTGGCTGCAATTTCCTTCCCCAAAACCAATTAAACCAGCAATTTGAAGTGCAGTTTTCGGCATGATACTCCTTATACTACTAAGTATGACCTTTAATTTTATCCTTATATCAACATTTGCTTATATTTAAGATTTTGGACTGCCTCCTAGTGGGCTGTCCCCCAGAAGGGTCATCCTTTAGGATGTAGTAACTATGAGTACAATAATATAATCAGTAATGATTTCTAAGCGTTGGTATTTTTATCTTGTGTGGTTTAAAAATTACTAAGGGGCGTTCAAGACTTAAATGTCATCCTGTATAGTGTGTGCTAATTTCCAACAATGATAATTATTTCAACAGAAACAGCTCAATTAATCATTGTTTTTTATGCCATTTTCCGACCCTTAAGAAAATAAGAAAGGTTCTAACAAATAATTTTTAAGCTTAAGATCTAGGTAAGTTTTGGTGATACTTGACAGTTAAAAAAGGAAAATCAACAAAATAGTTAAACCTGTGCAATTTTTGTCACTGATTTTCATAATACCTATTGTTTATATATAACGTTGTTTATGTATAATGTTGTTTATATATGTTTGTATATAATGTTTATTGTTTTCTATGCCAGTAGCAGAAAGCATCAACAGTTAGTAGTAATTGGCATTTTTTTACGTCTTGATAAGGAACTGCTGTTGTAAGTTTAATTATATGACAAAATGTTATATGATTTGTTAAGATAAAGACTACCTATTTTATATTATTAATGAGTCACGAACACAGCTTTACTTGAAAATAGACACTTTATTAGATAAACATTATTAAGCAATTTACATTCACATCGTACTCCATCTTGATGTCTCTCTCATAGAAGAAAAGCAAAACTGCAAAAAAGGGACTGCAACAACTCAATGCTGCCAATAATGAAATAAAATAAAAGTAGGAACTCTTTAGGTTAACAAATCATCTAACATTTTGTGATGTAATTAAACTTACAACACTTCCCCTTTTTCAAATAAAAAAATATAATTTAAATAAAATTTATACTAATAATTAGGCTTTGGACATTTACATCTGAATATTACAAAAAAACTCCATCGATAACTTAAATTCATCTTAAATGTGAATTATTATTATTTTTTTGTTAATTTTTGACATCCATAAAATGTGTACATGATGTTTTCATTGATTTTTTTACTAACACAGTATCTTATAGCAACATTGTTTACGCAAGGTGTTTTAACTAACACAAAATCTTAAGTGTTTTTAACTAACACAATACCTTACTAACAAGTTACTAAATAGTCAGTTTGATCGATTAATCTTTTACAGATACAAATAAATCATCGTATATTAATATTTTTTCTATTCTTCCTTCATCTTACATATATGAAGTATAAAGAGAAATTTTATGCTGATATAGGCTATACATAATACAATTCAACTGTCCAAAAATCGTTAAGCCTAATTTATATGTTTATATATTTTTTACTTGGAAATAGACACTTTATTATATACACATTATTAATCAATTGTACATTCACATCATACGCCATCTTGATGTCTCTCTCATAGAGGAAAAACAATACTACCAAAAAGGGACTGCAACAACGCAGTGCTGCCAATAATAAAATAAAATAGGTAGGCCTACTCTTTAGTTTAACAAATCATATAATATTTTGTCATGTAATTAAACTTTCAACAATGGCCCGAACCCTGATCTTGTTACAATGTTGCGTCGACTGTTGATAGTTACAAGACTTATCGACGGATTTACTACCGCTGAGCAGAAACGGAAAGTTCCTGCAGATAACGCTGCAATGCGTCATCCGCCAGGCCGCGTGGTCGTGGTAAGCCCAGGGGCCCAATTTTTCAATCGAGTGAGTAGTGAGTTGGTGAGTTGGCTTATTCGCCAAAAATTTACATCAACCCTTATAATTAAATAAGAATGAAGGTAATTTTTAAGGTCTTTTAAAACTTGCGCATCCAGTAATTAATATTTTTCAGCAGTATTTCAAGGGATTGTTTTATTCACCATTGTCGCATATATGTATAAAAATGTATTTTGTGCAAAAAATCTCACCAACTCACCCGTTTTCACTCACCTAACAAATCGGTGGTGAGTGGTTTTGGTGAGATAATCTCACGTGACGTTGAAATTTCTTCTTCATCATCTCCATCTCGACAGGAAATAATTCTATTTGTCAATAACAACTTTTATACTTTTCAAATCGTCGAGGTTATGTTTACTTTAGTTAAATAGCCTAAAATGTATATTGATACTTACAATTGTGTAATTAAACATTTAAAATAAAATAAGATTGCAATTATGTTCTAAATATAACAATGCAAGTCATTTAGAATCTTTAAATTAATAGAACTGGCAATATTTAATGTTGTTATTGTTTTGACAGTTGAAACCGGATGCTAACATAAACTTCAATTTTACCATCTCGAGCCAGTCGGTAAGGAGCAAACTAGTGAGATGTAACTCACGACTCACTCGATTCAAAAATTGGGCCCCAGGTGTCCTTTGGATGTGGTATGGTCTACACGGTTGGTCGTTCGGCGCTCCAACCGGGTGGAGTAGTTCATATGGAATGCGGTAAATATGAGAGAAAAACTCAGCCTCCAGCCTTCGCAACTCGGCCTTCGTATCTTTGGAGTAATCTCGACTAGTGAGATTAAATATTGATTCTTATGGGTGTACGGGAGATAATGCAAACTTTATAGAGTTACAGTGGTAATAAACTAGTTACATGTGAGATAAAACCTACAAAATGGATTTTATTGCAATAAGTTAATTCATTGGCTTCATATACATGAACGAAATATGGAGTAGCTTCTTAATTGTACACCTAAAAAAATCGCGAAAAAGATTGATAATATAATTCTTGATTTATTGTTTATGCACAAAATTTTTAAAACTTCAAACATTTACTTTTTTCTGGAAAACTCGGCTTTCAAAAATGATATACTTATATCAAATCTCAGAATTGCATAACAAATAATACATGGGGAGAGTAAATTCCATTATATTTTACCACAATCCTATACTATAATATCGGGAGTGTCTGTAAATTGAGATTTTTTTAGATTTTATCTCAAAAGCTAGAGGGTAGATTTTGTTAAAAATTTTATATTTAAGAGTATTTTTGCCAAAAATATAAGTTTAGAAAACCCCTCAACCCCAGGAGAAATTGCAAAACGGTCAAGTGACGTATCGTACACATGGTTCCGCCTATTTATTTAATAATTATTATTTAATTTTAAAACGAACAAATGGCACAACGGCAAAGTGTCATGTAGGTTAATTGGTGGCCGCCCAGTTAAAACATGGTTTTAAAATTCAATGTTCAACATTGGTCCTATGGGTTGCAGTTTAGGTAACGAAATACCAACGAAAGGCAAACAAAATTAAATAAAACTACTTTTAATCATTCCTTTTGAAACATATGTGAACTGTGAAAAGGTATAGTTGGTTGTTGGCATATACTTAATAGCTTGTTTACAATGATATGTAAGTGAATTAAAACCAATGAACAAGGCTCAATTAACCTGGTACTTAATATTTAATAAGACAGAGGATTATTAGGGCGGAAACGCTTCAAAGAAATCAAGGCAGCACCTTTTGTTTTGTAATCCAAATTTAAAAATGTAGCTATACATAATGTTGTATGATTACTTTAATTTAATATAAATATTGTTAAATGGCATGTAACAAGTTTCCGACGAACATGAAATTTGATTACTTAAGCTAGTTGGAAATACAATGTTCAGCTGTTGAATAGTAGATTTTTATGTTGATATGAATGTTACTGTGTGTTGAACTTCCCCCAAGACTTGGTACCGTCAATTGACATTCTGGCCGAGGAGTCGCCAATCATGAGGTCCTCTGGGGAAAGGGGATTTTGGGGGAGAAGAAGGGATGGCTAAGAATAAAGGATGCGATCCCAAGAGACTCTTTCGAATTAAATAACTTCTTGGTTGGCATTACAGTACTCATTTTGGTGCTACTGTAGGAGTCGATATAAACATTTTATAACACTACTCCATATATTTAGACTCATAATATTATTTTTTTTCCATGGCATACATTTAGTAGAAGTGCGGATGGCCCGTTTGCAACAACAATGTGTGTTCCTTGTGTGATGTTCAGTTTGTAATTACACTGTGTGTTGTGTGCATGTTGTCTCGCGTCACCTCAATGGGCCTACGTGTTCCATGTTTGATGTTCCGTTTGTAACCATACTGTGTGTTCCATGTTTGATGTTCCGTTTGTAACCATATTGTGTGTTCCATGTTTGATGTTCCGTTTGTAACCATACTGTGTGTTCCATGTTTGATGTTCCGTTTGTAACCATACTGTGTGTTCCATGTTTGATGTTCCGTTTGTAACCATACCGTGTGTTCCGTGTATGGTGTTCCGTTTGTAACGTGTGTTCCGTGTATGGTGTTCCGTTTGCGACCACAGCCAAACGTGGTGAATTACAGAATGCCGCCAAGTCAAGTGGTCGCAGCTGCGCGGATCGTAGGCTGCATTGCGTAAGCCTCGGCCTCCGGGGCACTTGAGCGTGGAAAACAAAGCCCTAGGATAATGGGGCGACGAACATAGTAAATTAAAATTAGCGAAGCAATCAAACGGAACATCCTTGGTCCATGACGTAACTTAAAATAGCGCCTTGCGATTCACCAGCGGTTATCAGGAAGCGACGATCTGATGGGAACTTCTCGAAATAAATTAAAAATATCCACACAGTGAAAAATGGTGGAATCAGGATTAGTGTGAAAACGAAACTTGCTGAGTCAGATTGAATAGGCCATAACTTATAAGTTTTGTGTCTGATTCAGTCTAAATCAGTACTGAATTTAGGACATGTGTCAGATAAGAACTCACTTGAGGTTTGTGTTCAGATCAGTCCTGAATTCAGGACAACTCAGGCATGAGCCAATATACACAACTGATCAGACATGTGATACTTTGAATATATCTTGAATTCAGAGAATAACGCAAATATGGTCATAATTTAATGAACATTTAATGTTCAATATGTTCATTTGAATCCAGCTATTATTATAGAATTTACAGTATTAATAATAATTGGAAACTTGTTCTCCTTCTCTTGTTTGACTCATTTTCTTATATTAAAGACAGCCCAAGACTGGATTTCCATAAAAGTATTGAATGATTCCCTACGCACGTTATCAATGTTGAAATATTTATTCATTAAATTATAAGATCAATTAAATAGATAATATTTTATTTCTTCTTCGTTTAAAGTTCACTGTTGGTGATGGTGAGTTTATGTTATTGTTTAGTGAATTATTGCAGACATTTTCCATCACTGATTAGTAAAAACAAATTCACGACGTTCCGGGATCTGGAAACTAAACATTGTATTTCTCATGAACTCAATGTAAGTGGCTATCTTAAATACCTTACAAAAGTAGTCAATTAGAGATGTTTATGTTATGCAACAAAATGTTTATGCCACATAACAGAAACCGCAAAAAATAAAGAAAATGAAATTGAGTGTTGAATTGAAATTATCATAGTATTGCTGTGTTAACGAAAACCCCAAGAAATGTGTGTCAGTTAGTTTTAAAAAAGAAAGATTTTCAGAAAATACCTGACCAGCTCAGTTTCCATACATATGAAAAGTATCAGTATCATTTTATACGAACGTGATGAAGTAAAATAACGTATCTGTAAGCTGCATAGTTATTAGCTGTAATTTCCTTAATTACAAAATGGTAGATGAAAGTTCTATTAGCAAGTGAACCGAGTTGGCAACAAGCAATAATGATTACTGATGAATAGCTTGTAAAAGAGTGTAATCTTATGAAACGAGCCGTAATAGTTTAAACACTGGAGCGCGGAGCGCAGATACTTTAAGAAAATGTTTACTCTCTGCCAATCACTCACGGTTAGGTTTTAAGATTTGCTGTATATTATGTATAATATTCCTTTTCAAGGGCAGGTATCACGAGTAGTGTGTTTTGGTTACTTCTGGACCGGAAGTCGTGCCATCTGCCCGAGCAGCTGCTCGAGCAGATGGCGTCAGATGCTGGGGTGCAGATGGCGAGAGCATATGCCCTGAATTTGAAGTAGAATTGGGCATGAATTAAGAGTTAGTTGAAAACTAAAATTCAACTGTGTTAACTAAACTCTAAAAGTTGAACAAAAATTAAGAGTAAGATCAAAACTGAAATTCAACAGTTATAACTGGGGGCCTGGAAAGTATGTCAAGGTCATCCAGAGTAAGTTTTAAAAAAGCCTACCCAACTACCACCAGAAATAGTTTAAAGTTGAACTAGTTGGTGATAGTGGGATAATTAATTCGTGCCATGGGAGAGGTGTTTATTGTTTGAAAGTTGGCGATCGAATGAGAAGCGCCGCCTAGGGAGAGGGTTTATAAAACGGCAACCTTCCCCCACCACCCCTTCCCCTACTCCTTTAGACCAATAACCGGTTGCCGACTCTATGTGGTGAAACTGAATTAAACATGGCGGCCGCCATGGATAATTCTAACCTCAAACCTTAGCTCAGCTGAAGAGAATAGAGGAGCATGAAGTAGGAATTGTGGTGACAGCGCTTATATGAGGAATAGTAGGGGTAAAATAAAAAAACTTGTTGAACACAGTCGATAGGTGTAACAAGTTCAAAGTTGTTGAATTGTAACATAGAATGCAAAATGTTGTAAATAACACTATCATCAACATTAACCTGCGAAGTCTTTGAAGAGTATAATGGGTTAAAACTGTACTTCTTCCTAACTCTATTTAAATTAGTTCTACACTTTGAAATTGAAGGTTTAGAAGTACTTCGTAATATGTGTTGTGTTCGCAAAAGCTTTAATTTTAAACATTGTGCAGTCATCATAACCGATGTGTTAAGTTCAGAAGTTAAAAGAAGACTGAGATATAAAATGAAGTGTAAAAGAAATTGAAACAGAAAGCCAGAGTAGTAATTTTATAGGTTAGAATTTACGAAGGCTATTCCATGGATAATTCTAACCTCAAACCTAGTAAGTGAAGTAGTCATAACATAAAACTAACGAGAGATGATGACCGAGCGGATGCGAGGCAATGAATGTTTGTAGCGCGATAAACTACCCATTTTTATAGAGGCAATAACTCCAGCCAGATGGCGGCAGATGGCAAGCAAATGACTGGTTGACCGACTTTCACCTGAGTAGTAAGAGAAGTAGGGTTCTGTGTCTATCCCTACTCCTTGGGGTCAATGACCGACCGGAAAGGTCAATGACCTCGCCCCCCCTCCCCCCCCTCCCCCCCCGAAAAAATGGAGCCCCCCCCTTCCCCCTTCCCCCACTCCTTCCCCCACTCCTGCCCCCACTCCTCCAGGTCAATGGCCGGTCACCACCGGTTGTTGACTTTATGTGGTGAAACCAGACTAAATATGGCAGCTGCCATGGATAATTCTAACCTCAAACCTGCTGCGCATGCAACAAGTTCTCCGGATCGGAATGAGTCTATGCTATGCGCATGCGCCTAGTCCTGTATTACTCACTTTAGCGCTACTGCACATGGATAATTCTAACCTCAAACCTTGGTTTTGTGTTGTTGCGCATGCGCCGCTCCCCACTCCTTCGCCTTTCTTTTACACTGCTGCGAATTGGACTGGATTGAACACTGTACTGTAGTGAAACAACTTCCCCCACTACTCGAGAATCCGAGGAGCGATACGAGCCTGATCTTAGCGTCAGTCGTCAACAAACTTTCATAGCGAAAGGTTGTTGGCGACTCAGCAAGAGGTTTCAAATATATAGTAGGCCTATATATATTTGAACTTCTTCTACTACGTTGCGTTTTTTAATGCAATGTAGTATGTGTGTGTGTGTGTTTAGTTTTAAGTTGTATTAAATTTAAGAAATAATTTGCGCATTGCGATGTTAGTTATAAGTTGGGTTTAGCATTAAGGTGTATTAATTTTAAGAGGTATTTAGCATTAAGGTGTATTAATTTTAAGAATAATGATGGTATTTGGTTGTGTTGAATTATTTGGTTTTTTAATAATGATGTGTTGTTAGTTTTAAGTGTTGGTAATACTAATTAATGTTGTTTTGCCTTACAGCTAGATGTTAGGGGGTAGATTAAATGTAAATTCAGAAGTTCAGTTGAACTTCACTTAGAAGGGGTGGGACATCCGCAAAATGCGGACTAGGTTTTTGCATTTTTGTTTAGGAATATAATGGGTGGGATTAGTTTGGGTGGGGTTAGAGTTGCGTTTCTGCATTAGGTGTTCCAGTTTCCCTTGGAATTCACGGTTACGGTAGACCCGGACCGGACCGTTACGGTAGACCCGGACGGTCCAAACAAAATTGCGTCGATGTCCCTTGCAGAACGTAACTAGTGGGTTGGGAGTGGGAACCGTTAGGCAAACAGGGTGGTGGGAACAGTATTACTGTTCCCATCACCTTGGATCATTATAAATCTTGAATGACCTTGACCCACTTTTGGAAGGGTCAATGACCTCCCCCCCCTCCCCCCCCTCCCCCCCCGAAAAAATGGAGACCCCCCCGAAAAAATGGAGCCCCCCCCTTCCCCCACCACCCCTTCCCCCACCACTCCTTCCCCCACCTCCCGGGCCAATGACCGGTCATGGCCGGCTGCTAACCCCTCTCATTTGCATACCGTTATAAAAGACGTGTTGGCCGGGGCTAGTGTTTCATTCCGATTCCAGACGTTACGCTGTGAACTTGGAGTTATAACGATGTCTTCTGTGCCCACTACTACTTCTACTACTTCTACCACTTCAACTTCAACTTCAACTTCAACTTCGACTTCGACTTCTACGGCTGTTACTGCATCAAACAAAACTCTTCGCTTGAAAAACCCTCCGGATTGGTATAAGAAGAAGCTTTCATCTGAACCTTCAACTTCTGGAGCTATTCTTCCGCCAACCAACACTTCTAGACTTCGCAGTATTTTTTCACCACCTTCACCTTCGCCTTCAAACAACTCCGCACCACCATCAACTATGATGCCGCCACCGCAGAAGCCAGTTCCCCGTCTTAATACCCCTTCCATTGAAACTATTGTTCATCACCTTAGTACACCCATTATCCCACTATCACCATTGCCTCCTACCCCACCACTTGCTACACTTGAAGACCATACCTATCACAAAACTAATTCCTCTAAACCAGCTCCTAAACCTGCCCCTAAACCTGCCCCTAAACCTGCTCCTTCAGAGCAATTTCGATCATTACAAGAAGAGCGTCGTAGGGCATTTAGCCGTCCCACTACTTGCCCTGAAATGCTTATTAAGGGAATTAAGAAAGGATCAGCTTGTGGGAGGAAATGTGTTAAAAATGAAAGTTTTTGCCGTGTACATATCGTGAAACATATTTCTGAACCACAACTGACAGAAATCCCCACCGTTGAAGACGATCCTAAAATAATATCCGTCAGAGGAGAGAGGCTTAAGAAAGGTTTGAAATATTTTTTTCTAAGTGTTGTTGACCACCAACACATTTTGGCAAAATGTAACGGCTTAAAATATAAAATTAGAGTTTGTGAGAATTTGTGTAAAGAGAAGAGATTTAACACTTAAGATTCTCAAGACTTTCTCCTCAGGGATAAAAAGGATCGTATTACAAGGTGGGGGCGTAAACAGTAAATTCACTTAGTTTTTTCCAAATTGTTGCTAAAAAAATAATGGGGGAGAAACACAATGCGTTATAGCGTTGTGTTTCTCCCCCATTATTTTTTAACACTCTAAGTCCCGTGACCTACTAACCTACTTCCATTTGAGTAGTAAGAAAAGTACTTCCCCCACTCCTTTGGGTCGATGACCGGTTAAGGTCAGCTCTTACCCCTCATTTGCATACTGTTATAAAAGCGGAGCGAGCGTTGGTCACTCCTTCATTTTGCTTCTACACGCCGCTCTTGTTGTTTCGTCTCTGCTGTTTACAATATTACCTACTTCAAAATGCCTCCTCATGTGAATGACCATATTAATTCTTCCAAAATTTCCGATGTTTTTCTACAACCTGAAGACATTTTAAATAATGATAGTGAGAGTGAGGATGATGATGATTATACTGTTGAACTTAGTGAAGAACGTAAGGTTATAGCAATTGATCCACAATTTCCATTTGATACAATAGAAAAGTTTATAGTTGAAGCTAATAAATGGTTAAATTTAGGATGTTATGTACGAATTGACTCTTTTATATTGTATGGTGATAGTCATTCTTTCCTTGTCACACCAAATGACAGAGACCGCATGTTGCTGTGGGCACAATCTATGATGGAGTGCTATGAACAAGGTGTGGACACTGGCGGCTATTTTCTTGCACAACTAGTGTAATAACAAATTACCCTTCCCCCCATGTAGTGAAAAAGGAAAAGAAATATTAAGAATCTAATTATAATACTTCCTTCCACATATAAAGAAGAGGGGGAAAGGAGTGGGGATTATAAAGTGGTGGGGGAATGTGTATAAATGCAGGTTGTTTGAAGAGACTTTTATTATTATTGTGGCTTTAGCAGAAACAACATGGAGTTTAAATCTTCAGCAAAAATAAGGAATAATATAATAAAGAAAGAAATTCGCAAGAAAGAAAAGATTGAACTTATAAAATTACAACTTATAATACCTTCCATTGAAATTGGATGTAGCAAACTAAAGACTTTGGTGAAAACTAACGAATATTTGTTACAATTGCTAAAAACAATCGAAGAGTTGAAGAGAAAGAATGGACATTCTACATAGTAAAATTTGAACATTTTAATATAAATAAGTAAACTGAAAAAAGTAGATGTAGAATAGAGAGCGAGGAATAGATCACTTTGTGGTAATGGACTAACATGCCACTTAGTGCTCTATTCCTCGTTCTCGCGTTAAATTGGATTACCTTGACCTATTTGTTTGACTGTTAGAATTTGGTTAACACTGTTGAATTTCAGTTTTGAACTAATGTTTATTTTTATTCAACTGTTAGAGTTTTTTAACACTGTCGAATTTTAGTTTTGAACTAACTTTTAATTTATGCGAATTTTCAGTTCAACTCTAGTTAATTTATGCGCAAATTTAGTTCAACCAAGTGCCTGTGCTCTAGCCATTTCCACTCCAACATTTGTTCTTTTAACATCTGTCCCATAACATCTGTCCTAACAGATGTTAAAAGAAAGTTTGTTAAAGTTTGAATATAAAGAAGTATATACTAAAACTCCAATGGGAATAAAGAACACGAATGAACAATTAGTTTGTAGAAGGTTAATATTTTGTTGAAAATGTTTGATTTCCTAGGATATTGAAGAGGATGAAATAGTGGTGGGGGAACCATTATAATAGGAGGAACGTGAGAGCCCACTTCATTTCTTGGTGAAATTTCGAAGAGTAAACATCTCAACATGTATCGTTGCGATAAATGTTCGGAATCGTTTCACGATGAAATTCTATTAGACTGTCATAAAGAACTAATTCACAACAACCCAGAAGAAAAACAAGAACAACAAGAACAACAAGAAGAACAAGAAGAACAAGAAGAACAAGAAGAACAAGAAGAACAAGAAGAACAATATGAAATAACAGCAACATCTTCAACTACTTTACCAAATCTACAAGTATTTGCATTACCTGGTAAAGTAGTAATGCATCATAAGATTCAAAATGAAAACTTGAAGCTAGAAGAATTTATTAGAGAAGCAAAACCAATTGTAAGTAAAACTTTAAAAGAAGAATTAAAAAGATTGAACTTTCTTAAATTTGGTTTACTACTAGAAGCTATGTTTATAAATGTACAAGAAGAATTATCACCAAGAGGATTCATAACAAAAAACCGAACCATTATGGAAAGTTCAAACATTGATTCAATAGTAGAGAACTGTATAGAAGAAATATTAACAAAAATTCAGGAACACGAAGGAAGAGGATCCGGATGGAGTCTTACAAGTATTGAAGTATTAGATATAAGAGTTCACAAACATGGATATGGACTAATGGGATCAAGT
This sequence comes from Neoaliturus tenellus, assembly GCA_030545055.2. NCBI lineage: Eukaryota > Metazoa > Arthropoda > Insecta > Hemiptera > Cicadellidae > Neoaliturus > Neoaliturus tenellus. The sequence goes on from CM061535.1 coordinate 38,591,950, forward strand.
TACATTCCTCTGCCAAAAAGAATTGAAGATACAAAATCTTGTATTAATGTTAAAAATGAAGACAATGAATGTTTTCGTTATGCAATGACAACTAAATTTGTACCACATCATGCGAATAGACCTGACCAAGAATATGACAATCAAAGATTTAGATACAATTTTCAAGGAATCACTTATCCTGTATCACTGAAAGATATATCAAAATTTGAGAAGAAAAATCCCGGTACGTCTATCAATGTTTTTGCATTAGATAGTTCAAACAAAGTGTATCCTTTACGTATTGCAAAAGAAGAGCTACCAGATCATACGGATTTACTACTACTAACGCGAGGAGATGTGTCTCACTATGTGTACATAAAGCAATTTGATCGTCTTGTTAACAAGCAACTTTCAAAAAATCGAAACAAAAAGATAATTTGCAAGAGATGTTTTAATTTTCAACGAGAAGGAAGAGAAGGAAGAGAATGGTTACAAGAGCACAAAAGACTATGTAACAATAATTATGAAGCAAAGATTAATTTACCTGCGGAAAACAGAGCATTCGTTAAATTTGAAAAGGTTCATCATCAATACCGTATCCCTATAGTTGTATATGCGGACTTTGAATCAACACTAATTCCTATAGAAGATGAAAATTGTGAAGCTAGAAAAAGTGTCAAATATCAAATGCACAAACCAAATAGTTTTTGTTTAATGGTTAAATCAACATTATCAGAAGAACATTTAAACAGATATGGATTAACTTCAGAACCTCTAGTATATCGTGGTGAAAATGTAGAAAAAATATTTCTTGATCACTTATATTCAATAGCTGGAAATGCACAAAGATTATATACAAATATTGTACCAATGAAACCGATGGAGGAAGAAGAAGAAATTCAACATGAAAATGCAACTCGATGTTTCTTATGCAAAAATGATTTTACTATTGAGAATTATAAAGTTAAAGATCACGATCACCTCACAGGTTATTACAGGGGTGCTGCTTGTAATAAATGCAACTTGAGCTATCGTTTACCACTATTTATTCCTGTGGTTCTGCATAACCTCAGTGGGTACGATGCTCATTTTATAATACCTGAACTAGGAAGAGACGACGGTAAAATCGATGTGTTAGCTGAAACTTCAGAGAAGTTCATAAGTTTTTCCAAAGAAGTTGGAAACATGAAACTAAGATTCTTGGACTCCTACAGATTTATGCCGTCGAGTTTGTCCAAACTTTCAGAAAATTTAAGGAAACAAGATTTCATCGAAACAAAGAAGATTGTAAATAACGACAAACTGGATTTGGTACTTCGGAAAGGTGTGTTTCCATATGATTACATAGACAGTTTAGAAAGATTTAATGAAACATCACTTCCGGCTAAAGAAGAATTCAAAAGTAAACTTTATGACATGGACATATCTCAAGAGGACTATGATCATGCATGTAAAGTATGGAACGATTTAGGATTTAGAACATTTAGAGAATATTCAGATTTTTATGTTAAATTGGATGTAACTTTACTATGTGATATAATGGAAGAATTTAGAAATACATGTTTTGCGGCATATGGATTGGACCCTCTTCATTCGTACACTTCACCTGGATTAGCATGGCAAGCTATGTTGAAAGAAACAAATTGTAAAATACAACTTCTTACTGATATAGATATGGTTATGATGTTAGAGTCAGGAGTTCGAGGGGGATTGACGCAAAGCGTTACACGACATTTCAAGGCGAACAACAAGTATCTGCCCGATTATGATGCATCAAAACCAACAACATTCCTGGGTTATTTTGATGCAAATAACTTATACGGATGGGCAATGTCGAATCCCCTTCCATATGATAATTTTAAATGGATAGATCCAGAATCGATTGGAAACATAATGGATATACCGAAGCATGGTGAAACTGGTTACATTTTTGATGTTAATTTTGAATATCCTGAACATCTTCATGATCAACATTATGATTTACCACTTCTTCCGAAGACTGAAATTTCCCCTACTGGAAGATGGCCAAAATTAATGATGACTTTAACCGACAAGTCTCGATATGTTGGACACTACTGGATGATACAACAAGCTTTAGACTTAGGATTGAGAATTACAAAAATTAATCGAGTACTACAATTTTCTCAATCTTGTTGGTTAAAACCTTACATCGACAACAACACAAGAAGAAGAGCCACCGCTACATCAAGTTTTCAAAAAGATTTTTTCAAATTAATGAATAACGCAATATTTGGCAAGACTTTGGAAAACAAAAGGAAACATAAGGATATCAAATTGGTAACTGATCCAGTAAAATTACAGAAATTGGTGCAACAACCAAACTTTGGTTCATCTATAATTATTAATGAAAATCTAGTTGTTATTTCCATGAACAAGAAGTCAGTTACAATGGATCGTCCTTTGTATCTTGGAATGTCAATCTTGGATATTTCAAAAACACATATGTACGAGTTTCATTATAAGAAGATGGTTAACTATTATGGAAGAGAGAACATTGGTATTGCATATATGGACACGGATGCACTAATTTACTGGATTAAAACAAATGACATGTATGAAGATCTACGCACCTTTATACATAAAGATGATTTCGACTTTTCCGATTATCCTAAGGATCATCCAAATTACGACTATGACAGAAATAAGAAAGTATTGGGAAAATTTAAAGATGAAACAAATGGTGTGCCGATGATGGAAATTGTAGCATTAATGTCCAAACTGTATTCATTTCAACTGTACATAAACGAGAGGAACGAACATCAAGTCACGAAGAAGGCCAAAGGAATAAAAACTTCTTTCCTGAAGAAGAACGTACAGTTTGAACATTATAAAAGATGTTTGTTTGAAAATGTTGAAACAACTGCAACGTTCAACACTATTAGAAGTTATAATCATCAACTTTTTAGTGTCAAACAAACAAAGTGGGCATTAAGCTACAAAGATGACAAGCGCCATATTTTAGAAAATAAAATTAATACTTTACCATTCGCCCACTACTCTCTAAACCCTATCGACCAGTAAACCTATTCTTCGTCCTCTACCTTCTTCCTTTTTCCTTTCCGTAAAGAAGAGGGGACATGGCAAGCCCAATGCCATGTTCCCTCTTTTTTACACTAATATGAAATGGCCTTGACCTATATTCAAACTATATAAATGAGAATAAACTATTTTATGGATCAGTATTTTTACATGCGGTGTACAAGCAACATCTGAAGATGGAAAGTGTGAAGGACAAGATTGTAAATGAACTACATAAACCAGCAAGAAGAAGATTTCCAAGAAGAAGTACAATCATTAAAGGAATGAATGATCTTTATCAAGCTGATCTCATTGAAATGATACCGCACAGTAAATTAAATAAAGTATTTAAATATATTTTAACAATTATAGACTGTTTTACTAAAATAGCTGACGCTTTACCATTGAAGGATAAGACTGGTAAAAGTGTTACAAAAGCTATGGAAACCACAATACAAAGAAATAAATTTAAAATTAAACATCTACAGACCGATGATGGAAAAGAATATTTTAATAAAGACTTTGGAGCTTTGATGAAGAAATATCAAATAAATCATTATTCTACAAATTCTGAAGTTAAAGCTTCAATAATTGAAAGATTCAATAGAACATTGAAAGGTGCGATGTATAAACAATTTTCAAAACGAGGATCATACGTGTGGTATGACATATTACCACAACTTATAAAAGAGTATAACAACAAATATCATCGTACCATTGGAATGAAACCTATCCAGGTAAACAGTGCTAATGCCAAAATTGTATTACAACGAATTAAAAATAATACAACACCAAAATTGGAAAAATTGCAACCAAAGAAGTTTAAGGTCAACGATAAAGTTCGTATAAGCAAATACAAAGGTGATTTTAGTAAAAGATATCTACCAAATTGGACTAATGAAGTATTTACAATTTATAAAGTGCAACCAACTATACCTGAAACCTATTTATTAAAGGATAACAAGGGTGAATTACTTCAAGGTGGATTCTACGGACACGAATTGTTGAAATCAACAGTCGGTGATGTATATCTTGTCGAGAAGATTTTACAAAGGAAAAAGGATATGGTTAAAGTTCGGTGGTTAGGGTTTGATAAAAGTGAAGACTCTTGGATTCCTTCAAAAGACTTAGTATAGTTGTTTAATAGCTCATTGTGTGTTTAACCTTTATACAATATGGAGATTGTACAACAAAAAGATCGATTTAATATCAATAACATTGATGAATTGACAGTTGACAATGATAAGTTAAATCATGGAAAACATGGTGAATTACTACCAAATACGATAAGATGTCTAATAACTGGTCCTTCAAATTGTGGAAAAACTAATGTTGTTTTTAACCTTATAACTAATCCTAAAGGATTGCGCTTTAACAATATATACATTTTTTCAAAATCATTGCAACAACCAAAATATCAATTATTGGATAAAGTACTTGCAAGTGTACCTGAAGTGCATTTCTACAAGTTTAATGCCAGTGAAACAATTATGCAACCGAATGAAGCAAAACCATTTTCTATTTTTATATTTGACGATGTTTCTTGTGAAAATCATGACACAATAAGGAATTATTTTGCTATGGGAAGACATCATAATATTGATAGCATTTATATTGGTCAAACATACAGTAAAATTCCAAAACAACTTATAAGAGACAATGCAAATATGTTGATCATCTTCAAGCAAGATGAAACAAATTTAAAGCATATATATAATGATCATGTAAATGCGGATATGCCATTTGAAAAATTTAAAGAGATGTGTGGCAAAGCATGGAATGAGAAATATAGCTTTCTCGTTATTATGAAGGAAGAAGATATTAAAAATGGTAGATATCGTATAGGGTTGGATAAATTTGTATTTATGCGTTGAACTACCGATGCTACATCTAGTTACATGTTGAACTTCACAGTGTAAACATGGTGAATCAAGAAAAACTATTGAAAGAAATAAAATCACTCAGTGATTCTATTAGGATGAAGAATCGTGCATTGAGGATGGGTTTAAGTGAAAGAGAAGAATTTCTAGAGACTACATTTAAACCTATTACGGAACCTTTAAAACAGATATCAGAAACTATTGGTAAACCTCGTTATGAAGGAGATGTTTTACTACCAGTTTCTAAACAAGAAGTACAAGCATTAAAAAAAGAAGAAGATGATGATTCATATACAAGTGCTAGTGAGCAAGAAGAAACAAAAGAAGAAGAAGAACCAATTGTTGAAAAGGAAGAAGAACAGCCAATACCTGAAGCTGAACAATCTATTCCAAATTTAACTCAATTGAGTAGCGATATATTACAACATGGACCTCTTGGAAGAAAATATATAATGAAAATGCTACATGACATGAAATCAAACCCAAATTTGAGTAGATCACACATATACGGAGCAAGAATTGATGGGAATGAATTAAAGATCGGCGATTCAAAGCTTGAAATAACACAAGATGATTACATCATTATTGGTGAGCACAGATATAAAGGAACAAAAGGATTATATGAATTAATTTTTAAAAACATACCACTAAGATATTCATCCAAAGATTTAAGTGTTTTTAAGGAGATTCTACAAAATACTAACGCTCATAAAAGAAACTACTTAAAGGATGGAATGATTAATCGTTCACGTGCAACAAAATATAACATCGTTATAAAAAAGTTGTTTCCTCCACGAAAATTGCCAACATTACGTACTGCACCAGCGGTGAGACAACCACTGAAAAGAAAATCTCTATCACTTATGGATTTATCACTTCTTGAACAACATGGTAAAAAGAGTAAAGGAGATACTTCAACATCTGGTAAAGGATTGATGAAAAATCTATACAATACAAATGTGATTTACTACAACGACATCAATAAATTGGTTGATGGAATGAGACTATTGCATGAAGCCATGGAAGCTGGTCATACAGGTTTAAATAATGAATGGGTAGCTCTGATTGACGAACTCAGGAATCGCGGCATAATTGTATAATCGTCCGCGGATATATAAGAGTTGCAGGCATATAATGTGTCAGTTCTAACATGAGCGTTGACAAGTTCGGACGTTACTCCGCGTTAGGAGTGCAAGTTGGAGAAAACAGAAAAAGAAGTGGATTACCGCAAACACCCGAAGGTGACTATAACATAAATAATAAACGTTTAAAGTTTGTTAAAGATCCAGAAGAAGATGGAGATGCAACAAATTTAAAAACAGTAAAGGAGGAAACATCTACAAGTTTAAAACTTGACAACAACCAACTGTATGATGCAAAATCTCACAGGGTTATTAATGTTGCAAAACCAGTCAACAATGGAGATGTTGTTAATAAAGGCTATTTGCTATCTGCGATGGATTACGCTTTACTGTTGCAAAAGACTAAAAGTGGAAAAATGTACAATGCTTTAAATTATAAAATAACTAATGTGGCAGACCCAACCGATGATACAGATACAATCAATAAGCGTTATTTGCACTCTGTAATACCAGAAAAGAAAAAGGATGGATTTTCCTTTTATAAATATACTATAAACGATATTGGATATCCTAAAGAAGAAAGTGATGGTGTTAATATAAAATATATTAAAGATAATTGTATTTTATATAATGATGCTGTTATTGATTGTCATGGAAAAGTGTTGTCCAATCTGAAAGATGGTTCAACTCCATCGGATGCTGCTACCGTGAAACAAATGAATGAAAGCTTAAAAAAAGAAACATCCACTTTTGTTAAACAAAATCAAGTAGTGTCAAAGAAAGGTAATGAGTTTATGCAAGGAAGTGAAAAGTTTACCTTACTACAACTACAAAATGACAAGTGGGATGGAAAAAATAAAAAATTGTCAAATATAAATTTAGGCATGGAAGAACATGATGCTGTTATTTTAAAACAAGTACCACAACTATCAGCTACTGGTGTTAACTTTATATGTGGAGGCAGACGATTAACCGAAGTTAAATCTGGTAAAGATGATCAGGATTGTGTTGTTGTAAAACAAACTATAGTTAGAGATAAAATAAATAACGTATATGATGGAAAAAATAGAAGAATATCTAACATATCGGCAGGAATAGCTCCGAATGATGTTGCTACTATTAATCAAGTTATAGCAACCTCTAATGACGATCCATCTGTGTATACATGTAATGGTAAACGTATCACAGATCTTGAGAATCCTACAGATTACAAAGATGCTACTAATGTGGAGTATGTAATGAACCTTATGGGTAATGTAATTATAGACATGCACAATCATATGCTTAGTAAACCGAATCACGGTAAAATCCAAGATGATCAAAGAGAACAATGGATTAAAGATGCAATTATCAATAAGTATTAGTAAAACTCGCCAATATATAAGTATGGAATATATAAAAAGTGTTCATTATCATAAAGTATTTCATGGAGTGAAGACGCTCGTTATATAAAACGGCATAATGAAGACCTCATCGTTCAGTCGTCGTCAAGACGTTGACAAGAAAGGACGTGGTATAACATCAGCTGCATTATCCCTGCTCAGACGGATTCCAATTGGTGCTGTTGTGAATCGAGCGATAGACGCTTTACCATACGAATTACATCTGCCCGGAGGTTATCAATATTGTGGACCTGGAACTAAGTTGGCAAAACGTTTAGCAAGAGGAGATCCTGGAATTAATAAATTAGATCAAGCTTGCAAAGAACACGATATAGCATATTCAAAGTATAAAGATTCAACAAATAGATCAATAGCGGATAACATTCTAGCAGAAAAAGCTTGGCAAAGAGTAAAATCAAGTGACGCAAGTATTGCAGAAAAAGCAGCGGCTTGGGCAGTAACTACAACCATGAAGACGAAAGCAAAGTTAGGTGGTGGAAGACGCAGAGGAAGACCTACAAAGAGAGGCGCTCCCAAAAGAGGTGGAAACATTAAAAAAGGGCGTCGTAGAACTCGCAAGGCAAATGTAAAGAAGACTTCTGTTTGGCAAATGGTAAAAAACGGAGCAGGTTTATACCTAAAACCGTACCGTGTGTACTAAATAAGAAGAATCAATTGATAATTCCAAATAAAGCCTTAACAAATCATCAGTTAAATGATTATGTAAAATGTTTGAAAATACCATTCTTTCGAGGAGTTTTTATGAAAGATGCATTACCAACTAAAATATGGAAAAATGAAACTGGAATCGTAAATTTGGATTCCACCTATGGTCCAGGCACTCATTGGGTATGCTATAAAAAACTCGGACAAACCATTTACTACTTTGACAGTTTTGGCAATCTACCACCGCCAAAAGAACTGCAACATTATTTTCGAAACTCCAAAAACATTTTTTACAATTACAAAAGAGAACAACCTAACAATACTGAAATATGTGGGCATTTATGTTTGGAGTTTCTAGCGAAGAGTGTCAGTCAGCTTTAAGATGTCATCGTATACAGTGTCACTGAGTGGAAATTCATCCACATTGAAAAGTACGCTGTTCCCAGCATTGCGTCTATCCAAGGAAAGATTATGGGAAGCGGCATTACTTGATTTGACTACCTACAACTCAATTCCCAATGTTACGGAAGGAAAGAACAATTTACTACATTATTATGAAACTAAGGATGCTTCAGGAAAATACTCAGAATTGAAAATAATTACATTTCCTACTGGAGCATATGAAATTGATGACATAAACCAATTATTACAGAAACAACTTGGAGAAGACAATATCACCGTTAAAGGAAACAACAATACTTTAAAAGCAGAAATAACTTCCAAATATTATATTGATGTTGGCTTGGAAAACTCTATTGGCAGTTTACTTGGATTTACAGATACCAAAAAGAAAATCTTAACTCCTGGAACTACTCATTCAGGTGATTCAACTGTAACAATATTGAAAGTAAATAGTATCGATGTCACGTGCAACATTATACACGGATCGTATAGAGATGGAGTTAATCAACATATTTTACATACATTTTATCCAACAGTAGCTCCCGGTTTTAAAATTGTTGAGAAGCCACAAAACTTGATATACCTACCGTTAAACACCAGTTTCATTTCAGACATCGTACTGAACATATTGGATCAAGACGGTCATAGTGTTGACTTTAGAGGAGAAACAATTACTATACGGATACACATTAGAGCAGCAACATAAAAGTCAACATGGGATTATCATTTAAACCACAACAGAAGAGTCGGGAGCTCAGTAGCTCCTCGACATTGGAAGAGTTAACATCGGACAACATTCGTTTTCTACAGAAGATTGGATTGAAACTTAACAGCGATGGATATCCTGGATATATCTCAAGGACCAACATTCGACGAAACACTATGGGAGAAGGAATATCACACGCACAACCCTTACACTTCATCAAAATTAAACAATAACGATGAAATAAGGATTCCCATTCAACAACAAGATATTTACACGTTACCATGTGAAAGTTACTTGTACATCGAAGGACGGGTATTAAAATTGGATGGAAAAACTGCTTCAACAGTTCCTTTTATAAATAACCCAATGGCATATCTTTTTGATGAAATAAGATATGAAATATCAGGGGTGACGGTTGATTCAACAAAAAAGGTTGGTTTAACAACGACATTGAAAGGATTAACATCATTAACACCGCATGAGAAGAATTCAATAGTCACCGCCGGATGGGTTGCCCCCGATAAAGACACTATAACACCAGCTTCCAACGGTCACTTTGATTTTCATGTACCTTTACGATTGCTTTTGGGATTCGCTGAAGATTACAAACGGGTAATAATAAATGTCAAACAAGAATTAGTATTACTCAGATCTTCAACTAATAAGGACTTAATACTTGCAGACCCTGCAACTACGGAAGATAAACTGGAATGGCAACTACAGTTGGATAAAGTTGTTTGGAGAGTACCTCATGTAAGATTGGCCGATGAACATAGAATCCTATTATTGAGAAAGTTAAAATCTGACCGTGATATTGTGATGCCATTCCGAAGTTGGGAATTTCATGAATACCCTACACTACCTCAGACAGAACGACAAACATGGACCGTCAAGACATCAACTTACTTGGAACGAGCAAGGTACATAATACTCGGTTTTCAAACTAAGCGAAAAGATGTTATCACTGCAAATGCTGGTCAATTTGATCACTGTAAAATAAAGAATTGTAAAGTTTTCCTAAACTCTCAATTCTTTCCCTATGACAATTTGAATGTCATGTTCAGCAAAAAACGTTTTTCCATTTTATACGATATGTATGCAAGATTTCAATCGTCATATTATGGAAAGACTAATACACCACTATTATCACCTGACCAGTATTATTCCAAGGCTCCAATAATTGTAATCGATTGTTCAAAACAAAATGAATCGGTAAAATCATCAAGTGTGGATATAAAAATTGAAATGGAATTTGAAGAACCAGTAGCGGATGGAACTTCGGCATACTGTCTAATTCTACATGATAAAATAGTTACTTACACACCGCTGACCGGAATTGTGAAGAATGTACTTTAAGAAGAATTGTACAACAACTGCAAATTTTTGAGGTTAGAATTATCTGCTTTAATTTTTGAGGTTAGAATTTCATTTGTAAAAGACAAGTTGAAAACAAACAATTATGTAATTGTATAAATTTCAAGGATTTTACGAAAAATATAAAAGCGAGAAAATAATTAGTAGAAACTTCATTCTATCTTCAACCGTCGTATGGGAAACATCATTCGCAAGATGAATTCTACTAACGGAGAAGAAAATACACCTCTAATGGATGATAATAGTTCAGATATAGAAAAACAAGTTGAACGAGAAATGGACGAGTTCCTAAAATTCAACAAACATAAGAAGAGAGAAGAAGAAAAAGCTGAAAAAGAAGTAAAAAGGAAGAAGGTTGAAGTTAACATTACAACCAATATTTTAACAGAAGTATTTCTTCGGATTATCTACCCAATTTCTTCATGCATGACAAAAAGTATATCAGTTGGAATTTTAAAATCAATGGATTATTCACCAATTGTTATTTTAAATCATGGAAACAAAATGGTTACTTTCAGTGAAACTACTTGGGAATCTCTCATGAAACATTTACATCTTTTGGAGTGCTATTTAAGTAACAACACATTTGGAAGAAGAACAAGATTAAGTTTATTGGAATCAAATATTGAAGTTGATATAGTAAAACATCGTGGAGGACAAATTGTTCGCTTCAGAGATTTAACTACACATAATGTTAAATTATATTTCACTAAAGAAGAATTTTACACTTTAAGTTGTACTACCGGTCCCGTCACCAGATATTTGAAACAACTAATATTTTCAAGTGCAATAATTAAAGACTATCTAATTGATACATTGGACAAAAAACCTTTTATTCCAATTTTATACGGTCCCGTGGATACTTCAATCTTTAATAGAATACCTCAAGAAGTTGAAATGTGGAGACAATTAAACAACTATCACACCAATTTTAATATTGATGAAGTGGCACAAGAAGTGAAAGAAGAAGAACAATCCTGTCTGTTATAAACATCGGCTCATTCAATTTTTAAGTCAGTTGTTAGTAAGACTTCATCATGAATAAACGGGTTTCGTTTTCTAATGCGCCACATATAATGGAAGTTAAAAGAGGTATAATTGAATTTCAAGCTTTCCGAGGAAATGATGGTAATTTTATTATTAAAGAATTAGTAATCTTGGACATGAACACATCAGTAGTTTATCATTATTTGTTCAAACCTCCAGTACCATTTAATAGACTAACAACTAAAGCGAAAGTTACAAACAAATGGTTGAACAAACATTTTCACAACTTAAGATGGGATGAAGGTTTCATTAATTATAACATGATGCCGCACATTATGAATCATTATTGCAAAGAGTTTAAAATTATCTACACAAGGGGATTGGAAAAAGCAAATTGGATACAATCATTTACAAGCAACGAAGTGATTAATGCAATAATTGATAAAGATTTCCAATGCTACTTCAACGAACTTTGTATTTCATCAAAAAGTTTTAAACATCGAAGGTCGCAGTGCGCTTTAAAGAATGCCTACCGCTTGAACAATTTCCTTCAACAAAGTGGTGGGTGTAGTGTCAGTAGTGGGGGTAGTGTCGATTATAAAAGCGAGAGCGCTACCATGACGCAGCATGAGTATTACTCTAACCTCCGAAGAGACAACATCTCCGACGGACATTCTTATTAACAAGAAGATTAACAACAACATCAAGATGGCATCACAGAACTTACTTCAAAGTTTAGTTGATCAGTTCAACGCTCATTCTAAATCATCAATTCTACCTACAAAGAAATGTTCTGAACTAAAAGAAGAAAAACACTACATCATTCATACGATTAAGAAAATGGAAACTTCAGTAGGTGATGCTATTAATTGCACATTGAGCGAGGCTCCATATACAGTTGGTGATGAACCAAAATTTCAGATCTTCCTACCAAGACGCTTTGTACAACTTCTTCAAAATGAAGATCTTCGTGTAGTTCAACCCGGCGCACTCTATTTGGTTTCGCACGGACCAAGTGGAAACAACTCAACTGAACTAACTATTCATGTAACACCTACTACTGATTAGTTTGTACATAACATTGTAACTATTTGTTTGTAATTGTTTTTCAATAAATATGATATAAAGAAAAAACAAAAAAAAATTAAAAGAAGCAACATATTGTGATGTCTTTGTACATTACAATATGTTGCTTTTTTTAAAAATTCCACGGGATGACCTTGACCCACTTTTGTGTGATTATAAAAGCGAAAATCTACTTATAAAATTCATCAGTCTACGACTACCTTTCGTACCGTACACATCTCGCTCACTCTATCGCTTAATATAAAAACTAAAAGATGTCTCTCAAAGTCAAGTGTGCATCTTATGATACCAACACCATTACAACTTTTGAACAACTCGAAGATTTAACCAACGAAATGCGAGTTTTACTTACCGGTGGTTATCACTTAACTGTTGATGTTAGTGCTACTAATACAAGGATGTTCACTAAAACAAAATATTGCGATGATGAAATATTTATTTCTACACAACCTACAACTTCTTCATCGCCAACTGGTCAACATAACATCAAGTTCCAAAAGTATTACCAATGTTGAATAACTTTTGACAGACAAAACTACAACTAAAGAATCACATGATCAATGTGAGTTAATAAAAAGGATGTGATACTTGTATAAATAATCATTTGCTTCTCAGCTCTCACCACGACAAGACCTATTTAAGAAAATGTTGTACAGAATGATGATTCAACTTGATGGAAAAATCTATGGAAAAGACTACAACACCGTTGAACAAATGACCCAAGATTTAGATGTATTAACTAAAGAAGGATATCAAGCTAAATTAATTTTAAAATTTCCTGAAGTACATCCATTATCAACAGAAGAACTTGTTGCTATGGCTAAGGCGGAGAGAGAGAAAAAGTCTGAAGAAAACAAAGAGAAACAAACTTCCTAAATTTTAATAATCCTTACACTTGTAAGGTATAATTTTTTAAAACTCCATTTGGATGACCTTGAAATTACCCCCACCACTTTTCACAGTACATAAAACTCACTATTCAACACTATACACTCTTATTCTTTCACTGGACTCCGCAGCGTCAACATGGAAGAGCAAAAATACAAGTACAAACCTCGTTACTGTTGTGAACAACAGTGTACAGATTTAGGACCAATGATGGTGGATGGGTTAGCTTGTACTAAATGTGAATTCTTCGGATCTTGTTATTGCAAATGCAAAACAAAACAACTACCACCACCGGAATTGCGAACTTTCAAATTTTACAAATCAAGATATTTTCATACATGTTGTCCTCAAAGATGTTTCAAATTTCACCCTCTAGATCTTGCTCATTGTCAACGCACCAATTCTCATCAAGATGATTTTTGTACACATATGATAAAAAGATGTAAATACAGATCAGATTGGTATTCCGATCCTGTAGAACCATCAAATGTGTAATTTCAGTTTTACACTCTTTTTTAAAACTTCATTTGGATGACCTTGAGATTTCCCCCACCACTAGTTCTAATTTTTATATAATATTAAATCATTCCACTTCCAACACTCTAACTAACAACATGGAAAACAAATTTATCAAGTTTGAACATATAATAACTGACAGGGAAGAGATGGAAGAATTGTTTCAAAACTTACTTTCTATCATTGACGAATATCCTATAAGATGGTTCAGAATTGTAGTTCAATATTTAAATCCTGGTGAATTGTTTTCTTCATCGAGTGAAGAGGATGAAACAACTACTTCGGTTCAAATAATTGAATTAAAAGACGAAGAAGAAGAACTAAACATTTTATTCAATCATAAGCTCAAGGTTCCCCATATAAAAGCCCCCTCCCTAGACAGCCCCCCTCCCTAGACGCCTGCTCAAGGTCGCCATTATATAAGCCCCCTCCCTATGTGCCGATCCTCATTCCATCCCCGACTCTTCAACGATGAACAACTCTCCTTTGGCCCGAATGAATTCTAGTTTTGAAATAAACTCTAAAGAAGAGTTACAAGACATTTTTAATATTTTACAAGAACTTGTAGATAATTTTACAACCATCAAAATGAATTTGGAAATAACATACGATTGTCCTATTTGTGATAAAGTTGAAAGTTCGGACGAAGACAGTTTACTAAATCTAACTCCTGCACCATCTGACACTACTGATGGTAATAATGAAGAGCAAAATATTTCCCCCACCACTTCTTTATAATTCTTCGCTCCCCCCACCACTTCTTTATTTAACTAACATTTCTCGCTTTCACTTCTCATTCCGTCTTCGACTTTTCAACTATCAACATCACTTGTTTTAAAATTTCAAACACTAACACAATCATGATGGATATAATGGATGAAGTTCCCTTCATAACTAGAATGGAAGAGGATAAATTGAAATTGGAAATTAAACGATTGGAAATGGAACGGGAAAACCAACTCGAAATGTTACGTTTGTTCAAGCTTTTCAAATACATCATCTGGGGACTCTGCGTTTACCTTCTCATCGTCGTTGGTGTTTGCATTTACAACTCTGTAGTTCATCACAAAAGTTCAACTTGTTTAAACTCTGCTGTTGCACATTAATTGTATCTTCACAAATAAAATTCAAAAGTTACTTCAACCTATCCCACTATCACCAACTAGTTCAACTTTGAACTATTTCTGGTGGTAGTTGGATAGGCTTTTTTAAAACTTACTCTGGATGACCTTGACATACTTTCCAAGCCCCAGTTATAACTGTTAAATTTCAGTTTTAAATTAACTCTTAATTCATGCCCAATTCTACTTCAAATTCAGGGCATATGCTCTCGCCATCTGCACCCCAGCATCTGACGCCATCTGCTCGAGCAGCTGCTCGGGCAGATGGCACGACTTCCGGTCCAGAAGTAACCAAAACACACTACTATCACGGGTTTTTTTTACAAAATTCGTTTCTAACAAATTTACAATAATTACTGCGAACAAAAATCATTTGCAATTAATTGCACATTCCAGTACTTTTATGGTACGTATTGAATCAGATAGAATTGCTAAAACCTAAACAACCAGTCTGTTTTCAAGACAATTGGTTTTATAGTTCCTTTCAAGAATGTGCTTTGAACACATTCAATAGTGTATAAAAAGTTCTAATGACATATATCAGGAATTTTCTTGCAATATTTGACTTAAACTGCCGTGTGCGAGTTGTTGCAAACTAGTACTACTCCGCGGTCTCCTTGTTATGCGCTTGCCGTTGCTTACAATGTTGTAAAATAATTTCTTGTTAGGATCAATGTTGAATTGCAACTTAGTCAGGTTTTCTCTCAATTAGTTACCTCATTGTTTGTAGTTTGTTCCGTATTAACTTGCCATATCACCACTCAGAAATCAAATCTGTTTTGATTTATAACTAGTTGCATTACTATTTTAACTTTGAATTTTTTTATGAGCTTCTAGATTATGTGCATCATGTTAGTATGATAGATAAATTATAATATTTTTGATATTTGTCAGTGTCTAGTCTTATGAAACGAAATGCCTTTCATCTCTCTCGACTATCTCTTTTTATTTAAACTACTGCAATGTATAATAATTGGTATTTAAATTTTTAATAGAATTGAAAATTAAATAGATTATAAGTACTAACGTTCATTAAACTAGGTCTTATTTGGTTTTTCTAATTTTTATCGCTTTTGATAATTTTTTTTCATATTTGAGATTTTTTTGAATTAGTAGCTTCGAACTAGTGCTGCTAATTATGAAGACATGCTCCTAGATAACATAGATTTTATATAATAGAAAATCATAATAGATTAAGTACTTTTCAGTGTTTTACCATATGCCTCTAATACTTTTCAGCTAGTTTTTAGCGTTGCAAAACACAAAAAATTACAAAATACCCAAAATCCTTAAGGGGATTGTTGCACTGCTGGGAAAAGCGGTAGAGCCAATGAAATACAAGTGAAAATATTCACGATAACACATTCCATGTTGACATTTTTATTTTATGTCACAGTATAAGAAAGCGCTGAAATTTGTTAGTTAATTCGGTTGCTATTCAACCGAACGTTTATTTAAACGTCAAAACTATCGTATTTGTTAACATAAATCACAACTATAACAAATGTCTGTAAAAGTAATCTAGTCTGGTGTTATTAATTATTAAAACCAATTAGCTTAATCCTCTTTACAAATAAACATGGTGCTACTATAACTGTACTTCGAGGGCAGAATTTTCAATTAATCATACGGATGTTCCTACTTAATAGGCTAAATATACACTTATAGTACTTCGCCTGTAATCTTTCACTTGAATTTATGTACTTTGTATTCATGCACTTCGCAGTAGACCGCCAAGTCCTTCCGGTTTTAGATACGGTTCTTCTTCAAGTCATTTAACGCAGTACATTGTTAAAGCTTTTATCCAATATAGCTCGGCAGAAAATCATCTTTTCAGAAACTGTAGAAACTGTTGAAAATTTTAAATTTTATTTTAACCGGAAGCTCATTATGATTGCAGATGTCATTAGACCGATTCGCATTGTGTGCCAAACCTTTGGCCGTGGCGGGTGATCTGATGTTAAGTGAGTCCTGCTCGTCAGCTGCCGTAATTGGTTCCGAATTTGGATTCAAGGAGAGGCGAAATCGCGCGCATCGACGCGAGCGGAGTAATTGCGAGTGTGGGACAGCGAGGGCCTAGGAGCACTCAGGGCCTAGGAGCACTCAGGGCCTAGGAGCACTCAGGGCCTAGGAGCACTCAGGGCCTAGGAGCACTCAGGGCCTAGGAGCACTCAGGGCCTAGGAGCACTCAGGGCCTAGGAGCACTCAGGGCCTAGGAGCACTCAGGGCCTAGGAGCACTCAGGGCCTAGGAGCACTCAGGGCCTAGGAGCACTAGTCGGCTTATTTCAATAATTTCTTCATTAGCATACTAATTATTAAGTTATTTCAATCAAACGCATTCTCTGACTCTCTAGACAGAAGGAAACAATCAAAACAAACTTACATAATAATAGTAGTTTACACAGCGATTGTATTATAAACGCTGAGTACAATCGTTGCAGGCACTACTTTATCTACGACCTACTTAAATTTAGTAAATAACTGTAATAAACGTGCAAATCTTTATAGGTTATAGGAAGTCGCCCACAAAAAACTAGCCACACAGATGTTGCTTGTCCAAATCGTCATTCTCACTCTCATATGATCACTTTCTTTTGAGGTTAGGCACATCTATATATTTAAAACACAAAGTTAAAAAACCTTTGGACACTTCGTCTGTGACTTCTACTGGACCGATTTACATGCGGGTTGTACCAAAATAAACGTTTTCGGTTCTATATTAGCAGGTTTTATTTGTATTTCAAAAATATTTACGTTAAATCTGTCAAAAATGAAAAATAAACTTTTCTTATGAAGATTTAACATGGGAAAAAATCCAACATTTTCAATCCTTTGGACAGTTCGTCTGAGTCTTCTACTGGACCGATTTACATGCGGGTTGTACCAAAATAAACGTTTTCTGTTCTATATTAGCAGGTTTTATTCGTATTTCAAAAATATTTACGTTAAATCGGTCAAAAATTAAAAATAAACTTTTCTTATGGAGATTTAACATGGTAACATGGGGAAAAAAGCCAACATTTCCAATCCTTTGGACAGTTCGTCTGAGACTTCCACTGGACCAATTTACACGCAGTTTGTACCAAATAAAACGTAAATCTTTGTATATTAGCAGATTTTATTTACTTTAACGTTATCTTAATTCATTAAATTAAAAATTTCGACATTTTCAAACCTTTACAATTGATTTATTTTACAAGCTTTCAATCAGCTGATTGTAAACACACGAGGTATTTATAGTCTAAATACAGTGGATGAGCAAAAAAGCTCATGAAGGATTTGGTTTATTATGGCCAGTACCTAAAAACGTTTACAATTATTATGATGTATTGTCATTTATGAAAAGAAAGTTGCTTAATGATATAATTAACGTTATCTTACTCCCTTAAATTAAAAATGTCAACATTTTCAAACCTTAAAAATTTATTTATTTTACACGATTTCAATCAGCTGATTGTAAACACACGAGGTATTTTGTCTAAATACAGAGTGGATGAACAAAAGTTCATGAAGGATTTGGTTTATCATGGTCAGTACCTAAAAACGTTTACAATTATTATGATGTATTATCCTTTAAATGGAAAGAAAGTTGCTTAATTATGTAAAATAGCTGATTGCTTTAAAATTAAGATTAAATCGTAAAGGTTTAGTTTAAATAAATTGCTCACATTTGTATTATAAGAAACGGATGTATCGGAAATTCTTTGTGCAATCAATTTGTCGTTTGCAACGTTGTAATGCTTTACATTTACTTCGCTTAATGACAGTATTTGTGGCGCAATCGGTAGCGTGACTTAGTACAAATCAGACTGCCCGGGTTCCAGACCGATATTCACAAATATACTTTTTGTAGTGTGTCCAATAAGCAATTTATTTTAAGCAAAATAGATACATTAAAATATTTATAGGCCTGTTCAAAGTCAAAAAACTTATTTATTAAACTAAAAAGTTTACAAATTGATAGTTTAGGCTTGCTTATTTTTTTATGTTTTTAACTAATATAACGCTTTGATTAGGCTACTAAGGTTTACGCCTAAGTAAACAATCAATTTTTTATGTTTATAAAATACTAAAGAGTGTCTGTGTTACATAGTAAGGGTGAAGCATTATTGTTTTTACGGAATATGCCTATAGGCCTACTTTGACAGACACTCCAACTAAAATTATGTAATTTTCTGTGAAATAAATTTGTATTCTTTAAATTTGGATAGTTATTGAAACTTGCACACTACAGTATAAATATTGCGATATGAAAGTGGTTATAAATGGTTTCTCTACGTTCTAACCTACCCTAATACACCAATATTTGTTAAAGCCAACCATCATAAGTTACAACACTCAAGGCCTTTCCTAATTCTTCAAAAAAAATGTTAAGAACAATTTATCCAAGAGGCCTACAAGTGGATATTGGTCTACTTATTTCTGATGTTGTTGAACCTAATAGAACGGTTTCCTTAGGCTAATTAGGTTTGCGCCTACCTAAACAATCAAATTGACATGTTTATAAAATACTAAAGAGTAGGGCCTATAAGTACAAGGATGCAACATTATTGGTTTTACGGAATAGGCCTACTTTTCCGACGCTCCAACTAAAATCGTAGTATTTTCTGTAAAATATATTATTGTTCTTGGTATGGCAGTTCAAAGAAATACATTTTATAGACTACCTTACATGTTTGTACTATTATATCGTTTCATATACCACTAATGGAGCTATATCCATCGAGTATCGACGGGCAACAACTAGTAAAGACATTAAAACGTGAATCGTGATAAAAAGTCGGTTTACGTGCGTATTGCGTAAATTCTATTAAAACACTACTTTTGCTAAATGCATTGGTCTAGAACATAAATTTTAATGTTAAACCTGTATTTTTAAGACCTCATTATGCAACGGGATTGAATTTATTTTAATAATGTAGGTCTTTACAATATTACTTGTAATGTAATTATTATTGGTGCTTATTGCAACGGCCGTAGAAAATTCATGATAGTTTACTCAAAAGATCCTGCCAATCTAATTATACTAAAAGAAAATACAAATCGGACCACAAAAAATAAATGGCAACCAAAAGTCGTAAATACATTTTCACCACATTGTTATGTTTGTAGATATTTGGACCCAAACTGAGTCTCATTTCATTTTTCTTTTAGACACTTTAAACTGGATGCAAGGTTTATGTGAACAATGAAAGTAACTTGTTATTATTGAGCAAATTTACCACTTTAATACTAGAAGTTTTCAAATTTTGTATAATGTGTGATTACAATTATTTTTTTAAATAGTCCTCTTTGACTTAAAATAATTTTTACCGTTCATAAATTCTTATACTCGAAACTAATGTAATGTAAAATGGATTCTTGAATCTTGAACATTTGTGGACACTTTTTTTGTTTTTTAAGTAATCCGAAATGAAGACATCCTCATCACTTTGAACATAATTATTTTAAACGCTCTTATAATTTTAAACACATCCTGTTTAAAATAAAGTGTTATTTAACCCCCCCCCCCCAAGGAATTAAATAAAGATTTAAATATTTTTTTTTAATAACTTACCCTAATAAGAGGCAGCCGCAATATTACTGTAATTCAAATATCTAAATAAGTTAACAAAACCGTAAGAAGAGGCTAACCTTGAAATTTCTTATAGTACCCACGATATTCTATCCATGCATGCAGAGTACCGTGCAATGAAAATATACAATTGGTGGTAAAATTAAGTTTAATTTTCAGTTTTAACAAATGACTTCTTAAGTGGTTACAGCTATACACAAACTTAATACGCTTCAACGTGCGCGCCTTGGGTTACCTGTTAATCTTATTGGCTACTCCTATTTTTTTATTAACAGCTGTTTTTTTTTTCAATTTTAGATAACATTTCCTGAGTAATCTTCTATTATCTTTTTTAGAGTTTCTGGATTAGGAACTACGAATGAATAAACCAAATCTTTGAAAAATCTCTATATAAAGAAATCCAAAAAATCAAGTGTGGTGAACAAGGTGGCAATTTAGTCAGGTCATCACGATTTGTTTTTAAGTGCATTATAAGTGAACTGATTTGTTGTCAATGAGCTTAGTTTAGGTGTTAACAAATTATTGAAAAAACTATATTATATTCCCTTGAAACAGGAAATGTAAGATGATTGTAGCTATAATGGAGTCCGTATAGCAAAGCTATGAACTCGGACAAGACTTTGTGGACACCGGCTCCCCGTACCTAATAAAATCCAAATACAAATCTAACCAAACCTAATACAAATAGTTATAGTATATGTACAATGAATCAATTACTTTTCCCCCGATCTGCCTTGGTTGTTGTAATAAAGTGATTTGTTTACAATGTAGGCAAGCTTTAATGAACCTGATACAATAAAATTCACAGTGGATTGTTTTATTGCCCTGCAATCAGACGGACGAGCGGACCACGGCCTCTCCTGTCATTCGTAGCAAATTTGTAGGCTTGCCATAGTTTTTCATGGACCACAACGGCTAGAATGCCTCTAATGGTGTCTAGAATGGTGGTTAGAGAGCATTGGTGTAGGTCTATCAAAAGTAGAATAATTTGTTCAAAGTATCAGTTGAATTCAGTTTTTGTATTCATGGTGAAAATAATTAACCACACAAGATCATGGCGGAGTACGTTTTTCGCTACTTGCTTTAGTAATGTGAATATTATATTAAAAATATGTTAACACGTTTATCATTTTCCATGAACATCCGCTTCTGATTTGAGGGCAACCATGGTAAGTCTCAATTTGTTTCTTGAACCAATTGGCAACATTTTAAAACGTTCTTTATTTGAATGAAACTCGGTTCTTTATGAGTGCTCGGTTTGAGCACTCACATTATTAGTTGAATTATCTACATTTTAATTTCATTAGTTTCTTATTTTCCATAATGTTTTCGAAAAATTTTGTAAACTTTGAAAGAAATGAGGAAATTTGATCTCAAACGATTCTTGATCGGTTGGTTTACAACAAAATAATATATCAAAAGAGTGTTAAATCATAAAACTCAAGTTCATTTTACTATACTCTAATACGAGTAAGGCACAGGGTGTATAAAAAAGAATCATCCGTTTTTATAGGTTTATAATTTCAAAACTAATCAACATATGGACATGGTGTTATTTTTATACTAAAGGATAACTAATACAGTTTTTTTTAAATGCCATTTACAGGTGCTCAATATTATGTAAGTGTTGGTGTAAGCATAGAAAAACTAACCAGGTAGTACCTGGTTAGTTTTTCTATGGTGTAAGTGTAAGTGTTGGTATTTAGATGCACAGCACAAGTCTATGTGATACTCAAATTCGTCTCAGGCCTTAGCTCTAATTTGGTTCTTTAGTTCAACCTATGTTGTTAGAAGGGGAGCCATATAAAGAGTGTCTTTTACAAATTTCCACAAAAAGAAATCACAAACAGTAAGGTCTGGCCTTGGTTGCCAGTGATTAACGCGGAATCGCTAGATCCAGTAAGGCCGATCCACCTTTGAGGAAGCCTACCATTTAAAAACTCTCTCACATGATTTATTTTGAGTGGGTTTGTAAAAGACACTGTTTATATCCATACACTTCCAACAGCATTGGTTTAACTGAAGAACCGCACCAGAGCAGCCATTGAATCCATTACTCAAGACATGCTAGCCAAGCTGTGGACCAATTTGAGTATTGCCTAGACATGTACTGTGCATCTAAAGGGGGACATATTAAGCACCTGTAAATGGTATGTAAAAAACTTTATTAGATATCCTTTACTATACAAATAATCCCATGTACATATGATCATTAGTTTTAAAATTATAAATCTATAAAATCGGATGATTCTTTTTTGTACACCCTGTATTTGTATCCATGCATGCACACGGATCTCGAAAACGGCTCTAACGATTTTATTCAAAATTTGCAAATGACTTAGTTTCAGGATGAAAATAATATTTATATAGGGTTCTATGTAAAAAAAATTATTTCGTTATACTCTTTAATTAAAATCCTAAAAATAACATTGGTCTTATGGAATTAAAAATTGAAACAAAACAGTTGCTGAAGACAGCTGACTCGACCGTCGTACTAACCATGTGCTCTAATATAAACACGTGGTTCTCCATTGTAGCCACTTCATGAATTACTGAATAATATAGTAAAAATAGCGCATTCCTTATAGGGAAATCCGCTAACAATGTATTAGTTTTTAAATATGACTTTATACTGGTGACAATGGATATTTGGATAAATACATTAAAAGTAAAGTATAAAAGTAAAAAAATAAGTTATTTGTAGAATTGTAATTGATTGAAAACAATAAAATGCATAACAATGGTGAAATCTGCTGTTAACCGTAGTAGTATTATCCATTATTACAGATTCAACATGTGTTTCGAAAAATTTATACCAGAGTGCAGCACCCGTAGGATATATTCAAACATTCAGCAAGAACGAGCTCGTCATGTAGGCGATTGCGCGGAGCGAACGAGCTCGTCTTGAATAGAAACAAGTCCTTTTGCGCTTGGCATTTGAGTGGACTGCATACCTCTACATTCGTGAACTGCGTACTTACGTTTCTCGTGTGAGGAAACTTGTAACAATGAAACTCAATGTTTTAACAGACAAGAACCGGTCGTATTAATTTATTCCGCACGATTTTCTCCCTCGCCAACGTCATTCTCGTCACACACGCTGTGCGCAATTCATTAACAACGTTTATTGAGTTTGCTTTTAATACTAATGAACGTTTATCTAGTCATTTACAACATTGTTTTGCAATGAATAAAAAAGCTATATTGAAATAAAAAGTGACCCTAGCTAAAAAATCTATTGAATTTGTTATGTGAAATTTTATGTTTTGTGATAAACAAGGCCAATAAAGTAGTCTCACATTTCGAATTAAGAATTCGTGTTTCATTTTTTACGTAGGGGAATGTAGTAACGCACGATGTGACGGACTCGCCTTGCGATTAATTACAATAAATATCCCAAAAGCCCAATTTGGGTTTCAGTAGTCCAAGCCGGAACCCCTTCAGGTAGGCCTACTGCATGCCTGGGCTCGTGTTTCTACACACACCTAACCTACCACAAATTCAATAATTGAACTAAATAAATTATTTAGCACCTTGAATTTATCAAGACTGCATTAGGAAATCCCAGCAATAATCCTGTTCCGTTAAACTAGCAACGTTCTAAAATAAAGGTGTCTAAATAATTTAGACATGTTTATATGGTCAATAGACTACGAGGTTACCACGTGACTTCATTTACTAAACTAAACGAATCATTGTATAAATTTCCCATAGAAATTCAATTTCTAAAAGAAGCTCGGTGCAAGCTAATAATACTTTCTTTCACGGTCTCTATAAATAAAAATATCCGTAAAAGTAAATATTTAGGTTTTATCATAAACCACATTTTTTTGCTAATTTCTCACAATGTATTTTACGTAAATTGGAGTAGAGCAAAATCTTCGATTGTTTCGATAAAGATAATTATGAAAATTTCTATATGAACCAAACGTATAAATCGTCGTCAAATAACCTTAATTAACCTTAAATTCGCTTGGATAAAATGTGATTTTTGTTGTTAAGGGAAAGCATCCGATATTACCATTGGTCAATCCAAACATAAGGATTAAATCCTCTGGTAGGTAATTTCCCTATTTTATCCACAAGTATTAAATAATTAATTACTTAATCGTTTATTTCCTGGATGGAGTTTGTTCAAAAAGTATATAACAGAATGCAGCACACTACGGGTGTATTTAACCACAACAATCAACTTTATCCTGAAGAAGAGTGAGCAGAGCGAACGAGCTTGCCCTAGATCAATTACAACATTTGAGCCTTTTTCATTTAACTTTCCTTGGAGTAATACATCTAGATGACTTTACTATAAGAAAGTTAGGTTTCTCAGAATAAACATAGATCAAAATGTAGGTTTGAATATCAGGGTGGTGCTTTTTAGAACTTGTTTTATTAATATCATAGATATTACTATATTTGAAACTATTAAAAAAATGTTCAAAACCTAAACAAACGACGAATAAATTATTTGCAAAAATATTTTACTGCACTGAAATTTAGGCTTAAACTACGTTGTTATTCTTACAAACACAAATAGTTGTTTAACGTACTTTTATTGAATTGGAGTGAAATGAGGTGATAATCAAATATCTAATTAAAAATTTTTATCTTTTATATTGACATGAACAGATTTATAGGCCTAAGACGAGATCGCAAGAATGTATGTATACCATAGACTTTACTATGGAAAAGTAAGCCTAAAAGTTAGTTTTAATAATATCCTTGATAATAATATTTGGAAAATATTGTTTGTACGTCACTGAAAAAAAATCCTTGGTTAAGTTACCTTTTATAAATTAAACCGGCGTCAAGGTTTATATTAAAGCAATTTTGAAGCCAACAGTTTTTATTAAGTTCACATATGAGTAGCGACGTAAGGGCTGAAATTAGATTTTCAGAAGCCTATTAAAAATTCAAAACCAACTAAGACGAGCATATAGTCAATGCTAATATTAAACTGAAAACTTCTAAAATCTAATAAAACGTTTCATTCTCGGTTAGGTCTTTTGTTACTTAAGAAGTTATTCTATTTACTTTCGTTGCTGCTTGACATATTTTTGCATTTTAATGTATCTAATAATCCAGGATCAATATAACGATACTATGAAATTTAGTATTGCAAGTTTGTGCAGCCGAATGCAGATTATGTTCGCAGCGTCTCCCACATATTGTACATTGGTTTAACATCCATTTACCAATTAACGAAGGAACTTGATCGTATAATTAATAACTTCAATAAATTATCACGTGTCAGTAGGTTCACCTTAACCGGCTCCTTGCCTTACATAATAATTGGTACGGAATATACATTATGTAACATCATATGGTTAAAACATTACGCTGACTGCTGAGAGTGTTTTACCCGGTGGCTCTTGCTTGTGTAGCGGAATTTGTTCCATATTCAGAGCTGAGACAAGTGCCGTAGCACTAACAGTGACATTTTTTATAGTAAAAGAGAAAACATTTACGCCATGCGCAGTTTAATTAGTGGGGTCTTTAACTAAAAAAAATCATTAAAAATCAACCGTGTTACTTGATTTGTGTTGATGATTCTGAGAAGTATAAGTGACTAATGATGTGGGGTCAATTAACCTTACTTTCACTCCTAGTAATATAGTGTAAAAAATAGTTAGAGGATATTAATAGAGGATAGTATAATTAATATTATGAAATGACTATTTTGGTATTGATATGTTTATTTGTTTAAGCCTTTGCTGTATAATGAAACCACACTAGTGTCTGTTAAGGTAGGATAGTCCTAATTGTTGTTAACAATTTAACTAACACTGCTTAACGGTTCAATTAGGTACACAGCACACACTTCAATTACATATTACTTTAATAAGCTAAATAATATCCAATAGCGACAGGTTTATTAGCACAGCCTAACCTAAGGAAACAGAAACATCGGAATTACGATTGCCCAGTTATGTAACAGTAAGAATAAGTTGTCCCCTAGACCAGGTAAAGGGTAGTAGCCTACCTGGTGGAGCAGAGGTGCACGGTGTTGCCCGGACTAAGTACAGTACCAAGAGTGGAGGAGTTCCGGACCCCACCTACCTCCCGTTGACATTGAATGTCGCTTGCTCTTGACCAGCCACTAACCCTTCACCATTGTTGACGTTTAGTTCCGGTTTTTGCCCCACGGAAGTCGAACACACGATAATGCCAATATTCCGCGAAACTGATCGAATAACCCGTGACGCCGGCAAGTCTCGTGATCAACTTCCTGAGGAATCTTCCTCATTTTAAAGGCAATGGAACCACTTCAACGATTTACTTCAATAGGGATTTTTTAATTTTAAAGGTAGTGGAACAGCTTCAACGATCTACTTCAATAGGGATTTTTTATTTTAAAGGCAGCAGAACAGCTTCAACGATCTACTTCAAGAGGATTTTTTATGATTTTAGTGGCAGTGCATAGAACAGCTTCAACGATCTACTTCAAGAGGAATTTTTATTCTTTTAGTGGCAGTGCATAGAACAGCTTCAGCGATCTACTTCAAGAGATATTTTTTATCATTTTTAAGGCAGTTGAACAGCTTCAACGATCTACTTCAAGAGGCATTTTTTTTATAATTTTAATGGCAGTAGAACAGCTTCAACGATCTACTTCAAGAGGGATTTTTATCATTTTAATGGCAGTGCATAGAACAGCTTCAACGATCTACTTCAAGAGGTATTTTTTTTATAATTTTAAAGGCAGTCGGATAGCTTCAACTATATACTTTAAGAGGGATTTAACCATTGTTAAATACTTGCAGCGAAATTATAATTTATCATGTTTTAAAGTTTACCTTAATAAAGGTTTAAAGGCCATTAAACCCCAAGGAATCTCCACTATTTCATAGTTACATTGCTTAAAACGTTCCAAGTTATACCGACGGCTCTGGTGATTACTTCGAAGGTTTAAATGTAATGTAATGATTGCAAAAAATAAATAAAATAAGAAGTTATGCCAATGTTACCGAGCAAATGGAAATTTAAAATACTATGGATGTAGCATACTATTACTTTTTTATGACCAATACATGGTGTATCTTAGTCTTGAGAGTTACTACATACAATTAAAGGAATAGAGAGTACAATTGAAATAGTGGTACTGAAATAGAGTAAATAGAGTTAATTTTAATTATTTTTTAATTAATTTATTTTCACCTATAGATTTTCACTGTTTGTCCTTGCAATTTTTAAAGGTATAAATCACATAAACTTTTTATGGATAAAATAAGTGCAACGCCTTATATCGAAGGTATAAAAGTCAGGTATGTCATACCAACTCGCATACGGCCAAGCATCTTTTGAAATTTGTAATATTGTTGTTATAGACAGTATACATTACAGTATTGAATTTCCTTTAGTGTTCATTTTTATTTTCACAAGATAAAAGGACACATTGTTCCTATTTTAAAAATTATTTCGTACATTTTCCATCATTTTCGTTAAAAAAACATTGAGGGAAAATATCCGCGATAATTTACTAAACAATAACATAAACTCATGCACCATTACCAACAATGAACTTTAAAAAAGAAAGGACACATTGATTTGAGAGGACTTAATATTACAGTTTTTCAACAGATTTGTTTCAACTAAAAAAGATTTTCAATATTTTGATAGTATATTCCAAAATTGAATTTTAAATCTATTCAAAAACAAAGTCCATTCCTGTGATGTCGGGAGTCGTGCTCTGCGTCAGGATTCGTGTTGTCATGTTTTGTATCTCTGGACTGACGTGTGACGTCAACTGACGTCAGAAGTCGACTGATTCTCCTATCTCATTTCATAATATTGAATTCGGTCAAGGAGGTCGCATTCGACCGGCGCATTTACGACGCCCGGTTTTAAACCGACTAGCGAGTTTAGAGAGATATTAAAGTTTTACAAGTCAATCTAAGACTAGAAATTTGCACATTCGATGTGGAAATTCAGTTTTAAGATTTTTTATCAAAGATACACTAATCAGACATTTGCTCTTTCTCTGTTAAGTCTTATCCTGAAAGGCCAGTTAATGCCAAATATTATTTCTAAATCAATCAGTTTTAGCTCCTTCATCTTTTTTATGTTATTTTTATGCAAATTAAGAGGGTTATATGTTTTAAATGCTGCAATTTATACAAATAAATTTCGAATAAACTTTCAAAGATTTTAAAATTTAAAAATTCTAAATGAAACTTACTATGGTCACCCATGCAAGGCTTCTTTCAATTTACATAGTCAAATTATTGAACAAAAATTAGTTTTCAAAATGTGTGAGAAAGAGTAGAATTACGTGTTCTCGTTAGAATTGATATAATTTTGTTTCATTAATCCAAATCTATCAATACACAATCCCTCACTTATATTTTTACCCGATTTTTCCATTCTACATGATAAATATTACAATACGTACCTCTTAGACCAAAACTTTTACCAAATATAGTAGCAAAATTTGGTGTTGTAGGCTTAGAACTTCATGATGTCACCCAATTGCTTTGGCGTAGTACAGTATACTTAATTTCGGTGTGTGGGTGTACATATATCAATCAATGACATAAATTAATCCTTATATTCCTCTCCATATTACAGATTCATTCTCTTCCTGAGCATTAAAGGGTCACCATCCTTTAATAAGAGTAATTTAAATTAGAAATTTTAATTCTATAAAACATGGTATTCCTTAATATGGATATTATTTATTGTTCGATAGCACAGTTCCTAAAGAATTGAGAGCTGAATTAAAAATAAATATATCAGGGGAAAGTAACCTGTTTCCTTGAGTTGAAGACAAAACTCTCCAAATCTGAGACCTTTATCTCCGTTTAGCAGAGGTCATTTCCACCTCGGAAGTCGGCCGGAGCGGCGGCCGCGACTGCCTCGGAGAGTTCAAGGTCGCCTCTGGCCGCACGACGCACGCCCGGGCCCAGGCGGGAGAAGAAGAAAGTCCAGGTCTCGGGGGGGGCGGTGGCGACACGGCGGAGGAAGCGAAGAAACCGCGACGCCGCGCCGCGGCGTGTCGTCCAACACCACGTGTGGTGCATTCTGTGGTCCAAAACCTTTCTTAGCCTCACGAGAAAATTAATTTAGGTTACTACTTGCTAAAACATATTTGTAAATTTTTTAGTCAATTGAGTGGGATCAACATTGCAGGCCCTTTTCCCATAATTTGTGTCTTACAAGAAAGTGATGATATTATTTAATAAATTATTGAGAACATTTTCCATCACTGATTAGTAAAAGAAATTCACGACGTTTCGGGATCTGGACAATGATCCCGTCTTCAGTTGGAAGAAATAAGCATACTTGAAAGTAGTGTTTGTAGAATATAGCAAAGTTAGTAAATCCACACCAGGCATACCTGGAGTAGTCCATAGTCAAAGCTGAAAGCAGAAAAGGCAGCCAACAACATATAAAACTCAAAGAAATGCACAAAGCTGAAACAGAGTATTGTGAAAGCAGTCAAAACAAAGCACAAATGAAAAATAACATTAATTTAGGCCTACTGAAGCTTTGTTTTAACTTACCTCGCAGTTCTCTTGTTTAAGCTGCGTGTGTATTAAATTTTGTCGACTGCCTTTTCTGTTTTCTGCTTTTTCAATTTTGGTTACAGACCTCTACGGGTTCGTATAATGTGCTTTTTACGAACTTTGTTATATTCTAAGTACTTCTTCCACCCGAAGAAGCGACCAGATTCCAGATTCTGAATTCGTTTTACGAATCCGTGGTTGAAAATGTCCGCAAAGATAATAACATGAACTCACCAAACAATGAAAGTGATGATTGTGGAATTTGTGTTTCATAAATGTGGTGTTTGTGATGTCGATGGGTTAACTATGATTCAACATCACTAATGAGAGGCAGCAATTGTCCAATAAAGCCAATTTTAAAATGATTGCAAAACCGATCCGAGGCCGCCAACAGCTGAGCCGATGACTCTGGCCCGGACTTGGACTTCCCAGCTAACGGGCTTCCCTGACCGCCGCGCCATCGCCGCAGCTCTGGACCTTTATTTGTTACTATTTCTAGGCTGATAATTGAACAAGGTGTAATCAACAGAACGAACAAACAACTTTGCCTCTGTGGGTACAAACAGCCTAATGTGGGGTACGAATTGTAGAACTTGAAGAATTGAAGGTTAAGATTTTATATAAAAAGTTTTGTTGGCTGTCTGCTTCTTATGCTTTCATTCAAGACAATGATTCTTGTGTGAAATGCTACAGAACTGTTCCAAGTATGAAAAGCTTACGGGGTGAGATATTTTTTGTTAGTTTGCTGGGTAATTTCTTGACATTTCACTTAATATTATTTGTCTAATTCATTACCCAAGTCCTGAAATGCTTTTAATTCGACTGTATTTAAGTATTAGATTTAGAATAGTTTTACTTGTGACAAGTTGTTATTTTAACTAACCGATTTTTGTGTTCTTCTTGAAACAGATACTCTTTCTAAATTAACTTTAATATAACCTATGATCTTTTAACTAGCTTCTCTCAATATGAATATGTGTTGGAGACTTTCTGCAAAGAAATATTTACTAAATCAGATGTACCAAAATCCATACTATTATTATATACATTTAACCGTGACACATATTACATACGGTTACGATGGTTTGACATGACAAGTACTGTTTGTTTTAACGAGAACTACCAATGCTCTCATCTGTAAGAAGACTTAAGCACTCAGAGAATTTTTAATGGGATCATTCTTTGTTTTTCTTTATCAATTTTTTATTCTGTCCATAAATATGGTGGTGAGTATGTAGAATTGCTACCATTGGAAACTATTAGTCAATTCCAACCTGGTGCAGATATAAATTTTCAATTCAATTTGATCAATTAAGCGAGATAAACTTATAACGTTTTGTATTTTCCTTTAATTAACTTCAGAAACGTATTTTTGATTTTTTTCCATAGTCAGATAAGCTGAAATGATTATTTAAACTAAAAATGTTTAAGCTCTGTTTAAATTGTGATCATTCTCAATTACAAAACAAATATAAGCCGTTGAAACAGTATCTTCACGGTCCAATCATTCTGGCTCAGCTTGGTGGTTTTTATGTTGTGGCACCGACACCCCTTTAGGCGGTAATCACCTCTACGACAGATTGGCACCCTCCCTACGGTGGCGATTAGTCATATGCAGTGCCCGACAGATTGGAACAAGACAAAGGGAGGATGACAATCTGTCGTTGTAAAAACTAGAGAGTGGCCACAATGATGGCCACAAGAGGCCATGGGACAGTTCCCAAGACATTGAAACTCGAGAAAGTAAGGGTGACAATCTGTTATGGAGACATCTAGACGGGACCCGCAAGGGGTGGCGATCAGTCGTGAGCAGTATCCGACAGATTGGAACCCTAGAAAGGGAGGGGGACAATTTGTCATTTGTTATGGTGACAACTAGACGGAAAGTGATATTTCTGAAGTTCACTTCAATGTGGTGCAAATGTGACGCCGGGTGCTAAAAAACGCCAGGATGGCAAAATTTTGGAGTGACGCAACTAGACGGCGACCAGCTGACCTCAAAGAGAATATTATTATGGTTTTAGGCGTATGTTTTACCATTTCTACTATTGCAACAGATTATACCCTGCAGGGTAAGGTAAGTTCACTAGGACGTAAGTTGTCCGGCGCTTGTGGCGCGGTGGCCGCGGGGATGCCCTCACCGCACGCTTCCCACGGGCCAGCGGTAGACCGCGCTCTTGGAAGCGCTGTTATGCAACAGTTCAACGTCTGATCTTGATCTTGACCACTGTAAGAATTTCAGTAGTTATCCTCGATGAAGGTTCTGTTATATAACTGCTCATCAAACTCAACAAAACGTGCGCGTTACGCAACACCTTGGATGGTAAACATTCCTCCATTTCTTCCAGTCGTTGTATTTAAAATAGTATAGTGTTATCCATATTTAATTTAGCATCCATCGGCAGGTCAGAAGAAGTTGCATAGGAGAATAAGCAACAAGAGGTGAATTATCATTTTTCTTGAGCCGTTTGTGTCCTTTATTTTCATGTAGTTGAGTCTAAACATTCTACGTAATATTCAAGAAATATCGTTGAGAATCATTTGTAGCTGGAGGTTTTTTAACGGTTTCTTCAAGTTCGTATTTCCTGCATTAATTATCTATTTTACTAAGTATTGAAAATATATTACAATGTATGTTCTAGACATCAAATCATTTTGGGGTACCGCTCTCATGAAACTAATGTTATTTAAAAATAACCTATCTCTTGTGTTTGAGGATGTTTGCTGAGAATATTTCATAAATTTTGAGCCCGGAATAGATTTTGTCGTTGAGGGGGGGGGGGGGGGGGGGAGAAAACCCAGGCCACCGTTCAACCCGTATAGTGTATAGGGCTCAAGACACAACCAACAACTGATACAATGATTGAGATACAAGAAACAAAACCTCCCTCATGGCAGATGATTATCGGATTACTTTCCTCCCTGGTCCAGCCACAAGGGACACTCCCTTGTCATGGTACGTGATTTGTCTAGACCTCTATTTCAAGGTCCAGATCCCTCCTCTTTTTTTAAACAAAGTTACTGCACGTGAAGCACAAACACAGCCCCAGTAGACCCTCCCCTCTACCATCTCTTCAGTGACAGTGTCAAGAAACAGTTATTTGTGTCCAACGTGGGCAGCGAGAGATCGTGTGCCCCGTGTCATCCTCGGCTCAGGCGAAGCTGCAACACTGCCCCAGTAGACCTCCCCTCTAGTATCTCGTCAATAACAGTGTCAGGAGACACCTCTTTGTTGTCTCCAACGTGGGCAGAGAGAGATCGTGTGCCCCGTGTCATCCTCGGCTCAGGCGAAGCTGCAACACTGCCCCAGTAGACCTCCCCTCTAGTATCTCGTCAATAACAGTGTCAGGAGACACCTCTTTGTTGTCTCCAACGTGGGCAGCGAGAGATCGTGTGCCCCGTGTCATCCTCGGCTCAGGCGAAGCTGCAACACTGCCCCAGTAGACCTCCCCTCTAGTATCTCGTCAATAACAGTGTCAGGAGACACCTCTTTGTTGTCTCCAACGTGGGCAGCGAGAGATCGTGTGCCCCGTGTCATCCTCGGCTCAGGCGAAGCTGCAACACTGCCCCAGTAGACCTCCCCTCTAGTATCTCGTCAATAACAGTGTCAGGAGACACCTCTTTGTTGTCTCCAACGTGGGCAGAGAGAGATCGTGTGCCCCGTGTCATCCTCGGCTCAGGCGAAGCTGCAACACTGCCCCAGTAGACCTCCCCTCTAGTATCTCGTCAATAACAGTGTCAGGAGACTGCTCTTTGTTGTCTCCAACGTGGGCAGCGAGAGATCGTGTGCCCCGTGTCATCCTCGGCTCAGGCGAAGCTGCAACACTGCCCCAGTAGACCTCCCCTAAGGCTAATCCACCTTCCTATCCGCTCCATCCCGCAATAGACTTGTGGCAAACTGTTCAAAGCCTTACCCGATGGTAGCAAGTCATTGAGTTTTGTGAGACTGAGACATCAAATTCATTAAAAAATTACTACTTTTAAATTTAATTTTTTCTGTAAGATGATAAAAACTGTTGTCAATGCATTTTTTGACCGTAAAACTTAATTCTGCTGTACAACACACCCTTCATGCTACGATTTCTAAGTGTGTAGTTAAAACTCAGTTATAATTACCAGTTTGTTTAAAAATAACCAAATTATTTTGTTAGAGTAATTATTTAAATTTGAAAGACGACCAATTAACACTAAGCAGTTTTAAATGTCAGTTAGTCAGACTTCTGACAATAAATCTTCACGTTCTTTGACAGGCTTGACTGCC
The DNA here is from genome assembly GCA_030545055.2 of Neoaliturus tenellus. Lineage (NCBI taxonomy): Eukaryota > Metazoa > Arthropoda > Insecta > Hemiptera > Cicadellidae > Neoaliturus > Neoaliturus tenellus. The sequence continues at coordinate 38,626,398 of CM061535.1, forward strand.
AACCTTAAACCAAAGGCCGCTTCGTGGCCTCAACCGCGCCCAAAAATCTTTTTGAAGTTACTAAAGGCAAGGTTGATTACTTTCGTTTTCGTCGAAAACGAAAGTGATCAACATATCGACAGCAGGATGAGGAGGATACATATTGATTTTGAAATATACTCATGTTGACAGAAGTATGATTCAAAAGACTTAACACAACTTTTTTAACGGTTAGGCCTACACTAAAATCTAAATATGATATTATATATATAAGAAAACTATACTGAAATGCATATTATATTGCAGGTGCCGTTTCTTTTCAATTTAATCTAAGGTCTAGTTCTTTGATCCTGGAAATAAACCCACTAGGTCATATTCAAATTTATAAAGATAAACATTTAAGCCTAAGAGTTCCAAAAATCAGGTTTATGTGAACATAAATTCCAGGGAAATATTGAACTTAGCAAGTTGGATAGTGCGGGGCGACCTTGATGGTCGAGGGTATAAGTGGAGCACCGCCTACACTCTCAAGGTCAACCGGGGCCCTAATCATTTCCTTTTCGGAACCGGCTTGGGCAGGGTAAAGAACGAGGAGGCAGCTCCTCAACTCTCCTTGTAATGTCAAGTGCAAGAGGGATTGAACTTGCATTTGCACGTGAAATTTTCACTCAATCAAATATACGCAAAAAACTCTTTTAGAGCCGAAACCTTCAAATATTACTTGTATTAAATAATTTTACATACAGCATGTTTTAAAACTTTATGTTATGGCAGAGAAAGTGCAATTACAAGGAATTTGTTTATAGTAGTGTAATTAAAATCAAATTATTACGTTGAACAATAAATGAAATTAATCATCTAATTGGTTCCCAACTTAAAACACAACAAATAAGCAAACATAACATGTACAGCTTAGTATGCATTATTGAATGGGAGCATTAAAAATTAACCATATAAATATTAGCATTGCCATCCATCATTTGATGTTGTTGCAAAGCTTACGCTTTGGTTATGGTTTTATTGCATTCCTTCAACAAATTTGCTACAAAATTGGCTATTTCATTCAGAGTATTTTTAACCTGTGTTATTTTAATGGTGACTGCTAACGCTTAGGGTGAGTTTTACAATTTACTGTATCTACGACCATTGCAATAAGCACTTATAATGATATTTCAAGAAACATTCTAAAACGTACATTATTAAATCAAATACAAACCAGATGCATAGTGAGCTTTTAAAGATTCAGGAGCAGCCTAACATTAAAATACAGGTTCTAGTCCAATGAGAGCTCTGCATTTGAGGGGAAAAGGTGTAACAATAGAAATTATGCAATTCGCACATCAGCTGATTGTTCTTTTACGATTCATGTTTTAGTTTCTTTATCAACAAAAATAAACATATTACAAGTAACATCATAAAGATTTATATTATTAAACCAAATCGTACCCGTTGCTTAACGAGGTGTTAAACGTTTAAGTTTCACTTAAAATTCTTGTTCTAGACCAATGAGAGCTCTGCATTTGACGAAAGTAGTAGGCCTACTATAAGTGAAATTAAGCAATTCGCACATCAGCTGATTGTTCCATTACGATTAAGGTTGTAGGTTGCTTTATGCGTCTAACCTCAAAAGTTTATTTTATGTGAATGAGGAAGACGATTAGGTCAAGCAAGCGACATCTGTGTCGCTATGTTTTGGATGGGTGACCACCTACACATTTTCGACATTTATGTTTACAGTGATTTACCAATTTTAAGAGTGTCGTAGATAAAGTAGTGTATAGGCAAAGATTGTATTCAGCCTTTAGGCGACTCGTGAGATTTTCATAACATGAGTGAAGCGAGTGTTATGAACTTACACTCATGAATTTTACACTTAGATTAATTTTCTTCATGATACAATGGTTGCATTAACTATTATTTTAGCATTAGGAAGTTATCATAACAGCAAGACCAGCATGAAACCTCAGGAAATCACACTATAAGTATATCTCGTTCGTCTCTGATCCTGGTAGTCTTGAATACTAACTAGAGCTAAACATTTGCCTCCTTTAGCGAATAGTCACTGAGCTATGCTTTGATTCCAGTCACGACTGCCCAAAGTAAGCTTAACAAACTCGTTTTTGCTGGACACTTAACACTTCCTTATGTCGTCTAAGTGGTGTCATAGCCTCACGTTTACGATACAAGAATGACTACTTGATTTTGTATTTTACTTATTTTAGGCCAACCTAAAACGATCCTCAACTGTGAGTGCCGAGGCATATGCTACTCCTACCCAACACAGGGTCCAATGTGGAATAAAGCAAAGTCGTTTGTCAAATCGGAATTCCAGAGTGTGTAATTGTGACCTTGATACGACCCAATGTCACGCCTTTCGCCTCAAGTTTATTATTCATGATCCACTGCTGGCAGTTGGTCAGCTCTGTCCAGTCGTCTGTTGCTAACCGATGGCCCTCGTACAACCTACTAAGTTGCCACATGCTTTGTATCAATTTATTGAATATTTCTCAAATGTTTTCTTGTTTTCCGTAATAGTGTAATTGCTCACTTCAAGCATTAACCTCTCTCTCTAAAACTCTCGGAATGACATGGAAATATACTTGAAACTTAAAAAATATTTTAAAAATGTGACAATCGTGTTCATTGGAAATGCAAGTTGGTAACTGGAGTAACATAATTGTCTGCATTAACATTAGCCTGAGTAAAGAGTCTTCAATTAGTGTCTTTTGAATACACACAGATTTATTTAAGTGCAATATGCTGTGATGGTATAGCTGCTTTACTAATTAACATGAGAGGTAAAAAATGATAAAACTTTGAAGTGCTTGATGTTAAAGACAATTTCATTTTTTGTCACTCTTCTCTAAACATAAGAGAAGTAGTAGCAGTAGAAGTCTTCTTACCTCCTTAGATAAACCATAGGTAACCTAAATAACCCCTGACAATCTTTCTAAAACAGTTTTTTGTTTTTATTAAAAAATAATGCAAAATTACAATTTGTAATAAGTACGTCTAACTTATAATTTGTAACTCAAGTGAGCCATAATGAACTTTTGAACTTAGTAAGATTCAATTCGATAAATTATTAGTTTCCTAACCCTACCGTGTAAAGAAAGGAAGGTAAATACTTGGAAGGGAAGGTAAATTGTTATAATACAGGTAAAATTTAATTGAATACGTTACATTTGGAAGGAAGAATTTTAACTCTCCCACAGTGTGTTGCGTGTCGAGACATTAAAAAGAACTGTTTTAAGTAAGTTAAATGTATTTTGTGGCATTTTTATACATTCAGTATGTTTATTATACCTACACTAACATTGAAGTCGAAATACTGTTAGTATCAACAACTTACTACTCAAAATGGTCTTCACCATGACTTCTACTGACTGCTAACGATACACCTAAAATAAAAATCGATCAAAATTTGTGTTCAATTGCATCATTTGTCAAAAGAGAAAGTGTGAAATCCATTGATGATCGATAAGGAGACACTTGTCGGACAGGCTAGATCTGGAGGGTCGGCGGCAGTGGGACGGAACCTTGACTCAATTCCGAGGGTCATATCAAAATTTGCCGGTCTAGGGGTTAATGAAGTGCGGCCTGCGGAGCCATCAGATGGCAGATGACGAAACATCATTAGTTGGCGACGCCCTCGCGTGTGCGCCGGCCGCCATCGCACATCACTGGACGACAAAGCGAGCAGATGGGTTACAGCACAACAAAAACCATGCCAATGACTTCTCGTAAACCAACAAGCAAAGTCACTGCCTTGTAACTTCACAACAAACCAAGGGATCACAAAGCTCTTAGCTATTCAATAAACCAAGCAGATGGCTTGTTGCTCGACAGGTAACCAAGCAAATGGCTTGTACCTCGACAGCTAACCAAGCAGTTGGCTTGTAGCTCGACAGCCAACCAAGCAGGTGGCTTGTAGCTCAACAACAAACAAAGCAGTTGGTTTGTAGCTCGACAGCAAAACAAGCAGATGGCTTGTAGCTCGACGACAAACTAAACTGATTGCTTATACCGTTGTACCTCTACAATAAACTAAGCAGATGACTTGTAGTTCGACAGCAAACCAAGCAGCTGGCTTGTAGCTCAACAACAAATAAAGCAGTTGGCTTGTAGCTCGACACTAAACAAAGCAATTGGCTTGTAGCTCGACACTAAACAAAGCAGTTGGCTTGTAGCTCCCATAGCTAACCAAGCAGGTGGCTTCTAGCTTAACAGCTATACAAACAAATATATTACGACTCAAATTAAAAGTCATCTTCACCCCTGGGCCAGTAGCCCATTGTTGCGCAGTTAAAAAAAAAGAAAAAAGTTACTTAGGGAATTCAAAAGGATGCTGGTATTTGTGGGGACAAGTCATCTACTTAAGAGTCATCTTCACCCCTGTGCCAGTAGCCCATTGTTGCGCAGTCGGCAATGTTAACCATACGGCTTTTATGCTAAAACATGGTATTTTATTCCCCTTTTTCAGACACAGTTTTTCAACCGATTTTCTTTAAACTTGGTAAGTGTTTAGTTGAATAGTTATATTATGCCCCTCATACCTCTAAATTTTGAAAATTTAGCTAATATTACTCTCTATGGCGTTGCAGAGTAACTCGATTTCCTTAGTAATACTTGTTAAATTTTCAAAATTTCGAGGTATGAGGGGCATAATGTAACTATTCAACTAAACACTTACCAAGTTTAAAGAAAATCGGTTGAAAAACTGTGTCTGAAAAAGGGGAATAAAATACCATGTTTTAGCATAAAAGCCGTATGCTTAACATTGCCGACTGCGCAACGATGGGCTACTGGCACAGGGGTGAAGATGACTCTTACTTAAGTAGATGACTTGTCCCCACAAATACCACCATCCTTTTGAATTCCTTAAGTAAGTTTTTTTTATATAAATATGTTTTTCGTTGCAATACAGCTATACATCATTTTACTGTCTGTAATTTGATATTATCAAAAACAGTTAGTGGGACTTCTCCAACAGAAGACAAAGTTTCCTTCATGATTTGTATTTTCCTTTACGTTCATCAGGAAAATATTGAACACAATCACAGCTACAGATCCAGAGACATCCAAGGTGGTCATGGTAAAGGATCACTTACGTAATGAAAACTAATAAAGCTATTAACCCTTGTCACAATGTTACTTAGACTTTTTGGATGGGTTTTTCATACACAGTTCCTTGCAGGCTAGGTCCTACGCAGATAGTATGGGTCCCTTTACCACTTTGCCTCCATAGATCTTCTTGAATTTATCTTATGACTGCTGTACGAAACTATTGCACATGTTGAAATACTCCGCAAAGAGCAGGTGGAATTTCTCAAGGAGGTTGTAATAGTCTACAATCGGAATAATTATAGATTTTAGTGGTAGGGTAGAGGAAGTAACATACTTACGAACATAAACTTTGCACAGTATAAAATTTAGTCTCCCGGCCACTAGAATAATATTCATGAAATATATGCAATTACTGTATGGTTTTAAAACAGGTAAGCAAAACCAGTATACATTTTAAATTGAAGCGGATTTTTTAAGTTAAATAGATCTAAGTATACGAGTGAAAATATGTTCTTTCACATATGTATATTCTTCTAGGAAATATCTTAATTTGTGAAAATTGTGTACTTGTAGACAGACAAACAGTAGATATTTGATAGGTCAATTCATCCACTTAGATTCATTCCATACGTATTACATAATGGTATTCCAAATATATACAGTTATAACTTTATTTAACGACAACAATATTATTTGAAAATTTTTACCTTTAATATATATGAAATACCCGCTATTTTTCAGAGTTAAAACTGATATAACATAATAAACTGTTCTTTAGATTTTTAAATTGACGTTAGAAAAATATAAAAAAGGAAATAAATATTCCAACCATTCCTGATTCAATATTTTTAGTTTCACTATTTTGTTATTTATAATTTATAAGTTGTACTTTAATGTTTTTAATTCATAAATTTTCTTTGGATTCCTAGGGCACAAGCTGTTTTTACACTAAAACCTTATATGACTACCATATGTAATTTCATTTCATTTTATTTGAGTACTGATGCCCTAGACTGTCACAAGCAGTAAAGTTTGGCGTTTGAGGTATAACTCTGACGAACACATTTCACTGAACATTAACCACACTTTTTATATGGTAAAGGGAATGGGTTTTAAAGAAACAAATCTTGATACAATAAGCAATTTTTTTCTTTTAAACAAGCAAATAATTGCATAGAATTATTAACAGCGTACTTAACAAATTATTGGGATAGGGCGAAGTTTCCAAGTGATATTCAGGCTTGTCTAAGCCTATTTAAGATAAGCCAACGATGTGATTTATAAAATATATAAAGATGTATTACTTAAATTTGTGAAATTATTTATTAAATTTAATTTTATTCAAATAATGTACATGTTTGAAAATAGTAACTAAGACAATAACAATAATTTTTAATTTGTTATCCTATTTGCTAAGCCATAGTTAAGCATATCTTTTCTTAGTCAACTCATGTAACACACGTAATTTAGAACGTTGAAGGATAAAACATTCTTGACGTTAAGGTGTCCAAATCTTTAGTACTAAAAATCGACTATTTTAAATAGTATACTATGGTTATAATTTTGAAATATTCATAGATTTTATCAACGCTCTTGCACCTTAAATATAAAATTAAGTAAGTACATTCCATCTTAGTTATTGGTTTACAATTTTAATATACTGTGGTTAAAAAAAATCAAAGAGTTTTTTGCTTAAAATGTCTATTACATAAAAAATAATATCTGTGACAAATGCATTTTAACATTAGGCCTATTAAGCTAGGTTTACACGTGAGAGTTTTTCACTCTCGGAGAGTTAGTTAGTTACTCTCATAAAAATCTCAGACTGTTGTTGATAGTACTATCAGAAAACTGGGATTAATTATCTTGGAAAATTCGCTGGTTGTGTAAACACCTCTGCGAGTACCTCCTGAGAGTACGAAACTCTTTGAGAGTGAAAAACTTTCACGTGTAAACCTAGCTTTATACATATATCCTTTTTACCAAAACTTCTTGTTTTTTTTTTTTTTTTTTGTAAGATTTTAAAATTCGTATGTAAATTAATAGTGTTAGCCCCAGAACTGCGATTTGAGATACGCCTATTGTGAGATTTATAAGTTGCCCTCGTCTTACTTGGAGTGTTTTTAGCTACACACGCTTCGGAGATTCTGCCTTTATTAAGCTGTTACAGAAACATTTAATCTGCTCCACGAGCTTTGTTATAGATAATTTAAAATACACACATTTCAAAACACACGACACATACATGGTAAAAAGTGAAATACGGATAATTTAGGCACGAGATGGCACGATTAACTCTTGCTCGTCGGTCTGTCGGGTTACGTGGATAGGCCTGTCTGTTTTCCGTTCATTACCGTGTATATGTGTGGTGTATTTTGAAATGTGTAGTGTATTTTGAAATGTGTGTGTTTTGTTTTAAATTACCAATCGAAGCTAATGAAGCGGATTAATTGTTCCTTTAACAGCTTAATAATTGCAAAGTCGCCAAAACATTTGTAGCTGAAAACACTCCAATATAAGACGAAGACACCTTATTAATCTCATGATAGGCCTATTTTGTATTATTTTTCCACATGTGAATTTACAAAAAGGTTTATCAATGAGTTAAACTCCCATGAAATACTTCGTTAAAAAAGTTGTCATTATCGTAGTACAGTATTGAGATAAAAATCTAATGCAGTAACTATTATCTAACTGTAAGTTCTTAAAGCAAAATGTTTTTACTTAATATAGAAGTTTATTAGGTTCATCGAACGATAAAAAACTGAATGAGGAAGTACATAATTTCACATCTATAGCACTAAAAAGCGCATATTAATTATTTATATACTATTGAGCTACTTTAATAACATTGAGTTCCAATCTCGACTTTTAAATAGTTCATGTTCATAAAGTGTTATCCAGAACGAGAAACTTCCTTTATTTTATCTCTATTTGTGAATATATCTACTAGATATTTAAGTTTCGACGAACTGGTGTCACTGATTTCGTGGTAGTGAAAGGTTTCTAAGAAATTATTAAAGTCGCACGAAAGCAAATTTCATTCTATTTATATGAAGTTTATTAAAGAAGTCTTCTTACAGGTAAGATTTCTTGCTGCAGATATGTAGGTTATTTAGAATTTATTTTTGGAAATTAACTAAGAGATATTTGAGAGTCCGTTTCATAGGTAAAGTAATGGTCAGAAATCTTACCTGTTGGAAGGAATCAAGTTATACATCTATTCTAAAATTGAGGGGAATATTTTTATTAATTTTGCTATACAAATTTATGCTATCATCTGTCTAAGTCCTTCGATATCAACAAGTTAGATGTTGTGAGCTTGTTTGAATCAATTAGTAAAAACCAATACTTCAAGTAATAATAGGATTTTGAATTTATAGTAGGATTTTTCAGTCAAGTATTTATCTATAAAAAATAGTTTTTAATGCTAATTTTACGGATAACTAAAACACGTTCTCCGAACGGATAGGTACAATCCTTCTTATTGCTGGAGGAAATCATCACTGCATGTATGCTAGTCATCGGCAAGCGGTCATTCGCTCACAAACTGTACAAAATATCATCTCTTCGGAGCGTTTATTGATTAATAAACACTTATCACTCTACTATTTATAAAAGTGAATTAACCTCATGACTTAAATGTACGATAGTCGTGGTATTTCTAGTATTATTGCCGATTTAACCTATAATCAAGATAAGCGCCTTAGTCTAAGCACGGTATCATCATCACTGAAAAAATCTGAGATCTCAAACACTTAAAATTACACTTAACTTTGATACATCGTATAATAAAAGCATGTATTTACAAGGCTCTTTTACCATTTGAATATGGTAGGACGAATGCAAAATTACAAATTATTTACAAAATCGTAAATCGCGACGATTAGCGTTGCAGCGGCCGATGTGCAAAGCAATTACAAGAACTCCGCGAACTTGATCCAGTAGGAACAATTGAGAATGAAGAAGAGAAGCGGGAAGAAAACTCTGGAGAATCTGTCGATGTTGATAGCTCTTGTGCGGTTGCGTTGTGCCAGGGAGGGTCTGGGAGGGACTGTCGGCTGACCCGTCAACAGGCGAGCGTTCTCCTGGGACAAGCCAAACTACAACACTCACTGGACAACAGATAACGGACAACACTCACTAGACAACAGACACACTCACTGCACATCAGACAACTCTCACTGGACAACAGATAACAGACACTCATCACACAATAGACATCAGTCATACTTATTGTACAACAGTCAACACTCTGTAGACAACAGAAAACAGACACACTCTCAGCACAACAGACATCAGACATCAGAAACACTCACTGCATAACAGACATCATACTTACTGCACAAACAGACAACACTCACTGGACAACAGATAACAGACACACTCACCATACAACAGACAGCAGACACACTCTCTGCGCTACAGACAACAATCTAGCAAAGATAAACAAAGGATCCAATCATTGACAATGACAATCAATAAATGAAAAGGCAGTTGCATGTTTAATATTAGGTACACCAATTTCACTACAAGATCGCAAATAGGTTATATTTGATCAACGAACTAGCCACACCAAACTCTTGCTCATTTATCTCGGTCTTTAGAATAGTTTTTTTATTTTAAAATATTTTAAATTTTTTAATAAATCATTATCATTCTATGCAGACCATGAAAGAAAGTACAATTCTTTTCACGTCAGAAAGAAAGAAAATACCTAAAGGAATCTTTATGCTGAATGCCAATTTTTGTTTGAATAGGTTATTCAAAGATTTATTAATCAGTTTCACTCGGCATTATGCTGTCATTGAGGAAAGTGCAGACTTGCAGCTTTAAAAACCTGCCTTTGTATATTACTTTTACTTTCTCCCCCTATACCATAGTATATGGAGAAAGTATTGTTTTCGTCAAAATTTTTGAATTTGAGTTGTTGGTGGATTTATCCATTTTGGTTCCCCCTGAGTCCAAAAAAAAGTGGTTTTCGGAGTGATGTCTGTGTGTGTGTGTGTGTGTGTGTGTGTGTGTGTGTGTGTGTCTGGATGTATACAGAGCTAGAGAATGCCCCAATGGTCCGATTTTGCTGAAATTTGGTACGTAGGTCCAAAACCACGATAATTCCAGGCGTTTTTTTCATTTTTTTTGAATTTTTTATTTTTAAGGGTAGTTTACCCCAAAAAACCCTCAAAAAACGTGAAAAATCCAAATTTTTCAAAAACGGCTCTAACGATTTTGATTAAACTTTTGTGGTTTATTAAGAATAAAATGCTGAATAAAATGACACCACCCGCATTTCTGAGAAAATGCGCGTTCAAAAGTTATAGAGTAAAAAGTGTTTCAAAAATCAATTTTTTGAATTTTCAAAAAGCTGTTATTTTGAAATAAATTTTACTTATGACCATTAAATCAAGCTCAAAAAACTAAATAATCCAGTACTTTAAATTATTGATCTATGACAAGTGGTTGCAGAGAAAATTCAATTTTTCGTTTAGCGGTAAACGCAGTACGTTGTTAAAAGTCACAGACGCACGTAGGGTCAATCTCGTGCTGCTCAGCTGCTATCTGATTGAGCCATCAAGACATTAATGTTTTGACGCTTTTAACACCTTTTTTATATTGTTGGGAGAAAGTATGTGTCAGTTAACTGATACCGTTTATTTTCTCTGGTATTTATCTTCATGGCACTAGTTACTTTCTCCCCCTATACCATAGTATATGGAGAAAGTATTGTTTTCGTCAAAATTTTCGAATTTGAGTTGTTGGTGGATTTATCCATTCTGGTTCCCCCTGAGTCCAAAAAAGTGGTTTTCGGAGTGATGTCTGTGTGTGTGTGTGTGTGTGTGTGTGTGTATGTGTGTCAGGATGTAAACAGAGCTATAGAATGCCCTAATGGTCCGATTTTAATGAAATTTGGTATATAGGTCCAAATCCACGATAATTCCAGGCGTTTTTTTCATTTTTTTGAATTTTTGATTTTTAAGGGTATTTTACCCCCAAAAACCCTTAAAAATCGTCAAAAATCAAAATTTCTCAAAAACGGCTCTAACGATTTTGATTAAAATTTTGTGGTTTATTAATCTTAAAATGGTGGATAAAATGACACCACCCGCATCTCCGAGAAAATGCGCGTTCAAAAGTTATGGAGTAAAAAGTGTTTAAAAAATCAATTTTTTGGATTTTCAAAATATCTGTTGTCTCAAAATAAATTTTACTTATCACCATTAAATCAAGCTCAAAAAACTAAACAATCCAGTACTTTAAATTATTGCTCTACGTCAAGTGGTTGAGGAGAAAATACAATTTTTCGTTTAGCGGTAAACGCAGTACGTTGTTAAAAGTCACAGATGCGCGTAGGGTCAAGCTCGCGCTGCTCAGCTGGTAGCTATCCAACAGAGTCATCTAGACATTAATGTTTAAAGCTTTTAACACATGTTTTTATATTGTTGGGAGAAAGTATGTGTCAGTTAACTGATACCGTTTATTTTTTAATTGGATAACTGACGTTTTTTTCTTTTTTTCTAAGAAATAATCTAGTGAAGGTTCATTGTTATTTAATTATCATTCATTAGTTTGATTTTCAAATTAATGTATATTTTATATTTGTTTTAATTTGATTTTATATTTGCCAAACTCTGACAAGCATAATCGGCACAAGAGACGCTACCTTGGCAGCCAGATCGAAGATCTTGTCCGGCTTGAGAGGTTCCGGTGGCTTCTGGGGGAGGTCGGAGTCGCCCAACACGATGTTGACCAGACAATACTCCATCAGAGCCATGAACACGAACCTGCAATGACAAGAGAATCAGGCTGGATACTGGAGCACTAATCAACGCCTAGGACAAACAGAAATCTCAATTTATATGTATGTTGTGCAGGTTTTTCTACATTTTATTCATAACAACAAGAACTCTAGTCACTGCAACGCCCAGAAAACACATTTTGGTCACCATAAAAATCTGCTGGTTCAATGTGATTTAAGACCAGTGAGTGAAAAAGTCGATTCTATTTGTAGTAGAGGAGTATAATTGTCTACAAATTCAAATGTTGTGAAAATGCAATGAAAACTTGCTAAAATAATGATAAAATCCAAGGTAGTGGAACGATGAATATAAAGATTAATAGGAGAGGATCTGTTCATGAACATAATGCTTTAAATAGTATTTATGTCATGGGTTTTTAAGGGCAATGAGAAGGGGAACTTAGGGGAAATTTGAAATGCGGTTTTAATATGTTTTGTAATATGACATTGTGCTGTTTATGAATTTTAATTGTTTGAAAAAGAACAGTTCAATTGAGAATCATTTAAATCAAACAGCCTTACAATTAAATATTTATAGTAGAATTAAAATTATATTATTACACATGTCTATACTTAATAGTTAACATTTATCGAAGAGATTATGTCAAAGTAAAATAGCTCTGCTTCTTTAGTAATACACAAGGCAGTTAGTAGGGTCATTTTATCGGCTTCTTTTTTATTTTAGGGCACAAATTAATATGACGAAATCTTTTATCAGTGAGATTAACTTTTGTTATTAAGTATAAAAATTACGAAAAAAAGCATTGCAACCCATCTAATCGATACTTAATACGGTGTAAAACAGGATATACTTTTCTAGTTTATTCTTACACGGTGCAGGCTGACATGAAAGCATCGACCGCTTTCAAGTAGGAGACTGGGGGGAGAGACGCCTGTGACTTGGCGTGCTGCGTGGAGAGCGTCAACAGGGAGGTGACCCCCAGGGTTACGCGGGCGGGCGCCGCCTCTGGCTTGATCCAGAACGAGACCCACTGCAACAACATCAGTCACTGAAAATAGAGAGGGGATCCCAAGGGGCGCCGAGAGTGGGTGCCGTTTCTGACTTGATCCAGAACGATACCACCTGTAAAAAACTACGTTCAGATGGTATCATTATGGATCATGCCAGAGGTGACACCCCCACGGGTCATCATGGGGTTTACCTCTCTGTTACCAGTGACTCCTTTTGTTGTTGTTTTTGTTGTTGTTGATTTCGTTGTTACAGATGGTATCATTCTGGATCAAGCCAGAAGAAGTGCCCCCGCGCGTCATCCTGGGGGTCACCTCTATTACAAAAACAACAATAATCACTGGCAGCGGAGAGGTGACCCCATGGAGTAAGCTTGGAGCTTGTGCATCTCTGGCTTGATGCTGAATGATACCATCTGTAACAAAACAACAACAGCAGTCACTGGTAATAGCGAGGTGACCCCCAGGATGACACGCGGGGGCACTGCCTCTGACTTGATCCAAAATGAGACAATCTGTAAAAACAGCAACAAAAACAATCACTGGTCACGGAGAGGTGAAGTCCAGGAGACGCTTTTGGGCACCGCATCTGACTTCATCCAGAATGATACCCCTGTAAAACAACAGCAACAGTCACTGGTACTAGAGAGTAACACCCAGGATACACTGATCTAGAATGATACCATCTGTAACAACAACAATCAAAATAACAGCAGCAGTAGCTGGTAAGAGAGAGGGGGAAATAGGATAACGCAAGTGGGTGCCGCTTCTTGCTCAATTCAGTACCCATGACACACAGTAACAACTACAATCACAACAACAGTCAACAAAATCAGAGAGGTGTCCCCGGGAGTTGCACGACCTCTGGCTTTATCCAAAATGACACCATGTATAACAATAACAACATAACTCACTGGTAACAGTAAGATGACCCCAGGATAAATTGTGGGGGCGCAGCCTCTGGCGTGATCAAGAATGATACCATCTGCAACATCAACATCAACAAAAACAACCACAAGAACAAAAACGACAGTCACTGTTAACAAAGAGGCGTCCCCCAGGTTGACGCTCGGGGTGCCGCCTATGGTTTGATCCAAAATGATACCATTGCAACAACAACAACAACGCCAGCAGCAGTAGCTGGTAACAAAGAGGTCGCCCCCAAGATGACGCTCTGAGGTGCCACCTCTATCTTGATACAGTGCTAGACCCATTGTTACAACAACCACAGTCACTAATATTTTGGTTAAGTTTATTTAGGTGATCAGTTTCTCAGATTGTAAAATCCACCTAACAGGTAATTACTGTACAATTTGCAGATTTGGAAAACCAGACAATGTTTACACCTAATTCAGACCAATTTATTGTAGGAGATTAAATAACTCTTCTATGGTTCGTTAAAGTTATTGTGGGGTCTTTTTTCGAAAATAACATCCTCCAAAAAGGATAACAAGATTTTAATAGAAACTTCAAAGGTAGGCCTTAGTGAAGGGTAGTACACAGTATGCTTGAATTTTTAAAGTTTAATGTAACGTTGACTCACCGACATAATTACGATCAGACAGGTCGGGATGTAGGTGTGGAACAAATAGTATCCCAGACGTCGCTTGAGCACGAACACCACCTCCAAGCATGTGAAGTTCCCTGCGACAGTGTTCTTAAACTTACAACAGGTACATCAAAACGCACAAAAACACATATTTCAAAAAATGACAATTAATTAAAAGAGCGTACTTTAGAAAAGTGAAAACGTCTTTTCTAACTTTGCCAACAACAAGTGCAGTTTAAAAGTGATTATAGTTTTGAAAAGTATCTATAAAATATTGACATAACTTCAGATATAATTATTTTATGTCGGGCAAAATGTTCAGAAAACTTGTAAACTCTGTATTTCAACAGTCTAACTGCTGAATATGTGAGTCACCATAGCATACGAGTATTTCGGTTAGAACCTACCGACATTTTTCTTATTCTGTCCACCTCTATGTTAAAATATAAAAATTAATATAAAATTTCCGGAAAGCAAATCAGTTCGTTACTTTGATTTGTTCCCAATTTGCTAACAATTTGTTAATATTATTATAGAAACAATTTCATTAAATTTTAAAGGCAGTTTTAAGAAAACTAATAAATTTTGATACTAATTTATTATACAAGGATTTCATTTCTAGTAACATTTAATGTTTTGAGAGAGATTCACCTATTTTAATTCACATTAATATTGATCATAAATTTTGTGATTAACCTTTTCATTATCCTATATTTACAATTCTATTTTTTGTTAACGAATAAAACTCTTTCGAGTACAATATATTTTGTTTATTAAAATAGGAAAAGTTTGCTTTGGCAAAGTGTTAGGCTAAAGGTACGACAAAACAGGCTGCCAACATCTTAGAAATATAATAGTATACAATATACAGGGTTTTTCTTTTATAACACAGCTGAACTTGCAGCAAGAGTAAATCAAGTTTTAGAAAGAGGACAAGATCATAATTTTGTAACCCTAGTTCCTCTCCCTCCTTGGCTATCAGCTGATGTGCATTGTTGTATGTTGTTCACTTTATTTGGGTTCCGTGGAAGGTAATTATGTTGAAGTCACAAACAAGGGTTTAAGCAAAGATCAGAGATTGTTCATTGTGGAGGAGTTGTTTCAAACAAAATTGTATGGTTAATGTAAGAATGTTTCTGAACGAATTTACAGGTAAGGGTATATCTAACAAATCTATTCATGAATTGTAAAATTTATTTAACGAATCAGGTTCTCTAGGAGACAGAAAACATAACAGAAAGCGAACAGCATTAAATGAGAACATGTTAGAGGATGTTCGACTACCTTAGAAAAGCCACTTAATATTAACAAACAATACTAAAACAAGTCTATGAATAGTAGAGCTGTTTGGTTTAACCTCAAATGGAAAATTTTGTTCGAACTCATTTTGACGTAAAACATATACTTTTGTTTGAAAATACTTCTCTACAATGAACAGTCTATGATCTTTGCTCAAAACCTTGCTAGTGACCTCAACACCCATCTAAAGTGAACAAAAATGCAACAATGCACACCAGGCGATAGCCACCATGAAAGAAGAGGAACCAGGGTTACCAACTTATGAACTTGTTCCCTTTCTAAACCTTGATTTAATCTAACTATAATTTGTGTTGCGTTTAAAAATAAACATGTTTTGTAATTAAATGAATCAACAACAAGACCTGTGGAGTAGACCTGGGTGCAGTCGGCTGTGTAGTTCTTGACCAGTTGCAGCTGGGGCAGTTCGATGTTCTCGTCTACCACCAGAGGGACGTCGGGGTCCCACTGGAAGATCATGTCGTCGGTGGTGTGTGACACTGGGACCACACAGACAACACAAACCTCAGGAAACTATTTAAGCTAAGCCTGGAACATAGCTAATAACTCCTGGCTAGAATTTAACGAAAACTTGGCCAACATTTATTTGGTTTGTTCCCTACATCAGATACATCGACGGGGGGGGGGGGGGGGGGGGCGATTAGGTAGCAGGTGTTGTTACATTCCTGTTGTAGCATTCAAAAAATAAAATGGTTTGGCCGTCCGTCCGTCCATCATTGTGATTTTAATGGAATTAGATAAAAAAGGATTGGGGAGCTCCCATTGGTATACAAAGCCTCCCGCATAAGCTCCGCCTATGTGAGGGTTATGCGTGTCTCGGGACTCTCTGGACTTTTGTATACTTGTTCCTTGCATCGAAACAAACTTATTTTACAACATAACCATGATTCTCTGGAGCCTAGTTTTCTGTCTGTACGTCCGTAAGCAATTTCGGCTTAGCTCATGATATTTTTAAATCTACTTGAGGTATTGAGTTGAAACTTGGCATGTTTAGTACCTACACTTTTTTCCATGATGTTTAAATATTTGCAACAACAAGGAAGTGCTATACGAATTAATTTTTATTTTGTTTTGGCATAATTTGGTCAACATGGAATTTGTATTTGAATTTTGATAGCAAAGAGCGAAGGTTATCGAGTTTATTGAGAAAATAATTAACCAACGGTTAGGAGCTGTAACTAAACAATATATATGTTTCGTGAAGTGCTGTGTTCTAATAGTAAGTTTATTATTAAGTTTCCATGTTGTAGTAGGCCTACAATACGCCTACCTACACCCCCTCTCTTCGCTGTCCTAATCAACAACCAGGGGTCGGCTGACTCCCCGCTGAGTTGACCAATTAGTAGGCCTATTATAGGCTCTCAAACTCACGGTAATAGTTCCATTGTTACTGAGCCTTTTGGTCTGCAGGTCATATTTACACCTGCCACAAATGGGCCACCAATAGTTTTGGCCCATTTAGAAAAAATTTAGAAACCTTTGAAGTACTTAATAAATATAAATTCAAACGGGAAAGATCTTTATACCGAGTTGCACAAATATTAACGTCATGACTATGAAAATTTATTATTTTCTTGGAGAGCAGGAACGACTACATAATAATATTTAAAAATAAAATGAGTGTGTTTAAAAAGTTGCATTATCCATTTTGAGCCTTTGCCAACACAAAGTCGTCGTTTATAACAGTTAGCAAGTGACAGTAAACAACATAGAGACGGTCAGAGACCTGCAACCTGTGAAACTGACTGTCAACACAAATACAGTAGACTCCCTCTTAACCGGCTACCTTTTAACTGGCCTATGATTTAATCGGTCTACCCTGTCACTAATTACAAGTTCAAATGGAATGTATTCGCAGAAAAAAATGTCTATCTTTTGAAACTATGAACAATCAAAGTGAACTCCTTTCCAGTAATAGACCACAATACCTAATTTATTGGTATGCAAATGGCATGTTCGTTGGTCTCGTGAAAGGACAAAATGAGTGACAACTGTAATGGACAGTTTGTAATCCTAATTGGGAAACCAAATCAATACATTCAGAAGTAAAATCTTATTATTTCGTCATCAGTCTTTTTTCCATATTTATAGTGGGTGGTAACAAATTAAACTTATTGTGTTTTGTTGTATTTTGTTTTGCTACACCTTTATTAGTTTTTATGGTGAGTCGGTTGCAATCCCATATAGAAATATATTTAATATTATCTTTAATTGATTATAAGGCTATACTAAAGTGTAATTTAACGTGTTTAAAAGGACAATCTATTTTACAGGCCAACTCATTATTCGGGCACGGTCTGGTCCCAATACGGCCTAATAAGAATGAGTCTTCTGTAAATGCAAAATGTTTTATTGAGAGGAAAAACACTCACGACTTTCCATCTGTAGCTTGCACTCCTGCGTGTCATGTGGATAGATCATGAAGTTCATTGCACACGAGAGCGTCAGGGTCAATCTGCAAACAAGTAAGGGATCTGTCTATAACAAATGTTACAATGAAATGTGATAAAATAGAGTAAAACTTAAGTCGGTGGCCTTATTCACACCAGGTAATTCGAGGAAAAAGACAATTATTGATAAGCTACGGGGTTAAGTTTTTTATAATCTTTCAAGCGATAGCTTGAACATAATGATGATATACAATCACTGAACCTATTGAGGGAAAGGTGGAACTTCCTATAAATAAACGAAACCGATTCAAGTTGGTGATTTTTTACATTATAAAGATTCATATATGCTAGTTCATTATTATTATTAATATACCCCATCCTCAGACCTTTATGATGAAATAGAAAGATACATGGTTATCATAGACAAGAAACACACACACACACACACACACACACACACACACACACACACACACACACACACACACACACACACACACACATAATAAATAACACATTATGGACAACTGCTTGACTTGTCTTTATCACATGTCACCTGTCACTCGTACAGCTTGTCTTGGACAGACCACACTGCAGAAGATGGAGTTTTATTGTGTAACTATATTGTTTTAAATGAGCTGTATTATGTATTTTTCTGCTTTCTTGACAACGATAATTTGTTCTACGTGTTTTAATTTTGGCCTAATGAAAGAAAATGATATATTAATCCCTAGGCTAGAACTGGAAAACTAGGGGATTGCAAACGGATTTTACACTCAATATTTATTTATTTGCCAATGGCACACAGCCAATTTACCATAGTAAAGTTACAATACGATGAGAATACATGAATTAAAATGTCGTGGATATTGAAAATAGGACATGTTTTCATTTTCATGGTTTATAAATTGCTGCCCAAATATTTTTTATTACACAACCAACATTGTCCTGGGGTAAAGAGTTTCCATCTCTTCACATATCAGTTGAAACTCTCAGTGTGATTGCCTGTCATTTAAGTTTCTGTTATCCTTTTGAGGTCGGATTTGTGGCATTGTTTTTTGACAAAGTGCGAACTTTAATTTGAGGTACATGTCAACCTAAGGTTACATTTAAGATATTTTACTGACTCCTAATGGGTCGACCCCGATCAGACTTGGTCTCTCAGTTATAGCGTCAAAACTAGATTTAGCCCTCAATTTCATTCTCTTAGGTTTTCATAATAATAGTTTTCGTAGCTTAGTTATTGATTTAAATATTAACAGGTTTCCAGATTTTTCAGCATCCCTGTATATTTGGTATTCAGCAAAGAATCAGATCCCATCGTCACTCAGGCAAATGGTAGGAATTCAATGGTAGAAATGGCAAATTAACACTTCTCGGTTTTATTTTCGTACAGTTAGACAGGGTAGTCAAATCCACCAATTTAAAACCAACATTGTTGCCGTTGAACTTTTATTATCTCATAAAAGCAAGATCCTAAATGTCCTCCTCAAGGTTGAAATTGAAGGTTAAGATTGTTTGAGGAGTTAATGATGGAATTGTTCCTAGTCAGTGAGTAAAACGTAGAAAATAACTCGCTAAAACCGGGATACACATTGTATATTGAAATTAGCTGCTGCTTGCGGTTACCATGATTACCCCATAAGTCTCCCTTCCCCATTAAAGATTTCCTCAAGAAAAATTTTTATAATTAGTTGGGGACTTAACGTGTAAGAGCAACAAAATAATCGTTGGATGACTACGAGAAAATTCTGTAAAGCATCGGTCGGAACAGCATTTAAACAACTTGCCAAGCAGTAAATTAATAAACTAATAAAGTCTTTAAAAAAAATACTGTAAGTTATGTTTATCAAAACTAAGTTGAATTAAAACTAGTTCAATGAATGTTGGCCATAATAATCTATGTGTTTAAATTAATTACAAGTACTAATTCAATAGGCAGTAACCGAATAGCTTTATCATTAGAGTTTAAGTTATTATTATTTATCACTACGATCAGATATTATTTCATACAAATTTATAGCAAAATAAAAACGTCTTTGGAAAAGACAAATAAATTGACAGGCATGTTATATGTGAGGGATATAAAATAAATTATTTCAAACGAGGGCAAAATTTAAAAATAAAAGCTACGTATACTTTAGTATTCACCACTACATTTTATTCCATTTTTCGATTGCTATTAAACAATTTCACAACTATGTTTGTGAAACATAAACGTATCAAGATGCAGGATAATGCAAAATTACCTTTTTACAAAAAAACTAAAATCGATCTAAAATATACAGTGTGGTTGATAAGTCCCGGAACGGTGAAATATTTTTTTACCATTACAGATAAATTAATGAGACCTGGTATATCAATAATAGCCATAAATGGCCACTTTTTCAATATATTATCACTTTTTTAGCCCTTAAAGGGGACGGCCCACGAGGAATCAGATATGATTATTAATAACGCCAGAGGTCGAGTTTGGTTTTAAACTAAAGGTCTCACTTAGCAGAGTACAATGCCGCAAACTAGACCTCAATAAATGGCCGAGACGGAAACGGCAGGCAAACAAATTCTCCATTAAAATCATACACGTAAAAGTAAAAAATGCAATAACTTTCTTAATACTCAACCTTTTGTGGCTTATTACTCCAAATGCAAATATTTTTTAAATGTTGCATGATTTGACAAAGGCCAAAGACGTTTTCTGTAATACTTCCAAGAGCGAGATCCCATAAAGGGTGTTTAAATTGAAACTCTTTGGCCTCTGTCACACGACACATCATTTTAAACGCCTTTGTATTTGGAGTAATAAGCAACAAACCCGTCGTCAAAAGGTTGAGTATCAAGAAAATTATTGCATTTTTAAGTTTTATGCATATGATTTTAATGAAAACTTTGTTTGCCTGTCATTTCCGTCTCGGTCATCCATTTGAAGTCTAGCTTGCGACATTTCACTCTGCTAAGTAAGACCTTTAAGTTGATACCAAACTCGACCTATGCTGCTATTTAAGAATTTTGTCTGACTCCTCGTGGGCCGTCCCCCTTAAGGGATAAAAAGTGATAAACGGTTTAAAGAGTATACATTTTATGGCTTTCATTGAGATACTAAGTCTCATTACTTTATCTATAATGGTGAAATAGCTATTTGTGTATTAAGAGCGCAAATAACGTCATTGCCGCTCGAGAATGCAGATGGCCGCACGAAGCGTCAGCTGAGTGCGGCCAAACATTTCGAGAGCGGCAATGACTATTTGTGATCGTAATACACACAATATTTTTCCTACCACCATAATTACAACCGATTAAATGTATTTAATAAACGTACACAATTATATCAACTTTAAATTTAACTTCATTAACTTAATAACTGTAATAAATCGTAATCACTTGCATAGGTGTGTAACCGGAAGTGAGTGTTATCAAAATACTGACCGTGAAATCAGCTGATTCAGAGCAAAGCAACTACAATTAATTTGTAATAATTATGGTGATTGTCATGTGGTTTCTGACCAATAGAAACTAGTCTGTGTTGTGACGTCACCTTCTTTACCGTTCTAACCTATTGTAGATTTGAAATAACCTTGATTTAGCGTGCGCCAATGTTCCATTACCGCTCTAGAGCGGAAAAGGACCGGAAAACGGAAATGAACTGTTTTGCGTAGGATTACAGCTGTGGCAATGTGATTATTTCCATGCAGTGGTAGGAAAAATATATTTCGCCGTTCCCGTACTTTTCAAAACATACTGTATATTTTTAAATATTTTTAACGTAGTACTTTCTTAGATGTTTTTTTATAACTCTTATTACTATTGTTTTTTTTAATTTTTTTATTTGATCTTGTAATGTTTAATCTGTTCATCGTAGTTGTCGATCATTAGGTCGATTGGACGCCACTGTTTTGCAAATGGAAGGCAATGAATGACGCATTCAATATGCACGTCAACTGAGGGCGATAAACGCTCGACACTCACTTGACCATGTAGAGGATCGTCTTATCCTTGTAGAGCCACATGTAGTGGTTGGGAATGGTCATGGTCTGGAAGGTGACCGCTTTGGCGTTCTTGAAGAAAGAATCTGGCCGCCACATATTCTTGAGCCATTCCACCTCCAGCAGTCTGCAAAACATGAATGGATCTAAGATGTGTGCTTGAAAACCGATGGTTCGCCATTGTATCATAGTGTAGTAAAATTAAGCCAAAATATGGCTGGAAAATGAAATAATTTTTGGACAGCTAATTTTTGCTGAAATGTGTTCTATGCCATCCCCTGACCTCCCTCAGAAAAGTCCCCTGAAATCCCCAGTGGGCAACATGCCTAAAAATGATGGGATGGCCCGCGTGGAGTCAGAAATAAATCTTTCTTCGACCAATGGGTTTATGTACATCAAATTAAAGCTCTTAAGTAGTAGAATTTAATGCCGCAAACTCCATCTCAAAAGGTTGCCTGAGTCGAAAACGGCAGCCTTTCAAACTTTGAATAAAAATCACATTTTAACGTAAACGCTTAAAAATGTAATAATTTTCGAAATACTTGACCTTTCGAGGTGCGGTTTGCGGCAAACGGTTGCTTGTACAATTACCTAAGCAAATAGGGATAGTTTGACATATGCCCATCATATTACCCTTGAACCACCCTCTACATGGACGTCCCAAAGAGGGAGTTTTGAAAATTTTTTCTTAGTCCATAGCCATGCTATACATCATTTTAAAGGTCTTATTAAGGAGAGTACATAGCCGAAAACCAGACCTCAAAAGGTCAAATAAGTCGGAAGTTATTGTATTTCAAAGTTTTGATAATATTATTGTATTCTAAACTTTGAACGCCTGCCATTTCACTCCCGACAGTTATATTGAGTTCGGGTTTACGGCATTGTATTCTACATTTGAAGACCTTTAATTTAATGTATATAAACCTTCTGGAATGTATTTATATTTAGTATGCTTAATATCTAATTTTAATGTAACTCCTTATGGGCCAACCCCTCATTTTTAAGCGTGATCCCCATATGGGATTTCTGGGGACTTTTCGGAGGAAGGTCAGGGGACGCCATAGAACACATTTCAAAAGAAATTGGCTTTCCAAAAATTATTTCATTTTTCCCGACTAATTTTACTACACTATCAATCCAGATAATCTTTTTATTTTATAGACGATCATTACAGTAAGCACCAGTAATGATACAAGTAATATAATAAAGAGGTACATTATTAAACTAAATACAAACCAGTTGCAAAGTGAGTTAATTATAAATATTATGATACAGGATTAAACTTCTAGATCAAAGAGATTTCGACATTTGGCAAAACTACTGTCATGTTAGAAATCATTCAATATGCACATCAGCTGATTGTTCCCTTGCAATTCAAGTTATAGTTTCTTATGTGCCTAACCTCAAAATAGTGTGATCAGTTGTGAGTGAGAACGACGATAGGTCAAGCAGCATTTTGTGATCAAACAAAAGTTTCGATTGGTGACCGCCTATTATAAGTCTAAAACCTAAACCTATAGCCGGTATATTTGTTACTTTATTTTTACAATGTTTTAGCAAATATAAAAGGGTAGTCTACAAAGTAATGTATGTAGGGCCTACAACTATGTATGGTATCCAGCCTTCTACTATTTGAGATTTTTTTAACACTCCGCTTCGCTCGTGTTCACTTATATCTCACTCATGGCCTAAAGGCTTTCACAACAGAATCATTGCATAAACAACTACTAAAAATATTTTAATTTGTTTTAAATATCGGTCAATTTATAATGATAGTTAGGTTTTTTAACTTATCATGCAAGTCAAGGTAACTCATATCTATATTGTATGGCGCTATTTCTAATTTCAATTAGTAGGCCTTTAGTGGTTTATTCTTACCTGTATTCTGAAGTCATGTTTTCAGGTAACGTTAGTCTGTTGTCTTTCCATGTCTGTGCAAAGAAAATATCGGCAGCGTAAGTCTGAAAAGTGTTTATGATACAGAATTAAACTTAAGTCGAGTAAGAAATCTACTAAATGAATTCACTAAGTCTATGGAACTACATTTCCCGGAACTCTCTAGAACCCTTTTGAATATTTGTTCCTGGCAATAAGACAAACAAACTTTACAGTATAATCATGGGTCTTCAGTGCCTAGTTTACTGTCTGTCTATCCGTATGTAATTTTTGCTTAGATCATGATATCTTCAAAACCACTTCCCGAGGTTGAAACTTGCCATGACTATTATGACCGTCAAGATAGTTTTACTCTTGACGTTTGACTTTTTTACCTTTATCAGTTTTTTAAAAGTCGTTTCAAATATTCAGTGATAAATTTCTAAGAAATGTGTACTATAAAAATGGTATAAAATACATAAAATGTGTAAAATTTAATTTTCAAATCATAAAACCAACTTTAAACATATCTACCCATAAGTAACTGAAAAATTGGTCTTTAAGAAGAACAATGTTTTGCAAGGAAACTACTGATAATTTGAGAGTTCTTGTTTAGAAAAAACCTTTTAACTATTGTACCGTATACTTATAACAATTCCTTTCCATTCACTACCAGACAAAAGATCAACATTTCATAATTTGTAATACAACTATAGCCTACATATTGCGCTTTAGATTCGGGTAAGATTTTATCTTTAGTTACATTGTGAAGTAGTATAGTTGAAAACTTTACTTAACTTTAAATAACTCTGGTCTAAGTTTCATGTTTAGTTCACCTTCGTTTATTACTTTACAGTTGTATTCTTATTGCATTACATTATTCTATGTATATTTCATCATAATAATTTGTTCATATTTCAGCACTTTTAAGACGAATATAAGTCAAATGAAAGGCCGGTTTTTTTTTTAAATCAGAGGTGTTAGGTTCAAGTTTGTTAAACACGGTTAGTGTGTCTAAGCCCTGGACGTGTGGTAATTATTGTCTATGCACTGGGGACTTAACGCTCGAGAACTCTTTCAATTGGGAAGGGGTGTGAGGATTACGTTTCTGCGGCTGTGTATCAGAAGGAGTTTGTTTTGAGGAACCGTTTTGTGAACCATTTATTAGATTCCGACCAAGCAAAACCATCTGTAGATTTTTTATGTCATGGATGACACAACAAAGGCTCCTTTAAAAAGGAACATGTAAAAAGTCTGCCGACCTATTTTTTATCTTTTAATTTGTAACTATCAATAGTCATTTGATGCTGGCCAAAGAGTCAGATGTGTTGGTCAACATCAAAGCTACTGTACCATGGAGTTCTCGTCGATGGAGTCGAGGCCCATGACAGTGACGTGGAAGTAGACCACCGTGGGGTTGCCGTCCTTCTTGGGCGGCCTCATCTTGTCGTACAGCTTGGGGTCCTCCGGCAGGATGTCGTTGAACGTCAGACCGGTCGTCGGCCTGCGCAACAGCCAGCACACTAGCACACTCACTCTTATACTACTACTGGATAATCAACGTGTCATCACAAGAACAATAAGGTTGAGTGTGTTTTAAAAAACGTTTAAAACAATTCATTGCTTACTTGTAATTTTTTTTAAGTTTTCGTTCATTAATTTAAGTCAATGAGCTCTAAATATGATTAATTTAAACTCAAATATCCAATAAATTCGTTTTGTTTTGTGGTCACGTCTTTTATTATCAACTATGCCATCGTAAGCCCAACACAACTGAGCATTAACTCCTGTATGACGTATTTCTATCTTCGATAAAGCCATAACATCATTAAATCGGAGTTTTACCAAAGGATTTTCTAAACAATTTAAGTTTATTTGAAACATCAGATATTCTCTGCCCTATTAGGTAGGGCTCTGGTTCTAGATGTTAAAATCGAAGAACAATTAATATCGAGCATCGTCGGAGAGTCAGCCACTCTGTGATGGCGCTGCGCGTTCGATGACAATACCTCGTTGCGGCCCATTGTCGCCTCATTTCTGCCACTGTTTCCAGCCCCCTCCACTCAAGTCGACTCGTTCTTCCCTAAACCCTTAACGCTCTCTACAAAATTACGGTATAGTGAAACATTTATTTCACTCTTCAACTAAGTTCAAGTGGTATGTACGAACTTAACGATCATTCTAAATGATTGCCCTAAAATTCAATTTAGAAAACGTGATAAAATGTTCAATAATTTACAGTGGTGGGATGTCACAATCGCCCACTAGCTTTGATTTGATAATTTGATATTTCTTTGGTGTCACACAAATTGATATTTTATAATTAAAATTTTATTCTAACGCCTTTGTTTTTATTGAAAACACGGAAAACGTTAGCAAGTTTTCTAAAACTACATATTTTTAAGATTATCGAGCTTTATCGCTTAATGTATTTTTGTCACCTACTATAACGTAATTATTGTTATAAAAAATCGTTGTTCTAAAAAAAGCTATAAGATCTATAGCTAAACTTGCACCTCAAGCTCACTGCAGAGAATTCTTTAAGCAGCTTAACATATTAGCAGTTCCAAACCTATTTATTTTAAAGTCAATTTGCTATATAAAACAAAACAGAATCCATGAAATAGTAGAAAACAATAATATTACTAAGCATAGATATAATACTAGACATACAAATCACTTTGCACAACAACATAGGCAATTTATAATAAAACCCCAAAATATATAGGTATCAAATTGTACCAGGCTTTGCAACTGTCGCTAAAGAATCTCGCCTCCTTTTCTAATTAAAATCATTTTTAATCAAACATAGTTTTCATAGCATTGATGAATATTGGGAGGTTTGTAAATCCCACTGTCCAATGGAGGGTGGTTCTGCGTGGAATCCTACGAGAACGTGACAGATCCTACGCCCATTGGGACACAGGACGCCGAATATAAGTCAGTACTCAGCCTTAAGTTTTAAAAACAAAACAGCCTTAAAAGTCAAAACCCAAGATCTAAGAATGAGTGGAGGTTTCATTAATTTTCTGTCGAAACGTTTAGTTACAAACTTAAGTTTTGCTTAAGAATAAGGGTGCAGAAGGTTTCATTTAGAATTTTCATGAAATATCCTGCAAGTCGATCAACGCTTGTTTGAGACCTGTCCAGCAAAGCAAATTAAAATACAGCCTCATGATTGAAAAGATACCAACATATAAAGCGAATTATAACTATATTTAAGGCTGTGGATTCCGAACTGATGTATTATATAGAGGAGCTGCACCCTAAATTTTGTATATTTTAAAAAGTTATTGGTCATGATTAAAAAAATATGTAAATTGATCAGGTTCAACATTATCCATATTTTATTTAAAATCGTAATGGAATGGTCAGTTTATATTTAAAAGCTTTTTAAAATTAAACCAATTTATGAAAGAATTTGACATTTTTTTGCACTCGGCACAACAGTTAAAGAAATACCGTAGAGTTAAACAACTATGTGAACAAACCGTGTAGTACTCAACAGCCAAATGCAACTATGATTTCATGATCATGATTTCCTCACTTTACTACCTTTTTTCGTCTTTCTTTTTATTGGTTAGGAACTACGTTTTCAAAACATCCCCAATGCTCTCTTCGCCTCCCCCTGTTTAACCTCAGCTCGACGACATGGGTGGAACCATTACTACTTTGTAATCAATGAGTTGGCGGTTTTTACATATACACCTTCGACATACTTACTCTATGGATGCAGGTGTTTACTTACTCTATGCACGCGATCCAACAGAGCGCGAGGAGCACTAGGGGAGTGGAACCACAGCCCTCGGAGTGCGACCTTAGTTCCATAGTGACCCTGCAACACAAACCTTTGTTTTGACAAGTTCATTAATGGTGATGGTGAGTTTATGAGTTATTCAGAAAATTGATGCGGACATTTTTCATCACTTTTTGGTTTTCAATTATATCCACGGACTCACCTGATGAGTTTTTACCATGTTACGTTGTAGGTAATTCTTCGACCTGAAGACGGGATCTGATTAAAGATTTTGAAACGTCATAAATTTGTTAGACAATCAACCATGAAAGATATCAGCAATTTACTAAAAAATAACACAAACAAACATGCATCACCATACGAGATCTCTCCACCCACAGGGGCCAACATCATACGAACTTGACTACCTACTCCAGAAAACTATTGACTTCTGTCTACAACTTTAAAAGGATATGAATCATTAGTAACTTTTCTGCCAATGCCTGATACAGTTTCATTTAAATTAAATCAGTTCTGCGTTCTAAAATGGCATAATTTACTAAAAAATAATGTTATTTTACTGACAGCTCAATTGATTAAATAACCAAAGATTTTCCCCCATCGGGTTCAATTTATTCATAGCGAGCACACAATAAAACTAATCAAATTCCTTCCCTAGGTGTTCAATTCTAGGATAGGCCCTAAAATCATCCGGGGTTCTCACACTATACACTATACTTTTATTCAATTGTATGTATGATTCCATAGAGGTACTATCAAATTATAAAATCCTCGAAATCTACGAAAACAAAGACTTGTGATCTTGTGACTTGTGACCTTGTCACACAAAAAAAAAACATGTGACGTTCGCGCTGTATTATTTTAGCATTTGTCCTCAAAACGTTATAGTTACCTTTTCTTTAATGTCATAAATATTTCAAAGAAATGCCAGTAAATGTGAAAAATCTTAACACCATCAGTGTTAATTCCCGAAAAGGTAAATTTCCGGAGTTCGCATTATTATAAAAACAAGCCCGTCAGGAATAGAGTGAGGTGAGAGCCCTCGAGTGTTCTACTGGTGGAGCCGGGCTCATCCTCGAGCTGCTGTCATCCGTGATGCGTGATCACGCGGGTCGATAGAGATGAAAAGTCGAGACGTGGTGTGTCGCATCTCACCCTGCGCCTAGAGAGCCCTCAAATGCCTCCAATTGGTACACTCTGTCAGCCCTCACCGTGCATTTCAAGACGTAATATCATTTCATCTCTTTCCCATCTGTGAGTTATCAGATGGCCAAGATTGTTGTATATTTTAAAGTGGGAAAAGTTATTACTTCAGTTGTTATCGGTCTGCCGATGGGGAAGGAGCTCCTGATAAGCGGCTTCCTCGTGTAGTGGGCATCAGGCCTATACCTGTCCAGTGGCGACAACGGTCTTAGCGGTATAACAAAACTGGTCGCTATTATTTATTTAGGACGTGGATTGTGATTTTTCTTCTAGTTCTAAAAGTGACTATTACTAATTTTACTGTGAAAATGCCGTGCAGAGAGTGTAATCGTGTTTTCACAAGTGAAGAAACTGTCGTGCAGTGTTCAAAGTGTAAAGACGAGTTTCACGTAACTTGTACTCGAGTCGGGGCAAACCAAAATTTTACTAAATCTAAGATGAAAAACTGGAAATGTGACTCGTGTGAAGATTCTTCGGATAAAGACGGTGATAAACGACTGCAGTCTGCCACCAAGCCAGTGAGTACAAACACGGGCGACGACAAAAAATGGTTTTTGGATGCCTTGGCGTCTATGGAATCTAGTATTATAGAAAAGATATCGGATTTGACAAGTAATTTATCACTGTTGAGTGAGAAAATAATTTCATTAGAGACTAATCAGGCAAATCTTCAAGTGCAGTGCGACCCGCTTAGACAGGCCGACGCGCAGCGCGGCGGTCAAGTGACGGACATGCAACGCAAGATACGGGACCTGGAACAGCACTCGCGGTGCGCAAATATTGAGATTGTAGGAATTCCAAAAACTCCCAATGAGAATATAACTCACATTCTGGGCCTCATCGCTAATGGCTTAAATGTCACCTTTGATCGATCTCATGTGTCTATGGCACATCGCTTACGACTTTTTTCAAATAAAAGACATGCGCACCCACCAATAATAGTGCAATTTGTTTCCCGTGCGACGAAGGAGATCTGGCTAACAGCTGCGAGGCGGAAGAAACTCACTACAAAGGACGTGTCGCCGGCCCTCACTGAAGGGCCTGTCTATGTAAACGACCACCTCACGGCCGAGAATAAGGAGCTGCTGGGTCGAGCTAGGCGCCTGTACCGAGAAGGCAAGATCAGCTACGCAGGCTACGTCAACGGCAAGGTGCTAATCAAACCAAAGGAGGGCGACAACGCAATCAGGGTGTTCGACGTGAAGGACCTCGACCGCTACGACGCCGGTGATGGTGCCAAGTAGACTTTCACTTAATGGTATTGTTTGTTTACTTTTTTAAGTTCAATTTCCGATAGGAAAGGATAAATATTATTTTCTCTCTTAACATAGTTAATTCATCAATGCCACTCTTTCAACTTGTTACTTTTACAAATTTAATTGTTTTTGTTCATTATAATAATCCGAATAAAAGATTTTGTTTTAAACTGTAAAATTAGTAATTATTTAGTTATTCTTGGAACTATGGTGCATTCAAGCCTAAATCATAAAAGCTTAAATTCAGTACATAATATACTAAATTCTTTCAATTTTGTTCTCTCATGAACTTTCTAATCTGAATAAAAGTTTATTTCAGTTATTTTGTACTCATTTTAGTTTTAAGGTTAGTTTAAGATTATAAACATTTTCGCATGCATGTACAGCAATTAATTACTTAACCTGTTTATTGTGCATTAATTAAACACGATAATTTCTGCTAGTAAGCAAGTACTAAAGTGTTATTTATTAACTTTTTTTAACAAAGAATTAAGACATTCAAATTAGCATAGACACGATTATTTTTATTTATTGTTTTTAAGGTACTAAACCAAGTTTTTAGTTCAGGAAAATACATTAATTTATCTATGCATGCATGGGTTCATCAAACAATATTAGCATCTGTTATAAACCTCACATACCAATGGGAACACTGTTTTGCTATTCAAATTTTTATTTGTTATTGTTTTTTTTACGCATGCCACAATTCTTGGTTAGATTATTGTACTTCAACAATTTTTAAAAACTGAATTCATTCAAGAATTTTAAAAAGTCATTAAATAATGTTGTCAAATTGAAATAAATTATTTTTATTATATTTTTAAGCGTCTAAATAGTTTAGTTAGAATGAACACAGAGATACAAATAGTTTGAGTGCCAATTTATTATTTATATTATAAATATTTTTTATTTCATGTTATATTTTTTTGTCGGGATCCTGTACTAAATGTAATTCCATTACATGTTATTATTGCATTCCATTTCTAAAGCATTTTAATAGCTGTATCGCACATGTTGATATATCATCTCTGACGGACATAGGTCGCCGCTGGGCGGGGGGCTGGCGTGGCCGATGAGAACATGCAATGATGACAACGACGACAGCTCTTTTTCTATTATTAATGAATGTTTAGAACTGAATTCTTTTGACCAATACATCCAGTTCTTTAGTCCTTGTTTGGCCGACAGTGTGATTTACTCTTCTTTAAAAGTATTTCATATGAATATTAGAAGTTTTGCAAAAAATATCAATGAAGCCTTAATTTATTTAGAAACTTTTAAAACAGATCTTGATATTGTTGTGTTTTCCGAATGTTGGCTGAGCGGGGGGGAGGAGACTGTGACCTTGGACGGATTTGACTTTTACGTGACTGAAAATCAACAAAACAAAAACGACGGCACTATTGTTTACGTTAACAAACGACTTTCTGTTACTGTCAAACAAGTTACTTTGGGCGATGTTTATGCTATAAATATTAATTTTTTTCACTTAAACAAAAACTTTAATTTACTAGCTTTATGCAGGACTTTCGACAGCAACTTAAGACAATTCATTGATGAGCTTGCAGGATATTACAGTCATGTAGATAAAAATATTATGTGTATCCTTATTGGAGATCTTAATATTGATTTATTAAAAAATGACATCAACACCGATTCATACTTGAATACTTTAACTGTTTTTGGACTAAATCATTGTGTTGACAAACCGACTAGAGTTGCAGATAATAGTGTTTCTTGCATTGACCACATTGCCGTGCGGTACTGCGACATGAGCGCTGTGCGGGCGGCCGTCATGCACACTAGTGTCACCGACCACTACTCAACCGCCCTGACTATCACCGCCGCCGCCACCGCACCGCACACGCACACGCACACACGCACTGATAACGACAGAGATACTCCCCGCACATACCTTGACCACGCGACTGTCACTGAAATACTCTCAAATACCGACTGGGGACCCATATTAAATTGTTTCGATGTTGTAGTGTGCTCTGAATTATTTTTAAGTTCCTTCTTGTCTGCAATTGAAAATGCAAAAAAAACCTGTCAAGTTTACTTCGTCTCGTTCAAAAAAGTTGAAACCTTGGATAACAGCTGGTCTGGTGAAATCAATTAGGGTTAGAGATAAATTGAGCAGATTATCAAAAAAACAACCTTTTAATGTTGATTTGGTAATTCGTTTCAGAGAATATCGGCACAACTTAAGTATTCTTTTAAAACAAGTAAAGCGGGATTATTATCGATCAAAAATCCAACAGTTCAATAAAAATCCAAAACTTTTCTGGGGAGTGATTAATGAGCTTGCAGGGAGGGTACGAAATAAAGATTCTTTTCCAATAGAAAAATTTTCTCCAATCAATGCCAGAATTAGTGAACAGTTAAAATTAGATACAGCAAACGATTTTAATAGTTTTTTTTTCAAATATTGGGGAAGACTTGGCTAGCTCAATCAATTCGGGCGGTGAACCAGTGGTCGACGACTTTGACTATGTTACGAACTCTAACTTTACTTTTAATACTGTTACTGAATTAGACATTAAACGGCACGTGGCTGGTTTGCGTGGAGGGTCTGCTCCTGGTCTTGATGGTGTCTCGGCTGCCATCTTGAAAGAAAATATTCATTTAATTTCTACCCCTTTAACACACCTTGTAAATCTAAGCTTAACTTCTGGTATATTTCCTAACAATTTCAAGACCGCCAAAATAATCCCACTATACAAGTCAAATGATATTAGGGACAAAAATAATTTTCGTCCGATCTCTCTACTAAGTGTGTTTTCTAAAATTCTTGAGAGAATTGTAAAGGAGCAGCTGACTGAGTTTCTTTATTCTGAACAGATTTTATGCGAGAATCAATACGGATTTAGGAAAGATAAAACAATTTCAGATGCACTTTTTGATGTAAGTAAGGATCTACATATGGCTGTTTCAGACAAAAAACGAATGATGTTAATATTTCTAGATTTAAAAAAAGCTTTTGATTCTGTCGATAGAAATAAATTACTTACCAAATTAGAGTGTATAGGAGTCCGAGGTACTGCCCTCAACTGGTTTAAAAGTTACTTGTCAGATAGAATGCAAAAAGTGTGTGTATGTGAATCTCTCAGTGAATCTCTCCCTATCAACTATGGGGTAATTCAAGGCAGTACTTTAGGGCCTATTTTATTTCTTATTTACGTTAACAATGTGTCTAAATTAAATCTTCTTGGGAAACTGTTCTTGTTTGCAGACGACACGCTCGTTTGCATCAAAGGAAAAACTTGGGCAGAAGTTCGTGATAGAGCGCAGCACGACTTAATGTTTCTCAAAAAATGGTTTGACCAAAACATTTTATCCCTCAATATTTCCAAAACTAAATTCATGCCAATTTCATTAAGACAAAATACAGATTATATTTTAGAAAACATCCAGATTCACACATGTCATAATTTTACGAACACTAATTGCAACTGCTCATTTTTAGATAAAGTAGAAGTTTACAAGTACCTAGGGGTTGTGTTTGATTCTCGCATAAAGTGGAGTCATCATATAAATTTTCTTAAAAGTAAAATCAGAAAATACCTTTTTGCTTTCAAACAATTAAGTGATATTTTGAACGAAAGAGAGATTAAATTAGCTTACTTTGCGTACATTCAGTCTTTATTATCATTTGGAATTGTGGCATGGGGTGGAGCATATAAGTCAACTTTGGAACCTTTAAATGTTGCACAAAAAGCAGTTTTAAAAGTAGCATTTAAGAAAGATAGAAGGTTCTCGTCAGTTGCTCTTTTCCAAGAAACCGGAATATTTTCTGTTCGTCAACTTTTTGTTAAAGACATTTTAACTATAATCCATAAACAATTTCAAAACATTTTTTCTCCGATTTCTCATAGCCACAACACAAGATATGCACAACAAGTCTCAATAAATACGCTACAGATACACAATACAATTTCCACAACTAATTCGTTTTACATAGCTCATGTTTTATATAGGAATATATCTCAACGTTTCCAACATTTTAACTTTTTAGACATCACATCACAATATAAACTGAAACGTTCCATCAAAGAATTTTTAACTGCTTTGGGTTTAGAAGGCGCCGAGTTAATTATCTTGACCATTCATGAGCGACCTGGACTTTGACTGTATTCCTCCCCTCCCCCTCTCACCACCAAATATCTTTGGTCAGCGCAGCAAACTAAATTATTGCAGCAGTAGTCAATGAGCTGTCGTCTTTGTAAAAAAAAATCATTCAACCCGTTTTAAGAATTCTTAATCTACATCAATCTGTTTTATCACCATAGCAATTTACAATTTTTTAATTGGCCATGAAAACAAGGATCGGACAGCAACTCATAGGCCTACGCACAGGCTCCTGCCCATGTAGGCCTTTTCCACAACTGCCATGTTTAATGCACGAGCAAAGCATGCCAATAAGTTATTTGTTTTTATTTATTAAGATCAGTGAATTTTTCTTTCTATCATTGCTTTATCTCTTAGTTATAAGGCTGTATTAACTATTGAAGTTTGAAACCAATAAATGTCACGTAGAATAGTTTTAACTTTGTTATCATCTAGGCATGTTTTGTTTCTGTGATGTAATTTATGCTATTGGAAAAAATAAAGAACTTTCATTTCACTTCACTGCCGTAGATCCGATTACGCAGTGAATTTACAATATCATTTTATAAAATTTTATTTGCCATGAAAATACCATATGGCTGAATACGTATTTTTGTCTACATTGGTGTTTGTACTAGGAGTACCCTCGTACCTCCCGTAAGCGTCTGTTAGAAGAAGAAATTTAAACTTTTGCATTGGGGACTGTCACATTCAAACAATTTGATCCTTGAAACAACTGTTCTGAATCGAATAATTTGGACTGGACTGGAATTGAGCCGTTCAGTAAACCAATCAGAACGTCTCAGTCTTGATTGTTAAGACTCGCAAAGACGTTGCCAAAATGTAAACAAAGAACCGATGACTAAAAATTACTCCAATGCATTTCTTATGGGGCAAATGAAAACTTCATTACATGTTAGGTTTATTTGGTTAAAATCCAACCAAATGTTTTCAACAACGAACTTTAAAGAATATTCCACTGACATTTGAGACTGATCTGTGACTTCTATGGAGAGTAATAGTAGGACATTACACTTGCAATATGAGTCACTCTAGAGCCTATTATTCGAATAGACAATCAGTTATTCCTAAACAAATGCCATTTAGAATACTATGTGTTTGGGTTTTACGCTTTGTCAAAAGGGTTAGCCTAATGTGTGATAAAGGTGAGTGAAATTATGAAACGACTTTTGACCAGAGGGCAAAATCCACGTAAAAACTACGTAAGTTCGAAAAATAATTTTGGAAGGTAAAATTTTGTAAAATAGTTGTATTTTGTTTTTTTTTTTTTTTAGTTTAAGGAAATGTAGTTATTCTGGAGGACTTAATATACTTTAGATCAAAACAGCTTACAAGGTAAAAAAAAAAAAAAAAAAAAAAAAAAAAAAAACGGGAAAAGACATATTTTAAATATAATTTTTTAAGTGCCGTTGGGGAACCAAACAAAAAACATTTAACCAAGGTATTTCAAGTAAAAATTTTGGCATATTTAAATTTCAGTCAAGTCAGGAGCATAGAGCAGCATTATTTACCCTTTATGCTATGTGGGCGATGTATGAAATTTCAGACTGTGATCCAGTTGAGGTGTATTCATGGTGTAAGTTTCGGTCCTTGACATTGTGTCGGCTTGTATTTTAAGTGTTTTGAAAATTACAGTTCGGAACATATTCAGCAATTACATCAGCGATGCACGGAGTTGTGTATTAGTATCGTCGAATACGTAATTTAAAACCGATAAACATAGTTGCTGTATCGTAATTATTTGTCATTTAGAGACATTCTTTTTACCCTCAACCATTAAAGAAAGTTCACATGAGAAATTTGTAAATGGCATTATATTTAAAGGTACTAAAATAATGTTTATGTAGCTTATGGGTCGTTTTTTATAACCTGATCCTTCTCGAGAATATTGGGGTGGGAGAATTTAAACTGTAAACAAAAAATTTTAACTGTGAACAAAAAATGTAAACTCGTGACAAACGTGTTCGAGTATCACATTTCCTTAAATAACGTTTTAAATAAGTTAAAATGTCTTTCAGTAACTCCTAGTCAGCTGTTATATTTTTAAGCCAAACCTATGCCTTTGTTAAAACGTAGCAGTTCTAAAGTAAACTAATTAAAAGACAATTGGTACCAATAATATTGTAAAACTGATACACAATATGTTGTGATATAATATTATCAGCGGGTATACAACAGTGAAATAAAACAAAAACAACAACAAAACCTCCAAACCGCCAAAGAGATATTAGCAAGGATAAACAAACCAACACCACCCAACATCTCCCTACAAGAATCAGTAAAAAAAAGGGCGCAAGATTTTCCTATGTCTAATTTCAATATGTCTACTTTCAACTCACTACTGTAATAGCAAAATATGAATTGTAACTACGTTACTCTGCCTAACTCTTTAGGCAGAAAGTTATTGTCCTCCGAATGTATTGTGAATGGACCTAGTCTAAACAAGTTCGAAATTTGCTTAACATTTAATTTCATACAAAAATAGTTCAAAAATGTTTGCTTATGCCAATTATTTACTTGACTGAGGCATAAAAATATATTATGTTATTTGATTTGATATAATAAAGAGGAACGAGCTAAATAATTAATTGTCCTGACGGTTGATAACGCCTTCAAACAGGCCAAAGCAATTTCAATGCCTTACAGTTTGGCGGCTTGAGAGAGGAAATCTGAAGGGACAGAATTATAAAACCATTTGTCAACATATTGAAATTGTTATATGCTACTCTGTTTTCATTGCAGCTACCGACTCTAACATGAATTATTTTGTCACACGATAGACAAGAGACAAAATGCAATTTCAAATTGGACCCATTTTTTGCACCTTTTTCTAACACAGCATTACTACAGATCAAGGGTGTTGACAAAAATAATAGCATGATGCGTACATTTCCATACATTTCTGAGGGTACTCACTATTTTTGTTGAGATTTTTTCTTCAAAGTGAGAACTATTGACGATATACACTAACGTGAATAGACTTATTATAGAATGCTTTTTGTTTGATAACGAAATTTGGAAGGTTCGTGTTGCGATCGTTAATTGTTGTATTTATTCATTTGGATTTGCAGTGCTGCAAAAATATTTCATCACAACATAAACATTACCTTCAGTTATAAATGTTACATCCTTGGTTAAGAAGAGCGGAAATACAGATTTACCTATCATATGCCACCTGCACTTATGTACACCGCAGAAGATTGCACTACCATAAATAGGTTTCAAACACGCCTATACTAAGAAGTCTATTCACGTTAGTGTATATAGTCAAAGATCGAATTAAGGTTGGGAATAAGATTACATGTTTCAGAGCAATTAAAAAAGATGTATACGTTTTCAACAAACAAATTGTAAAACGTTAACAATGAAAGATAAGATAATGTCATAACAGTACCTATTAATAACTTAAACGCTAGAACACGATAAAACACGAAAACATTATATTTTAAAGCGTAGTCTGGAGGGTTAAGTAGGGTGATATCAGACAAAATGAGACAAAAAGTATCTTCCAATGACTTTAAAGTTGAACTATTAATAGGAAAACCCATTTGGTGGCTAAATCCCAAAATCAAATCACAATAATGAAATGAAGCTAACATTTTCTAAACATTGGTCTTGAGTGTTTGGGGGGGACATGTAAAATACGTTAGAATATATAAATCAAAACTATAGTTTTAAGGTCCTTTCATGTTATGGTGGTGTTTCACTTTTTATTTAATAATGCCGATCGTTTGATCTTGACGGCTCAAAAAAGTAAACACATTCTTTTAAAATTACTAAAAATTTTTTTTTTAGTCTGTCTTGATGGTTAAAATAAGGAGAGACGGGGTAAGTGGTACTGGGCCAAAATTGAACTACGTTTGAAGATATCACATAACAATTCAATCATTCTTTCATAGGATATTAAGGTTTGTGTTTAATGTTTGATCATTTTTCTACAAATTAAAAAAAAACATTATATCAAAACAATCGGTTTTGATTCTTAACAAGGAGACTTGGGGCAAAAAATCACAGGACCACAATTGTATGTTTGAAGATATTGCCTTAACAACACTGACACACTATTCCATAGGAAAATATGCCTGGTTGCTTAAGCTCAAAATAAGAAAACATTCATACAACATTAAAAAAAGTAACCTGAGTAAAAAAAGTACCTCAGAGCAAGACACCTCCTCAGAGGGGGGGGGGGGGGCGTGGGCACGTGCTCCTCCACCCCCTTCAACTTTTGGAAAAGTTGTATGAGATAATAAAAAAAAAACTTCAGAAATAATAGTACCACATAGAATCGATCTGTTCTGCGTGCTTACCCCCCCCCCCCCCTCTCGTCACCCAAAAAAAGAATAATTTTGTCAAACTACGACAGTAAAGAATGTGCCTGGGAGCGGGGCCGACGTAGTTTACGTTGGCCCCCATTGGGAGCTGAGCATTTTCTCGGTTAACTGAAGCAGTTCTTCGTTGTAATAATATCAGTAACAAACGGTGCACTGAAATGCCCAGTGTAAAAAGGCTTGTTTATAACCAGCTTGTTCGCTGCTAACACTCATCTTCACGACGAGCTCGTTCGTTTCTCTCATTCGCCTTCCAAATGAATGTTTTAATGTAGGCCTACACCGGGGATATACTTTTTTATAAATTTGCTGAACCTCATTTTGAATCAACGCTTGAATTTGACATATATGGTTAACAACTGATTTCATTATTGTTACTAAAACAACATTTTTGCTATTAAATTAAATTGCTATTCTAAAAATTGCTTGTTTTATGGTTTTGCTTTGCTGTACTTTAATTTATATAAACGTTAATAACCACCAATACAAAGAACTCTTTTTAAAACGGTAAATTATTTTCACCATAGTGAAAGTTGTATTCACTGTAGCACGTGATTCGTGATTTGGCAGTTGAGTCAGCTGTTTCCATCAACTCTTTAGTTTTGATTTTGAACTCTATAAGACCATTGATGAACCTTTTAGTATTTCAATTCAAGATAGGAATTAGATAACACGAAATAAGAGTGTGAGACCTATGTTAATATTATTTTTATCCCAGAAATAAGTTACTTGAAAGTTTGAACTTCAAACTTTGAAGACAAGCGTTTGAGCCATTTTCGAAAGCATTTGGCAATAGGCAATGCATACATACAAATATATCTTACTCGTATTAGAATATAGGAAAATATTCCCCTTAGGCTCGATGGGGGCTCCGCCTAGTGGTTGGTCTAAATTCGTAAATTAATAAAAAGTCAAGTATTAAACAGGGTAGTTCCACGGAAGAACTGGACAGCCAAGACAGTAACAAAACCGTCTATTACACACTACTCACAATCAATAATAACATCATATAAAATAGCCCATGGCTCTTTCTTAGAATCCCCTTCCTGGTTCCCCTTAATTTGTAAAAAAAAAAATGAGAGTTGTGAAATAATAATTGACTATGTAAATATTCTAGGTAATAAGCTCAATATTGATAGTGTTAAACTTTGGAGATACGATTGTGATTAATTACAATTGAAGTAATTGGTGTATTGCAGAGAGAATATAGAAGTGGAAAAATAACAGTTTCGATTGAAATAGGTTGTACTACAAAACAGGAAAGCAAAAGTAGGATATTTGTTGTTTAAAAAAATATAGGCCTATACTTTAGGTTAAGATAATTGTGTTGAAGTTGCTGCGTTGGAAGAAAAGAATTTCAATTCAAAGAGTTATAGTTGTGGTTGTTGTTATAGTTATAGTTAGTAGTAGTAGTTATAGAAACAAATGTTTCTCTGTTAGTTTAGGATTGCAATCTGGCGTATACAGTTACCCAACGGGGAGGGCGGGAAACGTGCGGACACTGTAGATGTTATTTTCACAAATCACAATTAAATATACACAACAGAAATTTTGTAACATAGTTAGCCAAGCCTCCTCTATGCCTCCATTTGGTCTCGAGCGTCAAAGAGTTTAGATACAGTACATAAAAAATGGAAAGGGCCAAACTTTTAATCTACCTTAGGTATCTTTAAATGAGATTTTCATAGATTACAAAAAATATTGTAAATTACTAATAAGTTTAATTATAGTTGCTATAATGATGTAATATAAGTTTGTAATAAATTTTACTCAGATAAATGTTCTGTATGTAGTACAGAGGTTTATTATTTTTAAGTTGAAGAAAATATTTAAATTTCAAATTATGTGTTAAAAATTTATTAGTAAGGCTGTTTATAGCGAAACCCATAGTAACACTGGAGTTTAACTGGTGTTATAACAGCAAAATGGTCCAATAAATATCTTTTGATGTTTTAAAGTCCCATTTTTTTAAGACGATTAAATATTTTGGTTACTTGAAAAGAAACCTGCCACTAAGAAATGTTTATAATATGCTACAAATTGGTCCATACAAAAAAATTTAATGGAATTTTGGAAAAATTGTTCAAATTAGAGAATTAATCAAGGAATTACAATAAATAAACGAAATAGATTGAAAATATCATATAAACTAAAAGGAAAATACAATTTTAACCAATAATTTAAAAATAACCAATAACAGCAAAATAATAGGAAAAAATAAGAATTCTTGGCTCAATTTTGGGGTTTTAATAGTTACATAAAATTAAATAGTCTACCCCCTCTTAAATTACATCAACTACAATTAAAGTAACAGAGATACTGTATTTTTAAAAGTGCACTGAATTGAGGAAGTATAACGGATTAATTACCGATAAAAGCTAGTCTTTGGGGTCTGGGTTTAGTTCAATATAATTGGTTATTAATATATTTTTCAGTCTGCTGGGTTATCGGGTATGTAGATGGTCTAAGAAAGAAAAACCCGCCGTAGCTAGTAACTAATGATTCGTTAATATTAAATGAAGTGAAATCCCCATCCAGATTCAGATAGTGACAATTGAGTGTACAGTACACAGCGTTAATGCTGTTGAAAACATCTAATCGCACAAAACCCTGGTAGCACGAACAGGTTGAGGTATCAAAAGGAGTAGTTAAACAATGTAATACAGTTAAATACGAGAACTAACATGAAAGTAGTACACAAAACTCATTTCCAACAGTGGACAATT
The DNA here is from genome assembly GCA_030545055.2 of Neoaliturus tenellus. Lineage (NCBI taxonomy): Eukaryota > Metazoa > Arthropoda > Insecta > Hemiptera > Cicadellidae > Neoaliturus > Neoaliturus tenellus. The sequence goes on from CM061535.1 coordinate 38,667,724, forward strand.
TTGAAACTAAATGGAACACTACAAGCAGCGCATTAGTGGAATTCTTTGGTACTACTTCGTTGTGACTTATTTCCAACCGAGGAACTAAGCTTTTAATTTAAATAATGTATTATCTTTATGTGTATTGTAAAATAACAAAAATAAAATTTGAAATATATGGATTAAATCAAAATCATTCATTAAAACTCACGCGGGGAGGCAGGAAATGCTATATTTTGCTTCAATAAATCATATAACATATGTAGCTTCTGGGATATTTAGCTATTGGGTAAGAAGATCAATGGATCAAAACATTTGAAAAATATACTGGAGTGTACTTCAATTTGTACAATAAAATACTTACGAGAGCTGAACCTATGTGGGAACTACATTACCACGATTGTACTACATTACCGACGACATGTGGCGCGTCTTGTGGACGATGTCAGAACTAATAATTTGCTATACCCCGCGGTGAGTGAGTGAGTCAGTTACGCATGATTGTATATATATTTTAGATATCTTACTCTTATTACTGAGTAGGATGAGCATTTAATTAATTTTTATGTGTACAGTATATAAATTTAGCAAACTATACAGATTTGAATGAAAAAATTTAGCGTTTCGCAGTAAAACATACAAACTATTACAGTGAAAATTTACAAACGTAATGGGTAAACAATATTTTTGGGGTACTACATTTTACAAGGTTTGTTTGTTATAAATAAACCACTATTTTCTGTTAGGTTATTTTGAACTGAGGTTATTAAAAACACATCAATTAAAAGGAAACTATTTTCAGAACATTGTGTTAAAATTACACGTAGGCTATCTAAGTTTTACGGTTTTTTGGTTCTGCTTGCTTAAAGTTAGCCATGTCACCGCGATGATCGCGGCGAACGCATCTCCTCCCGAGGTCGCGACCTTGGGTTAGTTACACGTAATAAGCCAAGTTAGCAGGCTACCAGGTATTTTTTTATTTTTTAAGTGAAATTATTTCTGACCTATATATAAATAACAACCATAACCTAAAGCGCCCTGTAAACTTGTCAGAGTGCGTGTACCTTGCCTATTGTCGGTACCGCGGGGCGAGATGCGTTCGCCGCGATCATCGGTGACATGACTGACTTTAAGCAAGCAGTACTCAAAAACCATAAAACTTAAAAGACATGGAAATTTTCACACAATGCTCAGTAAATAGTCTTATTTTTTGTAATGAAAATAACTAAAATGTGTCCATTGGTACTTTAAGTGGGTAGAACAAGGGAGGAGCAGACCAGAGACTCAAGACATCTTAAAAACGATGAAATAGCTATTTGTGTAATAAGAGTGTAAAGTACGTCATTGCCACTCGAGAATTGTAGATGGCCGCAGGAAGCGTCAGTTGAGTGCGGCCAAACAAATCGGGAGCCGCAATGACTATTTGCGCTCGTAATACACACAAGATTTTTCCTACCAACCTAATTGCTACTTATCACATGTTTTATTGTATGCAAAACTTCATTTATATTATTTTTTTTATTTGTTTATGTTGGAACACACTGTTAACTATCAAATATAACCTCAAACTAAAAAAGAAGCAATTACTAAACGACAACAATGAACAACAGCTGTGGCATAATTTGTAATAACATCCGACTTAAAGGCCTATTTTGCCAGACGCGTCTCGTGCGTCTGACGCTCCGCGATGATCGCTCCTCGTCGATCGCTGCCCTCTGCTTTACATTGTTTCAGGTTAGTCTATTTTGCCAGACGCGTCTATCGCGTCAGCCGCCAGCGTCTGTAACTGAGCCGCTAGCGTCTGACGCGGCCCTCTGCTCCTAGAGCAGACGGAGACGCAGTCGCTCGCGATTATTAGTGGAAGAAAGACGTGTTTTCAAGGCCTATTTTGCCAGACGCGTCTCGTGCGTCTGACGCTCCGCGATGATCGCTAGAGCGATGATCGCTCAGCGTCGATCGCTGGGGGCTATTTTGCCAGACGCGTCTATTCGTTGCGATTATTAGATCAGTGAGTGGTTGTCTTTGGTGGCGAAAGGAGTGGTGTCGGTGGTGTTGAAATGAGTACCGGGTTTAAAAGACAAATAGTGAAGTATTTACTAGCGGAGGAGGTAGACGATGAACAAATTTTAGAGATGCTGTGTGAGCCTAGAGAAGAAGTGCGTGCTATGTTTTTAAATAGGTCTGAAGAGGGATATTTCAAAATATTAATTGAAAAACACCTACGTTCCGATGAGGCCAAGTTCTCTGAGTTTTTCAGGCTTGATCTTACTTTTGATCTTACGATTAATTTGTCATCTTCTTCACTGCTAAAACACCACTTTTGCGACATATCACCAAACTTAAAAAACTGGGTCTAGAAACTACAACTACAACTTGAACTAGAAGTCAACAATTAATTGCAGTTTGATCTTGCGTGCGGTAAAGAGCATTGCCGCTCTAGAGCGGGAAAGAAACGGAAACCGGAAATGAACTGTTTTGCATAGAGGTTGCAGGTATGGCAATGTGATTATTTCCATGCAGTGGTAGGAAAAAATTATTTATTAGTCGTGAAACTTACCTGTTAGTAGGTGCGGAGGGGCGGGTAGTGGCACTACAGGAGCGGCGGTGCAGCGGCTACGTGGCGGTGGAGCTGGGACATCGTCGGCGGCGGCGCGGGCGGCGGGGGCGGAGGGGGCGGTCCTACCAGGGAACACACAACGCACGTCGTCACTGGCATACAGGAACATACCAAAATCAACACCTTCACACAGAGGCACAGTTATCTGCTCTCACAGAACACACACAAAACATAATAATGTTGAACACTGATCATGGACAGAGGTTCACACCTGCTTAAATATGGCACATTCAAACATCAATACTGGCACTTGCACACACCTAGCATGTAGATATAAATTATGGATGCTTCAGAAAATATTCCTTGATAATGTCCAACGAATAAAATCAAACATTCATAACGCAACCACCAAACAAATACAATTTTATTCTATCAATCAATTAGATCAATTGTCTTGAACCACCTTTTCAATGTTTTCAAGTCTTTTAAGTTAATGTATTTTATTTATGTATTTATGTATTTTATGTATTTTATGTATTTATGTATTTTATATATTTATGTATTTTATATATTTATGTATTTTAATTTGTAAAGAGAAGTTTTACGGTTGGGTGTTAGATGAGAATGGACGGACGCAGAACGCTTCCTGCAAAAAACCTACAACGTGTGTCGCAGCCGGACCACAATAAACCAAAATTAAGTGAATTCGACAAACGGACATGACCATCCTCGTTGAATTCGTCAGATTATAAGGTAGGACATTTAGCCACTCATCATAATATGAACACTCTTTTGAACAAACATAACACGCATAATATGAACAAACATAATTTGAATACAGTTAATACTGAGTGCAGTAGGATAAAATATTTGGTTTATTAAACGATCAAAAATTGAGTTTTCCAGTCTTGTTCATCTTCATATTAATTTTAGTCAATGGAAATCTTCGCTTTTTGTCCTACAGATGAAATAAAAAAAAGTATAAAAAACTGCTGCTTTCAAGCATATTGATCAAAATAGATAAATTGTTTTTATTTTGATTTTTCTGGGATATCACCCTACTTTTCTTACCAAAAAGACTATTTTTAAAAACAATTTATCTATTTGCGTCAATTTTAACCAATTAGGCAATTTTCGAACAAATATTTTATGCGTATACTTAATATTTTTTTATAATTGGTAAAAATAAAAATAAACTTATTGATCACTAACCCAGTTACACAATACTAAGCATGTAATCGTTATTAACTTTAAATTCACATTCAAAATTGTAAGTATAATGTTCAGTGTAATTAAAAAGCATATCCATAACAAACATTGAATGTAGTAAGCTCATGTAACGTTCGTTTGTTAATAGGTCTATCTGCTTGAAAATGGTCTTAGTGCTAAAACTTATAAGACACATAAAAGTTTTTCGAAAGGGATGTTATATTACTTCTTTATAAACTTTAATAACAGTAACCCTTCAGTGCCCAGAGCTAATTTATATAATTAGGTAACCATTCCCCTAAAAAGTAAAAACTTCCTTTCACAAATTCAGTTTTCAGCTCATAACTGAATGTGACCGCAATATAACCATACCATGAAATGTGCCCACAATTTGACATAATATGAAATGTGACAGCAACATGACCATATATGAAATGTGACCGCAATATGAACATAACATGATATGTGACCACAGCATGACCATAATATGAAATGTGACCGCAACATGACCATAATATGAAATGCGACCGCAATATGACCATAATATGAAATGTGACCACAAAATGACGATAATATGTAATGTGAATGCAACATGGCCATAATATGAAATGTTACCGCAATATGACCATAGTATGAAATGTGACCGAAATAAGACCATAATATGAAATGTGACCACAATATGACCATAATATGAAATGCGACCGCAATATGACCATAATATGAAATGCGACCGCAATATGACCATAATATGAAATGTGACCACAATATGACCATAATATGAAATGCGACCGCAATATGACCATAATATGAAATGCGACCGCAATATGACCATAATATGAAATGTGACCACAAAATGACGATAATATGTAATGTGACCGCAACATGACCATAATATGAAATGCGACCGCAATATGACCATAATATGAAATGTGACCACAAAATGACGATAATATGTAATGTGAATGCAATATGACCATAGTATGAAATGTGACCGAAATAAGACCATAATATGAAATGTGACCACAATATGACCATAATATGTAATGTGACCGTAAAATGACTATAAAATGAAATGTGACCGCAATATGATTATAAAATGTAATGTGACCGCAATATGACCATAATATGAAATGTGACTACGATATAACCATTATATGAAATGTGACCACAATATGACTATATTATGTTATGTGACCGCAATAAGACCATAATATGAAATGTACCGCATTGTGAACATAATATGAAATGTGACTTCAATATGACCATAATATGTAATGTGATCGCAATATGACCATAATATGTAATATGACCGCAAAATGACCATAATATGAAATGTGACTGAAATATGACCGTAATACGTTATATGAACGCAATATGAATTTTGCCATATGACCGTACGGACACAACTAATTCTTGATCATATCATAGTTAGGAAACACTACAATAATTATTATCTCCTATAAGCTGCTTAAATCGTAACCATGACTTATTCCCTATATACGTTCTCCGCTTCCAAAGTGTAACACATTTTACATTAAGAATGCCGAGACACATGCTACGGTAGGACGAAAACTGGGTCAAACCGTTTTTCCAAAAAGGAAACAATTTTGTGAAAATCAATGTGACTGCCATCGCCTGCTCCATATCGGGTCCTCCCCTGCCATGTTAAACTTTTTCAACGCATTTGGATAATATTACCCAGGTGGTTGATCAACTAGTACAGCAATTTTTACTGATTTTTTACAAGCAATTTACTGATTGGTATACAAAATACCGGGAGGGATAGTTGAAAATAACTCTAATAACCTAATTTCCTAACAACCTAATTTTAATGCAAAACAGCTTGTTTGCGTCGTTCTGTAATCCAGCTACTTGGAGGGTACGAATTGTGGATAGTTATAAGCGATGGCTTGTGGATGCAATATTCCCTAGTGGGGATCAACGTCTGCACTAGTAAATACTAGTTCCTCCATAAAGACCATCCTCATAATTATACCAATTCGTATATATGAGGGTCGAAATTGTGGTTCGGATTCCACGTTAAACTGTAGGTCCCTAGATAATATTGACTGTTGGTCTATTAATTAACACTCCTATCTGAGGAGAATGTCGGCCTTAGTCAGTAACAGGACTAGAAGATCGCGCCACAATCATCCTACACTCATCTCTCATTCATATTCAGTTTAAAATACCCACTAGTGAGGTCCCTGTCTCAAAATATTGATATAGTGATATAGTATCTCCACTATTAGTAAATTGATTATCCCGAATAATTTGTCTTGTACATTGATTAACACAAAACAAAGTGCTTCCCACAATTTGGATTAGGAAAGAAAGTAATGGCATCGTAAGAAAAAAGCCCTCCCTAAATTTATCATAATTTTACGAGATTAAGCAACAAATAAAATAAATTCATTATGTAAGGGGGTTTATCGTGAAAGGTTTTCGAAGAATAAACAACAACAACAAAACGCAAAAGACAAAGGGTTATTTTACTATAAATCATTACATCCCTAAATTTTTATTTCTTGGTTTAAAACACTAGAGGGGCTATTACATCTGAATTTCGTAAAAAATGTAATGAGCCACAAACCATGAGTGAGACGCTGTACTGTACTGAAGAAATCGGCGCATTGTAGGCTAATCCGATATTTCAACCGGAGTGTAAAAGGAGTAGTTTAAGTGACGCAAAAATTAAATCAAATGATTTACACAAAGTGCATTTATAAGATAAATTTAGTGTGTTAACTTCACATCCAGTGAATGATATCGTCAACATAATAGGAAAACTGTTAATTTTATAGCGTAAACTAGTTTGTTGTATAAACTACTATGGTTTCTCCTGTAACTTCGAAACCATTTGGTAAACTGTACCTTGTATTAATTGACCTCACTGGTGTTGTTTCTAGTTAAAAATATATATAAATATTTAAAAAAAAAACTATATTTTGGTTAATATCGTGGGTCTACAGTGTGTTCATTTTTTTATGCTCACCATTGGGATCTCACAACCGATAAAAGTTACAGGAAAGGTCAAGTAGTGCGGATTATAAAAGGTGAACAAAATGATGTGTAAAAATCCCAGATATTTCTACTGTTTCGTTCGCTGTGCTCGAAAAACTGGATTTTGCTCAAAAGTTCTTTTGTCTATAACTTTGTTATTTGTCAAAATAAAAAACCTTTTTAGATCAAACTTGACTGAAATTTTACGTAGATTCTGAATATTTAAATGAAAATTTTTACTTCAAACCATTTTTTAGATATTTTAGATAAGTTTATTCCAAGTATGTATTTTTTCCATGATCATAATAAAAAACTAATTTTTCTGATCACAAAAATACCAAATGGCGTATTTATTTATCATAATAATTATTTAATTATAAGAAATGTGATTAATAAGCAACCCTGAATTGCTAATATGAGGATGGTTCTAGCGTGCGTCGCAACAATTGTGTACCTAAATCAGATGTGTTTCATTTTGTGTCTTATATTTTATTGCTTATATTGTTGCTCAGCTGTTTAACGGCATCCGCTACTCCCATGGAACAGCTGATTTACACCATTGTTTCATGGGAACAGCGGATGCCGGTAAACAGCTGATCATCGATTTAAGCAACAAAATATTAAACACAAAATGAAACACACCTGATTTCAGGGTTGCTTATTAATCACATTTTTTATAATTAAATAATTATTATGATAAATAAATAAGCCATTTGGTATTTTTGTGATCAGAAAAATTAGTTTTTATGATGCTAAAAAAATACATACTTGTATTACAAATAACCAACTTGTCTAAAATATCTCAAAAACTGTTCGAAGTAAAGATTTTCATTTAAATATTTAGAATCTATGGAAAATTTCATTGAAGATTGATCGAGAAAGTTTTTTGTATTATAACAAATAACAAAATGATAGGCAAACGAAGTTTTGAGCAAAAACCAGTTTTTCGAACACAGCAAACGCCCTAGCAGAAATATCTGGGATTTTTTACACATTATTTTGTTTATCTTATAAGTCCTCACTTCTTTGCTAATTTGACCTTTACTATAACTTTTATAGTTTGCGAGATCCCAATAGTGAGCATAAAAAATTAACACACTGAAGACAGGAAAGGAGAGGAACAGTGGACTTTTTCTCTGGTAAATACAATATAACCGTTCCCGGAGTGGGTACCGCCCCCAAATATTCCTTGGAATTAATCGTTCACTCTAACTCTTTTTTATGAAACAGACACAGAATGTTTTTGCTAGCTAGTCTACTGTAATTGAGAAACCGTTAAAAAAACAATTTAATTTGGTAATTCAAAGTGCATTCACAATTTTAAGATATTTAGTAACTTTGTTTTTAAGTGTCACTCATGAAAAATTTCGGCATAATTGCGTTAAATACATAGGCCCCTAGTTTTGCTCTATTTAAGAGCGCGACTTATTATATGGCTAGTGTTAAGTGTTTTTTATTTTATTTTTTTTATTTAATTGACGTGTGCTTATTTTAGTCTGAAACAAAATATGAAACCACCAGTTATGTGTATTTATGAAAATATTATTATGTAATTACATTACAAAACTGACACACATGTATATTGACAATTGGTAGAACCTTGAATATTCTGATAAATCTTGTTAGAAATTATAAAAAAAATCAAATTAATGATAAAATTAGAATTTTTCATTTTTTTGTTACACCTGTTTATTATTTTAACATTTGACATTAAATTAAATTCGTTAATATTAGCAGTGTAGTCGAAATATGGAATAGTGCATTTTATCTGAGGCAAGGGGTTTGTAGTTGGAGCGACCCTAAGGGAGGAGAATCTTCGAGCACACTTGATGTCCCCGATTTGAGACGATCTACAACTTATGTCTAATGATTTCATGACGTGCCTCGTCCTCTCACTCCTTAGTATAATTGAGATTTTTGTCTTATCCTTCGAATTTCTCTGGTTAATGGAAAAAATAAATATTTCAAACTTACTTATTTTTTTAAATAACCGTTGAAATTAATAAATAAAATCTTTATTAATACTTCCTAACATTTTTAACATTATACAGAACACATTCATTCGCTGTAGGCAAAATACAGTTTAGTATATCGAATTTGACTCAATGTGATAGTCATATTAGTCTTTCAAACCATTTAAACCAAATAACAATGAATACTACTGTATATTATAGTGATTAATATTTCATAATAAACTTATTATATCGCTTTTTAGATTTTTTTATATGATTTAAAGTTGTATAATGAGAGGACATTAAGAGATTATAAACTATTGAATGTATTTTTTACTACTAACAATTTTTTGTCCCTTTCACTCAATATAGATCGTCACGAGGTCGTCGTGATAGGAGAAATAGCCTAGTTTCTGAATTACCTCAGACAACAATATATGAACGAAGAATCCAAAGAAATTGCTAGAATCGTGCTCGTAAACGAAATCTACAAGTCGATAAAACTACCTTCCTTATTTTCAAATACAGATCAGGTTTGGGGTCATTGGGACAAGTTGCCACCAGCCGTAGAGATAAACTCACCGATAACAACGAAATCATCACAAAGGCAGATAAGGGTAACGCAACTGTCATCCTCCACAAACACGAGTACCATGAAAAAGTCTACAGCTTCCTTAGAGATAATGACATAAATGAAATAAACAAGGACCCAACCACCAAACTCTCCGAGTAACACCATTTATATTAAATTGGGTCAACCCACCAACCCCCAACCCACCATGTTAATGCCCAAGCTACGCAAACCCAACATCCCTATTAGATCGTTGGTCAATTTTATTCCACAGCCCGCCAATAAAATAGCTAAAAAGTTGGAACATATCGGACAAGAAGTTGTCCTTGTAAAACAGTCATAGTGTTAAAACCCCAGGAGATTTAGTGAACAAAATTGAAACTTACCCAACAACCTAAAGATACATCCTTCGATCCCATCAGTAGACGAGACTATTTACATACTGAAAAAGAATTTAGACAAAAATTCACTGCTCAAAGTATCTCAAGTATCAACAAGTAAGGAACGAACTGATAATACTAACTAAGACACAAGACAGTTAGTTTTAAAACATAATTATTTTAAATTCGAACATAAATTTTTCACCCAGAACAAAGGTTTGGCAATGGGATCGCTCCTTTCAAGCTTAATGGCTGAGATTTTTCTCAATCATATAGAGAATAAGAATTGATGGTCCAATGAAACAAACATACACAGAACATCGTGGCTTACTACCGCTACGTGGATGACACGCTACACGCTCCTCAAATTAAATGTAACAAAAGACAGTTGAAATTGTTATGTAACCATTTCAATAGTTTCCACCCACAGTCATTCACTCAGGTATAATACCCTGAGTACCCTGGTATAATTCACTCAGGTACTTCAGGTAGTGGATTCACTCTAGAAGAGGAACGCAATAATTCTATCAACTTCCTAGACATTACAGTTCTCAGATCTGACTCCACGCTCAAATTTAAAATATACTAGAAACCTACAGCAACCAGCCAAACCATTCACAACACATCACACCATCCGAGGAATCATAAATTAGCTGCATACCACAGTTTCGTCCACCGACTGACTATTAGGCTATCTGTCCCACTCAGTCCCGACAACAAACTTATATGGAAGAACTCCAACACTATAAAATTTATTGCATTCTAAAACGGATATAATTGCAATATCGATCGACTGGTAAAAAATGTAAATAATCAAATGCAGGCAAACCTACTGGACAAGAAAGACAATAAAATATGGATCTCTAGAATATTACACCTTACGTAACACACTGTTAATTGTGAGCTAGAAAAAAACATCACTGTATTTTTCAAAACATCCGAAAAACTTAGCAATATTTTAAAATAGAAAACAACAACCTTTTCGGCTAATCGAAACAGAATAAATAAAACAGTAATTTACCATTTAAATTGTGCCGATTTTCCCAGTTTTTACATAGGCCAAAATCCAGGTCTTTTAAAATTAGATTTAAAGAGCATTTACCAGGAAAAACAAAAATTAAATCAGTGTCCTCATATTCCAACCATTGTGGTAATAACCACAACTACTCCTAAATCCTACATACTTGTAAAAAAGGCGTTTCATGGACAATATAAAGAAATTCGAAATATACCAGGCTGCCAAAAAAGAACCACAAATTGTTCTCCTTGAGCAAAGAGGATTTAATCTATAATATACGAAACTGCAATAAAACTAAATAATTATGGACCCGCCAACAATGGTCAACAATTGATAAGGAAGGGGGAGGGGAATAACGGATGTGCGTACCTTATTCACGTATTATACTAGGACTTCGAAAAGGGCAAAAATTTAGGGTGGAAAAAATTTACCCTTCATTAACATGTGTATACATATGGTAAAGCACATGTGTATACTTTACCATACAGTTTGCATTCCCTATTAATAAAGCTTGCACTGTGGATAACTCCCCGTAAAAAAACTGTGATGACAAGTAGGAAGCCTATTGATGGGGATTTACATTGCTCCCCCATTCGTTATAATTATTAAGGAAACCCAATTTAGAGGGCATGAGTCGGAGCTTAATCAAGCAGTAGGAGAATTAATTAAGTAGGCCACTAATTTTAACTAAAAAAAAGTATAAATTGTAACTAATTTTAAATTTAATATAAATTAAAAATTGTATTAATTAAATTTATTAAATTGAATTGAATTGTCGGATATCATAATGGAAATAATAAGTTTTGGATACAAACTCCTAAAAAAAAACTTTGGTTGTTTTAGGGTTGGACATTATGGACAAGTATAGACACTTGGCCCCAAATACAAGATATCCGAATGGATTGTGTTTGACCAGTCCCTAGTGGCGGCCTTCTAAGTGAAGAAGGCCCTTCTTGTATTTTAACTTGAATTAATTAAAGGTTTTTATCGGAATATTTGAAAAAATATATAATTTAACATACCAATAGTAACTTGAAAAATAAACAATATATTGAATGAGCAATTGATACAGTTTAAAGTTATGACTGTGTCGGAAAATCACTTTTGCATTTCTAAATTTTTAAATAAACGAACCTGCCCTCAGAGACATTTTGCAGGTTCACAATAGATAATTTCGAAAATAGTTGTTTGGAATCCTTAAAATATCCTACAAATAAAAATATTCGTTCACAATTAAAGTATAAATTAATATCTAATGATATCAACATTTTTGTTGCTATTCAGTACTAACACATTCCATACTATGGTAAATTGAATGTCTGTAAAAAAGAAAACTACAGTCAATAAAAAAACACAAATTAAAAAGGTTTTAATAGTTCTTTTGTATATAATTTATGAGTTTACCAGCCAATACAACTAAAAAGCCTCCCAGCTGCTGAACTATTTGCCTTAATAAATGCCTACTGGCAAACGCAAGCTTGGTACAATAAAACAGCCAAAAATACCTTGGGTTGGGCCAGGGCTACATGATAAAGGTAGGGTTAAAAGACAACAAACTAAGGTAAACATAGTTTCGTTGCTTTATTCTTAAGATTTTTTATCTATTTAAGAAATGTTCTTCAATTCAATCTACAGTTTTAAAGACGAAAATGATGACTAAATACTATTTGCTCTAAACAGTATATTTTCTACCCAAAATAGTAGAGAGTGTGGTAGCCTATACTGAAGAAACAGAGGCCGTTTCGAATCAAATTTTTGTTATATTTTTTCATTGGCTTCTTATCACAACTTTGACATAAAATAAACATTATACACCGGTACTTAGACTATAATCCACCAAAAACACGTAAAGATCGTTTACCGTATTTATTCTTTTATTGCATGCAACAACTACATTTTAATGCATGCATTTTAAAATTTATTTCGATCCAATTCAATTAGATATAATTTATAATAAGTATCTATTAACTTCTCTTTGATGAATTTATTTTTCTATTGCTATAATAGTTTATGTATTTGTCAGGCCTTTTCAAAATTATGGATGAATATTACAAAATAAGTAATTAAAGTAGTCTTAATTGTTTTTACAACAGATTTTTTTTGTTTGGTCAGGTTTTCTTAATTACCAGGACCTTTGAAAAATCTCTTACATAAATCAACTGAAACCAATACTTCATGTATAAACCGTACAATTTTACGTGTTTCTAACATTTTTCCGCCAGTTCGTTGCGACTTCTGTTTCGTTCATGGTCTGCGGTACCCATCAAAATGTGTCTGTCAGTACGTATCAAATGGCCCAGAGCGATATTAAAATTTGTTGTGCTCTGCGGGTTTTTCGGGAATTTGTCTGATTTACTTCGAATTTGTCAACAGCCTGCCTTTTAGTAAATATATAGGACATATTAGTTAATAATAAAAATAGCAGACCCCAACCCTGTTTTTTTAGGATTTTATGTCAAAATATCGGACCATACAGCGAAAATAAGTTTGAAAGCCTTTAAGACATAATTATTTTTGCTTAAAATCGTTACTTCGTTATGGATTTTGGAAATAAGGACAACTTTATCGACGACGACACAAATGAAATATTGGTAGCCAAAATTAGTTTATGTCCAGTAAAAGGTTCTTGGTTTTCACCAAGGAGGTTTTACCTATGGCTAGTTTCGATACCTATAAAATAAATGAGAATATTGAAGTCATGCGCACTAAAATATATTGAGTTCAGTAAAAATAGAGTAAAGGAAGTGTAAACTTTAATTTGATCCGTATTTAATACATTTCTTTCAATCTAATTCAATTCATTAACATATATTACAGTGTAACTAATTGCAAGCTATCATTATGTCACATTGTTATCAATTGTTTGATTTCCATATGTGAATAAATTGTGTTTAAAATTTAAGGTTGTATAATGAGACTGAGAGACTGGTGATAGAGGCAAGAGATGAATTGAACAATGGAACCCTGCAACAATGCAAGGTGCAAAGAAAATTCACGAGAAATGGCATGCTATGAAATACCGGGACAGCGGGACTATGCTGCTGTCCAATTGAGTTACTGGTCAGAGTAGGGCAGGTAGGATTCGATCATGTCAAGTGCTGTTCTGTCCAAGTAGTTAAGGAACATACGTAAGAATTCCCCTTACAACTCATGGAGTTGTCCCCTTGCAACTCAGAAGTTCTACAATTAAAATAACGCTCTTTTCATGTTTTCACAGGAAGTCCTAATTGGGATAACGTAACTGAATTTGAACAAAACAAACTTAACTTCTGTACAAAACCTTTATTATATACTTGATATTTTCAACCTTTACCATACTTTGTAGTAGTTTTACTAGATATAATGCGAAACAATTAGATTAACCGAGCCATTAGCATTTATTTTGAATTTCAAACAAAAGTTTGCTGAAAATATGAAATCAAATAACTGTCAATCCAAAGCAGTCGACAAAACCCACCACCTGGCAATGACAAACCATCAACACAGAATAGTTATTTGTGCTTCTAGGGACTAAAGTACAATGTTTTCTCCCTGAAGGGAAAGTGTTGTCGCCCGAAGGCGAAGCTGAGGGCGACAATTTCCCTGAGGGAGAAAAGTACTTTAGTCCCTTGATGCACACAACATTTTTCCTTCACCTACACGAATAAAATTTAGGCCTAAGAGGCCTACCGTAGATAATTTAACTTTACCTTCATATGATCCCTTGCTCCGTCAAGCTGGATCTGTCACATAAACATAAAAAACACACAAGGTAGGCCATATCAATTTTGAAGAACACGAAAAAAACAAAATATAATTTAAGCCTAGTCAAAAATTTTACACTTATGTTTTGGACTTCTTACGTTAATAGCCTACCCAAGCAAAAGTAAACAAACACCTACACTGCCACGGCCATCTCTAATACTAGAGATGCTGCTCACCCACTGCTGACCATTCAGTCAGCAGTGGGTGAGCAGCAGCTGCAGCTGCTATTAGTCAACAATGAGTAACGAAACAAATACAAGTAACAGCTGACTGTGGCTCATGTTCTTTTTAATCTCTCTTTTAATGTTATTCTTATGTAACTAACCTTAGCCCCGTGGTACGAAAAAACTCGAGTTTTCCCTAGGTAGAAAGATTAAGTATTCAAGTCACATGGAATAGAAATTAGTACTTTACTACTCTATTCCAATGAGTAAAATACGGCTTTAGATAGTAGGTGGAGGAAAAGATCTTTTCATCACACTATACGGGAAACAGCTATATTCATCACCAGCTGAGAGTGTAGAAAAACCGTTTTCCCTCTCTAAAGAGGGAAAATCAGCTGTTTGCGAAGTGGAGGTTAGGTAAGTGAAATCAGCTGTTCTCAATAATGTAATCAGCTGTGTAAAACAGAATCACTGTTTTCATTGTACTGCGGAAATCAATTGAGCATCCATAGGTGGTTTCTTAAACTTGCATTATTTAATTAATTACTATTATTAATTATCTACAGTGTGATAAAAAATATCGTTCATAACTCGAGTAGAAAGTGTTATTCCGTGCCTTGATCGAAATTCCGCGCTCGAATAACACTTACCCTCGAATAACACTTATTGTGCTCGAGGCTAAAGCCTCGCGCGTAAACTCTATCTCGGCCCGGAAAAGACACTTTCCACTCTTGTTATGAAATATACTATATTGTTATTAATTATTGTGTATTTTCAAATTAATGAATATTTTAAATTGTCTATATAAAATTCTTTACTGCCAATAATCCATATTTAAAATTACGCTCTGAATGTTCTAATGCAAAAAATCCTGGTAATTGCATGATTATGTTAATTTCAGGTTATTTTAAAATAGTTCATTTAATAGCTTCATAGCAGATGAACATCCATTTCGTCGCTTTCCATGCATATATGGTCATATCTCATTTTCGGTGATTTTTCAGGACAGCAGAAAACAACAACTACACCTACATTTTTTTCAGAGATTCTAAACAAATGAACTTTGAAACTTTGTTTTTTGTTGTTGCTAGTAATGCATTATAATAATAATAAACTTTAAAGTGTATACCAAAAGATTTGAAAATGTATATATAATTTGAAAATTATATATAAACAAGATACGACAGTTTGTCTAAACACATTATGCAAGGTTACAATAGACAAGGTTAAAACTATAGGTCGGATGAATGGACGTACCTTGAGATACGACTCCTTTTTTGACTATCATATCAGGTAAACGTCATATCATTAATTGATACGACATTTCGTCTGATTTAAATTTACAATTTGTTGAGATACGAATCAAAGGACATAGCCTAGAGGACATAGTGTAGAGGCTGTTTGAGAGATTCAGAAACTGCCGTAACCAAAAAAATCTATTTTTTAAGATACGACCATATAAGTGGAAGGCGACGATTTATATAAATATCTTCTTTCATGTATGTTATTTGTAAGATTGAGAGACGTATTAATGTGGTTAGCATGTACAAAATAACATTTGTTATTTTGTTGATTTGCGGACTTGTTATAATTCGCCCCTGACTAGGAGATCGTTGTGTCGCGGATGGGAAGGCGTGGAGGGAGGGGGTGGGTGTCGGAGCCAGTGGATGGGGGAGGGGAAGTGATCAAGTGCTCCAGAAGGGTGCTTTACTCTCTGTACGTCATTCCCTCCATTTAAAGTATACCTATTAAACTGTGCTTTGTTCTTTGTTTAAGATGAACCGTCGATTTGTGCCAATAGTAATATTTTTATTATTTTTTAAATTATATTTTTGCTATAGTCACATTTAAGTTAACCAGAGAGAATTTAGAGTGAAATTTTACGGTTACATTCGTAGTAAAATTGGCATAATCAATAATGTACATAAAATTTGTGAATAATACACTTTTAGAATAAAATGTGTCAACCTTCCACTTTTGCCAACCTTGTTGGATTTATGTCACGAGGTTAAAACAACCTTAACCAAGTTTTTAAATTTTATATGTCTTTTAACCTTAATATTTCAAACGCTGTTTAAGTCTAAAAATTGACATTGTAATGTATGTGTAAGACATTGTTAACTTGCCTCCTAACTTAGTTAACTTATTAACCCAAATAAAGTCTGCATACATTCCATTTGAATATCATTTTCGTCCAATTTCCAATTTCATAATCTTAGCCTTTTAAAACTCAAGCGAAAATATCAGCAAGGATTTTATAAAGTCCAAAAACTTTAGAAACGGCCAAAAACAAATTCACGTTGTGTAGGTGAGTGAATTCTGTTTATTTTGAAAAACATAAGCTATGTGTAGCAAATTTGAGCTAGTCAGCACTTCTTTGTAATTCATTTAATTTATTTCTGCTACTCGTAGGGTAATCTGATCTTTAGCAACTTCAACAGTTGGTTAGATTATAATTTTTTGGCTCTTTTATTATGCTGTTTATTTTTCTTTTCGATTATTTATCAATTAACTCCTACAATGTTATATATGAATTATTTGTATAAAAAAATCACTAAAGTGAATTTTATATCGATTCTAAACTAAAATTTATAGACATGAATACTGATTTTCATTATTTTATCTTGATCATTTTTTTGTCTTTGACTTTTGACACTCGTTGTTTGAGTTTTTGATTGGGGAAGGACAAGATTTCCAGTTGACTGTACATAAGGTGAATTGGTTCGCCTTTCTCATGGGCTACACATGGAAGCTAAGTTCTACATGTTTATCTTTTGAAATGACATATCAAGTAGTAAATTAAATATCTGTTAATGTCTAACCTCGGAAGCCGAATGGCCTATGTATTATTGTATTTATTAATTGCATTATAAAGAATAAGTAAGAGATTAGCTTTTTATTATTCACGGATAGCATAAATGTAAAATATATTTTGTAAACAACGAAGAATATATCAAAACATCTAAGATTCATTATTTTTTATAATAATAGCAAGATCTATTATTTTATCTAGTTATGTTTTATTGACCAAACAGCATCAAACTTAATAGGAATTAAGTTACATCGATAGTGAATTTTATTAAATAAAGTTACACCTTTCCGAAAACTTAACCATACAAGTAACACACAACCTGTATCGATCAAGCTTCAAAAGTGGGCGATTTTTGTGTCTTTTAATTATCAAAGTAATATATGACGGAATTCGCTAAAGCATTAAACTTGTACCTTTTTTAGAACTATGAAGTTTTAAACCTTGATTTCGATGTGTTATTGATTATTACGGACATTTTTCGTCACTATAAAAATTCCAGTAACGTCGTGAATGTTGTTTTTACTAATCGCAGTGATGGAAAATGAGCGCAAGAATTTATTAGTCAATAACATAAACTCACCATCACCAACAATGCTTTTTAAGCAAAGGATTTCTATGTATTATAATTATTTTATCTACAACTGTTGCAATAAACACCAATAATATTGCAAGTAACATCGTAAAGAGGTTCATTAATAAGTGAAATTCAAACCCGTTACATAATAAGCTCTTTAAGATACAGGAATCACATTAAAATACAGTTTTATAGACCAATGAGGGCTCAGCATTTGACAAATGTAGCCTCTTGGATGGGTGGCTGCCTGACCTATTGCAAAAGCTAACCTAATTATATATTTTTGTCATAGAATAAAAATAGCTAAGGAATTATGTTAAAATGTTTGACCAAATTTAAGTTGGTCATAGATAAACTAGTGTACACACTAGTGTATTGTATTCAGCCTTTAAGCCTCTCTTGGCTTCACTCATGGCTTAAAGGTGTTCATGATAAAGACGTTCCAGATACTACTACAGTATTTAATCACAATAGTTCAACAATTTAAGTCATACCTCAATTGGCTTGGTTTTTTTGTTTTATATAAAATACATTAAGTGGTAACCAATTTGGTGTTGAATTTGCTATCATAACTATGAACGAGACGTTGACATACTGTTCTCGACGGATATCGCATTGTATTATTATCTCCTATCCATTTAAAGGATAACACATTATAATTGTATACGTTTGTAGGTATTGGCCATAATAAACCAAAGCCTTCTTGAGATTTTGCTCTTCTACTGTATTTAGACAAAATACCTTGTGTATTTACAATCAGCTGATCAAAAGTGTGTAAAATGAATTCATTGTAAAGGTTTTGAAATATGAATATTTTTTATTTAAGAAAGTAAGAATGTTAAAGTAAATAAAACCTGCTAGTATACAAGAATTTAGTTTTTATTTGGTACAAACTGCATATAAATCGGTAAAGTGGAAGTCTCAGACGAACTGTCCATAGTTTGAAATGTTGGCTTTTTACCCATGTTAAATCTTCATAAGAAAAGTTAATTTTTCATTTTTGACCAAATTCAAATAAAAAAATATTTCCTAAATAAAAATAAGACCTGCTGATATAGGACAGAAAACTTTTTTTGGTACAACCCGCTTGTAAATCAGCCCGAACTGTCTAAAAGTGTTTTACGTTACTGTTTTGAATATAGATAACCGACCAATAACACACAAAATACGAGAAAAGGTTTAATATTAGCTTTAAGAAAAACCAAACCGATAAATAATTAATTGCAAATAGAATTTGTAACGTCAGTCTGGAAGGGAGTCGTTAGTGGGATATTCAATCTGCTTATGTTTTATCCAATAAAAATACTTTGAACGGATTAAAAATCATAACGTTGAATTTATATATAGATTAAAACGTTCAAACTATTTTACATTTTTATCAATAAAATAATAATCCTATCATCTTCATGGAGATTTACAATTTTTCTTAACCACGCCCAAGATATTTTGTTTTTTTTTTTTTAAACCACTTAACTACTTGTGGGGAGGAAGCCTACACGTTTCATGTTTAATAGCATGTCCTGTGAATAAACGGCAGAGACTCCTAAAATGTGCTGTACTTACTTATTTGAATTTATGAGATTTGAGGTTAAATTACTCGTTCCATCAAAATTTTTTACAAACTCCGGAGAAGTTAGGTATTGTTTGTTTTGAAGAACAATTATATTTAAAATGGGTTCAATTAAAAACAGTCAGTGGTAAACATCACTTAAAGTAATGTTATTTTCTCTGTTGTGTTTGTGATTTTTTTTCATAAATCATACTAAGTAAATTAATTAGGTAAAAGTCAGATTTACGAGTATTTTTCAAAGCAAGAAGTGTCATGTGAAATATAGTGTTTTAACATAATAAAGAAGATGATAACATCATTCTTATCCGATATAAAGGAAATTTCATTATAATATACACAATATTTTTTCAATAAATAGGTTAAGAGAAAAGCTGAACATAGAAAAATTGGCACAAATACTTCAACACTGATCGAATTGGGTGAAGTGGCCACATTAATGTTGGCCAGAGGAGAGCTGCCGGATTCGATCATGTGATAAGTAAAAGGCTCCTTCCAGCATGTAGAAGGACCATGGTGTCAGCCTTTACGTTTGTTTTAAGATACAGTATTACGTCCTTAAAAGGAGCGTTACATTATTTTAAGATTTCAAAGAATATTAAAGCTTTAGTGTTCTCCTGGAGGTATGCCTAACTTATTACACTTTTTGAAACCGTGCCATTTTACGGATTGGTGTCGCTAGTCAAGATACTTTGATATTTTAATTGGGACACCCTAGTCCATATTTTAACGTGATTGCGACTGGATGTGAGTGTGATGAATGCGATGAATCGAATGAGGTACACCTCATCTGATTGTCGGTATTGTAACTGACAAAGACCGGCTGATACATTTGTCAGAATCATAGCCAGATGAACCTAACCTAAGCTGTAAGGTACCTAACCTAGCCACAACTGGATCCAGTTGCGAATCTTCAAAAAGCTAGGCCTACTAATTTTTCTAGGGATCAAACGATCAACTACCGGTTTTAAAATCTGTCTCCTTAACCACTCAAAATTAGAAAAAATTTCCTTTTCCATCGCTAGTTGATATATTTACTCTTATACTGTATTAGAATTAATTAGTTATCCCCTGAACTGTAATGGATTTCAAACTTTAAATGTGCGTTATTCCTTGTCTTACAGTACGACATATGTATTTATTTATTTTTACGATGGTTTGTCTCTACAGCAGTACCATTAGTAACGAATAAAAATGTATTCATACAAAAAATCGTTCGGATTGATATAATTGTCAAATACGACACAGACACGCACATTACACATTACAGTGATAATTCAAACTCAGGTCTACCCTCCAATCCAGAGTTTAAATACATGTAGTTTAAATATGTGCTGAAAAGGAAAAGTCCTCAAACTGATATATGTTTGTGTCATTAGCTTAGCAAAACACTTCAAATTCAATTCAGAGCAATACGTTATCACTGATATTAGCGATAACGGCGATAACGTTATCGCTGTGTGTCTAAGTCTGATAGGGGTCTGCCCGTGAAGAGTCAGTAGATAATCTTAAATATAAGCAATAAGCATAGGTTAATGTGTACTTAAAATTAAATGTGTCACTTAGTAGAGTACAATGCTGCGAACTCGATCTCTAATGGATAACCTAACCAGAAATATGACAGTCGATCAAACTGATGCAATTAAAACGTAATTGAAGACGTATTGATCCAAATAAAATTCAATAACTTGGGAAATATTAAACCTTTGGAGGTTCGGTTTGTGCCATATTTATAACATATAGATCTGTCAAATGATATACTATACAACGTAGGCCAATTTTCTTTTCTCCAAGACGCCTTCTAAAGGGACGTCCCTAAGGGAAATTTTGATGGAAAGGGAAAGGTATTTAAAATGAATGAACGACATTGATAAGTAAACAAGAAGCTACAAACCTGACTTCAAAATGTCAAATATGTCAGAAGATATTTTAAATTTTCAACGCTTCAATTTTAATATGATTTCAAGGCGAAGGTTGGTCGGCTACAATATCCGGCTAGTCTCCGGCAGTTCGCCTCTTAAACTAGTCTAAGATACAGTTGGATTGGTTAAACCGAAGTATATTAAGACTTAAACATGTTATTTGCAGTTACGAGCAGTGTATTTGAACATTACTATCTTTTACCAACTCAACATAACGGCAAATACAAATGTTTTTAATGTATCAACACACATACACACCATTAGTAATATATCAAATTCTTGCGAGGGTGACAATCAACCAACATAAATACTGAGATTGTTAAGATAAAATCTAATGAATTCCTTAAACATATATTTTAAGCCAATTTAGGTAAATTTGGACGATTTCATTAAAATACATGAATTTCGTAACAAATTTAGTACTAATGTACTAATAACAACAGTGGTGTGATAAATACAGTGTAGTTATAAATTATTGAAAACATTTTAAGATTAAATAAATAAATAACCAAGCAACTTAGAAACATAGGAATTGTTTTATTCAATAGCATATTAAAACACTTTTATGCAGTAACTTCAACAAATTTTAGTAGTTACAAAAGCCTGAAAAATGGTCTAATTTCTTTATCTTCACGTTCCCCAGACATTAGCGGGACGTTCCCCCCACTCTTATGGTTTTTCTAGGTTTATGTCAAGGACAGAAAGCTCACATAGAAGGTTCAAGACTTTAAGGAACTTAAGAGAAGAGTTAGAGATGCTATTAAAGGCATAACTCCAGCAGTGCTTAGAAAAACATGGTCTGAGTTTGAATTCAGACGGAAAACTTTGCTTTCCAACCATGAAGAGCACGGGGAAACGTTTTAGTAATTGCGATGAAAACTGTCTTTAATATGTTATTTAATAAAGCAATTCCCATGTTTCTAAGTTACTTGGTTATTTATTTATTGGATCTTAAAAAGAGTGCAATAATCTACAACCACCCTGTATTTTAATGTATAAGTTTTAAGTATCTTTGGTCAAAGCTTTTAGGGCAGCTTTCCTCAACTCAGTTTAAACTAATCCAGAAAACTATCAATGTTTTATCATACGGCAACATCTGGTTTATTCTTGAGTGTTTGTTTAAACTAGATTGGGGAAAGCGGCCCTTAACCTGATTTTTTTTTATTTCGGTAAATTAATGCTTCAAAATAATGGAACTAGTGAGTGGAAAAAGGAAATATCTTATTTTGTTCCAAATCAAACTGACGTGGAAAAATTTTATATTAAATATGGGCAAGTCGATTTAGCCGAAAAAGGGAACATTTCAGTCATCCTGTACCTGTTTTTAGTTGGCGATGAATAACTCTAAGGATTAGTTCCTTCCACTAATCCTTCCCCTAAGTTTCTTCCACACAACGCGGAACGGAACTACAGTAGTGGCCAGTGCTGACAGCCGACACTATGTCGTCAAGTCGTGTGGAATTGTTTTAGTTTTTGTTTATAAATGTCAACTTTTAAAATAATAATATATTGAAAATACGTAATGAAATACAAATATTTACAAAACCTAAATATTTACTAGATGAGTGGAAAAAGGAATAACTTTTACCAACTCTTTTTTTTTCTAAAAATTTTTATGTGCGAAGTTGTTTTTGTAACTTATGCATAAACTTAAATATAAGGTTTTTTATTTTCCTGATAAATCGTATTTTATTCAGATATTTCCTTTTCCACTCACTAGGTCAATTATAATGAAAAAGCCAGTAAAAAAAAAAAAAAAAAAAAAAAAAAAAAAAAAAAAAAAAAAAAAAAACAATCGCATCAATACTAAGGTATGTTCTTGTTAATAACCTTTAATTCTTCCGATGAGTCCCATTTTAATAACTAACTGTGAAAACAAATTCTAAATGTCTTAATTTGGTTTAAAAATAACAAGTTAAGTTAGATGATTTGTTTTTTTATATTTAATTTTTGTTATTTAATTGCAAACTAGGATTTTCATATTTTCTAAAAAATTTTCACCGTTAAACATGACTATAATGAAAAAGGTTATACTTAAGTACTTGTGTTCACCATTCAGTAGACTTTATTTTATTTTATTGTGAAATGAGTGTTTCGGCGAGAGGAAAAATACGAATGTAGCTCTAACAAAAATGTGCCCTAAGTATGATTATCTTATTTCTAATAAAATAGGAAATCTCGTTTCATACAGAAAAATCGGTTATACTTTAATGTTACTACATTCAGTACCTCAATGTATATGATCCTACCCATTTACAAAATTATATTTAAAATATGTTTAAAAATAAAAGTACATTTGAAAATACGTTCCTCACAAATACCTCTAAAAACAAATCAATAGTGATTTAAAAGCCTTGAAGCCTATAACAATAATGTAATTAATTTATTATCAATATGTTTCAGTCTTCCACCCTTATAGCAAGATGTTCATGTTCTTTAATATCTCACAAACAGTGTCCATTACCTTAAATATACTGATTCGCTCTTTTCGACTGAATTCTCCTAATTAATTCGCAACATAGGAGGAACAGCATTGTTGTCTTTGTGAGTGACAATTCTCCAAGTGCTATTGTGTTATTGTGAAGGCCCACTCGAATGCGTTATATGCTGCCTTTGAAGCTACCGTTCTTCAAATGTTTTCTTCAGTTTTAATTCCATGTTAGATCAAGATGTACGAAACAAACATTTTTACTCAATGTATGTTTAAATTGTTATGTGTAATGTAGTTTAAATTCAGGGCATCCACTAAAAAAGTAAGCCAATGCAGTATAGTAAGTATGATTGTACAGAGCACACAAAAAGAGTTGAATATACTCTTTTCGAATTGAAATTGCGCTACGCATTGAATTTGAGTACCTCTCAGCTTGTATAGAGTGAAAATAGCAAACAAAATTTATTTTCTTTCTGCTTTTTGTTTAAATACTCACTAACTTATTAAGTAGAGTAACTTAATTAACTATTGAAAAAAGCTTTTTCACCAATGCTTCGTGGATTATACATGTCACGACAAATATATTATATAATATTTATTCAATGGATCGCAACGCAATGGTTTTCTGCCTCATGTTCTCACAAATAATGATTGCCGATTAGATTGTTATTTAGTCAGTGTTAGTACTAATTACAATAATAATAGTTTTTCTCATTGAAATTTGTTCTATACGACGTTTTCGGTATTTTTACCGAATGAACACTTAAAAATGAATTTTTGAATTAAAATTTTCACTTTTTAATTTTTGTATAAACGCACCCGGAACTTTTTTTTCTTTCTTTTTTAAACAATGAAGAGATGAACAGTTGTCCATCTCTTACTAACTTGCTACTCAACAACGGGTTTAAAATGTAAAGCCGTTTCGGAAACTTAGGGGCATCAGGGGACACTCAGGGACAACTGAGGGCCCTAGGGCCCCGCGCCTGTTGGCCTACTGTGGCCCGAATTGTGTACTTTTACAAAGCAAACTCATCGAGTTTTCCTTCACTTGCATTAAGCATATTGCGACACGAAGCTGATCAATTAACATTTGAAAATTCTTGAAAGTTTCTTGAAGATGCAAGAAACCCTGAATTTGTTCTTATAAGTTGAAGGTTGAATTACTGATTGTTGTATGTTGAAACCAACAGCCAACTGACGATTTGTCAATTCCAATTGTAGTCTCATGGGAAATAAACATTCTTTATTCTTGGAAAGTTTTTTAAAGACTTTCTAGGAGAGGATATCATTTTTAGTGAAAACCCCTGAGCTTTTCTAATAGAAGGCTTATCTTTTGATTATCTTGAATCAGCTTCGATTAATTTTTATACAGTATTGAAACCACAACTAATAATCATTTCTCTAATTTAGTTTGGTTTTGTAAGGCTGTCTGTTTTTTGGTCATAGGTTTTTGTTTTGAGAAAACTTTAATATCAATCTAATGAATTTAATTCAATCCAAATCACTTGTACAGTTTTTGTTTGGATTGTGTTATAAATTGCATCTTAAAGAGTTTATTATATTTACAATTTTCAAACTCATTTTAATATCCTTGCCATAGTATTTTATAGCCATAATAAGCTATACATGATGGTTCAAAGGCCAGTATCATACCGGACACCGCGAGACTTTAATGCAAGGCGCTAGGGGAAAACTTCGAATTCATAGTCATAATGTTAAACCAATGAAATAAAACATCTACATTTTATACAAAACATTAAGTAAACATTTTCACTTTATTTTACCATATATGAAAAAGTGAGAAATTATATTTCGATTATAAAACTGTACCTACGTAATGTAAAATAATTTATAAAAAATTGCTATGGATCTAGAATTATATTTTTATGTAAAATCAGTGAAAAGTAACCAATTCACTTTCTTGACGTAGACACAACGTCGGTCAAAAATTAAAACTAAGTTTTCTGCAAGGGGACCTAACTTTTATTTTAAATAACCCCGTTAGGTGTAGCTTTAAATTAGAAAATATTTAAATATTGATCGAAACCATATTTCTATAAAGTATAAATATTATTCCAACCTGAGAGTGTGTGTTAGAGAGACAGAGACGAGCGGCGGCGGCGGCGCGGCGCGGTGAGCGTCTTCTCCTAAGACTCGCCACGGAATCAATGTGATGTGTGCGCTCGACGCTCGACGCTCGGCGGCTGCTGACTGGGACGAGAGGATCCCCGTGCTTACCCATCGATCCCCGTCCCTTCCGTCCCCATCCCCATCCCTTCCTCCGCATCCGCGTCCCTGCCGAGTGCCGACTGCAGTGCCGATTCAATTGCCGCAGAATGACGTCTGTTCTCGTCCCTCGCCACCCTATTTTTAGTCGATGTTCTAGAAAACGCTATTAGGAATAACGAAATATCGCACCGTAGGCCCCCAGGCTGTCAAGACTGCCGATAGCAGGCTCTTCACTTCTGGTTCACCGGAGCAATAATAGGCTACTCGTTTGGTGGCTTCTGACCACTTTTTGACTGAGTTGGTGGCTGAGACTGTAATCGTAATAGTTTTCCGATAAGGCAACAATGGCGATGAATGGTCATTCATTCAATTCGTACAGACAATTCTAAACTGTTATTGCACAACGCATTTTTAAGTATCTATGAAAATCTACAAGACAAGTCCTCGTCTACTGAAAACCAACAGGATTCAAAATTAATAACAGTTCAATCTTTGCAATCTTTGTATATTATTAACAGTTCAATATTAGTAACAGTTTAATATTAGTAACAGTCCAATATTATTAACAGTTCCATATTAGTAACAGGTAATTTTTTTTTAGGGAGAGGCGGGAAAAATGCACTACGCCCACAGGGGACTGACTAGCCTGTAATGTGGGACTCCCCTCAAAAACTGGTGTATCCACTAAAATACCTCCTCTACTCTTTAGGAATCTAGCCTGGAATTGTTTGTCGCATTACATCAGGCTAGGCTGAAATCAGCCTAAGCCCATTGGACTCACAACTTGACCAGCCGCCTGGTCAGGGGATCTGAGCAGTATAGTCTAAGGATCAGATTCAGTCTTTTTCTAAGGAGGTTGCCCTGGACGAACTGTGATAAACAATCCCAGTTGCCCTCATCCTCCAATATCTTTTGGCAGACCGAGTCCACCGAAAATTCACCCAAAATTTGTTTGGTCTCTAGGTGGGATCCTTCCCATCGGGGGCAGTAGAAGAAGGTATGCTCCGCATCGTCGGGAAAGCCCGGGCAATAAATGCAGTCCGCTGAACCGGTCTTACCCATCGCGTACAGGTACGACCTAAAATAGCCATAACCTATCAGGAATTGGGTCAGATAGTAGTCCACCTCCCCAGGCTGCCGTTCCACCCATGGTTGGACCTGCTCGATAAGTCGCGTAGTAAATCGTTCTCGGCTGACGTGATCCCAGCTGTGTTGCCACTGCTGAAAGGGTCGGGAGCGCTCTTCTGTTCTTGCCGTGTCTTTGCCGATCTCGCCTTGTCTCTAATAAATCGCCTTCCTCTCTCTTGCCAAGAGCTTGTCAGGGATGACTCCGGCGACCACCAGGATGGCAGGCTTGGGGACTGTCCGGTAGGCGGAACACACCCGGAGCTCCGCTTGACGCTGAACCCGGGCGAGTCGCAACCTGTATAACTCTTTATCGAGAGCGTCTGCCCACACCTCTGCTCCATACAGAAGCACGGACTGGACCGAGGACATCAATACACGTCTTCTACTGGATCGGGGACCCCCGACATTGGCCATCAGCCTACTAAGGTAGGTGACTACCTTAGCGGCCTTGTCCGCCGAACGGAAGATCTCATCCCTCCAGCTTAGCTTGGTGTCCACCATAACCCCGAGGTACTTGACAGTACTGGTTGATGTGACCACCTCCTTTCCCACTCGGAACGGGACGACGGTGTCCATTCTCTTCTTCGTGAGGATCACGATCTCCGTTTTACTGAGAGCAAGCGAGAGAACGTGATCGGACATCCAGATGTTGACCACACGCATGACTTGGTTCAACTTTAGTTGGGCCAGCTGAACGTTGCGTGCAGCAAAGAGAGCTGCGACGTCATCGGTTCAATATTAGTAACAGTTCAATATTATTAACAGTCCAATATTAGTAACAGTCCAAGTTTAGTAACAGTTCAATATTATTAAAGGTCCAATATTAGTAATAGTCCAATATTAGTAACAGTTCAATATTAGTAACAGTTCAATATTATTAACAGTTCAATTTTAGTAACAGTTCAATATTAGTAACAGTTCAATTTTAGTAACAGTTCAATATTAGTAACAGTTCAATTTTAGTAACAGTTCAATATTAGTAACAGTTCAATTTTAGTAACAGTTCAAAGTGAGAGACCGTGATCGGACATCCAGGTGTTGACCACACGCATGACTTGGTTCAACTTTAGTTGGGCCAGCTCAACGTTGCGTGCAGCAATGAGAGCTGCGACGTCATCTGTTCAATATTTGTAACAGTCCAATATTAGTAACAGCTCAATATTTGTAACAGTTCAATATTAGTAACAGTTCAACATTAGTAACAGTTCAACATTAGTAACAATTCAACATTAGTAACAGCTCAAAATCAGTAACAGTTCAATATCAGTAACAGTTCAATATTAATAACATTTCAATATCAGTAACAGCTCAATATTTGTAACAATTCAATATTAGTAACAGTTCAATATTGGTAACAGTTCAATATTATTAATAGTTTAATATTGGTAACAGTTCAATATTTGTAACAGTTCAATATTTGTAACAGTTCAATATTAGTAACACCTCAATATTTGTAACAGTTCAATATTGGTAACAGTTCAATATTAGTAACATCTAAAAATCAATAACAGTTCAATATCAGTAACAGTTTAATATTAGTAACAGCTCAATATTTGCAACAGCTTAATATTTGTAACAGTTCAAAATTAGTAACTTATAATTATGACTCCCCGGATGGTACTAAACGAACAAAAACATTTTTCAGATGAACTATCACGCACGTGATTTCTAAGCTATGCCAGCTGACAGACAAAATAGCAATTTTATAGAGACAATTTAGAAATGTAGGCTGTGTTTTAAATATTTGTCATTTTAACGTAGAGGGTCTGAGCAAATCTAAAAGTGACTGCCTCAGCAAGGTGCTGCTGGAAGATGAGGTCGATGTCGTGGTACTGCAAGAAACATATGCAGAGGACTTAGAGAATAGTGTGAGGGGCAACATCCTAGGATATATGCTTGTGGAATAGGTCACAGGGTCTATGGAGTGAAGACGTACGTTAGACAGGGCATAGACGATGTATCAGTCTCAGTCTCCCTCAAAAGTTGTTATAACAACATTGTTGTTGCTGTTAAGGTATCTGAGACTACTATTGTAAATGTCTAAAAACCACTGAACACCCCAGAGGTCAGATACAGTTTTCCCAACTTTTAAACATCCTGTGGTATATGTAGGTGATTTCAACAGTCACTATATCCAGTGGGGATACTCGTCTGATGATGACAATGGCACTAATCTTTCAAGTTGGGCTGAAAATAACAACGTTTTCTTGGTAATTAATGTCAAGGGCCCACGCACCTTTTATTCAGCTCGATGGCGTCGTGGGTACTCTCCAGACTTGTGCTTCTGCTCCCGTGAAAAATCAGCAACACCCGTACCTACCTCCAGAATGGTCCTAGGTGCATTCCCCATTCTCAGCACAGGCCTGTAATAATATTAGTTGGAATACAAATTTCACTACTGAGATATTTTCCTCGGCCTAGATTGAACTTTAATAAAGCTGAGTGAGAGGCCTTCTTCTCAAGGCTTGACAGCGGCATCAGGCTCATCCCCTTAAAAGTAAAAAACTATAATCGGTTCACACGACTTGTTCTGTCTTCCGCTAAGCGTCAATCACAAGAGGTTTTAGATAAGAATTCATACCAGGATGTAGCAGAGAGTGCGAAGATCTTTACAGTAAGTCTACAGACACTGCTGGCAGAGATGTAGCTGACCGACTCCTTAAATCTCTCGACAACTCCAGGAGAGAGAAGTGGGTGAAAACTGTCGAGAACCTGAACTTCACCTAAAGTAGTCGGAAAGCTTGGTCTCTGCTCAGGAAAATCTCCACTGGTAAATCAAGTGAATAACACAATGCCTCACAGCTCGTGAAAAGCACTGCCTCGTGAAATTGCAAAACGCCTCTCTGTTTTGTCAAAACCTGTGCGTACATCTGCAGACAGAAAAATTAATTTTGTGATGGGTGTCTCAATTAAATAAGTCTATTAAATAATAAAAGTCATAAAACAATAAAAATAATTAACTAACATAAATGTAATTATGCGATGAAACATAATTAACGGTTCATGGATAGAAAATTATGAATAACTAAAAAACTAGAAATCCGAATAAAATGAAACATATACCAGAATAAATCAAACGAAATTCCCTAACTTTTGTGAAAATTTCATAAAGATCGGTCAAATAATAAAAAAGTTGATTTTTAACGCTTTTTGAGCAAAACAATTCGTGGAAAGTCTATTTTTGGCCCAGACGTATAGAAAAAACAATCCAGTTTGAACCGGATAGTATGTCAAGGCCGGGCAGTAACCGGTTATTTCCAGAAATGTCGACGATCAATACTCGGTCGTGCGAACTCGGAAATCTTCGGGAAACTTCGTAGCCAATCACAGAGCGCCTTGCTCGGTCTTTACCAAGCAACACTCGAAGCCGGAGCTCATTCGTCGAAAAGAACTCCAGCAACACGGACCGCATCTCACTCGGTCGTTAGTTACCCGGACCAGTTCGGGGTGTAGGCCGTATACAACATTCGCCATTTCATGTTGCATCATTCCGGTCGATAGCCGAACATTATCACAGTCGTGGAGAACTATTCTAGTCTAGTGCTACAGACCGCGCCTTGTTCGATCATAAGTTACCCGGAGCAGTTCGGGGTATACAACATGCGCCATTTTGTAATGGATTATACCGGTCCACAACTGAACTTAGTAATCCCGAATTTACCAGTCGTCAAAGACTAAATCGTCGGTGAAAGTTGCCCTCATTCAAACCGGAGTTGAATTTTATCAAAGTTTAATAAAAGTGTCTGAACTGTGTTGATCCCGACGTTGACTACAGACTCTTTCGAACATCGCCGAACATCGTCCTCGAATATCTGTATTCATCCATGCCGAGCGTTCTCTTCAAGGCCAGGAGCGGTCAACTTCGCAGTCATCAACCCTCAATAAGATAAGTCTCTCATTAAGATTGGATTGGTACTCTTTATTTAGACTTATATGAAATTTAGGCCTATCAACATTTATATGTGACAGAACTGGAAAAGTATCTAATTACAAATGTTGTTAACCGAACATTTTGTATGTATTAATACATATAATTATTTACAAATGGAAATGTTGTGATGTCTTCAATGTTTTATACCCAATATATTTAGCTAGCCGGCGCTCAAAAATAACACCTCCTCAATTTCAAGCTTAACGAGATAAAGGAGAGTTGGCAAGCACTGTTGGAAGTCTCTAGACCCTTCACTTATGATGAGCTAGAAGTGGCGATTAATGCGATGCCAATTGCCAAAGCAGAAGGCTTGGATAACATTTTCCCGGAGTTTATAAAACAAACTGGTAACAAAGTTAGACAGTGGCTTCTTATAGTTTTTAACATCCCATGATTGCCTGGGAAATTTAGGAAATCCAAAATCATTGCTCTCTAGCAGCTTATGGCAAAATTTAGATGAGCTATGGGTCGGTAACTTTGTTGTTGTTATTAGTGGATAAGGAGACCCCGGCCGAACCGTTAAGCACGTGTGCCTCTAAAAGGCATTTTGCGCAAGCCCCCGGAAGGATGGGATATTGAAGAAGAGAAAGGGTGAGAGACGGGACATCAGACTGCCGTTTGACTATTCAGAAAGCCAACCCCCTTGTACTGTGACTACGGTCAGCTTTGCCCTCTAAACGGCCAACCAACCAACTGTCCACTCATGTTCCAGCTAGGGGTTTCCATGCCCGCTGGATTCACCTCACCCCCCGCTGTCTTTGGACAGCTGTGACTTATCAGTGTTATGACAATTTCGTTTGCTGTACCCGATGTCAACTTCGCATCTTCGCAACTAGTACAAACCAGTTTTAAGGTTGTGTTAGGACTGGGTCAGTAACATTCAGACAGTAGTGGATATTTTCCATGCTTCAAGACAGTTATTATTTTGGATTTCCTAAATGCCTGGGATATGTCCCCGGTTTCAAATATGGAGTTTAAATCGCAAGAAATCACTCTCTACCCTAGTGAAAATGTCAGTGAAGAGTTTTAATGATATCAGTTGACATCAGTTGACTTTTGGATTATGATATCACCTGATATCAGTTGACATCTCAGTAATATCAGCTAATGTCATTTGACATATGTTGACCATTGGTTGATGTCAGCTGATATCAAGTGAATTGTTTAAATG
This sequence comes from Neoaliturus tenellus, assembly GCA_030545055.2. Classification (NCBI taxonomy): domain Eukaryota; kingdom Metazoa; phylum Arthropoda; class Insecta; order Hemiptera; family Cicadellidae; genus Neoaliturus; species Neoaliturus tenellus. Next base: position 38,700,066 of record CM061535.1, read on the forward strand.
ATATCAGCTGACGTTTCTGAAGGTTCACTGATATCATCTGATGTCGAGTGAACTGTTTAGGTGATCTCAGATGATGTTACCAAGGTCCACTGATACCAGCTGGTATCATCCAATTGTGTTTAATGATATCAGTTGCAATCATAATCAAAACTGGGGGGGAGGGTATTATGGGAACCGATGTATCACTGAACTTATTCTGTCGTACCCTAAATTGACAATTCAGTTTAGAAAATAAATATAAGAATTTGGTAAAAATATAAGTCTGATAATGATTTTTTAAGTTAAGCTATAATACATAAAAATATGTATTTTTAAAATAGATATACAAAATCGGGGTATATTTTTTTTTTTTTTTTTTTGCTTTTTTACTAAGAGTGTTAATTTCAAATTATTTTATTTTCCTTCCTTGTACTTAAAAAGTTTTGAAACATGTATTTATTCATGTTACCAGTGAAGGTCAGCTGATGTTCGCTCAAATCAGGTAGGCGAAATACAACCTAATGTCAGCTGACCTTCACTGATATTTTCACTAGGGTACGTAGTCTTTTTACCCCAGTGTTTTATGAACTCCCGGAAAATTACATCCAATGCCAATTAGTATGCCAAAAATCACCATTTCCAGCTCATCGCAAGTGAAAGGTATTGATACTTCCAATGGTGCTTGCCGACTCTCTTTTGTTTCATTAAGCTCAAAATCGATTTTTTTCTGTAGACGTACGCACAGATTTAGACGAACAGGAGATGGGTTTTGCGATTTCCCAATGGCTAGGCAGTGAGTCAGTGTGTATTTCACCCGAATCACCAGTGGAGAGCTTTCTAAACAGAGAAGGGCAAGTTTTCCGGCTATTTTCGGTATAGCTCATCTTCTCAACAGTTTTCACCCATTTCCTCAAGTTGTCGCGGGAGTAAGGTAGTCCACTACATCTCTTCCATCAGTGTCAGCAAACTTACTGTAAAGATCTTCGCGCTATTGACAATATCCAGCGTATGTACTATTTTCTAAAATATTTTGGAATACACACAACGGAGGAAGAGGAACAAGTCTTGTGAACCGATGATAGTTTTTTATTTCAGGATGAATGAACCTGATGTTATCCAGTCGGGAGGAGAAGACCTCCCAGTTCCACCTACGCCAGGGATATGGCCCTACGAGTAGAAATTGTATTCCTACTGATATTAGTACAGACTCTGATGTGATGCAGACCTCATTCTTGTTTTAATGCCATTAAAATGTACTCAACATGTACAGTTGTTTCCTTTTAAGACATTCAAAACTTTAGGCTCCAAGAGCTTTAAATTTTTCAACAACACGTTAAAACTTTTAAAGTCAAGTTCGTGAAAAGTTATTTTGATTATGAAACACAAATTATACTATTTATTATAACCAATTTTATTCAACAGAGCTTGCTGGAAACCGGGCCTATGATAGGTACGGTATACGTTAGAATATCGTATTTTAGAGAATCTCTTATAAAATTCTATTGTCTAGTTAGTTCGTGTGAGATTTTGATCGTGGGTTTTGCGATTGTAAAAGTTTTTTAGACAGTTCTTTCATCATAATCTTATCTTTTACGGGCAATATAAGCTAAGATTCATAAATACCTTTATATTATGTACATTTAATTTCCTACTCTTACGTTCAATTATCTTTGCTGAGGGTCGCTTTCCCCAAACTAGTTTACACCAAACTAGATTAAACTAGAATTTGCCAAATCATTTCAGTGGCGGATCCAAACGTTAATTGAGGGGCCATACTCATAATGGATAAAAGGAAATTTTCCTTAAAGTAAACCACTGTAAACTCATGTTAAAAGTAAGTCAAAGAATAACAAATGAATAACCTAAATCAGTTAAAAAGCTTGGATATTTATTTTATATGCTTGTAATGTAATAAATGATGACATTAAAATTACAAACCGTTCTCATTACAAACTACGTCATTTAATTACAAAAAGTGCAGTTAATTTTTTTAACTATATAAGCGGTCAAGATTGGGCGGACTATCTTAGATGCTGAACTTGTTTATTTGTAGCATAATCATATGTGTCCTGTCAATGTGTGAATCATGTAATATCTTTGTTTTTCCATCAAACATAAAAACGTGTTGTGAAATTCTTAGCGAATTTCGCTATAGGGAATACGCCATTACGGTAGTAGTTACGGCAAGACTTAATCTATGATACTTTTTCGTTTTGAGGCCCCTAGAAGCCAATTGAACGAAACCTCCGATTTTAATAAAATTTGGTACAAGGGTGTAAGTCAGCATCTACTTGAATGAGTTCGCGAACCAGAATGATCGGACCATGGGAACGGGGTTTTATGGGGTTTCAAAATGGTAAAAAATGGGTTTTGGCTTTTTTACTTTTATTTATAAAAAAAATCAACAAATTTAACTTAACCCATTTAAAAGAGCTTAAATAACAAATAATTTAGTATGTTGAATTTTTTATTTAGCTTAAATGGTTTTGGAGAAAATCCAAATACTGTGTTTTCCATAGTATTCTTATGGTAAATCAACAAAACCTTCTAGCTTGCTTATTAATTGACATGTCTTGATAAAATTTGGTATGTACATTCATTAGGATGTGTTAAACTTATATTTGCTTCCAAAACCCATATGGCGGCAAACCTACGTACTCATTCCTATGGGGTTTATGGGGAAAATAAAAAGAACACCATAACTTGATAAAATTTGGTATGTACATTCACTAGGTAGGGTTTAACTTATATTTACCAATGAAACCCATATGGCGGCAAACCTACATACTCTCATCCCCATGGGTTTTATGGAGAAATAGAAAATATACTAAAATTCCATAGGAAATTCGCTGAGTAGGGCCTACGCAGGTCTGCAGCGACGGGGGTATTTGTTTTTGGCTGAACCTTAACATTTGACAAGTATAAACACATGATTACATTACGAACAAAAGAAGTGCAGCGTCAAAAATAGTCCACCCTGTCTAGACCGCTTTTAGTTAAAGGAATTCAATTGCACTACTGTTCTCGTTCTTACCTAACCTAACAAAATTGTCAATAACCTTGTCAATGTCAACTATTCATGTTAATAATTATTAAAATACCCCCGTCGCAGCAGACCTGCGTACTCAGCGAATTTCCATAGGAATTGAAGATTTTGTATTTTCCCCATAAACACCATAGGAATGAGTATGTAGGTTTGCTGCCATGGGATATTGCTAGAAAATGTTAGTTGTTAGGAAATATTATGATTAGGTAAGGTAAATATATAATTGTTTCAATATTCGGCACTTTTTAAATTTTCCCCATTAACCCCATGGGGATGAGTATGTAGGTTTGCCGCCATATGGGTGTTATAAGCTACTATCAGTTAAACCCTACCTAGTGAAGGTACATACCAAATTATACCAAGTTATGTCAATAAATAAGTGAGATACTGGGTTCAATTGATTTCCCATAAGATTAACATGGGAAACCTGTTTCTAGCTTTTCTCCGCTATCTGTTGAGCAAAGTTAAAAAATCAAAATACCAAATTGTTTGTTTTCTTAAGCTCTTTTTAATGGTTTTAGTTAAAAATTTTTAATATTGAAATTTGAGGTTCAAAAATGCCAAAAGCCCTACCCATTTGAAACCCCATAAAACCCCATTCCCATAACCCGATCATGCTGGTTCGCGAACTCATGAAAATAGACCTGGGGTTACACCTCCATACCAAATTACATCAAAATCGGAGGTCCCCTTCAAAAGTTAACTTTTTAAAGTAAAATTTGTTAAATAATTAGCATTTTCGCATACACCTTACACATTTAGTGCGAACTATGCTAGAATGGACTGACCATGGTTATGCGTTCGTAGTCACATTTTCGAGCGGCAACTGTTACAATTCTGACCACACCAGAGCCGTAAATTACGCGGGAAGAGACTAAGGAGTTTCCATATAGTATCCCTGGATAGTATTCTTGAAAGGATGTGTTTTCGTAGCGAAATAGGCTATAGAATTTTTGAATGTTACTATGTCATACCCTAGCAATCCTTTTGTTAATGAATCGTAATGTTGTAAATTGCAAAAAAAATCTGAGTGCCATTGGCACAATGCTCCCCCCCCTCTGAATCCGCCCCTGTATGATTCAACGTTAACAATGTTCTGGATGAGTTTAACTGAGTTGGGAAAAGCGGCCCTTAGTGGCCCACCGTTCACCCCAATATTGAAGTAATGTAAAAATATTTTATATACGACCGTTGCAATGAGCACCAATAATGATACTACAAGCAACACCTTAAAGAGGTAGATTGTTAAACAGAATTCAAATCCGTTTCTTAACGAGCTCTTAAACGTACATGCTTTACATTAAAATACTGGTTCTAGACCAATGAGAGATCGACATTCGACGAAAGTAGTGTTTTAATAAAAAGTGGGCAATCCGCACATCAGCTGATTGTTCCATTACAAATCATGTTTAGTTTCTTTATTAGCTTCCTCTAAATATGTAATGATCATAGGCCTACATGAGTGAGAAAGACGATTCAGCGACAGCTAGCTGTGTGGATACATTTTAGATGGGTGACCGCCTATAACCTATAAATTTGTTGTTTCCCAACCGTGATTTATAACACTCGATTGGCTCGTGTTCCAACTTACATCCACTCATGGATGGCTTAAAGGCCTTCATGATACAATCGTTACTACTATCAAGCACAAAAACATAGCCAAAGTTGTAAGTGTCCATCTTCAATGTTTAAATAGACGGTATCAGATAACTGACACATACTTTCTCTAAAAAATATAAAGGTGTTAAAAGCCTCAAAACATTAATGTCTTGATGGCTCACTTGGAAAGCTACCAGCTGAGCAGCACGAGTTTGACTCTACGGGAGTCTGTGACTTTTAACAACGTACTGCGTTTACCGCTAAACGAAAAATTGAATTTTCTCCGCAACCACTTGACGTAGAGCAATAATTCAAAATACTTAATTGTTAAGTTTTTTTAGCTATATTTAATGGTTATAAGTTAAACTTATTTCAAGCTAACAGCTATTTTGCAAAACAAAAAATTGAGTTTTTAAGCACATTTTGCTCTATAACTTTTGAACGCGCATTTTCTCGGAAATGCGGGTGGTGTCATTTTTTTTAGAATTTTAATCTTAATAAACTACAAAATTTTAATCAAAATCGTATGAGCCATTTTTTGAGAAATTTTGATTTTTTAAGTTTTTTAGGGTTTCAAACCGTCACCTCGCTGAGGGTTTTGGCTTACCTCAAAAGTTATGTATTCTGACATTGTCAATACATTCGTTCGGTCGTTCACATGGTTCGGAAGTTACTAAGCCGTTGGCCTACCTGCCTAGAAAACAAAGAAAAAACGCAGGCCTCTCAGGCGAGGAGAATTGTCAGTTAATTAAACACAGAAATGTGTTTCGTTGATTTCCCTCCACCAAAAGTCATACTACGTACTATTATTATTAATACTTAGCAATACTCTATGGCAAATAAACTATTATTAGCCTATTATTATCATCATCTCAGTAATTCTGAAACACTCATATTACTATTTAAAATTTTTTAGAATTTTAAAATTTTTATATTATTGAATTGTTATGCTTTATGTGGATAACAACTCCAAATACCCCCGTCGCAGCAGACCTGCGTACTCAGCGAATTTCCAATGGAATTTTGGTTTATTTTCTATTTCCCCATAAAATCCATGGGGATTAGAGTATGTAGGTTTGCCGCCATATGGGTTTTGTTGGTAAATATAAGTTAAACCCTACCTAGTGAATGTACATACCAAATTTTATCAGGTTATGATGTTCTTTTTATTTTTCCCATAAACCCCATAGGGGTGAGTACGTAGGTTTGCCGCCATATGCGTTTTCTAAGCAGATATAAGTTAAACGCTTCCTAATGAATGTACATACCAAATTTTATCAATATATTTCAATAAATAAGCAAGGTAGAAAGAAGGTTTTGTTGATTTCCCATAAGAATAACATGGAAAACATAGTTTTTGGATTTTCTCCATAACCATTTAAACTAGGTAAAAAATTCAAAAATACTAGATTGTTTGTTTTTTTAAGCTCTTTTAAATGGTTTAAGTTAAAATTGTAGAATTTTATAAATAAAAATAAAAAAAGCCAAAAACCCAATTTTAACCCTTTTGAAACCCCATAAAACCCCGTTCCCATGGTCCGATCATTCTGGTTAGCGAACTCAATCAAGTAGATGCTGGCTTACACCCCTGTACCAAATTTCATCAAAATCTTAGGTTCCGTTCAAAAGTTATCGTGTTCATGAACACATACAGATATATATATATATATATATATATATATATATATATATATATATATATATATCTGTATGTGTTCATGAACACGATAACTTTTGAAGTTATATATACATTGAAGATATATATATACATTGAAGATATATATATATATATATATATATATATATATATATATATATATATATATATATATATATATATATATATATATATATATCAATTTGAACGAACGGTGTTTTTGGCTTCTAGAGACCTTAAAATGAAAAAGTATCATGGTCCCAGGCTTAGGTCTAACCATGACTACTACCGTAATAGCGTATTCCCTATAGGGAAATTCGCTAAAAATAAATAAACAGCGATATTTATATTATTAGTAAAGCTAATTAGTTTGCAAGAGTTACAACTAGAGTGTAGGGTGCAAACTCATATATTTTTACACTGAATGAATCATATCAATATCCAAAACTCATCTGTATTGGAATTTTCATTTTTTTTTTCTTTTGAATTATAACAATATCGAAAACTCATCTGTATTGGAATTTTCAAATTTTTGGAACTTCTGTACAAAGTGGAACCTTTGGAACCGATTACCAGTTTGTAAGAAAATTTAGGCGTTCTTATGATACAACGAAAAACATTAACCTTACTTGTTTACTGTTGAAGATAATATATTCGTTGAAACTTTGCACGATTGCCTACAACTAAGTCTAGACTAGAATAAGAGAAAAACGTCACATTTCAACCGCTTCTGTTGTTTAGAGCAAGAGCGAGCAGTAGAAAATGGTTGCCTACCTACTGTTAAATTCTGCATAAATTGGCGCGATTGCACTGTTTATGCGCCTTTGACATTTCCAACAAGTCGCCGTGCGCCTCGGATTGCCGAGCCAGTGTCTATAAGAGCGGTCTCTCAAGATAGAATCTCGTGGCTGGGGAAGTTTTGCTGAGTCGGGCCCCTCCCCCTGCCCCTCCCCGGCCCCTCGCCCTCGACCGGTGCTTGAGCACTCTTCACACAATTATTGCTGATTGGTCAGAAACTTTTCCTGGCACTGTAGCGAATACAATGGATTTTTTAACGTACCAGCTCAACTTACCTAATTTTCTTACTTGTGACATCTCTTTTTCAGTTTTTAGTCATTGTTTTAATTGTAGAAACATTTATACTTTTTTTCTAACGAACTGCTTGGTTAAAAAGTTATTTGAAAACAGTTTTTACTGAAGTCTTGATTACGTTTTAGGTATTTATTTCATCTACACTCGGGGTCCAATACAGATTCCAAAACGTCGAGTATTTGAATCAGTTATGGAGACTGTCCCCAATCTTAAACAATATAGAGAATCATAGCCATTACGTCTACTTGTAACCTATATGCTTATGTGTTGGTGGTACTAGTGGTGGTACTCAACTGTCGACTAAAGGAAGCCCAAATTTATGGAGACAATTATTTAATTCAAAACAAAACAGAAACCCGCTTAATTTTATAAAATAACAATCATAATCTATAAATAACAAAACTCTACTTTTCCTGTTCATCTTTGTCTCGGACGGACGGACGGAGCCGACGGAGCGGCTACATGAACATGAACTTGGTGGCTGAACAAATAAAGTGGTCAGGTTGTCAGGTTATGTTATGTTAGGTTTGGTTATCGAGAGAAAAATGACAAATAGCTGAAAGACCGAGATGACTTTGTGAAAGAAAATCAAATCAATAATAAGCAGTTGGGCATGCAGAGCTCTGACTGGACTCATCAGGCCCGGATTGGCCGGGACGGCGGGGCGGTAAATGCCGAGGGCCTGACGAAACTGGACTTGGACGTGAATATTATACTGATGGATAACTCAGTTGAATATAGTATTTCAAATCTGATCTTCCCTATTGGAATAACAATGTGTTTAGGTGCAATATTATAGTTACAACAATTAATTATTACATTTGTTGTTTAGATAATACTATATAGTTTCGAATTGATCACATTACTTGCATTTTGATGCGCGAGCATCAAGACTATTTGGTCCGGGTGTCCGTGAGTGCGCGTGCGTGAACCGAGGGCCCGCCAATCCTTTGGATGCCACACAAGGCCGATGGACTGTACAACCGAACCGCGATAGCGTTTTCATGAGTTTCCCTTTGATTGTGCAGAAAATGTCTGGACATTCATAATTGATGATGACCCCTGTTTTTTTCAAAAGTTTTGGAAACTGTTATGTATAAACAGATGTCAAGCTATCTTGAAAGTTTTGGTATAATTTGTGGTCAACAATTTGGTTTTAGAAAGTGCAGATCTACCGTGGATGCCATTGAATCTTTAATTAACGGGGTATTTCAGTCTTTTGAATCTAAACACTTTGCCCAGGCAACATTTTGCGACTTGAGTAGAGCGTTTGATGTTGTCGATCATTCAATATTACTCGATAAGTTGGTTTATTATGGATTTCATGGGGCGGCTATAGACTTGATAAAATCTTTTCTCGAAAATCGCCAACAAGTCGTTTGTGTCGGTAAGGAAAGATCAGACATAGCCAATATTAAATATGGGGTGCCGCAGGGTTCTGTTTTGGGACCATTAGTGTTTACTTTGATGATTAATGATCTTCCTTTTGCTGTAAACAGTCACACAATACTTTATGCTGATGACACAACTTTTTTCCATAGTAGTTCCGATTTTAAAATTCTCCAGAACTTAACACAAACTACCCTCTCAGAGGTATCAACGTGGTTTCAAGCAAACGGGTTTTTAATGAATGAAAGTAAAACTCAAGATATATTTTTCAGTCTTAGAGATTTCCCGGAACCAGTCACTGTAAAAAGTGTAAAGTTTTAGGGGGTCTACATCGATCATAATTTGTCATGGGAATCTCATATTACGTACATCTCCGGCAAGCTGTCTAGAGTAATATTTTTGCTTAAAAGTTTAAAAAGTTGTGTTCCTGGTAACTATGTTAGATCTGCTTATTTTGCTTTTTTCCAGAGTATTATCGCTTACGGCATCTTACTCTGGGGTAACAGTAGTCATATTGAAAGGATTTTGCTACTTCAAAAGAAAGTCATTAGAATAGTGTTGGATGCCCACAAATTAGACCATTGCAAACCTCTTTTTAAAAAATTTCAATGTTTAACTGTCATAAATCTATATATTTTTCATGTACTTTTATTTACTAAGAACAACTTATCCACTCATGTATTAAGAAAAGATATTCATAGTTATAGTACAAGGAATAGGAAATGTATTGAGATACCTTTCACCAGATTGATAAAATCTCAAAATAGTTACAAAGTCTTAGGCTTGAAAATGTACAACAAACTCCTTCCTGAATTAAAGGCACTACCATTGGATTTATTCAAGCATAGATTGTGTAGCCTTTTGGTTAACATTCCATTTTATTCCATCCAGGAATTTTTTGAATGTAATGAACTGTAAATGCTGTATGTTTTGCACTGATCCATATCATATGTCTGACTTTGTCTATTGCCATGTATATGCTTAAAGACAATAAAATTCTTATTTATTTATTTATTTAATTATGGGTAAATATTATTGATGTTTCCAAAAGAAATGTTAAATTTATGTACATCAAAGTCAACTAATATTAAAACAAAAAACAACGTATAAATCTTGATAGAATAAAATTTAAAACTGAAATTTACAGCGGTAAGCCTTAATTTATTTGCTTCCTGTCCCCATGAAATGTCGGTCATAGATGAAACATGTGAAATATTCAAGCGAAACCATAAAAGGGTTCAGGGTATGTACGTTTTTTGCAGAAGAATTAAATCATAACCGCTCGGTATATGTAGGCTACCCTTACTTTATGGTTTACTCAAATTGTGATAAAGATGTTATTAATATGGGGGATACAATTTATTTCTTATTTTCAACAAAGCTGAGAATTTCATAGTCATTATTCTGGGTTGTTCTCTTAAATTCTAAACCATTTCAATTCGGTCGGTTCAAAATATATATTTTTGTAGCTGTTTGTAAAGTTTTAACAAAATATTCATTAACAAAAAGAAAAAAAATATTATAAAATTAATTAAAATAACATTTCTGAGTTATTTGAAAACCCATTTAACCCCGCCCCCTCAGTCCTCTAACTGAATGTTGGACTCCTGAAAATTGGCCTACACGATAATTTTTTTATGATGATACATAAATATGAATCATCATAACACATTATTTATTGCTGTACAACAATAAATAAAGTTAACAATTAAGTCTGTGACAACTTAAATGACTTAAACACCCCATCAGACAAATAAAGCGAAGTTTACATATCACTGTTTACAGTGACCTAGGCCAACTTATCTGAGCCTCAATCGATCGGGTATCCCCTTCGGGGAACGACCCACCAGGAGTCAGCATAAAATCTTCATTGCAACCATCGGTTAATTGGTTAATACGTATGTAATTGAAGATTTCAATGCTTCTAACCACACTTAAAGAAGAGACCTCTTAACGAGGACGGAAATGGCAGGCATTCAAACTTTCAATTAAAATCATATTAGCTAAAGTAAATATACAATAATCTCCTAAAATACTCTATTTATGAGGACGAGTTTGTGGCATATTTCTCTAAATTCAAGACTTTTCAAGTAACACGTATTTGTATGGTGTGGCAAAGGCCAAAGACGTTTTCTGTAAGATTTGATTGGGGGACAAAACTTGAAAAAGTTTTAAAGAAGACTTTATAAGCGTCAGCCACTATCCAATAGCTTTCATATAATACATACATACATGCGTTTAAACTTATTGGAAATTAGAGCAATATGTAAGGACTTGTAACATATGGATATTCTAAACCCGATGTCTCAAATGTCGAATGTATCGGAAGTTATCGCATTTTAAAGTTTTGCTCTTATGGTTTTAATTTAAACTTGTGCATTTAAGATTTTGGACTGACTCCTGGTGGGCCGTCCCCTGAAGTCACCATTTGATCAGTTATGGCTCAGAAATGTAGGTCATACGATCACCAGTAATGATGCTTACACTATCATTAAACTGTTGTTATCATTTGTTGTAAGAAAGTTTATTAAAGAAACCTCAAATTATCACGCTGTATAGCAGTCGAATAGTGTTTTTGATCATGGATACCCGACTGTGACTTTTACAGTGGAGGTGTCTAGGGCAAAGACTTCGAAATTCATCTGTTTCGCAACTAAAACTAAAATACATAGACTGTATATGTAATTTAGTAAGTGATTTAATTAATTGAGCTTCGCCGAGGTGAAGCTCTTAAAAGAATGTATACTATAGAAGCCGACCAAAATTAAACTTAAAACTAAGCTTAATCTATGAAACTACTGAATTGGTTCTTGATTTATGTATTTTCAAATTTGAAATAAAGGAAACGAGAACCTTTTTATTTTTATTCTCATTAGTTGCTTAATTAAGTATACTAAAAAAAAAACCACCATAAATTTACCATTGTAACTTAATATCATGTGTTTAGATAACTTTCACAAAATTTGCTTATTTAGGTTAAAAAATATTTACTTTAGTTACAGAGAGTGTGTGGTTGAGAGTACATCTAGTGGCACCTAGTGGACACGGACACGGGCTCAACTGTCACAGGGAGTTTGTGGTGGAGAGCGCACTAGTGCGCACCTAGCGGCCACCGTTACAACTGCTACATCCAGCGCTATCGGGAGAACCACGAGGCGGCACGGGACTGGCTGCGATCACATACAAAATTAAATCAAGTTAGGTTTGTTGAAAAGTAATATTGACATAGGCTATACTTATGTTAAAATTTGATTTTGTCTTATTTTATGGAATATACGATGTGATTATGTTTGTAGGTTTACTTTATATTTAATGCATGACTTAGTAAGGTAAACATAAACATTTGGAAATTTTAGTCTTTTTTCAACCAAAATATATTACCATTACCTAAAATATTTTTGTTTTTCTAAGACTATCTCCGTCTGCATGGTTTTTAATTTCCCCCAAATTATGTTTTGAAGAAATTCTATAGGGAGACGTTTTGTATGTATAATTATTGTGTATACAAATCGACAAACACGTTTTAATATTGGAATTTGTAATTAAATCCACAACAATTTAACGAATCAACAAGCAGTTTCGTCAGTTTTTTGTCGGCCAATAAAAATCGGCATGTGTGAAATTTCTCTAGTGTAAAATTTCACGGCATAGAGGTTGAGTTTTTAAAATGCAATGAAATTTATACATTCAGTTTCTGTATTAAATACCAAATCTAACTGTGTGAATATTTCTTAGTTTGTAAAAAAGTTGTAATTTTAAAAGTTATAAGTGTTTGGGAATTGATTTAGTCAAACATGGAAAAATTACCAAGAGAGCATTTTATTATTAATTTTAGTAAGAAGCAAACTTTCTGTGGGAAAGTTGTAGCCAATGAGATGAATTTTCATCATTTGATCAAGAAATTTTTGATAAATGTTTTAATCGTTGGAAATCGTATTATTAATGACACGTAGTAGTTCACTTTGAGTCTCGCGCTCTCTCTAGTTGCAAATCTCGTTATACATACTAACATTTCCTTAAAAAAAAAAAAAAAAAAAAAAAAACACTAAATCTTTTGTAAAGATAACCACGATTTTATTTACAATTTAATGATATTTGTAAGTAAATGCTCAATTATAACAGAACAAATCAACAAGTAGCTTATTCTTCCACCGATAAAAAATGTGTGTGTGAGAAAGGGGTCTTTATGATGGTCTGGGTGAAAGGTGACAGTGGGTTTCGTTACTGATAATGTTTAGTAGTTCACATATTCGCCGATGGAGAGAGCGCAGATCAGCAGTGCACGTAGTTGCCACCAGCTACGCCAGGTCGCAGCACTTGTACAACTCTCAGCAGTGCACGTAGTTGCCACCAGCTACGCCAGGTCGCAGCACTTGTACAACTCTCAGCAGTGCACGTAGTTGCCACCAGCTACGCCAGGTCGCAGCACTTGTACAACTCTCAGCAGTGCACGTAGTTGCCACCAGCTACGCCAGGTCGCAGCACTTGTACAACTCTCAGCAGTGCACGTAGTTGCCACCAGCTACGCCAGATCGCAGCACTTGTATAACTCTCAGCAGTGCACGTAGTTGCCACCATCTACGCCAGGTCGCAGCACTTGTACAACTCTCAGCAGTGCACGTAGTTGCCACCATCTACGCCAGGTCGCAGCACTTGTACAACTCTCAGCAGTGCACGTAGTTGCCACCAGCTACGCCAGGTCGCAGCACTTGTACAACTCTCAGCAGTGCACGTAGTTGCCACCAGCTACGCCAGGTCGCAGCACTTGTACAACTCTCAGCAGTGCACGTAGTTGCCACCAGCTACGCCAGGTCGCAGCACTTGTACAACTCTCAGCAGTGCACGTAGTTGCCACCAGCTACGCCAGGTCGCAGCACTTGTACAACTCTCAGCAGTGCACGTAGTTGCCACCAGCTACGCCAGATCGCAGCACTTGTACAACTCTCAGCAGTGCACGCAGTTGCCACCAGCTACGCCAGGTCGCAGCACTTGTACAACTCTCAGCAGTGCACGTAGTTGCCACCAGCTACGCCAGGTCGCAGCACTTGTACAACTCTCAGCAGTGCACGTAGTTGCCACCAGCTACGCCAGGTCGCAGCACTTGTACAACTCTCAGCAGTGCACGTAGTTGCCACCAGCTACGCCAGGTCGCAGCACTTGTACAACTCTCAGCAGTGCACGTAGTTGCCACCAGCTACGCCAGGTCGCAGCACTTGTACAACTCTCAGCAGTGCACGTAGTTGCCACCAGCTACGCCAGATCGCAGCACTTGTACAACTCTCAGCAGTGCACGTAGTTGCCACCATCTACGCCAGGTCGCAGCACTTGTACAACTCTCAGCAGTGCACGTAGTTGCCACCATCTACGCCAGGTCGCAGCACTTGTACAACTCTCAGCAGTGCACGTAGTTGCCACCAGCTACGCCAGGTCGCAGCACTTGTACAACTCTCAGCAGTGCACGTAGTTGCCACCAGCTACGCCAGGTCGCAGCACTTGTACAACTCTCAGCAGTGCACGTAGTTGCCACCAGCTACGCCAGGTCGCAGCACTTGTACAACTCTCAGCAGTGCACGTAGTTGCCACCAGCTACGCCAGGTCGCAGCACTTGTACAACTCTCAGCAGTGCACGTAGTTGCCACCAGCTACGCCAGATCGCAGCACTTGTACAACTCTCAGCAGTGCACGCAGTTGCCACCAGCTACGCCAGGTCGCAGCACTTGTACAACTCTCAGCAGTGCACGTAGTTGCCACCATCTACGCCAGGTCGCAGCACTTGTACAACTCTCAGCAGTGCACGTAGTTGCCACCAGCTACGCCAGGTCGCAGCACTTGTACAACTCTCAGCAGTGCACGTAGTTGCCACCAGCTACGCCAGGTCGCAGCACTTGTACAACTCTCAGCAGTGCACGTAGTTGCCACCAGCTACGCCAGGTCGCAGCACTTGTACAACTCTCAGCAGTGCACGTAGTTGCCACCAGCTACGCCAGGTCGCAGCACTTGTACAACTCTCAGCAGTGCACGTAGTTGCCACCAGCTACGCCAGGTCGCAGCACTTGTACAACTCTCAGCAGTGCACGTAGTTGCCACCAGCTACGCCAGGTCGCAGCACTTGTACAACTCTCAGCAGTGCACGTAGTTGCCACCAGCTACGCCAGATCGCAGCACTTGTACAACTCTCAGCAGTGCACGCAGTTGCCACCAGCTACGCCAGGTCGCAGCACTTGTACAACTGTCAGCAGTGCACGTAGTTGCCACCAGCTACGCCAGGTCGCAGCACTTGTACAACTCTCAGCAGTGCACGTAGTTGCCACCAGCTACGCCAGGTCGCAGCACTTGTACAACTCTCAGCAGTGCACGTAGTTGCCACCAGCTACGCCAGGTCGCAGCACTTGTACAACTCTCAGCAGTGCACGTAGTTGCCACCAGCTACGCCAGGTCGCAGCACTTGTACAACTCTCAGCAGTGCACGTAGTTGCCACCAGCTACGCCAGATCGCAGCACTTGTACAACTCTCAGCAGTGCACGCAGTTGCCACCAGCTACGCCAGGTCGCAGCACTTGTACAACTCTCAGCAGTGCACGTAGTTGCCACCATCTACGCCAGGTCGCAGCACTTGTACAACTCTCAGCAGTGCACGTAGTTGCCACCAGCTACGCCAGGTCGCAGCACTTGTACAACTCTCAGCAGTGCACGTAGTTGCCACCAGCTACGCCAGGTCGCAGCACTTGTACAACTCTCAGCAGTGCACGTAGTTGCCACCAGCTACGCCAGGTCGCAGCACTTGTACAACTCTCAGCAGTGCACGTAGTGGCCACCAGCTACGCCAGATCGCAGCACTTGTACAACTCTCAGCAGTGCTTGAGTTGCCACCAGCTACGCCAGGTCGCAGCACTTGTACAACTCTCGGCAGTGCACGTAGTTGCCACCAGCTACGCCAGGTCGCAGCACTTGTACAACTCTCAGCAGTGCACGTAGTTGCCACCATCTACGCCAGGTCGCAGCATTTGTACAACTCTCAGCAGTGCACGTAGTTGCCACCAGCTACGCCAGGTCGCAGCACTTGTACAACTCTCAGCAGTGCACGTAGTTGCCACCAGCTACGCCAGGTCGCAGCACTTGTACAACTCTCAGCAGTGCACGTAGTTGCCACCAGCTACGCCAGGTCGCAGCACTTGTACAACTCTCAGCAGTGCACGTAGTTGCCACCAGCTACGCCAGGTCGCAGCACTTGTACAACTCTCAGCAGTGCACGTAGTTGCCACAAGCTACGCCAGGTCGCAGCACTTGTACAACTCTCAGCAGTGCACGTAGTTGCCACCATCTACGCCAGGTCGCAGCACTTGTACAACTCTCAGCAGTGCACGTAGTTGCCACCAGCTACGCCAGGTCGCAGCACTTGTACAACTCTCAGCAGTGCACGTAGTTGCCACCAGCTACGCCAGGTCGCAGCACTTGTACAACTCTCAGCAGTGCACGTAGTTGCCACCAGCTACGCCAGGTCGCAGCACTTGTACAACTCTCAGCAGTGCACGTAGTTGCCACCAGCTACGCCAGGTCGCAGCACTTGTACAACTCTCAGCAGTGCACGTAGTTGCCACCAGCTACGCCAGGTCGCAGCACTTGTACAACTCTCAGCAGTGCACGTAGTTGCCACCAGCTACGCCAGGTCGCAGCACTTGTACAACTCTCAGCAGTGCACGTAGTTGCCACAAGCTACGCCAGGTCGCAGCACTTGTACAACTCTCAGCAGTGCACGTAGTTGCCACCAGCTACGCCAGGTCGCAGCACATAAACAACTCTCAGCAGTGCACGTAGTTGCCACCAGCTACGCCAGGTCGCAGCACTTGTACAACTCTCAGCAGTGCACGTAGTTGCCACCAGCTACGCCAGGTCGCAGCACTTGTACAACTCTCAGCAGTGCACGTAGTTGCCACCAGCTACGCCAGGTCGCAGCACTTGTACAACTCTCAGCAGTGCACGTAGCTGCCACCAGCTACGCCAGGTCGCAGCACTTGTACAACTCTCAGCAGTGCACGTAGTTGCCACCAGCTACGCCAGGTCGCAGCACTTGTACAACTCTCAGCAGTGCACGTAGTTGCCACCAGCTACGCCAGGTCGCAGCACTTGTACAACTCTCAGCAGTGCACGTAGTTGCCACCAGCTACGCCAGGTCGCAGCACTTGTACAACTCTCAGCAGTGCACGTAGTTACCACCAGCTACGCCAGGTCGCAGCACATAAACAACTCTAGGCAGTGCACGTAGTTGCCACCAGCTACGCCAGGTCGCAGCACTTGTACAACTCTCAGCAGTGCACGTAGTTGCCACCAGCTACGCCAGGTCGCAGCACTTGTACAACTCTCAGCAGTGCACGTAGTTGCCACCAGCTACGCCAGGTCGCAGCACTTGTACAACTCTCAGCAGTGCACGTAGTTGCCACCAGCTACGCCAGGTCGCAGCACTTGTACAACTCTCAGCAGTGCACGTAGTTGCCACCAGCTACGCCAGGTCGCAGCACTTGTACAACTCTCAGCAGTGCACGTAGTTGCCACCAGCTACGCCAGGTCGCAGCACTTGTACAACTCTCAGCAGTGCACGTAGTTGCCACCAGCTACGCCAGGTCGCAGCACTTGTACAACTCTCAGCAGTGCACGTAGTTGCCACCAGCTACGCCAGGTCGCAGCACTTGTACAACTCTCAGCAGTGCACGTAGTTGCCACCAGCTACGCCAGGTCGCAGCACTTGTACAACTCTCAGCAGTGCACGTAGTTGCCACAAGCTACGCCAGGTCGCAGCACTTGTACAACTCTCAGCAGTGCACGTAGTTGCCACCAGCTACGCCAGGTCGCAGCACTTGTACAACTCTCAGCAGTGCACGTAGTTGCCACCAGCTACGCCAGGTCGCAGCACTTGTACAACTCTCAGCAGTGCACGTAGTTGCCACCAGCTACGCCAGGTCGCAGCACTTGTACAACTCTCAGCAGTGCACGTAGTTGCCACCAGCTACGCCAGGTTGCAGCACTTGTACAACTCTCAGCAGTGCACGTAGTTGCCACCAGCTACGCCAGGTCGCAGCACTTGTACAACTCTCAGCAGTGCACGTAGTTGCCACCAGCTACGCCAGGTCGCAGCACTTGTACAATTCTCAGCAGTGCACGTAGTTGCCACCAGCTACGCCAGGTCGCAGCACTTGTACAACTCTCAGCAGTGCACGTAGTTGCCACCAGCTACGCCAGGTCGCAGCACTTGTACAACTCTCAGCAGTGCACGTAGTTGCCACCAGCTACGCCAGGTCGCAGCACTTGTACAACTCTCAGCAGTGCACTTAGTTGCCACCAGCTACGCCAGGTCGCAGCACTTGTACAACTCTCAGCAGTGCACGTAGTTGCCACCAGCTACGCCAGGTCGCAGCACTTGTACAACTCTCAGCAGTGCACGTAGTTGCCACAAGCTACGCCAGGTCGCAGCACTTGTACAACTCTCAACAGTGCACGTAGTTGCCACCATCTACGCCAGGTCGCAGCACTTGTACAACTCTCAGCAGTGCACGTAGTTGCCACCAGCTACGCCAGGTCGCAGCACTTGTACAACTCTCAGCAGTGCACGTAGTTGCCACCAGCTACGCCAGGTCGCAGCACTTGTACAACTCTCAGCAGTGCACGTAGTTGCCACCAGCTACGCCAGGTCGCAGCACTTGTACAACTCTCAGCAGTGCACGTAGTTGCCACCAGCTACGCCAGGTCGCAGCACTTGTACAACTCTCAGCAGTGCACGTAGTTGCCACCAGCTACGCCAGGTCGCAGCACTTGTACAACTCTCAGCAGTGCACGTAGTTGCCACCAGCTACGCCAGGTCGCAGCACTTGTACAACTCTCAGCAGTGCACGTAGTTGCCACAAGCTACGCCAGGTCGCAGCACTTGTACAACTCTCAGCAGTGCACGTAGTTGCCACCAGCTACGCCAGGTCGCAGCACATAAACAACTCTCAGCAGTGCACGTAGTTGCCACCAGCTACGCCAGGTCGCAGCACTTGTACAACTCTCAGCAGTGCACGTAGTTGCCACCAGCTACGCCAGGTCGCAGCACTTGTACAACTCTCAGCAGTGCACGTAGTTGCCACCAGCTACGCCAGGTCGCAGCACTTGTACAACTCTCAGCAGTGCACGTAGCTGCCACCAGCTACGCCAGGTCGCAGCACTTGTACAACTCTCAGCAGTGCACGTAGTTGCCACCAGCTACGCCAGGTCGCAGCACTTGTACAACTCTCAGCAGTGCACGTAGTTGCCACCAGCTACGCCAGGTCGCAGCACTTGTACAACTCTCAGCAGTGCACGTAGTTGCCACCAGCTACGCCAGGTCGCAGCACTTGTACAACTCTCAGCAGTGCACGTAGTTACCACCAGCTACGCCAGGTCGCAGCACATAAACAACTCTAGGCAGTGCACGTAGTTGCCACCAGCTACGCCAGGTCGCAGCACTTGTACAACTCTCAGCAGTGCACGTAGTTGCCACCAGCTACGCCAGGTCGCAGCACTTGTACAACTCTCAGCAGTGCACGTAGTTGCCACCAGCTACGCCAGGTCGCAGCACTTGTACAACTCTCAGCAGTGCACGTAGTTGCCACCAGCTACGCCAGGTCGCAGCACTTGTACAACTCTCAGCAGTGCACGTAGTTGCCACCAGCTACGCCAGGTCGCAGCACTTGTACAACTCTCAGCAGTGCACGTAGTTGCCACCAGCTACGCCAGGTCGCAGCACTTGTACAACTCTCAGCAGTGCACGTAGTTGCCACCAGCTACGCCAGGTCGCAGCACTTGTACAATTCTCAGCAGTGCACGTAGTTGCCACCAGCTACGCCAGGTCGCAGCACTTGTACAACTCTCAGCAGTGCACGTAGTTGCCACCAGCTACGCCAGGTCGCAGCACTTGTACAACTCTCAGCAGTGCACGTAGTTGCCACCAGCTACGCCAGGTCGCAGCACTTGTACAACTCTCAGCAGTGCACGTAGTTGCCACCAGCTACGCCAGGTCGTAGCACTTGTACAACTCTCAGCAGTGCACGTAGTTGCCACCAGCTACGCCAGGTCGCAGCACTTGTACAACTCTCAGCAGTGCACGTAGTTGCCACCAGCTACGCCAGGTCGCAGCACTTGTACAACTCTCAGCAGTGCACGTAGTTGCCACCAGCTACGCCAGGTCGCAGCACTTGTACAACTCTCAGCAGTGCACGTAGTTGCCACCAGCTACGCCAGGTCGCAGCACTTGTACAACTCTCAGCAGTGCACGTAGTTGCCACCAGCTACGCCAGGTCGCAGCACTTGTACAACTCTCAGCAGTGCACGTAGTTGCCACCAGCTACGCCAGGTCGCAGCACTTGTACAACTCTCAGCAGTGCACGTAGTTGCCACCAGCTACGCCAGGTCGCAGCACTTGTACAACTCTCAGCAGTGCACGTAGTTGCCACCATCTACGCCAGGTCGCAGCACTTGTACAACTCTCAGCAGTGCACGTAGTTGCCACCAGCTACGCCAGGTCGCAGCACTTGTACAACTCTCAGCAGTGCACGTAGTTGCCACCAGCTACGCCAGGTCGCAGCACTTGTACAACTCTCAGCAGTGCACGTAGTTGCCACCAGCTACGCCAGGTCGCAGCACTTGTACAACTCTCAGCAGTGCACGTAGTTGCCACCAGCTACGCCAGGTCGCAGCACTTGTACAACTCTCAGCAGTGCACGTAGTTGCCACCATCTACGCCAGGTCGCAGCACTTGTACAACTCTCAGCAGTGCACGTAGTTGCCACCAGCTACGCCAGGTCGCAGCACTTGTACAACTCTCAGCAGTGCACGTAGTTGCCACCAGCTACGCCAGGTCGCAGCACTTGTACAACTCTCAGCAGTGCACGTAGTTGCCACCAGCTACGCCAGGTCGCAGCACTTGTACAACTCTCAGCAGTGCACGTAGTTGCCACCAGCTACGCCAGGTCGCAGCACCTTACAACTCTCAGCAGTGCACGTAGTTGCCACCAGCTACGCCAGGTCGCAGCACTTGTACAACTCTCAGCAGTGCACGTAGTTGCCACAAGCTACGCCAGGTCGCAGCACTTGTACAACTCTCAGCAGTGCACGTAGTTGCCACCAGCTACGCCAGGTCGCAGCACATAAACAACTCTCAGCAGTGCACGTAGTTGCCACCAGCTACGCCAGGTCGCAGCACTTGTACAACTCTCAGCAGTGCACGTAGTTGCCACCAGCTACGCCAGGTCGCAGCACTTGTACAACTCTCAGCAGTGCACGTAGTTGCCACCAGCTACGCCAGGTCGCAGCACTTGTACAACTCTCAGCAGTGCACGTAGCTGCCACCAGCTACGCCAGGTCGCAGCACTTGTACAACTCTCAGCAGTGCACGTAGTTGCCACCAGCTACGCCAGGTCGCAGCACTTGTACAACTCTCAGCAGTGCACGTAGTTGCCACCAGCTACGCCAGGTCGCAGCACTTGTACAACTCTCAGCAGTGCACGTAGTTGCCACCAGCTACGCCAGGTCGCAGCACTTGTACAACTCTCAGCAGTGCACGTAGTTACCACCAGCTACGCCAGGTCGCAGCACATAAACAACTCTAGGCAGTGCACGTAGTTGCCACCAGCTACGCCAGGTCGCAGCACTTGTACAACTCTCAGCAGTGCACGTAGTTGCCACCAGCTACGCCAGGTCGCAGCACTTGTACAACTCTCAGCAGTGCACGTAGTTGCCACCAGCTACGCCAGGTCGCAGCACTTGTACAACTCTCAGCAGTGCACGTAGTTGCCACCAGCTACGCCAGGTCGCAGCACTTGTACAACTCTCAGCAGTGCACGTAGTTGCCACCAGCTACGCCAGGTCGCAGCACTTGTACAACTCTCAGCAGTGCACGTAGTTGCCACCAGCTACGCCAGGTCGCAGCACTTGTACAACTCTCAGCAGTGCACGTAGTTGCCACCAGCTACGCCAGGTCGCAGCACTTGTACAATTCTCAGCAGTGCACGTAGTTGCCACCAGCTACGCCAGGTCGCAGCACTTGTACAACTCTCAGCAGTGCACGTAGTTGCCACCAGCTACGCCAGGTCGCAGCACTTGTACAACTCTCAGCAGTGCACGTAGTTGCCACCAGCTACGCCAGGTCGCAGCACTTGTACAACTCTCAGCAGTGCACGTAGTTGCCACCAGCTACGCCAGGTCGCAGCACTTGTACAACTCTCAGCAGTGCACGTAGTTGCCACCAGCTACGCCAGGTCGCAGCACTTGTACAACTCTCAGCAGTGCACGTAGTTGCCACCAGCTACGCCAGGTCGCAGCACTTGTACAACTCTCAGCAGTGCACGTAGTTGCCACCAGCTACGCCAGGTCGCAGCACTTGTACAACTCTCAGCAGTGCACGTAGTTGCCACCAGCTACGCCAGGTCGCAGCACTTGTACAACTCTCAGCAGTGCACGTAGTTGCCACCAGCTACGCCAGGTCGCAGCACTTGTACAACTCTCAGCAGTGCACGTAGTTGCCACCAGCTACGCCAGGTCGCAGCACTTGTACAACTCTCAGCAGTGCACGTAGTTGCCACCAGCTACGCCAGGTCGCAGCACTTGTACAACTCTCAGCAGTGCACGTAGTTGCCACCAGCTACGCCAGGTCGCAGCACTTGTACAACTCTTAGCAGTGCACGTAGTTGCCACCAGATAAGACAGATCGCACCACTGTACATCTTTATAATTACCTTATCTAGCGTTATTGTTAATTAAATGCTATTTTATCTGTAATTGTTCTTAGAAACTTGACACACGTGAATACATGTGTTCTGCATAAAATATTCCCTATCACTGATGGAATGGTAGCCTAATTTTAACGGACCAAATAGAAATGTGTTCTCGTCTCTAACATTACTAAGTAGTTTGTAAGCTATATCTAAAACTGTAGTCAGTGACAGCGACATTGTCAGTCACTCTTCGACTTCGAGCAATCCCGGCAATAGGATTAATATAGTTAATTGAAGATTTCGACATCGTTGCCTTAAGGCTGCGGTCTACCCCAGCCAAAACAACAACAATGACGAATGCCGCCTCGCGGCCGTATCGCTAGGCGAGTTTGATGGTTGCAGAGGTTTACGGGGATCGTGATTCAGTAATAACCGATTAAGATAGAGATTGGCTGCTAACTTTTTCTAAAAGTAAAAAAAATTATCTAGTCGGCTATCTTTTTAGAATTTTAAAATGAAATTTCTAATTTCTTTAATATGACACCTTATTTATAGCTCTAGGCTTCATTTAGTAGAAGATAACTTGATTCTAAAAAACCCTTGCATTTGGGTGGGCGCCAGGGGTAGACCGGGGTGGTCCCGGGCTCCGGTCTACCCCTGGCGCGCAACCAAATGCAAGGGTTTTTTAGAATCGTGTTATCTTCTGCCAAATGAAGCCTACAGCTATTAATAAAGTGTCATATTAAAGAAGAATAACGGTACTAATTTCCCCCTGTTACACTTTTGTAATTAGTTCATTAAAACCAATAGTAAACTTCAGTTAAAAATCGAGAAAAAACAGATGATTTTAGACAGTTTTAGCTGAAATTAGAAATTTTATTTTAAAATTCTAAAAAGATAGCCGACTAGATCCTTTTTTCTACTTTAAAATAAATTTAACAGCCAATCTCTATCTTAGGAGGTTAGTTTTAAAACACGATCCCCGTAAACCTCTGCATTTACAAAACTACAAAAACAGATGATTTTAGACAGTTATTACTGAAATTAGAAATTTTATTTTAAAATTCTAAAAAGATAGCCGACTAGATAATTTTTTCTATTTTTAGAAAAAGTTAACAGCCAATCTCTATCTTAATCGGTTAATTCTGAAACACGATCCCCGTAAACCTCTGCAGCCATCAAACTCGCCTAGCGCTACACCCGCGAGGCGGCATTCGGCATTGTTGTTTTGGTTGGGGTAGACCGCAGCCTTAATTGGACTCGACTATGCCTCACTTTAGCCCAATTCGTGTTAACATTAGTTAAGGACACTAGTTTGATCAATTACTGATGTGTAGTATATATAATATTAATGGTAACACCCAGAACTAATTCCATAGTGTGATATTGTTTTGTATAAACTACACAAACCAATTGTGTTTAATCCCTTTTTTTTATTATAATAAGTTTAAAACGATTATGATTTTAAAAAGCCAGGTCACACAGGGTCTCAAACTCACATAGGCTATGTACAAATATTAAAAACACAAAATATTTTGTACGTAAAGGTGAAGTCCAATGGGTGTAGAATTCCAAGGTTAGTGTATATACAAGTGTACAGCATATATTCATCATGGGAGTGGAGGGGGGGGGGGTTCGGCTCAAGTAATCTTAGACCCTACCAAATATTAATTATTAAACTTTTACTAGCTGAAATACACTTTTTTGCGCAATTGAATTTTAAATTCCTCTCCTCTTCCTCAGAAAAGAAGGAAAAACTAGTTGAAATACGTTATTCAAGTATGTTAACATTTATTTACACTAACTTTGTATTTGTAAGAGTTCAAGAATTTTTAATTTCTAATCATCTGGGTGTGAGCAGGTGTAAAACTGTGCTTTAGTTGGAAATATCACCAATGGTTTAGATGTAGGGACGGGATCTCCCGAGTTAGTAAATAAGTTGACCAATAGGCCTAAAGGGTGGGAAAATTATCGTTTTTACAATCCGTGTTGCTACGCATTTATAGCGTAATTCCCAACCCCTATTCTCCATGGGCCAGAAATCGATTGGAATCAGAATGACCTTTAAATGTCTAGTAATTTTCTATCTAGAAAATGAATTATTTTATTAATGCACGGGTTTTATATATACATAATCCAAAATCACACTGTTTAACAGTATAAAACATCAAATAAAATTAATGTACTATATTACTTTTTTATGCGAAATACATTGCATTATTTTCACAATAAATAAAAATTGTTTAACTAATTTTGTTGTCGAGCTTTTTTTTACAAAAAGCAACAAAAAGACCATGTAAGTAAACCATGCTCTTAATCAAATAATGTACACACTAATAATTTGATTTTAGAACATGTCTCAAGTCATCCGAAAAAATACTCGTAAAATAAGGTAAATGTAATAATGTTATTTATTTTAGAAATATAATATATATATATATATATATATATATATATATACTAAAATACTTATTTCAAAAAGTTTCGAACACGGGGAAAGAAGTCACTAAGACACAACGGTAAAGCTACGGTGGCACTGATGGGGCACAATGATAATTTAAATAAAAAACAATATTTCTTAGTTCCAATAAATAAAGTAGCCTACTCAGAATGTACAACTCGTGTGGTATTCATCAACTAGAATTATCAAATTTAATACATCTATCCTTGTAAATTCGTTGTTTACAAATAGAGTGCCTCTGCGAGCTGGGTAAAACTACGAAAATCCCGTGCCACCCTTCCCGGAGGATGAGCCCACTCAAGATAGGTTTAATAATAATAGAAACTGTTTCGTATATAATGTATTTTTTTCAATTTTTACTCAAACACGCTAATTTTTTAAATTTAAAACTGAAAAATAATAATTTTTAGGGTTGATTGCATCCACACTTGAGATTATTTTCATAATAAAAATTTAAACAAATATTTTCCATAAAATTAGGGGGATCTGTCTCTTAGTAGCAGAACGAAAATAACACTATAAATAAATGGCCATCGCTATCTTAGTAGCAAGCACTGTCTAGTGAAAATTTTATAAAGTGAATGTATTTTTCAATTAATTTGAACCATTGGTGGCCTCATTAATGTTTACCAATAATCAAATGATTACCAATAATTATTTTATTTATTCATACTGGAATCCCAATATTGATTTTAATCTGAATTTAACAATTTTCTAACGGGCAAACAATGCGAAAAATGTTAACGGAATTTTTGGTTTAACCTAGTGATGGGGAGTTCAAAAACTTATCAAGAATGCCCCTAACGAAATTTGAATATCTATTACGGTAAACAAATGAACAAGGAATTGATAACGGGAACGTACACCTACACGGCGCGGCGAAAGAACAGAGGCGAACTCAAATGAACTGAAGCGAGTGTGTACTGGGAGGATTCGTGCTCGGTGCTCGGCTCTGTTGGGGTCTGCTCGCCTCCTTTGATTCGTGCGAAAAACCGACTACAGTTGAAGCACAGGCCAGCACGAACACGGGCGATGCGAACCAAAGCGAACTGAGATGAGCAGAGTCGCGCACACCAAGTACACTATCGTGCTAGTCCTTGCTCGCCTTGATTCTTAAGAGGGCGGAAGGTGCGTATCGCCCTGGAGTACTTGACGTGGCGTGCCGCCCTAGTGCTGGCGTAGTACAGTTGAATTACCAAAGTCCGCAGCAATCCTTAGTCGCTATTAAAAACAGTGAAACTCTACACCTTTCTAAGACGACGACAAACTTTGCAAATGTAAGCGAAGTAGTTAGGGCAGTGCATTCACTCGACCAAAATTAAAATTCAAGGCGAAAAATCTCTTTATATCCCGCTTATTCTATTTTAAATGTCCTGATTCATCCAGCTAATTTGAGGAACGTTTTAACCCCTCCCCCAAATATTTGTTGGGTTTCAGATTTGTTTTTATATATTATAAACATTGCTTTTAAAAGTTGCGCATTTCCTTAAACATTACAATTGAACACAATGCGTCAATTTTAATTAATTGATTTTACTTAACAAAGCCTACATAACTCAGTATTTTTTCTCACCATTAAATTTGGAGAGTGCTTAGCGTTTTCGAAAATAGCTTTTTAATGGCGAGAAAATCAACCAAAGTGGAAGGTGATGTTTTGAAAGAGCATAAAATGTTCTACAATTGACTATTAGGAATTGCTCTTAATGCCCAATAAATGCAGCCAAAACTTGACCCCAAATAAAAAAGTAACCCCGTTTCTAATGTCCACAAATTTCCATAAATCTAAAAAAAAAACTTTCATAATTTTTTGCTAATGCAGTATACAGGCACGTCTTTCATCATGCAGGCAGGCAGGCCATAGTTTTTCACATATGTTGTATTTTATGCAGGCAGGTCTTTCCAAATATAATCAATATAATCGGTCCAGTTAGATTTTCCTGTCTAAAGATTTTTAAAACTGATTTATTGTTAATAATTATGATGATGATAGTAGATTTGCTTTTTTCAATGATATGCTGTAATTTTGAAGTGGCAAACTCCTAAAACCATAAAGTACATGTCCACTGAAAATACAATTCAACACAATGTGAGTTTAATTGATTATTACAGTAATTGATTTTGCTTAATAATGCCTACTTATACAATAAACTTCAATAAAATCGGTATATAGTAGAACTGCTCTGATACAAACTTCAGTGCAATTTTACTAACAAACACAAAAATGTTGAAAATTCCCATTTGGAGGGGGGCTTCACGCCAACCTACGCTCTATGTTGCATAACTCGAAAACGGCTCGAACAATTTTTGCAAAACTTTGAAAATAGTTCTAGGATAAAATAATATTAGTAATGTCTCTATGGCAGTAAAATTTTTATTTTGTATCATCTGGAATTAAAATTACAAACATTTGATGATTAATGGTATACAGTAAAAATTACAACAAACGAGGTGCTTGAAACAGTTGAACAAAACATGTATATTTTCGCAACTAATTAACTAAGCAAGGGTTAAAGGATAGTGCGATTTTTTTAACAACATGAATACGGTTCGCAATATTACACAACTATTCAGAAGGCGAGACAGAATATCCAGTGTTGGTGCTGTAATGTGCCGCTGTACTGCGGTAGCGCGTGCGTGAAACCCAACCCAAGACTTGGCAGGGCCTCGGACTAAGTATAACCGAGTTATATAGTTAGGGTTATACTTAGTAGATAAATATAAGAGTTATACTTAGTCCGAGGGCAGGGCGCGCATTACTTCGGAATCGGCTCGGTGAGTAAATTTGCTTTTAAACATGATGGAAAGGCACGCACTGCATCGGGACGGCACGGCACGGATCGGCATTGCCGTTGGCATTTTGACTATTCGCTCCGGGAGGCGATTTTGGATGGAATTGCCGAAGCGTCCCGGAAGATGGGGATGGAGAAGGGCGTCGGGGGGTCTGCCCCCGCTCCACCCTAGTAATTCTCGCCTGCGAGAACATAGTAGTATACAGAGTGTAAGTCCTTGAATTTACTTTGTAAGTTACACTTAGTCAAGACTGTGTTAACATTTCTTTATTCCAGAATAAAATCAGTTAAGAATGTATACTTTATATACAGTCATTCAGACTTAAAAGTATTTTATTTTATACCTAGATATTTCTAAGGTTTTATCACATCAACTATAATTTAATTACATCACCTTAAAAGGTATTATTTTATAGTAAACTCTTGAATCGAGTAAAAAATTATTCTAAAAGAAAACCTCTGAGCAGCTTATAGACAATTGTTTGTTCCTTTTTTTATTTTCTTGGTAATTATTTAGCCAAGCGTAGTCAGTCTCAAACTATTTTACTATTTTGGTTACTCATTGTAAACTGTGGTATCATTACAAATTAGATACTTTTCCAGTGTACAAAAGCAATTTTATTAATTTTTAACACTTGGACACATATGTAATCAAATAAAACGAACCTTACAAAATTGGCTGAATAAAAATTGTTAAAATCCCCGACGAATGTTTATAATACTCATAAAGCAGCAGTAATGAAATCAAACCCAAGGTGGTCAGTGAACTGAGTAAAACCGGAGTGTTAGATAAGGTATGTATGTAAGATAACGCGATAAGACCAGATAAGACGGCCGTTGTCTCTGGTGCCGGTTACGGTCCAGAGATAACGGTGTGGTGCACGAGTAAATGCCGATTCCGGCCGATCCGGGCAGATTCCGAAGTAGTGCGCCCTGCCTGGTAGAAAAATGGTAGATGATGGTAAGGAGGGAAGGGATTATTTTGTCGTGGAATGTAGATCTCATTCATTATCTACATCCTAGACTGCGAACAGCAGTTTCTGCTGTTACCGCTAGACGCTGAGAATGTCTGATCAAAGTGAGAAAGATTTTAAATAAAAGATAGAGTTTTAGACTATTTGATTTGAACTTTTTAATATTGTGAATCCATATTAAGCTACGAGCGTAATAGGCCTCGTATAATTAGGCCTCGTATAATTAGCAAAAGTTAATTAAATTTGAAAATTTTTAGCTTAATAGGAATTAAAATTATGAAACTGTTAATATTTAACTGGCTTGCCAAGCATATGTTATGGCTTTCAATCTTTGTCAATATTGAAATATCACATGATTTTTTTCACTGTTTATAGCCTAAGTTATTTGTGCATGCCTCAAATGCATTTGGGATTTGTTCCATTCGTATAGTTCAAATTTACAATGTATTCGTGTTAGATATTTTTTTAATTAACAGAATGTTTAAAATTAAAATTACTATTTGACGGCCAGTTAACGTGCTACTTTTGAAGTACTGTTTCTTCATCGTATGTTTTTCACTATGTTTTTAAGTAATAGGGAATCATTATACAATATTACAATCTACTCAGAAAAATCAAAATTAATTCTTTCCTTGCCGATCCCTTGTGACTTTTCTATTTTACTTATAATCTCCAGCGGGTTCGCCGGGTCGCCGCTAGAGACTGCTCTGGTCAGTTCACTTAGTTGACTTCGTCTCCACCAGGCAGCAGCACATCCAATAATGTTTTTATTTACACTACATTTCAATTGATTTTAAATTATTTTTCCTATTCTATTGACAATGCGTTCAGAACCAGACGTCTCTTAAATTCGTTTACTTTGCGTACGTTGAAGCGATCAATATGCAACTCTTAACACAGCTACTTGAATAACTGTAATAATAAGCGTTCCCGCCTTTGCAGTTGCAAACATTTGTACTTATAAACCACACTTTCCCTCATCAACATAACGAAGAAAGAAGAAATACTACCCTTACTGTCTGGTGATGCAGCATCAGTAATTGTCTGACAGGTCGTTCTCGTAGACTGTTTAAGGGTCTCGAGCATCGACCTAATAATTCCTACTAAATCGTGTGGCGTTTGGCTAACGCCAAGGAAACCTGCTGTTTGGTGTCTTGTGTTTGTGTGCAGTGGGGTGAAGAAAATTTTATTTTAAAACCTCTCAAACGGAATAGTTGTATTATGAATTAATTTTTGACGACATAATAGGCCCTACACACTACAATATGACATATGTTAACAGGTTTATATATTAATCTATTGTAGATGTATCTAATTTTCGACAGGTTTTTTAACGATACACCCAAGAAGGGACATCTTGGGAGTCAGATTTAAGCATAGTTTTCTTCGCAAGCCCTGGATCAAATTTAGGGTCTCCACTTTGTAAAGAAAAATGGTGCAATGAATCTTTATATTGCAATCAATTTCACAAAACTTTATTTTTAACCAAATTTGTCATAATTAAAATTTTGAGTTCAGGGTTAAGGAAAATTTCCATATAGTAATGTGAGTACTTTTAAAATTCCGTACATTGTGCTATAAGGCCTACCATAAAAAATGTATTGTTTATATTTCTTTTCAATGCGTATTTTGTGGAAAGGAAAGAAAAAAAATTCCAACATAATTATACATATACAGGGTGTCCCAGAACTCTCTGGAACCCATATGTATACCCTATTTGTTCCTTGCATCGAGACAAGAAAAAAACATCATACAAGTAGTGGTATAAAATCCATCGTTAAGCCGCTAGCCGCCATTTTGTTTTTTCACATAATAATTTTTATTTCCATAACGGATGGTTGTATTCAGTTCATACTTGAGATAAACCTTTATCATACCAGTATACAATTTCAGGACAAAAAATTAATTTTTTCCACTGTGTATTTTCAAAATGGCGGCTATTTAAAATTTTGAAACTTAAATATCTCAAAATCGATATTTTTCATAAAAATTTTACATGACACAAAAAAGTTGCCAAATTAAATTATCTAACCAACGTATCAAATTTGTAAGGATCTGATAACAAATAACAGAGTTATTGCGATTTTTCTATCAAAATGACCTTAATGTGCATTAATTATAAAGGAAAATCAATGTTTTTTTGGAGAACAATCACAATAACTCTGTTATTTGTAGTCAGATCTTTAAGAACTTGGTACCGTTGGTTAGATAATTTAGCAACTTTTTTGTATCACGTAAAATTTTCATGATATTTACTGATTTTGAGATATTTGAGTTTTAAAAATTAAAATAGCCGCCATTTCTCAAATATATACTTCCGCAGGTGTAACTCACTGATGTATATAAAAGTTCGGACGGAACCGTTCAAGCTAGAGACTTGAAATTTGGCATTCTATTAGCTGACACGATTTATATTCATAAATAATTCTAAAAGCTAGCAATTTTTCACTTTAAATAGATAAAAAAGGTGAAAAATATAGATTTGTCGGTAATGTAGTCCAGTCATGTTAGCGTATTTCACCGTGATGACGGTATCGTAGATCACTTTGCAGGTTTAGTTCTCGCTCGTGTTTAATTGATCTCTTTCAACTACACCTGTGTTTGTAACAATCACTGTTCTCCTCGTCATTGGATTTAGTTATGGTTCATTCTTGATATTAATGATGGTGTTTTACTGAATAGAGAGTAGATCATTCCAACAGGGTGATTCTCGCTTTGTTTCTTACAGTAGTAACGCCCAGTGTGATGTAGCTAATGCAGCATGTGCGTTAGCTTGGAAGTTCATCACTGGTGAACTTTCTCCTCCTATTATTGATGAAATTCTCATGGCGGGTGACAGTTTATACAGACAGTCTCGTCTTAAAAAATAAAGATTGGTTCACTGATGAAGATAAATACTTGATATCCGTTTAGAAAAATTGTAAACCCAGAAAATTGGAACGCCGGATGAGGGACCTACCTAAAGTGGTGAAATGGAAAATAATTCATAGCAAGCTAGGTTGCATTCCAAAAGCTATTGTTTACAGGCCAAAAGACTTTTAAAACATATATTTAAAATACATTACAACTACTAATTCAATGTTTCAGTTTTTCTTTTGATAATATTTTGTTTAACTTCCAC
This sequence comes from Neoaliturus tenellus, assembly GCA_030545055.2. Classification (NCBI taxonomy): domain Eukaryota; kingdom Metazoa; phylum Arthropoda; class Insecta; order Hemiptera; family Cicadellidae; genus Neoaliturus; species Neoaliturus tenellus. The sequence goes on from CM061535.1 coordinate 38,731,894, forward strand.
ATAAAGAATACCTAATTACCGTAGTACTCATCGTCGTACTCATTTTCCATAGGTGGTAACTACTCCCAAAGAACCATGTAATTTTTTCACTAAGAGGTCCTTGCTCTTTCATAAGGTAAAACGCCATTCAATCAAATTTGTATATATGAGTATTAATATTATTTCAATGTATTTCATAAACTAACTCAAATAAGACGTCTGTATATGTGTATTAGATATTTTCGTGATAAGCCTTTTGATTAATTTTATATGGAACCTCCTATTCTTTTGACATTCTATATGAAGAAGTAGGATTAAGTCAATTTCCTTGTGTTCAGGCAGCACCTAGATCGGATTGTTGAATTAGGATTTTACTGGTGTTTCGAATGAAAAAAGTTTTGCTATTTTATGCAATTGAATGCAGCAGAATGAGCATTTTCACACCACTCACTCTTCTCCAAGCCCAGTAGTGCACATAGTCAATGAAACTTTAAGGTTAACTTTCTTTTTAACTTTGTTAAATGGTTAAATGGTTAACTTCCACCATGGAAAAAATACCTAAAGGGCTTTAGGAAATTTTATGCACCATTGTCGCCCATGATAATCAGCTGTATTATATATGTTAAATTGCATTTACGTCGATGTAGAACTTGGAGCATGATTTAAACATAAAAACTTTCACATTTTTATAATATCAGAAAGATGTTTACATTTTAATAGATTAATTTAAAAGTGTACAGTTTTTAAATTTGAAATACTTACATGATAAGCCAAACCGAAGTCGCTGATCTTAACAACTCCTGACACGACTATGAAATTGGCAGGCTTCACATCATTGTGTAGGTAACCGAGTTCGTGAACCTCCTTTAGCCCAAGGGCCATGCCTCTGATGAGGTTCACGAACTCCTTACCTACGGGTAAGGCCATCTTCCTGCTAACAAACTCCTCTAAACTGTAAATAAAAAGTTTAAAAAAAAATCAACGTTCCAATAATATAGTTTCAACCATCTCAATTGTAATTCGGTTATGTAATAAAAGAATTGTAAAAATCGAAGTATATTTTAATCTATGTAAGTGACAGAAATGACAAGTGAAAAAACATATTATTCAAATATTGTATGGAAAAGTCATGTAAGGTTTTATTATGAGTTACAATTAATTAAAATATTAAGCTTACTATTTTTATAAGGGTCAATCATTGTATATTATATATCTTTTTGATCAAAGGTTTCAAATGGTCATATTACCCTCCTTAAGAAGACGTCAAAAATGATATGAAATTATGTAGAAAATACTTTTGAAACTTCATTTATAGTCATTCGTGTAAGGCTGGTTTAAAGGTATAATGATGAGTTAATGTCAAGCTATAAAAATACTCTGATGTAGTTCCCAGAAGGCACACACATGTCCTGGTAAAAATAGTTTCAAACAAAGTTAACATAAATAACATAACATAAATAGAGTATCAAACAAAATTAACAATTTCATCGTTACATTTAATGGAAAGATCTTAAATGTTTTAGGATTGGTTAAATTCAAACTACATTCTTCTACTAATTAAGGTTATATAACTACAAAGAAGCTGTAAAATATAGCAATAGGAACATTAAAAGTTTTTTATCTATATATTAATACGCAAGCATGTTTCATTTCCTCCTTTTTTCTCAGCTCGTGCGCATCGTAGGATAAATCCGCGCATACCGTTAGAAAGGTATAGTCCTGTAGATGAGCAGAATCACATTCTAATTCACATCGGACACCAGGGCTGCGCCCCACAGGCTTTCAAAGTTTCAATGATAATCTTATGGAGAAAGGAGAATTGAATGAATCATTAGACAGCTGTTATAAAAACAAGTGCTAGAAAATTAGGAAGAACAGATGTTTTAGTTCTAAAATGTTTTAAGCTTCTTGGGTCCAGATCAATCAAAATTTTGATCGAATTTCGATCAGGAGGCGATCTCTAGTAATTATTAATTTGAATGGTGTGTATTTGCCGGTGTTGTTACTGTGTCAGCTGCCTAGTACTTCGGTGGAACTAGCCATTTTAATACATGAGTCTTTTTGTTATTTTACGAATTCGAGGCATCCCCTAAGGGGGCATGGGGGCGGAGCCCCCATCGAGCCGTTGGCGAGTTGAAAATATACAGTGGAAAGAAATAATTTTTTTCCTGAAAATGTACTTTGGTATGATAAAGATTCATACCAAATATGAACTGAATACAACCATCCGTTACGGTTATAAAAATTACTATGTGAAAAAAAACAAATGGCGGCTAGCGGCTTAACGATGGATTTTAGACCCCTATTTGTATGATGTTTTTTTCTTGTCTCGATGCAAGGAAAAAAATATAGGTACAAAAGGGTTCCAGAGAGTTCCGGGACACCCTGTATACAGGGTTTTCTTTCAAAACGCAACCTACAATATGAAATAACATTATTCCAAACAAAAGACATAACTATAATACATTTTATTATTACCGTATATATAACTAAACTATAACTAACTATTATATATATATATATATAAAATACATCACGGATAATATATATATATATATATATATATATATATATATATATATATATATATATATATATATATATATATATATATATATATATATATATACAGGGTGATTCATACCACCCGTCCACTATTTATAGCAGGAGAACGGTTTGAGATAAAATCATGAAATAAAGTTTTTTCCCACTAAATCGCATATGGGCTTTCCAATAAAAATATTTTCATCAATGCCAGTATACAGGGTGTTCCAAAACTGGAGGTCACGGGTTCGAATCTTAAAATTTTCTGAAATAAACATGCAGATTTTTTTACATAATTTTAAACGTATTAGTCAAAGGAGCATTTTCGTGAAAACAGAATGAATTTATCTTTTTTTGTTTCAAAATGGCGGCCATTTTTGTAACAAAAATCAACATTTACGGAATACCCTGTAATTCTTTTATTATTTGTCATAAATGACTCCTGATTCAATATCCTTATTTGAAATGAGCTAAGCTTTACAATGATATGTCACAAGACCACATTTATTAAAAAACTAAAAATTCAAAAATTTTATAATTTTGAAATTTTTAACTTAGACAAAACTCAAAAATTCTAAATGTAAACATATGTCATATTGTATATCATCTTAAAGCTCTCATTGAACTGAGCAACTTTGTAATTTACACTATTATCGTATCTCTTGTGGTTTTGTAGTAATAACATAAAAATGTCATTTTCCCATATGATTTGCATGTTAATTGTTCAGGACTTTATAGTATGGAAGTCCTCCTTTGATTGTTGCCATAACATTGAATTAACATGCAGGTTATATGGAAAAAATGTATTTTCACGTTATTACTACAAAACCTCAAGAGATACGGTAATAGTGTAAATTACAAAGTTGCTCAGTTCAATGAGAGCTTTAAGATGATATACAATATGACATATGTTTACATTTAGAATTTTTGAGTTTTGTCTAAGTTAAAATTTTCAAAATTATAAAATTTTTGAATTTTTAGTTTTTTAATAAATGTGGTCTTGTGACATATCATTGTAAAGCTTAGCTCATTTCAAATAAGCATATTGAATCAGGAGTCATTTATGACAAATAATAAAAGAATTACAGGGTATTCCGTAAATGTTGATTTTTCTTACAAAAATGGCCGCCATTTTGAAACGGAAAAAGATAAATTCATTCTGTTTTCACGAAAATGCTCCTTTGACTAATACGTTTAAGATTATGTAAAAAAATCCGCATGTTTATTTAGGAAAATTTTGAGATTCGAACCCGTGACCTCCAGTTTTGGAACACCCTGTATACTGGCATTGATGAAAATATTTTTATTGGAAAGCCCATATTCGATTTAGTGGGAAAAAACTTTATTTCATGATTTTATCTCAAACCGTTCTCCTGCTATAAATAGTGGACGGGTGGTCTGAATCACCCTGTATATATATATATATATATATATATATATATATATATATATATATATATATATATATATATATATATATATATATCCGTTTAATTAAAAGTCTGTTGCACATTGGAATACTGTAATAATATGTGTATACATTTAAAGCCAGTGGGGCTGAGCCCTGTATATACACAATTTTATTGCGGCTATTATGCTCTCCAGAAATTTTAGCTCAATTCGTGCATTGGCTAGAGGATGCTTGAACCAAAAACAAATCAATAAGCAAACAAACAGTATGAGTACACTTACTTTTTTATGGGATGTCTACTAATTGCCGGTTTTATTTTTTTATTTTTTTTTTTAACGACAAGTGGACAAACAAAATTAGAACAGTTCTTTTACGCATCCATTGGGTTTTAATTGTAAACAGCTGTAAACAATGAAAATTTTAAGTTGGTAAAAAGCTTAGTTATGAAATATTCACACTTACCGTCTTCACCTTATTAATCCAGGATTTACAAGACGTCTTCTTCTTGATTTACTTAAGAATCAGGTATTCTTCAGTTTCACCATTTCATCATAGCACTCACGAAGGGTTGGAACGACACTCTCACATGCAAAACTCGAAGCCAACTGGGGTATTTGCAGTCTCCAAGGCCTCACCGAAAGCCTGTTGTCTTGCTTCCTGACGAAGTTGTTTGCGAGATTCACTGTCTTGAACCTGTCCTCACTTTTCAACCCGTTTGCCATGGACGGTGAAACGCATTTTGAAACGAATGTAACAAAATTCAGTTTTTCCTAAAATGTTAGTATTAAATAGACCTTTCTAATGATAAATAATATGACGTTTGATTGTATTTAAATTTCCGAGATTCGAACCTGTGACCCCCAGTTTTTGGGACACCCTGTATTTATACAACATTTAAAATATTTTTAATTTATTCCTTGGGGTGATTTTAATCGGAAATATTTTTATTTCAAGATTGTAGGACAAACTGTTGATCTATAGGCTAATCGACTTGAGACACCTGGTATATATATATATATATATATATATATATATATATATATATATATATATATATATATATATATATATATATATATATATTACATTTATAAGAAATCACTAAAATGTCTAAAATTGATATTTTTCATTGAATTTGTTGCCTAGCAACAAATAAAGAAATAAAAAATATACAGGGTGTTCGGAGAAAACGTTTCAGGAATTCAGGAGGTTATTGCCCACATCAAAATAAGCAAAAAAGTTCCCATAAACATATGTCCTAAAAGGCTTCGTTAACCCGCTAGTCGCCATTTTGTTTTTTACTCTAAATAATTTTTATTTCCGTAATGGATCATTGTATTAAATTAATATTTGGCATCCACCTTCATCATAGCCATACCCATTTTCAAGAAAAAAGTTATTTTTTTCCAATGTGTATTTTCAAAATGGCGGCCATTTTAAAACTTTCAAATAAAATATCTCAAAACCGGTAAATTTTATAAAAATGTTATCTGGCACAAAAAAGTTGACGAATTTAATTATCTAACCAATAGTACCAAGTTTTTAAGGATCTGACAACAAATAAAGGAGTTATCAAGATTTTTCAATTAAAATTACCTTAATTTGCATTAATTACAATGCAAAATCAATGTTTTTATGCAGAAAAATCTCAATAACTCCGTTATTTGTTGTCAGATCATTACAAACTTGGTACCATTGGTTAGATAATTAAATTCGTCAACTTTTTTGTGTCTAATAAAATTTGTATAAAATTTACCGGTTTTGAGATATTTTAGTTTAAAATTTAAAAAATGGCCGCCATTTTGTAAATACACCTTGGAAAAAAATAACTTTTTTCTTGAAAATGGGTATTGCTATGATGAAGGTGCATGCCAAATATAAATTTTGTACAACGATCCATTACAGAAATAAAAATTATTTTGTGTAAAAAACAAAATGGTGGCTAGCGGGTTAACGAAGCATTTTAAGACATACGTTTATAGGAGCTTTTTTGCTTATTTTGACGTGGGCAATAACCTCCTGAATTCCTGAAACGTTTTTTCCGAACACCCTGTATACAGGGTGTCTCACGTAAGGTGTCTCAAATCGATTACAGATCAACAGTTTGTCCTACAATCTTGAAATAAAATCATTTCCCACTAAATTGACCCCAAGGAATAATTTAAAAATATTTTTAACGTTGTATAAATACAGGGTGTTCCAAAAACTGGGGGTCACAGGTTCGAATCTCGGAAATTTCAAATACAAACATATGTCATATTATACATCCTTAGAAAGGTTTATTTAATAAAAACATTTTGGTGAAAACAGAATTTAGTTATCTTTATTCGTTTAAAAATGGCGTGCTTTTTTTTAGCAAAAATCAAAATTTACGGAATACCCTGTAATTATTTTATTATTTGTCATAAATGACTTCTGATTCAAAACACTTATTTGAAATAAGCTAAGCTTTACAATGATATGTCACAAGACAAAATTTATAAAAAAACTAAAATTTCAAAAATTTCATATTTTTTAAAATTTTTACATAAACAAAACTAAAAAATTTTAAATACAAACACATGTCTTTTTGTACATCATATTAAAGCTCTCGTTAAACTAAACAACTTTGTAATTTACACTAATGCCGTATCTCTTTTGGTTTTGTAGTAATAATGTAAAAATGTCATTTTCCCATTTAACTTGCATGTTAATTTAATGGTATGGCAACAATGGAAGAAGGACTGCCATACTATCATGACCTGATTAATTTACATGCAAGTTAAATGGGAAAATGACATTTTTACGTTATTACTACAAAACCAAAAGAGATACGGCATTAGTGTAAATTACAAAGTTGTTCAGTTTAACGAGAGCTTTAATATGATCTACAAAAAGACATGTGTTTGTATTTAAAATTTTTGAGTTTTGTTTATGTAAAAATTTAAAAAAATATGAAATTTTTGAAATTTTAGTTTTTTATAAATTTTGTCTTGTGACATATCATTGTAAAGCTTAGCTTATTTCAAATAAGTATTTTGAATCAGAAGTCATTTATGACAAATAATAAAAGAATTACAGGGTATTCCGTAAATTTTGATTTTTGCTACAAAAATGGACGCCATTTTGAAACGAATAAAGATAACTAAATTCTGTTTTCACCAAAATGTTTCTATTAAATAGGCCTTTCTAATGATGTATAATATGACATATGTTTGTATTTGAAATTTCCGAGATTCGAACCTGTGACCCCCAGTTTTTGGGACACACTGTATTTATACAACGTTAAAAATATTTTTAAGTTACTCCTTGGGGTCGATTTAGTGGGAAATGATTTTATTTCAAGATTGTAGGACAAACTGTTGATCTGTAATCGATTTGAGACACCTTACGTGAGACACCCTGTATATGCACAGGGTCTGAGCTCTGTGGGTGCCAAGCATGAAAATGGCGCCCCCTCTCGCCCCCCCTCACCACCCCTCCGCTTCAAGCCTAAATGTCCCATTCCATCTGCTCTTATTTGCTGTTAAAAAACGTAAACTTGAATAGCTAAAATTCATATTTAAGGATTGCCAACTCAAAGATTAGATTTTTTTAAATTGAAAAATTCTATAATAATATTATGAAGATAGGAACTATTTATCCAATGTGTATTGCCAAAGAAACCAATAATAAATTGATGGTAAAATTCATAGGCTTCTAAATTTAACCAGAGTTGTGACAAAATTGTAGCAAAATCAGTGAAGTAGAAATACAGTATGAAAAGAGGAAGTTAACAAACAATACAAATTTAAAAATACTAGCCTTTAATAACATTGAAAATATTAAAAAATAACTAGTAATCACTATTCACATAAACAAACAGGATTGATACATGAAACAAAATTAAAATAACAACATTAATTACAAGTCTTTATTAATTACAATTAAATAAATTAGTCTTTATTAATGCATTATCATCATATAATGCATGCTCGATTAATCAAGTAGAAATTTGACATTCAACACCGTTGCAAACAGTACAGTATAGCGGCGAGCGGCCCGTGCGTCCGCACGGGACCTCATTGTGTTGCCAGTTTTGGGGGCCAATAATCCCTTGAAAGAGTCAGTATGAAACTCGCATTTTTTTAGCATGTACAAATGTGTTGTCTCCACATTATCTTTTCATTTTGTCCATAAAATCGAATTTTTCTAAGAAATTAAACGCCGACGAAGTACACTAACGTTAGTGTACATAGTCAATGGTAGAATACTCTAACGGTAGGTGACAGCTAAACTACAGCTGATCCCAATTCCAAGAGAAAAGCACCAATTACGTCACATCTACAGTTGCTATCAGCTGAACCATCAACTATGTCACTGGTTTGTTGTTTGTTTTTGTTGATGTTAGTTACCTTTATTCCTAGATTCCTTGGTAAACACACATGATTGCTTTTTTCGCCATATGCGTATAGTTCGCAACTTTATTACACTTTACTCGTTTACATAGGCATCATTTGGGGGGGGGGGCAAGGGGGGAAATTGCCCCCCAACAATAATTTTGGTGCTTTTTTTAAAATTGGAAATTAAAATGTTAGGTTATGTAATGTGGTGAATTATTTTATATAATAAAATTATAAACTTCTGAATCAGACTTTAACAAAATGTCTACTTTGAATTATTTACGTAAAATTCTTAAATGACTCATTCTGCAATCGTCATCTTTGGCAGGAAGTCCCCTCACGTCTGTTGAGTTGTTAAGCATTATAACCATTGTTCATTGTTATAATGCATAGTTGAGTCGTTATCAGTCACTCGATGCGAGCAGAGGTCTTATCTCTCCGCATGTCCGTCTAGTTCTAGTTTCGTGTTGTAGGCTGTCCAGTGTCTCCAAGTCGTGTATAAAAGTGTTATATTTAAACGAACTTATATTTTTTCGAGCAGTAAATTTTTCACAGGTTTACAGCTACAGTGATTATATTATTACTTTAAAAATTAAATAGAGGAAGCATCAGGTAACCCGAGAAAATTCTGGGCCGTTGTCGGTGATGTGTCGGGTCGGCAGCGGCGCAGTGGCCGGTTCCCGGTCGAGGGGGCTTCTGTGCGGGCGGCGACGCTGTCACCCCAACAGCCATAAAAATAATTAGTCAAAATTTTAATGAGTTTTTTGCCAAGGTAGGTCAAAATTTAGCTGATGCCATCAAAACAAACGGCCCTCCAGAGGTGGATGACGCCGACCACGCGCGTGACTCCGTATTCGAGCTGGAGCCTATCAATCAGACTCAGTTAATAGATATTATCAATAGTATTAAGGGAGATTCCGCATCTGGATGGGATGAAATTCCTACAAAATTAATTAAAGAATATTCGTTTTATCTAGTTCAACCCTTGCTTCATTTAATAAATCTTAGTATAAGAACAGGTGAGTTCCCTTGTGAGTTCAAAATTGCCAAAGTCATTCCAATGTACAAAAGTGGTTCTAAAACGTCAATGAATAACTTTAGGCCTATTTCTTTATTAACTGCAATTGACAAAATTTTGGAGAAATGTGTCAAAATTTAGCTTACAAAATACCTAAATGCACAAGAAATAATAACTAATTCTAATTATCAATACGGTTTCAGGAAAGGTAAAAATACATCTAATTCCTTATTTGATATTACAAAGGTGATCTTAGCTAAACTAAATACTAATAATAAGGTTTTAATAACATTCTTAGATCTTGCAAAAGCATTTGATTCAGTAAATCGAAACAAACTGTTAAAAAAGCTAGAACTTATTGGAATAAAAAGTAATTCTTTAAAATGGTTTAAAAACTATTTCCTTATGAGAAAACAATTTGTAACGATAAATGGAATAAAAAGTGATTTAATCGGGGTGGATTATGGTGTGGTCCAGGGAAGTACCATAGGGCCTTTGCTTTTTTTAATCTACATAAACAACATATCAAAATTAAGTATCAATGGTGAATTGTTTCTTTTTGCTGATGATACGGCTCTAGTGTCGTTTGGGAGGACGTGGGACGTTGCATTTGAGCAGGCAACCTCTGACCTGGCTAAAATAAAGAACTGGTTTGATCACAATATACTTTCAGTTAATATTCAAAAAACAAAATGTCTTCCAATTTATTTTAAAAGTGACTCTGGGCCAGGCCGGAGAGAGCTTAGAATTCATTCCTGTGGTGACCCGCGGTCTGCTGTTGCAGCTGTGGTATTGTGGAGCAGGTGGATCAATACAAATATCTATAAGTAGTTTTAGACCAAAAGATGTCGTGGGAGCCCCATATTCAATTCATAAAACGTACACTAAGAACAATGACATTTGCTTTTAGGCAGCTGGGACATGTGCTGACCGCGGATCACTGCAGGAGTGTATATTACGCTTATGTGCAGTCCATATTGCAGTATGGGATACTGGCGTGGGGTGGTGCGTCTACCTCTGTGATGGAACCACTAGCAATCACGCAGAGAACCATAATCAAAATTATTCTCAAAAAAGATCTGCGATATCCTACCCAGTTATTATATACAGATTTTCCCGTTCTTAACATTATACAACTTTATATCAAATCCTTGTTAATGTATATTAAAGATAACAAACAAGATATTTTCACCATTACTACCCATCAGTATAACACCAGAACTAGAGTGAACTTCGGTATTTCTATTCCAAAATTAAAAGTAAGAGCTGATTTGCATAATTCTTCCTATCTGGCTCACCATCTTTACAGAAATCTTCCAATCGATATTATCAATATCATAAATACTGAGGGTGTCAGTGTTGCTGCCTACAAGAGAAGGGTGGAGGAGTGGTTGCTCAGCATCGGTCCGGCCGCTGCTGATACTTTACTTCAGTCACCATATACTTAAATACTCGCCATAAACTTTTAACTAATTACAACAAACCGTTCTAAAATTAAAAATTATTCTTAAAAAAAAAAATGGAGGATGTACAATTATCTATGGAGTTTTGGGAATTTAAAATGATATTTTGGCTTACATTTATATCAGGAATAATACCTCAAGAGGTCGGTAGAGAGTTCAGGGATATCCTGTAGAATATAATACTGGCACAACGAAACGTTTACCAACATAGCAGTATATTTTAATAGGATAAAGTAAATTACAAACACTATACATAAACTTTACAGGATTTAGTGTATTTACAACTTTTTTTCAACTAAACTTTGATTGAAATTTACCAATGGCTACTACTATGGTAAGACTTAGTTGAGGCCATAATATGTACTAAATTCCAGGCATCTATGTGGATAATAGTAAATAAAAAATAGTTAAATATAACAATTTTGTGAAAAAATTTTTTGAAAGTACGCTCCTTTCTATGGATGTAAGGGTGAGATACGGCAAACTTTTACAGGACCGAACTTGTAGACAGTCCAAATACATAATACTGGAAAAACATACATATTCTTATAGGAGTATATTTGCCAGGTTGAACATGATTACAAACACAATACATGAACCATGTTAATTATTTAATATTTTTTTACAATATTTATGGACTATACTTAGTCTAAATGGCACCTATAATTGGCAGCTAATAAATTGACCAATGGCAGCCTACTATAATAAGACCTAGTTGAGGTCATGATATGTACTAAATTTCAGGCATCTCTGTGTCATAATAGGAAATAACAAATATTAAAATAGTATAAATTTTGTAAACAATTTGGAAATTTTTAAAGTTTGCCCCTTTTTTAAGGGTGAAGGGGGTGAGATAGGACAAATTTTCATAGGACCAAAATTGTAGAGCGTCTAATTCCTGACTATGGATTTCCCCTTCCCCTCAGATTTGAGGTAGGACTTCCCATTCAAAAGTTCAGTGAAAATAGAAAAACCCTACATAATCAGGTTACTAATATACTCTATATATATACATATACAGTATAACAATTTGAACGAACAGTGTTTTTGGCTTCTAGGGACCTCAAAACGAAAAAGTATCATGGTCCCAATCTTAGGTCTTACCGTGACTACTACCGTAATAGCGTATTCCCTATAGGGAAATTCGCTAAAAGAAGTCAACACCTGTTAACTGGCTGGGTAGCTGAGTGGTTATAGTGCTCGCCTTTGAATTCAAAGGTAGCATTTTAAATGTTCAATTCCAGACCCAGTTGCTAGTTGTCCATTTGTCATTGGGCTATTAATTAATGATGCATTCTAACAACTGGTCCATGCTAGATAGTAAGAAGACCGGGGTTTGGACCGTTCCCCGTCAAAAAGTTAAAAAATGCCACTGGCATGTATACACATTAAATAAAAAAAATCTTGGCAGAGTCTCAAAAAGCAATAAAAATAATCGATGATCAGCTTGACGACATTAATTTACTTATCAATAAAGATAAAACAACTGCTTTTAACTTTGCATGTAAAAATATTGCAAATCTAAATCAAGCTGACTTATCTTTTGAATTTTCAAATAGAATTTTTAGGTCTTCAAGTAGATAACACACTTAATTGGTCAAATCATGTGGAAAAAGTGAGGTTAAAAATTAGTTCAGGTATTTTTGCACTAAATTGTAAAGACCATTTTGAGAGTATCTTGCCCAGACATCTTAACAACCACACCCACAACACAAGAAACAAAAACTTTCAAATTAACAAAATTAAAAAAGAATAGCAAAGAAAAGGCCACTTCATGCTGGTATAAGATATTACCTTACAATAACCTCCCAGATGAAATAAAAAGTGAGTATAGTCTCAGAATTTTCACTAAAAAGTTAAAAAAATTTCTTACACTAAAAGCATTGTATACTTTTGAAGAGGTTCTTTTTGTAATGAATTGAACTGAGTTTAAAACATGTAGGTATTAAGAATAATACAATTAAAACATTATATGTTTACAGCTATATATTGTTGGTACCAGTAATTGTACTAAAATGACTCAATTGTTTTGTTTTGACCCCATTCACATTACAAGGTGAATATATAATTGAATTGAATTGAATGATCGATTGGTATTTAAGATGTTATCACTGATTCCATCAGTAGCTGCTGCTTTTCCATGGTACGATTATTATAACAAAGTGATAAAAACTGTATTAATCAGTTAGTTAAATTGACTGTATTAAAATCAACTCTGGAAAACTTAAACTTTTCCACTAATCCAGCACCATCCTAGACATTTGTCGGATAACAAGAGTCTACTTTATGTAAAATATAAAAAAAAAACTTTGCAATAAATCTATTTTGAGTTTATAATTTAAAATTTAATTAATATGCTTTAATTTGAAGTGGCTCAATTATACAACACTGTTGTTATAATTTTGTCCAACAATGTATTTTGAATTTAATAACAATTTTGTTTCTCTTAAGTTAGTAAAAATAAGTCATTTGGCAATAGCTTAAAAGCAGAAATAAATAACTCTGCAAACGATGAAGATGGTTTAAATCTATCAGGAATTGAAAATGAGAGAAGGATTGGGAGAGGGTAAATTTCATTAAATACACAAATTTTTATCACAGAATTCATGTTTTTAATACTGATAGAACAATTTAACTGCTAAAATGACTGGGTGTAAATGTGCTGAAACACTTCAAAAACTTAAAACAAAAGTGACATAGATAAACACTTATAATGGTTATTAAATTGTTCTAACAATTTGCATTAACATAAAACAAACTTTGGAATTGAAAATACATACAGTTTGTCTATAAATAAGAGGAACAAGATACAAGCACTGAATATTTAACACTGTATGAATAAGTAACATTTAAATAACAATACACTTTATTTTAAGAAAAAATGTATTCTTAAAAATAGGACAATTAATTGTGTTAACAAGATACAAGCACTGAATATTTAACACTGTATGAAAAAGTAACATTTAAATAACAATACACTTTATTTTAAGAAAAATGTATTCTTAAAAACAGGACAATTAATTGTGTTGTTGCGTCTTATAGGGTACTATCAAAATTTTGATGAATGTATTAACTCATTGAAGACTAAGTATTTATTGCAACATATTACTCTAAGAACTCTTGAGGAGCTTATCAAAATTGGATACTTTTTACATTTTATAAAAATTATTTTATATTAGTAAACAATACTAGGCCTATTCAAAACAAACATAGAAGTTTTATTTAGCCATACGGAAAACAAATATTTGTTACACAGGTCAAAAAAATAAGATTTTCCCCAAGCAAAGGCCAAAAACCTTTTAATGCAAATTAGTTTTATATTTCATGAATAAATTTCCAGAATTTAAACTTTAATGTCTAAATTGACAAAAAGAATGTCTAAATTAGCAATCCATAAATAAGTTGTGTTTTTGCAAAACCAACAACAATAATATGTATTTCGTCGTGTGTCATGTCATTGCAGTAAAGAACAGCCAAAAATAATGAAATAAGATTATTGATGGTAAAAGTTTTGTCTGATATGTCAAGAAGAATTAATATTTGTTCTTTTAAATTAACTCTTATTATTAAATATTAATACAAGGTGACTAAGGTGTGACTAGAAAATAGTGAAACAGATTTTTAACACATTCTGTATTCACACCAAAGTCAAACATTATATTGTCTTCCTTAAAAGTCATCTTCACCTTTGGGCCAGTAGCCCATTGTTGCGCAGTCGGTAATGTTAACCGTTAATGTTTGATTCCCCTGTTTTGGACGCTGTTTTTCGACAGATTTTCTTTAAACTTGGTAAGTGTTTAGTTGAATAGTTATATTAGGCCTCTCATACCTCGAAATTTTGAAAATTTAACAAATATTACTCTCTGGGACGTCGCAAAGTAACTCGATTTTCCTTAGTAACATTTGTTAAATTTTCAAAATTTTGAGGTGTGAGGGGCCTAATATAACTATTCAACTAAACACTTACCAAGTTTAAAGAAAATCAGTTGAAAAATTAAAACAAGAAAAAAATTAACTGTGACAAAAATTATTTTTAGAAGTGACCTTAGAATATGAGATATATCTTAAAATATTGTTATAATTGCTATAAAATAAATAATAAAAAATAGAACCACAAAGAGATTCATTTTAGCTGCAAGATTTGTAAATGAATGACATTTGAAGGCACAATAATGAAAGATGTTGGGCAACAAGTGAATACCTATTTTTATCTTTTCCTCCAAGATCTTTCCTACCATACTAATATTTGTTTATATACTAAATAAATATAAACTAGTAACAACAGGTTCAACAATGGAGTACAAATATTGTACAGTATAACCTAGACAAATCTTAAATTTACTTGGTTTTAAATATTTTTCTGACTAAATCAGTCTACCTTATAAAAAAAGAGGTAACTATCACATGTAAGTTTATTAATAACTTACAAAAGCAGTCTTACAACATTATTAAAAAAGGTTTATTTACATGAAAAACCTTTCAGTACAAATTCGCAGAAAACCTTAACTATGAATTTTTAAATTCGTAAATTTTAAATACCACATAATAATTGTCCTGGCCACATTCAAACTTATGTCTAAGGTTTTTTATAGAGGTGTGCATGCTTGCTACAGAGTTTAACGGACCCACCTTACATTTAGTTGCAAGTTGAGGGTGTCTACTAATATCGGATTTTAGAATTACAGTCTATTACCAATATAATTTTTCAAAAGGTTCCAGTGTCACTTGCGAACTATTTATCTAAACATGGAATTAAAATAATGACATTTTATTCATATAAACAAATTTAATATATATTTTTATATAAAAGATAAAACACTTATAATTAATAAGTACTTTCAAAAAATAAAATTTGTTTAATATTTTTAATTAGTTTTTAAGAGGGCCTCCCAACTCCCCATATAGCCCTCCCCATTCCTCCAACTTTATTTTGAATTTATTTATAAAAAAAATAAAATAAAATAAAAGTACAGTTACAAAAAAATAATAAAATAAATTAATAATTAAGTGAAAAAAATTAAGTTAATACAATTTAGGAAAGAAACTTAAATTTTGAGTACAAAATGAAACATTTTCTAAGCTCTATCTTTACACAGATGTGTACATTTCTTGATAAACTATTTTAAGAGAATTACAGGTTTTCTCAGTGGTTTTGAGTCCAGTCTGCTTCCGGGTCGTGCCGCGGTGTGATTAATTAATATATGTAGGCCTACTGAACTTTCATATAAACAAATCTAATATATATTTTTATATAAAAGATAAAACACTTATAATTAATAAGTACATTCAAAAATAACCTTTGTTTAATATTTTTTAATTAATTTTTAAGAGGGCCTCCCAACTCCCCATATAGCCCTCCCCATTCCTCCAACTTTATTTTGAATTTAATTATACAAAAAATAAAGTACAGTTAACTACAAAAAATAATAAAATGGATTAATAATTAAAAGTAAAAAAATTAAGTTAATACAATTTACGAAAGAAATTTAAATTTTGAGTACAAAATGAAACACTTTCTAAGCTCTATCTTTACACAGATGTGTACATTTCTTGATAAACTATTTGAAGAGAATTACAGGTTTTCTCAGTTTGGTTTGCAAACACACTTTAAAAGCAAGAATGACTTTTCAAATATTTGTAAAAATCCTCTTACAAATAGAAGATACCAAACAAAATATGTGAAAAAACCATATTGATCATTGACATATGGTTGGATTTAAAACTGACATCATACTTCTTGACATCAAATAAAAGATACAGTTCTTTGTTAAAATCAAGTTCCATGTATATTTTGTTTGGTTGATAGTCATTGTTCTCGTGATTTTCTATGCCAGACGCAATTTCAATTTTTTTAACAGACCAGACAAAACCCTGAATATTTAACATCAAGCTCTAGAAGTACTGGAATCACATGTTTTGGCAATTGCAAGTGATTTAATAGTAATGTAAAAAAATAATGAGATTTATTTGTATAGTATTTAGAAAAAAATCCAATTTGTGTTTAACGTCACTTCCATCAGGACAATGTGTAAAAAGTAAGATGTTAAATGTTCAAAACATTTGACTTTACCGACATAAGCTTGCACACCTCTTGATCTTGTTCATTGTGGTTTAAACCTTCTAGTGCTTATTTGAATTGCTGGACTGCTCAATAATGAGCTTCTTGTTTGTTAATGTGACTTTAGTGGGTGGAGTTGATTTTGTCACTTGAAGCTTGCTCAAATTCTGTTGAGGAATAACTTGCGGCCCTCTACGACTCCTCGAACCTGTGAGCAAAACTCAACATAAGTAAACATCTATGAAAAATATTACAAGCACAAAAAACCATAAAGAAAAACAAACATGTAAATTAATATTTTATTGTTATGAATAAAATTGTGTTTTTATTTTTATATTGGTTTTCTAACTGTCTACATTGTTTTCCTCCCAGTAACAGATAAAAACACAATTTGTCATTGTAATAACATACAACCCCGGGTATCTCAGTTCCACTCTATTCAATGTGAATTAGCTTGAATTATCATGGCTCTACTTTTCAGCTACAAAAGAAAGTTTGGCATGTTCTCTAGTTTATACTAGTTATATAAAGAAGGTGAACAAAGTCTTGGAGCAGCTTTTTTAAAATATACTGTAAGTAAAACAAAAATTTTACGATTTAAAGTAACAGTATTTTGCAACAAGGCAAGAGATTGGTATGTTTAAATAGCATGTTTTCAACAAGAAGGACAACACTGGGGTTGTGTGTAGTGTGTGAGGCCTACCTTCAGGCAGCGCGAGGGTGGGGGGAGAGGGCGAGTGACCTCCATACGCCCCCTCGGGAGGCGAGTACTTGGTCATTTGCATCTGACTTTGTTCAGTTCTCATTTGTTGGATTGTCTTGGTCAGGCTATTAATTCTTTGTGCATACCAGTTCATCTGAATCTGAAAAAAATACCTTCATACTAAATACCTTCATACTAAAAATACCTTCATACTGCTGTTTGTTTACTTATATAAATTAGAAAAAACTAGAAAATTTCTAAAATTTTCAACAACATTAAATTGGCTTTTAAAATGTGGGCAATGTTTAGTTGTCCTGATGTAAGGATGATAGTTGCCCTTAGTTGCGCTCATGATTACAATCTTTATTACAACTAAACTATTATGCTTCAAATTTGATTATTCACATCGTAAATTTATTCCATGTAAGCACCCTATAACAATAAGAAGTTACATGGAATAAATTTACGATGTGAATAGTTAACCAAATTTGAAGCATAATAGTTTAGGTGTAATAAAGATTGTAATCATGAGTGATATTAACAATGGCGATACCGCTCCAATGACGACATCTGCCACTTCTACAGTAGCCAACAAATTAAATAGTTTTGAGTTCTGTTTTGAATTTCTTTTAATTAGTTTGTTCTTTTATATGTTCGAATATATGTACCTAAATATATTAGTATGTATATTAAGGTAATGAATTGAAAAAGACTGATACAGCATGGCTCCCTTTCGAAAATCTCTTTTTATTATTAAGTTTTCATCAGCTAAAAATAATTTTTTGTTTTCAATTATTGTTGTGATACTGCTACTCACTTCATGGTCACTTTTACTACTTAGCAGTAAACTGATATCATCAGCATACATGCAAAGGTGTGAAGTACAAGGACTTTAACTTAGTGATAAGCGTACCGTACCGTACCAATTTTGTACTGAGAACTGCGGTACACAAAAATGTACCGTACCGAACCGTACTAACCTGAAAATTTTTGTACCGCAGATCCCTATTATATAAACAAGTAACTGTTATATTACATTTCTGTAAGTACATCATTAGTCAGGGCTGGTCTGTGGACCATGTGAGAGCATGGGGCGCTGGCCTGTGAGGGGCCCCAACCCCACCAATGCTTTTTGCAAATTTTGGAAGTACTTAAGTTTTTGTTTTGGCATCATCACAGGAGGAATATAAACTAAAAATGAAATTTTACTACCTGACTACCTAATTTTTAATCTATTAAACTCTAATATGAAACTCATATGACCTATGACTTCTCCTGTAACTAAACCAGGCGCCCCTCCTCTGTCAGCTCAATAGCACCTCTGTTGGTATGTTTAAATTGCCTCTGTTGGTGTGGTGTCCCTCAATTGGCTCTGAGCTGCTATATGCATGAGACTCTTGGGAGCTTCTGAGTGTATGTCTATGGAACCATGTAAAATGGTTGAAAATACCGATCGAGTGTTGTAATCAAAAACAATGTTTCTACCGCAGAAAGTGTCTGCGACAGCGATGGAATCTCATTTCAAAGATTTATTTTAAAGCTGACGAATAAAGCCACTGAATCCAGGTGAACGTTTTCTTACTGATTCATCATCTGTGTTTTTTAGAATGAACATTTTCCTAGTTCACAGATTAAAATCACAGCAATTATTCAACAGTTAAAAAATTAACCTTTTAACAACAACTGTAGCCTACATATGGTCATGTGTATTAGCGATCGGGTAGTGTAAAAAACACCGCTATTAGTGATTAGCAATGCACACAGTGATGGGTGCCGTAGTGCAACTTTAACTAAATGATTTTTAATGAATTCATTTATATTTAACATGTTTTACCTTTGATCTTCACTTTAAATATGCACCATATGTGTTGGTGTTTCAAGTAAAGTAGTAAAGTGTTTATTATTAACTTATTTAAAGGTTAAAGTACCTGTTTGTCCGCCAACTGATCCTGTTGAAACCCTATGTGGTTACGCGTTTCGGCGATTATGCGCCATTTTCAGACCTTGTATAAGAACTTGCTTCCCTCACTAGGTGCGTCATAGTTTATTAAAAATACACAAAACATAAAAAACGAACACATTCGACACTGAATTTAACACGGTATGCATACCGGACGCTTATTGAAACGGGACGGGACAGGTGTAGCTCACGGTCATGTGTCGAGACGACTGACTGGGGGTGGAGGTGGAGTGTTGCGTCACTGACTGACCTTTGTCCTGCGGTGTACATGATAACGTAGCTACCGATGATGTTTTTTATACCTTATAATTGTTTCAAACAGAGCATTGGCTTGGAACGTATTCTTATCATTGAGGAGGTTGTCTGGGCTGGTTTTCATTGTCTTGTAAATTTCGTATTGTTCCAGTGAGCTCATAAAAAACTCACATCACCCTTGAAAACAGCCATAGTTTGAAAAATAGCCTGGACCTCATCAACAAAGTAAAAGATATCAAATTAAACTCCAGATACACTCTTGCCTCATTAGATATCTCTAGCCTATACACCAACTAACCAGTTCAGGAAACCTTGACCATCTTGCAGACAAATTTGAAGGAAAAATCAAATTTAAATGATGATGAAATAAAGGAGTTAATGTTTCTACTAAAAACTGTTCTAAATCAAAACTATTTTTGTTTTGATAACAAATTTTTTACTCAAAACGAAGGACTCGCCATGGGGTCACCACTTTCTGACATTTTAGCAGAAATATTTCTCAATAGTATAGAAAATAAACATCTTTGGTCAAACAAAAACAGTCGCCATACAAACAAAATAATATTCTACCACAGATATGTAGATGACATCGTGATTCTATTCGATGGAAATGATAGACAGCTTCAACTTTTATGTAATTTAATGAACAAGTTCCACCCCCAACTGAAATTCACAACTGAGTTTGAAAACAACAATAGACTCAATTTTTTAGACCTGACATTAATTAAGAACGAAGAAAATATATCATTCAAAATCTACAGAAAACCCACAGCCACTGATACAACTATCCACGAAACTTCCCATCACCCATATGCCCATAAACTAGCAGCCTACAATAGTTTTGTACATAGACTTCTTACAGTTCCTCAAAGTCCAGACGATTATAATAATGAGAAAAATATCATTAAGTACATAGCTGTTTCAAATGGTTTTAATCCCAACATAATTGACACATTAATTGAAAAACAATCCAAGAAAATAACAAACAACACTGTCCATCAAAGAGAAAAAACAGAATACGTTTCAGTCGAATTTGGTGAAAGACTCCCTCATACATTGAAAAACGAGATGAAAAAACATGGAAAAACTGTAGCATTTAAAACCTCTAACAAAATACAAAATCTTCTCAAACCCCAACAAAAACCCAAAGATTTAAGTGAACGAACAGGTGTGTACAAATTATCTTGTGACGACTGTGACAAATTTTATATAGGACAGACGGGCAGGCCATTTGCGAAAAGATTTAAGGAACATCTTCCGAAAAAAGATTTAGTACAAAAATCCAATTTTGCAGAACACCTAGTAAACAAAAATCACAATTATACAGGGCTACACGCAAATTTAAAACCCATTCACATCTGCCAAAAAGGCTGTGTTATGAGCTCACTGGAACAATACGAAATTTACAAGGCAATGAAAACCAGCCCAGACAACCTCCTCAATGATAAGAATACGTTCCAAGCCAATGCTCTGTTTGAAACAATTATAAGGTATAAAAAACATCATCGGTAGCTACGTTATCATGTACACCACAGGACAAAGGTCAGTCAGTGACGCAACACTCCACCTCCACCCTCAGTCAGTCGTCTCGACACATGACCGTGAGCTACACCTGTCCCGTCCCGTTTCAATAAGCGTCCGGTATGCATACCGTGTTAAATTCAGTGTCGAATGTGTTCGTTTTTTATGTTTTGTGTATTTTTAATAAACTATGACGCACCTAGTGAGGGAAGCAAGTTCTTATACAAGGTCTGAAGATGGCGCATAATCGCCGAAACTCGTAACCACACAGGGTTTCAACAGGATCAGTTGGCGGACAACTTTAAATAAGTCTATATCTTGATCCAGGAACAACATTCAATCAAAATGAAATTTATTATTAAACCAAATTAGAATCATTAACTCTATTTTAATTAAGATCTTTAAATGTCCTGGCAACTTAGAATAGTAGGCCTATGCATAATATACCGCAACCAGAGTTTAATAACAGTTCACTCGGTTAAAAAAGATAAAAAAACGAATTCAATGTAAAAAATAAATCCTAGGTCCATTTGTTTTCAATCGCTCTAAAGGTCGGTATGTAATCAATCAATCAATTATATCTGCAAACTAACTTTTTGAGGTATAGAATTGAAACTTGACACAACTAACTATATGTACCGTATTTTAAGATTACATTTCTACATTTTAGGGGTCTACAATAGTGGGCCTAAATATAGTTGCAAATGTTAAATTTTTAACAAAAAATAAAAAGAAAAAATCAAACAACAGGTCTCTTTTTCACGAAAACACGTCTTTTACACGGTAGCTTGCAAATTGGCAAATCTCATTTCATATCAAATATCTGTCCAAAAATAAAGGAGTTTGCCTATTCTCCATATGATTAACATGAGAAAGAGTATGCAGGTTTGCTGCAATGATAATTACAAAAACCAAGAGTTTTTACCATAAATGGATGGATCTCAACCAAATGACGCCAAATACCAAGTTTCATCCAAAAATATCTGCTTGTAAGTGAAATATTAACACATCCTTAATCTCCTTAAGATTAACATTGGAGCTCCAAAATACAATGTACCGTCTTTAGACTTTTTAATATCTCGGTAACCAACGGAGATAGAGCAAAGCTTCAATGTACTATATTGTGTGTTTTTTTTCAGTTTATTCCAGCGGTAAAAATCAAAATTCAAATTTAAAAAAATTTGAAAAATGCAAAAATTAAATGAAAAAAAAGCATAAACCCCCCAAAACTACCCCGTCCCTTAGTTTGATGTATCTGGTTTACGAACTCATCCAAATAAAGGTATGATTACACATCTCTACCAAATTTGGTCTCGATCGGACCGTTTTCACGGAGTTATCGTGTCTAGGGACATATACATAAGTATATACAGATTTTAATGACTATTATTTTCGGTCTCTGGGCACCTCAAAATGAAAAGGTAACATGGTCCCGGGCTTAGGTCTTACCATGAGACCTACGTTAATAGCTTTCTCCCTGTGGGAAATTCGCTAAAAGGTATTCCAGGTCACAAATGGTGAGAATCTGCACTCAATAAATTGGTGACTTTCCCTTTAAGGCTTACTTTCTATATGTTTATTCACCAGTGCCTTTATTTCTTTGTTTCTTTCTTATTAATAACCATTTTGTCTAAAGGCTAAATACTAGTGATGGGCCGATTCGGATTCTCTACCCTCTATACTGCGGTATAGATTTGATATACTGATGTGGTGATTTGATAGTTCAATTTGGCAACTTTTTTGCCACTTAAAAAATTTTGATACAATTTGCCGGTTTTGAGATATGAGTTTAAAATGTTTAAATGGCTGCCATTTTAAATAAACACCTTGGAAAAATTTAACACTTTTCCTGAAAATGTACGTTGGTATGCTAAAGCTTCATACCAAATATGAACTAAATACAACCATCCGTTGCGCAGATAATAATTACTATATGAAAAAAAAAAAATGGCGGCCAGCGGCTTAGTGAAGGATTTTACACCCATCTTTGTGTGATTTTTTTTTACGTCTTAACCCAAGGAACAAATCTACAAATTTTTTTAAAGAGAGTTCAATAACACCCTGTATTTCAGTAATTATTTGTAATCTTGCGATCCCCCCACAATTCAAGGTTTCCACAGAATTTTTGAGGCCTTTTTTCCAGACTATTCCTGACTTTTCCTGACCAATCTGAGAGATTTTTTCCTGACTTTTTGGAACTGCGGGGTTTTACAAATAAAAACTTGTTTTTTTAAATGCAAAATCCTCCATCCCCTGGGAAAAAATTTGCATAGCTAGATCATTATGCAAAGAGAATGATCTGTTTATAAATATCAAAATATAAACATAAATTTGACAAATGTAGGAAATCAGCTGGTCAGCTGACTATGTTCAGACACACCTCTATATCTTTCTTCCTCCCATTAAACATTTATATTAAAACACCATGGAATTAGTATACAGGTTTGCCGCCATGAGAAATTTTGACCAAATATCAGTTCTTTAGAATTTAATCAAGTTATATACCAAATTTTATTGAGAAATGTTATAAAATAAGCAATATACAAAGTTCCCTTAAGAATAACATGGAAAACCTATTTTTTTAATTTCTCCGTAACCAGTGAAGGTAAGTACATATTTCATAATACAAAATTATTTCTTTTAGCGAATTTCCCTATAGGGAATACGCTATTACGGTAGTAGTCACGGTAAGACCTAAGTCCGGGACCATGTTACTTTTTTGTTTTGAGGTCCCCAGAAGCCAAAAACACCGTTCGTTCATTTTCATATATATGTATATATATATATATATATATATATATATATATATATATATATATATGTGTGTGTGTGTGTGTGTCCGTTATACTGATACCTTTTGAAGGGAACCTAGGATTTTGATAAAATTTGGTATGAAGGTGTAAGACCAGATCTATTTTCATGAGTTCGCGAACCAGCATGATCGGGTTATGAGAACGTGGTTTTATGGGGTTTTAAAGGGGTCAAAAATGGGTTTTTGGCATTTTTGCACCTCCATTTTAAAAATTCCACAATTTTAACTGAAACCATTTAAAAGAACTTAAAAAAACAAACAATTTATTTTGAATTTTTAACTTAGCTTAACAGATTACGGAGAAAAGCTAAAAATATGTTTCCCATGTTGATCTTATGGGAAATCAACAAAACCCCATATCTCGCTTATTTATTGACATAACTTGATCAAATTTGGCATGTACCTTTACTAGATAGGGGTTGACTGATATTTGCTTACCACACTATTTGGCGGCAAACCTACATACTCACCCCCATGGGGTTTATGGGGAAAATTACAAAGTGCCAAATATTCATACAATATTTGATTTTTACCCTAAAAAACCATTACATTTCTTAAAAACTAATATTTTTTAACAGCATCCCATCGCAGTAAACCTACATACTCATTCCTATGGGGTTTATGGGGAAAATACAAAATCTCAAATTCCTTTGGAAATTCGCTGAGTACGCAGGTCTGCTGTGACGGGGGTATTTTAAAGTTCTTTTGGATGGTCTGTTTAAAAATAGAGGAATTAAAAAAATTAAGGGTGAAAAATGCCAAAAGCCACTATTTTAACCCTTTTGAAACCCTATAAAACCCCGTTTCCATAGTCCGATCAACCTGGTTTTCGAACTTAATCTTAAGAACGCTGTCCCGTCACTTTCACAAAAACAAATTGTGCCTTGATAAGTAAACCGGTTGTGCTCTATCCATTTATGATGGTTTCAATGTGTACCAGAATTAACCTATCCAGACTGGAAATCATTAGTTTTAAATACGAATCCCCACTTTTTATGGTATATTTTTATTATTGAAATAATGTTACGACTACTTTACAATATAATGTGTACCCGTAATCCTGGCAGTTAGGGAGATAATGTTTTGTCCCATACGATTTATCGAGCAAATTTTCATATCCATACAACTGGAACTTTTACCTTTAACATAACTATCCAAACATAAAAATTAAAAAATATCTTAGAACCTAATTTTAAATCATTTTTTATCATAAAATACCTATTATCACATGATTAATTTTTGTTTTCCACACATTAAAAATAATCTCCACTATATTGAAAACTTTATGAACAAATAAAAAAATTTATGACAAAACTAATAATTTATGATTCTAAAGTGTTTAAAAGAAGAAGCTTAGGCATTTTAATGCTAGACATTTTTAGTTGAACAGGAAATTGACAGAGATAATTGATGTGAAACTTAGTCCCATGTTATTCTTATGGGAAAAATCTAACTTCAACCTCCATTATCTCCCAAACCGTTAGAATTAGGGATGAACGTTAAATTGTAAAGTAGTCTTAAAATTATGTCTAGAATTAAAAAATACCATAAAAAGTGGGGTTTCGTATTTAAAATTTATGACTTCCGGTCTGGGTAGGTAACTTCTGGTACACCTTGTACATTGAAATTATTATCAATGGATAGAGTGCAATCGGTTTACCTATAATGGCACAATTGTTTTTGTGAAAAATTAATTCTGTAGATTTGAAAAGGGATGTTCGGGTGGTCTGGGACACCCGGTATATCGCAGTGAAGATAATAATAATATAATAAAAGAGTGAATTAAGAGTCATCTTCACCTTTGGGCTCGAAGCGCATTCGGCTGTGCTAACCATGCAGCTTTTGGGCAAAACATGGTATTTTATACTCCCATTTTGGACATTTTTCAACCGATTTTCTTTAAACTTGGTAATCATGTTGTTGAATAGTTACATTAAGCCACAGATCCAATCCTAATTTACAGAAAAACATATTTTGGAAGGATAAAAAATTTTAAAAAAACACCGCCCGAAACAGGGGAATGCAGAGACATGTTTTCAGTGTTTTTACAGAGATGAAGATGACTAATAATAGGTTTTACTAAGTCCAGCTCCACAGAGTATTTACAATTATGTTAAGTTATAGTTTTTTCTTTTTACATGTATATCCCCTAGATTAAGCATTTGAGCTGTATGGCATAGATAAAATTCCCATAATGCTTTGAGCTTACCTCCATGCTCTTTATCTTGCTTTCCAAATGGCTGCTGTTTTCCCGTAGGTCCACAACTTTCATGAAATATTTAAACAACAAATGTCTCATTTCTATTGATGTGAATGATTTGAATCTCTCCAAGACTGCTCGGCCAACCTGATACAAAGAAGTAAGACTTGTAAAACATTTGTGCAATAAACTCTCTGTCATCTGGGTTGACATGGACAATGGCCAGTCTGGACATTAGAAATATAACTCTCTCTTAACTCCTTACGGCGTTGGTCAGATGACCTAAAGGGTCGGTTGAAGTGGCCAAATGCATAAACCTGGAAAATATATTGAATTAAAGGCATTATGGTACAGTAGAGTACTGCATATACTGACTTCAATAAACTGGAATTCCGGATAGCTCAGAAAGGCTGTTAGAGAAGTAAAGTTCACTGGGTTTCAAGGCGCTAAGAACCATGGCATCAACCAGAGCACGATGAGGTGCTTTTGGGGTTTTTAAAAATTTTTTTCAACAGAGAATATTTGAGTTTTAGCGAGTTTTCCATATAGGAAATACGCTACTGTGGAACCTCGACATGTTGAACCTGAAGGGGAATGTAATATCGATGTTTTTGATATACGAGGTGGTTATTATACAAGTATTATGAGGTTGTTTACGACCACCTCATAATACTATTACTTATTTCCAATAGGCCTAGCAATTGAGGAATAAATTCGGTTTTACTATGGTAACATAACCAAAATTTTGAAATTGCTGTATTTTGAAAGAATAGCAGTCCACTGCAATAATTTTTTATATTATAAAACTTATAAGGGTTTAACATTTGAAGTTGTTTATTACCCTTCTATGGAATTTTTATCACGGACTAATCAGGACAAAGATTGTAAATGGTGACGCAAAAAAAACTGAACAATGTTGCAATGTGTTTTCCCCCGGGGGTTGGGGGGAGCAACAGGTAGCGCCCACGGCAGAGTTCAGGCAGGAATGAACCAACTTCTCAAAAACGTTCCTGGCCATATCCAACATAAACAAATGCCTGAATGATTACGGCATGTCCAGGTCTCCTTTCTCCTTGCCAATAAGCATCAACCTAGAATTCTTCCAAGGGAATTTAAAAACCCTCTTGTTCAGGCAGGCATTGCCTGACATTCTCTGCAACAGCTGAGGACTACCAAAAAAAACTTTCTTATGGGCCTCACCAGGAATCCCATCAGGACCAGGAGCTTTGTTGTTCACTAGAGAGAGAGGGAGAGAATAGTGTTTTCCAAATTCTATTGCTGAAGAGAATAAAGTTCTCTACCTATCCACAATAAACGCTTGGCTTCACTGGATGAGCTGGAAATAGGACAGTTATGATACCATCCATGGTGGCACCCCCATGATAGAAGATGGAGAGCGGGCGCCGAGCTTCTGGGTTACTATTTTATAACCTAGACCTAGACAAAAAGGATCGGAGTCAACGTCCTCCTGAAGTGTACTCCACAGTCAGCCTTACTCCTTTTGATGGCCTTACAGAGAGAGAGAGAGCTTTCAAAGCAGCTTCATATGCTACTCACTTTCGCCTAAAATTAGGGTATCTTCTGTTAAAATATAAGGTATATCAATGTAATCACAATTTTTTTAATCACCAAAATCGATAACATAAACCATTAAAGGCACTGTAATTTTACTTTAGTATGTAGAGCCAGTATGATTCATCAACACCTTGACTACTGATCGTCACGTATATGTGACGTAATGTTTATACGGGACGCAGTTACCGTTCAGTTACATTAAATCATTACAGGTACACTAAATCTATCTAAAGCCCGTTTATCAGTCTATAGGAAAGTGTGACACATAAGCGTGTCGCTTGGTCTCTGGGTACAACCTCAATCTAGTTTTATACAGATTTTAAAAGTTGGATATCCTGTCTGCTGACATGTTGCCTTTAGAGTTTGTTTACTACTCATTCCACGGGGTGTATTTTATTCTGTGACACATGGTCCTGTAAATTTTAGTACTTTTACAGTAGTAAAACTATTTTTCATTTATTTTCCAGCCATCCAACTCATGTCACGTATGTGAGACAGTCGGTCTATTGCAAACAATAGTGTTATGTTTAAATGTAAAGATTCTCAGAGTTTAGAATTATTTTAGCTAACTTATATTTCACATTTTGATAAAGCACACTGTCACACTTTTGGGTCTTCTGATTGTTTTTACTGGTAATTTCGATTGCACTAATTTTAGTTTTACAATATGACATGTCCAATGCATCAATTTTGTATCCCTAATGACAAATAAGAAATCTTGAATCTTGAAACAAACATAGTATAAAATAGTACTACAGGCTCACGTCACATATACGTGATGCATTAAAAATGCTAAAACAGCACTGAAATAATCATTTTTTATAAGTAAATATATATTATATACAAATACCGAAAAATTATTTTCGGTCTCTGGGTTACTGTTGGTCACAATGACTCGGTCTGTGGTGTGAGTTTCGAGGACTAGGATCGGTCTGCTGGGGACTCCCGCCAACCTGAATTCCCGACCGTCGGTAGCCAAAGTGTTAAAATAATCATAAATTTTACAATGAAACACGTCTATTTATTTTATGGGAGGGGTACTCACGTCTGTGTTTGGGAGCTTTTGCTCTGGAGGTCTATTATTCTGCATCAGGAAACTGAGAAACTCGATATTACTGTCCAGGGTTTCAATTATCTCGTCAGCCATTATAAAGTCCCTCACTTGACAGTCAGTGGCCGTCTTGTTCTAAACAAACACAAAGTAAGTTAGTCTTCAAAAAGTGAATACAATAATTTTACTAGGGATGCGTCGGTTGTTAAAGTCAATTGTCGGTTTTATCAATTTTGGCAAAAATAACGATAACCGAGGAGAATTGATAACACACGTCAGTTTTCGGTTTTATCATTTTTAAGATAAAATGGTAAACAGAAATCAATTATGGAAAGAACGTCCACCAGAAATCAATTATAAATGAGAGAACATCCACGGGGTTCTAGGAAGATAACAATACAATCACAATATGAGGCAGGACACCTGCCCATAAGAGCTCCATTGTTTGGCATCCAACCATCGAGGGTCGCTTATACGTCCGCACTAGTGAACACTACATCCATAAAAAAAGACCATCCTCATAATTAGACCAATTCGTATATTTGAGGTCGAAATTTTGGTTCACATCCCACGTTAAACTGTAGGTCCCTAGATACCATTGGCTGTTGGGCTATTAATTAACAGTCCTGTCTAAGGAGGATGTCGGACTTAGTCAGTAACAATAAAAGATCACGCCACAATCATCCTACACTCATCTCTAATTCATATTATAAGGTTAAAATACCCACTATGTGAGGTCCCTAAACTGTCTCAAAACAGTGATAGAGTAGACTCCCTCTTAACTGGCCACCTTTTAACCGGTCTCCGCTTTAACCGGCCTACCCTGACACAAAATAACATCTTTTTAACCGGCCATTTTTACGTTTCACCGGAAACGTAGTTTTCTTATCTAAAATGTATCATTCAATTCAATTTTATTTCATATTGACGTTCTCAAACCAATTAAATTGTAACGTCCTGGGCGGAAGTGACTACCACCGGAAGTCAATGCGTTTGGACCTACTATCCAGTAGTAGACCACAATAAAGAAACGAATAATTATTAGTGTAGGTTTGTTGTGGATTTCATGGGTGATGGATTTTAGCTATAAATCATATACAGTAATGCATTTAAGGTTGTTTTTCAAGTAATAATTATATTTAGGCCATATAAAATTGTGGGTTCGCGTTCTTTAATGAACATCGGTTTAACTGGCCAATTCATTATCCGGCCGCGGCCTGGTCCCGAGGTGGCCGGTTAAGAGGGAGTCTACTGTATAGTGATTTATGTCCTTATCAGTTCTCTAAGTCATTAGTATCCTTTCTGTCCTACAAAAACAGATTATAGCCCATATTTTTCATCTGGAGGTGAACTAATGTTATTAATTTATTTATAATATTAAACTTAAAAATACAACAGTACTTATTTTTATTTGTATATTTTTCAAATATATAAATCAAATTATTATTGAAATGTATTAAAAGAATTGAAATTAAAAAT
This sequence comes from Neoaliturus tenellus, assembly GCA_030545055.2. Taxonomy (NCBI): domain Eukaryota; kingdom Metazoa; phylum Arthropoda; class Insecta; order Hemiptera; family Cicadellidae; genus Neoaliturus; species Neoaliturus tenellus. Next base: position 38,762,284 of record CM061535.1, read on the forward strand.
AAATATCTGAACAAAATTATTTAATTTTTTTACATATAATTGCTAGTAGGCTAATTCAAATTTTTCCAGGTTAACCTGGCTAATTCTTTTAATATACTGAGGTGGAAAGAACATTAGATTGATAAGCAGGTTCAAGTGGAATGCAAAAACTTCGTTGCATCAAGGAGTTTGATATTGAGTTGTATTGAAGGTTGTTTGAATATTTTGGGACATCTGATAGGTCTAATTGGCTTGAACAGCGTATTTTAATACAAATTAGGGCAACATGTTTTATCAAAAGTATCACAAAGTGGAAACACATTTTTAAACCATAGCAATGGATAGGGGCTATATTATTTAATGTCTTGATGAAATGAATCAGTTGGTTTAACATTATTAAAGTGCCATTTGTTTGACTAAGCACTGTAAAAATGTTAATGTAATGTTTTAAAATCTTATTTATATGTATATAACATAGGGGTGGGCGAGTATCATATTTTTAGAACGAGTCGGGTCAAGTAGTAAGTAGAGTACTCGAGTTTCGAGTCGAGTCGTATGTAAACATATAAATATTGAAAATTGCCTTAAAATAATTACTTCGCCTACTAATATCCACTCAAAATTTAATTTTCTTAAAAAATAAGCTAAGGAAAAATATTAGTTTGTAAACATCTGATTATGCAAAAAAAAGAAAACTGAAGTTAAAAACTTTATTTTACAACAAAAGGACTAGGCCTTTTTCAATCTAGGCCTAATGAAAATATTGAAAAGTTGAAACCTATATGTTTAGTAAAACTAATCTAAGAAAAACATGACTCTAACTCTAACATCTAACTCAAAACATCTAACTCTAAAACTGAATCTAACCTTTAAAAAGCTACTAACTTTTCTTAGGATCGAACCAGCAACCTTTGGATTCAAAGGCGGGCACTATAACCACTCAGCTACCCAGCCAGTTAAAATTCACGTAATTCCCTTGATTTGCCATCTGCTAAATACGAGGTAGCAAAAGCGTTCAGCGCGGTTGCATCGCTTGGCAGAGGCGCAACCTTGGCCCCAGTTTACAATCTCTTCGGTCATGCCTCTGCCAAGTGCTCGCAGATGCGCCAATTCAGTGTGTAACAGGCCTTACTGCTAATAAATCACAGCTATTGTATTTCATTTGTCAAAAATTATTTGAATAATTTTTAAATAATTGTCTTGAAGAAATTCAAAGTCAAATTGTAATTGATTGTTATTATAATTGATTATAAATTATTATGATTACTAATAATCATAAGTTTTCCCATGTTTTGAAGATGTATTGAACAAATAAATAATTTTATGAATCAGTAGCTATTGTCCTACTGGGTAGCTGAGTGATCGTGAGCTATTTTACTCACTATCACCAACAATCCGTGCAGATTTCAGATGCAGCCGCCGCGTCTCTAGTCCTCAATCGAGTCCAGTCAAAGTCTAATCGCTGTCTGCTTCCACAGTTAAAAGTATTTCATTATCTTGACATCTGTCTTTTGTTATAAGATAATATATCATACTCGCAATAAATACATTTCATAATTCAAGAGAATTAGGGTTAAATAAAATAAAAAACACTCTGGTAATAATATATCATCATTTATGAACTAGAACGAGAAGTCACAAGTACTCGCTCGAGCTTTCGTAAACTCGAGTACTCGCCCACCCCTAATATCAAAAATCAAAATCACTTTATTGTCACATAACGCTTACAATATCGATGCTAATATAACAACTTTGAACACAATATATCCACTAATTTTCGCCATTTAGGATTCAAACCCTTAATGATTTAATCGAAGATAAAAATTTTTTTATGAAACATAAAACTTACCTTGACACTTGCATCTAGCTTATTTTTTTGTTTGTTGAAGTCATCCTTGTACATTCGATAGCAGCGTATATCGTGGCTGTACAAATCATATGGTTCATTGATATCTGTACAACCATCTTCTAGGTAACCTTCCATCAATTTTATGCAGGGATAGATTCCGGACATGGCCTGCCAGAATATAAATATGTACATTAGATTATTCTTTTATGATAAAGATACCTTTTAAGTTAAGTACAGAAGATTAATTATAACCTAATTCAAGAAAACATACAATTTCTAATTTATTAAGCAATAAAATTAACGCAATAGAAGATTATTTACTAACTGAAGAAGAAGAAACTGAACTACAGTAAAGCTTGTATCACCTGGCACGTATAATTATTGGAAAATAAAATATGTCCAGTATTGTATGTATTGTATTGTAAATATTGTCCAATATTGTACAGTACATATTTTATCATGTATACATTTTTTTTTTTAATTTTTCAGCCAGATTTTGACTTAATTTTACTACACTACAGTAGACTTCTTTTTAACTGGTCACCTCAAGACCAGACTGCGGCTGGATAAGGAATTGGCCACTTAAACATATGTACCTTTAAACACTTTAAATTGCACTCAAGTAGAGTTTAAAATAACAGTACTGAAAAAATTTGCCGCCCTAAAAAATATTTTGGGTGTGACCAAACAAAATATAAATATATCAAAACACAATCAATTTTATTTGTTACCACATACTTCAAACAGGGAATAAAAACTCTGATGATAAAATAATAACAAGAGTTTAATTCTATATGTTCTGGTTTTGTTTTACAATCAGGCCTATAAACTAGCGATTACATTTGTCAACCATTTTGTACTTTCATGAGAACTCCAATCATGACATCTACTAAAAATAATTTGGTATTTTGGTCTACTACAGGAAAGGAGTTAACTTTAATTGTTCACTGGGAACATTCATAACTTCAAGTTATATATTTATTACCGGTATTTGAAAGGTAGATATGTAAACCATTTTTCCGATGAAAACAATCGGTTGGCCTTAAATTTTAGGTTAATGATGTTAAGTAAAAAATAGCCAGTTAAAAAGATGTTATTGTGACAGGGTTAGACAGGTTAAACGGTAGCCAGATAAGAGGAAGTCAACTGTATATAGGTAGTTGTATATTTTTAACACAAATCTTACATGGAACATCAGCTTGTTTCTTTCATTTTCGATGGCTTTTATCTCCCTGCCCTTGGATTTGGAGTGCTTGAGGCGGTCTAAACAAAAGCCCCACCTTTCTCGGACTTCCTTCAATTCCACTTCACACTCCATCATCCAGTTATACACGTCCTCGTCACTCATATACTGTTTCTGTAATGCAATCAACAGGGTTATTATCTACTGAAGTTGTGAAGTAAATCAATTGCACGTGTATACAGACAGTCATTTTGTATCTAACATATCATATACAGTAGAACATCGATAGTTTGACTCTCGATAGTTGGACACTCCTTAAAGTTTGACACGGGCCATGACAACTTATATGTCAGTAATGACTAATAGTGTCCATGTTGGAAACTGACAAAGGTGAAATGTAAACAAAGTGGTGAATGATTTGAATGTTGGTTAAGTTTAAAGTTTAAGAGTTTAAGAGTTAAGTGTTAAGTTTAAAGTGGTTAAGTTTATTTATTTATTTATTTCTTCCAACGGTACAACACCAATTTGAGATTGATATTCTTAAAAATAACAATAAAAATGCCTACTAAGTATCCATGCGGCTCATGTAGTGTAGGGGTGAAATACTCTGGAATACTATGTACTGGCCGTTGCAATACGTGGTATCATGCAGGCTGCCAGCAGATACCTGAGAAAGATCTAAAACAGTGGACCCCCGGAAAAATAAAAAATTGGAAATGTACAAACTGTAGATCACATCAAGAAGATTTGACTGGAACCAATTCCAATGCAAATGATAACAATGATACCCTAAATCATTCTATACAGGAGCTAGAAAATAGTTTAATTGAAAATAAAAGCCTAGCAAATACAGAGAGTGATGAAGACAAGTTAGAAATGGCAGCAAAAATAGGAGCAGCTCTGTTAGAAGAAAATACATATTTAAAAGAAAAAAACGAAATTCTACAAATTAAATTGGCAAACTTTGAGGCAAAAATAGAAGAAATGGAGCAAGATGAAGAGAAACATAGTAAAAAAATAGAAGACTTGATGCAGATAATAACTGAAAAAGATGCTCAAATCACTAAAGAAAAAATACTACGGTCCGAAACAGAAGACATATTTGAACAACATGACAAAAAACTAAATCATCTTATTGAAGGCTTTGTTTCAAAAATAAGTAACTTAGAAAAAACTGTAACTTCATTAAAAAACGCCTAGACAATGTAGATTAGACCGAGCAAGAATCCGTATATGTAAAAAGCAGTGAAACTCAAGCCACTACATCTTCACATAACCCCTTATTATTGCACAACACCACAAATCTGCTTTCTGAAGTAGCTGAGCTAAAATCTCGACTAAACACCATGGAACTTTGTATAGAAAATGTTCAAAAGAGTTTAAAGCTAATCATCAAACCCCATCACTATTAAGCAGTAATACAAGTCTTAATAAAACCAGATCTGTAGCTTCAAGGAACTATAAGAAAAATCATTTTAGCATCTCCTTGCAGTTAGCAAAACACAGAGAAAACCTAAACACACACTCAGTGGAGGTACCACAAAATCCTCCACAAAAACTAAACCCTGTAGTAACAAAAAAAATTTTGACAACCACTGAGCAAGTAGGGATTACTGGGGGAGACAGTCAAACCCCGTCACAAAAACTGAGCATCAACACATCCAAAGAAAACCTGACAACCAGCGACGAAGTAGGGAAGAGCGGGGGAGACTGCCAAACCCCTTCAAAAAAACAGTACCCCATCAATGAAAACTTGACAACCAATGAAAAAGTAGGGAAGAGCGGGGGAGACTGCCAAAACCCTTCAAAAAAACAGCACCCCATTAATGAAAATTCGACAACCAATGAGGAAGTAGAGCATGCAAACTCTCTTTATTGTCAACCTGAAAACCTCCCTGGCCCAAAAAATGCTTAATAATGTTTATATGAAAGGCCCACCCATCACCGCAATGCTACTGGAAAAAGAAGAAAGCTGAGAAATCTTCTTTGAAAAAAACATAGAGCACTTCAAAACTATAAATGCAAACTACATCAATGCAGTCTCTCACAAGTCTGGCAACGAGATTCAAACACCTTTTTTAGGATTCATAACCAAACCAGTAATAACAACTTAACTAAACTAGGAAAAAACCCGTTGCCTTAGCCAGCCAAATTATCGATTTTCCACCAAAACATAGATGGCCTCAGTACAAAAATTGACAGACTAAACCACCAACTTTATCAAACCAAACCAAGCATAGTTGTACTCACAGAACATGGCCTTTCTAAAGACAAACTTGAAAATACCCAACTACATAATTATGTATACATTGGGGGATACTCGAGAACTGAACATAGAAAAGGTGGAGTTGCAATATATGCAAACTAGAGGTCTGCGGGTACCCGAAAATTCGGGTAACTCCGGGTATTAGCACGAACCCGAGTGGTCGGGCGGGTTTGACACATCACGGGCTTTATTCGGGCGGGCTTTTATTTTAAGCCGGGTCGGGCGGGTACCTAATGCCCGAATTAAATCGGGTTGTAGGTACCCGACAGGACATTAGAAACAAACCCGCGTTAAAACTATTTTACAGCCAAAATTTGTGAATTACAACGGAATAAATGGGCATCGTTCCACACACTATTTTAGACTAGTGGTCATAACTGCCAGTCATTACTGAAGTGGATGTGGATGAACTAAAAATACCTTAGCTTACTATTCGCGACACTCACACATGAAAATGTGGCTTCTGAAAGAAGTTAGCGGTCTCTGGTGCCTAGAAACGTAAGCAATTTTGTTTTGTTGATAATTTGGTGCGCCATATTTCATGTTCAATTTAAAACAAATAACATTTTGATAATGAAAGATCGTATTTGATGTAGGAATATTTGTATTCCTTAGTACAGTATTATTTTATGCCCAAAAAATAATTTAAACAGCATTAAATCATTCGTTGCAAGCCTAGACACCAGTAGCGCTAGCATACTTTTCTCACTCTAACCTAAAGGAACTGCTCATTGTCGTGACTGACTCACACTCTTAGGCTAGAAAGTGTGGCTTAGCCAATACCGTCACCAACTGTACAAACCGAAATCAAGGTAGCAGTGGCATCGATACTATTTACACGATAACCGGTAAATAGCAAGTAAGAGCAAAATGTTTTCAAAAGTAAATTATCTCTACAGATTAGTGTTTGCATTATTTTTACAATACAAAATTCATCAGTGTATATATTTTTACGAAATATAATCAATATATGACTATTCGGTATAATTGGTTTTATTGCCGAATTATTTCTCATTCCATCTTGCTAATTGTCAAAACATTTAAGATTTTTTGATAACCAATGAAAACAATTTCTTGGATAATGTAACAGTTGGATATTCATAGTCAATGGTTGGATCAATAGTCAATGGTTGGATACTTCATAGAGGATTTCTTCATTCTCTATGTAGTTTTACTCCATGTTTGTCGTATGGTATGATGGTATGGCGAGATCCGTCGTCTGCATTGATGATTTGATAGATGGTTTTGCTCTCGTTCTTGTTTATTCAATTCACATTTGTAGTGATGTTGAATTTTTCCTGATATGAAAAATAAATATTAAAAAGCCACGGAATTGAGAGAATGCTAATGTCAGTGTATCCACTAACAGTCCTACTAGTGAAACCAAAGATTTGGGAAGTGTAAAATGTCGCGGATGGGCATTCATCTGCTATTTGGAATCACTCAAGCAAAGTAACAAATTTTCCGAAAGTAATCCAACAGAAATGAAATGTAATTATTTTAAGTCTGTTTTGAAAATTTGATATGGCAATATTGATTGAAAGGCCAAGTTTGAGTACAATCACATTATCTTTTCATAATAAAATAACTTTGTGTATTATTATTCCTACAGAAAAATAGGCTACGGTATGATAATTCGCATCTAGGGTATTTTAACATTTATAAAAGTGGTTTTTGTTTATTTTCAACAGTGTACAATATAATTTGTATATTTGTCATGTTTGTTGAAAAAGTTAACATTGGGTAAAGTAACTTAGGACTAAAGGAACCCTTAGCTTGATAGGTTATAGGTTATTGGCTCAGGAGATTTTTTTAACTTTTTATACTAGAATAAAATACATTATGGTTTTTTAACTTTTGTTAGGCCTAGGCCTAACTTAGTAGGTGGAAGGTTTTTGCCTTGTATTTATTAATACTATACTTAAGCTTAGTAGGCACATCAACAATTATTTTAAAATGAAATAACTTAGGCCTAGACATTTTTTTTACAAATAATAGCGAAGCCGACCTGAAGTTTTATTCAACTTACAATACCCGAGCCCGACCCGAGTTTTTTTTAACATACATAGGCTACCCGAACCCGACCCGAGATTTTTTTAACTCACACACCCGAACCCGAACCCGACCCGAATTTTTCTTTAAATTATAATGTTCAAACCCGACCTGATCCGAAAATTGATGTTAGTCTACTACCCGACCAGAAACCGACCCGACTTGAAAAATCACTACCCGCAGATCTCTACATCTAGGTAATGACATTTCCTGCATCGACATTGCAAAAAAACAAATAGAACTTGTCTGTGAAACACAGCTTATAAAAATAAAAATGAAACAAACAGAGTTGTATATCCTAGGAATATACAGGCCCCCAATCTATACCAATCTCGACCTGGCTCTTGACACCCTGTCCAACATTCTTGATGACCTACCAACTTGGAAAAATCCAGTTATTATAACTGGAGACATTAATGTAGACAGCCTGGCTGATGAAGATGACAGTAAACTCCTAAATCAAGTTCTGCTGAGCCATGACATCAACCGAATACCTCTACCGCCAACAAGAATCACCTCTCACTCAAAAACATCAATCGACATGATTGCAACGAACTTGTTGCAAACAGAAGTTGACACTGAAGTTCTGCTCACAGGCCTATCAGACCATACGGGCCAGATCTGCACAGTACATCTTGAGTTTGACAAATCTGTCATACCAAACACAACTCGAAGATACTACAGTGCTCGAAACATAGAAAACCTTAAAAACCTTCTAGCACAAGAAACTTGGGAAACCGTAACCAACACTCAAAACGCAGACCAGGCTTACTCAGAATTTGACAAAATACTGCGAGAAGCACTAGATACAGCTTGCCCAAGTGTACAATCAAGACCAAAGAAAAGAAAAATATTTACAAATCAAGAACAAGAGCGTGAACTTATGAGGCTGAAAGGAGCATATACTACAGCACTCAACAACTCAATTCTGATTAATAATGAAGAAAATAAGACAAACCAATGACAGAAAGAGAGAATATGACCAATACCTCAAACAACTCAGAAAGGAAGCTTCAATAACCTATATTGAAAATGCAGAAAACCAAAGCAGAGCAGTCTGGCAGGTCATAAACAACAATCGTTTCAACAAAAAGTCTCAAAAAAACCAAATAAAATCTCTTGACATTGAGGGCACAACCCTAACAGATCCCCAAAAAATAGCTGAACATATGAATCACTTCTTTGCGAATGCTGCTGAACAAGTTCTATTGGATTCCCAACAAGCACTCCCAAAACTAAATCCAACACTACATGAAAGAGAGTTAATGTCATTCGAAGAGAACCTTTCACCAACAGATAGAGCTGTAGTAGATAGAACTATAACATGTCTAAAATCAAAACTATCATCAGGAATCGATGAAATATCATCAACAATTCTGAAACACTGCAAAAATGAAGTGCTAGACCCAATAGTTAACCTAATAAACAAGTCTTTTCAACAAGGCACTTTCCCCTCCATACTTAAACAATAATTAATCTACCCGAAGCATAAGAAAGGATCCACCTCCCTTGTCAACAACTATAGGCTTATTTCGCTTATCTCAACCCTATCAAAGGTCTTTGATGCCACAGAAGCAGGGACTACAACAACAGGTATTTTTCTGGACTTCAGTAAAGCATTTGACAGTCTGAGCCACAAACATCTTCTGGACAAACTTCTAACGCTAGGAATACAAGGAACCGCACATCAATGGTTTCAGAGTTATCTCAGCGGAAGGACTCAAATGACAGAGATAGCTAATGTAATAAACAAGACATCCAGAAAATACAGATCCACACAAGTACAGACAACCAGAGGAGTTCCTCAAGGATCTGTCTTAGGTCCAGTTTTATTCATCCTGTACACAAATGACATTATTTCTGTGTTACACGACAATTGTGATGCTTTCCTATATGCTGATGACACTGCCCTTGTTGTATCCCACAAAAATATACAAGAGCTAGAAATAAAATCCTACATTGCTGCCAGCATTGCCAAACAGTACAGCCAAGAGAATGACCTCGTGCTAAATGAAGACAAGACGCAACAACTCTTCTTTGGTTCACAAAGAAGGACTGCTCATGCGCTACCAGATGTAATAGCATCCCAAGAGGCCAAATACCTTGGGATAACCATTGATAGTGACCTCAACTGGAAACCCCATGTAGATCAACTCTGTAAGAAACTTAGCACTGCTCTTTATGTCATCAAGCGCCTGAAACACATCAGTGACGCAGAAACCTCAAGGACTGCCTACTATGCTCTATTTGAGGCGCAAATGCGTTATGGACTGATTGTATGGGGGCTATCATCTCAGGGGAACCTTCAGAGGGTATTACGTCTACAGAAAAAGGCTGAAACTACAGACAGTAGCTAACCTATACATTGCCGAGGTAGTTACCCACGTAGTTAACAAAAGACCCATAATAAACTTCTCAGAGGCTCATCATTATAACACCCGAAACCAAATCAACTACATACTCCCTGCACATCATCTGTCAGCCTATGAAAAAAAACCCAGCTACATCGGAGCAAAACTATTCAACACCCTTCCACCTGCACTGAAAGAACAAAAAAACTTCAAAGGAGCTGTTCTCGACTGGCTACTGGAAAAAGAATTTTACTCTGTTGAAGAATGCCTGGAGGGACGAGGCCAACCTCATCACTGAAGAAGAAAAATAATGACGCCATGACTGTACTTAATGTTCATGTCAATAAAGAGTATTTTGTCTTTGTCTTTTGTCTTTGATAACAAACAAAGAAGCAAGCAAAAGACAATTAAGTACAGTACTAAAAATTAACAGTGGCACACTAATTATTTCAATACTAGTTCAACAATAACAAAATCAACAATAAATAACAATCAAGCGTGAGAACTTATTGCATTAACATATGATTATAATTAACAAATCAACAATGGTAACATTAACAACAACAATGAATGTATTTAGAATTTGCAAAAATAACAAAAATAATAATCACAGCATGAAACATCAATAGCAGGTAACAAATTTGAATGGATGCGACCTTAAGAACAATGTTATTTGCAAAAAGGAACAACCAATACAATACAATGCGACATACCAATAAAAGACAAAAAAAGAAAAAAAACAGAAATAAATAAGTGACTTTGTGGTATCTACATGGCATATGAAAATGAATTTGATTGAATACAAGCAAAAAATAATTATATCTAGGCAATCAAATCACAAACCAGTCATTAATCAGCTTAAAGCTATTCATTGGCATGCAGCATCCTGATGACTTCTCTCCTGAAGGTTGGCAACGGCATGTAGAAAAAGTCGGTGCCAGAGACAACTACACCCCCCAATCGTTGCAGCCTCACCAGACCATTGTTGTATGCGTAGGAAGTTGGCTGGAATATGCGCCCAAAGATGGCCATGGATCTTGTACCTCTCGGGATGACCAAGTCAATCTGACTGAGAAGAGTAGAGCAGTCAAGTGAGCCATTTACAATCTTGTAGAGAAAAATCACATCATTTGTTTGGCGTCTGAGTTGAAGAGGTTGCAAGTTAAAATGCTGTTCCAGTTCGACTACTGGTACATCAAGGTAGTCATATCCCAATCGGACCCCTAATACCCTCACGAAGTGAGCTTGCACCTTATTTACCTGGTCAATGTGGCTGAGCTGGTATGGAGACCAAATTACAGATGCATACTCCAAGATGGGGCGAACGATAGTTTTATAGAGAATCAGAAGAGACTGAGTTGATCTGAAATTTCGAGTTGACCTGAAGATAAATCCCAAAAGGGAGAATGCTTTGGACACGATCTTGTTAATGTGTTCTATGGGATTCAGGGTCGAGGTCTTAGTAACCCCAAGGTCTCTGATGTGGTTCACTCTACTAAGAAGATTTCCACCAATGCGGTAATCGAATGTGAAACAAACTGAAAGTCTTGTGAACGATATAGCGTGACATTTAGAGACGTTCAATTCCATGGCATTTTCCATGCACCACCCCTCGATGTTGGTAAGTGACTGTTGGAGATTCTCCTGATCAGTTTAGTTATGATTCCATTAAATTTTATTGTTAATGAATTTAAGTCATGAATTTTTATACACCCTCTGTTAACATTTCCTATATACCCCCTATAGTTCGACATTTCGATACTTTGACACTCTACTCTCTAGGTCCACAAAGTGTCTATCGAGGATCTACTGTATATCCAAATACACACTGACTCTTGATTACTTCTGAGAGTGTCAGCCGATCTGAATTTCACAATATTCTAATAAAGAAGAGTCACTCGTGAGAGTTCCTCTTAACTGTCTCCAAGGGACCACAAGCTTGGCTGGGTAATAGAACAGTCCATTGAAACAAAAATATAGGAAATGTTCATAAAAAGTACAAAAAACACTTAATTGGCAAGATATAATATAGTAGTACAACCATACAAATACTTGATTGCATAAGTAAGGTGACCATTGTCTTGTATTAGATGGTCCAATTTTCTTTGGTTTCTAATTGCGCTCGGCAGTTAAATAAATTTTAAAAAATTTTGACAAGCAATCGAAATTGATTTAACACTTATTCAGTATTTAATATACATGGACAATAATGAAATTTATTCGTTATAAGCTTAAGGATTATTTCCTGTACGATATCAGGAAATCAGTTGCAATAACGTGAATTTTTTCTTAATAGGAGGGCAGTTAAGAGGGCTTCTTTTTTATGTGAGAATCTACTTTAGTTTTAAGAGATTTGTTTACAAGCAGATAAAGATAGAGAACTTTATAGAACCCAGTAATGCATTGAAACAAATTGACGATTAAAGCAGATTACTATAAAAAGCAAATATCGTTAACCCTTCCTGAGCGTTTGACGTATATATATGCCAACGACGCTAATCACTTGCGAGCGTTTGCCATATATATGTTACCGGACAAACCCGATTTTAGGCCAAACTAGTTTGGCCTAGGATGAACTAGTTTTTCCTGATCACCCTAGGAGAAACTAGTTTGGCCTTCTTTTTCCCAGGCTAAACTAGTTTGGCCTAATAGCGATAGAATAAACTAGTTTAGGCTTTATGAATTGTTAGGCCAAAATAGCTTAGCCTAGATTAACTGGCCAAACTAGTTTGGCCGGCTAGTGTACGGATGAACTAGTTTTGCCTGGTTTAAGGTCTGGCTAAACTCTTGTCTAGTGCGCCAATGCTGCAAGTCTCGACCTGCTCATCGCATTACACTATTCCTACCCTACAAGCTCGCATCTTGGCTGTCTGATAACAAGACAAAAAAGTGGTCTGATGGGTTACGGTATTTTAAATTTATGAAGAACAGAATCTTCCATTCTGCTATTAAACAATTCCCTTATAAAGCTATGTTTGGATTGGATCCTAGAGTCGGACTCTCTACTTCATCTCTGCCCTTTGAAATTTTCAAAGATATAAATGATTATAAAAACCTTGAAAAAGATTGAAAAGATTAACCCTGCAAGTGAAACAGCTGATGATAGCTCAATGGATGAAGATGAAAATGTGGTTCAACCCCATACCTCAACTGGCAACGAAATAAAACATTCATGAAAAATCACAGATGAAGGTCTAAGGGAGCAAACAAAAAATGATATTACACAGTGACAAGTTACATACTTGAGAAAACCAGTACTTAACCAATACTTGAGAAAACGTCATGATACCCATTCCTGATGTGGGCAGGTCTAAAGTTGACCTAAGGAATAAAATTGGCCTTTTTATTGATGTCACTGATGAGGGGCTGAAAAAAATTGGAATGAAACTTGGAATTCTTCAAACACTCTATCGCAGGTGCACCCACTTTTAGTTTATTTAATTTATTATATTTATTATAATGCATTTGTTGTTAAAAGTTTACATTAGGGTTTTTCAAAAATACTGTTTGCTGAATGTTTTCGGAACCTAGTTTGACGTGAGCGCCCAAAGATTCATTACTGAAAATTACGTGAATATGGAAAGAGAGATTCCTTTAAGAACATCAGCAACAAAACATTTCATTGGTCAAGGATTTGTAAAATGTTCGTGTACCAGAGCCTGCCAAACCAATAGATGCCTTTGCAAAAAGATAAATGCACTGTGCAATTCTAAATGTCATTACAGTTTGTCATGTAACAATAAGTAAAGTACTTTAGTTTTGTTCCTCAGAATAACGAGATGTTATTTATTCATTACCCTTAAACTTTATATAATACTTGAGTAATAGTTTAAAAACACTAGTTTGGCCTGGACTAAAGCAGGCCAATCTGGTTTATCCTAACGCAACCCGGCCAAACTAGTTTAGCCTGTAAGCAATAAGGAAAAACTAGTTAATCCTATGGCGGTCAGGAAAAACCAGTTCAGCCTAGTCCAAACTAGTTTGTCCTGAAATCGGGTTTGGCCGGTAACATATATACGCAACTCAATCTTAAGTTCACAAGCATTTGACAACATATATGTCCAAAAATTAAAACGTCATTTAGGTATTTTAAAATGGTTTTTGGCTTTCTATAGTTACCTTAAGGCCATAAATAATTATTTTTATAATGGCTTTTTTATTTCTTTGGTAAATTTCTGTTTGGTGGGTTGGCATCACTGATCTTGGAACATCTGTTCCACCGGCCGGCTGAGTCATCCTCATGTTGTTATTGTTTCGCATGCTCAGACAGTATTTGTTTGTGTCTAGTAAGATAAAGGTTAGTGAAATATATTCAGTGAATTAAATTGTGATGTGATGTTTAGTGGAAATGACCTTTAGGTTGAATGATCCGAATTTTAAAGAAGACATAATAGATAATAGACAAAACAAAAATGGTCATAAAACCTGTAAACAAATTATTTTTATGAAAAAAAGTGTGTAAAATCAACTTCAACCATCAGATGGAAGTGGAAAAACCTCAAAACTTCAACATCTATCTTTTGAGCCGAGAAGGGTTGATTTAATGGTACTATGGTTTGGTATTTTGGCCAAAGTTACCTTGGCAGATTTTATTTCAGATGAGGTTGATGAGCATTATTTTTGCAATCATAAAAATATTCCTAAGGTGCAATAAACTATATTGAAAATGGAATTGTTAACCTAACTAAACAGTATCATAAGGGAAAATTTACTTACGTCGACCATTGGCCAAGAGATGAACGGCTCTTTTTCATCAGGTTTTTCATCTAACTTAATGTCCTGAAACAAATGAGAAGAGTTTGTAAATAGGAAAAAATGTATTAAGTATCAAGTGATGATGTTATGTACTTAAGATTATTCAATAACATTGTTTCCCTAATTTTTTCCAAGATAGCTATGAAACACTATTTATTGGTAGGATTTATGACATTTGTCAGTACAGGCACCACCCTTTAAATGTAGTTTGGTCCAGTTAGGGATGTTTAGGTTAACATAGATATGTAAATATTGGTTCCGCTGTCTTCATTGCAACTTGTTAGACAACAATGCACCTGATTTACGCCAACAAAGGTTGGTCAACGTCAGGCACTCATTATCAGTAGTTATCACTGATAAGTACCATGATTATATGGTTTGATGCAGTTTTACTTTGAAGACCAGTAAATGAACAGAAACAATGTTATGCTAACCTGACAAACTTGCCACTCTCCTTCTCCACATTACCGTCTCTGACTCAGTTGTAAAAACTAAATGCCAGACATTGGTGCAAATCATAAAAGTGTTACCAATTGTCGGTAGGTTATGGTAATGTTTTTATATTTTATTGTTTACACCATATAATATTTAAATAATGGGTGGTGCTGAATTTTCAAACAACCAAACCATTAAAATACCTCTGTCGCAGCAGACCTGCGTACTCAGCGAATTTCTAATGGAATTTTGGCATATTTTCTATTTCCCCATAAAACCCATTGGGATGAGAGTATGTAGGTTTGCAGCCATATGGGTTTTGATGGTAAATATAAGGTAAACCCTACCTAGTGAATGTACATACCAAATTTTATCAAGTTATGGTGTTCTTTTTATTTTCCCCACTAACCCCATAGTAGAGATGTCCCGCACTAGCCTATTTAGAGAAAAGAGTGTTGTTCAAACACTAGTCTCATATTCCTGTTCCGGCGGAACAGTTTGGAACAGCCTGACCCGCTACATCCCATGATACTGTTCTGCGAGTCTGGTGACTCCCATGATGCTGCTGCCTATCTATCCTGTTACGGAATAGTTTACAACAGCAATTGCAATATCCTACTAGTACCAAACAACTTTGCTGTTCCTGCTGAAATGTTCTCACCGATAATTTTTCTACTAATTTCTCACACGCCACGTCGATGAACATGTAACATTTTCTAAAATAACATAATAATCCATTTAATTAATGAAATGTTAAAGTTAATTTGTGTAAAAGCCTATTAATGACAACCACCAAATACATTTTATGTTTTAATTCAGTTTCAGTTATAATAAAATATCAACCTTCAAAAATAAATTAAAATTGGATTTGATTACAGTTACTTCAGCCTACAGCATTGCACATTCAGACACATGGCAAACTCTGAAACTAGATTGGGAGATCCTATGTCACTTTGCACTCGTATCTGTTCCGATGCGAGTGCGAGAGAACAGTGCAGTCCTCAGACGTGTGTTACAGGCCGCGAACTTATGGTTGATTGGAACAGATGGAACAGGCTATTTCACCATACTGTTACAATATAACTGTTCTGTTCTTTTCGGCACATCTACTCACAAGTACTCACTCCATATCGGTTTTGTAAGCAAATATAAGTTAAAACGCTTCCTAATGAATTTACATACCAAATTTTATCAAGATATGTTAATAGATAAGCAAGGTAGAAGGTTTTGTTTTTGAATAGTTTTTGGATTTTCTCCATAACCATTAGAGCCAAGTAAAAAATTTAAAATACTAGATTTTTTTTTTTTTAAGCTCCTATAAATGGTTTAAGTTAAAATTGTTGAATTTTATAAATTAAAGTGAAAAAAGCCAATAACCCATTTTACTCTTTTGAAAAACCATAAAACCCCATTACCATATTCCTACCATTCTGGTTCACGAACCCCTGTACCAAATTTCATCAAAATCGGAGATTCCGTTCCAAAGTTATCGTATTCACGGACACCTATATATATATATATATATAT
The DNA here is from genome assembly GCA_030545055.2 of Neoaliturus tenellus. NCBI lineage: Eukaryota > Metazoa > Arthropoda > Insecta > Hemiptera > Cicadellidae > Neoaliturus > Neoaliturus tenellus. The sequence continues at coordinate 38,778,681 of CM061535.1, forward strand.
ATATACATATACATATCACTACTACTGTAATAGTTTATTCCCTATACAGAAATTTGTTAAAAATGTAAAATAATGGTAAATACCATTGCAGCATAACTGCGTACTCAGCAAATTTCCGAATAATTTGTTATCGTGTATTTAACCAAAAACACCATAGGAATGAATATGTAGGTTTATTGATATGGGATGTTGTTAAAAAATGTGATTAATAGTTAGGAAATGTAATGGTTAGGTAAGGTAAGGTAAAAATCAGATTGTACCATTTTCCCCATAAGCCCCATTGGGGTGAGTATTCAGGTTTGCCTCCATATTATATCATATGGAGCAAACAATATGATATGATATGTTAAGCAAATATCAATCAAACCCTACCAAGTGAATTTACATACCAAATTTACCAAGTTATATCAACAAATAAGTAAGACACATGGTTTTGTAGATTTTCCATAAGATAGACCCTTTTAGTGCCGTGAATCTCGTAGTGAGACTCTTACATTTTCATACATAATAATATACATTCTTGTGTATACTGGTTGCTATTTGTGACAAATGCCTCTCCACTAACTAATCTTATATACAGGGTGTCCAGCTTCCACCTTTACAAACTTTTACAGGTTATTAAGCATACGAAAACAAACAGAAAAAACACATAAACATATGTCCGAAAATGCTTCGTTAAGCCGCTACAGTACAAGTACAGATATAGCAAAAAAATTTATTGCATTCAAATCTACAACTCTTACATTATTTTTCGACATAACTCCCGTAATTTTCCAGGCATTTGTCATAGCGTGGCAAAAGTTTTTGTATACCCTCTTCGTAGAATTTTGCCGCCTGTGTAGTCAACCATGATGTAATACGTTCTTTCAGCTCTTGGTCGCTGTTTAACCGCTGACCGCCAAGGAAAGACTTCAGATGGAGAAACAAATGAAAGTCGCTAGGAGCGAGGTCGGGGCTGTACGGCGGATGGTCAAACACGTCCCAGCCAAAGCCCTGAAGGAGTGATTTTGTCACATTTTCAGTGTGTGGTCGAGCATTAGGCTTGTCGCACACTACGGCATACCAGCTCAGACCGCTCAGACCAGACCGTTCCGGCAAAATTCGGAAGCCATGTATTCAAATGTAGAGCCGCACACTACGTCAGGTCAGACCGCTCTGCTCAGTCCGCTCAGACCGTTTCCAGCACTTTTCGGTCAGCGAGCGATTTTTGCCGGAGCTGCCGGATCAAGACGCCGGCCCGCGGCCAGTGAACCAGTGTCAATATATGTAGCAGCTTCAAAAACTTTTCGTAACTCATACGAAAATATCTAAAGAATCTTACATTGTCGTTTTTTAATCTTGGGAAAAGAGTATGATACTCTCCCTCACTATCCCGTGCGACATTAATACTGTGCACCCAAAATTTCCTCCTTTTCCTCCCGGTTTTTTGGGCCTTCTCGTCCTCTTCCGCAGCAAGTGCTAATGCTACTATAGCAGTTTCTTCATCACTACTACTAGAACCCATCGCACAATCGCACTAATCGCACTGAACAAGGATACACAAAGTATACATGCAGCCAATGCCGCTGTCTGTTGACTTGATTCCAGTAACTTAAACTGGAACACACATGTCGAAAACATTTGTTACAAAATTTCTTCCGGCATTTTTACATTAAGAAAATTGAGAAATTTGATGAGTACCGACATACTAAGAATGATCTACTTTGCTAACATACATTCCCACATAGCTTATGGTATTGCCCTTTATGGTTCGGCATCCAAACAAAATTTGGATAAAATATTAAAGCTCCAAAAACTGGCAATCCGGACAATTTTGAATCTAAAACCCGACATTTCATGTAGAGAACATTTTGCTAATTTAGGAATTATTACTGTGTATGGCTTGTACATACTTGAAACCACCTCCCATGTAAAACAAAATTTTAAAAAAATTTCAAATCACAGTCAAGTTCACAGTTACAATACACGGAATAGAGATGACTTACTAAATAAGAAACCTCGTACGGAATTATTCAAAAGGACCCCGACCTATCAAGGAATAAAATATTACAACAACTTACCGGAAAATCTAAAAAAATCTCAAAATTCGAAAGCTTTAGATGCAAAGTCAAGGAATTTTTAATTTCTAAATCTTGGTATTCTTTCGACGAATTTTATCATCAATAGTATTTCATGTTGAGGTTTTGAGACATAGACATAATAGTTAGTTTTATTTTATTCATGTTGATAGAATATAAGTATAGACAAATTTTGATCTATCTCTTCTTTATATTTCTTTAATTCTTTTGTTTTATTTGATATGCTAAGTTAAGAGTGACACCATTCTTTGTACTGTTTGTAGTACTGTATGAATAAAGAGATTTTGAATTGAATTGAATTGAACTACTGACTGAGGTTGGCGCTCAAAAAACGCCTGAGCTGAGCGGACTGACCGGACGTAGTGTGTGGGAAAACTGCCGGATCTGAGCGGTCTGGTCTGAGCGGTCTGAGCTGGTCTGCCGTAGTGTGCGACAAGCCTTATCGTGAATGAAAACCACACCTTTTGTCAGCATTCCTCGGTGCTTGTTCTGTATTGCGCGGCGCAGCTTCTTGAGCGTTTCGCAATAAACATCTTTATTGATTGAAGTCTTTCCTTGGCAATCAGCGGTTAAACAGCGACGAAGAGCTGAAAGAACGTGTTACATCATGGTTGACTACACAGGCGGCAAAATTCTACGAAGAGGGTATACAAAAACTTGTGCCACGCTACGACAAATGCCTGGAAAATCACGGGAGTTCTGTCGAAAAATAATGTAAGAGTTGTAGATTTGAATGCAATAAATTTTTTTGCTGTATCTGTACTTGTTCTTTTTTTATTTAAAAACAGAACTTACTTTCCGAATATACCTCGTATAAAACTAAAATATTATTTTTCATAGAAAACAGAAAAAATACAAAAAACTTTTTTTATTTAATAAGTTTTATATATGTATTAAAAACATTATTATTTGATTTATTTGTGTTAGTATATCAACAGGACAGGTATTTTAGAAGCAAAGAAAAAAAAATATGTTAATAAAAATTTTTTAAAGGTTTTTTGTAAACGCTTGCATTTTTGCTAAAAAATGTCCTGGCACTTCTTGCATGTATGTGCATATAAAAAGCTACGGAACTGAAGCAAACTTTTTTTTTAATTTTTACCACAGCGCTAAAAGCGTTAACATGTAAAACCTATTTTTGGATTCATATATTTATATATTTATTTATATGAAATTGAACAAATGGTGTTTTTGGCTTCTGGGGACCTCAAAATGAAAAAGTAACATGGTCCCGGCCTTCGGTCTTATTATGGCTACCACTGTATAGTATATTCCTTATAGGGAAATTCGCTAAAAATTATTTATTTGTTTACCCATTCATTTGGTTTGGATGCCGGGTTTTGTGCCAAGGTCTCCTCTTCAGAAGAGTCAGAATAGTAAACGTCAGCTCGTCTGTCGTTGTATTGACAGCTCGTCTTGGCAATTTTTGTTGTATTGAAGCGCCGATTTTGAGATCCCGGTATCCTGTCTGGTTTCTTTATTGAGTTCGTCGAGATTCTGGTCTTGGATACTTGCGGAGTTTTCTTTATACAACCCATTGAGCTGCCCTGAAACACATTTTTGTTTAACTAGAAGAATTAGAAAATGTTTTATCCACTGAAGGCACACAATTTAGAATAATGGCACCAAGGTAAAACCTAATTCGAACTACAGTAGAGTCTCACTGATCTGAACTAACAGGGACCAGACACTGTTCTGTTTAGTTTCATGTTTACCACAAGGCTATATATTTTTGTTTGTTTTCAAACACACACGAAAACCCTGAGGTTTAAAACAGGGTCTCCATGACGTGCCGCCACTGCCGAGAGATTTGTTAAAATGAATTGGATACCTAAAGAACAATTACATTTGATACTTCATACATTTTTTATGGTATGTATTCCTCTCCATGGTAAGTATTAATAGTTATTATAACTACTCATGAATTCATAAAATAATTTTTTCTCAAATTTTATATATTTTGGACACCCTATCATCTTCCATCTTCAGTAGAGACTAAAGATGGACTCAGAAAAATGTCTGAAATAGCATATATCCAATTAAAAAAATACTGTTTTATAAAGTCATGAGTAGTTATAATAACATGGTGTGTACTGTTTTTTGGAAATGAAATTCCAAGTTTTTTCCTGGATTCTCTAAGGTTTTTCTAAAATTTTCCTTGTTTTCACGCAATTTTGAGATTTTTTTCTTTGACTAATTTTAAGGCTAACCCCCACAGGTTTTCCCACTACTTGCGACAACATTTTTTTCAAACTTTTCTTTTGCAATGTTATTTGAACTAAACATGAGTTTTCATTTTCGATCTTTTAATTTAGCCCTTAAGTACTAAAGTCGTTTTTTGTGACAACTACTAACTCAGGTTTCTGTTGAACCCCCATTTATAAATATTTATGTTTTTAAGTAAAAATATTATTGTTAAAAAAAGGAACTTGACTTCAGACGTATTTTTTTTAGTATTTAGTTAAATTTGACCTTTTTACTTCCTTTAAGTTGTTCAAAAAAATTCCATATGTACTCGTTTTCAAAATAAAACTAACACTATATAAAAAAATTTAAAATAAATCATAAAATTTCTGGGGATAACTAATTATCTATCTTCTTAATTCAATAAGGGTTTTGTCCATTACAAATCCCTTTTTCTCTTAAACAACTTAACCAATTTTAAAAATTAATGTGTCATTTTAAAGTTTACGATCTTAAGCTATGAAGATGTACTTGAGCTATGAGCTAGTACTCGTTCGAGATCACCTCTTGGTACCTCAATGCACTCTTCATACACTATACACTGTGGCAATTGCCAGAAAATTACCTGGCCAACTCCTGGACGTTGACATTTGAAGGTACTAAGCGGTACAAGAGTATATAAAAAAATTTTACAGCTAGAAACAGGAAAGTTTACGATCTAAGGGTCTGTGAACACCCAGCATGAGGACTTAAGGGTATGTGTGATGCATAAGCTTCAATTTTTTCCATGGTCTTAAATTTCTTTGATTAACCTTTTGATATTTTAGCAAAATATTAATATAAAATAAAGTGATTATCATCTTGTAAATAAGAAATAGACAGTAGATAGTTATATACTAATTTTGAATAGGAAAACTTTTATAAAGTCAATACGAGCGCAATACCATCACTGCTAATGAATCGAGTGTGGTGGACATATGTGTAGCAGGGTGGTAACCTCGCCATCAAACAATAAAACTTAAATGGTAGCTAGTGTCCTCCATCAGCGTTTGTGAGCGTCTTCGGTAGGGTGATAAGTGTGTCTTTCTAAATTGGCGGTCGCGAGCTTCTCCGGTCAGCGGCCAAGAGCGTCTAGATGAGCGGTAGAGTGCGTCTCCGGTCGGTGGGTACGAGCGTCTAGATCGACGGTCGCGAGCAACTAGATCGACGGTCGCGAGCGTCTAGATTGACGGTCGGGAGCGTCTAGATTGGCGGTAGGAAGCGTCTAGATTGGCGGTCACGAGCGTCTAAATCGGCGGTTGGGAGCATCTTGTTCGGTGGCCGCGCGCGTCTCCGGTAGGCGACCGGGAGCGTCTAGATCGGCAGTCAGGAGCGTCTCCGGTCGGCGGCCACGAGCGTCTAGATCGGCGGTCGGGAGCATCTTGGTCGGCTGTCAAGAGCGTCTAGATCGGCGGTCGGGAGGATCTTGGTCGGCAGTCGCGAGCGTCTCTGGTCTGCGTTCGCGCGTCTCAGGTCGGCGGTCGCAAACGCCTCTGGTCTTCGGATACGAGCGCTCTTGATCGGCGGACCAATAAAAATCCCGGATTGTCACGAAATTCCTGGCTATTTCCAGGTTTTTTCCTGGTCTGTTTTAATTCCCGGCATTTCCCCAGTTTCCCGGTTGGTATACACCCTGAATAACTACCAAGCACTTCATGAATTTCCAACAATTTCCCAGCAAACCTGTAGGATCCAAAAATTTATAATTACTCGCAATAACAAAGGTAGATAGTAACCTTAATCTAGTAATACCTACCATATCACAGTTTTAACCCTTAAGTACTCATGCGGGGTGTTCACAGGCCCCCAAGGTCGTTAATAATGTGTTGCTAGCTAGAGTATTTTGGATACATTCTTGCACCGCTCAGTACCTTCAACTGGCAGCGTCGCAGAGGTGGCAAGGTCAGTCGCTGACAGTGCATGGTGTGTGTTGAGACTTTCCACTTCAGTCTTTCTTTAACATATTTTTCCATTAAGCTTATGAATTTACCTGCTCAACCTGGAATTGCACCAATGTTTGCTCCTGGTAAAGACTTCTTCCAAAAATTCATCACATTTTTAAGCTTTGAAAAGCAATGAAATATTAAAATATTTACCATTGAAATATTTACCTCAATTGAGTTTGCAGGACATTCATTGGCATTTTGGACTTCTTGGACCTTCGGAAGCAATTCTGGCAACCCCCCTAGCAAATAAAAATCATTAAGTCTATTTTAGCAAATTTTATGAGATCTGCACATTCATACTTTGAATCTTGAAAAAATTTGATGAATCACGTATTTTTAAGTAAGTGCCATTTTGATGAATTAATCAGTAATTTTTAGGCCTAAAAAAACTACTTCTGGATGATAATTTTTTTACACTTAGAGGTGCCCATGAAGAAGTCTTGAAAATCTTAAACGTAAGCATTCGTTAACATACACATCAAATTAAAGATCATATTTACTAAAATACAATGCCGCAAACCCAACCTTAAAAGGATGACCAAGTCTAAAATGCCAAACGATCAACTCTGTATAAAAATCATACTACCGAAATTTTCAAATGCAATTACATCTGAAATGACATTTTCAGGTTTGGTTTGTCCCATATTGCTATGGATTCAAAACCCTTTAAAATTATGTGTGATATGACATGGCCAAATAAAATTTTCTGCATGACTTCCTCTAAGGGACAACCCCAAATTTAGTACATAGAAGAAATTTCAGTAGCCTTCATTATATTACATATAATTTTAGAGGTATTTGAGTTCATAGCAATATGCCAGAATCCTGACCTTAGAAGGTCGCATATGTTGGAAGTTATTGCATTTTAAAACTTTGGCAATATGATTTTAAGCAAAGTTTGATAACCTGACATTTTTGACTCGGTCATCCTTTCAAGATCGGATTGATCGAAATTGTACTCTACTAAGTGAAACCTTTCATTTGAGGTGCATATCAACATCAACCTATGCTTACATTTAAGTGGGCCTAAATGGGCCATTCCCTCACAGTGTGAAATAACAAATATTTTAAATCTTAATATCTCATACAATAGTTTTTTATGTCTAAGATAATCTTGCAAAATTTCATTGTTATAAGATGACAAATATAAAAAAAATAGAATTCCAAGACTTTTTAGACACCTATATATTACAATACACAGGCTTTTATCTAAAATTAGCATATTTTTTTTTATAAAAACGGGACTTACTTAAGAAAATACGTCTTGAATAATCGTAATGAGATTCAAAATATAATGACAGAAATGTGGGTGTCATACAATTTGCAATTTAAAAAAGTCACAAATATGAAAAACATAATACTTTATGATTTGCATTGACATTAACATTAAAACTGAAGAAAATTTTCATATTCACACTTTTTGTCTACAGTAGTAGATGTTATTTTTTTTTTTAATCAACTACCAAAGTATTGAGATTAACCTTGATCACAATGTGTTGAACTATGAGATTTTTATAAATTGGAATAGTTCATAGAAATAAAAATATTTATAATCAAAGAATAATTAGAAGTTTATTATTTTTAATTAGAATTCATATGGAAAAATCTAGCACTTAATTAAAATTCTTCATAATAATTGATACTATTAAATTAAGAATGAAAGGTAAAGGAAGAGTTAAGAAATACAGGTTTATTTACATCTTTAACACAAGATATATTTACTAAAATTTTAAATAATAATTAAAATACTAGTACTTTTATGATTGTTGAAATTCAACTAAAATACACAACTCAACATTACACTACAACAGAAAAAAAGAAAATTCCTATTACAAATTATTAAAAAAGTAATTAACTACCTTATACTTCTTACCTATAATTAGTTGCAAAAAATATAATGCAATGTAATACAATATAATACACGTTACACATTTTGATTGTTAAAAAGGCCTTCACTTCACCTCGAGCAACAAACAATTAGTGCTCTGTTTAATATGATTTATACATACAGTATTAATAATATGTATTAATAAATATGTGGAACTAGCAATATGTCCTATTTCTAGATGGTTTGTTTGCTTCAGGGATAGAAGAACTCAGTAAAGCCAGTTAGGTGTGTCTTCCTGTAAGATATTTTACAGCCACTGGAAAGCAGGTATTGCAAGAATGGAATATGTATGACAGCATAAGTCTGCCTTGCTCCAGAAGAAAGAGACAACCAACCATACCCAGCTTTCGGGCAGGAGGTGGAGTCCCTCGGCAATTTAGTTATGGTGAGTCAGGCCCAATCTTTTGCTATTTTGGTTTCTCATTTGGCTTCAGCACTATAAGTAAACCAATTTTAGACCCCAGAAAAAGCATATTTTAAATAAAAAAAAACCAAGTGTTAATAAACAGATAACCTAACCTTACTGAAAATAATAAATATTCACATGTTTTTATATGAATGCCAATGTTACCTTAGACCATCATCTGAAGATGACTCTGAATCAGTTTGATGAGTACTTTGGAAAATAATAAGAACAGTGGATAAATTATAGTTTACGAGCGGCAAACCGGTGTCACACCAGGACTCCGCTGACCAATACTGCAAGGTCACGATTGGCTACATTAAAGAATTATACAGGGTGTTTCAGAACTCCCTACCAATATTTTAGGGCATTGTTCCTGGGTTAGAAACATATCAAAATATCATATTTAAATTGTCCGGAAGTCTTTAGTTACACAGCCGCCATTTTGTTTTTTTCACATAATAATTTTTATTTCCGTAACGGATGGTTGTATTCAATTCATATTTGGTATGAATCTTTATCATACTAATGTACATCTTCAAAAAAAAAATTAAATTTTTTCCAATGTATATTTTCAAAATGGCGGCCATTTAAAAATTTCAAACAAAAATATCTCAAAATCGGAAAATTTTATAAAAATTTTACAACACACAAAAAAGTTGACAAATTAAATTATCTAACCAATGGTACCAAGTTTGCAAGGATCTGACAACAAATAACGGAGTTATTGAGATTTTTCTTCATAAAAACATTGATTTTGCATTAAAATCAATGAAAATTAAGGCCATTTTAAGAGCAAATGCATTGTTTAACTAATTTCTTAACCAACTGAAATCTTATGTTGTCCAGTTAAATGGTTATGTTATTCCTTGATTTTGATTTGAATCCCCATACTAATTGGGGAATTAGTTTTGTAATTCCTTTCAAAACCGACCACACACCAAACTTTAAACGGCTAAATATTATTCTCCACATACCAGTGCTTATAAACATTAATGTTAACATAAAGTGAATAATGCTTCGTACAATAGTGTGGTTAATGTGGTATTTAAATACATTTACAACCACCGATGATCTTCCCAGTCAAAATTTTACCACAATACCTAATATTTCCACCAAAGTGGCTTAATTTCTTTGTATATTAGTATTAAATATGATTGGTGGTGTCAACACCATTTAAGAAAGTTTAATATCTAAATCAATAATGAAGTCCACTTTACTACTATCTAAAAATTTATATGGTGCACATCCTTATTATTTCTTATTTTTATACAATTACAATAGAAATTTCTAATTTGTTGTTTTATAACGAAACAGTCTTTAGTACAGGGATCAAAATGCAAGCCTATGCTAAGCTACCACTACCAATAAAGCTTCCATGCAGAAAGAAAAACAAGGGAAAACCAAAACTTGATTATATAACTTCATGAGTTTCTACAGTCGAGCTAACTGTTAAACTTGCTTGGTATTTTCTGCCAAAAATGGATACTTAATGTTCTGTGATACGTTGGTTCTTTTCTTTAAAGAATATATTAGCATTAAAGATAAACCAGATTTCAAATTTAGAAAGTACTAAAATTAACAACTTTAATGAGCCATTCTTGGATTGATTTAAATGTGTTAAGTAGAAAAAAATAAACTGGTGGCTTTTAACGTTTATTATGAGTTGTTGACACTTTAAATATTTCCTGTCTATGTCACAGAAACAATATCACAAATGTGTAAATACAATTTCAAGAACACCCTGTTTAGATAAACTCATTGATTTCAAGTGATCCAGCTGTGTTACTGATAATATTAACGATAAAAAAAAAAAGGAAACAAATGGCAACTATCGTGGATTTTTTGTTCCATTTAGTGCAGTTATTTTGATTCTTTAATTATTTGCCTTCAAATATGGTGGCTAACTTCAAAATTTTAAAAATCCCTGATTTTAATTATATATTCAGTTTAAAGATCTTTGCTTTCCATATGTTCCAAAAATAAAAAATAAAGACAGAAAGGGACCAGTGGAGAGGATATTTCCTTTTATACCCCGAAAGACTACCTGTGGGGGGGGGGACCGGTAAACTTATATCAAACATAGAAGAATGTTTTTAAACTGGAAATAAACTATATCAATTTTAATAAGTAACAATTTTTCTTCATAAACACTTGGGAGTCTTAAAAACAATAAAATATTATGGGCTCAAGCTTATTTCTTACCATGGTTTTTACAAATAACAATACGGTACCAGGTTAAAAATTTAACAGTTAGCTCTCAAATGAATAAAAATTTAAATGAAAAAAAAATATGAAGCCACATCCGATTAATGGTTTCCAGCCACCTATTTAAACAACGCTCACCTCGCCTGGCAGCAGAATAGTCACGTTTACGCTCTTTCGTCGGCGTAAAGTTTGTCTGCGTTTTAAAACTGTCAACGAATTTGTCAACAAACGCATTGAATTGGACATTCAAGTTATCAAGACTACTAAAAAAATTGTTATTCGATAGCTGACAAACTTTACTATCCCCTTCTTCTTGGTCGCTTTCGGATAGAGAGTTGTCCAACGAAACGGGTGATTCTGACATTTTTTCGTTGGAACTTGCAATTTCTTCTTCGCTTTCAGTTACCTCTTCTGCAAATTATGTTAGCACAAAAATATTCTTAATAATATAAAAAAACATTCAAGCTTAACATTAAATAGTGCCTTCTAGATTCCCTAAAATGTTATATAGCAAAAATGAAAAATTGGCTTACATACCAATATTGCAAAACAGTAATCCTCTATTACTGAACTGAGGCTTACCCCCTTACTTTTTCTAATATGTTCCACGCACATATCTATGTTCTAAGTGAACGAGCCAAGTAAGGCAAGGCAAGGCTGCCAACCTCTTTTTAAATAAATATTTTTTAGGGATTTGCTCCTAGCTTAAGCACCTTTGTACGATTTATTGTTAACTTGCCACTGTTGCTCTCAATATACCAGGCAGTTCTTTACCTCACTAATTCTGCTTGCAAATGCTTTGAGTCTCTCTAGTCTTCCCTAGCTACTACGGGTTTAGACTTCTTACTTCTGGCTTATTATATGAAATGCTCTTTGGTTATGGAACTGCCCTCCTCTTAAATGGTGCACAAAAATCTTCTAACTCAAGTAAACAGTATACACAAATATGTTAACTACATTTGTTACGATTTACTTTTTTTCTTCACCTTTCACCTCCAGTTTTTAAAATCAGTTTTAAAAGCAGAAACATTTTGATAGGTAAAAATTTTATCATGGGATGGTCAAAACGTTCATTGTTTAACCAAATTCTGTTTATCCGTGGAAAATAGATTTGACTTTGATTCATGTCTAGTATGAATTAATTCATCCTACACCTGACCAATTCTACCTATTGTTATTCTGTATTGTTAGATGTTGGAATTTCAAAAGGGTCTTTCTTTTAAAAAATTCTCTGATTGTTGTCTTTTGTTAATTTTTTTTTACTTTTTAATCTTTTAACAATTTAAGATTATTCTTCTACCAGATTTTTAACTTGACATAACACCTACTCTAGTGTCTCCTTTAACCTAATGGAAAGGTGCAATAATTAATTGATAATCCATTCCTTCGTGTTAAATTCTCAATACTCAAAAATGCTTTTTAATTAAAAAAATACTCTGGTTTTTTCTCTAATGATTTATTTCAACACAAAAGTAAACAAAACAAAAACATTTTTTTTTTAAAGAACATATGATTGATTTCAAATATTAATTGTAACCTTATGGTCAAGTCGTGACGTACTCCACCCCTTGAGATATCAGAATATCTCAACATAAAGCTACCCATCAGTTGGTAAAGGCACCAGCTTTGTGATTGGTCGTTTGATCATTCCGTTGCTGCTTCTTAGTGTCACAACTCTCACAATGTTGTCATCTCCAGTGTGCACTTGCTCTATTCGACCAATATGCCACTTGCAAGGAGGGATGTTGTCTTCCTTAATAATAAAGGTCGTCTTAATAATAAAGGTCCTTAATAATAAAGGTCGTCGAGGGTCGTCCATAAAGTAACCGCCGTTTGAGCGTGGCGCGATAAGTAGTGGGGGTAGCGCCGCCATTCTTACATCGGCGTGCGCAGCCGTTCAGTACGCTTCTAGCTGTGCAAGAGAGAGCATCGTACGATAGCGCGTTCTTTTGTTATAACTTAAAAACATGAACGCTGCAATAGAAAGTCCCGCCAAGTACGTAGTGCATGGTGTAGTAAGATTTCTGTGGTCAAAAAGTTAAACAGCCACTGAAATTCATCGTTAATTGAGTGCGGGGTATGGCTTACACATTATAACCAAAGGTGTTGTCCGTCAATGGATTTGTTTGTTTTCGACATCGTGGTTTTCTGGCGTAGTGTTTGTTCACGACAACGCCTGCCCTTACACAGTCATGGACGAACACAACGCCAGATGTCAGAAAACCATGATGCTCGTTTTTGTGTACAAAAAAACGAACCCATTGACGGACAACCTTCTTTGCTCACAATGTTTAAGCTATACACCGCACTCAATTCACATTGAATCTCAGCTGCTCTTTAACTTTTTGACCACAGAGATCTTATTACACCACGCACTTCATACTTGGCGGGACTTTCTATTGCAGCGCTCATGTTTTTAAGTTATAACAAAAGAACGCGCGATCGTACGATGCTCTCTCTTGCACAGCTAGAAGCGTACTGAACGGCTGCGCAAGCCGATGTAAGAATGGCGGCGCTACCCCCACTACTTATCGCGCCACGCTCAAACGGCGGTTACTTTATGGACGACCCTCCTACTATGTCCCCAATTTTCAAATTTTTCTTTGCATCTTTCCACTTGGTTCTTTGCTGTAAGGTGTTCAAATATTCCACTGACCATCTTTTCCAGAAATGCTGATTTCGTTGTTCAAAAAGCTTCCATCTTTTGGTTAAGTTGATTTTGTCATTTGTTACGCCTCTTTCTGGAGTTGAAGTCAAAGGTGCAAATATAAGAAAATGTCCTGGGGTTATGACATTAATCTCTAGGATCGTTTGACATGGGTGAAATCGGTTTAGAATTAAGGCAAGCTTCTATTTGAGTTAGCAAGGTTGACAATTCTTCAAAATTCAAGATTTGATTTCCAACAACTCTTGTCAAATGTGTCTTCATAGACTTAATAGCCGACTCCCACAGTCCACCGAAATGGGGTGATGACGGAGGAATGAAATGCAAATTAATTTGTCTCTCCTGCGAATAATTTTTGAGTGATGCAGAATTCATTATCTCCTTGTATATTTGGTTGTAGACACCCTTGAAATTTGTAGCATTATCAGAATAGACATGAGTTGGTAATCCTCTTCTGGACACAAATCTCTTGAATGCACTCAGAAACGCATTGGCAGTTAAATCTTAAACTAATTCGATGTGAACCGCTTTAGAGCATAAACAAACAAAAAGTGCAATGTAACTTTTAGAAAGTACTCTTGTACGACCTCCCATTCGTTTTGTAGATACTGGGCCAGCAAAATCTATACCAGTTGTACTAAATGCTCTTTGAGGGATGACCCGGTGACTTGGTAGATTACCCATAATGTTAGATGTTGATGAAGCTTTATATCTTATGCATGTTGTGCATTGGCGAAGTACAAACTTTAATTCATTTTTTAGGTTTATAATCCAATATTTCTGTCTAGTAATATTTTGAACAAGTTGAACACCAGCATGAAGATGTCTGATGTGTTCATGTTGAATTAAAAGTCTTGTAAAATGGAGTTTAGCTGGTAAAAGTAACTGATGTTTAGATTCAAACGATAAATTGGCGTTTACTAGTCTGCCTCCAACTCGAAGGAGCCCTTCTTCATCAATAAATGGAAACAATGATTTCAATTTACTTCTATTCTTCACACAACCATGTTTTTTTATGTGGTTAATGTCTTCCAAAAAACAGTCCTCTTGAATTAGTTTCACTAGTTTCTTTGTAGCATTTTCGATTTCAATACCATCCAACCATTGCTTTTTTCTTTCTTCTGGGGCTCTTCTTGCATTATTGATGAATCTCATAATAAAGGCAAAGACCATTATGATTTTGAAAAAGCTTGAAATGTTTATAAGTTGTTTTAACAAGCTTGTCTTTCCTCAGAAAAATGAGCTTTCGTAGTTATATTTCGAGCTTCAGGAGCGTTTGTTACGTTAAACTTTCCATTAGCACAACTGTTTCTCGGCCATGTATTTTTGTTCTGTTTCAACCATTCAGGACCGTGCCAGCAAAGGTCAGACTGTTTTAATTCTACACCTGCTACACCTCTTGTTGCTAAATCAGCTGGATTCTCACCCGATGGTACATGATATTGAATGTTGTTTTGGTTAGTGCCTAGCAAATTAGTAAATTTGGCCTTTATTGTAAAATAGTCATCCTCAAAAGAACCAAAAATATCATCAGTTGCTTGTTCCTCATCTAGAATACCTAATTCATTATGGATTTGATTAAATCTTTCAAATAGGTTTGATAGTTGTTCATTAATAACAATAAGGTTTGCTCCTCAGTATCAATACTCACAGTTTCAAGGTATGTTTTAATTCTTGTTAATGATGCCTTTACCGTGCTTCTTTGTTTCAATAAACCCCTCACTCTTTCTTCGTTCATTATCCGGCTCGAAGGACCATGTTAAATTCTCAATACTCTCTTGTACAAGCTCTTTTATGAGAAGAAGTCAAGCCTTTGATTGTATAATGTTAAATTAATTACGAACCATCAAATCCTAACTTTGGTAACCGAAAGTTAATTTTTTCTAAGCAGGGGAATTGTATTCCAAAATTATCTCTGATTTTCTGATAAGAAAGATGCTAATGAAACTCTACCACAACCCTAGTCTACCACTGAATCAATATGACTATTGCATCGATCAATCTGTAAATATGAGAACATCCAAGGCATTCCGATCCTTCTTACTTTGTGTTTTCTACTAACAATTTCTTAAAAGTAGTCCCGCCATAATTTTAGCTATGTTTAACTGCATATTCTTAGAGCCATGTAAAACATAGCATTTTCATTAATTCATTTAGGGGAACCTAATCCTTGTGCACTTTAGATACGGATGGGATTTTTCCTCCCAGTTGTGGTTCAGAGTTCATCCAGTTCCAGGAAACTGCTCAACAGTCCGCTGAGGGAACAGCAAATGGCCACAGTTACCTCTGACTACCCATACTTCCTACATGATGGATCCCCATGAAAGAATCATATGCTGCAAGTGCTTCCTCAAAGGACAGTGGTGTCCAGCCCTTCTACTTTGCAGGATATCTGAAGTAACGGACTGAAATGAAGTGTTAGCTTACTAGCTCAAGACTTTCGAACCCAAGCATCAGGCTACAGGCCATTGAGTTCTGAGGTTGAAGGTGCATTGGCCGAAGCATCAGCAGCCTCATTCCCAACAATCCCTGTATGATCAAGGATCCAGCGAAGCTTCAACTCATTGCTTATTGCATCTGCTGAGAGTAGACACAATGGTCAAGTCTCTGAGAGTTTTTCCTGAATTTACAGGAATAAAAAGCCTTCAGATCAACTTTTTCATGCAAGGTTAATAATTTTTCTTAACTTAATTATTCAGCGGTCCCTCAGTCTACTAAAGAATTAAAATGGTTGAAATAAAAGTTTACAGTGGATTTTATAGTTGATATTTTAGGGTTGTGGTCCCCAATGAAAAGTCCAATATAGTAGGATCTATGGATACAACTGGTTCTGCACCCTTACCATTCTTCCTTGCAGTTTTTGAGGGATGCTCTCTCAGGTTTTTCCTCCTTGTGAAGAGAACCCCCTCAACCTTGAGGGGTTGAAAGAAAGACCTCTGTGTACCAACAACTAAATAATCTCAAGTACATTCCTAAGATCCCTTGCATGTTGTTGACCTCACTGAACAGAGATTTGTAACCTCATCAAATTTTACAATTACAATATCAGCTGAATTAAATTAAAGGTTACTTTTTTTAACACAAGAGAAAGGCATCTCTGGATTTGAGGAACTTGTCCTTAGAGTAGAAGGAATTTGTTGACAAACAGTTGGTGTGGAGAAGGTTTCCATCATGTCTTCGTCTTAGGCTTTCACATGCCATACAAACAGGTTGCAGAACATTCTTCTGGTTTATGATACCATACAGCAACACTGTGGTGAAGAGGCATCTCATATGTTAGGGTTTCTGACAATACTTGATAGTGTTGTGACAGTCAATATCTCCTATTCCTTTAAAAGGGTTGTTCCATCCACATAGAAATTGACCTCTCTGATATAGAATGTGAGGACAGTCTTGACTTGTAGGTCACTGAAAGCTTCCTTGCAGCTAACCCTCTAGTCAAGACATATTATTACTCAGATAGCCATTTTCTAAGGAGCAGGATATATATTTCAGATTGTCAGCCTTTGTTCCTTACTTGGCTGCTAAGCATTATATTCTGTAATAAATCAGGATTTGTGTTAGCGATGGCATTATCACTGGATTATTTTATTCTCTTCAAAACGTATAGACAGGTCATTAATCTGGACATTAATATAATCACACATACACAGGACTGGGCTGGACATACATTTAATCCAGACATTCAGGATTGGAAGTATAGTCAGCTAGGCATTGTGTTGATATGTTGGATCCACAATAGTTAGTTGTCCGCCTATTGTCAATGTCGAGGTATGTGGTAATCATAGTCCACATCAGGTACTGTTTCTATGACAATCCATTTGGTGACGAATATAAACTTAGTTGTACGGTACCATTGATTACAATAGGTCATTATTATGAGAAAATTGGTATGCCTTATTGATAAATAAGTACATAGCCAGGTCTTCTGAGATATCAGCTAATATAAGCAGGATTGTGATGTCAGCTTACATAAAAAATTTGCAGTACGCTCCATGTGTTGAGAAAGGTAATTTGATAAACAAGAAGAAAAGTTCAAAGACCAACCCTTGTGGTACACCATTACAAATCCATGAGATTTGATATACATTGTGTTGTTTCCGAAGATTTGTACTCAATTTCTACTTGTTTTGGTCCCTTAAAATAGGTTTGGAATCATGCATTTGCCTGTATTTTTAAACACCAACTAAGTTTTCGTAGGATCAGGTCTAAGCAATTGAAGGCTTTTCTGAAATCTAGCATTATGGATGTACCCCTATTTTTTTCTCTAGGTTGTTTTGTTGTTTTATTTAAAATTCAACCAGTCATATTAGGCAGCCAAATCAGATTGCAGTTGTTGAGGATTTACCTTTTATTAATCAATTTTTTTTGTTTGTCTGTTACGTTGTGTTGTCTATCAGTTGGGTTTAAGAAATTCCCTTCCTGAAAATTATAGGAGCCTAATAATGATAAGTACTTCCACTGATGTCCCTGATGTTCATTTTAAAGAAGACATTTCCTGAGTCTCTCACTTTAATATTTTGTGTTAGTTGTATGTCAATCAGGTTAATTTCTTTTTTTATTGGGTTTTTGGCCAGACTCCCGTGAATCTCTCAAAAACAGGGTTTTAGTCGATATATAGTTTATAAAATATCTAATATTAAATGGTTTTGTTTTATCCTCCTATACAGCTTCTAATTGTAATCGTTTTATGTTTCTTCTGGATTCTTTTAAAATGACAGGAAGTTATAGGTTTATAGGCAATAATAATTTGTCATCATTGATAAGGTACAGTCCAAACAAATTCCAAGGTAAATCCCATAGTTTGGTTGTACATGATCCAGTTATTGTATAAATTTGAGTCACTGAGTATTTTATCCTGACATAGTACTAAACTATCATAGTTGAAACTATTTTACTTACCTTATTATATTTCAATTTTTTAAATGTGGGTTTTACTTTACCTATTCTATTTAGTTCAAATTAATAATTTTTATTACTCATTTGAACTAGATACAACTGGTACTGTAAAACCGCATTTTAAGTTCAGATTCCAATTCTGGAGCCAACAATCCAAAATGTTCAGATTTTTTTACAGAGAGCATAATTTTATTTCTGGGGTCTGTGATGCACCAAAAAAGAACGGTATGGTAGGTTCTAAAGAAAGTAACTCAGTACAGTACAGATAACAATGTTGGTATGAATTCAGCAGAGTAAAGAACCAATTAATAAGATAAAACAACTTGAACTTGCATGACTTGTTGCACTGTCCTACTTTTCATCTAGGAACAACTAACAGTGAAATATTGATCAAAGTTAATAAGTGCCGCTTTGAGAATATTTATATTATTTTATAATTATTTGGAACCGTCTCTCAGAGAATATTTAAATTACAATAAATCTTGTTTTCTTTTGCAAATTTGTTTTTCATTTAAAACTTTATGGTGCACTTCAGCTATAGAGCTTACTCAGACAAAATTGAATGTTAATGTTTATTTTTAACGCTTTAATGACTGTACTGAATATTTTATTCAAAACTATGTGCTGTACTGAACTATACCAACTTTAGAGTTCTAGTACTACAGACCCCGACTGTTAACCACTAAAACTTATATTTTACCAATAAAAACACCAAAAATAAAAATCCACAAGGAGCATTTAACATGCAAATTAACTTCTCCGTATTGTGATTTTTAAATCAATATTGAATAAACTGACCTAACAGAATAAAATTGAAAACATGCATGCAACAGCTATCTTTACACTTTTCAATAAATGAAGAAATTTAATTTAAAGAACATTCATACCAATCACTTTGAATGTTTAACGTTCTATATGTGGATATGCTCATTAACTTCAAACAAACACAGAAACATCAACAAACTCAACTATTGATACTTGCCTATGAAGTACCATTAAACATGAACTTTTTTAAATTACACTTTCAATGCAATGAATGTGTGATAGCTAATTTTGTTGGACATATGTACAGTTTAATGGGGTTAGACTATACTATTTATTGATAATGTTCAAAATATAAAAACCGAAAATATAAAATATAAAAACCGGTAAGTATAATGAACAAAATTAATATTTTCATGATCGCATAGAAATATTTTTGTATCAAGAGATAATAGTGCTTATCTCTGAATGTAATAAAAAATGTTTTTGACATTTTTGCTGTCAGCCATTTACCACTATAGTCGTTAGTAGCAATGTTGTATTA
The DNA here is from genome assembly GCA_030545055.2 of Neoaliturus tenellus. Classification (NCBI taxonomy): domain Eukaryota; kingdom Metazoa; phylum Arthropoda; class Insecta; order Hemiptera; family Cicadellidae; genus Neoaliturus; species Neoaliturus tenellus. The sequence continues at coordinate 38,798,297 of CM061535.1, forward strand.
TATAAACTGATAAGATTAAGAATAAACTAAATATATAATATGGTCTTGGTGTAAAATACTATTTAAATTTATATTTTATTCTGATTCCTGGTGGAATCAAACTCATCAGGTGATGAAGTAAACCTAGTAGCATAGGAAATTTAAAGTTTATTGCAAAAAAGAAAATCAATAGTTTAGTTTGTAGAGCGATTTCATTTAGAGTCATAACCACACAAGTATACCCACAACAGATAGACAAAAAAGTCATCCATTAAGCAAAAAACATTAGCACACTGGACCACAGACCATGTGGATCCAGACCACATCCATGTGCAATTACACTTCATAATTGTGTAATGATGAATTAAAATTGCGGCAACAGGCAACAATGGAAAATCCAAATTGCATTTAAAAATACCAAATAAATTTGTTCAAAACTTAAATTACGAGTACATGCTGTTACTGAATTATCTAAGAATATTTTTGAGTACTGCCCCTTATAAAAGCAATCCAAAATACAGTAGACTCCCTGAAATCCGGCCCTTCAGAAATCCAGTGCTTTTCAGACCTCACAAATCGCTGTTTTTTTCGCAGCTCAGTTTTTTTTTTTATGAGATTTTGATCATTAAAACAGAGACATTAGTCATTATTACAGCCAATTTTCACTGTTTGACCAATGTGTAACAACTGTATCACGACAATTGATCGGTATTCAAGGCTGTTAACCTCGATTCCATCGCTAGCTTCCACTTTTGTGTAGTACAATCGTCATAAGAATCAAATTGCATGGCGAGGAAATGGTGGTAGTAAAAGCAGCTCAAAGAAACCTTTTCCATATTGTGGTGAGTGGCAATCAGGAATTGCTAATACAAGTAGCAAAAACTCACCATCTACAGCAGTTCTTTATGTTCAGATGCGAACAATTGTTTCGCCCTCCCCTGTCCCAGGGACATCATCATGCGCTGATGATGCCCCTGGGACAGAAGGGCGAAACAATTATTCACATCTGAACATAAAGGATTTCTGTAGACAGTGAGTTTTTGCTAAACCTTTTCTACTAACATCACCCCAGTCTGATTAGCAAGTCTATTGCACCAGGACCCCCAAGTCTCCATAGTTACCATTAGAGCCTCCATTAGTGATGGGCGATTCGCGGACGAGTCGTTCAAATTGAACGAATCAAAGGGAGAATCAAACGAATCATGACTCAATTTCTAAAAGAGCCGATTCGTGCCGCGAATCAATTACAGAATGTTTTTTGCTCGCTGGTGGCAGTTCGTTCCGTTCGTTTCGTTCGCGAACCAAATGAGAATGCTATATAGTGTTGTCGTTGCCATCGGTTCGCGAATCGTGCTTGATTCAATTGTGTACAGCCACAGTGCTAGGTGGGTAAGGGGGGGATGGTTGAAGTTGAAGAAGAAGGAAGAGATAAGTAGAGAATAGCCGATAGCCGAAGCTCTAGACGCTCGCTCATTGGTTATATGTTTGGGCGGGATGTTTTGGTGAGGTACCACAGTTCTGTTCGAATCTGTCACCTTCTCTGTTTCTTTAAACGACTTATTTACCGCAAAAACCGATTCGCGAATCGGTAATGTGTTAATGTGTTCCATATTTTGACGACATATTGATATAACTTATAGTTCGGTTCGCGAATCAATAATACATGTGCTGATAACTATCATAATTTATAATTATATAACTCCTGGTATGATTGACAGCAAAATAAAAATATTATTGGTGAGAGGGGGAGGCTGTAGGCCTACAGTAGGAGAAGTTCAGTGTTCAAAATAGGACAGACAATGTATTTTATTTTTACCCAAAATATATTGCCTCTAGACAACAGTGGTTATTACACATTCGTAATTTTCAGTTAATAATTGCTGTTTATATAATGCCAACAGAGTGAATGCACCCTACATACAGAGCCAGAAATAATTTCTTAACTTAATTTTTGTTTTCATAAAATGTTTACAATGTTTACTTAATTTTTGTTTTCATAAAATGTTTACAATGTTTAAAGTTGAAAGTTAAATAATTAATTTAAAGCAGTGGGGACTGGGGAGTGAGGAGCGAGGAGGGGCGAAGAGCGGGACAGACGGAAGAGACAAATCGCAAATAGGTCAAGTTCGACGACCTTGGGTACAATAAGCATGACAGCTGGGCAGAAGCGTCAGCTGATCAGTCGACATATTCTTCTATTGGCTCGTTGATTCCTCTTCACCTTCACTTCGCGCGGAAGTTTTAGCGTCTGCGCATGCGCATCATATCACCACAGTCTTTACTTATTTTGTTTCGTGAATCGAAACCAATTGGTATATGAACTATCGGTTCGCAAATCGAACATTGACGCTGGACATGTATTAAAGAGAAAAGACAGGATCAAATAATCGATCACAACCGATTCTATATTGGGTTTAGGAAGCAAGGAGAACCCGTTGATTTGAATACAATCGGTTCGCGAATCGATTATACGTCTGACACGTATTGTAGGGGAGGGGAAGCGTCCAATAACCGTTTGCAACCGATTTCGTAGTGTTTAAATAGCACGGAGAAACAACTGAATCAAACGAACGAAATGAATCGGTTCAATTTTCGATTCTTTGAAATTGAGTGATTCAAACGAATCGATTCACCAAGAAGAGCCGTTTTGCCCATCACTAGCCTCCATTTTGTTTGGTTTTATAATAAACATACTGTTCATTTGCAAACGTCCACTTAAAATTAGTTGAAATTTGGAATAAGGCTTTGCGACCTAATGACCTAATTTTATGAAAAATTATGTTTTTTCATAAAATATTTTCAAAACATTGGAATATTTATTCTTAATAATTTGAACACCAGATAATTACACAAACATTGTGAGGTGTGAGGATGAGATGAAAATCAAGCGAGATGAGGTCCTTTAACCAATCCCAATCACGGCTCGTCCCTCAACTGAGCTGTCTGGCTCGGACGAGAAGCGAGGGACAACAATGTTACATACCCAAACCTCTCTCGTAGCATTCGAACATGACTAGTTCCTACTGAGGTTAAACAATTCCATCTAGCTAATTTTCAAAATTAGTGGGGCAATGAATTTGTTGTGAATCTCCTAAAATTTGTAATATCTAAATATACTTTTTTTTATTAAATGGTCTTAAATTAAAAAATAAAATTGTTCTGCTACCTGAAAACATTACACAGAAATACTACTACTATACTAATATTAAAAATATTACATGCAAGAGTTTTTTAATATGACGTACGGTCATAAGTCTCCTAATCTAATGGCTGTTCTCAAATTAAATATTGTTCAGTTAAAAAATGCAAAATGGCAGCCTTGGGGGAAATATGGAGTTTGTAATATTTTGAGTAAGCTAATGTGGTTTGTCTTTGACTCAAGATAATTATAAAAAAATATTCTAGGAGAATTCAAGGGGTGCCTGTGTAACACATTGAAAATGTATGCACTTCTATTCAATAGAAGATAAAAATCTGACAAAATACATGTTATCTATTTGATTCCTATAATTTTTTTGTCTTAATATGGCACACATGGTTAACATAGTATACACGGTTTTTATCAACCACGTATGCTTAATAAACCATACTGACTGACCGTAGTCCCAGTGATTTGGAGACTATGATTCACACCGCTCAATTTATTGATGCGAAGAGACCCGTATTTCAGATCCTACAAATAAGCCACCAGACGTACATTTAAAGATAGTTTTTGTTTACGGTATTAATTTTAACACATAACCTAAATATATAACTTACCAATGCATTCTAATTGTCCAGGCACTTGACCATTTAGAGATTCATCAATTTCTTTTTTCATGTGGAGCCAGCTGTTAAGCCGCTCGTTGTCTTCTTCGGTCACCGATTTTGTCAATGAAAGTCGGCTAAGCAAACTTTCGGCCTCAGAAATGAGGCAATTGGCTCTGTTGTCTTTCATGTCTTTCATGTCTAGGTTTCTAAAAAAAAGAAGTATTCTTACAGCATATCATAGCAACAGAGTTAAACAAATTATGAGTATATGATGCTTTCCTACAAAAAAGAGGAACACCATTTTGATATGGTAGCCTCCAATCATCAGGACTAATTTTGTGAATGGCTAATCCAGAAAATCGGGATAATGTAAAATGAAATGAAATGAAATGAAAATGCTTCTTTATTGAGGCGAACATTAAGACCACATGGTCCTCTCTTACAGTTAACCTCTAAACAAAATAATATTAAATAAAATAAAATATATTTTAATGTGCTTCAAAACAAAAAATATACACTTTAGCTTTCTTTAAATAATTATAATACTAATAATAAAAATAAAATTTTACAAAACATTCATTCTACATTCACACCATGCTACACCTACTCCTAGAGCACGCTATCCCGCCAAGCCACGGCCATCCGGTTGAGGTAATACTCCTTCAGCGCCACCGTCAGCCAGGATCGGGATTCTATGGATCTTAATGTGTTGGGTAAGGAGTTCCATAGACGACAAGCTGTGACTATGAAAGATTTGTTGAAAACAGTTGTTTTGTGGTGTGGAATTCGAAGTGTTGATGAACCAGAGCTGGTATTTCTTGCACCTCTCTCATCCAAAAATTCAAAATTGATCGCAAGATTAATTTGGGATTCCAAGTTTGATTGCAGAGTGTGTGATCTTGACTATTCACACCAGCCGGATGTCTGATAATTTTAATAAAGATGAATGAACGTAGAAAGGTGCGGTCATCTCGTTGAAGATTGTACAAAAATCGAATGCAATAATTTTGAGCTCGTTGTAATTTTGAGGCCAACGCCACAGTCATGTCATTGACTACAGTGTTGCAGTAATTAAAGTGTGCGAAGACAAGTGATTTGATCAAAATCAATTTGACGTGGAAAGGTAAAAGTCGTTGCATCTTTTTCAGAGTATGAATTGCAGCAAATACCCTTTTACAGGTATTCACTACTGCATCAGTCCAGTCAAGTGTATTAGTGATAGTCAAACCAAGACTCTTGGCCTTGTCATAGTATGGCAAAATTGTCCCACTGACAACAATTTTGAGTACACTGTTCATGTCAACTTTGCTGAGGAGTCGTGAGTGTCCTAGTATCATTGGTTTTGTTTTGTCTGGGTTTAGTCTAAGTCCGCTCTTTGCTGCCGACTGCACAATACTGTCAATGTCAATATCGTCGTTCAATTCAGTCACAGCTTCATTCAACCTGCTGACTTTGAAATGAGCATAAATCTGTAAATCATCAGCGTAAGAATAAAACTTGGCGTAAAGTCCCTATTAGTTAATATTTCCATCATTATGGAGTCAAATAAAGACAATATTCACAAACAAATAATAGCTAAGAAAAACTCCTTTTATTCTGATAAAAAGCCATCGAAGATACTTTATCAAGCCACCAATGAAATCATTAAGGGTCATTATCAAATTAATGGCCAATTTGAGTCTCTGCAGGAAAAAAATTACTAAAATAATTTTTCTCATGCAAATAAAGCTTTGTAAAAATGGTAAGTATATTATTAAACATGATCTTGCTTTAAATAAAATTATTGAATGAAAATAAATGTGTAATAAAAAACAATATGTGTCTAATTTTTCTCCTCGCTCACTGTCTCCATGCCTCAGACATAAGTTCAGAGTCTCAGTTCTCAGTTGACAAAAGCCATCCAAATTTACAAAAAATAACTATGTAAATTGCCCATGATTTTCATATAACAGTTATATTTTGAAATAAAATAATAATATTATTGAAATCAGATTGATTTCAAAATAATTCACCATTATTTCCGTGTCTCTACAAGACCAATAAAAGTGTAGCGATGTTTTGAATTTGCCGCCAAATCGCCGCGGACCGTTTCATTTCTCCCGTTCCTGTCAGTAATGCTCGGCCGAAGTTACGCAGAAGACGTGTTGTGGACGGCAGCATCGTAATCGTCATATTTAGGTCGTTATTAAAACATTTCAGCTAAGAAATTGTGCGTACATTAATTGCTGTTCCCCTCGCTCACTCCTCATAACTCATTTATAATTATAACAGCAAAACTAGCAATGGTAGTTTTGGAATTGATTATGAATCCGGCATAACCTCAAACAACGGGTTGCACAATACTGCCGGTATAGTCAGTTCAAAAACTAAAGACCTTCAACATTTTCCCTTCGCTCACGTTCCCCTCGCTCATGGATGAGTCGTGAATAAGGGGAATCCCTTTGAAATTATCATTGTAATAACACATTTTATTATTACTTCACCTTGCATTATTAATTGAAACAACTTATTTACTTATTAGTTTTTCATTTATTATTTATTAGTTCCCTTTGCTCACGGTGATTTCCCCTCGCTCATGGGGTTTTTTCCCCTCGCTCACTCTCTCACCATCACTTTTTCTATATTAAAAAATATCTAATGAAAGAAAATAATTTAAAAAATTATATTAATTGAAAGTTTATACTCTTTATTATCATTTTATTATATTTGTAAATAAAAATAATAAATAATCTATCAAAATATGGATTTAAGTGACTTTTTTCAGATTAAAATTAAAATAAGGCACATTTTCCAGTCTAAAGAACACAATAATCAATTTAAACTCGTTTTAACTTATGTAGGTGTTAGTAATTACATTTACCTTTAACATTCAGCTTATAACTTTTTACTTTACCATTCTTTTATCATTTTTTTATCAAGAAAAAAAAACGAGAGCGAGGGGAAAATTCTTTTTGTATTCCTGAAATGAAATCAGGAAAATAAGTCTTAAATATAATTTTTATGCTCTGATATGTGTAAGGTTTTATGCTGCAGTTCATTTACTTTGAACTACTAATAAATAACTTGTTTTGGAATTCAATTTTTTTTATTTTTTACCTTTCTCAAATTGGCCATTAATTTGATAACGACCCTTAACTTAAACTTAATACGTTCTCGACTCGCTCAAACTGTAAGATAAACACTTAAGTCTTAATGTTTTTTTATCATTTTTACTTATCAAATTAATGATACCTTAAAGCATATGCTTTACACTAGGTAGGGTAGAAAAAAACAAAAACAAAATTTCCGAGTCGTAATATCGCGGAAAAGTTGCGTGTGAGACTAAGATGAGGTTAAAATATTAAAAATATATGTTGTCAATAACCGTTCGCACATGTGCCTTAAAGTTTGATAAAATTTGGAAAAAATCTAATTTTATCGGTAATTTTTTATTATATTTTATTTACGATTTTTAATAAGTAATAGTGGTAAAAGTCATCTAAGACACGTTAGGGAATTATACTTTAAACGATCCTGTTGTATGTTAACATCTTCCGTTCGCGCGTGGGCTACAAATATTGCTAAAATTTCAAGAAAACGTGATTTTGAGCTACTCTCATTTTAAACGTTGTTATTAATGTTAAAATGAAATACCTGCCATATACTTATACATTATCTGATAGTAACCAAACAAAAACAATGTACGACGTCAGAGTTGACCTTCCGATCGCGCATAGAAATGCAAACTGTCCCGATCGCGGCACTATCCGGTCAGTGACCCGCGCAGGGGGCGTGGTGCGGTGTCATGTGTTACCCCCCTCTCTACTGCATTCTGGTAGATATTGCGTCAGTCTGGAGTTGTTCCTTGAGTGTGGTAGATGTTTTTAGTCTTTTTTCAGTTACTGTTTTTGCATTTGCAGAGTGTATTGTTATATGTAGACTAATATTTGTGTGTAACATTGTGGACAATACTGAGTAATGGACGATGGCAGTACCTAAAACAATCATCTCTAGACAGGTATTTGATTGTCCAACTTTTGGTGCGCCAAAAGACTTACCTTTAAACAAGCTACCTACTGGGGAGGACGTACTCCGATGTCTATCAAATGAGAGATACAATTTGGCACTTAAAACTAATAATAAGAGAGTCAGTTTTTCACAAGTAGCTCACACGGTAGCAATCAAATTAATTAGTTCGTATGAGAAGGCATCTATTCCGACGGTCAGTGATAAAAGAATAGTGCAACTTCTAAATGCATTACATAATAAATATTATGGCTTGCGAAAATCACATAAACGTGATAGAGAAAAAGAATGTTTCATAAGAAAACTTGACGAGTTCAAGCAAAAATTCTCATTACTTTTTGATGTTGCAGCTTGCAAATGCCCTATTTTTCTTGACTGCACGTGACAGAAGGCTCCCGATCTATATCAGTGCAACTGTACTATTACTTGTACTTGTGAAAAATCAAATAAGATACCATCCATTGAACTTACATTTGTTTACTTGCTACGAGTACATGGGATTGGAAAAATTGGAGAAGTGGACTTGTGTGAAACTAAGAAACGCTTAAAATCGTTAGAAAGGAAATCTCGCGCTAGCACTTCAAACCAAAGCCAGGGTGTCTAGTTTATTTCTCTTTAAAAATTCAAGACTAATTCCAGACTTTTTAAAGACTGTTTTAGTTTTTTTCAAGACTGCCGCACAGTGGCGGATCTAGAACAGTAATAAGGGGGGGGCTAACCGGGGGGTCTGCGCCCCCCCCCCCCCTCCGATCGGCGGGTCAGACCGGCGGGGGGTCCGGGGGCCCTCTCCCGAGAAGTTTTTGAAATTTAAGTGTTAAAAATAGCAGTTTCAGGTCATTTCTTCACCCATCGCTTTGGAAAACAATACTAAATCGCCAATCAATTTTTATTACAAACAACAGTTTGGCCAATGTAAAAACTTTCATTGCTCTTATTATCATTAATAATTTAATGAGAATTTCTTTTGCATCGAGAAGTATAATGCATAGTATGCATTGCATACACTAACCTTAACAAATTTGGTTCGTTTTTATAGGCCTGTTGCTATCTAAATTTTCATTATCTTTATTTCATATTGAAATGGTACACTCTCGTGTTAACACTTTTAACTTTAATATACTAAGTCGGTAATAGGTAGGTAGGTTAATATTTTAAAATATTATTAATACAGTACATTTCATCATGGATTAGATACTAGATCACGTATAGGCCTGGCGCACATGTTATGTAGATCACATGAGGTGAACTTATTGCAAAAGAGTGGTTTACAATATTTCTGCTCTGTCTAGTGATTCGGAGGGGTTATAGTTTCACTACCATGGTTTTGGGTCTTTTTGACCCATTATAAAGTGTTTACAGTTACAATTACATTAATCCTTCAATAGTGAAGTTGTCGTAGTATTAAAATTAAATAGAGACACTGAGACACAGACTCCAACACGGACACGGTACATTTCAATGAATAAAAACTGGCCATTATGGTACCTATAATAAAATCACGTGCGTCGGCACCAAGTGATGAGACTCGGCCTTTCAGACGGTTTTAATGTAGGACTACCGTTGCGGATGCTGCACTCTGGTTTATTCATTGTCGGATCAGATGTTCTAATTTTTTTGTTAACAGATGATTTCATTATTGTTACTATTTCTTAAGTTTTAAATTCAATTGCAACTCTAAAAAGTGCTTATTAGTTGTATTATCCATTTACTTTACTTTTATTTATCTAAATATTCATAATCACTAATACAAAGTACAAAAAAATTATCATTTTTATTATAGTACCATCCGGCAATTAAGTAACTGTTTACAATGCAAAACCACATGTTAACTTGGACACTTGGTTTGTACTTTGACCATTGAGTCAGCTTCTTCATTACTTCTTTTTTTTAGTTTTGTACTTCATAAGACCATTGTTAAAAATTAACGTAATTAACGTCCATTGGTAAACATTATAGCGAAAGAACTTAATTTTACTTACTAAGCTGACTAATTTTTATGTTATTCAAAGTGCGGCCTTCAAAACACATCTATTGAAAGAAGACTATTTACTGAACACAGTGTGAAAATTACACGTTTCTAAGTTTTACTGTTTTTGAGTTGGGCTTACTTAAAGTCAGCCATGTCACCGATGATCGTAGCGAACACATCTCCGCTGAAGGCTGTGACGCTGGGTTAGTTATAGCTGTCTGGTCGGTCTTATGTATGACTTATCACTACTGTGTGATTTGTTTTGAGTTAGTGAAAGTATTTCTGACCTATATATCAATAACAAACATAACCTAATCGTCGCAGCGCATTGTAAACTTGGCTGAGTACGTGTAGCAGGCCCGGTGTCAGGCCGCGGGCGGAAATGCGTTCACCGCTATCATCGGTGACATTTCTAACTTCAAGGATGTAGGGCCGAAAAACCGTAAGACTTAAAAAAGTGAAATTTTACACAATGCTCAGTTAATAGTCTTCTTTCAATTTATGTGGTCTTTAATACTGCAGATCAATATAACATAAAAAATAGCTGGCTTATGTATAAAAATAGACGTACCCGAAAGAAGATTTTCCCGACATGGAAACCTGTAAATATAGGCCTTATCATTTTTATCCCAGAACTGCTTTATTTGAAAAGTTTGAAGAAAATCGTTGGAGCCTTTCTCAATATCCGTGTGTACATACATATAGACATATTACAAATATACCTCATCAATAACCCGGCGCCTGACGGTCGTCTGTCGCGCGTCATTCAATAAGGTATACAGCGATTCGAGCGACACGCTGCGGGCGCAAGCCCTCGCGGCGTCGCTCGACGCGATGTAAAAGAGCCCTTAAACTTGAGGATGGAATACGTCACTCCCCATCTCCGCCTCGTAACTATACGAAGACTCGGCATACACACACAGAGGGACTCTGGAAGCCTCAGAATTGGTGCCCCACCGATTGAGATGGCGTACCAATAAAGACACTAAAACGACAGTGTCGTCTTGTTGAATTACCAGAAAAGGACATTATATCATTTTTAGGAACAAATATTTTTAGAGGTGATGTTTTTATTTCACAGTGTGCATAACAGGCACAAAGTAGTTTACATTGAAAAATATCGGAAAAACGTGCGCTGGTTTGCCGGCGCCCAATCACCCGGCCTGTGCCCGACACGGGCCGGCGCCCGTTCCGGGCCGTCGCGGCGCCCCACCTTGGTCCCCAAGGGGGGGGCTATAGCCCCCTTAGCCCCCCCCTTGGATCTGCCACTGCTGCCGCATTACTCGACATATTAATATCTATCTTACATTGAACAAAACTATTTACATAGTTGTCACTTATATATATTTGTTTTTAAATAGTACACACATTCCTTATATCGACCAGCTTTGATTTTGTTGTTGGATATAATCACTACATGTTTCACTGTGAATACAGCATTGTCAAGTGATACAAGAACATAACATCTATCAAAGGATTGGTCAAGGATTAAAATACACAAAATTAACTGTGTTACTGTGTTTCTACCGTGTTTTGTCTTTTTTTTTATCCTTGACCAATCCTTTGATGGATAAAAGGCTATGTTCTTATTTATATCAATTGACAATGCAATATAATCAAAAGAATTGAAAGTGTTAAAAAATTTACTTGAGGAAGAACCTTTATACTCACTTGAAAGTTTTTATGAAAAAAAGAAGAAAACAAAGAATTTATATTGATGAAAAAGAAGAAACCATATGGAAAAAATTAGCATACAAAACCTATGTGTTATAAATTTAAGTTAGATTTAGTATGCCTAACGCATGTTTACATGTCTGAGGTGAATAAATTTATTTTATTTTATTTATATATTCACGGTAAAACATGTACTGTAGTGATTATATCCAACAACAAAATTTGAGCTACTCAAAGGAAGGCATGTGTATACTATTTTAGTCTTCAGTAGCAGTTAAGGGGCTAATACAGTACACTCTCGTTCATCAGAACTAATGTGGCGGACGGCCGGTTCAGATGTCAAAAAATTCCGATGAAGCGGAGTCCGTCGTGAGTCATCATTTCCGCCCGTACGGTGACATATCGTGATTGTATTCACTCTTGTTTTTAAGATAACACAAGAGATTTTATGAAAATAAGGCACTCAAACTTTGAACATGGTAACAATGAACCTATAGGGATAAAAACAACGCAGGAAATAAAGATCCAAAATCTTTATTCTCATAGTCCATATTCATATTCCAGTAGTCAACTGACTTCCACATAACACAGGTGCAGTCGTGACGCGAGACAGACTGAATGAAAGTTTGGGAAGCGGTCGAAGCGGATGTATTGTTCACTTCCTGCCCCCTTCCTCTTTCTATTTTTTGTGCGAATACTCCAGGGCCTCGTAAATCACATCGATCGGTACAGATTATGGAAAACGCCTGATGACTTTTGATGCAAAATGTGATACTTCACTGTTGTGCGGATAGAACAAATGGAAATTGAAGGCGCTAAAACGGAAAAATTATTAATTTCGTAAGAAAAAAAAATTAACAATGTCCAAATTTTCAGTTCCGATGAAGCGGAGTTCCGATGTCACCGAGTCCGATGAACGAGAGTGTACTGTATAATGAATTGTAATATTTTTTGTCAAAAACAAGACCATTAAAATGAAACTACAAGATTATTACTTTTTTAGAAGGAGCATTATTAATTCTTCAACAACATTTTAAAAAAATGAAAATTTAAATGGGTTGAATTAAAATAATGCACAAGTTTGTAATTCTATTTTTTAACCCTTTATCCGTCCTTCGTAGGGTGTGTGTTCTGTTTAGTTTATAAAATAAATAGGGTAATATAAATCCTTCCAAAAATTCAATATGATAGCAAATTTACAGAACACAAAAATTGCATATATTTGGTAATAATTAAAATGTTGCTTTTCCTTGTTTTCTTTAGCTCGTAGGCAAATGTTAGTAAAATTCATTTTCCAACATTGACTACTGTAAACAAATTTTGGAATTTTACATATTATTTAATAGAATCGTGAGCGTTTGTTTACGGTCTGCAGTTGCAACCGTTTTTATTGGGGATTACAAGCGTCTCTGGTTAGCAATCTTTATCAGAGCGTCTTAATCGGCGATTGAAAGTGTCTCCATAGTTATTTTTTTTGTAAATTTCAAGACTAGACTGAAAATTCAAGACTAATTCCAGACTTTTCAAGACCATTATTAAATTCAATACTAATTCAAGACTTTCCAGATTTTCAAGACTACTAGACACCCTGTAAAAATTTATATGGTGCACATCCTTATTATTTCTTATTTTTATACAATTACAATAGAAATTTCTAATTTGTTGTTTTATAACAAAACAGTCTTTAGTACAGGGATCAAAATGCAAGCCTATGCTAAGCTACCACTACCAATAAAGCTTCCATGCAGAAAGAAAAACAAGGGAAAACCAAAACTTGATTATATAACAATGTTACACACAAATATTAACCTACATATAACAATACAATCTGCAAATGCAAAAACAGTAACTGAAAAAGACTAAAAACATCTACCACACTCAAGGAACAACTCCAGACTAACGCAATATCTACCAGAATGCAGTAGAGAGGGGGGTAACACATGACACCGCACCACGCCCCCTGCCGTTCACTGACCGGATAGTGCCGCGATCGGGACAGTTTGCATTTCTATGCGCGATCGGAAGGTCAACTCTGACGTCGTACATTGTTTTTGTTTGGTTACTATCAGATAATGTATAAGTAGATGACAGGTATTTCATTTTGATATTAATAACAACATTTTAAAATAAGACTAGCTCAAAATCACACTTTCTTGAAATTTTAGCAATATTTGTAGCCCACGCGCAAACGGAAGATGTTAACATACAACAGGATAATTTAAAGTATAATTCCCTAACGTGTCTTAGATGACATTTACCACTATTACTTATTAAAAATCATAAATAAAATATGATAAAAAATTGCCGATAAAATTTGATTTTTCCCAAATTTTATCAAACTATAAGGCACATGCGCGAACGGTAATTAACAACATATATGTTTAATATTTTTACCTCTTCTTAGTCTCACAATTACGCAACTTTTCCGCGATATTACGACTCGAAATTTTTATTTTTATTTTTTTTGACCCACCCTACTTTACACTGAGAGAAACAGACAGTTAAAAAGCAGAGCATTACATCCTGCCTCCCTCCTAAACCCCACTTTTTTAAAATACAGGGTGTCCCAGAACTCTACCAACCTTTTCAAGTATTATTAATAACCTAAAAAAGCCAAAAATATCATATTTAAAAATATCCAAAACTCAATAGTTAACCGCCATTTTGTATTTTTAAAGAATAATTTTAATTTAAGAGCGGCTTTTTGTACAGTACACTCTCGTTCATCGGAACTAATGTGGCGGACGGCCGGTTCGGATGCCAAAAAATCCTGATAAAGTGGAGTCCGTCGTGAGTCATCATTTCCGCCCATACGGTGACCTATCGTGATTGTATTCACTCTTGTTTTTAAAATAACACAAGAGATTTTATGAAAATAAGGCACTCAAACTTTGAACACGGTAACAATGAACCTTTATAGGAATAAAAACAACGCAGGAAATAAAGATCCAAAATCTTTTTATTCTCATATTCCAGCAGTCAACTGACTTCCATGTTACACAGGTGCAGTCGCGACGCGAGACAGACTGAATGATAGTTTGGGAAGCGGTCGACGCGGATGTTCACTTCCTGCCGTGCCCCCTTCCTCTTCCTATTTTTGTGCGAATACTCCACGGCCTCGTAAATCACATCGATGGGTACAGATTATGGAAAACGCCTGATGACTTTTGATGCAAAATGTGATACTTCACTGTTGTGCGGATAGAACGAATGGAAATTGAAGGCGCTAAAACGGAAAAATATTTATTTCGTAAGAAAAAAATAATAATATCCAGATTTTCAGTTCCGATGAAGCGGAGTTCCGATGTCGCCGAGTCCGATGAACGAGAGTGTACTGTAATAAGTTAAAACTTGGTATAGTACTTATAGAGGCAAAGACCTAATTGAAGAAAAATAATAAATTTTTATAACTCATAATATATTAAAATGACGGATGTTTAAAATCTTTAACCTTAAATTGCACAAAAACTACACAATGAAAAAACTTATGTTATTGTGATTTTTAGAAAATTATATTTCAAATCCAATGATATAACAATATTATGGAAATCGGTTCATAAATAAGCAAGATAGAGCAAATTAAATACAAATCTAAGTGAGTTGCCTCACAAAAAGTGTGGTTGCGGGGCCAGATCAACAATGGGCAAAGAAGCAGTATGGCTATACTCAGTTAAATTGCCCTTTCTCGCACATTTCTTTTTATGATTTCCATAAGGTTTATAGCATTAGATTTTAAATTAAACTATCTAAAAAAACACATTACAACATAAATGTTGCTACCTTATGTAGATTTCATGCAATTTAAGGTAAAAGATTTTAAACAGCCGCCATTTTGAAAACATAAAAATTGTAACAAATTTGTTATTTTTATTCAATTAGACCTTAAAAGGCTGCATGCCAGGTTTCAACTTATAAAACAAACCAGTCTTAAATTTAAAATTATTTAAAAATACAAATGGTGGTGTGAGGTTAACTTTGGAGTTTTGGAAACTTTATATATGGTATTTTGACTTGTTGTTAGGTCAGGAAAAATACCTTAAGAGGTCAGTAGAGATTTCAGAGACACCCTGTATGACCACTAAATATGCTTGACTTACATAATATGAAAGCATTCATGTAGTAAATGTAATATTGCTTCTGAAGAGGTATCATAATGGTGAACCAGTACTTTCCAATGTGTGAGATGTAACAAGTGGTATTTTTTTTATATATACCTAATTACCTTTTTTAACCCTCCAACTGGTAAAGATTGCGATCGTGACACAATTACGTCAGGCGTGTACTGGTAAGATCGCAATCGCGATCCATTTGCAAGGGTTCAGTAAAATGCATTTTAATCAGTTATTTTATGGTCAATATCGATATAGTATCAACGAGGAAACAATGCAAATCTAGTCATCGTATGTTCAGCTGTATTTGTTGAAATATCAGTAAGACTGAATTTCTTATGTTTGTTTTTGTTTACGTGTATCGTAGAGACAGCGCTGTTTTGTGGTTAGGTTTTTTACTTGAATGCTTAGAAATGCATATTTTAGGGAATTATAGTTAGTTTGCAATGTAATAATGAGTGAATTGAGTAATTATAATGCTATTAGGGCCTTCTAAATGAAGATTCAAGGGAATCTGATCTAAGTACAAAGTGAAGTTGTCAGTGAACATGAAAGTTGTGAGTTAGGCCTAGGCCTAACCTTATTTATTTATTATAAATAAATATATAATTATTTATATTTATTAAAGTATAAATAGGCCTTGTAAAAATTTTATCATAAAAAATTAATAAAATAAAAAAATATGGCGGCAAAAAAGTGGTTAGTGTTTACCACACATATTTGCCTTGTAATATTCTATTTATAATATAAACAATCAAGTGTTGTATATCAGTAAAAAGCCAAAGACATTGTGGTCATTTTGGCTATCTTATTTTTGTTGTATGGAAGACATACCTTACTGTGATACTACTCTAAAAGGAAAACATTGAAAAAATATATCTTTTATTGTAACCAAATAGGAGGATTAACATTATACATTTTTGTAAGTACACTAAAAAAAATATTATTTTTGAATAGCCTATTTTTTCTGAAAAAATGTACATAAAATTTGTATGTTTTATATAGCAATTTATATGTTTTATGTTGATTTTACTAAATGTTTGTGCGGCGGTCAAAAAAAGACCTTACCAGTACAGGAAATTATGATGACCAGTTGGAGGGTTAAGAGTGAATTTCGTCATATAATGTACGGTGAAGGTCAAAGACCCACCTGGATAAAGATGAAACCGGATTTTCGGCCATGGGGAGCTGCTTACTCAACTCAAATATGGCCATTAGGTCCGTTATGGAATGGCTATTTATGGTGTATGAGTGGCTATTAGGTGACAAACAGCAAAACGCCATCGTTTTCCTCTCTCCACTGAAGGAGCTCTGAAAGGTAGAAAAACAACATTAGATAACAAAAAAATTACAGTTTAAAAATTAAACTCAGTATGCTGTGAGACACTTTTTCCTACCCTTCAATGGTATGAGTATGCAGGATCTTTTCCTTTTAACACACTGGATATTCTTTGGATTTACTGTAGTTAAGTCTTGTTCTGGTTTTTAAAGGGGGCTCAGCCCAGTATCCCGATACTGTTTACCTTGCATGAAAATGGGATGGCAATTATTTTCTTTTCCTTTCTTTACTAGGCCTATCACTGCTTGTAATAGTACCGAGATGACACATCTAATTTTTTTTCCTCGGCAACCTCCCAGGTCACTGTCAAATAGCGTAAAAACAGCTATGATTTTGAACTTTTTTTTCTTGCTAAACATAAAATGTGCAAAATGACAGCAATTTTTATGCTTTGTGATGGTAATCTGGGAGGTTGCCAAGTTTGGCCAATTTTTACCCTTAGGGAACAATTTTTCAAAAAAAAACCATAGCCTAATCCCAGAGTTATTTTAAAACTGGTTTATATGAGTTGCAAGGTTGACAATGGGTACAGCAAACGAAGTTGTCATAACATATGGTGAGGCATTCAGCTGTCCACTATAATGATTTCCCTTCCCTCATGATCCATTCATGTTCCAGACAGCTTGGGGTTGATGTTATCTAGCAGGCATGGAAACCTTTAGCTGAGGAAATGCATGTACAGGTTTGTTGGCCATTTAGAGGCTCCGGGTGTTTTAACCTTAAAATCAGTTATCACAGAAGCACGGGAGTTGAACCCTCTGGGTGATCAAATGGCCGTCTCCTGTCCAAAAGTAGACTAATAGCAATATGTCCTTTTTCACCCTTTCTCTTCCTTCAATATCCCATACTTCCAGACACTTTCACAAAATGCCCGTTACAGGGGCAGATGTGCTTAGCGGTTAGGGCGGGGTCTCCTCATCCACCACTCCTCATTCACCACTAACAGAAAAAAAAACCTATTTCATAATTTTTAAGTACATTAAATAATATCCTACGACTAAAGACAAAAATCATTGCACAACATACTGTAATGAAAAATAACTTACATGATTATAAAACTAAATGATAATTATACGATGTTGGATGAATATGACTTATATTCCCTCCACGTATTCAAAAGATATTTGTATGTCACTGTGTTGTCCTCTCGCGACTTCCGATCCCAAACAAACTTATTATTTTTATATCCATCAATAACAAATTTTCTAAAAGTCATGCTCGATTATCAAGTGTGACCGATTGTAGGATGCTAGATTAGAGGAAGTTTACAGTATTACATAAATAAGACTATAGAGGTCTGTGTCTACAGTACAATTTTCGAGTAACTTGGTTCTCTGTATAAAATCGGTACGGAACCCATGATGAATATAGCGGTATTAATTTACATCATGGTATTTATATTGCTGTTATTACGGGGCAGAGGTGGGGCCAGATGCTCTCACAAAGGAATTCTATAGGTTGCGACTCGCCCGGGTTTAGCATCAAGCTGTGCTCCAGGTGTGTTACACCTATCAGACAGTTCTAAGCCTGCCGCCTTGGTGGTTGCCAGAGTCATCTCTGTCAAGCTCTTGGAAGGGGAGAGGAAGGCGATTTACCAGAGACAAGGTGAGGTCAGCAAGGACGCAACAAGATCCGAAGAGCACACTCGAACCTTCCGGCAGTGGCAACGCAGCTGGGAGCATGACACCCGAGGACGATGGACTGCACGACTTATAGAGAAGGTCAAACCATGGATGGAAAGGTGGCATGGCGAGGGGGACTACTACCTCACGTAGTTCCAGACAGGTCATGCCTATTTCAAGTAGTACCTGAACTGATGGGCAAGATCGGTTCACCAGATTGCATCTATTGCCCGGGTGATCCTGACGACTCGGAACACACTTTCTTCCGCTGTATGCGTTTGGAAAGGCCCCGCCTGGAGGCCACAAGAAGATTTGGTGTTTTTTCGGTAGACATTGTCTGTGAAAAGATTATGGACGATGAGGGCAACTGGGATTGTTTATCAAAGTTCGTCAAGGGCATCCCCCTGGAAAAAAAAACCGATCTGGACCGCGAAATGGCCCAGATCCCTTGACCGAGCGGTTGGACAAGGAGTGAGCCCCACGGACGTAAGCCAAATTTGGGTCTAACCTGACGTAATGTGATAAACAATTCCAGGTTAGAGTCCTAAAGAGTAGAGGAGGTTTTTTAGTGGGTAAACCAGTTTTAAGATGAGTCCCACAACGTAAAAAAATGTTACCCTGTAAAAACATTATGTTTTTCCTGCCTATCCCTCAAAAAGTTATATTGCTGTATTAATATCAATGGGTAACACTTCGAATACCTCATTTACGATTTTTTGAGTATACCAGTAGCTAGGAGCTCTAGTGAGGATTCACTAGCAAATTTTGTGGTAATGAGCAACGGAGTGGTAGTGTTTTATTTAGTTCTCAGCACTTTACAACCCTCTCCTACATCGGAAAAAAGTCATAATTACTAAGTTAGTCCTTGTACTTCACAACTGTACATGTATGCTGATGATATAGTTTAATGGGGAGTTCCGCATGTTAGGTTTAGTCCTGTTTCAATCCAACCGCCAATAAGTCATGTAAATAGTGTATATATTTTAGTGTTTAGCTTATTATTTAGTGAACAGTTAAGTTTATGAACAGACAATACCTATCCAGAGTGCTAAGCATCGGTTTTTTTTTTTTTTTTTTTTTTTTTGAGGGAGAGGCGGAAAAATGCATTACGCACACAGGTGGCCAGCCTGTAGTGTGGGGCTCCCCTAAAAAACGGGTTTACCCACTAAAAAACCTCCTCTACTCTTTAGGAATCTAACCTGGAATTGTTTATCACATTACGTCAGGCTAGGCCTAAATTTGGCTTACGCCCGTCGGGCTCGCTCCTTATCCAGCCGCTCTATCAAGGGATCTGGGCCACTTCGCGGTCCAGATCGGTTTTCTTTTCCAGGAGGATGCCCCGGACGAACTGTGACAAACAATCCCAGTTGCCCTCATCCTCCAAAATCTTTTGGCAGACCGAGTCCACCGAAAATGCACCAAATATTTGTGTGGCCTCCAGGCGGGGCCCTTCCCAACGGGGACATCGGAAGAATGTGTGTTCCGCATCGTCGGGAACACCCGGGCAATAAATGCAGTCCGGTGAACCGGTCTTTCCCATCCGGTTCAGGTACGACCGAAAATAGCCGTGACCTGTCAAAAATTGGGTCAGGTAGTAGTCCAGCTCCCCATGCCGCCGTTCCACCCATGGTTGGACCTGCTTGATAAGTCGCGCAGTCCATCGTCCTCGGGTGTCGTGCTCCCAGCTGTGTTGCCACTGCTGGAAGGTTCGGGAGCGCTCCTCTGTTCTTGCCGTGTCCTTGCCGATCTCGCCTTGTCTCTGATAAATCGCTTTCCTCTCCCCTGCCAAGAGCTTGACAGGGATGACTCCGGCGACCACCAGGACGGCAGGCTCGGACACTGTCCGGTAGGCGGAACACACCCTGAGCGCGGCTTGACGCTGAACCCGGGCGAGTCGCAGCCTGTAGCACTCCTTATCTAGAGCGCCTGCCCACACCTCTGCCCCGTAAAGGAGCACGGACTGGACCGCGGACATCAACAGACGTCTTCTGCTGGATCGGGGACCCCCGACATTGGCCATCAGCCTACTAAGGTGAGTAACTACCTTAGCGGCCTTGTCCGCCGTACGGAAGATCTGATCCCTCCAGCTTAACTTGGTGTCCACCATAACCCCAAGGTATTTGGCGGCACGAGTTGATGTGACCACCTCCCTTCCCACTCTAAACGGGACGACGGTGTCGATCCTCTTCTTCGTGAGAATCACGATCTCCGTCTTACTAAGAGCAAGCGAGAGACCGTGATCGGACATCCAGTTGTTGACAACCCGCATAACTCGGTTCAACTTTAGTTGGGCCAGCTCAACGTTGCGTGCAGCAATGAGAGCTGCGACGTCATCGGCGTACCCAACCAAAGTGGTTTCCTCAGGCATCTCGGACCTCAGGAGGCTGTCATAGGCAACGTTCCAGAGATCCGGGCCGAGTATTGAACCTTGTGCGGCACCAGAAGTGACTTCCATCGTCCGCGTTCCGTCCCTTGTGTCATAGATCAGGCTTCGAGAGCGTAGATAATCCTCGATGAGCCGCAACAGATATGCAGGAATACGAAAGGTGTTGCGAAGCGCATCCAACATATCGACCCACCTCGCCGAGTTGAAGGCATTCTTGACATCAAGCGTAACAAGAAGCACTACTCGGCGGGAGAAATGGTTGTGGCTCTCGGCTCTCTCCACAGCTCTCTGAACTTCGGTGACAGCGTCGATCGTTGACCGTCCCTTTCTGAAGCCGTACTGACGGGGGCATAAGTCCCCGGCAGCTTCCACGGCAGAAGTCAGGCGGGAACGGATCAGCTTCTCGAACAGCTTCCCAGCCGTGTCCAACATGCAGAGAGGCCTGTGGGACGACGGCAGTTCGGGATCACCTTTGCCCTTGCTGATCAGTACAAGCCTGGCTGTTTTCCAGGGAGCCGGAAACACCCCTTCTACCAAACAGGCATTGTACATTCTCAACAACAAGTCAGCGTTAATTGAAAATACTTTCTTTAAAGCCTCACTGGGAATCCCGTCCGGGCCAGGAGCCTTGTTGCTCTTCAGGGAGAGAACGGAGGTTTCCAGCTCCTCGAAAGTGAAGAGTGGAACGTCCTCTACCCGTCCGAAGTCAACCAGCGGTCGCTGTGGATGTTCAGGAAACAACGCAGCGACGATCCTCCCTATGGTGGCACCCTCCATGATGGAAGGTGGAGAGCGGGCGCCGAGTTTCTGTGTTACAAGTTTGTAACCCAGGCCCCACGGGTCGGAGTCAACGTCGTCACGAAGTCTCCTCCAGCTATTCGCCTTGCTCCTGTTTATCGCCTGGCGGAGAGATTTTCTCGCAGCTTTATAGGCCTCCGACTTACGAACTCTGTCTGCGGGAATTCTCGCTCTTGTGGCGGCTCGTCTAGTTCTTAAACATGTTCTTCTGAGTTCCGCAATCTCTTCAGTCCACCAGTAAACGGGTTGTTTGTCGCGTCGGGGTTTCCTTCGCGGCATAGACTGGTCGCAGGCCGAGACGATCAGTTCCATCGTGGATGTTACTAGTGCCTCGGCCCCAGCCTCACCAGGATTCCCCTGTGCTCCCCGAGAGATGACTTCGGTGAACTTGACCACGTCCAGTTTGTTGGTGTTCCACCGGCGTGGCCCTTCCCGAAATGCGGAAACTCGACGATTTGCCTGATCATGCAGGTCAAAAACGATGTATTGGTGGTCGCTACCCGTGTAGTCCTCCACAACCCTCCAGCCTGAGATCCTCGGAAGGAGCGACTCAGACGCAAAGGTGACGTCGGGGATCGAGCCTCTCTGCCCGGGGCGCCGAAAAGTAGGTGTGTCGCCCTGGTTGAGGACGACAAGACCGGCCCTGGCGATGAAATCCAGGATGTATTTCCCCCGGGAGCTGGTAGAGGGCATTCCCCACTCGACGGCCCTGGCGTTGAAATCGCCACCAACGACGACATGCCCGGTGGTGCCAAGAACGCACTCCTCTAGGCTATCTATCTTGTCGCGGAAGTCCTGGACGGCCTCGTTGGGTGTGAGGTAGCAACTGAAGATAGTCACGTCCCTACACCGAACCCAGACGAATCCTCGGCCGCGCCCGTGACTCCGCACCAAAACATCTCGTGTATTACGTGCCCAAAATGCAGCAGTACCGAGGCTGTCCGAGATCCAAATGTTTGGGTCTCTGTCCCGATACTGTTCACTGATAAGGAGCGCGTCAGCACCAAGTTCTCGGGCGAGCTGATCTAGAAGGTTATCAGCTCCCCAGGATCTATGAAGGTTGGCCTGGAGGATGCGAATTACCGGCCGCTGCCTTTTGCCTGTTCAAGTGCGGCTCTGAAGGCACCGCACTGACCAGACCCGGGTAAGTGACCGAGGGCACTGGAGCCTGAATCCTTGCAGAGGAAGCAGGAGGGGCTCGAGGAACATTCCTTACGTTTGTGGCCTTGGCTTCCACACTGGAAGCAGTTGGCACTCCTGTCGGGCCCTTTACAGTTTCGGGAGGAGTGGCCGAAACCGAGACAGCGGAAGCATCTCGAAACTACCACCCTCCGTTTGAGCCTGCAACTAACCCAACCAACTCTGAGGTGCTGAAGGCTAAGCAGCTTATTGGCGTGCTTTTCGCTCATCTCAGCAACAGCCATCCGGAGTTGACTTCGGTTAGGCTTTGTCAGCCATACCCTCACTCCATCGGCCGGTATCTCCGGGAGTGCCACCTGGATCGCACGGGTCACCTCATCTTCGGTGGAGAGGACATCAAGGTCCCGAATCTCGACCGAACACTTCGGTTCTAGGGCCTTGATGGAGCCTTTGTCCCCAAGTGCAGTCTTGAGGGAAGCGGCAAAACCGATCTTGTCACTCGACTTCCCCAGTTCGAGGAGGACATCCCCGTTCTGGGTTCGCCGAATAGACTTGATAACGGTGTCGGTCTCTTCCGGTTTGGCCTGCGATCTAATCTGACCCAGAACATCGGCAAAAGATCGCCCCCCTAAGGGCTTGATCAAGATTGCCTCCGTCCTGGGCTTCTTAGGCCTGGGTTGTTTAGGCTTTCTGACAGACTTGCCAGAGGCCTCCCCAACCGGGTTTGAGACTTGCGTCCGCTCCACCCTCGACGCACTTTTCGAAGCTGCCTCCGCTTGCTTCTGCCTCCTCCTTTCTTTCTTAGACAGGCGCGTCTTCCAGCCCCCCAAAGGTGTTGAGGCAGAGTTTGCTGCCAAGGCAGGATTAGCCGCCGGAGCAGGAACCTCTGCAGGAGTAGCCGCTGGAATCACGGCAGCGCCCGGGGCGGATTCAGTAGCCTGGACAGGAGATGTCTGCGATGCCGCAGTGACAAAAACCGGTCTCGGCACTGAGTCCACCTCAATAAGCTCAGGGCTTCCCGGCGAAGAACCGCTCTGCCTCTTCTTTCGCTTTCTGGCTTGAGTCTGGGACTCAGCCAGATGAGCTTGAGGTGAAGCAGAGATGACTCGGTTCGTGACATCGCGCTCCTGCTTCACTGCCTTTAGCCTGATTTTCCGGCATTCCTCGATTTCTTCTAGAGCATCTTCGAGTTTCGGGATCCCCTCTTTTATCGCCTTGTTTATGTTCTTTTGAATTAGGAGGACCTTGGCCATCTCCTTCAAAAGAACTTTCATCTTCTTCAGACATGAGTCTTCCTCCTCGTGGGCGTCGTCCTGCTGCTGCCGAAGCATTTGCAGCTCGAATGCCGCACGAAGAGGGCTCTTCCTGGGAGGGATTCCTTGCATCCTGGCTAGAGGTGTTACCGGCTCGGTCACACCCATACCCAGATCAACCTCATCTTTCTCCTTTCCTGTTACGGCCGATGATCCAGCGACACCAGCAGCCTTGAACGGGGCCGGCGGAGGGGAGGTTTTAATTCCAACCGTCGGCGTCCCAGTCTTTGAGGTCGGAGACCTCTGCACAAGTGAGCTGCGCCTAAAAGCAGCCTGTTCGTTCTCCTTTCCAAGATTCGTGTTTTGCAGTTGACAATCCATACTGTTTTGTAACCAGCGCATCGTGCGGCAAGAGGCGGCCCTTCATCGGCCGGGAGCGGGTACACCCTCGGAGGTCTACCCCCCGTAGGAGATAAGACACCCCTACCCCGGGACTCCGGGGCCCGAACCTCCGTTTGCCCAGCACCGATACACAAAATGTGCCGGACGTGCTGGGGGTCGCACCGTGGCAATGCAGAGTCCGATCCCTGCATCCATGCCGCACTCCCTGACTAAGGTCCGAAGCGGCTGGCTTCTGACGACACACTGGAGGAGACCATCGGCAGTGCGAGGCACACATCAGTCCCTGCAACACAACAGGGACACTCCCAGGACCCCCCAGCATGCGCCGGTCGAAAGAAGGTGGAAAGACACCCTTGATTCGGGGTCGAAAACAAGAAGGTGAGCAAGGTTAGCTCAGGAAAGAATAAAGACGGTGAGCTAAGACCTGAAAGATGAGAAGAAAGGCCTTAGCTCGGGAAGAACTGTGAGGAGGGTCTCACAGCTTGGCTCAGGTACCTCGGGGTCGCCAAGAAACACCCGTACAGTGGAAAGCCCACTGCCCCTGAGGGGACTAAGCATCGGTTGCAGAAATGGTAAATGGTAATGATGAGGCATCTCGCTAGCCTAACGAGTAGCGTCTTGGACTTCGGTTCAAGAGTTCACGGGATGTCTACAATACTTTGATGGGTTTGGACCGCGTTAAAAGCGTTTTAGGTACATCTTACACCTCACCCAACAAAATGTCTCTTGTGTAGACACGAGCAAAAAAGAAAAAAGTAAAAAAATTAAGTAGGGAAAGTGAACATTAAGTGAGAAGCAGAATCACAACAATAATTGAAAATGTTGATTTAGTTTTGGCTGATAAAAAACTTACAAACATAAAAAAGAGATTAAAAAAAAAACGTATACATGCTGGATCAGTATTGTTCAATTCCTTACCTTAATATATAAAAGAATAAACTAATAAAAAAATAAAAAAGGAACTCAAAAACCATTTAATTAGTACGTCGCTGCATAGGCCTATTGTAGAAGCAAAGAGAAAGTAAACACCACAGAGTACGTTTATACAACATGATGTAACTGCTGAGAGAAACAATATAATGATGTAAAAATATTGTTATTTAGAAAAAAATTTCCATATTTTAAAAGCCAATCTGGTGTTGTAACAAATAAAAAAAAATAGAATGTTTCTAGTTTTCTGATTGTTATAATTCACATGAACAGACATCTATTGGACAGTCTTACTCTTTGCGCAAAATGTCCGTTTATCATTTCCCGAATGCATTTAGCTAACCCAGGTTATTTTAGGTTAATACATATCAATTCAATCGGAGGTCAATATTTTTAACAATAGCTGCATATTATAATGTTAAAAACTGCTGCAAGGGGCCGTCCATAAATTACGTCATCGCTTTTTGGCCGTTTTTGGACCCTCCCCCCCTAAAATCATCCTACCATCATAATTTGTCTGACCCCCCCCCCCCTTCAGAAAAATGACGTCATTTTAAACAAACCTCCGTTTTAAGGAAAAATAATTCTTTTTCTACTTACCTTGGTCTGACGATGAACGCTACCTGATAAACTAGAGACATTAACTAATTGAATCTGAATTTACCTCCAGAAATAAAGCCAAAATGACTTTCTTAATGGAAAAATAAACAATAAAAAAACGCCTAAAATAGTCTAATGTAGTTTATTAGATAATTATTTTATAATAGTTGAATTGTGTAAGAGTTTATCATTGTTTCACTGTGAAAATTTGATATAAAACATCGTTTTTTAAATGACGTCATAACAAATCCGACCCCCCCCCTTGCACATCACCATACCATCGTTTTCAATCTCGACCCTCCCCCCCCTATTTTCAGATGACGTAATTTATGGACGGCCCCCAAAACTTTAAAACCTAGTTGTTCTAGTTTTTGACGTGAATAATATTGATTATTCAAACATATTTGCTTGTTATTTTTTAATTATGTGAACTGATAGTTAATACTATTGACGACAGTATTATTCATATAGTAATATTTCGCACAGTTCTCGTCACTTCTAGTCAAACAACTGTGCTTACTGACGCTTGCGTTTCTGTCGGCAGGCTTTTGCATCAATATAGTTTGTTGTAGTTGTTACCGAATAAGGACTAATGTACTTGGCTATGGCCAAGTGCTGTCGCAACATAATTGTGTAAATGCTGTTGAACCGCAAACTAGAGGTATGCGTTATCTGACGTAATAGGATAAATATCACTATTACCAAAAACAAACTGCAGTCTAATTGTTAGGTTACTCGGTTTGCCCTATTAATTTTAATCCCTACCACTGCATGGAAATAATTGCATTGCCACACCTGTAACCCCTATGCAAAACAGTTCATTTCCGGTTTCCGTTTCTTTCCCGCTCTAGAGCGGCAATGATTCTTTAACGCACGCTAGATCAAACAGCAATTTTAAATCAGCTGTTATTACAAACCATGCTACAGCTGTTATTCATTGTTGTCGTTTAGTAATTGCTTCTTTTTTAGTTTGAGGTTGTGTTTGATACTTAACATTATGTTCCAACAGAAACAAATCAAAAATAATCTAAATGACATTTTGTATACAAAAAAACATGTAGTATGTAACAATTATGTTGGTAGGAAAAATCTTGTGTGTATTAAGAGCGCAAATAGTCATTGCCGCTCTCGAATTGTTACCATCTACAATTCTCGAGTAGCAATGACGTACTTTACGCTCTTATTACACAAATAGCTATTTAAACATTTGTTTTTCATAGGAAAACCAACAATTTTTATAGTTTCTGCCTAAACCATTTAGAAAGTTTAGATGTTGTCATCTCAGAACATTTTAAACACTTGTTCAGACTGGAAATAAATTTATTCATTTCCTGTTTATACATTAGTCGTGTCGCATCCGTCATCCCGTCTACCGCGTGTTCGGTAACCCTCCATGTCTTGGCCGGCCAACCTCAAACTAAATGTTAAATGTTCGAGTGTGTTGTGTATGTGTCATGGTATTAACTGTAAAATATGACTGTGTTTTTAAGTTTTGACGACGTTCTACTAATTTGAAAATGGGACAACAGTCCTGAAACTAGTAATCTAGAAAACTATAAGGATTGACGACAGCACAAGGTATGTAACCTAATCATTGGAAATAAATTCACTAGTTTGGTTGCAGCGGAACGTTATTAGTATTAGTTTAAAATAAAACGACTCAAGCCGAATGTTGGCCCTCGTATCACCTCGATCCTCTGTTTATTTTTCTTGTGGGAGGGTGGGGAGAGGTAAACTTAACTATTACAATAGAGTTACTTCTGGAGACAGGAAATGCAATGACATCGACGATTCATGTGTCGGTTCAACAGTGTACGATAATCATTTTGTTATAGCGTGGCTAAGTCGCCTTTATAAATATTTTTAACTCATTTTGTTTCTGTGTAAATGTTGTGTTTAAACTGTGTTCAAAACATAATATTTATAACGCTACAACTGCTCAATGTAATACAATACAATATAACAGTTGATGATTAAATTGTTGTTAAATTTATTAATAACAAACGGAACGTTGCTGTTGCTATATTAAATTCTGAACAAAAAAAAATTATTATGATAATTTCCGTTAGCCATTACTACTCAACTATGTTAGTTCAGACTATAATAATGAAGTTAATTGAATTTGTAAATTAATACATTTTCTTATGCCTTTAAAAAAAAAATTACTTATTAACTTGTTCAGGTGATGCTCCTGGCTAAAGCTAAGGCCAGTTACAAAATTGATAGCTCAGTTAAGAGTTAATATCAGTTACTGAGTTTTGCTAATAGGTTACAAAATTAATAGCTTTCAGTCGCCTTTAACTGAAACTCCATGTAACGTTGCAACCTAGGGGTCGTCCATAAATTACGTCATCTGAAAATAGGGAGGAAGGGTCCAGATTGAAAACGACGGTAAGGTGATGTGCAGGGGGGGGGGTCTGCTTTGATATGAGGTCATTTTAAATATGATGTTTTATATCACATTTTAACAGTAAAACAGTGATGAATTCTAACACAACTCAACTATTATAAAATAATTATCTATAAAATACATTAGACTATTTTAAGGCAATGTTTTATAGTTTATTTTTCTATTGAGAAAGTCATTTTGGCCTTATTTCTGAAAGTAAATTCAGATTTGATTTGCAAATTTTTTTAGTTTGTCATGTAGCGTTTAATAAGCATTATTTTTACTTAAACTTAAAATTTTTATGGAGGTTTGTTAAAAATGGCGTCATTTATCCGAGAGGGGGGGGGTCAGACAAATTATGATGGTAGGATGATTTTAGGGAGGGGGGTCTAAAAATTTCCAAAAAGCTATGACGTAATTTATGGATGGCCCCCTATTACCAAAAAGTTGCTGGAATTCCCACCTCTACCTCTAACTGTTATACAGTATTCCTATCCATGGACTCGGCGAACGCTATATTGTTAGTTTACTTGTAATCTTGTTACTGTGCCAAGCAATGAGGACAAGACATTGTTTTTATGCATCAATACATAAAAAAGTATTGATTAATATTGTTTTTCTAAAGTCAAATATAAATAGTAGATAACTTAATTAATATTTTTGACATTTTTAATTTTTACCGAACCGGATTCATACCGGTGCCTTTAACCGTACTTAGCCGATGATGGTAATTCACCTTGTACAGTACTAGTTTACTGAATTTTTGGTGCACCACAGACCCCTATAAGGTTACGACAGTAAAATTTTTATTCCTCAATACTGACAGACAAGTCTTGCAAAATGTATAAAATATAAAATTTTAAGCAAAGAGGTTTAAGCAAAACTGATAAAAATATTAATATATATGACTCAACCCTAAGAGAAAAACAACTAGAGCTTCGTCAAAAAAACTGAAAATTTTTTAGACGAATATTCAATGGTCCGAGATTTACTGATAAGAAGTGATGACGACAAACACAGGTGCGCATGATGTAAAATACCTGCTAATGTTTTTGAAATCTAAAACCAGAAGGAAATCATAAATCAGTGATTTATTTGCTATTGACATACTTACAAATATGTATTAGCAATTACAATAAGATTTTATAAATTGTTGCTTAGAAATGTTTGTTGTTTATAAATAGCAGTGAGGCTACGGACAGGAGAAGGCTACATTCAGTTGGCTACTAAGAATCATATTCGGTTTAATATAAACAATTATTTTACCAAGTTTTATAGGTTATTTATTATTACAAGTTAACAAACACTAAATATTTAACATTAAATTACAGAACACAATTATTCATAAAATCCTTAAGAATAAAAAAAAGAGAAATTTCATTCAGTTATACCAATTATTTTACCAAGTAACAGACAATAAAAATTTAACATTGAAATTACAGACAGCAATTTATAAAAGCTTACAAGAGTGACAAAAAGAAGGAATTTAACTCGGTAATATAAACATTTAAATACATAACAGAGGAAAAAAATATAAATATAGGCTATGGCAAACATATGATATGAATAATAAACAAATTAGAAACGATATTAAAATCAGAACAGACTTAATTTTCTTCCCCAACATAAATTCATCTATTGAATAAAAAGGATGAACCAAAAGCCAATCATAAAACTTTCTTAGAAATTATTTTGGATGGTTGAAACAGAATTGAAAATTGATACTTAACTTATTAAAAACTTTTAGTGTAGCTATTCAGTGTTTTACTTCATCTAGAAAATGTTCTATTTATGTAAAAGTTACCTCTAGTGTTTTGAGAGTGGACATTGTTCCAAGAGTGAAGGATGGTAGGTTTTTAAGGATATAGGCTAGAAGGTCATAGAGATATAGATTAGTAAATTTTCAGGAATTTGTTGGAATTTTCAGGTCAATAAATAGGGGTTTGTAATGGGCATCAGGCAATGAATTACTTAACCCGGGATCACTCGCGCTATTAGATCGATTCTAACATTTTTAGTTCCTCTGAAGAAAATTTTTTTAATAATGATTTCTTGCGACTGAGCTTTTAAGAATGCTTTCCTCAGTATTCTATGCACCCGCTACAGCAGTTTGGGGTGGGTAGTGTGGTGGGGAGGGTAGTTTTAGAGGGGAAAAGGCTCGCACCTCCACCCTTGTTAGCGCCCGCCTAACTGCGCGAGCGTTCGCGTGACTCTCCATGTTAGTATAGTTCTAACGGCGCGAGTGATCGCGGAACTGCCGGAGTCTTACTTTTTGAGTAAAAAAAATTTGTAAATTACAATAAATATGTTATTATTTTATTTTAAATGTGTAGCGATTTATTTATTTCATCTACCAAACAAATATTATAATAATTACTTTGAAGTGTAAGATGCTGTTAAATGTTAGGAGCGCTCTAACGGCGCGAGTGACCGCGGGACTTTCGATAGCGCGAGTTGTCCCGGGTTAATATTCTGATAACTTGAAGAAGGATAATTTCTTCAATTCTACAACAGTTGCCATAAAAAACTAGGCCATATATGAAGACACTTTGGAACAGTGCGTAGTACGCCATTTTGATATTGCTCTCATCTACGAAACATTTTAGGCATTTGAATAAGCAAACTAATCTAGAAAGACGGGTTGTTACATATTCAATGTATTTGTCCTATCTCAACTGACCATCAATGTCATTATCTGTCATTAATGTCATTATCAATGTCTGTAGCCAAAAATTTGGCATTATTTTCTGCCACATCATTCTGCTTGCAACTAGAGATTATATTTTGTGTTTTACTGTTGTTCAATTTGAGGCCATTTGTTTCAAACCAGAGAGTCACTCCATTTATGGCATTATCTACTTGCACACATAATTGTCCTAGATTATTTCCAACAGATAAAATCGTTGTTTTCTGCATATATAGGAGGGTTTGAAGTGAAACCATTAATCAGAAGTGTTAATTTAATGCTGATTATAAAGGATCAATAAATATAAATTATCTGTTATTGTTTTTAAATTAACTTTTATAGCCACAAATTAAATATTTTTTTACATCGTTTCTCGCTTTGTGCATTTAAAACTATGTCATGATAGAGTGCAAAAAGAGTACAGTCAATTTATAAAACAATAAATAAGTAACTAAATCACAACTCGTCAAAGTCCTATGTGATTTACAACCTCATTCAACTGTAATTTGGATTAATTCATAAACAGTAATAATACATTTCAGCATAATTAACATTGTTTTTTGCATAAATATGGCAATCCCAAAAATCCCAGGATTAAGCCACAGAATCAAGGGATTCCCAAGGTGTATTTAACTACGAAGGGTATCGCACTAACCTAATAAATATTGTGTCACGTGTCATACTCTAACAATCATAACTTACTATCTCAGACGGTGATGTGATAAGGCCGAAATGATGATCGGACAACGGCCAGGCGACCGCTATGGCTTCAAACGCTAAGGGAAATAATACCTATCGAAAGTTTTATAATAATATTGGCTGTCAAGGAAGGTCCTAACATAGAAATGGTACCGCAGCAACGGAATCCATCTTATGACAGTAACTTCAGAGCAATTTCAACAATCGGGCCGCAAAACCGATGAAAATAAACAACACAATCAAAAACAGTACAGGAGAAAAATATTTCAAACTGTCTGAAACTGGATCATCCGGTAATCCGATATTGGAGTGAGATGTTTTAGTAATTGAACATATAACAAGTTGACTAGCGTCTATCTTAGTCGTAGGAAACGTCCGCGGCCGAATGTTTCATTTCCTGGAGTTCTGCACCCGGATCATACAGCGATCGAACCGTCAGAGGCCGAACTTGAGGGCCGTAAAAAAAACAATTATGAAAAATCAATTTTAATCATGTCAAAAACTATAACAACCGGTTTTAAAATTATGCAGAAGTTAAAAAATTGTAATATACAGTGATTGTTAAAAATATCGACTGCCTATTGAACAGTTAGTTGCTAACCTAAACTGAGTATACCTGGGTTGGCCGAATGCATTCAGCAAATTAACGATCGTTTTGGTTAGTTTTGAAAATCTTCAATCATTTTTCAATAATTATAATTGTTGTGATGCTGCCACTCACTACATGTTAGCATTAAACTGATATCATTGCTTGTAACAGTTCTTGAGGATAAAAAATAAACAAAAAAGTAGCCAAAATCATCAAAAATAACACAAATAACCTTGAATAAACCCATTATGACACTACAAATTCCAAAAACCGATGTTTTATTGGGATGAGCCTCTATTAAAAATATGTAGGAAATAAAAATGATAAATTTTGAACTGGGTAAGTAATCATCTACTAAAGCAATAATAATAATAAAAAAAAAATAATAATAAATAGAATTGTCACTACGTAGATCTGGAAAAATCAGAATTGTTATTATAGGTTCTTACAAACTGTTTCAAGAAGTAGGCATTTTATGAGATTTAAAAGTTTTACGAGTTTCATCAAAACAATCAATAAAAACCTAATTGTCCTAAAAAAAATTTAAAAATAATCAAAATTTCCTAAAAAAATAAAAAAAGAACCAAATTTCAGAAAAAATAACAAAATAATGAAAAATAACCTGTTACAAGCCCTGTGATATCATAAGCATATAAGCACAGGTGTGAAAAACAAGGACTTAAACTGATTGTGGCAATTTTTCTAAGTAGAAAAATATGGTAAATGAGGTAGGTATTTGAAATATTGCCCATCGATATTAATAACGCAATTTAAATTAATACCGCTATATTGATAATGCGGTGTACCGTAATGCACCGTATTAATTTTGTATTGAGAACCAAGTTAAACAAAAATTTACCTTACTAAATTGTGGCGATCTGAAAATTGTAGTACTGCAGACCCTGCAGATAATAATAATCAAACTGAAAATTGTACTACCGCAGACCCTGCAGATAATAATAATATGATCATATGTATACATACCCTCAAGATGTTGTAGAGGTAGTTTTCCTCTAAAGTCTTATCAGAGATGTTGATTGTGCCTCCACGAGTCGCCACTAGAGAGGAGAGCACGTAGTGGCCCTCGTCTATCACAATCTGCTGGGGACCACCGAGCTGATAGCAAGGGCGTTCCAACACTGACCTTCCGATGTCAACAAATAAAGCTGTCGACTTGGTCTGTACAAGCCCTCCGTCTGTAAAACATAATTGACAATAATATTTCAATTTGGTTGTTTAAATAAAACACTTAATAAAATCAAAAATTTGAATCAAACCACAAGATTTTATTGTAGTGATAAAGCTTCTTGAATTTCTCAGCACAATTTTATTTCACAAATTTATTAATTGTTGTTCATTCAAAGATCTTCAATAAACGGTTGATAATTTAGAAATAATAATAATCTGCACAGCAATTCAAGTCTGTCCGAATTTGGCGTCAACTATGATGCTGACACATCAATAGGACTCCTGTAGAATTTATCTAAATTTTCTTCAATACAATTGAAGCTTTAAGGTACAGTTTGCTTAACTTACCATCAGCAAAGATTGGTTGATCGAGGATGACTTCTGCTACGATGTGGGAGACTTCACTCTTGCGATTGTTGAAAGCAGTATGAAGACAATTAATCATTTCTCTGGCAGAGCAACAGTACTTGTACTGTGAATCACTCAGATCCCCAGTCTGTAAAATCAATTAGAACATATTTTTTAGATTTTTCTTTAGTTATAGTATAAATAATTTTTTATTTAGTCTAAATAACCATGTTTGTTTCCCAAAACCATCCTTGGTTTTGTTGTACTTATCAGTTATTTTGTTTTAAATTTTAGCCAAGTTAAAAAAATTATTAGCAAAAGTTTTTTTTAACTGCAACTGTTCAAATTCAAATTCAAAACTTCTTTATTCATGATTTATTTGTACAAGTAAAAATTGACATACACTGGTACAAAAACAGAATTGCGTTTTTATATGAAATCATTGTGTTGTTCACAATATATGATTCATGTAATCAACTCAACAACAACAAAAACAAAACAAAAGCAAAAAACAAAAACATATCAACTAATGAAAAAAACGAGAAAAATACTAATTTTAGTAAAAAATTATGGGATTGATCTACTGACTCAAAATTTCCTCAAATGAGTATGGTGCCTTTTGTATCAGATATTGTTTTAGCTTAATTTTAAATGATTTTAGATTTACTATAGCCAAAATATCTTTTGGTAATTGGGCAATGAACCTAATACCAGCACTTCTAGGCTTTTTCCTGAAAAAACTCATGGAATGTGATTGAATGGCAAATTTGTTTCTATTTCTTGTGTTGTATGTGTGGAAATCTCATAATTTAGGTAAAAAATTCTCAGTTTTTTTTAATAGTCATTATTGTTTCAAGCACATACATGCCATAAACAGTCATTATTCCTAACTCAGAAAAGTAGCTTTTTACTGAATCTTGATTTTTGAGATTTAAAATAATTCTAATTGCTTTTTTTTGGAGGGTTAATATACTACTAAGGTTTGCGTCACTAGTCCCACCATATAAAACAACCCCAAATGATATATGAGAGTGTATGTGAGCATAGTAGATAGCTTTTAGTGTTTTAGTTGAGCAGAATTTCGCCATGGTTCTTAGAACAAATAATCCAGAGCAAATTTTGTTTTTTAACTCTTAAACATGACTGTTCCAAGACAAATTTTCATCTACCAACAGGCCTAAAAATTTTGTTTCGCTAACTGGTTTTATTTCATTGCTACAAATTTCTATTTTAGCTACTTGTTTACTTCTTTTTTGTTTTGTACGGAATTGTACAAAATTAGTTTTTTCCAAACTAAGCAATAGGTTCCTACTATCAAAATAATTCTCAATATCTGAGAGGTTCTTATTTATTATTAATTCTGTTTCCGATAACTCTTTACCACAAACAATCAGATTTGAGTCATCTGCATATAGACATAGTTTACTTTGAGAACCAGACACTAATGAAGGCATACCCTTAAGATAGCAAATAAACATGACGGGTCCAAGAATTGAACCTTGAGGAATTCCATGGGCTATTGCTTTAAAGGAAGATCTTGTTTTAGAAAGTTCATTTGGTTTATTTAAATACGATA
Organism: Neoaliturus tenellus; assembly: GCA_030545055.2. Classification (NCBI taxonomy): domain Eukaryota; kingdom Metazoa; phylum Arthropoda; class Insecta; order Hemiptera; family Cicadellidae; genus Neoaliturus; species Neoaliturus tenellus. The sequence goes on from CM061535.1 coordinate 38,833,728, forward strand.
GCTCTACAAACTGTTTTCTATTCGAGATATAGGATTTGAACCAATTCAGTTCCCTACCTTTTGTGCCGATACTCTCTAGGGTACTAAACAGTTTACCATGGTGAACACTATCAAAAGCTTTACAAAGGTCCATAAAAACACCGATCGCATTATCACCTCTGTCTATGGCATCTACTACTGTCTCAATGAAATTTATGCTAGCAGTGGTGACTGATTTGCCAGCCCGAAAGCCATGCTGCTCTTCATTGTACAAATCATTTTGTTCTAGATAATTTACCAATCTGTTATACATTGCTCGTTCAAAGATTTTAGAAAATGTTGGTATAATTGATACTGGCCTATAATTCCCTGGATCCAAGTCACTTCCTTTTTTTATGAATTGGTTTAATTTTAGATACCTTGAGTTTTTCAGGAAAAATCCCGGATATGAATGAGGAATTTATTACATGTTTTATGGGTTTTAATAAGTACATTTTTGATTGTTTTATTACTGTCATGGGAATATCATCATACCCAACTGACTTTTTATTTTCAAAAGAGGAAATAATTTTATCTACTTCCTTCTCATTAACAGGCTGTGCATTAAATTTACAAGAGGGTAGATTTGAGTCAGCGAGATCAATATCACTATTAATTATTCTTGGTAAAACTAAGTCATCTACAATGTTTACAAAATAATTATTAAAAATGTTACATACTTCATGAGGGTCAGAGTACTTTTCACCATTGAAAACTAAGGATATATTGTTGTGAGTGTCTTGTCTCTGTTTAATTTCATTATTTATTAAACTCCAAGTATCCTTACAGATGTTTGTAGAATTATTGATTTTACTTTCTAAGAACTCTTTTTTGCATCTATCAAATTATTATTGTAATTCTTCTTTAGTTCTTTTAAGTTTTGTTTCAAAAATTTATCTTTAGTCACTCTTATTGTTTGGCTTAAACTAACAATTTCTTCTTTGTCCTTTATAAGCTGGCAATTGAACCAATTTTTCCGTTTAAATTTCGCTTTAGATTTAACTTGAGGAAAGCAAGTGTCAAAATAGTACATGAAGATATTGTGAAAAGTATCAAATTTTGCCTCAATCGGTGCTACATAAACTTCCAGCCACGATTCATCCCTTAATCTCTGATTAAAAAGTTTAATGTTTTCTTCAGTAAATTTTCGGACAAATTTAGATTGATTTTGAGGAATGTATTGCTTTTTAATGTTATTTATTTTTAATAATTGACCATCATGGTCAGAGAGTTCTGTGATCAGTCCTGTGATGGATAAATTTTGTTTCTGCAAGTTAGTAAAAAAGTTATCTATTGCGCTTTCTGATGTTAATGTTACTCTGGTTGGGAAATTTACTAGATAGTGCATATTATATTCTTTTAATATATTGCAGAATCTCCATTTCTAGTTTGTCAAGAAATATCTGATCAAACGCAACACCAGGTGTTCTATATATTCCCACCAAAATAAATGAAAATCCCCCTAATTTGCAATCAACTAAACAACACTCAAATTCTTTATCTTTATTCAGTCTATCGATCTCTTCTAATCTTACTTGTTTAACTTTAAGTGCCTTATGACTAAGAATCATAACACCTCCACCTCCAGATTCCGTTTGACAATAGTGAGATTTGACCAAATAATCTGAAATTTTTATAACTTTAATTGCATTAGATTTAAGTTTGTGCTCAGTTAGTATAACCAAGTCTGGTTTCACTTCCTGTAATGTTACTTCTAACGCCAATTTCTTGGATGAAAAATGTTGTATATTCTGATGAAATATTGATAATGTAGTTCCTTTATTTTATTTTTATTTATTTATTTATTTTTTTTTCAGATTGTTTAATTTTGGAGGTTGTGGAGTTATGATTGTTTTTTTTTTACAGAATTGATTTTATGTACAGTATCTGCTAATTTACCACTAACCTTTTGAAATTGATAAACATTACAAGTTACAACATTTACTTCAGAGGGGGAAAGTAGTTGAGGTCTGCTAAAAAACCTATATTTGGGATGGGAGTCTGGGTGTTAATTAGGGATGTACTAGCTAGGTCGGAGGTCGGGTTTGTGTTACCGAACTGGGCAGGAGGGGGCAGAAGTGGAAAATTAAATTCATTTATTGTCTGTGAAGAGTCACTCTTCCCTATCGCAGTCGACATGGCAGTCTCTGTTGATAGAGCTGGTTGTACGGTTGAGGGTTGATTCAAAAGAGACTGGTAGGTGGCCGGATGATGTTGACAGTTGTTGATGGCCTCTTGGAGTGCTTTGACAAACTCAGGATGTGTCCTTCCGCCCCACGATGGTCTCTTTCTTGTAGGTTGATCACTGGTAACGATGACAACCGATGCTCTGGTGTAGTTTTGCAGATCAACAATCCTGGATGCAAAGTGTTTAGGGTCTATCCAATCCCTTACACAGCCCATTGGGGAGCACACAAGTCTTTGAAATTTTCCCTCTTTAAAGTGCCTCTTCAGCTCATCAAAAGCACAGTCATACTCTGATACAGTAGGTTTGCCACAATAGTCATTCTTAGTCATGAGGCTGAAGACGGTTGCCCCATTATTTTGGACTTGTAGTGCTAGGTTGTTACTTATGCAGTTACAATGTTGTGGTCTACCAAACTCCTTCCTAAATGCCACGGCCACTCCCGCAGTCATGTTTCTACTGTGGTCCAAATCCCTCGATATTGTGTGAGAAAAAGCGGTTTCTGGGTCACTTTTGTATTTTCTAAAGTATTCGTACATACTTCCCTGCACAACAGCTATATTTGGATTGGAGTTTGTGTCTTGAACAACTGTCGTCATTCTTGGGTTTGTAGTATTAAAAATAGTGTCACGGATCATTTCTACAATTTTCTTTTGCCATCACTGTTAAAGTGGAAACCGTGTCTAGTGTAAAAACTTCTGGGGAGATCTTGAATTGGTAGAAAGTTAGCATGTTCGTTTTTATTGGTGAGTGCTTGAATATCTGAATTGAGAATGCAAATTTCATTATTTTGAAGAGGATCGCTTTTTTTATTAGTAATCGTTTATCCAATGACTATGTGCAGTGCATGTATCAGTGATTGTTAGTGCAGTCATTGTTATCTTTTTTTTTCAAATTTTATGTTGTTGTTACCATTGTTAGACCAATTTTACTGTAGGTTTTAATGTTTTCTTATAGTTATATTATTAAGCTATTTCAAATTTTACTACTGTAAGCCTGGTTAATATTTTTCTATCTGTGATATTATACTGTAGGCCTCAACATTTCTGTGATATTAATTTTAAGTAGCTGAACAGAAATCCTCATAGTCACTCTTGTAATGATATGGCAGCTCAAAATTATCCATGGAAATGTAGCCAGCCATTTTGTTCAGCACTCAAATTATTTATAGCCTAAGCCTAATATTACGGCACATGACGAAATCAATTGCAATATTGTATTGTTGAAAGATGGAATAAATGACTATTCATTGACTATCAAATTGGATCAAGTTAAAAATGTCAATTTTTTACTTTACTGCACTCTGTTATTATATTAGCAGTTAATTGGTTATGTTAATTTGTTTACGGTTGGTTACCTATGATTAAAACTGATACTGTTTTCTTTGTCTTTTCCGACAACCCGGCAATTTCACAAACTCGGCCATCCTTTTGTCAGCATTAGGTAGAGTTCTCGGGACTCTACTGTATTACTTGTAACTAGATTAAAAGCACAATCACACAAGAAATCAGTAATTGCGAGGCATAAAGCAAAAGGGACCTCTTGTCAGCAAAATTAATTTTTTAGTATACCCAATCTTAAGTCATTTGGGTCAAAAATATCGATTTTCGGTTGTTAGCAAATTCAGATACTTCATCTACAAGACCCAATCGATTGTAACACAGTCTGATTAAATACTCAAACTAATTTGTACAGAAGACGAGAAATGGGACCTCAAGTCACTTATGGAGTCATAACAAGAGGGTCCTTTTCTGAAACACACAAATCTACCTCACATTACTTCAAAAACCTTTTTTTCTATATTTTTTCTTAACTCTCATGGTAACAGAAGGGACTACAATGGGTTTCTATTAAAAGAAGAATGTTTTCTATTGGCTGCTTCAAATTACACCTGTTATCAGTCAGCCAAATGACAGAGTTGTTTCTCTGTTCTTCCCCAAGAATAGGCCCTACACTCCCACTCTTACTAATCACAGCAGTTCTCAGTTTTCCCCTGGAACCTAGACTTCACCATCAGCCTCAAACATCTGAAAACTGTAACTTTTGAGGTTTATTCATTGAACAATTGCAGCATTGGATATATTTCTTTGTAACTATTACCAATCTTTTAACAGAGGACCGACAAGAGGTACCTTTTTATTAATGCATTTATGGACAAATTGATGAAATTTTAAAAAGTACTGTATGAATTTTAGAGGGTATTAAGGAAACTAAAAGTGTTATTTCTAAAGAGAGAATCATAAGCTTTACATTGATACCAAGGTCGTTGCTTACATACAAAAATATAGATTCTATATTTATTTGAACTGTAAAAAGGCTTTTATCAAAATGCCCTTTTTCCTTTAACGAAGTTCAAACTACTGGAACGTGCACCTAATTGTTAAGAATTTAAAGGTAATTTTGAAAATATTAATATGTAACTCAAAATGGAAGATTGCCGGCAAGAGGGCCCTTTTTGCTTTCCCCCTCAATTTCTTGGTTTAATTATGTGAGTAAACATCAAACTTTTTACTATTTTAGTTACTCAATCTAAATGGTGCTTTAATTAGAAATTAGGTAGTTTTCGAGGGCACAAAAGCATACTCACTACAAGCTCTGAACTTCCAAGCTCTTAAGTTCAAACTTGAAAGATTAACTGAACTATATTATGCTTGGTTTTTGTGTCACAAACTGTCAGTTAAGCTATGTGGAATATGCTCTGACTATAATCTAGTAGTCTGTTCCGACTATGGATGTGTCAATACCAAAATTTTTACACATTTTTATTTTTATACAGTACACTCTCGTTCATCGGACTCGGCGACATCGGAACTCCGCTTCATCGGAACTGAAAATCTGGATATTTTTTTTTCTTACGAAATAAATAATTTTTCCGTTTGAGCGCCTTCAATTTCCATTCCTTCTATCCGCACAACAGTGAAGTATCACATTTTGCATCAAAAGTCATCAGGTGTTTTCCATAATCTGTACCCATCGATGTGATTTACGAGGCCGTGGAGTATTCGCACAAAAAATAGAAAGAGGAAGGGGGCAGGAAGTGAACATCCGCGTCGGTCGCTTCCCAAACTGCCATTGCCTTTCAGTCTGTCTCGCGCGTCACGACTGCACCTGTGTTACATGGAAGTCAGTTGACTGCTGGAATATGAATATGGAATATGAGAATAAAGATTTTGGATATTTATTTCCTGCGTTGTTTTTATTCCTATAGGTTCATTGTTACCATGTTCAAAGTTTGAGTGCCTTATTTTCATAAAATCTCTTGTGTTATCTTAAGAACAAGAGTGAATACAATCACGATAGGTCAACGTTCGGGCGGAAATGATGACTCACAACGGACTCCGCTTCATCGGAACCGGCCGTCCGCCACATTAGTTCCGATGAACGAGAGTGTACTGTATTATTATTATTATTATTATTTTGGAAGTAACATTGTGTCTGTATTAATGAAGCACCTAAAACACACTAAATAATTACCTGATTCAATAAATTTCTTGTTTCGTTATTGTGTGTATCAATTTCAATGAAAGATACTGCAACTGAGATGTCAATTTCAGAGGTGTAGAACAGTTGTGCCTGGAAAAAATTTTTATTCATGAAATTTATACATTTTTTAAATGGTGTGCTCAATTTTTCCAATATTACTTGATTGATAGAAATATTTTTAAAACACCCAATGGAATGCTTGGCACCAAAAGTTCTGAAAATTATTTAAAATTCCATGACTAGGCCAGGAAAAGAAGTTAAACTTGAGGAGTATTAATTTTTAATTCAAATAATTTATTATCACAAAATATTACCAAAGGTTGTAGCTCTGCCACGTAACAGGTGATAAATGTCATAAAAGTAGGTAGAACTAGCTTTTTAAAGGAGTATACCAGTAAAACAAAAGCAAAGATAAATAAAAACACACAAAACCCTGTTTAATTTTTTTGTAAATGGGTATAGGAACTCATTAACACTGTAAAATGAGTGATCAAGAAGATAGCCATTCGTTTTTCTTTATTTTTATTATTTTCATTTGTTATCTTATTTGGGAATTCATTATTTATGTGTTAGGCCTAAGTAATTTTTAAATTTGTAAATTTATTACTTTAATAAACAGTTGCATAGCTCTAACATAGGGATGGGTCGATTCCACTTTTTATCGATTCCGATTCCGATCCTGATGCTCGATTCTGATTCCATCGATTCCTAACGGTAAAGAGGTTGACAAAGTAACTTAACATAATGAATTGTAAAGTCTAAACAAATTATATTTATTTACAAAATAAGAAATACATCCTGAGCGCCATGAAATAAAACATTACACATACAGAACTGTCTTACACACAGTTTGTCACACCTGACACAGTTAAAAACAATTTTAAAACTATAATAGACCTACATGGCATAAAAAAACTTTAAAAATAAACTTGCAATAGAGTAAGTTAACTCCATTTAATTTTAATATTGAAATAAAACAAACAAACAAAATTATTGAATATATTTAGAAAAAATAACGTATTACTATTACTTTGCATACCGGTTACCTATTGTTGAATAATCAATGTTACAGTATTCTTCTTTTTTTTAGGGACAGGTATTTTGAGTTGGTATGATAATTGTTTTGTTTTGATAGCATTGTTTTAGTTTGAATTTTCATGGCAAGTTTTTATAATACTGACACGACCATCTTATTCAAAATAAAAATGTATAAGTTAATTTAAAGAAAACAAATATGATACATAAAAATAACAATTGAAACAAATAATCATACATAATAGAGTAAAATAATAGTAGCCTAATTAGCAGTAAAATAATTAATACATGTTAATTATGTAATAAAGCATGTTGTTTTTTTAAATTTTTCTTTAATGTAAACACATTATAACATTAATTAACAAATTTTTGTAGTCGTAAAACTTTTATTGGCTTTTCTAACAATTTTTGAACATTAGACGAAAAATAAGCCATCATTTGATTTTCTATGACAATTAGTTCAGGAGATACAGGAGATTTTATACGGACATCGCTAGCGATCAAGATTGGTGCGGCCGCGGGGGCATCAACACGATCGCGGCTATATAGCTACAATCGTCGCAATCGGAATATAATTTAGGTGGTCCATTCTCGATTCCGATTCTGACTGTAAGAATCGGCGGAATAGAGAATCGATGTTTGGAATCGACCCATCCCTACTCTAACATTAAGTAAAGCATATTGGTTTTGTTAGTCATCTCATAACACTGTGACTAGATGAACATGACCAACTGATATGAGAGGAGAACCCTCGCTAGAGGCCAACCACCGAACTGGCTGAGCTTACAAGGATTATCCTTATTTATAGACATCTCCTCTCATCGGGGTAGGCTTGAAACAATATAACCTACTTTCCATGTCTAATTTGAGATAGTGTTATATTCCATCAAAATACATTGGGTTAGTGTAACCTAAACCTTAGATGGAATAAGCTCACCCTTATCGTTCCTTTTGCCGGGCATAGCAGTGATCTGCCAAACCCCTGACAGTGATCTCGCATTGTCAAGACGATTTTGTAGAGATTACAGATCCATAAAATATCTTAATTATGCAAGTTGTTAATAGCTGTACTAATGCAGAAATATGTGATAAGAATAATAAATACCCCCCGTCGCAGCAGACCTGCGTACTCAGCGAATTTCTGACCTAATTTATGTGCAAATAAAAAAAAAGGAAAAATTGTTTTAAAAAGTCTAATTATGATGCAGCATAAAATGAGAGGAACTCTTTGTAAAAAGATAATTAAGTAATTTAAACGTTGCAAAACTTACTGGGTAATGTCCAAAAAGGTATGTGGCTAGTCTTGGGAACAGCCCATACATCGCCGCACTGTCAGTGAATTGGACTCCGGGTCCAAACAACGTAAAGGTTTTACCACTTTTTGGAGATCCAAAAGTGATAAAAGTAATGTTTTCGTCCGCTGCAAAAAACAAATGATAAATATTATTAAATATTACAGAATCACATATGTTGGGATAAAATATACAATAAATGTAGCCTTTGACAAATTACAGCTGAGGCCTGCTCATCCCAACTGATCAGGACCGGACCCTGTGGGTTTAGCAATTTTTCGGATTAGGAAGATATTATGCATATTACAATGTACAGGTTCTGTAATGCGTAACTTGCGTAAATTATATTTACTGGAACCAATTGTGTCACTCAGTTTAAAGACTTTACTAGCTTGTATTCCAACAAAAATTTTGAAAGGAACAAATGTCGTATAGTGGCAAAAAATAAATGTGCAAAGACCGTAAGGCATTTTCCTTCGATAGCTCCAGAGAGCAATGTTATAAAAATGGAACCCCCCCCCCATACCTATCATTTCTATTCCTTTGTCAAATTCCAAATTTATGAATCAAATTAACTTTTTTGGGCAACAATAAATATTTGTTTTGTTCTATTGAAAATCAATTTTAAGAATTTTTCCTCTTTGTGAATAAAGAAATTAATATCTGTATTTTCCTGACAAAGGATGTTTAAAATAAGCGGATTTTCGGATACGTGAAGTTTCTAAGAGCAGAACTCTACTGTATAACACTTAGTAAAAAATTACTGCTCTATTTACAGAGATGGATGTACTTGACGTGAGACAACTGTTTGTTAGAACGATTACAATTTACATTTCCAAACACTCAAATGAGCTGTTTGAACGCCCTACCCATGACCACAGAACTAGACATGATTGTATTGATCTACGAAGTAAAAGAGGAATTTTCATTACTTTAAAAGGAACATTTCAAAATAGTGAAAAAGGTGAAGTACAAGACTCTCAAATACCCAGATTTGCAATAGAACTCTAACACTCCATATCAATGATCGAGAACATATAAATATTTTTCCAACCGCAGAATCCTAATGTTTTGGCACCTAATTGTTACATGATTGAACAGCAAGAAAAATTATCACTTTCAAACACCAGCATACTTTTCAAAAAGTTAGGCCTATACAGTATCTATCATTATGATTTTCGTGGCAGTGGAAGATAATTGAAGAGACAGGATGTAAACTTGCGCTTCATGTGACATAGTCATAGTGAAAACTCTTGATTTATTTTCATGTACAAATGGTACATAGTAAATAGCATCACATATTTTTTATTCTAAAGAGATAATAAAATAGCAGACTTAATTTGCATTATACATAAAATAAATCATTTTTCTTAATGTCCTACAAATCAAAGTAAAAAAGTTGAGACTTTTAAACATGTTCCACAAATTTAATACTTAAAGAGAATGAAAAAATTGGTGTACTTGAGGGTGGTGGAGGGCTCTTCCAATGAATACAAAGATTTGTTAATTAAGTATACTTTTAACATTTTTTTTTATCCACTTTCTGATTTAATGTTACGTGGAATGTGTTTTAAAAACTTTTTCCCCACATAATATGTAGGTTTTTTTCAAAAAACTTGAGCCTTTGTGCCTGAGTGATTTAATTTCTTCACCTTGTGTTGTATGGGTTTACAGATAGGTATGTCAGAATATACCTTATTTCGTTGTTCTTTTCGAGCAAGTAAAACTGTCTCAATAATATAGTGACAATAAACAGTGAATATTTTTGAATCCTTAAGCCGAATCATTATCATTCAAATTTAACATATAGCCTTTTTCTGCAGTTTTAAAATTTTGTCTAAATTTATTTTATTAGTTGAGCCGTAAAGTGCAATACCAAATGAAATGTGGGAATGAATGTGAGCAAGGTAAATACTTTTTAATGTGTTAAGATTGCTACAATTTTTCATTCTTGATAATGCTTATATTCCCGAATTTACTGTGGTTAAAAGTTTACGAACATGTTCCTCTCAATTTAGATGTTCATCTATCTTTAATCCTAAGAAATTTGTGTTGTTTTTCTTTTCAATTTGTTGAGTATTGTAAGCTAATAAGGGATCCGTTCGAATTCTATTTTGGGTAGTTTTAAAAACAATAAACTTAGTTTTTGCACATTTAAAAGTAAATAATGCTTATTTAAATGGTTTCCAATACTTTTTAATTTAGTACATACTGAATGACTTTCCATTTATTGCAACTGCTATACGTAATATCTCTTGGTTCATGTTAAGTTTACACGGGATGCAAAATGTCCTCCATAGGCTTGATATTTTCTAGATGATTACAGATAAAGCAATGGAACTTGGTAAATCAGTTTTACACTTAAAAATATAATACTTTTTGGGAGGCACTGTCAGTTTTTCCTCATAAGGAAGAGTAAATTGGGAGTCAAATTAAATAGGTTTATGTGTGCTTCAAATTATAGGTTTCATTAAGCAGAGTACAATACTGCAGACCAGGAATCAAATGCATGACCAAGACCAATATTGCAGGCATTCATACATTCCACTAAAAATATTATGGGCAGAACTTATAAATGCAATAGCTTCCATAATACTCAATCTTTTGGGGTCAGGTTTGAGCTAGTTACTTGAAATTTGAAGACTAATATCTAGTTTTTTTTTATTTTTTATTTAGAGTAATAAGCCACAAAGTTGACCTCAAAAGATCAAATACCACAGAAGTTTATTACATTTTTATGTATCGTTAATATGATTTTTTATGGAACGTTATAGTGCCTTACACTTACTTCTAGTTCATCTAGTTGAGATTTGGTTTGCTGTATTGTAATTTGCTCAGTGAAAACTTTGATTTTATTTACAAATCAATCTATACTTACAGATTTTCTTTTGACTTGGTACGTCGTTTCCCTGGCATGTCATAAAATTGATCATGCCTTTAAAGAGTATATTAAAAAATTTATGTACCAAGTTATTTTTTGCTTTATCTGTATTGTTCAGAAAATATCGCTCTCCCCCCAAAATCATCTTACCATCATAATTTGTCTGATCCCCCCCAGAAAAATGATGTCATTTAAACAAACCTGCGTTTCAAGTAAAAATAATGCTTTTTCTACTTACCTTGGTCTGGTGATGAATGCTACCTGATAAACTAAAAATATTGACTAATTATATCTGAATTTACCTTCAGAAATAAAGCCAAAATGACTTTCTCAATGAAAAAATAAACTATAAATCAACGCATAAAAATAGTCTAATGTATTTTCTTGGATGAATTTTTTTTATAATAGTTGAATTGTGAACGAATTTATCATTGCTTTACTATAAAAATTTGATATAAAAATCATTTTTTAAATGACGTCATATCAAAGCCGACCACCCCCCTTGCACATCACCCTACCGTCATTTTCAACCTGGACCCCCCCCCCTATTTTCAGATGACGTAACTTATGGATAGCCCCCTATTCTGAATCTCAAACCGTCCAAAATGATGAGCAAACTTGATCGATGAGTAGTTTATTTACATTCTACTATGTCTGATTGGCTCCTAAATAAAGAGGCTGAATTTAATTAAACAAATTGTAAACTTTCCACCCAGCTTAACTGACTATCACGGCAAAATAATTTTTAAGTTAAAAAAATTTAACTCAACCCCCAAAATCACAGTCAAAGCAACCAATCATCAGCTCTCTACAACATCCAAGTGTTTATAATATTTTCTAAAATTCTGGCTGAAAAAGCTTTAGCAATATTTTATTGTTAAAAATGGTTGAAACATGATCAGGAAGAAAGTAATCTATACAAAATATATTTTGTTTTTATTATTGAAGATTAAAAAAAGAGAAGAACCTACCTCTTAAAAATCTTGTCATGAGGTGTTTTCCTGCATCTTCGAAGATTGATTCTTGGCAGACCATGCTGCCAAACATGAAATCTGCGTTTACGGCCATCGCGCCAGCGTTGCCACATCTTATATATGGACACATTTGGGGAAAAGTGTCAAAAAAGTGGTCCTCATATTGCGCTGGTGGTCTGACCTGAAGCAATGATAATTATTATATTTAAATCATCGACCATGATTGACAAAAATGGTGGTTAATTTTATTTTTTTATTTTGACGACCCACTTAGGCCTATAAACTAACATACAAGAGCATTAATACACTGCCTATTATCGTACATACAGTGTATTAAATTTTTGAACATAGCATCAGTAAATCCTGCCTTAATCTTTTGTTGCACGTATTTTTCATATTGCATTGAAAACTCTCATTATTTTTAAACAAATTTAGAACACTGTTAACAAATTTAGGTACAGGATAGAATTGGATTCGTAACTTTTGTTCTAAACTACATGATAAAGAAGACATCTTACACTCTGCGTCGCCCTGAAGGCCGCTAAAGATGGCATAGGGCCAGTCCAAGAATTAAAATTTCCATTCCAGCAGAGCGAAATTGCCACATTTAGAAATGGAATAGGTCTTAATGGGCTTTAACAATACTATGGATTTTGTGGTTAGATTGGGTAGCCCTCCCAATTTGAGTCACGGTATTCCTCCAGGGAATAAAAGCAATTCTGGATTAGAAAATCTTTTAGTTTGGAACAAAATTTGTTAATGTTCTGCATGTCCTTGAGGGATTGAGGAAGTTTCTAAAACAGTTTGATAGCTAGGCTTGGATTCAAAAGCTTTGAGATTTTTTTAACACTGAGGTTATTATTTTTCTAAATCTGGTATTGTAAACATGCTCAGCAGGAAACCTCAACTGGTTTGAAACTTAAATTTACTTAAAAATAAAAAGGTATGGAACATTAAGTATTTTTAACTGTCTGAAGTGTTTACAACAATGATCTCTAAACCTCAGCTTAGTGGATTGCTCTATTTTGTAGTTTGAAAATTGAATCAAGATGAAGTTTAGAAGAAGAGCCCCATAAAACTATTGAGTACTGAAGATGGGATTCAATAAACCCAAGGTAAACAAGCTTGGATAGCCTCTTATTACCAAATGAGGTAAAATTGACCCCAATGAACAGTCCTGCAGCAAGACGAGTTTTTTATTTATTTATTTATTTAACAACGGCAAGCAGCCAATTTACAAAGAATACAATAATACAAAATTACATGCGAATATGAAACAATTGTGCAAATTTGCGTACAAACAAGATGGACAAATAATACCGAAAAATATGTGAAAAACATGCAAGAAAATTGACTAGAATAAATACTCAGTGCAAAGCCAAAATACATTAGACTTACATGCAAAATAGGACGAAACCAGAGTAATAAATTAAATAGTACAGAGAGATTACAGAGCTATGTACAGCAGTATATGTATATATATATATGTACAAAAACAGCTTAAATAATAAATATAAACATGCAGACTTAAAGCTAGATACAACAATGTGGTGGTGACTAGAACAAAAAACAAAGTGAACAAGAAATGAGAAATGTACACTACAACAATACAACAATAGGAGGGAAAGTGCAGGTTGAATTAAACTGCGAGTCTCAACTGGAGAGAATGTCCAGCGCCCGCCTTCGAATGACCAGCATCTTGTCGAAGAAGATGTCACATTCGGATGCCACTCGGTTTCCCAGCCTGACGAATCTTGCTATGGGGCTGTTGTAGTCGTAGTTGGTGTGGTAGTGCCCTCGACTCAGAAGCTCCTGGGATCTTGTGTTTGATGGAACTCTGATGTTGAATTCAGCCAAGAGGTCAGGACACTGCACAAGGCCGTTGAGGATCTTTATCAAGAAGACAACATCAGCTACGTCACGCCTCAGGGCCAAAGGTGGGAGATTTAAATTCCTGGAGAGATCGTCCACCGGCGCCTCCAAGTAGCCAAAGCCCAGACGCACGCCCACCAAGCGTAAGAAGCGCCGCTGCAAAGCTTCCAGTCTGTCCCTCGCAGAAGCTGTGTAGGGAGACCACACAGGGCTTGCGTATTCGACGACTTGTCTGACAAAGGAGCAGTACAGAGAACGAAGTGCAGCTGGGTTATTAATGCCTTTAGTGAATCTTGATATGAAATCGAGCATCTTGCTGGCATGATTACAGATGTAATCCTGGTGGACAGAAAACCCCATGTCTTCATCAAAATGAACACCCAGGTCTTTTATGCTGTGAGACCTAGGAATCTGTATGCCGGAGATGAAATAAGGACTTTCCTTTGGAGATTTGATCCTGTGGAAAATGACAAGGGAACATTTCGTAGGGTTGACCGACATTCCATTGAGGGCACACCAATCTTCAATTGCCGACAGGCTCTGCTGAATCTTCCATGAGTCCTCATGAGAAGAGATAGAGGTGAATATTTTCCGATCGTAGGCAAATTGCAGAGCGTTCACTGAGATCACATCTAGAAGATCATTTATAAAAATGTTAAAGAGGCAAGGACCCAGTAGGGAGCCTTGGGGAACTCCAGATGTCGGCGAGAACACGGTTGATTCTGAGGGGCCAATCTTGATTGTGAGTGGACGGTCACGGAGGTGGTCAGCCAACCATGATAGAAGGGGATCAGCCACACCACACCCCTCCAGTTTTGATATGAGTACAATTTTGAGGTGGTCTTACGAGTCAAGATTGCAGTCAAGCATCACACCCAAAAATTTGACAGATTCCAGACAGGACAGCACGGAGTTACCTATAACGAGCTGTGGGAAGTGGGTCAAGTGAGACTGTTGTCTTTGTCTCGTTTGGATGTACAGACAAGTTTTTTTATCTGGGTTTCATGCATAATAAGGTTTGGTCTAAGAAGTACTGTGTAAGTTGGTTGGTTTCGTTATTATTAGCATTGATTTCGATTTTGAATTGGTCAGTGTCTTTTGGGATCAATATTGTGTCGTCGGCATAAATGATTAGATTAGATTGTCAGGTGGAAGGTGAAAGTGGATGTCGTTTGCGTACATCAAGAAGAGTAAGGGCCCTAGGCCTAAGATCAAACCTTGCAGAATCCCTAAGTGCACTTTTATTAAGTCAGATAGGAATCAAAAGTTTCTAATGTCACACAGTGGAGTATTTTGGACTATAAATCAACTCATACATATATTTTTTTACAAAAAAATTGTAAAAATTTGATATTATAATAAAAAATGTGATCTTAAAAACTTTAAGACATTTTTATTCTTGTGTCATAACCTGGCCAAAAAGCAAAAATATGAAATTCAAAATTTTAAAGAAATAATGTTGATTATGCATTCCTAGATAACTGTAGGTCTGAGTAAAGGCAAAATTTTGTTTTAAAATAAGATGTGAGTTGGTAAAAAAACTGCTTATATCGACCGTAATTTAAAGGTAGAGTAATACCTAGTCACAAGTTGCAAGTCAAGTTCATATTAAATTACTTATGGATTCAATACCGAGAAAAAGTTTTATCCTTAAAAAATGATGGGTACTTAATTATTATATACAGATTCACTAAAATATGGGATTAAACCATGTCACTATACTATGTTGGATTTTTTATGTAAGTTTTAAATCTTACTACATTTTTTTCAACAAAATGAAAAAATTCTAAAATTGCAAAAGGTTTTTGTTTATGTTCTGAATTGAGTTGATCGATTATTTCTTTTGAATATGAAAGTTCAAACTTTGTACAACTTAGTCCAATTTTCAGAAATTGCTCCAAATTGCTCCATTAAATTTAAAAAAATGTCAAAAATTCTATTTTTAAGATTTTTTTAAAACTACACTTAATGTAAATATTTACAATATTATAGGCCTATCATTTTATTGTCAAGTCAAATATTTTTTAATGGTCTCAATTACTATAGAAGGGGTTATAATAGTATTATATTGTTTTGGTTTTTTGATAAAAATAAAAAATAAAAATATACTACTGTAGTTAAAAATACCCCCGTCGCAGCAGACCTGCGTACTCAGCGAATTTCCAAAAGGATCTTGAGATTTTGTATTTTCCCCATAAACACCATAGGAATGAGTATGTAGGTTTGCTGCCATTGGATATTGTTAGAAAATGTTAGTTTTGTTAGAAAATGTAATAGTTAGGTAAGGTAAATATCATTGTATCAATATTCGACACTTTTAAATTTCCCCCAAAAAACCCCATGGGGGTGAGTATGTAGGTTTGCCGCCATATGGATGTTTTTAGCAAATATCAGTTAAACCCTACCTAGTGAATGTACGTACCAAATTTTATCAAGTTATTCCGATAAATAAGCGAGATACAGAAACGATCCAGGACAACTTTAAAACTGGTTTATACTAGTTGAGAAGTTGACATTGGGTACAGCAAATGAAGTTGTCATAACACTGTGGTAAGTCTTTTGGCTGTCCACTATGACAATTTCCCTTCCTTCATAATCCATTCATGTTCAAGATAGTGGGGGGTTAATGCGAACTGCATGTAAACCCCTAGCTGGAACTTATGTAGACAGCAGGGGGTGAGGAGAAATGCTATGGGCATGGAAACCTCTAGCTGGAACATATGTTCAAGGCAGCAGGGGGTGAGGAATGCGACGGGCATAGAAACCCCTAACTGGAACATGAGTGGACAGTCCCTTGTCTCACCCTTTCTCTTCCTTCAATATCCCATCCTTCCGGGGGCTTGCGCAAAATGCCCATAAGAGGCAGACGTGCTCAACGGTTCGGCCGGGGTCTCCTTATCCACGAATAACAACAACAACAAGCGAGATACAGGGTTTTGTTGATTTCCCATAAGATTAACATTGGAAACCTATTTTTAGCTTTTCTCCGTAACCTGTTAAGCCAAGTTAAAAATTCAAAATACTAAATTGTTTGGTTTTTTAAGCTCTTTTAAATGGGTTTAGTTGAAAACGTTGAATTTTAAAAATTAAGGTCCAAAAATGCCAAAAACCCATTTTTGACCCCTTTGAAGCCCCATAAAACCCCATTCCCATAACCCGATCATGTTGGTTCGCAAACTCATGAAAATAGATCTGGTCTTACACCTTCATACCAAATTTCATCAAAATCGGAGGTCTCCTTCAAAAGTTATCAGTACCACGGACATATATATATATATATATATATATATATATATATATATATATATATATATATATATATATATATATATATATATATATATATATATATATATATATTTAGATATATACATATATATGAAAATGAAAGAACGGTATTTTTGGCCTCTGGGGACCTCAAAATGAAAAAGTAACATGGTCCCGGGCTTAGGTCTTACCATGGCTACTACCGTAATAGCGTATTCCCGATAGGGAAATTCGCTAAAAAATAAAAATAAACTATAAAATGGACAATATTCCTTACCAAGCTCACCGATTTATTAAAAAAACAAAAATAAATATTATTGTTCAGTTTGCTGGACATATTCATCTAAGTTGAGGGAGAAAAATTTAAGATGAAAATTTAATCCTCTCATCAACCCCTTTCTCACCCCAACCCCTAATTAAAGAATTTAAAATTCTAACCCCCAATTTTTATGTCATTTTTTGGTTGTATACGCAATTTAAAGACTTTTTTATTAAGTGACATTTTTCTCTATACTTAACCGTTAGGGAGCTACAGGCAATTGGAGTTCATTTTAGTCCCATAAGAATAACTAACATGGGGCAAAACTGTATTGAGTATATCTCCGAAACCATTTAGTAAAATGAAAAATACTCAAGAATAAAAATGTCTTAAAATAATGTTTTAAGATCATTTCATTCATAAAAATTATTATTTACGCATAAATAAACTTTTCTCCAATATGGTGGACAAATTAAAAAAAATTTGTAAAAATTTGATATTATAATGAAAAATGTAATCTTAAAAACATCATTTTAAGACATTTTTATTCCTGTGTATTTTTTATTTTTCTGAATGGTTAAGGAGATATAGGTCATTAAAGTTTGCCCTATATATGTTATTCTTATTTTTCTGATATTTTTGCCGATTTTCCTCAATTTTTTTAGAATAACCATGATGTTAAGTCCATAGTATTTGTCACTAAGTGATCTTACATAACTATTAAAACACTTGCATATAGTTTACATTCGGTGCAAAACAATTTCAACAAGGAGCGATACAGTCTAATGCCTTTGACAAGTCAGCAAAACATCCGACAACCGCCCCCGCTGTCTATAGTGTCAAGACAATCTTCGATGAACTGGATCAGAGATGACTTTGTTAGCTTATTGCATTTAAATACACATTTCCTAGCACAAAAACCTTCCACAAAGGACCTTCTATGTTTTTTAGGGACCATTGAGTTGCTACATGTTATGACAATTAAAGAAAAGATTACAACCTAACATTTTACATTTACAGTAGGATAAATTTTAAAATAAAATTATTTTTGAATTTTATTAGTTTGTTTATGAAATATAAAATTTTCAATATATAAAATATATAGATTCGTCCGAAGCCCAATTTATCATGCGAAAAGGCAGTATCGTACAATGACGTATCGTACATCGAACAAGGGACTAAATTATCGTACGTCTGGAAACACTGGATCAACAATATCTAAAATTATTTCTTTCCCTCGAGTGCCGACGACGCGATGTAGACAGTTGCATTAGGCCTCCTCATCGCCATCATCGCGCAACTACAAACAATACCTTAGCCATCTGTACATAGCGCTAGATGGCTTTGACAATACACATTCTTTGTGTCAACACGTAAATATAAATGTTTAATTCAGCTCTCTAAATAATGATGGTTGGCACCGTTTTATGCACAATTATGTTTAAAGCTCAATACAGTAATTTCTTGACAATACTATCATTAATATTTTTATGATAGGTGAGGGGACCACCATGTGTCCTTTGAGGGCCCAGGCTCCGACAAAATTTCCAAAAAAAAGTCAAGCCTCGCTCTTAAGAGTAAAAAGTCAAGAGGGCCCTTAGCTTGCGGGCCTTCCCCAACGCTGGCCCTCTATCGCCCCCACTGGCTGTACAAAGGATTTTCTGTCCACAGTTTGTTAAAATAACAATTATTACTCCACATTCCTAAAATTTCAGTATTTTCAAGGCCTTCAAGTGTTAAAATTCAAGGTCCATACGAACCCTGCATGAGGCAAGTTAGAATGGAAAAGGATATTGAAATCCCCCCAATTCAAAAGCGGTAATAAAAAGAAGTTAAAATCTATCAGAGAGCTTCTATGTCTTTGTTAGGGCTCCAGTACACTACAGAGGTCACTCTTTTCACTCCATTCAGAGTGAGAGCAATCTCAGCTGCCTCAAAATTCAAATCTAGAGAGTGTTTACATCCAAAATTGAGAGCTTTAAACATTTTGGAGCATACTATTCAATCTTATAAAAATATCTACACCACTTGTTCCTCGGTTTTCTCTACCATGAAATGTAACCAATTCATAGCCTTTAAGAGAAGTTTTCGGCCTGGGCCAGTTTTAGACCAAGTTCATTAACCAGATATAGGTCAGGTTGTTCATCTCCAAAAATACTTCAACTATTGACGTTTTCTTAGAAATACAGTTTACATTTAAGTGTGCCACCTAAGATGTTGTGGAGTGACACATATGAACTAGGCCTAGGCCCTTGTGGATCCAACCTAACTCTCTCTTCAGAGCACCTATGACTAAAAAATTACTCAGTGGAGATCTTTCATCTCTGACAGATTTCTTTTTACTGCATATCACATAAATTTCTCTCAGTGATAATAGGATTTCCTTCCTATGATTGTTAAGATGTAGGCTATTTCTGGTAAAATCAGATCTTTGCATCATGCCATTAAAAGCTAAGAAGCCGCACTTATTGTCTACACAAAATTCATTTGTTTTCAGTTACAATTACTTAATTCTACTTAATTTTCTTAATTGGTCATTTTGTATTTTTATTTTTACTTTTGTATAAATGTAAAGTGTAAATTTCTTTTTGCGTTTTAAGTGTGTAGCTGACACAACTTGTTTCAATTTTATTGTAAGCATATTCAACAATGTTTATATTCAAATTCAAAATTCAAATTCAAAAACTCTTTATTCAAAGAAAATTTCATTTTACATATCATTTTTGTCTCATGTGCACACGCACATGCGAGACAATTTTTATAAAACCTGCAGCTATCAGTTTTCAATTTGTAACATAAAAACTTAGTTGAGTTATATTGTTATTTTAATTTATAAATCTTATTCATACTATTATAGCTTCGAACTGTTATGTCCATTCCAATTGAGTTTAATCAATTAAAATAAAACCTTTCTAGCCTATCTTAATTGTTGTAAATTTGTGTTTCATTTTTTCACACACCACTAATTAGGCTCCGATAGTAAAACATATTAAAGAGAAGTCCTATGCTCTTCCTGGCTGTATCGTAAGGATGGGGATGATAAGGGGTGGGGGGGGGGGGTATAAATTTAGGTGGTACGCCAAAAATTAAAAAGTCAAGTGTTACACGGGAACAAAAAGGTTTAGTTGAGTCGAATTAGGCATAAAATAATAAGTGTTTGGATGTTGCGACGGGGGAATCTTAAAACCTGCTTTAATCACTACAGAATGGGGTCCGAAATAACTTATTTTCGTCCACCCGCGTGAAAGTGGGAGCTTGAAGTGTTAGGGGTTGAAAAAGGGATAAAAAGGAAAAAAATCCGTGTATTTGGGTGTTTTGAATGAAATAACTCGGTAACCTTGATATTTAGCAGCTAACATTACTGGACATTAACTGTTCTCAATTAAATTTGCTACAAAATAATGATACTTGTATTATAAGGATAGATCTTATAACTACCGTACCTACAGTAAACAAAAATTAAATTTTAATGAGTGCAAATTCTTGACATTTTTCAGATGCTACATAGGGACAGTTATTGTAAAGATAATTTTATGATTTTTTGTGTAAAAGTGTTCAAAGTCAAGGTAATTATTTATAACAAGTTTTAGTTTAATTGGTAAAACCGTTTAATTATAGCGAATTTTTTAAAAAGGTGCCTCGCAAAATGTAGTCAATTTTTAAAAACCTTCCTACTCTCAAATCACCAGCTTCCTATAACATTCATGTCGACTCCTAATTCGACTCAACTAGTTGGGAAACACTGCATTACAGTCTAACTCCCTATCCACAGAAATCTCAATAGGGTGACTATTGTTGACATGGTTGTCACTATTTCACTGCATCTAAGATTGGCCTGATCGCCCCTGATCTGGCACGATCTTGGTTGTGGATAGCCTTGAGTTTTCTTTGGTCAAAAGCGGGGTGGTTTTTGGCAATTTCAGACCTGGGATATGCCTTCCTTTGACAGAATTACTTTTGATATTCTCAAACTGGCTTAAAAGATCTTTGTTACTCTTTTATAAAACACTTAATTTTTTCTTTAAGCCTATCAACATTGACTCTTGGGTTCCTGGCAGCCCAAACACAGGTTGCACAGACCCAGGGATTCCTAAATGTTATAAAATTGAACAAGTATTTCTTTAAACCACAACACCTGATGGTAGCATGAAACCATCCATCACAAACATCACAAGCGATTGATGCAGCCTTAACCATAGTTCTGGCACAGAAGCCACACTTGGAGTCAGACATTATAATACACAGACTATTCCAAACAAGGGAGAATGCAGAATCATAATAAAGAGATATTTAGACAAGTAGACACAAAGTGAAGACAAAGCAAGTCAGTTGGATCCACAGACAGTTTTGACGGATAACCTTAAAGTGATTAACGACAAGCTCAAATGATGAATAGCCTAGTAAACACATGTGATAGTACTTACACGCACTGCAGTGCAGATACGAAGAGCTTGATTATAGCTTGGGTTCATTTTGAGTTCGCTCTATCTGAAATAAAAGATAATAATAACAAGAAATTAAAAAAGGATAAACGAACAAAAAATCAAAACAATCAAGCCTAACAAAACAAAGCTGTGTTTTAACTTTCCTGTTCAATGTTAGACTCCCCGAACGTTACACGGTTTTTTGAAGGTTTCGTAGACTTTCATATGAAAATTAATAAAAAAAACATATTATGATCTATAGAGCCATAAAACTATACAGTAGACTCCCTCTTAACCGGCTGTCATTTAATCGGCCTCTTGTCGAAAGACAACATTCTTTTAACTGGCCTTTTTCAAAGACTTATGCCACTGGAAGTGATTCCGTTTCTTTACCTTCTTTCTAGTTGATACCAAAATGTTTTCCAGGTTAGTCCTATCAACCTATGTTTAAATGATTTTTAGTTTTGTTACACCGGGAAAATAGGTTTTAGATTGTAATTTAGCGAGTAAATGCGTAGCTATGCCAATTCAAATCCAATCCAGTAATACCGGGTGTTCATAAAGTCTTGCCCTGATAAAGGAACCAAATAGTATGAAAAGAATTGGTGGTAAGATGATGTTTTAACAAGTGACTTCTTTAGTTTTTACAGCTATGCACACACTCAATGCAATATGTGGGCCTCGGGTCACCTCTAAATCTTCTAGGTGATTTTTATAATTATTTTTTTTTTTTTTTTTACAATGTTTTATTTTAGTTAAAATTTCCTGAATAATGTACGCACTTCATTTATTATTCTTTCTTTTACAGTTCCTAAACTCAAAACTAGGGAAGAATAAAAGAAAATGTTTGACAAACCTATACATAAAGAAATCGAGAGAGGTCAAGTGTCGTGGCCATTTAGTCAGGCAGTCACGATTTGTTTTTGTAGTGCATTGTAAGTAAACTTCATTGTTGTCAATCAGCTCAGCTTTGGCATTAACAAATTAATGTGGGCAAAACTACACTGAATTCCCTTGAAAACAAAATGTGAAAAATGCATGTGGCTATAATGGTGTCTATACAGCAAAGCTATGAAATCAGGGCAAGACTTTGTGAACACCCGTTATTCAATATTATTTAGCATCTTATTATTGCATTTAGGCCATAGAAACTGGTATTTAATGTTTTTAAAGTAGCATAAAATATACCGTTTAACTTACCGATTCGTTATCAAGGGTGTCTACTGAGATCTGATTTGATAATTTCAGTATAATTCCAGTATATTAAAAAAAAATAATAATTACAGAATCACTCGCAAACTATTAATCCTAACATGGAGTACCGGTAACAATAATGACAATTTATTCATATTAACAATTTTAAAATAGATTTCTGTATGAAGATAAAACACTTATGATTATGATTAATTAATACTTTCCAACAATGACATTAATGTGTTTAATAGTTTTTTATGGAGGCCCCTGACTCACTGTAATGGGGGAACTGGATTCAGGGCCGGCGCACCCATTAGGCGAACTAGGGGACCACCTAGGGCAGCACTTTCCCGGGGGGGCGGTAAAAAATGGAAAATAAAAAAATACATTATCTTTGCCAAAATTTTAAAATTTGCGAAAGACTGTTGAACATTTT
Organism: Neoaliturus tenellus; assembly: GCA_030545055.2. Lineage (NCBI taxonomy): Eukaryota > Metazoa > Arthropoda > Insecta > Hemiptera > Cicadellidae > Neoaliturus > Neoaliturus tenellus. Next base: position 38,857,048 of record CM061535.1, read on the forward strand.
TTATAGCAAATTAATCATTGATATTTATTTTGTAAGTTAATTTATGCTAGAAAAAATAATTATGAAATAACTAGGAGAAAATTATGGTAGAATTTTGCTTTCTATATGAATCGCTGCCGTCCCTGGCACCGATGTCGCCACGCTATAAATCGGTGATGAGCGAGCGCTTGCGCTTATCAGCTGTCAGGGCCATGTGCAACAGTACCGATTCGATTCCACACAGCCATGACACTTCTATTGAAACTACATTATGTATTAGAGTGTCTCCCACATTAGGCCACCTGACATACCAGGAACAGTTATACCATTGACTATGTACACTAACGTGAAAAGACTTCTCATCAATGCATTTAGTTTGATACAAAAATGTGGAAGGTTCGCGTACGCCACACCAGAGTTGCTGCAATTGGTGTTGTTATTATTCAGCTGGATTTACAGTGCTGCAAAAACATTCCATCACAACATAAACGAAAACTTCCGTTACAAAATGTTTCATTCTTGATTGAGAACACTGGTAGCACTGATTTGCCTATCATATGACTTTTGGACTTCCATGTACGCCCCTGAAGATCACGCCACCGTATATTGGTTTCAAACACGCCTATGCTATGATAAGTCTATTCACGTTAGTGTACTTAGTCCATTGTTATAACAGTGGCTTGGTGCTGGAGCGCTAGTGATGATTTACCAGCGCAGGGTGGGATTGGCTGCAGACTTAACTCGGATGCCAATCACAACGTGTGCTAGTGAACCGTTACTAGAGCTCTAAGTGATCGATATTATTATAACTGGTATGTCTGGTGGTTTTGGGGGACACGTGAAGTGACCGGGTGTCATGTTTTGTTACCAAATAAGTTACTTTATACTTTTAAACTGTGGCCGCCATAAAAAACTTTTTGTTCCCATACTTCAGAGAATTATTTGAATAAATTATTTAATAATTATTGAAAGAATTATTTAATTCATAAAACACTTTATTCATTTGACGACTTATGAAAAAAAAGGCACAATTTTAATGTGATAAATTATGATTATTGTCTTACTTCTGCTATGATTTAAAATAAAAACAAACATTAACAGATACCTGATAATTTACAGTACATTATTGTTATTATTTTGTTAAAATTTTTATTTTTTAAAATTTATCAATGTATGTAATTAGTTTCATGTATAGTAATATACATTGTTTTATCCGTAGTTATAGTTCTGGACACCATTCAATGTATTCCTTGCAACACTAATGAATAAAGAATATTTTGATTGATTGATGATTGATTGATTGAGGGGTTATCCCACACTTTCCCGGCCCACCTGAGCAGTGAGCACAACTTATTCGCCGTTGTGAAAGTGATAACATCTGATCATCATGTCAAATTTGCAACTGTTTAATGTTATTACAGTACCTTATTTGAGTTGTTTGTTTGGCGTTAAGATTTTTTAGTAAGTGTCGAGTCTTCATGAAAGTATAAGTTATTGTATTTCGCTGGCACTTATTGTGACTGCAACTGCAAGTGCCATTCCCCCACAAGAACCGACCAGCTTATTTTCAGCTACTCCATTCCTCCCACTTTATTTTGCGTTTATTTAATGCAAATAATAATAATAATAAACAGTTAACTACAAAAAAGTAATAAAATTAGTACTTAAAAGTAAAAAAGAACATTATTACAATTTAATGAAAAAATTTAAATTTTGAGTACATTTTCTAAACTCCATCTTTACACAGGTGTTTTACATTTCTTGATTAACAATTCGGAGAAAACTAAGTTTTCTGATTTTTGTTTGCAAACATACCTAAACAGCAAAAATGACTTGTCAAATATTTTTACATTATTATGTGGGGATCAAATGTCAAAATCTATATTTAATGCAATAAAAATACACCCCGTCGCAGCAGACTTGCGTACTCAGCGAATTTCCTAATTAGTAATATTAATTTTGACCAGATAAACCTGTAAACCAAATGTCATCACATGCTCATAAATAGGAAAATAAATGTCTATTCTCCTTATGATAAACAGAAAAGAGTATGCAGGTATGCTGCCACGGGGAACACCAAAAGTAGGTTTTTAGCATAAAAACAATTTATCTCAACCATATAAAGCCATATACTAAGTTTCATCAATATCTGTCCATTGCTAAAGGATTTTGCCTATTCTCTATATGATTAACATGTGAAAAGAGTATGCAGGCTTGCTGCCATGATATGCATAAAACCAAGATTTTTTACCATAAATGGATGAATCTCAACCAAATGATGCTAAATACCAAGTTTCATCCAAAAATATTGGTTAATAAGTGAAATATTAACACATCCTTATTCTCCATAAGATTAACATTGGAGCTTCAAAATACAATGTAGGCTACTGTCTTTAGACTTTTTAATATCTCGGTAACCAATGGAGATAGAGCAAAGCTTCAAAATACTAAATTGTGTGTTTTTTGAGCTAAATCCAGTGGTCAAAACAAAAATTTAAAAAAAATTTAAATTACATATGAAAAATGCAAAAAAAACCCATTTTTGGGGTACAAAACCCCCCAAAACTACCCCTTCCGGTAGGTCAATATGTCTGGTTTAGGAACTCATCCGAATAAACATAGGATTACACATCTCTACCGAATTTGGTGTCGATCGGACCTTTTTTATGAGAGTTATCGTGCCTAGGGACACATACATATAATTATATATACACATATATATATATATATATATATATATATATATATATATATATATAAATTTTAATGACTATTATTTTTTATCTCTGGGCACCTTAAAACGAAAAAGTAACATGGTCCCGGGCTTAGGACTTACCATGAGACCTACGGTAATAGCTTATTCCCTATGGGAAATTTGCTAAAATGTTACGCATTTTAATAAAATCAAAGAATTTCAATGTCTATTATGAAATTTCGGTATAATTCCAGCATTTAAAGTATTTCCAGTACCAATAGACACCCTGTTATCCAGCCCCGGTCTAGTGCCGAGGTGGCCAGTTAAGAGGGAATATACTGTACAACCTGGCATACATGCATGGTACAAGATAGAGGTGTGCGTTATTTAATGTAATAGGATAATTAACAAAATTACCAAATTGCAGCCTATAAATCGATTATTAGGTTACACGGTTTACCCTATTAATTTTTTTATAGTTAATTTTTAGAGCAAAGCCAATCATCTTTTAAGTTTTTGCTAAAAGAAAAGATTTAGCCTTTGCAACCTCAAAACGTTTCAAATACTAACCCAGCAGACTGTATATTAATTCAAAACCAGACCCATATAGTTTAGCTCGGTCACAGCGGAACGTTATCAGTAGGCCTATTAATTTAAAATAGAAATTATAAATGTCACTATTTTGTGTGGTTTTCACAGAACGTAATCGGTATTCGTTTGTGGAGTAGTTGACTCAAGTCACTATTTAATAGTGGACACGGCGATATCAGTATTAGTTTAAAATTTAAAGTACTAATGTCACTGTTTGGTGTGGTTTTTACATAACGTAATCTGTATTCGTTTGTAAAGAAGGTTCCTTAATTCACCATTTAATAGTGGACACAGCGAAACGATATCAACATAAGTTTGGAAAGGAAATGACAAATGTAACTCTTTTGACTCGGCTTTGTCGGAACGTAAACTGTATTCGTATAGCTTATAGGTTACTTAATTAATTCACTGTTTAATAGTGGAAGCTGTGAAACAATGGCTACCGTGGAATATTCCCAGTATTCGTTTCGCGACGACGTTACAAAATGAACTGTTCACCGCAAAAATCGAAACAACCCATGAGCAATTGTTTGGTCGAGGTCAAGCGTTGAGTTGACTGAACTCTGTTTGTTTATATTGGGAGCGTGGGGGGGCGTGGGGGGGGGGGGTGGAGATGGAGAGGTTAGATAGATAACTTCATCATAAAACGTCCATCACGATTTGACTCAAAATACATGGAAAACTTTTGTTTTTAAATGCTAACTCTTATTTCCGTGAACTAGGAGTTGAACCCAAGCCGGCTGGGTAATAACCCAGAGCTCTTCCACTGAGCTACAGCCGCCGCCATTTAAAATCGTTAGATAATACGTCTTTCAGTGATTAAGAGGTTTGCAGCTGACAACCTATATTTTGCTGTCATTATATTTACAAAAGTCACCAAAAGTGTATCACAGTTGCTTGCTAGACATTGGAAGAAAGCTTGGAATCTGCAGTTGGCAATAAATAATACTACATTCGATCCAATTCAGACTGAACTGGAACAAATTCAAAATGTTTTCCAAATCGCTGAAGAAATCACCTAGAAAAATATACGCATACTCAAATATCCTAAATATTTGTGAATATATATATCAACTAATAACTCTTGTAGGGTTAAAAATGACAAATCAATAAACACTTTTGTTCCACAAAAACAATATGATACATTCCACCAAATTACCCACAGTAGGATTAAGTTATCTCTGTAAAACTTGGTATGGTATCTGGTCAGAACAGAGATTTGATCCTAACGGACAAATAAAGTAATTTGTGAGCCATTAGCCTATGTTCATATACTACAGTGTAGGGGCTTACAAATTTCTTGAAATGGCTCTATTGGCATTACCCATCTGCTAGGCTATATAATTTTATCTGGGCCTAGGGGCTCCAGCAGTATATTGTGAGGGTAGCGTGCTTTGGCAGCATTTTTACATTGTTTCAAGCCAGAGCTACAGAATTTAACATGTACTGTATCAGAAGTAACCAGGCCTAATATCTCTAACATTAAAGGAGGTACTTGTATAGATAATATTGCTGTTTCAGTTCATTCAGATAGAATAGTGTCAGCTTTTGTTGAGCCTACAGTAATGTCTGACCATCACTCTGTTATTTCACTAATGTCATTACATGATAATGGTTGCCAACCACCAACCTGACTGATGACTGACAAGATGGCGCCGACCGCTTCTGACACGACCTTAGTAGCTCCTCCAAAAAGTCGTATAATTAGTAATATTAAGTGTGTCAAATGTAAGAAAGTGGTTAGAAATGGTATTCTATGTGACTCATGTGATCTGTGGAATCACTTTAAGTGTGCAAATGTAGCTGAAGATAATCTACCAGATGAAAACTGTGAGTGGTTCTGTCCTAAGTGTGTATCTGATGTAACGTCAACGTCTCCAACAATGGAGGATGATGATGATGAAAAGGTTAGTTTGCTTGAAGTGATCTCTTGTCTCAGGCAGGATCTACAAACTGAAAATGATCGATTGAAATCTAATAACATTACCGATAATGCAGTTCAGCCAAGCAGACCTAATCCCAGTGTAGTAGTAGAAGCTAGAAGATGGGAGTCTGTACCGGTCACTAGAACTGACAAAACTAGGCCTTTGCGTACTGTTGAAGAAGATTTGAACTTTCCAGTTTTAAGCAATAGATACAGTGTCCTTTCTACTCTTAAAGATGACAATTGTGATATTAGTATAACTGATGGGCATGGGCCTTGTTCAGCACCTAAGCAAGGCTATGTAAGATCGGTTAATAAAGGTAGGCCTAACCTTACAGTTATTGAGACCCAGCCCGATGAGAAGAACAAACTTAAATCCACCCATTCTGATGTTGCCAAGCGCCTAAACCACTGTCCAGCTAAAATCCATCTCTTCTCTGACAGTCAAGGTAAAGATGTTAGTAAAATGTTTCTTAAGGAAAATGAATATAGGCCTAACTATGTTATGTCCTCACTGGTGAAGCCTAATGCAAAAGTGAAGGATATTGTTCCATCAGTTCAAGAAGAATTTAAATCCGATGACTTCATAGTGCTGCTAGGGGGGACTAATGATGTAGCATGTAACGAGGGGAAAGAACTTCGAAATGCTCTGCGGAGAAAATTAAATGATCTTCGACTGAACAATACCATCGTGTTTTCGGTACCCTTTCGCCATGATCTGCCAGACTGGTCCTGTGTCAACAAGGAAGTTAAAAGAATCAATGCTGAAATCCAGACCCTGTGTAAATATTTTAGAAATTGTTGTTATGTTGATCTTAGTTTGCTAGGTAAAGATTTCTATACTGCCAATGGCTTCCACCTCAATCTAAGAGGTAAACAGTTTGTATGCCGTAAGATTATTGAATGTGTAGACAAATTTGTTTCAATTAAGGACCTGCAAAAAACCGAGCCAATTGCACTGAATGATGTACCATGCAATTTTTTAGCTGCACAAACTTGTTAACGCCTCTGAGAACTGAGACGTCTATTCGTCCCAAGCCTAAGCCTTGTGTACCTGAAGTTAAATCTAGCCACAATAAATCATTGAATACATTTTTTTGGAATGTACAAGGACTTTGTAACAAATTAGATTACTTAAATTTAATGTGTGAAAAGTATAATATAAATGTCATTTCTCTTGTTGAACATTGGCTTGGATGCAATGAAGGCCCATTTCTCTCACTGCCTGGATACTTGACTGCCTCTTTTTATGGTAGGCCTAACAAAATCCATGGTGGGTCTGTAATTTTTGTAAAAGAAACTGTAAAATATGTAGAGTTAACCAGTGTCAAGGATGCTTCTGTGGAAATGGTTTGTGAGGCAACAGCTGTAGAGCTTATCAAAGAAAAAATGGTTATTATTTCTGTTTATAGGCCTTATAACAATGATACTTTGTTCTTCAATAATTTTTTAAACTGTTTATACGACATTTTCTGCTTATCATTTAAGCCTAGCTGTAGTCTTGTTGTATGTGGCGATTTTAATGTAGATTTCAATTCCGATAATAATTTTAAACATGATCTCTTAAACTTGTTTTTGTGCTTTGGACTTGAAATTACTACCACTGACATTACTAGACCTGCCTCTGGAAGATGTATAGACAATGTTGTAACTAACATACACAACAACAAATGGTCTTCAACTGTTGTTCACACTGCGGTTTCAGATCATAATGCCATTGTTTTTAATTTCATTACTGATACCTTTATGTCTTTCACAAGTAAACCCAAAAATTTAGTTAGGTTAGTTAATGATTTTAGTGTACAAATGTTTATTCAAAATCTCAGACAAATCAATTGGATTGATGTTTATAGTAATGACAATATCAATGTTAAGTTTAAAATATTTCATGATCTGTTTTTATGGGCGGTGAATGGAGCTTTCACATTGATAAGCTCATCAAATAAGAACCCCAAGCCCGACAACAAGTGGTACAATATTGAATTACAAAAAATGAAAGATCACTGTGATATGTTATATAGTTTAAGTAAAGTTTATAATGGCCAAGTTTTAAAGGATAGGTATATTTTTTTTAAGAAGCAATACAAGTTTGCAGTTAAAAATGCTAAAATAAAATACTTCAATAATTTGGTACAGAATGCTCAAAATAAGAGTAAAAAGTTATGGCAAGTTACTAATAGCCTAACTAATATTAATAGTAAATCTTCTCCGACTCAAGTTGATATTACAGCTGACAAATTTAACAATTTTTTTATCGATAACGTTAAGAAGGTTAGTGATGGTGTTCCTGTTTGTATTAATGATAGTTATGTTTATGTTCAAAAATATTCTAGAACTATGAATAATTTTAAATTTGTGCAAGTCACTGTAGAAGATATGTTTGAGGCTATCCGTGGTTTAAGTAATAGTAAATGTTTGGACATTTATGGCTTGAATTCTAATATCCTAAAGATTTCTGGTATTTACATATGTGAAGTTTTGACTCATCTTTTTAACGAATGTTTGATAAGAGGATGTGTTTTCCCGCACCAGTTAAAAAACATCAAGGTTGTTCCTGTTCATAAAAAGGGAGGCAGGAATGTAGAAAATAATTACAGACCTATATCAATTGTTCCGGTTGTGTCAAAAGTGTTTGAATCCTTGCTTAAAAAACAAATATCTGATCACTTTGAAAAATTCAATATTTTTACTGATAATCAGTATGGCTATAGACAAAATAGAAGTACTTGTAACGCTGCGGTTAAATTAGTTAATGGTGTGATTAGTGATTTAGAAAAGAATAATTTGGTCACTTTTAGGTCATATGACATGTCAAAGGCATTTGACACAGTACAACACAGTACTTTATGTAAAAAACTATCTTTTTATGGTTTTGATGCAAATTCAGTTGACCTAATCTTTTCATATTTGTCTAATAGAACTCAGTTTGTTTTTAAAGATGGATGTTTTTCTAAAGGTAGAAAGGTTGAATATGGTGTGCCTCAAGGCTCAATTCTTGGGCCAATCTTGTTCAATATTTATATCAATGATTTACCGATTAATATTGATAATGTGGGAGTCAGTGGATTTTTATTTGCAGATGATCTAGGTCTAACAGTTAGTAACCACAGTAAAGATGCAATCACTGAAAAATTAGATTCTAGTTTTGCATTACTTAAGGACTGGTGTGCTGCTAATAACTTGTCGCTAAATATTGAAAAAATAAGTGATTTATCTTTTAGTTACAGCCATAATGTCTTAGACCCTTCAGATAATAGTAATTTAAAATTTTTAGGACTTTTGTTAGACCCTAGATTGACATGGAATTCTCATGTGGATTTTGTTTGTGGGAAAATGGCCAAAGGTTTATATATGCTTAGGAGGTTGAGAAATACTGTAGATAAATATATCTTACTGACTGTTTATTTTTCATATATACAGAGTATTTTAACTTATGGTATAGTTCTTTGGGGAGCCAGTAGTAATTGTAAGAAACTTTTTATCCTGCAAAAAAGAGCAATAAGATTGTTATGTAATGTCCCTATTTTAACATCTTGTAAACCATTGTTTGTACAACTTCGTGTGCTTACACTTTATTCACTGTATATATTCCACTTGCTCTGTTTTGTTCACAATAACCTTGAACTTTTTAGTATTAATGCTGATTTTCATTCCTATAATACCAGAAATAAAGACTGTTTAAGAGTTCAACAATATAAGTATAGTAGCTCACAAAAAAATTGGTTTTATATTTCAATTAAATTTTATAATTATTTGCCTACTTCAATAAAATCACTGCCTCACCGTAAATTTAAAGAGAAAATTAAGAACATACTTATTGATGAATGTTTATACAAAGCTGATGAATTTTTTGATATACAATGGAGTCACTATCTATAATCAATTTGCCCTATTCTTTGTACTAAATGTTATTCAATGTACATATTTTATTGTAATTATTTTTACTGTATTGTGACTTTTATTTTAATATTGTCTTTGCTTGTAATGGATATTATGTTTAGGCTAGATTTTTAGCGAATTTCCCATAGGGAATAAGCTATTACCGTAGGTCTCATGGTAAGACCTAAGCCCGGGACCATGTTACTTTTTCGTTTTGAGGTGCCCAGAAGCCAAAAACACCGTTCGTTCATTTTCATATATATATATATGTGTGTGTGTCCGTTATACTGATACCTTTTGAAGGGGACCTAGGATTTTGATCAAATTTGGTATGAAGGTGTAAGACCAGATCTATTTTCATGAGTTCGCGAACCAGCATGATCGGGTTATGGGAACGTGGTTTTATGGGGTTTTAAAGGGGTCAAAAATGGGTTTTTGGCATTTTTGGAAATACTTTAAATGCTGGAATTATACCGAAATTTCATAATAGACATTGAAATTCTTTGATTTTATTAAAATGCGTAACATTTTAGCGAATTTCCCATAGGGAATAAGCTATTACCGTAGGTCTCATGGTAAGACCTAAGCCCGGGACCATGTTACTTTTTCGTTTTAAGGTGCCCAGAGATAAAAAATAATAGTCATTAAAATTTATATATATATATATATATATATATATATATATATATATATATATATATATGTATATATGTGTCCCTAGACACGATAACTCTCGTAAAAATGGTCCGATCGACACCAAATTTGGTAGAGATGTGTAAATCCTACGTTTATTCGGATGAGTTCGAAAACCAGACATATCGACCTACCGGAAGGGGTAGTTTTGGGGGGTTTTGTACCCCAAAAATGGGTTTTTTGCATTTTTCATATGTAAATTTAAAAAATTTTAAATTTTTATTTTGACCATTGGATTTAGCTAAAAAAAAGACACAATTTAGTATTTTGAGGCTTTGCTCTATCTCCATTGGTTACCGAGATATTACAAAGTCTAAAGACAGTACATTGTCTTTTGGGGCTCCAATGTTATACTTATGGAGAATAAGGGTTTGTTAATATTTCACTTATTAACCAATATTTTTGGATGAAACTTGGTATTTAGCTTCATTTGGTTGAGATTCATCCATTTAAGGTAAAAAATCTTGGTTTTTGTACTTATCATGGCAGCAAACCTGCATACTCTTTTCCCATGTTAATCATATGGAGAATAGGCAAACTCTTTTATTTATGGACAGATATTGATGAAACTTACTATATGGCTTAATATGGTCGAAATAAATGTTTTCTATGCTAAAAACCTACTTTTAGTGTCCCCCATGGCAGCATACCTGCATACTCTTTCCCTATATTTATCTTAAGGAGAATAGACATTTATTTTCCTATTTATGAGCACGTGATGAAATTTTGTTTACAAGTTTAGCTGGTCAAAATTAATATTACAAATTTGGAAATTCGCTGAGTACGCAGGTCTGCTGCGACGGGGGATATTATTTGTAGATATTGACGCTTGTCCATACACTGTATATGTGTTTAATGACAATAAAGAATCTTGAAACCCCTTCTGGGCATGGTAGATTGGTTAGACCTATTGATGATATTAATGTTTGTTACTTTTTGACCTTACTTAGTAAAGTTAACTGGTTATTTTTGTATAGCTTAAGTTCTCTAGATGATAAATTTGATTATTTATTTAATGTGTTTATGAGAATTGTTGATACAACTTTCCCAATCAGGCATATATCAAAGAGCAAGAGGAAAATAAAAAAGCCTAGGTGGTACAATTCAAATCTCTCTTCTCTTAAAGAACAATGTCTTTTCATTTACTCCCAATTTAAGGATACTGGTCTAGCTTTTTATGGCGAGTCATATAGAGTATTAAAGAAGAGATACAGATGTGAAATTACTCAGGCTAAACAAGCCTACTTTTGCAACAAAGTAATGGAGGCTAATAACAAATCCAAAGCTATTTGGGCTGTGGTGAAAGACAGTCTAAATGCAAATGATAATCCTATAGCAGATAAAAAGCAACCTAGCTTAACTTCTGAAGGATTTAATGATTTCTTCACTAGTATTGAAAATCTATTGTTCAAAGTGTACCTAAGTCTAACCATAATGTGTCGTATTATTTGAAAAGGCTAAAACAGTCTCATTTATCTGTCACTGGATCTGTTTTTTCGCTTGATAATTTTAGTGTAGAAGAAGTTTATAGTGCAATATTTTCTCTTAGTAAGGGTAATGCCACACTAGGCTGTTTTTGTCGCTGAAGTTGGGCGGTTTTTGTCGCGCCCGAAATAGAACTCAAGGGATCAAATGGAGGGTGCCACACCGGTCGGGAATTGTCGCTCAGTGAAGTTGCCGCCCGCGACAGTCGCGGTGGAATGGGACTGGGCCTATTTCTTCGGCGGGAATTGTCGCCGGCAACCCTGCCACACTCGGCTGTTTTTCCCGTCAGTCGCGCAGCAACCACGCTTCATCGTACTTGATTGTCGAGTGTTTCGTCATGACTGAAGATAGTGGCTTATTCCAAATGGATCATTTGGACGCAGAGTTAATTATAATATAGGTAGAGATGTATCCCTGCCTCTATAACACCAGAACTCAAGATTTTAAGATTACGGTGTAACAAAACAAACTTTCCTTCACATGGACGACTCATAATAATTGGATGAACCCCACCATTTTCGTTGCTGGTTACGTCTTCTGCGGCGACGAACAACGTACAATGCTATTGCTTCTAAACATTGAAATTTTGAGTGACAACTCATCTTGCATGGTGCACCTCGTATAGTCGTTGCAAGACAACTGCCAAAGCCGACGATTTTTACGCCAGTGTGGCACCCCGGGTCAATTTTTGCGCTACGAAAACCGTCGCGACACCGCGATTATTGTCGCTGCAGTGTGGCACCCCTCAGCGACTATTCCCGTCGCGATTATTATCGCGCGACAAAAACAGCCTAGTGTGGCATTAGCCTAATAGTAATAGTTTGGATGTTTATTGTCTCAATTCACATGTTTTAAAATTAGCTGCACCCTATATTGTCGAAGTTGTAACTTATTTATTTAATCAATGTCTTGAGAATTGTATGTTTCCACAATGTTTAAAATTATCTAAAGTCGTACCTTTATATAAAAAAGGGGCGAAAACAGAATTTTCAAATTATAGACCAGTGTCGATAATTCCTGTGGTTGGTAAAGTTTTTGAGTTTATGTTAAATAAAAAAATTGTTGAATATTTAGAAAATAATCAGTGTTATTCTAACGATCAATATGGTTTCAGACCTAAAAGAAGTACAACTAATGCTTTAATAAGTTTTATGAAAAATTGTATAGATGGTTTGGATGCAAAAAATAAGGTTTTAGGCTATTTTTATGACATGTCAAAGGCTTTTGACACCATATCTCATCATGTATTATTAGATAAGTTGTTTTATTATGGTTTCAACCAGTCTTTTTTAGCTCTAATTAAATCTTACCTTTCTGATAGGCTACAGTCAGTGTATTATGATAATTGTTTGTCTTCGTACTTGCCAGTTCAATCCGGAGTTCCGCAGGGCTCGATTTTAGGCCCTACTCTATTTGTTTTGTATGTTAACGATTTACCTTCATCTATTGTTAATTGTAATTTAAGTGCCTATATGTATGCTGATGATCTGGTCGTTCTGATTAAATGTAATGATGCTGTTATGGCACATCAGTGTTATCTTGAATCGAACTCTATAATAATTATTGATTGGACTGCAGCCAACTCTCTGTGTTTAATGAGGATAAAACTCAAAATTTAGAATTTGGTTTTAAATGTAGCAATAAGGATAATGTAAAATTTTTAGGTTTAAGTGTCCAATCAAATATTAAATGGGATTCTCATATTGATTCGGTATGTGTAAGAGTGTCAAGGAGTATCTTTATGTTAAGGAAACTTAGGTCATTTCTGAACATAGATGTACTAAAAGCTGTATATTTCGCCAACATTCACAGTCATCTAAAATATGTTATCATTGTTTGGGGTCACTCGAGTAGCTTAAGAAAACTTATAATTTGGCAAAAAAGATCAATTAGAACAATGTTTAATGTTAGTAGTAGGACTCATTGCAAACCATATTTCAAAGAACTTAAAATTTTAACTGTTGTTTCATTATACATTATAGATTGTTTATTGTATATCAAGACCAATTTAAATGATTTTCCTACTAATAGTTCTGTCCATGACCATTTCACTAGGCATCATACATTTCTTAGAGTCCAGCAGTGTAACTTTGTGACTACAATTAACAGCTTTTTTGAGTTTGGTAAAAAAATGTACAACTTGTTACCGAGTAGTATTAAAAGTCTTAATATTAAGTATTTAAAAAAATCTGTTGTCTTCATGTTATGTAATTTAGCTGTTTATGGTGTACAAGAATTTGTGGATTATTTGGCCTCTCTAAATAGAAATTAGGCTAATGATCTTGTTAGTATAAGAAATAATTTGTATCATTGGACGTTGCTATACATGTTTATATGTCTCAACAATAAATGATTTTGATTTGATTAATAGTTTTGGCCCGCCGTACCGCAGCAGCTCGTCAATACTAAGTCACCGTCACATACTATGAGCTCGAGGCATGAACTTGAGACTGCTGCCACTAGAGGCATTTGGTACGGTTGGCAGTAATATAACCATTAGAAGTGATCCAGAGCATGTTGCTTGACCATTTTTAAATAAAATGAAACTTTCCAGGTTGTTTCCCTTATATCTCAAGGCTTTGAAACCATATATAAAAAAATTTTATCTTTGTTGGTTTACCTTTAACGGCCATTTTGGATGGGCCGTGCACGCCCATTTCTGTGATTGCAAGGGTTTACAAGAATGTTCATAACTAATTAAGTATTTGTCTTAGAAAGATGAAACAAAAACCATTTTGTTTATAATTTTACAATGTAAAAAAAAGGTTCAGTGCATTATTTGCATATCTCTATTATTTCTGTAAGAAAATCTTAAGACAAATTCAACAACAAAATCGACTAAATTTCGTTTTTCGTAATTTTTTTTAGGTACAAGGGCAGTAAAATACAATATGATTTATTTTTTTTATTTAAAGATATATGTTGGTAGTTTTACCATAAATAATAAATAGGCCTATGGACTGTGATATGCTAACCCTTTAATTGTTATAAATTTTCAAAAAATGAATTTTTGGAAAAATTTGCGATTTTGGCTTGAAATAACTTTTATGGGGTTGGTGATAGAAATCTGAAATTTACCCAAAATGTAGGTCTAATGTATATTTAACAATAAAATAAAAAAAAAAATCTTGTGTATTTAACTTGGTAAAAAGTTATAACTCCTTAAAAATGTCGAAAAACTGCGTTAAAACGAAGATTTCTGCTGATGTTGTTTGCTGTAGAAGTGGTAGAAAAGATTTGATATTGTAATTTAATATTGTAGTATATCATTTATGAATATATTTTTATAGTTTGTTTCAATAAAAAAATCATCTTAATCATGTATCTTTTTTTTTAATTGACATTGTGGCGTTAATTGCTTTGAACTTTGAAAAATAGGAACTATTTAAACTCAGTCAAAACTTTTTTCTGCTTTCATTACATTCGAGTTTGATTTTACCCTTGTGGCCAGAAATAAATAGAAGCTAGTCAGTCATTTAAATGTAATGAAATCATTTAATCATATTTGTACATAGTGGTCTACTTATTCATAAGAATTAGGCCCTACTTTGATGATACATGTTTAACTAACATCATTGATTCATCCTGTTACAAGCAGTGTTCCCCTCTCGATTGAAAGAAATGACTCAATCGCTTGTGTCTACGACAATGAGTGGTGGTAAGGAGAGGTGTTGGATATAAGTAATGAAAATGATGATGAAAGTCTCTATAGATGACAAAGTGTGGGTGCCGATCAGCAATGTTTTAAGGAAATTAACTCCTTTAGAACTTACAACGGTAACTGGTCGTTCGCACACAATTGCTAAAGAACTATCAGAAGAAATATCAATGCTGTTAGTTAAACATGTATCATCAAAGTAGGGCCTGCCTAATTCTTATGAATGTAAGTAGACCACTATGTACAAATATGATTGATGTACTTGATCATGTACAAAAATACTTTCATTTTTATTATAATGTTTAGAGTTATCAAAAGGTTTAAACTTTCGGCTTTTTAAAATTGTAAAAATAAATTTCTGTACCTTTAATTGACTGACTAGCTTCTATTTATTTCTGGCCACAAGGGTTAAAACCAAACTCGAATGTAATGAAAGCAGAAAAAAGTTTTGACTGAGTTTAAATAGTTAGATCAATAGTTCCTATTTTTCAAAGTTCAAAGCAATTAACCCCAAAATGTCAATTAAAAAAAGATACATGATTGAGATGATTTTTTTATTGAAACAAACTATAAAAATATATTCATAAATGATATACTACGATGTAAAAAAGTACAACATCAAATCTCTTCTACTACTTCTACAGCAAACAACATCAGCAGAAATCTTTGTTTTAACGCAGTTTTTCGACATTTTTAAGAAGTTAGGATAACTTTTTACCAAGTTAAATACACAAGAATTTTTTTTTATTTTATTGTAACATATACATTAGACCTACATTTTGGGTAAATTTCAGATTTCTATCACCAACCCCATAAAAGTTATTTCAAGCCAAAATCGCAAATTTTTCCAAAAATTCATTTTTTGAAAATTTATAACAACTAAAGGGTTAGCAATAGTCCATATTATTTATGGTAAAACTACCAACATATATCTTTAAATATAAAAAAAAATCATATTGTATTTTACTGCCCTTGTACCTAAAAAAATTACGAAAAGCGAAATTTAGTCGATTTTGTTGTTGAATTTGTCTTAAGATTTTCTTACAGAAATAATAGAGATATGCAAATAATGTACTGAACCTTTTTTATACATTGTAAAATTATAAACAAAATGGTTTTTGTTTCATCTTTCTAAGACAAATACTTAATTAGTTATGAACATTCTTGTAAACCCTTGCAATCACAGAAATGGGCGCGCCAACAAAGGTAAACTAAAGGTAAACCAACAAAGATAAAATTTTTTTATATATGGTTTCAAAGCCTTGAGATATAAGGGAAACAACCTGGAAAGTTTCATTTTATTTAAAAATGGTCAAGCAACCAATTTTTTTATTTCTGGATCATTTTAGATGGAATGACCCTACTTTTATAATTTTTAACCTCGAGGCCCTATAGCCTAATTTTTGTAACTATAAGTAAGGGTAAAAATTTTTGTATTGTTAGGTAGGCCTAGTCCATTTTATCTACTTTCATATAATTAAACTTATATACATTTATAGTGCTATTTCATAAAATAGGCCTATATTTTTTACTAATTTTTATTTGAAAGTATGCAAAACCTTCAAAAAATGCGTAACGCTCCAGGGGTGCTATATTGAACGCTCGGAGGGTTAAGATATTTATTGGGATGGGCTTTTGACTTTGTAACCAGCTAAATACTATAAGTCTGCTGCATTCATATCAACGGTACGACAATATATCGTTGCTTCGCACTTTTCAGATGAAAGGCAACGCACAATGTATCGTTGCATAGCATTTCTCGGAAAAGGACTAAGTTGAGCCTATCAACGATATTTTGTTCCATAGCACTGAAAGTGTTAATTTGAACCAGAAGTTTACTGGACAAAGAGCTCAAGCTAGGCTAGGCACACTAAAGCACATCATACAATTTTGACATCTTAAAATCGATGTTTTGGCCAAATTCACTACTAAAATGTTAGAGACTGCTTAATCAAGAGGGAAAACTCACAATATGCATAAAAGTCAGTCGTAATGGTAAGAACTTATTGTAAAAAGAATACCCTAGGACATAGACTAGGATTTTGGATTTACAATGAGGGGGACCCATTTTGGAACAAAATAACTTAAGACAACTGAATACATACCTAGGCTATACAAACCGTTCTTAGGTCAATCAAACCAAAATATTTGTCTAATAATCATAGCAAGATATAATTCTTGCAAAATAAGCGAATTCTTTTTAAATTTCAATAAGATTTCGTTATCAACACTCTATTCGCTGGTTCGTCCTCGCTTGCTTGTCGCACTTCGTTCCGTCGTTCCATCGGTTGGTTGGACCGTTGGACAAATGGACAGTTTTTTTGGTTTTTTTCTAGTTTGCCACATTTGCCCGGCAACGTTCAAGGTCTGTAGAGAAAAAAGCATAACTTCTTTCTAAGGCCAGCTGAATAGCTATTTTTTGTCTTCCGGATATAAAGCCCACGGCATCCTTGTAAGATAATTTTTCAAAAACATAATATTCTTACGGTATTTTCACTATACATCCAGGATGTTCTGCTTTTAACTTTTAAAAATATTTCATCCTTTAAAAAAACTGGTGACTTTCACAGATTTAATACCATCAGGCAAGGATCAATGCTAAGTTTTCCTCTCCATAGAACTTCAGCTTTTGAGAAAGGGCCATTTTGTTTTGGGGTGTGGTTCTTTAAAAAATTACCAGCAGATATAAGAGCGATAAACTCATTGCCTTCCTTTAAGCGTGCTTTGAGATCATGGCACTAAGTCTTTTTATTCAATTGATGAGTTTCTTGATTGTATAAATTAGTTATTTTTTATTATCAATCAATCAATCAATCAAAATAATCTTTATTCGTAGTTGCATTATAAATACAAAGAATAGGGTCACAGTCTTCACATATTACACATAATACGTGCCCTTAAATGCTAGTTCAAATGTACAATACAGTTTAATTTTATTTTGTTTTATTTTATCACATTTCCTTTGCATTCATAATTTAGTTTATTCTCTTTGAACTCATCAATGGGGTAGAAAGCCGACTCAAACAAATAGGTCTTGGTTAATCTAAAAAAAATTGGTTATACTTGGTTCTAAGTTAATTTTTTCAGGCAAACAGTCAAAAAACGTTCTTCCTGTGTACCCAGTGCCCTTTTCATATAGAGCTAACTTATGTTTTTCAACAAAGCGACGATTTCTTGTATTGTATTGATGTTTATATCTTCTAAAATCTGATTATTGATAAACACAAACTTAATTGTTTCAAAAATATATAAACTGTAGACCGTTAAAATATTCAATTTGGAAAAGAGAAATTTTACTGATTCAGTGGGTTTTAATTTAAAAATAATTCTTAAGGACTTTTTTGTTGGATCAAGATTTTATCCATATTTTTTTGTTTGTAGCACCATAAATACTTATTCCATAGGCAATATGTGAATGTATTAGGGCATAATATATGACTTTTATGCTTTCTTCGTCACATTGGTTTTATTATACGCCTTAAGGCATAGAGACCACTGGATATTTTTCTAATAATGAGATTTACATGATTGTCCCATGTCAAATTTTCATCAATGGTCAACCCAAAAAATTTGGTGTCTTCCACTTGTTCTAAAACTTCGTCATTATCAATAAAAATATTTGGGAACACTTTAGCTCTAGCCTGTCTTGTACAAAAGGATATAAAATTTGATTTGTTTGAGTTTAAAAGCAAATTTTTCTCATTTAAAAATTCTTTTATCATAGATAGCCCAATATGAGATGACACTTCGATGCTATTTTGGGTTTTACCTGATATAATAATGTTGGTGTCGTCAGCATAGAGACACAAAGAGTGGCCTTCCCCCCATACTAACCCAGGTAACCATTTTAAGTAGCACAGAAAAAGGAGTGGGCCCAAAATGGACCCCTGTGGAACACCGTGGTTTATTATCCGTTACTGAGATCTGTGTTTTTCCTTGTAAACTATTTTAAAATTATTTATTTCATGATAATGATCTACTTCAACAAATTGTTTCTACCTTCAAGGTATGATGTGAACCATGAAAGTTCCACATCCTCCACTCCCAAAGAGTAGAGTACTTCAGTCAATTTTTTGTGAGATACACTGTCAAAAGTTTGAGTTAAATCTAAAAAGATACCAACCACCTTATCTCCTATAGATTCGAGGATGGTTTTAATGAATTCAATGCCGGCAGAAATCGTAGATCTGTTTGACCTAAAACCATGCTGTTGAGGAAACCAAGTTTGAAACCAAGTTGTTGGTTTCAAGATAAGAAATAAGTTGATTATAAACTACTTTTTCAAAATACTTTAGAGAATACTGGTAGAAGAGAGATTGGCCTGTAGCAAGTCACATTTCTCTGTCTCCTGTTTTAAATATTGGAATCACCTTAGCAATTTTCAATGCTTCTGGAAATCTTCCGCACATCAAAGAAATATTTACTAAATGTGTCAAAGGTTTAATGATAAAAGGCAGTGCCTCTTTTACTACCGTGATCGGTATATCCTCGTATCCGGAAGAATATTTGTTACAAAAAGAGTTAATTACTTCTCGATCCTATTTCAATCTCAGCCACGGGACAAAATCTAAATTTTGAAAAAAAAAAAAAATGATTTTGACAAGGAATGATTATAAAATGATGTTATTATTATTTTGTTTTACATACTTGTTCATGTTTATGTATAAACTTATTTCTTCTAATTAAATGTTGTAGTAAGTGACTTATTTTGACAATCAAACATTTTGTTAATACAGTAGTTTACTTTATTTCAAATATGAATAGATGTAATTAGGAAAATGACAATTCACCAAATTTGTAACAATTTCTGGTAACAAATCAAATGTGAAAAATAAATTAATTTGAATTTGAGACGAAACTTCGTTATCCGACTCCACCGTTATTATCGATGTGGAAATTTCGATATTGCGATTATATTGCTATTCTATCGATGATACAATTACAGGATACGATTACGATTTTATCATCTAATTTAGTTCTGTTCTAATATAACTAAACATACCTTTTTACAATAAAACATATATATTGCAAACAAGTAACTCAAAATAACAATAAAGTACAAATTTTAGCTAATGTAACCAGTAATATTATCAAAGAATAGCGCAAAATAAACTAACCAAGTTTATTATTGTTTGTGTAGGTGGGTTATTGAGAGAAGAAGCAGAATTCGTTAGACCTAAAATGGCGTCACACAACTGCTGCCAAATATGAATTTGAAAGGTATTTTTTGTAATTGTATTGACGGAATATGCGTTTAGAATGATTCCAAACACAATTGATTTTGTTATTATCAACATCGCTGTCAATACAAGTGAAGGAGGTTTATTGTTAGATTGTTAGGTTAGATTATTATTACCTTAATTTCTTATCCCAACGTTGTTGTTGATTCGATTGTTTTCATGGCACAATTATTTTAATCGCAATATCGAAATTTCCACATCGATAATAACGGTGGAGTCGGATAGCGAAGTTTCGCCGAATTTGAATTTGAAATCGTCAAAACTAAAACGGAAGTCAAGTTACGTTATGATATTTACCATTACACAGCTGACTGAAAAAGAGAATGAAGTAGTCTTGCCACGGGTACGATAATTATCGTAACGACAATAATTACTCTCAATAATTATTACTCTATTTTACATTTAGATTATTAGTTGATAACAAACCATTAGGTAATGACCAAATTAACAATTAATTGTCAATCAAGGTAAACATAAAACCATAAATTCTACCCTAGTTTGCTTTGAAATTCCTTGCTTGTTTACTTATTAGTTGATAAGTAACCTTATTTTAGTAATATGATAAGTTGTGATTATGATAAGTTGTAATATGATAGTAATGTGATTAGTTGATATTCTAAACCTTATTTTAGTAATAGTTGCCACAAAAATTCTCCGACTCAAACGAGAATGATTGTTGTTTCCAGCAGTGTTGGCAACACTTGCAGGTAACAAAGAGTAAAATGTTGGTTTTTTGACCAACAAAAACTCTGTGGCGACATCCATGGATGTCGCAGAAACTGACACCTTTGCTCTTAAGGGATGTAGCTCACCTGGGGCTACAGTCATCTTGGGCCAAGGTCTGTAGAGGAAAAAGCATAACTTCTTCCTAAGGTCAGCTGAATAGCTATTAGTGTAAGACCACGGATTGAAGAACCCGCTAACCAGGAATTTACTAAAACAATGAAAACATTTATGTTATTGTTGTAGGGAGTTTTATGTTTATTTATATATGGAATTACACCATTTTACAGAAATTTTAAACCAGTGAACAAGATGACAAGTATACAATATATCTTAGTGACTTAATAACAATTGAAAATTAAGTTTGACATGCCTCAAATTTGTTCGCCTCGCTTACTTTGCTTTTCTCAGTCCCACCTTCAGTATGGCATAAGGCTATACTGAAGTAGCCTTGGTACTTGCTTGGTTGAAGTAAAGAAACAGGAGTCTTATCTCATTTTAAACATCAGTAATGTGCATGGTTATGAAACAAGAACAAATCTCAATGTATATAGATGTAGATATAGCCTAAGCATATTACTTAACTGTTTTCCTGTTTCAGGTATGAGGTTTTTTAATGCCATACCTCTGCAAGTTAAACCTCTCTTCTCTTTAAGAAAGGTGACAGTGAAAGATATGAAGAACAATCGGCCCATTTCAGTGTTATCTGCAGTTACCAAAGCAATAGAAAAAATTGTCTGTGAAAAACTTGTCAATTTTCTGGAATCCTCACATTGCTTTTTCACTCAACAATGCGGCTTCAGAAAGAACAAATCCACCAAACTTGTTTTAGTAAATTTTGTAAATAAATGCATTAACATCATCGAAAATGACACTGTAGCAGGAACGTTTATAGATCTAACACAGGCGTATAAGGCGTATGTTATCAACAGGCGTACATTATCAGGCGTATAGTATCAGGCGTATATATTATCAACTAAACTTGACAAACTTCAAGTAGAAATAACACCAATTAAACCAGATTTTCTGTTAATTACCGAACACGGTCTAACTGCAGAGCAATTATCTGCCACTCAAATTGAAAATTTCACCCTGATAGCCTCTACCTCAAGGAAAAAGAGAAGATGGGGAGGTATTGCCATATACAAGCACGACAATCTACACATAGAAACAAATGAAATTGATGTAAGCCCGTTCAACAGAGAACTTACTGCTGAATTCTCGGCAGCAAAAGCCAAAATAGGAAATGAACAAACACTACTCATCGGACTATATCGCCCGCCTGGGTACAACTCAGAAGAATTCTACAACCAGCTTGCTAAACTCCTGGACTCCCAGACAGTCAGCCTAAAACATCTTATAACCATGGGGGATATAAACATTGACCTATCTAAAGAAAATGAAAAATCCAAAAATCTTCATGACTTCCTACTGGAATATGACATCAGACCCATCCCGATTTCCTACACCAGGATCACCCCTCAATCAAAGACTTGTATAGACATCTGCGCTACAAATCTTAGGGGAATCCTCGAAGTAAAGACTCATGGTAACCAAATCTCGGACCACATGGGGATCAGTTTAGAAGTCGACATAAAAAACCCACACATAAGCCGTTTAAAAGACTAACAAGATCAATTAATACTGATGGCCTAAATGCTCTCAAGTATAGGCTTAAGCAGGAAAGCTGGACTGATGTTCTCAACTCCACATTTGTCAACAACAAATACACAAACTTTATTGAAACTATCAAGTATGAAATGGACTTCATTATGCCCAGCACTCTTAAACCTATAGGAAACAGGAAGTCAAAACAGGCTTTTTGGGATGAAAAACTGATGAAGCTCAAAACTTTTCTGACAAATGCCCAGGACAAATACCACCTCACAGGATCTGTATGTGATAAAAACTCCTATAATTAACTCAAAGCAGCTTACGATTTTGAAATAAAACGTCAAAAGAAAGCATTTATACAGGACAAAATAAATTCGGCAACAAATAGAAATAAGAAAATCTCCGAAATCATAAACAACGAAAGACCCTGTAAAAATGTAATACAGAAATCCATAAAACTCAACCTAAACAACAAAATCATTACTGATCCCAAAGCCATCGGAGATGCTCTTAATAACTACTTCATAAGGATGGGTAACGAAAACCCGACAAACAACCAGCCCCAACTTCAAGCTAAAGATCCCCCTCCACTACCAGCAAACCAGCTTCTCCCCCATCTCTCAGGAAGAACTTAACAACATCTTCAACTCTCTCCCTCCCAAAACCTCAGCTGGAATCGATGGAATACCAAACAAAATCTTAAAATTTTGCCAACACGAAATTACTAAACCGCTGCTGGATATTATAAATTCATCCCTGACCCAAGCCATAGTTCCTGATCAAATGAAAACAGCCCTGGTCTACCTCAAGCACAAAAAAGGAGAAATCACTCAAATAGAGAATTATCGCCCCATCTCAATCTTACCCACCACATCTAAATACCTAGAAAAGGTAGTCTACATTCAACTCCTTCAGCATCTTGAGACTTCTCATTTACTATCTGACAACCAACATGGCTTCAGAAAAGGAAAGTCAGTGAACACAGCACTTAACCAACTCTGTGAAAATATATCCAAAGCTTGGGAGGAGGGAAAGTCTGCAGCTGGTACCTTCCTAGATCTCCAGAAGGCATTTGACAGCCTAGAAAGGAACACCCTCATAAAAAACTCAAGGAAATGAACATCACGGGCAAAGCCTTAAATTGGATTGAGGATTACTTATCCGACAGACAACAGCAGGTCGAAATCGAATACCTACGGGAAAATGTGGAAATTAAGGTCAGGTCAAACATGAAACAAACAATATCAGGAATCCCACAAGGCTCAATTTTAGGCCCGTTGTTTTTTCTTATCTACATAAACTCCTTCCCCCAGAACATAACATAAGACAAAACTTGTATACTGTTTGCTGACGACACAACCAGAATCTCAGTCACCACTCCAAACCACTTCGATCAAAAAGTTAAAGAAACGCATAATCAGGCAAAAAACTTTTGTGACCCCATAAACCTAAAAATTAATGCCTCAAAAACAGTTTCTATAAATTTCACCCCAACAAACAGGATCACAGCTACAAATCAACAACCCCAAGACCGCACCATTTCAACAAAGTTTCTGGGAATTGTCTTAGACAATAATCTAAATATTGGTCCAACCACATTGACAGCCTACACAGAAAACTATCCTCGATCCTATATGCCTTGAGAAGAATTAAAATTATCACCAACAAAGAAACAGAAAAAACTGCATACTACGCCCTCTTCGAATCCCATCTCCAATATGGTATCATCGCATGGGGTGGCGCCGGATGTACTCACCAGCAGAAACTTCTGATCCTTCAAAAAAAAAAAAAAAAAAAAAAAAAGCAATACGGATCCTTGAAGATCTCCATCAGCAGCAATCCTGCAGGCAACACTTTATCAACAACAGAATCCTTGCCATTACTTCCCTCTACATCCTAGAACTAGTAAAACTATCTAAAATCAATAAAACAAAAAAGACAGGAGCGCCATAAATACAACCTTCGATCAAATCATAACCTTAACATCCCCCAGCACAAACTAAAAAAAAAAACAAAAAAAAACAGTATAACCCCCACATACATGAGCTCAAAAATATACAACTTGCTCCCAGAAAAGTTTAAACAAATAAATAAAAGAAACACATTTTAGAAAAAAGCTCAAAAACTATCTCCTAGATAGGCCATACTATTCCATCCAGGAGTTCATCGATGACCATACTGTCGGCCCGGACTTCAGGACCTAGTCATCGACTCCAAGAAAGAATCTTCTGACGATTCCCTGGTCCCAGTGACTACGGCGAAGACATCATAGGTAACAGGTAACAGGTAACAGGCGTTTGGCTGTGTCGACCCATTCATACTGACTGAAAAGCTGGCAGCAGCAGGCTTATGTGGAAATGCTCTCAAATGGATGATATCCTATATTAATGACAGGAAGCAAAAAACCTCAATTACCTTCAAAAGCTACTCTGGTGCTGTCAATAAACACCTTTCCGACATTGAGGAGGTCACAAGAGGTGTGCCCCAGTTCTCGATACTGGGGCCTATACTGTTCCTTATCTACATAAATGACATTGGCAACCACGTTAACCATAACAAACTCTTTAAATTCGCAGATGACACCACTTTTTTAACTTCTAGCAAAAACTTAGATGTTCTTCAACTTACACCTTTCCTAAATCTAAATAGCCTCTCACAGTACTTTTCCGACATCAAGCTATCCATTAACCAAACCATTACAAAGTTTATCCATTTTAAAACTTCACAATTGGACGGAACGAAACTCTCTTTTGGCATAAATCTGATGTTGGACGAAGATCAGGTCGACGAGGATACAAAAGCAGCCTGCCTAGGTAACCTTAGATAACCACATCAACCGGGATATTCAAGTTGAACAAGTTTTTTTCTAAACTTTTCACTAATTTATTTGTCATCAGAAGCCTTGTAAATCTGTTAAGGATTGATTTTTTAAGAATGCCATATTTTAGCCTATTTGAAAGCCATGTTAGGTACTCTGTCATTTTATGGGGAGGATACAAACCTAGATAAGATCTCTAAAATTAAAAAAGGGCCATAAGGAGCATTACCAAACAGCCAGCTAGGACTCCTTGTCAACCACCCTTCAAAAAAACTGCAAATCCCGACAGTCCCATCTTTGTACATCTTACTACAACTTACTGATTGTCATACATTATTGTCCGGCTTAACCCAGTCAACACACAATGTAAAAATTACGTTATTTTCGCTTAAAAAGTGTAAAAAAACTAAAAAGTAAAATAGAAAATGGGGGTTTCAGGTGAAAAAGATAAAAAACATAAAAGTAATATATGCTTGTGAAACTCATTACGTTATTTTCACGTTTTATTCCTACGCCCGATGATTTTACATTTGACTTCTTTTGAGATATATATTTCTCTAATTTTCTACAATGATGGAGTTGCACAGAAATACACAATGAAACTTAAACATCTAAGTTTTTCAACTTTTTTTTCAAAAATAACAGTTATCAATAATGTTTCATCTAGTAAAAATTATGAAAAAACGTTAGATAAAAAAACTGATATCTTTATTTTCACATTTTATTTTTTACATTTATTTATCAACAAATTAATTATAAATTATTATTGATTACTTCATGTTTTAAACTGTTACATATTGGACTCTTTACATATTAAACTGTAAGGTTGGCAATGTCACGGTTTGGCCAACGAACTGATTGTTGGGTAGTTATCATCAGCAATTCCAACCAAAGCCAATGTTGGGCCATCAACAGCTACCATTTTAAATCCCACCGCGTTGTCTACACACAGCACACAATGTAAAAATAACGTTATTTTCACATCAAAAATGTAAAAAACATTAAAGTAAAATCGAAAACTTGTTTTAACATGAAAAAGATGATAGAATGTAAAAATAATATTATTGTGAAATCCATAACGTTGTTTTCAAACGTTTTATTTTTCACAATAATTTTATATTTTATTAATTACCTTTTTTAATTCTACTGGTAAGTAAAAATAGGCCGAGTTTTAAAAGTAAGGAGTACATTGAATAAAGACAATGTTGTCATAGTTTTAGTGGCTCAAGAGGTTAGAGCCCTGGGGCAGTTATTGAGAGATTGGGGGTTCAAATCTGGACACGGGTAGAATTTTTTGCTATATTTTATTTAAATTTTTAAATATATTGGTTAGCAAAAATTCATTCATTTTAAAATTTTGTTGAAAAAGTATAAATTGTCCAGTGAAAAATAAGTTAGAGAGCGGAAAAAATAACCGGTACAAAAATGCTATATTTACGTAATTGTGTTTGCGTTTTTAACGTAAAAAAGTGAAACATTTGTATGTTATAATCACGTCAAAACGTCAAAAAATAAAAAAAGGGAACCGTTATTTTCACGTCCTTTTTTACGTTCCTATGCTATCTGGGCACATGCCATCACTAACGATGTACTAACAATATATTTTTTTAATATTTTAACCCTGTTAAATATTCCTAATTAAAAATTTACACTCTACAGCTATTCTGGTTGAATCAGGAACCAATTACCTCCCACTGAATGTCCTGGTGCTCTAACCACTTGAGCCACCGGAGAAGTGTTATTTTTTATTTAATTATATGGCACAATTATAACAGTACCTAGATAGATTAAAGATCATAGATTAAATAAATAAATATTTTCTTGTATCCAAAATTGATGCTGCCTTTTCTTACATATGACGGTATTTATTCTTGGTTCATGCTCCGCCTTATCGATAGTGTATGTCTTCTCTCTGATTGGTGCAAAACCATCGTTCGCACTGATCATTTTATTAATGCTGTTTATCCACGGAACGGAAGTTTAGCACGTGGATGTTTCAGATTCTTCATATACAATTCACTATTTCATTCAGTAAGTATTATTTTATAGATTCCTAATTTTTAGTTTTGCCCCCTAAACTAAGACTACTAGCGTATTTTCTATTTTCCAGGGAATCTTATCCATCGGTATTTGATAAGATTGGGAAAATCCAGCTACAGCTATGAGCTCGAGTACATGCTACCGATGTAACCGCACTGGACACTTTGCCAGAGAATGTCCTCAACAAGGATTTGATCGTGGAAGTAGTGGTGGCGGAGGAGGTTTTGGAAGAGGAAGAGAGAAGTGTTATAAGTGCAACCGCTTTGGACATTTCGCTCGAGAATGTAAGGAGGAACAGGACCGGTGTTACCGTTGCAATGGAGTTGGCCACATTGCCAAAGACTGTCACCAGGCAGCTGATGAACCCTCTTGTTACAACTGTAATAAATCTGGCCACATCGCTCGAGAATGCCCAGAATCAGGATCACGTGGAGCTTCCTATTCTACTTGTTACAACTGTAATAAGTCTGGCCATCTAGCCCGGGATTGCCCTGAGGGAGGTAGGACCTGTTATGTTTGTGGTAAGACGGGTCACATATCTCGTGATTGCCCAAAAAGTGAATGAAAACAAAGGGTCCACTACATTGTTTTCAAAGTTATACATATGTTTTGTAAAGGGAGGTTTAATTTTCTGGTGTGGTAGGCTTAGGCTACCGGTAGCATTTATAAATGAACAGAGATATTTTGTTACATTCAAATAAATGCCTAAGCATGTTTAGGCTTTGTAGGCATATTTTAATACTAAGGAATTCAACATTTAAGTTAAGTGAATCAGGCTCAAGTAGCCCTCATTTTAATATTTTAATTCAAATATTGGGTCTAACCTAAGTTATTTTGTTCTTTACTTCTTGCAATAGATTAGGGTCTAGCTATAGCCTACTTCTTAAAAGTCCCAGCCTCTAGAACCGCTGTCCAAGGAAGCACAGAAAATTTTGTAATAGGCCTATTAAGTATAACTTGGAGAAGAAAACTTCTAGGAGTATGACCTTAGTCTATTCGGTGTATATTAGTTCCCGTTTGAGTAATACAGGAAATTGTTAACAGTGCCTTAAATTATGTGAAAATTATGAACGAATATATTTTATATATAGTCCTCCCCTTTGCACTTTTATACTACGTTTGCTCTGCACTTTTATACTGTTTTTGCTCAAAGTAGGTTACTTAAGATGACTAATGGGTATAACCTATCCTATCTGAGAAAAATAGGCTCTTGAAGACCTGTTGTAGCCTATGTAATGACAACCAGGTCTTAACCCTCCGAGCGTTAAACCCCAACTTTTCGGCCCAGCTTTACGACCTCCAAGCGTTTGAGTCGATTTCTTAATGTAACTTTTGAGTTCGAAAATGTGGTGTAACTTTGTGTATGACATAAACGGACCCATGAACGCTATCACTGTTACCGGGAGATTATAAGCTATCCTAAAACACCCATTTCAAATGGTGAAACGTGATTGGTTGTTTGTAAAATGCAATTAAACATCTGGGGAAAAACTGTTACCATCAGCTAACTTTGTAAACAACAAAATAGGTATTTTACCAATTGTTTTAAGGCTATGAATTATTAAAAGTGTTAAAAATACAGTTAATTTATATTATCGGAATAAATTAATATGTTTTATCGAGAGTTTATAACTATAAATTGAGTAGGAATTGGGGTAAGTACGGTACTGTGGGACGTATATTTGGTTTTGTTCAACATTTTTTTCAAATACTTCTAGATTTTCTTTAACTGCATAAAATTCCAAATAAAATGTATGTAGGCTATATCTTGGAATTTAGATTTTTGTGTGTTTTTAAAATTATTTTAAGAATGCGCAAAGTAACATAATTTTTTTTGTAATTTTTAACTTACAGTCTTACTTTGGTAACAATAGGCTAAGTACTGTAAGGGTAAACTTTTTTTACTGTCAGATAGTCCATTTTAAGTTTTCTACTTTCATATATAGGTACATTTATAGTACTAGGTCATTAAATATATTTTTACAAATTTTTACTTGAAAGTATGCACAATCTTAAAAATAATTTGTAGGCTAACGCTCCAGGGGTGCTACTATATTGAACGCTCTGAGGGTTAAACAGGTCAAATGCCAAATTTAGATATTTGATCTTTTGCATTGTAAAATCCCTTAGGCATAATCCTAATTAATAATTAACATTTTCAACCCAAGCCATCACAAATCCAAAGGTAAGCGGTTCTAGAATTAAATTGTCTCTCAAAAACCAAATTTATAATTTAATTTTACCATGTAGCCTATGTGACATATTTATTTGTAAAGCTATGCTTAGACCCTAAGTTATTCAGTTAAGCATGTGTTTTGTTTTAAATCTCTTAATTGCCATGTTTATAAATCGTATTACTTCAAAATATTAGTTTTATTGGCCCGGCAATATTTTACTTCTAGTTTAAATATACAGAGAAATTACACCAAGGTTCCAGATTATTTTCCCATATAAAAAAAATTAGGCTGTGTTAGCTAGCTATAAAGAGAGATCTAATTTTTGTTTTAGTGTTTATCTTTTACATATACTGAATCAGGTGCTCTGCACCGCAGAATTTATTTTATTATTCTTAAAACCTGGTGGCTGGCTAAATTAGCCATATGATATATACGGTATATATTTCCCCATATGGAAGTATTCTAACACAATTGTCTTGTAATATCTAAACCTGGGTCTTTATTCTTTTCATTCTTGAAGTCCCACAGAGCCAAAAACAGTTTGTTAAAAACTTCTTGCCAATTTATGATTTAACTTGTTTTAGGGTTTCTCTTGACAAGGGGTCCAATCCCAGGATGGGCGTGGATGGGGTAATCAGGGATGGGCATGGATTGGAATTATAGAAAGATAGAAAAATATTTAAGAAAAGTAGGTAGCCCTCAAAGATTAATTGAACGAGAATACAAAGAAACAAAGATTAATTTTTAGTCTCAATCTGGATATTGGAAAAATATTGCAAAAATGAAAAATGTGAAGCAAACGGACATAGGCCTATTTGTTTTAATACACACAAAGGTTTTACGAATCATTTAGTGTGTCTGTAATTTTTTTAGATTTTCAAATCCAAATCACTTTTGAGTTAGTGGACAGAAAATTGGGTACCTACTTAAGCCAGCTACTTTTTAAATATTATTTTTAGCTGGGCTTAAAAAAAAATAAATAAATAAAATTAAAAAAAAAACACTCACACACCAATTGGAAGAAGACTAGCTACTGAACATTGTGTGAAAATTACACGTTTCTAAGTTTTAGGGTTTTTGAGTTCTGCTTGCTTAATGTCAGCCATGTCACCGATGATCGCAGTAAACACATCTCTGCCTGCGGCCTCGACACCGGGCCAGGTACAAGTACTCAGTGCACTTTGGTGGTTTAGTCATGTTTGTTGATATATACCGTATGTGATGGATACTTTCACTGACTCAAATTAATCACCTGATAAGTCATACGTCCAACTGTCTGGACAGCTATACAGTAAATAAACAAGCATCCTTCTGCCTCTCCATAAAGCCACGGGTGATTTGCCTTGTGATTGTGCTTGTTTTCACTAAGTAACTTTTGAAAGTATTTCTGACTTTTTTCAGGAAATAATAATAGGTAATTTTATTAATTTTTTTTTATTATACTTTGGGTGTCAAAACTTTTATTAATTTTTATGTCATAGGTAGGAAAAACTAGAAAGAGTGTCAAAGTATTAAAAAGTTGAACTATAAACTTAGTGAGTATATGGGAAATTCTAAAATAGGGAGCATAAAAATCACAAGTTGAATTTAGGAAATACTAAATATAAATGAAAACATAACTTTATTAAACTATAATATTGCCAAAATTAAAATTATTCACCATTTTGTTCACATTTTCACCTTTTTCAGTCCCCAAAATTATCAGTTCTTAATGACATGCTAAATTGTCATGGAACGTGTCAAACTACCGAGGTTCTACTGTACTTGTAAACATCATCTTTAACCTCAAAAAAATTATATAAAAAGTTAGTTATGCCAACTCAAATAATTAAATGACGATACTCTAATTTAGTTGGAAAATTATTATTATAAAATCAAAATTCACACTGAAGTTACAAACATGCAGAAAGAAAATAAAAATTTGTGGGTCTACTATTAATTTATTCTTTTCATATAATTTAGGTTTCTAATAAGATAAGAAGAAATAGTAGTTTAGGCCTATAAATTATGTCTTGGATAAATTGAGTTTATCAAGTGCACTTTCTCAAGGCACTGAAACCCCAAGCTTTCTGCTAAAAATACCACGTTACTAATGTAAAATTTCTGATAAATGAGTATCAAATTCAGTTTACTTTAATTTTTATTACTGGATGTGACAAAACCATTAACATTATTTAGTTTTACAAATGTAATCTGATTTCTACTCTAAATATGATTCTACCCACTTCCAAACGCAACATTTTTATGTACATCATCTTAGATGTTAACACATCTTGCGCGAGTGACGGGCGCGCCCGTCATGCGCAGTTGGCACACCTGGCGTTTGGCGGGCGCGCCCGTCATGTTGGCATAGCAACAACCTTCGTTCAGTGTGAGCTTAGCCGCGGGCGCGGACGGTTGTGTTTGTTTCCCGCGCTTTTAGGGAAGTCTTCCACAGTTCCGCAATTCGCTTCTCAATTCCGCAATTCCGCTTTTAGGGAAGTCTTCCACAGTTCCGCAATTCCGCTTCTCAGATCCGCAATTATGATCATTATCAGCACTAAATGTGTTAATGCTACTTTGGCCAAAGGCAACATGTCTGTTGAAGACTTGCTTTCTTCTTTCTTTCAAAAACTACCAACACAAATGTGCTAATCTCTTTTCCTAGTCCAAGGTGGGTCCTCCCTTAAGCTCTTTACCTTCGGAGTCTTCCGAACGTGAATATAACTTAATAAAGGTACAGATTAAATTTATTCACTGAATTAGGTTTTTTGTTTGTTTGACATGTACAGTAACAGAAGCATCAGTAACTTTTTCCTTTGGCTGAATTAGTGAAGGTTTTCATTTTTTTACCAAGTCAAGCAGTTCCAGTAATAGTGTTTGTATCTTCAAAAATCGTAATACAGTACACTCTCGTTCATCGGAACTAATGTGGCGGACGGCCGGTTCGGATGTCAAAAAATTCCGATGAAGCGGAGTCCGTCGTGAGTCATCATTTCCGCCCGTACGGTGACCTATCGTGATTGTATTCACTCTTGTTTTTAAGATAACACAAGAGATTTTATGAAAATAAGGCACTCAAACTTTGAACATGGTAACAATGAACTTATAGCAATGAAAACAACGCAGGAAATAAAGATCCAAAATCGTTATTCTCATATTTTTATATTAATACTCCACTCATATTCCAGCAGTCAACTGACTTCCACGTACACAGGTGCAGTCGCGACGTGAGACAGACTGAATGACAGTTTGGGAAGCGGTCGAAACGGATGTTCACTTCCTGCCCCCTACCTCTTTCTATTTTTGTGCTAATACTCCACAACCTCGTAAATCACATCGATGGGTACAGATTATGGAAAACGCCTGATGACGTTTGATGCAAAATGTGATACTTCACTGTTGAGCGGATAGAACGAACGGAAATTGAAGGCGCTAAAACGGAAAAATTATTTATTTCGTAACAAAAAAAATTAATGATATCCAGATTTTCAGTTCCGATGAAGCAAATTTCCGATGTCGCCGAGTCCGATGAACAAGAGTGTACTGTAATAAATACTTTTATAAATTAGGTTTTATTTTAAAATTTTAGCCATAAAACTTAATGCTTAACTGTGGCAAACACCCTTAATTTTTAAAAATTTCACACATAACAGATTATTCGTACAGGATCTTTAAAGCAAGACCTCAGAAATTTGTAAAATTGTAACTCACGTTACAAATTTCATTTAGACTTATAATAGTTCTTATTTTAAGCTGAAACTTTTTTTAAAAACATAAGTTTAGATGCAGTTTCATATACAGTTGCATGTTTGGTATTTATTTATATAAAAATCTAAAATATGCTTTAAAATGAGAGTTGAGGTAGATTCTTGGTAAACTATGTCACCAAAAAGTAATAGTTAAAATTAGTCCTACTGTAAATGTAATGGTACAAATAAAAATTAAGAAGAATGGATTATTGCAAATTATCAACTTATGAGAATGATCAAATTTTTATCACTTAATTTGAAAGAGAAATGGTAAAAATTTGAAATTGTGGTAATTCACATTACAACCATTTGAGATAAATTTGTCAGCTATTTTTCAAGCAACCTATAAAATATCAACACACTTTAACTACATATTTGCATGCTTTAAGTTCTGCATATTTTACTAGTAAAATAGCATTAAAATATTTTCATATTGTAAAATATAAAAATATGATAAAAATCCATTATATAACATGAGAAAGTTAACACACATGAGGGCTGCAATAAAAGTCCAGAAAAAGCAGAGTTGTAGTTTTTTCTCTAAAACTTTTTAGCTCACGACTGCTCAACATATCAACAGGGTTGCCAATGAGCGGGTAATAAACCGTTTTTCGGGTAATTAAAAGGCTATTGGGTAATGAAGGGGGTAATGAAGAAAACGCGGGTTATTGACAAACATTTTCCTTTTTGCTTAAAATTTGCATCTTTCATTACAATTTAAATGCTCGGTTCAGATTGTGAAGAATAAAAACATATATTTTAAATAATTTTCCTATAGCAAAATCTATGTTAGATCGTTATTCTATAACGTGAGTCGGGTAATGCAAATGCTATCACTATATTAATGTAGTGATTCTCAATTCTCGTGGCAATGAAAACTGCTATACACCGTAGTTGTTTGTTTACATTACTCGAGTTTTGTTTTAATGTTAGCTGGTTTGCGCGTGGTTTGTTGTATATGAATACAGTCTACTTTTGTTTAATGTCATGATCGAAGATGACAGATATTCTTGAAGTAACCGTAATTTACTAAAGCCGCATCCGCACTGGCCGAATAACACATGTTCGCCGAACAGTCTTCTGCCGAACATTTGTTTGTTTATTGACATTTATTTCCAATGTAAATCATATGGTCGCTATTATCATATGTTCGTTAGAAATGTTTGTTGATTTTTTTGTGTTCGCCGCGAATGCTCGGCTAGGGCGGACGAGGACTAGGCTTCCTTTTGTGCCTGTTAAAATGATGTAGTGATCAGTGATCTGGTAGTAGTGTGTTCCTTGACTTGTTTGTTGGTACAGCAGATTATTTTAAAAAGTATTATGAAGCACTTGGGTGTAGTCGAATCATTAGAACTAAATAGAAAAATGTTGAAGGATATTTGGAAACAACTAGACGGAAATAAACTTGTTAGCTAATATAGAGTGTAAACAAGACTGTACAGTACTGCTCATTGTAAATATTGAATTGCTATTAATGTAGACCCAAAAATTGATAAAAGAACAAGTAGGCCTATATTGTGAATATATAGTTTTTTTTCTATCTGGCATTTTTATTTGTCAGTTAATTGATTTCTTATAACTAGATCACAATATAATATTGAAGATTGTTTTATTCTTATTTTGAAAGGCCATCCATATACATCCATAAAGAAAGAGGGTAATTACGGGGTAAAAGCGGGTAATTTTGCAGTGGTAAGAGGGTAATTCTTGCAAATAACATTGGCAACCCTGCATATCAACTTCCCAATAATATATAAACTACAGTAGAACCCCTCAAATCCGGCCATCTCAGAACCGGACCACTGGCGGGATTAACGGTTGGTTTATTAAACGAGTTAGAAACCTATATTAAATTTGTGTCATGTGTCCTTATATTATGAGTGTCCCAACAAAGAATTTTTAGGGTTTATTTAACAATGAATGGTATCATACTTGCCCAATCAATGCTGTGTATCAACTTTAAGAAGTTAATTAAAAAAATATCCTTTGCAGCTCTCACCATACTCGTTTGATGATTATTTGAACGCTGAACAAACTTTAGAATCTTATTTATTTTATTTGAATGTTCTAGAATGTTTTAGAAGTAACCCGAAACTGAATAAGTCCGGAAACCAGCAATTGAACTGATATATTTTAGTGATAACACATGGAAGAAGTTTACGGGTGTCTATTCTGGCCATGTGAATGGCCCACAGTTGAAAATTTTATTTCTGAAATTCCGAACCATCCGAGGCATGACTAGAGGGTTTCTACTGTAATGCAAAATAAAAATTAACCAATTTTGTCACATTTCTCATGGACACGCCCTTACGAGTAACATTTTTAAGAAACATTTTTAAACCAAATATAAACATGTTGCGTAGTAAAGTTTTTTTAAAACCTACAAGTTCCAAATTTAAATACAGGCTGTAGAACAATTAGAGTTCAGCATTTGGCGAGTGTTTTTATCAAAAAATTATGCATTTTAGGGGCCGTCTATAAATTATGTCATCGCTTTTTGGCCATTTTTGGACCCCTCCCCCCTAAAATCATCCTACCATCATAATTTGTCTGACCCCCCCCCCCTCTCAGAAAAATGACCTCATTTTAACAAGCTTCCGTTTTAAGTAAAAATAATGTTTTTTCGTCAAATCTACTTAAGTACTATTCTTTATTGATTTATTAAGACTACAATTAACTTTTGAACCCCATTTTGGCGGTAGTTTGTTGAAAAAAAAACTATTCAAACCAGATATTTTTATTTAAAAACCACTTATTTTTATTAGTACCTCATCATTTATAGGATCGGAAGTTTTTGGAAAATACAACGTATTTCAATACCCCCTCGTCGGAAGTGCATCATCACTGATCTCTCCCTTTCCTTCACTTTCAGGTGCCAAGTTTATTAAAATATTGATACTTACCTGATAAACTTATCTTACAATAAACTAAAAACATTTACAAATCAAATCTGAATTTATCTTTAGAAATAAAGCCAAAATGACTTTCTTTATGGAAAAATAAACTAAAATAGACTATAAAACAACGCCTAAAAATAGTCTGATGTATTTTCTTAGCTCATTATTTTATAATAGTTAAATTGTGTTCTAATTTATCATTTTTTTACTATCAAAATTTGA
Source organism: Neoaliturus tenellus (assembly GCA_030545055.2). NCBI lineage: Eukaryota > Metazoa > Arthropoda > Insecta > Hemiptera > Cicadellidae > Neoaliturus > Neoaliturus tenellus. The sequence goes on from CM061535.1 coordinate 38,893,414, forward strand.
TATAAAACATAATTTTTAAATGACGTCATAACAAAGCTTACCCCCCCCCCTTGCACATCACCCTACCGTCATTTTCAATCTGGACCCTCCCCCCTATTTTCAGATGACGTAATTTATGGACGGCCCCTTACTTCAAAATAGAGTGATCATATGTAACGATTTGGTCTAGCGATACCTTGTGGCTACTTTTGGGTAGATACTCGTCCATAACCTCTAAATTTTCAACATGCTTACTACCGTAATTCACCACTTTTTGGTCATAGACACCGAAACTAGAATGGTCGTAGATAAAGGCAACAATCGTATTTAGCCTTTTGGCAACTTGTGAGATATTAAGAACACCCGTGGCTTAAAGTTCAAGGTACATAAACTACTACTATCACATATTCTCAGTATTATTCAGTTTAACTGACTTTTTTGTTATCCGACCATAGTTCGGTCGGTTAAGAGAGCTTCTACTGTAATAATAATGCAAGGTTACAGTACCTTGTGCCGTTGTCAATCCGTCATTTTGTCATGATGACTAGTTTCAGAGCATTTGCTCCATTATCAAATCTTGCTGTCAATTAAAATCAGTAGAATTCAGTCTTTGTCATGGCATATAAAAAAAATAATAATACACACAAACGGACGAACAGTACACTTAACATTTAGAACAACAATAAATTAAATATTAACACACATGGCCGTTTGCGCAGACAAGTTCCGCTCAAAATGACTGATTGACAGATCTACTTTGTCTACGACCATTCTAGTTTCGGTGTCTATGACCAAATAAAAATTGGTGAATTACAGTAATAAACATGTTGAAAATTTAGAGGTTATTTACGATTATCTACCCAAAAGTAGCCACACGGATATCGCTAGACCAAATCGTTGTTCTAGGATTGGCGATGGCACAAGGTACTGTAACCTTACTTTATTATATGTCTGAATTCAATCCAGGAGGCAACATCATGAATTAACTTCTAGTGTAGTTGATTCCGGTTTATGGAGATATTTAAAATAGAGCTTATTAAGTTTAACAAGACATTTCGGAATGAAACCATACTTATGTATAAATGGACATACAGTAGGTTTCCGACTACAACCTAAAGTGCGTCTTCCTGTCGGGAATTTTGTGAGATTGGGAAAAGTAGTGAAAACGTCTGGAATTTATGTCTTTCATAGAGGGAAAAATTTTATTGCAAAACTACGAAAATTTCACAGTATTTTACAAAGTTTACAAATTATTTTACTAAGTGCAGGTAGTGATGTTAAGTTTTGGTCAGTAATTTTTAGAAAAGTGGTCTGGTAAAGTGGTTAATTTCATTTGTGAATTTTGGTAGATAACCTGATTTAGGTCCACCAAACCAAGATTATGGATAACAGGGGAGGGTCAGGAAACAAATCAAACTGTTGCGGAACTGTAGTTTTTCCCCATTTCACTGCACCTATTTTAAGTTCATCGACATGTTTTATGAGCGCTCAACCTAACCAGAGTTCTCTCTCTTATATCCAATAAACCAAGTAGCCTACTGTTTAACATAGTACCTTCTACATTTTCAAATAGGCCTATGTATTCTTGCATTAATGTTGTTTTAATCGTTAAAGACTATTGTAGTCCCATGCTTTAGTTAAAAGAGATTTTATAAATGGTTTAGGAAAAACAAAATTTCTTCGCTGAATATTCAATTATACTGTGTGCTTCCGGAACGGTTTAGCATTTTTACTTTCTCCCCCTATACCATAGTATATGGAGAAAGTATTGTTTTCGTAAAACACTTCGCATTAGTTTGATGATGTATATATCCATTTTGGAGCCCCTTTCCCCCCTATAAATGTATATATTGAGAAAGTATTGGTTTCGTCAAAACTTTTAAATTTGAGTTGTTGGTAAATTTATCCGTTTTGGTGCCCTCTGAGTCCAAAAAAGTGGTTTTCGAGTGATGTCTGTGTGTGTGTGTGTGTGTGTGTGTGTGTGTGTGTGTGTGTGTGTGTGTGTGTGTGTGTGTGTGTGTGTGTGTGTGTGTGTGTGTGTGTGTGTGTGTGTGTGTGTGTGTGTGTGTGTGTGTGTGTGTGTGTGTGTGTGTGTGTGTGTGTGTGTGTGTGTGTGTGTGTGTGTGTGTGTGTGTGTGTGTGTGTGTGTGTGTGTGTGTGTGTGTGTGTGTGTGTGTGTGTGTGTGTGTGTGTGTGTGTGTGTGTGTGTGTGTGTGTGTGTGTGTGTGTGTGTGTGTGTGTGTGTGTGTGTGTGTGTGTGTGTGTGTGTGTGTGTGTGTGTGTGTGTGTGTGTGTGTGTGTGTGTGTGTGTGTGTGTGTGTGTGTGTGTGTGTGTGTGTGTGTGTGTGTGTGTGTGTGTGTGTGTGTGTGTGTGTGTGTGTGTGTGTGTGTGTGTGTGTCTGTGTGTGTGTGTGTGTGTCTGTGTCTGTGTGTCTGTGTGTCTGGATGTAAACAGAGCTAGAGAATTCCCCAAAGGTCCGATTTTGGTGAAACTTGGTATGTAGGTTCAAACCCACAATAATTCCAGGCGTTTTTTTCTTTTTTTTTTAATTTGTGATTTTTAAGGGTAGTTTACCCCCAAAAACCCCCAAAAAACGTGAAAAATCAAAATTTCTCAAAAACGGCTCTAACGATTTTGATTAAAATTTTGTGGTTTATTAAGATTAAAATGCTGAATAAAATGACACCACCCGCATCTCCGGGAAAATGCGCGTTCAAAAGTTATAGAGCAAAATGTGTTAAAAAACTCAATTTTTGGATGCAAAAACTCGTGCTGCTCACCTGGTGCTGGCTATCCGACTGAGCCATCAAGACATTAATGTTTTGAGGCTTTTAACACCTTTTCATATTCTTGGGAGAAAGTATGTGTCAGTTATCTGATACCGTTTATTTTCCACAATTTAGTTTAAGGAATGAAACTTTGTATATATTGTAAACAAGCCATATAAATTTACTTTTTTTCAGACAGCAATAGGAGTTTTTTACCTTATCAAAGGATTGGCCCATAGAGAGTAAGAAGAAAATCTTAATGTTGTAAGTCAATATGTATGCCTACATCAGATCAAAGACCATTAATATAAATCATAATTTTTATATTTGCCCACACAGGGATGAAAACATACTGTGAAATAAATTAAAATAGGACTTGCATTACCATATCCAAAAGTGGTGTAAAGTTTCAGGTCTAAAGCTGTAAGCTATTTTGGACCTTTTCTGTTAATGTAGCAAATGAACTTACAAAAGTGAGCCGAGTCAATATTTATTTTTTTATTTATTTATTTATAACAAGTCATTACATCATACAAATGATAGGACATACAGTCAGTACAATACATAAAACAATACAAGTATAAGAGATATCTTAAAATAAACCAAACAACATATAATGAATTATAAAATAGTTCACTTCTTTAATCAGAACTCATATCTCTGTCTAAGTATTCAGCAATTGAATAAAAATTTTTTGTCTTCAACCAGGCTCTCAGGGTGGTCCTGAATTAAAAAGAATTTTCAATATTTTTCAAATATATGGTAATTTGTTGTGTATTTTTGGACCTGAATACTGAGGAGACAAATGAAATTTTTCTAATCTGTGCCTTACTGGTTTAATATTGTCTCTATGTCTTGTGTAATAATTATGGACAGGATGATCACTGAGTGAGGATAGATTGTTTTTCACCCAAAATGCAATTTCCAATATATAATGGTCATAAAACGTTAAGATTGAAAATTTTTGAAAAATATCTTTACAAGAAAAAGACGTTGGAATCTTTATCGATCTCTCTAAAGCTTTTGACAGTATATCTCACAAAATATTACTTTCTAAATTACAGTCACTAGGAATTAGGGGTACTTCATTACAATGGTTTAAATCATATCTCAGTAATAGATTACAATTCACCGAAAGCACACATATAAATAATACCAGAATGTTAAAATATCCTTCCTCAACTCAAGTAGTATAGCATGGCATTCCTCAAGGTTCAATATTAGGAACTTTACTTTTCATCTTTTACGTAAAAGATATGTATAATTTGCTCACAAACAATAAATTGATTTTAAATGCTCAGAAAACAAATTTTGTATCATTCAGTACAAAAAAGAACAAAAATAAATTCAATCCTCACATTTTCAAAGAATATATTATTTAATTGATTTAGCAACCTTAAAAGTCATTTTTCATTCCCACATTCAATCCCATGTAGCATATGGAATCTCAGTTTATGGAGGCACTTCCCAACAAAATTTTAGTAGAATATTAGTTTTACAGAAAAAAAACCCTTAAGGGTAATGTTAAATTTGGATTATAATGAATCTGAGAGACAGCATTTTGCTGATTTAAAAATATTAACTGTTTTTGGTTTGCATCTGCAAGAATGTATAATGCATGTGAAGAACAACTATGATTAGGTTTTAAATGCACTGTGAAAACCACACATACAACACTAGAAACAAAACTGATATTGTTTTACCACAGCATAACCTTGAGGTTTTTAAGACTAACCCATCTTACAAAGGTATAAAATTTTTGAATAGTATTCCTAGGGAAATAAGAGAAATTGTAGACATCAAACAATTTAAGTCTCACCTCAAAAAAATTCCATTTGAAAGGCCTATTTATTCTTTAGATGAGTTGTATTCATTGTCATCTTAGAATTAAGTATTAGTAATTAAGAAATTGACACTATTTATTGTACGGATCGTACAAATGAAAAATAAAGATATTTTTCATTTGAATTTGACCTGAGGTTGGGTTTGTGGCAAAATATTCAGAATGCAAAGCCTTTAACATTATGATACACGTGACAGGTCAACAAACATTTTCCCAAGATTCTATTAGAGGACGGCCAAAATGGGAGTCACAGGATTGGTCTATGTTATATCATACATCATTTTAAAAGATTGACCTCGAAAAATAGATTTTATCAAGAGTTATTGAGTTTTTTGTTTTCGACAATATGATTGTACGCAAAGTTTGATTACCCAACATTTTTCACTCAGTCGTCCTTTAAAGGTCGGGTTTGTGGCTTTACTTTTGAGATTTTCTTTTTACTCCGTATGGACTGGCCCCCTGGAGAAGTACAAATCCTATACACGTCTGAAAAATCACATTTATATGGCTTATATACATGTTTAAAGTTTCATTACTTAGAATAAATTATTTTGCCGTTCCGGCACTGTTCTAACACTCTTTAAATAAAATAAAAACTGACAATTTTTTTTGTGGAGGTCATGATGGTTTGTTTAATTAATTCAGTAGAGCATTTCAGAGTTCGTTCCTTGTCATAAAGCCAGGTTGATTTTTACAGGGTAATTACAAACTGAGAAAACTTAAAAATTTTGTGACCACATAAATTTTTATGACTAGAAGGATTGAAAGATTAAAGTTTCTTATTAATTATTACCTAATGTAATTTTAATTTATATCAGGTCTCACCTCGGATTAATAATCCAAGAATTTAAAGAAAATATATAAAAAATTAAATATTAAATTATTTTATTTTAATATATACCCACACAGAGATGAAAATCTACTATATATTTGTCAAATACCACTCACTCACGTATCAGAGTATCTCCAAAACTATAAGGCCTAGAGTGTTAAAACTTGGCATGTACCTTCATCCTTGCTAAAAAACGCTCACTAAGAAACAGTTTTGCAAAATTCCGTCAGGGCTCCGCCCCACACGACTTCAAAATTTCGTTACAATGTTATTCTTAAGGAGCACTTAAAATACGAATCTAGGAAACAACGAATCTCCAAAACTATAGGACCTACAGGGTTGAAATTTGGAATGGTAGTTCCTCTTTGCCTATAAGTGCTCACTAAGAAATGGTTTTGCGAAATTCCTTCAGGGCTCCGAACCACACGACTTCAAAGATTTGATGTAATTAGCTGTTGAAGATTCAAAGCTATCAGCTGTTGGTGAAATAATACATTTTAAAGGATGACATGACCATATGACAATATTTTTATCTTTGTAAAAAATTTAACTGATGTAAAATGTATTAGAGTTTAGGTTAGGTTAGTTAATCTACTTTCTTTAAAAGACATCTCTTATTACCATCCAGCAGTCGTTGGCCAGAATATCTGGATAGACTTTGTCATAGTTGATTTTAAAACTCACAATTAAACATATATTTACATTACTATTTATTTGCAATGTATGGCAGCCGGCTTAGCACAGATCATGAAGGCTGTCCACATAGAATTCTGCCACAGAATAAAAACTCTTCGTCAGCAGCCACTTACTCAATTTGTGTTTGAATTTCTTTATGTCGAGGGTCCTCAGTTCAAGTGGGAGTCGGTTGTATAGCTTGTAGGCCTGCATTGGGTTGCTATCCATGGTCTTGCGGAGTCTGCATCGAGGTATATTTATGTCTCTCCTGTTTCTTAAATTATAATTGTGATGGTCCTCTCTTATTTCAAAATCAGTGCTGCACTTAACCATAAGGAGTGAATTCAGGATGAACTGAGAGTGTACTGTGAGGATTCCCAGTTGACGGAATAGAGGCTTACAATGTGCTAGCCTATCACTATGAGTAATAATCCTCACTGCAGCCTTTTGCAAGAGAAGCACTCTGTTAGAGGCGGGGGAATGACCCCACAGATTGATGCCGTAGTTTACATGGCTATGAAAGAGAGCAAAGTATGTGGAAAGTAAGTAAGCGGGAGTGACCATCAGACTGAGCCTTCGTAAAAGAAACAGGACCCTAGAGAGTTTTTTACAAACTTCGTCTACATGAGCATTCCAGTTGAGCTTAGAGTCAATGTTCAGGCCCAATAGCTTAACGCTACCGGTAGCCGGTTCCTGTACCACCCTATCAGGTCTAGTCCACAGACTACACAACAGAGTTTGGGTCTTGTTTTCATTTAGTTGCAAGTGGTTAAGAGCAAACCATTTTTTCGCCTCATCCATGAGGGCATTGGCACTTGCTTCTATCTGCTGTAAGTCGTAGCCACAGGACACCAGCGTGGTGTCGTCGGCATACAGTAGGGCATTTCCGTCCAGTCGCAAGTCATTAACAAATATGAGAAACAGTAGCGGGCCAAGGGACGAGCCCTGGGGCACGCCATGTTTAACTTCTCCTTCTTGAGACGTAGCCCCCTTAATGCTCACCACCTGTCGTCTGTCACAAAGATACGATTCCATTAGCCTAAGTACTGCACCTTTCATTCCGTACCTCTCAAGTTTGAGAACGAGTGTGCTATGCGATACGCAATCGAATGCACGACTTAAATCGCAAAGTTGGAGCATAGTCGATTGCTCATTCTCAAAGGCCCCCAATACCCTATTGATTAGTTCAGCCACCGCTGTAGCAGTGGACTTACTCTTACGGAAGCCATGTTGCATTGGGTTGAAGAGACAATGCCTCTCAAAGAATAATGTTAGTTGAGACCTTACAATGGATTCGAGGATCTTTGCTATGACTGGGATGATACTTATGGGCCTAAAACTACTCATCAAGTTTGGGTCGCCCTTCTTAAATACTGGGACAGTTCTACCTAATTTTAAATCGCCAGGGAACACTCCCTGTTTCAGGCATAAGTTAAAAACAACCGCAAGTGGGCCTGCAATACTGGTGATAACTGTCTTCAAGAAGCCTATAGTCATCCCATACGCATCGGCACTGGGTGAAGTGCCTAACTATACTTATGATTTCCTCCGATGATGTTTCAGACCATTGTGTCCAGCTTATGTCGCTTATGGCTGCCTTACTAGCAGCTGGAATCGCAGTATCCGGCATATTTTCCACAATGTCAGTTACAACCTGGATAAAATATTTGTTCATATCGTCTGGACTCGATTTACACTCAGTTACAGCTTTTGGCTTCCTCGAGGCATTGATCACATTCCATGCGGCCTTACAGGGGTTGTTGGAAGATTCTATGTACTCACCAACCGTCACTTTTTTTGCTTTATTAACAGCTATCCTATAGTCCTTAATGGTCCTTAAGTATAGGTTAAACATTTTGTTGTATTCATCATCAGAAGTAGCTGACTTACACAAATCATGCAAGAGCAAAGTCCAAGCTTTGAGAACTTTCAATTCAGGTGTGTACCAATTCCCATCTCTTAGAGCCGGCAATTTACTACAGGCGACACTGTTATCCTGCTTTCTACACTGCTTCCTAGGTCTAGAATTTACCGTTACTGGAGGAAAGATTTTATCAAATATACCTTTAAATTTTTCAAAAAAGAGCTGAAAAGCATCATCTGCTTTTAAATTACAAGTAATAAAGCTCCAGTCAACCTTTTCTAGAATGCTATTACAATATGGAAACAGTGAATCATTTAATTTTCTCTTTGTAAGGGTATAGCTACTTAGCCAATTTAAATCAAAGCTGTCACTCACCGATCCGAAGTGAAGGTTGGCCACCACAGCACTGTGATCAGCTACCATAGGTAAGACCACACTTACATCCTGGTCCATGGAGTCGCAGTTGGTAGCAACGCTGTCGAGGCAGTTCCTCCCTCTGGTTGGCTTTTTCGTCCTCAGATAAAGTCCGTGGCTTCATAGCAGATCCTCCAAATCTTTTGTGCGAGGTGTGTTGAAATTGAGCTGAACGTTAAAATCCCCGCCCAGCACCAAGGTTCGTATATAATAGGTTGCCTTGATGCCATAAGACGCGTGGAGCCCGCTGCGGACTCGGCTGTGACGTCACGTGCCGACCTCGGTGCACGCCACACGCTTGACGCCACTCAAGTTTGTGCTCTAACAGAAAATCGACTATTACCTCTACATAAATGTTGGTTACATCAAAATGTTCACGATTTAATCTATTTTCAGACTGTGTGAGTTAAATTATAAAATGTTATCCAGTGATTTTTTAAAACTTGATAATAAGAACTTGGGAAAGTCAAACCTGCGGGCCTTGACGGGAGTTGAACTTAGGCAACATTGATGCTTATAACACCTCATTACACCGAATTTGTTAGAATAATGATTGATGTAACTATATATTTCAATGTAGGAAGGGACAATCTTTACAACGATATTATTTTTAATGACGTAAATATCCGTATTTAATTTTGAAAATACAAAAATCACTATGTTCGTTTTAAATTACGAAAAACTTACATTAAAATTTCAGTAAGCGAGGAAAATTTTTATTTCCTAATCGATACCTACAATTGAAATGTCAAATTAAGGAACATAAATTCAATTTTCTTTAGGTTTAACTAGAACTAAACTGTGATGTATTTTTCGTTTACAATCGCCTCTTAAAGATAAAAATGTTATTCGCAAGCGCTCTAAACCCCTGTAGGCGAGCGGGATACTTAAAAAAATACCCTTAGTTTACGAGATACCCATCACATTGGGTCTAAATAGATAATTTATATTTTTATTGATGTACTGCTGAGGTACTCGATTTTGTAGTGTCTTTTTTCTGTTTTTTCTTGTGGTGGGGGAATTTGAGTGGTTTTAAAAGACAATGTTGAACAAAAATCAATGTTTCATAATGTTCTTTGAAAAACCAAAACTGGCACTAAAAACATTGCAGTTTTAGTTATACCTGTTTAGCAATTAAACATTAACAGTTTATTCAATGAAAGATACTCGATAGATTGTAGGAAGTAAATAATGCGTTTTACTTTTTACTACTACAAAATTCAAAGTCCACATGTATGTAACATACATCATAAACGTATAATTTATGTAGATTCTCAAATGATTGTTTTAATCAATTAAATCAAGGCTAAATTTAATAGTGCTATTTATAAAACAGCTTTAAGGTGTCAATCTTTTATTATTTTTCTATATTTACAGAATGATAAGCCTTAAAAAGTACACGGATGGCGGTGCGGCCGGGGATCGTCAAGCTACGAGACCTGTAGGCATATTCTCAAATTAATTAAAAACTTAAATAAAAGAAGTTTTTTATAAGTTTTTACATATATTTAATACATAATAAACAAAACTAACCCATACAAAAACGTCAAGTTTAAATTTAATGTTGTGTTAATTTAAGAAGTAGGCTTTTTTACATTTTCAATTTTTTTAAACATGGTTAGTTAACTAAGATATCAAAATATAGTTTACTTTGAGAAAATTATCGTGAATAAAGCATACTACAAGAAAACATTTTAAATCAGGTGGCAATTAAAAAATTGGCAATTACAAATTTTAACAAATAACCAGGTAAATCGCTGGGTTACAGTTAAGGTAGAACTTACAGGAACTTAGGTTACAGTTAGAGTAGAATTAAACCCTATTTTGAACACAAAAATGTCGTACTATTGAGATGGGTTACAATATCCAAATTCACTCAATACATATATTGTCACGTCAAACCGTATGTTTGTATTTGTAATTTCTAAGATTCCAAAACAGAGACCCTCATTTTTTACAAAAACTCTGTATACAGGGTGTCCAAAAAAAACGTTTACAGACTTTGGGATGTGATTCCTGATACAAAAGTAAAGAAAAAAGTTCCTATGAAGGTATGTCCGAAAATGCATATTTACCCAGATATCCGCAATTATGTTTTTTCCACTTAATAATTTTTATTTCGGTGACGGATTGATCTAGGAACTTCATATTTGGCATGGATCTTTATAATACTAATGTCCATTTCCACAATAAAAATTATTTTTTTCCGATGCATATTTTCAAAATGGCGGCCATTTTAAATTTTTAAACTCAAATATCTCAAAATAGGTAAAATTTATAAAAATATTACAAGACACAAAAAAGTTGACAAATTAAATTATCTAAACATTGATACCAAGTTTGTAAGGAACCGGCAACAAATAACGGAGTTATTGTGGTTTTTCTGCAGAAAAACACTGATTTTCGACTATGATTAATGCCAATTTAGGTTATTTTAAGAGAAAAATCTTAATAACTCCGTTATTTGTTAGCGGATCCTTACAAACTTGGTTTTGTTGTTTAGATAATTTAATTTGTCAACTTTTTTGTGTCTTGTAATATTTTTATAAATTTTACCGTTTTTGAGATATTTGAGTTTAAAAATTTAAAATGGCCGCCATTTTGAAAATATGCATCGGGAAAAAATAATTTTTATTGTGGAAATGGACATTAGTATTATAAAGATCCATGCCAAATATGAAGTACCTAGATCAATCCGTCACCGAAATAAAAATTATTAAGTGGAAAAAACAAAATGGCGGATATCTGGGTAAATATGCATTTTCGGACATACCTTCATAGGAACTTTTTTCTTTACTTTTGTATCAGGAATCACATCCCAAAGTCTGTAAAGGTTTTTTTTGGACACCCTGTATACATTATTTAAATTTTTAAAGTTGTTTATTTTAGTCAAGTTAGTACTACATAATTTTATTTTAATGTTTAACCAGAAATTTTTTTTAATTAATTTGAGTCATCTTATAAATTGAGCACAATAGGTCTCGCGCCGCTCTGGGCGTCCCGGGTACTTTTGAAGGCTTAGTATTCTCTTAATATAAAATATTGAAGATTAATGTATTCACAAAGCTATCACATACATAGCAATGTTAAATTTAGTTTTAATTTAATTTTTCAACAAATCATTCTTGCATTTACATATTTTTTTCAGTTGCAATGTATGTTAGTTATTTTATATTAATTAAACCTCTTAAATAAAAAGTAATAGCATCTATTGCTTATAATCCATCGAGTATCACTTAAGTACAACACACACATTATGGTCGTAAAATTATGGTCAATTATGGTCGTGCTTCATTGAAATACAACACACACAACTCAAACTGTAATGATTTGTGTGCAACACTGTAGTTAAGAAAAACTTATTCGGACGTAATTTTTTTGTTAAAGATACTAAATATCCCGGCCAATGTAAATAAACAAACGACATGCAAAAGTTGTAATAGATTAAAACATAACTATTATTACCTGATGTGATCGATCTTCCGGAAACTAAGCGAATTTTCAGCAGTATCTCGTTTGCCTACAGTGGTTTGGAGCGCTTGAGAATAAAACTAATTAATTTAAGATATAATTGTAATCGAAATATTCAACACATTTGGATTCTAGTCACGCCAAAAGAAAATTTAGTTTCTGTTCTTTAATTTGAAACTTGAATTATAGATACTGGTTATAAAATAAAAAAAATCCTCGCTTACTAAAAAATGCATGTCAATATTTTGTGAATTAAAATGAATGTGTAGGAATTCGTATTTTCAAAATTATATACGGATACTTATGTCATTAAAATTAATACAGATATTAAGCCTGTCTCTTCCTGAATTAAAATATATAATTAAATTCATGAGTACTCTAACAGGTTCGGTAAATTATATGTTTAAACCATCAATGTTGCCTTAATTCGACTCCCGTCAGGGCCCGCCGACTAAAGCGACTTTGGAGCGCTCGCGAAAAACATTTTCAACTTTAAGAGGCGATAGTAAACGAAATATACATCACAGTTGAGTTCTAGTTGCGGCAAAAGAAAATTTAGTTTCTGTCCTTTAATTTGGCATTTTATTTTTTTATAGGGGTTAAGAAATAAAAATTTTCCTCACTTACTGAAAAATTTATGTCAAGATTTTGTAAATTAAAATGGATGTAGAGGATTTTTTATTTTCAAAATTACATACGGATACTTATGTCATCAAAATTAATACCGTTGTAAAGCCTGTCTCTTCCTGAATTAAAACATATAATTGAATTCATGAGTACTCTAACAGGTTCGGTGAAATGATATGTTATAACCATCAATGTTGCCGTAATTCGACTCCCGTCAGGGCCCGCAGACTAAAGCGGCTTCCCCTGGCCTACTCGGGTTTGGAGCGCTTGCGAATAACTTTTTCAACTTTCAGAGGCGATAGTAAACGAAATATACATCATAGTTGAGTTATAGTTACGGAAAAAGAAAATTTAGTTTCTGTTCTTTAATTTGACATTTTAATTTTTTACATAGGTTAAGAAATAAAAATTTTCCTCGCTTACTGAAAAATGTATGTCAAGATTTCGTGAATTAAAATGAATGTTTAGGATTTTGTATTTTTAAAATTACATACAGATACGTACGTCATTAAAATAAATACCGTTTTAAAGCCTGTTTCTTCCTTAATCGAAATATGTATTTACAATCATGATTATTATGACGCCTTCGGTGCAACTAGTTGATATTTGAATCGATGTTTTCCGAATTCGACGCGGGCCAGAGCCGCTCACCAGCCGAAGGTCGGACGGTGACGTCACAACTGCCTGTGTGTGCGCGTATGAAAAATCGCATCAAGACAACCTACTATGTACGAACGTTGGCCCAGCACCACAATATCATTACCGCGGGTAACATGATGCAAGCATGCATCTAATAGGTCCAAGAAGGTTCCGAACACTCCCGCATCAGACCGATAGATAGCCACTACCATAATAGTTCTAGGTATATTTCCCATTTCTTTTGCCAATTTGACCCTAGCTCCGACAACTTCTAGGTTCATTTTGAGGTTAAAATCCTCTAGGCTTACTTTTTCCACAGACATACTAGGCCTAGCATAAATGGCAACGCCACCACCTTTGTGCGCATTCCTACATTGAATGCTTATTAGCCTAAGATGGCCTATATCTAAATAAAAGTCACTTTCACTTTCTGAGAGTGAATGTTCATTTATGCACAGCATATCTAATTTATAGACATGTTTTCAGGTGGGGTAAATTTCCATTGGATTTGGAATTTGATTTTGTATATGTTCGTGTTCGTTTTTTTTCGTATGTGTCGTGTGTTTGTGTTTTTTTTTTAAATATTGACAAGTGCGAAGATCGCCGCTGAAAAGGACGAATACTGCACAATATCCTGGAGGTGGGAGAGCCCAAAATAAGGTTAATCTACTTTGTCAATGTACCAATTACTCAATATCATCGAATCTTTATAACCATAGGGTATAGGGGGTTGAAATTTGCCATGGACGTTTTTCTGTGTTAAAAAATGCTCACTAAGAAACGGTTTTGCATAATTCTTTTAGGTCTCTACCCCACAGGACTTCAAAAGTTCCATTTAATATTATTCTAATGGCCAATATTTTATACAAATCAAGGCAACAACGAATCTCGATGTTAAAATTTGGCATGGGCGTTCTTCTTTGCTCATATATGCTTACTATGAAACGGTTTTTGAAATTCCATCAGGGCTCCGCCACATAGGACTTCAAAATTTCTATCTAATGTTATTCATAGCTAATTTTTAGTTCGAATCTAGGAAACAATGAATCTGAAAAACTATAGGATCTACGATGATGAAATTTGACGTGGACGTTCCTCTTTGCTCATATGTAAGTGCTCACTAAGAAACTGTTTTGCAAAATTCTATCAGGGCTCAGCCACACACGATTTCAATTTTTGTCTAATGTTATGCCTGCCAATTTTAAATATGAATCTAAGGAACAACGAATATGAAAAGCCAGATGACTTAAGAGGTTGAAATATTAAATGGAAGATACACTTTGCCCATAGGTGCTCACTAAGAATCGCTTTTGTAAAGCATCTTTAGGGCTTCGCCCCACAGGACTTCAAAATTACTTTTGGGGCCTACATGGTTGAATTTTGGCATGGACGTTCCTCTTTGCTCATAGGTGCTCACTAAGAAACGCTTTCACAAAAATCCCTTCAGGGCTCCACCCCACATCCCACATGTCTTCGAAATTTCAATATAATGTTACAATTACTGCCAATTACAATACAAATTGAAAGAAACAAAGAATCTATAAACTATAGGGCCTGCGGGATTGAAATTTGGAGTAGTCTCTTTGGTCATGGGTGCTCAATAAAAGGTGGTTTACACATTACCGTCATTGCTCTCCCCCAAATAACCTCAAAATTACTATAGAGCATACAGGGTTCGTTTTTGGCATAGACGGTCATCTTTGCTCATAGGTATTCACTAAGACACTAGATACTGGAGGGGAACCAATAAAAATACTAAAAGGACCTGAGGGAAACTATTGAAAAGAACTTACAAAAGAACCTTCAAAAGGGAGATGAGATGGAGGTATATTCAAAACAAGAATAAAGAACGTTATAAACAATGACATGTTAGTTAAAATACAATTATTGAAAAGTAATTCAGATAATGAAAGTAAATTATTAAACTAATGGGGTGTAATTTGCTACATTGTATTACTTTATATAAATTGAACAAATACAGTTTTGAAAATATAGTTTTTTAAGTCGTTAGGGCTCCACCCCACTGGTCTTAAAAATTACTCTATGGCCTACTGAGTTAAATTTGACATTGATGTTCCTCTTTGGTCATGGGCATTCACTAAGAAAGGATTTTGCGATTTTCCTCTAGGGCTCCACCCCACAGAACCTTTAGGTTACCATAGAACCTACAGGTTAAAATATGACGAGCACATTTATCTTTACTCAGAGGTACCAAGAAACGGATTTGCATATATAGTTTTTGAACTCCTTAAGGGGTCCGAATCTCATGACTTAAAAACCTACGGGGCCTACGTGGTTGAAACTTGACATGGACGTTCCTCTTTACTCATGGGCATTCACTTTTAAGCAATTTTGCAAATTTCCTTTAGGGCTCTACCCCACAGAACCTTTAAGTTACCATAGATCCTACAGGGTTGAAATTTGACGTGGACATTCCTCTTTACTCAAAGGTACTGGGAAACTGTTTTGGAAAAATAGTTTTTGAAGTCCTTTAGGGCTCCACCCACTGGACTTAAAATTACTCTATGACATACGGCGTTAATATTTGACATGGATGTTCCTCTTTGCTTATAACAAGTCACTTAGAAACTGTTATGGAAATATAGCTTTTGAAAGGCTTTAGGGCTCCGCCCCGCAATGGTTTTAAAAATTACTCTATTGACTATGAGGTTAATATTTGACATGATCGTTCCTCTTTGCTCATAGGTGCCCCGCTCTCACTATTTCAATGTATTAATCTTAATGTATATCTTAA
Source organism: Neoaliturus tenellus (assembly GCA_030545055.2). Classification (NCBI taxonomy): domain Eukaryota; kingdom Metazoa; phylum Arthropoda; class Insecta; order Hemiptera; family Cicadellidae; genus Neoaliturus; species Neoaliturus tenellus. The sequence continues at coordinate 38,909,282 of CM061535.1, forward strand.
GGAAGAAGATTTCGTAGGTCTTAAAAAAAATCAAAAATAAAATTCAACACGGGCGAAGCCGTGACGGGCAACAGCTAGTATACTGATATATGAAAAGAGGCCTTGTCTTCCCATATTAAAAAATGGTGTAAAGTATCAGGTCTATGGCTGTAAGCTATTTTGAATCATTTATGTTATTGCCTAAATGACTACATTTATTTTTTATGAGGAAAATTCTCCATTGTAAATCCTCTTGTGGTGTTATTTTACAACGGCACGATTATTCAAATCAAAATGTGAAGACAGTTTAAGAATTATGAAAAAAACATTTCAGGTGAAACACGTTTATCAACATTACATGGGATTTGGTTTAAATTAACTTTTGTAAAATTTGTAACCTGAGGTCTGTGTTACCAGTGTGTAAATTCAAAGCATTAACAACACCCAAAAACAATCAATTATTTTTTCAGAAACAGCATTTGGGACATGTGTTCTTTACTGTAACTTTTATAGTTTGCGAGATCCCAATAGTTAGCAAAAAAAATAAACACACTCAAGACGGGAAGGGAGAGGAACAGTGGACATTTTCTCTGATAAATACAATATAACCGTTCCCGGAGTGGGTACCGCCCCCAAATATTCTTTGGAATTTATTGTTCCCTCTAATTCTTTTTTATGAAATAGACACAGAATGTTTTTGCTAGCCAGTTTACTGTAATTGAGAACCGTTAAAAAAAAAAACATTAATTTGGTAATGCAAAGTGCATGCACAATTTTAAGATATTTAGTAATTTAGTTTTTTAAGTGTTACTGATGAAAAATTTCGCCATAACTGCGTTAAATACATAGGCCCCTAGTTCTGCTCTATTTAAGAGAGCGACTTATTATATGGCTAGTGTTAAGAGTTATCTTCACCTTTGGGCCAGTAGCCCATTGTTGCGCAGTCGGCAATGTTAACCATGCGGCTTTTAATGCAAAATATGGTATTTTATTCCCCTGTTTCGGACGCCGTTTTTCAACCGATTTTCTTTTAACTTGGTTAGTGTTTAGTTGAATATTAGGCTTCTCATACCTCGAAATTTTGAAAATGTAACAAATATTAATCTCTGTGACGTCGCGAAGTAACTCAATTTTCCTTTGTAATATGTTAAATTTTCAAAATTTGGAGGTATGAGAAGCCTAATATAACTATTCTATAACTAGCCTACTAACTATTCAACTAAACACTTACCAAGTTTAAAGAAAATCGGTTGAAAACGGCGTCCGAAACAGGGGAATAAAATATCATGTTTTGCATTAAAAGCCTTATGATTAACATTGCTGACTGCACAACAACAATGGGCTACTGGCCCAGGGGGAAGATGACTCTTAAGTAAAACACACATCTAAAACATAATTTTTTATGGTTATGAAAAAATTATGTTCTTACATTCAACCGTTAACAGCGCAAGTTTGACGTTTTTCAGACATGTTTCTGTAATCCCTATTCAATGCCATGTCTACACTGGAATGTAAATTTAATACAGTACTTAAAATGGTAGCATAGAAGCTTTGACAAATGCAACAAAAATAAAATAAAGAAGGTTGGTTTGACAGCAGACAGGCAACTAATTGATAAAAATGTATCTACAGAAGGAAGTGTAGGGAAGGGATTTCTTAGAAGTGAACATAGAGACATTGTTTACGGCAAGATATCTGTCCAAACTATGGGTAATATTCATGAGAAGAGTAGTTTGTGTTCCATGTTCGATTAGGTTCAGTAATAAGATACTTTGCGCTACATAGGTTAGGATCATGTTACGAAGTTCATTTACCCTACTGAAAGATTTATGTCACCGAGGGCAAATTCATACTACAGATGTTCAGACCTTTTGAAATGCGTGTTATAGAGGTTGATATGCGGTAATTTCGAACAGTTAGCCAATTGTGCCCAAATACTTTTATTAATGGATTTAACTATTTAGTAGGAAATAAAATATTAGCCATTTTGTGTTAATGATATAGAAAGAATTAGTCCTATGTATTATTAACATTGAGTGTTATGGCAATTCACGGGGACAAGAAAATATTACTTATTGTCGAGGATGACATGTAATCGAGGGTCGTAGTAGCAAGGTGCTATCTTTATATGTAAATCAAATATATATATTTAAATGCATATACGTAAAATATACATATATATGTGTGTGTGTGTGTGTATGGTACCAATAACTTTTGTAAGGAGCCTCTGATTTGTATGAAATTTGGTATGGATGTGTAAGACCAGATCTATTTTCTTAAGTCTGCAAACCAGCAGGATCATTGTATGGTAACGGGTTTGGGGTTTTATAAAAATGGGTTTTTGACATTTTTGGACCTCAAATTTCAAAATTCATCAAATTTAACTAAAACCATTTAAAAGAGCTTAAAAAACAAACAAATTAGTATTTTAACTAGGCTTAACAGATTACGGAGAAAAGCCAAAAATATGTTTCCCTTTTAGTTTTATGGGAATCAACAAAACCATGTCTCGCTTATTTATTGACATGACTTGATCAAATTTTGTATATACCTCTACTACATAGGATTTACGTCTATTTGCTTACAACATTCTCATCTCAGCAAACCTACCTACTGACTCCTATGATGTTTATGGAAAAAATTCCAATTTGCCAAATCTTGATAATATTTGATATTTGCCTTCACTAACTAGGGATTAACCTACATCTTCTGACATGTCTTCATGGCAGCAAACCTACACATGGTGTTTATGGGAAAAATAAAGAATCTCAAATTCTATCGAAATCGGCTGAGTACGTAGGTCTGCTGTGACGGGGATATTTATAAATGTTGAATGTTTGGTGTTAGTTCAGTTTGTGTCATAGGTTTTATTTTTAACATTAAACAAAGCCGCTTGAGATTAAAATTTATATTTCTGAGGATCATGACATTGCCAAAACAGCCGTAACAACCATAATACAACAAACTGTTGCAGCCGTTTGACGAAAGGTATATCTTGACTTAGTTTACTTACAGCTCAATATTGGTTGGGGGCTAAATATTGATTTTAAGTAAAAACCAGGTATCACGGTTGGTGATACGGAAAAGGATGCATCCAGGGATTTGTTTTTTTTTTTTTTAAATAAAGCAATTATATTTGTAAACAAGCTAAATTTACTTAATAATAAAAAAAGAAATAACTACATTGAATATACAGGAGAACCTCAATAGTTTGACACTTTGTGGACTTAAGAGAGTGTCGAATTATCGAAATATCAAACTATAGGGAGTATATGGGGAATTTTAACACTGGAGGTATAAAAATCATTACTTGAATTTAGGAAACACTAAATTTTAATGAAACCATAGCTTGATTGATCTTTAAAATAAACAATATTCGAATCATTCTCCAGTTTACATTTCCAACTTTTTTCACTCTCCAACATGGACACAATCATTCGTTGTTAACATGTTGTAAGTTGTCATGGACCGTGTCGAACTATGGAGGTTCTACTGTACTAGTAACCAAAATAGTCAACTGTGACAGAGGAGCGCGTGAGGACTAACTCCTAACCCCACACAACCATTAACCTGTTAAAGCACTCAAGGAGAAAACATCGACATTCCATGAATGAGGCTGGTGGAGTACTATGGTTGACACTCATTAAGTAGTTTTATTTGTACAAAAACTGTTTATGCAGAGAGTTAACTCTGGAGGCTCTCTTGAAGGCTAAAATTTTCAATAAACCTGTCAGCTCTAAGCCATTGGTTGTATCCTTACAACTTTATCAATAACATTGACAGTATCAACAAGGTAATAAGAGCTCTTTAAGAATTTAATTTTCTATTAATACAAAGAAGTTTTTTTTTTTTTTTTTTTGCTCTTGAGCAGCATGTTATAGCTTATAGCGGAGAATAGTCCATATAAAACCGCTCAGCATATTGTCTAGTTTATATGAACCTGAATCATTTTTCCTATTTGGTTAAAGCCAGTATATGCCAAAATGTTTTAACACAAAAAATCACTGTTTTAATGTTGAAACATTTACCTATGAAATACATGCTAAATTATGTATTGAAATTTTATTACACAATACATTTTACCTAGCAGAGTAGAATTTGTACGCACATTAGTTATCATTGTGCTTCTTAGTTCTCTAAGGAGTTTTCAAAAACTTGTAGTACAAAACTGATTTTGAGACCAGTTTTGCTGATGAAAGACGTGCTAAGATTTGTGTGAAACGAAATACCACACATCAGATACAATGAAGAGAGTTGGCGGACAGTTGCTGAGTTAAGAAACCTTCACTTTGAATGGTTGTATTGGTATAAGGTATAATTTTAAATTTTATAGTATTTAAGAAAATTTAAAATGAGCTTACACGTTTGAAATTACGATATCATGGATGTAGTTACAGTGTAATGATATCGTGGGAGAGGCAAGGTTTCCTGGGATGACTGTTATGAGAATTCGCCCCAGGTTAAAAGTTAGGAGCTTAGTTCAGAGCCCAAAAATTGCCAAAAAAAATTTATTTCTATTTGAATATTTGAACTGGCTAGTGATATTTAGTTATAATTTTGCACAAATACAGATTAAAACGAATGTGTGTGAAATGACAACGCTGTGCTTCAAACCGTTAAGTAGAAAATGGATTTCTTTGTACAAGACAGACAGGAAACTAGGCACCAGAGACTCATATCCCTTGGTGGAATGGGTATGTCTTGACCTAAGCAACAACGCCATATACCATTGCCCAAAGAGTTATAGGACACCATGTATAAAGTGGTGAGCCTTGCAGGCACATCCCCTCTATTCGGAAGATCCATCCAATCTGAACACATTTAGTCTAAAAAGTATCAAATTTGTTTCTTTTTAATATTACACAGGGGGAAATTGTGGTTGCCGATATAAAATGGAATTTACGGTCATTAGACATAAATCTGTTCTTTCCAATATTTAACCCTTTTAGTGCTATGAAACGATATATCGTTCATCGTCCTTTTAGTGCTATGAAACGATATATCGTTCATCGTCTAATTTGGAATGCTAAGCAACGATATATCGTGCCTCGCCTCTAGTCCCAATTAGTTCAGATTATTGGGAAGTAACAAGTTTCATTAAATCCCTATTTTGTCATTCTGATGAGCGATTTATTATGCAGTAAGCTAATATTCAGACTATTTCGCCTTAGCTATGAATTACAATCCATTATGGCTATGTCAACGGTTTTCTTACATGCTAATATTGTCCTGTAAAAAAAATAGTAATAAATAGTAAGTTATCAAACAATTGGTCAAATCAGCTCCTAGTCCACACTTCAAACCATGTATTAAAAGAAAAATAACATACATGCCTTTGTTAGCCGAAATGCACTAGGTTAAAGTTGCTCAATAATTAGTAGATATGTTCTGTTTTATATACAGGGTGTAAAAAAAGTCTGTCCCCCCCCTTTAATTTTTTTATTTGTTGAGATAAACAAATATCGTTTGGGGGGGGGGGTGATGGTGACTTAACACAAAGTACCTTTTGACGTTATCAATAATTTTTAGTCTTGCCAGGGGGACGGCCCACCAGGAGTCAGAAGAAAATCTTAAATGTAAGCATAGGTTGATATGTACATCAAATTAAAGGTCTCACTTAGCAGAGTACAATGCCGCAAACTAGACTTAAAAAGGATGACCCGGACAGAAATGGTAGGCGTTCAAAGTATCCATTAAAATCATATGGGTAAAAATTAAAAATGCAATAACTTTCTTAATACTCAACCTTTTGACGTCTGGTTTGCGGCTAATAACGCCTAATGCAAAGACGTTTAAAATGATGTATGATGTGACAGAGGCTAAGGAATTTTTAATTTAAACATCCTCTATATGGGACGTCCCCCAATGAAGTCTTACAGAGATATGCTTCGGCTTTTGTCACAACATACATAATTTTAAACGTCTATGCATTAGGAGTTATTAGCCGCAAACCAGACGTCAAAAGGTTGAGTATTAAGAAAGTTATTGCATTTTTAATTTTTACCCATATGATTTTAATGGAAACTATGAACGCCTACCATTTCTGTCCGATTCATCCTTTTTAAGTCTAGTTTGCGGCATTGTACTCTGCTAAGTGAGACCTTTAATTTGATGTACAGATCAACCTATGCTTACATTTAAGATTTTCTTCTGACTCCTGGTGGGCCGTCCCCCTGGCAAGACTAAAAATTATTGATAACGTCAAAAGTTACTTTGTGTTAAGTTACTATCACCCCCCAAACGATATTTGTTTATCTACACAAATAAAAAAATTAAAGGGGGGGACAGACTTTATTTACACCCTGTATACACTAACAATCACCTTGACTCTTTGTTTAAGTTTAATGGATAGGAAAGATGATAAGATTTTATAAATAGGAGAGATATTTATTAAGATAATGCATTGTTTTCTGTAGGTCTTCCAAAGAATTTGCTTGATTTCCTATCATTAATGTTTTTTATGTTATCAGGGCAACTTGCTTTAATTCTTGGTTTGTAAGTCCCAAGTCCTTACATAAGGTAGTAATTAATGGTAAGAATTTAGTGAAAGATTTACAGCTAGGCTATAAATTTGTATTTCTTGTATTATATGCACCTAAAAACAACGAATTGATATAATCCATATTAATTTTTGTCCAAAATGTTAGGGGACATTGTCCCTAGGGAGCCCTATTTCCGGCCTTGGTTAATATTGGTATGGATATTTTGTTTAGACCATATAAATATCCTTGAAAATGACATTCAACCACAGATTTTCTACTCAAGGCCCATAAATGCAATCTGTAGGATAGCTATTATATGCTGTTTTCGAAATTTTGGTTTTAATCTTGGTCAATATATGGCGTGCTCATATTATACAGGTGTCCATATTTTGGAAAGACATATAAAATAAAGTCTAGAAAGTTGGTCCAATGCAGTGGCGGCTCGCCCATAAGGACTCGCGGACGCCGCCCCCCCCAACGCATTGATTAAAAAATATAAATAAATAATTTAACAAAAATAATATTATGCGTATATTTAACAGAATGACAATTGTATAGGTCATAAGTTGAAGATAGAAACAGATCGTACCGAAATAAATCCAAAATCGATGACGATTGTGTGTCTAATTCCATCGCGGCCGGCCGGTGCCGGAGCGGCGGACGCCGGCTACGGCGTCCTAGCGCTCTTGTAAAAGCAAGTGGGGACGCGCATACGCGTGTCACTCACACAGGCACACACAACGGCTGCTAATGCAGCGCTCTGCCCGGCGCCCTAGGCTGCGCGCGCAACTGCTCCAGCCACTGCTACCAACCGAGCAGTGCCAAAAATGTGACTGTCAGTTCCCTCGCGATTCAGTCGTCCGTCTGGGTTCTGTTGTGCGTAATGTTGTACGTGTTGGTGTGCGTTGTGATGAAATAGTGAATTAATTAGATTTGTGTAGAAAGGTAAATGAGTGATAGTGAAATGGGCGACGTTGGAGATGAGCAACATTTACACCAGGTAAACCGTATATAGTAGGTAATAAGAATGAATAAAAAAACATTGAATATTACAATTACGTTGAGGGATTCGGGGCCTCCTATGCCCAATTTAGTTATTAATCAAATACAAAATCTAACAAAAAAAATTAGTTTCAATCAAAAGTGTTTAGAAATTTATACAATTTGGCCAATTGGCTCTGTGGCTGTGATGTTAAAAACTCGTTTTTCTTTTACACTTGCTTGATAATATGGGTTCAGGATCGCGCCTTAAACTGTTGGTAGTATTCCAGACATTAAACACTTGAATGACAAAGCTAAGAAATATAAAATGAATGACAAACGCATTAAATGCGTGTATAGAATTTGAATTAGGCCTACTTGGAAGGATCGACATTCGATTTTGCGACATTAAATGTATAGGTCTACAAAATGTTTTGAGATGCAGATGCAGATTTTCTTTTTTGATGGATTTCGTTTAGCAAAATACTCCCACATTGTGATGTGTCCTTTACAATCAATTTCAACATAAAACAATGGTTTGTATTAAGGCGTTCAAGTGCGATAACGAATTCAAAACTGAAGTAAAAATATAGAAACTCTCCTGAACTGGATCAATCCAGTGTGAACAATAGCGTACCTGAACCCACACGTAAACGCGGTTTGGAGACCGGAAACATATTGTCGCAAAGGAAGTGTGTGGACATCTTAACATCCGGGGTAGGCGACCGCTTTCAATTCCTAAAACACTTGTCCGCGGAAAAACTATTTTAGCGTGATTTGTTTCCTGATTTCAAAAACAAATGTCTCAAAAAGAAGTAGGCCTATGCACTGAAACGGATTCATATCAACTGAATAAATTGTAACAATTTTTTTGACTTAAAAAAAGTCATCTATGTAGTACATAACTGATAACTCTGCAGTTATCAGTTATGTACAACAGAAATGACTTTGCGTCAGCAATTGTGATTCAAATTTTTATATTGCAATTCAATTCAACTTTGTGACCGAATTGTTTCTGTTTTATGGAGTAACTATATTTATTGACCGAGACATAACCGTTTTTTCTGAAGCAGACATTACTTATCGTCACTGGCGTAAATATAAATAATATAGGCCTAAAGAGCCCCCCCGCCGTCCCTGACCACCGGCCGCCACTGGTCCAATGATAGATTTGAGGGGAATTTTGAAATTCTATAGGTGGCCACAGCAACCCTGAAGATTGCAGCAATAATTAGGATTGTTCTACAAGTACACTAGTGCACTACAGTGGAGTTTATTGACATGCTTGCAATATTTTAATTTCTTATAATTTTGTTAAGTTCGAGGTTTTTTCTCGTTCTAATGTCTAGCTAATTTCAACTCCCCACGTTGAGGATTTTTATTGCTAATTAATAGTGGTGGGGATTTTGGCTGAAACAAATGGCTAAGAAAAAGTGGAGTGAAGGTTTTTGATATTGTTCTTTAAAATGAACAACTTGTAGAATATTAGTGTAAACAGTGGGAGTAATTCTTCAATGTCACACAGTTGTTTTTACACTGACACGTATTTTGTATTGTTCTACACTATGACTTCCCTATAACCTTAACCTTGCAGTATAGTTCTGTCCCCTCTCCTCTGCAGTTTCCACTTGGTACGTTATGGTTAACGAAGACAGTTGAAAAATTGGTTATCTGTGTGTCACTCAGTCATTTTTAGTCGTAAGGTTTTTCATATGATTTGCTCTCTTGAAAACTGGACATTTTTTTTAGAAAATCAAGATTGCTGGTGGGGAATTTTGGGCTTGCTCTCTGGTGGGAATTTGTGGAGAATTTTAGTGGTCTCAAGTGGGGTGTTAAAATATTTGACCTGGAGACACTGCTTGCTCCCATTGAGCTCTATGTGCTTGCACCTAGGGAGCGGATACTTTTGTCCACCTTGAAGTGGACCGATGCTTATAGTGTCGAATGAGGCGACCCACCTTGTATTTTACTTGTAATTGTGTATGATGTATAAACAATTATATATTTTTTAATATCTCAACGTTTTATGAAATTGGATGCTTGCTATGACTAAAGCGCGGGCGGCGTTTACACTAGCATTTAGCACTTGTGTAAGTAATGCATCAAACTTGCAGAAAATCTTGCAAATTAATGTAAACACTAAAATTCAAGTTGCACGAAAGTTTAACTTTCAACGCGGACTTGAATTCATTTGTTGCGCTTTTGCTAGTAATAACTAATTTTACGCAAATTACTTGCACAACTAATAACCTTTTGCGAAAGCTCCACTTGCACTTAGGTGTATACTTTCCTGTTTAAACCTGTTGCTTGCAGAAAAATCAAGTGACAACAGTGGTTTGTTGTTGAACTGATTGGACTATAAGCAAGTTTCCCTTGCAATAGTGGATGTGTGTAGTGTAAATCTTAACTTGAATGCAATGATGCAAGTACCGTACATAGTTTGCATTTACTCAAGCGCGTTCATGATTTTTTTATACACAATCTATTCGTTTTTAAATATCCTAAAAAGTTTTATGACATTGGATTCTTGATTTGACCACCCCTTAAATGCCTTAAAATATAGGGGATGATATAAATTGGTTATTTGAACCTTGCATATTAAAAGTAGTCAATGGTAAGATGCTTAGATAAGATAGATGGATGTTTATGTAAAATATTTGTATATACCTCTTGACTGTAACCTGGTAACGTTAAACAACAAGACTATGCTTTCTTGTAATGTCTTACGACAAAAAGATTCCTATTAAAAGCTGGGTATATCTTTGATTTTTATTCATTGTTTAAAGTCAATTATAATTGTAGAAATTTCTGAATATAATATAATCACTTAAAGTTAAAGATTGAATGGGATCCCGAAGTGTCACACTTATGGTTCCAAGTTCTCATCGTAAAATGTTGTTATCCGTTGAGAAATAAATGAATAAGATACTATTGACCATACAAATTAATTTCGTAATCAATGGCACAAACTTCCGTACTCATTGGCCGTTGGAAGTCAGCTTTACTTTGTGTTTTTTTTTTTTTCAAAATAAACTCAGTTGCAGTCGCACTCTTTCTTGTCTTGAAAAATAACCTCAAAAATGAGATGTTATTTTGACTCAAATTTAAATTGATCGAGATTTTGTAAATTTCGTTGTAAAATTTAAAATATTTCTTAGTAACGGGGTTTTTAGTCTTGTAATTTTATCGGATTTTAGATCAATAGTGACATCTTGAGATTCGTTTCATAAATTGTTTGTATAATTTCATTCTATAACTTATTCTATGTTGCATTACCGTAAGTGTATAACATTCATATTTGTAAATTGGTGTTTGCCGTGGAAAAATAAATAAATAAATGGTTAACGATGTGTTTGTGCAATAATAGAGAATGGGTTGGGGTTTTATGCCTAGTTTAAAGAAAAATGCCTCATAACATTATCTACTTGTCACACTTAAATATGTACTTAAAGCTGCTTACAGTAAGTACTGCATTGATTTATTTAGTTAAAAATTAGATATTTCACTCTTGTATATAAACTTGTCAGCAACAGTAGAAGTTCTCTTAACCGGCCCCTAGCCTACTAGACTGGACTATGGTCTGGTAGTTAAACCAAAAGAATAATACCTGGTACGGTACAGTATATGTGTTAGAAGTAATTTATGCAAAGATTCTATTATGAAGGCCTTTAAACCATTACTGTGTTCTAAATTTCTCACAAGTGGCTTAAAGGCTAAGTAAACCAGAAGAACCTGTCAACTCTCACTTGATCGTAGACTCACTCCAAGCGGCTGCAAAATCACACATTGTGGGGAGGGTGCTCAGTGCAACTAACGCTATCTGTCTGAAATCAGATAAAGTAAGCCTGACAGAGGAGTTCCTGGCGAAACTATGCGACACCTATATAAACAGCCTTATCCTAAATTGGTTAGGCCTATTTTGGAATGCCATATGATGAATAAAGGGCTTCTGCCATTGGTTGCTTTGTAAAGACTAGCACTAAACACGGTTACCCTACCTGAACCAATTATGCCTAGAGAGCTTATGCTTGTTTTAATTAGCTTAGCCGTCAACTAGATAGTATGCAACAGTGCATTATTTAGCCGGGTTGTTTACATGTAATCGGTTGTGCGTATTGTGTAATTTTTATTGTAAAACACTCCTTTAATCAAGTATTGAGCTTTCATTTTTTCACCCAACAATTTGGATTTTGATGAAACTTGGTACGGTTAATCCTACCATAGAGATAAGAAAAAATACTAAGTTACAGTGCTCTACCCTTTTTTTCTACAGCTGTTTGAAGTTTGAATAAAACAGGAGTTTTTACAATTAATACGAAGTTGCCGCGTTAACACGCAGAGCTAGCAAAAAAATTTGTAACTTTTATTTTTCAACCAAATTAAATGAAAATTTCAGGTGTTGTCAATGAAACTATGCAAAATTCAGAAAAAAATAGTTTACAATACCGGTACTACATAGGCTACTCCTAAAATTTTTAGAAAAATTGTTAAAAAAAAACAGAGATATTAAGAAATTTAAACTTACTAGACAAAAACATTGGTTTACTAAAACGAACCAATGTTTAGACGTGGGCGCAACTGCTGTGACCAGGTTCTAGCTCTTACTTCTTTCATCGAGAATGGTTTTGAGCGAAGACTGAAAACCTCCGTTGCTTTCTTAGATCTTACTGCAGCTAATGACACTGTCTGGAGAAAAGACCTCCATATTAAATTTTACAACCTGATTCCTCGCCCTTTCCTGTTGCGTCTTCTCAACTCAATGCTCTCCAACAGGATGATTAAAGTATATTTGGGACGAAAGGAAAGTACTTTTAGGCAACCAAAGGATGGCCTGCCACAGGGGTCAGTGCTGTTTAATGTGTATACAGCAGACATTCCAGACACTCGCTCCTCAAATTTGTTTACGCAGATGATATAGCTCTGGCTTATCAGCACAAGGAATTCCAACTAGCTGAGGAAACACTAACAAATGACCTCACGACCCTCGGTGAATACTTTAAAGCCTGGAAGCTAAATCCACACCCGACAAAAACCGAGGTTTCTTGCTTCCACTTGAACAATAGAATGGCCCACCAAAAGCTTTTAAAAAATTGTATTTGACGGTGTTGAGCTAAAGCACGATGAAAATCCACAGTACCTGGGGGTCACTTTAGATCGGTCCCTGACATTCAAAAGCCACCTACAAAAGATAGCAGCCAAGGTGAGAACCAGGACTAACATTGTCCATCAACTTGCTGGCTCCACATGGGGAGCTAACGCACAAGTTCTGCGAACCACTGCTCTGTCATTGGTATATTCAACTGCTGAGTACTGTGCCCCCGTGTGGTTGAACAGTGTGCATGTCAGGGATATCGACGTCCAGCTAAACAGGGCTATGAGAGCCATTACATGCCACTCATGGCAACCCCCGTCCCTTGGCTCCCGGTCCTGTGTAATATCGCTCCACCTGAAACCAGACGAAGGGATGCACTCATTAGGGAATATATTAAGATCTTATCTGCTCCACACCTACCCATCCATGATTACCTACCCCAGGAGACGGGCAGATTGAGGTCCCGAAGACCACCACTGCGGACAGCTTCCCAGTTGACGGACACAAACTTTTCAATCCATACCAACTGGACTTCCTCCTGGGACTCTTTCCAAGGTCGGAATCACTTTTTGATTGCTGACCCAACCTTAGCAGTATGGATCTTCCTCAGAAGCAGTGGACTGTTCTCAATCGACTCCGCACTGGAGTGGGAAGATGTAATTATTGGAAATACAAATAGGGAATGACAGAAGACCAGTCATGCGGCTCTGGAGCGGAGTGCCAGACTATGACTCACATAGTCAATGAGTGCCCTTTGAGTGCTTTCCCGGAAGGGCTGATGGGCCTTCATTGTGCAAGTGAAGCTGGGCTGCAAGGGCTTAGCGCCCTGGATTTAGCTTTATAGAGAGATCATAAATGTTTATTTTAGTTTTATTTTAAATGTATTGACGCGGGTGCTTTGCACTGCAGAACATCTTTTATTTATTTTATTATTATTATTTTTAAGATGGTAGCTGGCTATGACAGCCATACGATGTATATATACTAAAACGAAAATACCGGTATTTTAAAAAAAGCCATAACTTTAATCAAGCTAAATTGTTTTTATTTTAGCAAACCTAATGATATGTGCTACCTAATGATGATACTATAACTCTCATAGCTTTTCGCCTCCTTAATACAAAAAAATTCTTAAAAAGATAGGCCTAGGCCTATTTGTTATCTTTTTTGCAACGCTAGGATCTCTTTCCTAAAAATAAAAGTTTTACGTAATTCTCTTCAAATTAAATACCATTTGTCTCATGAATACTGCAACTGTTAACAATATTTAAATTTTATTTAAAATAGGCTATATAATATTAATCCTGATTATTGTGTGAAATATTTAATTTTTTTATATTGCGGAGGTAGTATTAGTAATTGAATTTATAAGACAATGAGATAAAGTTTCTAACATACGAAGTTTTTAATATTTTCTTATATAAACGTAATATTACCTAGTATTCTGAAAATTGTGGGCCTATTGATTGATGAAGGAAACTAAGCAAACAAGACTATTTCAGACAGTATTTACTTATCCGATTAAGTGTAAACATGTCTAATGAAAGGCCCAGTGTCTAGCTTTGTTTTGTGCTCTCAGTCATCAACAAACATTGGAGGAGTGAGGACCAATAAGTGTTTATGTGGATTTTGTCAGTAGCTAGTTATTTGTAGAGTTTTGTACAAGCTGTCAGTAGTGTTGGATGAACTAAGTTAAAGACTGTCTTATTAGTGGTGATTTTATTAGTGGTGTTTAGATTAAGTGTTTGATATAATTAATATCTTAATGGTGTTAAAATAACGAATGGATATTCTCCTAAGAAAGGATTTTGTTGAATGGGTAGATATGAAGCAATTTTCTTTTAATTTATGAAACTAAATTTGTAAGAAAAATGTCTAAAGTCAAATATCTTGAGAAATGAAGTGTAGGAGAGTACACAAAATCAGAGTGTCATATAACAAGCTATACAAACAAGGTGATTTTACACTATGTTAGTATTGAGTGAAATAGACTTAAAACTTATAGAATTGAGATGTGGTGTGAGGATAGAAGTTTGTGGAAATATATGTGAACATCACTGTTCATTCTACTAAAAAAGTATGAAACATACCAGACTTTCTGCTTTGATACATTCCAATTGCACAAGAAAAGTATTACTAAAGCACTTAAAAATGTTTCTATAGAATTTTGTGAGAAGATAAATGACATTACTGTTGTGAAAAGGCAGCTCCTGGTAAAAAAATATGTAACGCACATGGAGACAAAATTAACAAATACAAACATGAAGATCAAAATTATGAAATTGAAGTAGAGGAACCTCCTATTGATGAAATCCTTGATAGTTTTATCACCAAAGAAAGTACATTGGAAGAGGTAGACAAATCCTGAGAGGACATAGGAGTGTCACCTTTGAAATTCCATGCCGTGCCGTCTCATAGCAAATTGTCGTATGCAAAGAGTAAAGTCAAATCAGCCCATTCAGTCTTGAAGAGCAAAGTTTCTTAAGTTTTAGTAAAATATTTTTCACCTGAAAAAGAATTAAAAAAAAAACCCGATAAAATAAAAAAAAAGGCTGAAGACATGGACAGAGTGGTTGAATCAATTAAATCTAAGTTACAGACACCTATGAGTCATCGGGAGAAAATACAGCTATTAACCCTAGCCCCAACATCGTGGAATAGAAAAAAAGTGGCAGACGAGTTTCAAGTGAGTGAATATGCAGTCTAAAGCAAGAGTTCTATAGAAGAAAGGGGACGCCTTTCTTAACCAGAACCAAGGGTATGTAAAGTTTTAGATGCAAATGCAGTAGATTTGGTACGGAGGTTTTATGAAAATGATGAATATTCACGCACATTTCAAATTTGAATATCCTTTGATAAAAATTTGTTTTTTAAAATTCTGTATGTTACAGCCTAAGTGGTTTGTTTTAGCAGGTTCTTCGTTAACACACGTCTGTGTTTTGCGTTACACCAAAATGTGAAATTGCTACTTGAGCATGTTCAATTGAAGAGACATATCATGATTTAATAGAATATTTAGTATGTTCAAAAGAAAACAGAGATTGTATGTTGCGCCATTGCACCAGTTGCCCCTCCAACAAAAAAACATGTTTCTTAAAAACAAATTCAAAGAATGGGATCCTGAGGACGAGGTTACCTACAGTACATGGCTCACAACAGACCGCACCCAACAAATTAAAAAAACTGTAACAGTAGAAAAATATATAAATCTTATTTCAAGTAGCGTTGAAAATCCCTTTCTTTCTTTTATAGCTATTCTTTTATAGCTAGATCTCAGTCTAACTTTGAAAAAAATTTAAAATCCAATCTCAAATCAAGTGAAGCCATTGTATTACTCGATTTTAGTGAAAATTACACATATGTAATTCAAGATGAGATTCAAAGTTACCACTGGACTAAAGAAAGTTGCTCATTGCATCCCATTGTCATTTATACTCGTGATGAAGACATTACTCAAGTAGATCTAACTGTCACTCATTTGTATTTTATCAGATGATGTTGAGCATGATGTAGGTAAAAAAAGAGTCAAGACATCTTAACTAACATTATCAAGGAAAAGATACCAACACTTTAACAGGTCTATTATTGGAGTTCTCTATCGTCTATCCAAAGATTTGAGTTGATAAGCAGCTTTCCTTGCCGTGACCTTGATGAATAGATCAATCGGCAACGAGTTGAGAAGATAGTATAGGGAAGGTGAGTCTTTGATCTCCCGCCTATTCTGAGTCCACCATACAAGCGAACCATAGGTAATGGCAGGTCTGACCAGTGAAACATAAAGCCAGTGCATAAGCTTTGGCTTCTCTCCTCATGTGCCCCCCACCAATCGCCTGCCTGTACTAAGTGACCACTTACCTCCAGTCTATTACCTTTTGTAGTTGTGGTCCCCAATGAAGCGTACGGTCCAGAATAACCTCTAAATACTTCTCCTGCTTCTGCAATTCTACATTAGAGCCTTGCAGTACTCAGGGGCCGATCCGTCTCAGGTTCCTCCTCTTAGTGAAGGGAACCACCACAATCTTTGAGATATTGAAAAGTTATGTTCACACTTGTGCGCTTTCAATTTGAACTTGCATTTCAACGTTCAATTCATCTTACAATTCAACATGCAACAACGCTTGCTTTATTGCATGCGCTTTGATGCATGTTCAACATCCGTCCACACTCAGCCTCAAGTGAATAGCGTTTTTCAATATGTATGAAAATGACACTATACTGTTAGGAATAATTGGTGTGGCATATTAAGTGTTAGTGCAATATTTTTTACATGAATGTACGTTGAAATAATTTTAAATCGAATCATATGTTTACTTTTGATTTCATTTAAGTAATTTTTCCTGTTTCAATAACAAGTCGTTTGACTAATGTTTAATCATTTGGTTATTGCATTTAATTTTAATTAATTATAAAAATTAATAAAACTTCTATAATTAACTTTGAAATGATAGTCTTAAAATTCAGTAAACCAATATATATTTTATTTTATTTTTTGTCACAAACACTCAATTGAGATCTGCAATCTTGAATAAACTCAAGATATTTTTGTCATATTCTGTATTTACGAAGGCAACCCAGACAACAGTGTGAAAAATTTTCCAAAAATGCCTGTTGAAACCATGTTAAAACGCACAGAAATCCAAGGCTGGTGGATTTGCTTGTGCTACGCCGTGTGCCACGGAATCAAGCTTCTTTTGCCTCAAATGGGGCATGCCTTTAACAATTTCCTCTATCCGCTAAGGCATGCATCAAGAGGCATGCGCTAAGCGCACCAAAAAGCGCACAAGTGTGGACATACCTATTGAGAGACCTACCTCTTCACACCAGCGTCCAACAGACCTCAGGGCCCCATTCATGAGGTCCCTGACCGTGCCATTGAACTCACCTGACACTAGAACCACAATGTTACCAGCATATCCCTGTGTGTATACACCACTTGCATTGAGAGTTCTGATGAGATCGTCGACCACAAGGTTCCAGAAAAGTGGAGACAAGACTCCACCCTGAGGATAACCTCCAGTCGTTCTTGCCACTCACTATCTCCTCGTTGTGAAGTGAAAGTTGATAGTGATAAAATCTATTGTCTATATTGATACCTAAGAATTTGCAAAAAGTTTTTTTTTCATTTGGATTAAAAAAGCATTTTTTATTTGGATTGGTGTTTTATTAAAAGAATTACGATTACTAAATTTAATTATTATTGTCTTATTCTCATTTAAACCATTCACCTAATTTTTTAATACATTCGTTTATGCTTGATCTAAATCTCTAAAGCTTTGCCGTCTCACAATCATGGATGTGTCATCGGCATACTGAATCACATTTGATATATTTTAGTTTACATTTTTAGGTAAGTCTGCCACATATACTAAAAAAAATTGTAGGTCCTAAAATTGATCCTTGGGGACATCCGGTATGATTTAATTCCCATTCGGATTCATACATTTTGTGGTTATCATTAATCTGAACTTTTTGGTATTGATTTTTAAAGTAAGATTTAAAGATGTTATTGGCTATAGGCCTACCTTTGATTCCATTGTTTTCCAACTTCTTAAATAATATACTCTTACCACTCGTGTCAACCGCTTTTGATAGATCACAAAATATGGCAGCGGATGGGGATTTTTATTTATATTTTCAAAGATAAAATCTGTAAACTTTGCAATCGCGTCTTTTGTTGACAAATTTTCACTAAAACCAAATTGTTCCTTGTTGATTATTTTGAATTTTTCTAAAAAGGGTACAAGTCTATTTAAAATTATTCTTTCTAATTATTGTGAAAAACTAAGAGTGACGATATTAGTCGGAAGTCTTCCAAACTTTTGTTATTTTTCTTTTAGATAAGGTTTGATGACAGAAAATTTCAAAAGGTCTGGAAAAAATCCCTGGGCTAAGCATTGGTTGAATAATTTGGCCAATAAGTGAAGAGCTAAAATTGCACCTACATGTTTTATTAAAAACAAAGGAAACTCGCCCCAACCAGAAGTTCTTTTATTTTTAAGTGTATTTATAGAAGACAGAATTTCTTGAGAGTCTGTTGGATAGAGAAAAAAGTGATTCCCTGATGCCACTGCAGTAGCTTTGGGATAATTCCAAGGTGTCATCCATATTTGCCTTAAGGTCCAATCTATGTGCTTGATTTTTGCCTTTGTCTATGATTTTAGGTTTACAAGTTTTCCCCAACTCTTGGTTCACAATTTTCCAAGAAGCTTTAGTTATGTTATCAGAGTTTTTTATTTAATTTGTTGTAATAATGAAATTTTGCTTCTCGTATTTTTGTTTTCCAAAATATACACGCCCTATAGTGAAATTCTAAATTTTTGCCATATGGATTGTCCCTCATCAAAATGAATAGGTTGCGTTTTTTGTACTAAGATTTGTTATGTCATCATTGAGCCATTTCTTCTTTTCAATTAGTTGCCGTTTTCTTTCACATAAAAATTCCCACAGCCCTGAATCCTGATTAATGGAGATCTGACCTGGATTAATGATGTGTCAGAATACAAAGGTCGTACTATATGCTATGAAAATTATATCATTGATGAAATACAGTCTAAAAATATATACCCTACACATAACCTAATTATTTAAAAAACCGTTTTGGCCCTCTACTGGGCACCGTGATTGTATTTAGGCTAGTTCAGTGATCTATTTTCTTAAATGTATACATCCATATCTCATCACAACACCATTTTTCTTAAAACTGTCTTTTTACAGTATTGTTAAACCTTTTAATGAATTACCCTCAGAAATTAAAAAAGAGACAGACGTGAACAGGTTTAGTAGCAAATTAAAATCATTTTTTATCCACAAGGAATACTATAGCGTCCAGGAGTTTTTAACAGATAAGAACACTTTTTAGTTAGAAGTGTGATTTCATTTTAATTATATTAATTACTGATTGATGTATGTTGAAACCAACAACCAACTGACAATTTGTCAAAGCTATTTGTATAGTCTCATGACAAATGAATATTCTTGATTCCATAACAACCAAATAAATTCTTTGTTTGAGTACATTATTTTAAGTTCTTTATTTTATCTAGCCTAATTAAAGCATAGAATGGCTTACTGAATGATGCACAAAACTCTTATAAAGAGAAGAAGTGTTATTGAATTAGAATTGGTTATGATTTTTGTACATAAAAACTGTTGAATTAAGATACCCAGAACTGCAGTTACTGTTGAATTAGCATATTATTATAGTACATGAGTACTGTCATGGTATTGCTTGACAATAGAAATATTGAATAATGCCACTCGACATAATGTTCTGAAATTAGGATTGGCTGTTCACTGCATTAGCGTGGATTACTGATTCTACTCCATTGGTTTATTATATTATTTTCAAACATGATTAATGGAGAATGTTAAGTTTGTTATAATGCACATTTTGCATTTTGGTTGATATTAATCAATTTGAAATTATGTTACTAATTATACCTTGAATTTGTTTAGGCGTAGAATACTACAAAACAATGGCATCTTCATCTCAATCAGTGAACGTGGATTTTGATCATTCTTGGCAGGACAATACAGAATGCTTAACCTTGGATTTTGGACCGTTTGAAACAGTACACAGATGGAAGCGAATGCCTGAGTGTGATGAGTTTGTCGGAGCAAGGTAAATTATTTGTCAATGATATTAAAAAAAACTTCAGCCTATAGTATTGCTTGTTTCATTCCAACATTTGAGTTTTAGGTGACACTTAAGTTTACACAAAGTTTCAGGTTCTTATTTCGTCAATGTGTGTAGTTTCACACTAGGGCTTAGGGAAGAATTTGCACTAACCCTTGGTTGAGCCCCAGCAAGGAAAGACAGTGTGATGACCCAGTACCACATGGGCCGTTGATCGTGTGTCACAGAATTAACCCCCTTAGCCGGGCCCTCCAGCTCCCTCTTCCAAGGGAATATCTGTGCGGATTAATGAGTGGAGTCCATAATGGATGAATAGACTGGAATGTCCCCATTGATCTGGAAGACAATATGCGTACTATGAGGAAAACCTCTCATCTACATCTCAATGATGTAGACGATATAGACCGTGCATCTGAACATGGCCCCTCTTCACGGATCTTGGAGAAGATCATGTAGTTTAAGCCAGAAGACTGCAAGCTGTGCTAGGGCCAGGAAATCCACCCCTGCGAGGTCAGGATTTGGTTTTTCGCCCCATAGTTGCGATGTACGTAAACATCAGAAAATGCCCCGTGGAAGCAGACCTGCATACTCGGAAAATTTCCAACAGGATTCAGTACAGTATTTTTTTTGTATTTTCTCCATAAACAACATGGGAGTGTGATGTAGGTTTGCTGCCATGGGGATATGGTAACCAAACTCAACCGGCCTGCATTTTGCAGTACGGTAATTAATTAGTTAGAAAAGTATTTTATATTCACTCAACTCCAGTAACTTCCTTTTACAACAAATAATAATTAATTTCTTTTATACATATTTTTTAAATTTCCTTAAGTTACAACAATCAACTTAATATTAATTTCTTTAATAATAATTAGGTCTATTTTCATGCAACGTGCAACGCAGCAGAAGCACAGGTTCTAGCCTATGTCTGCTGATTTCCTGGTCCTCACAAGTACAAGTATAATTTATACAGTAAATATTTATATTTACCTTAAAAAGTTGTATTTTGTGAACTGTCTTATTATTATTATTATTATTATTTTAATAAACTTTCATTCATTCATTCAAATATAGGATATTTCCTTCCCAGTGCAGGGACATATACTCAATCGTTTAAAATTCTTGTATTTTTTAGTTCCCCAATAATTCCCTTGGGGGTGAGTATATAGATTTGCCGCCATATGGTTGATGTAAAGAGAATGTACTTACCAAATTTGATCAAGTTATGTCAATAAATAAGCGATACAGGGTTTTGTTGATATTCCATAAGAACAACATGGGAAACCTGTTTTTTGGATTTTCTCCATAATCTTTTAAACCAAGTTAAAAATTCAAAATGTTGTTTTTTCCCAGCTCCTTCAAATGATTCTAATTAAAAATTGTTGAATTTTGAAAATAAGGGTCCCAAAATGTAAAACCTATTTTTGGCCTTCTTTAAACCCCATAAAACCCCTATTACCATAGCCCGATTATGCTGGTTTGTGAACTTATGAAAATAAACCTGGTCCTACACCTTCATACCAAATTTCCCCAAAATCTTAGGTCCCATTTAAAAGTTATCAGTGCCATGGACAAATACGTACCATACATATGTATGAAAATAAATTAATGGTGTTTTTGGTTTCTGGTGATCTCAAAATGAAAAAGGTAACCCCTAACCATACATGCCAGGCTTGAGAAAGTCGGCCGAGATGAGAGAAACGAGGATATGAAAGGAGAAGACAAAGAGTATAATTTTATTAAGCATTTTCTACAGTTGTCATGAACACCAACATGCCTGCCAATTGTACCCTGCAGATATCACAGAATACAGTGGAGACTCGATAAATCAAACCTCAATAATTCAAAATCCTTGATAAATAAATTTTTTTATCACCCTTGAACTTCCCTATCTTTTGCAATTTTAATTTTACCTCTACAATTGGAATATTTCACAAGAAAAACCTTGATAAATCGAAGTTGGATGGTATTTCCCTTTGTAAAGGTACCTCTATAAATCGAAGTTTTAGCCCCAAAAGCTCTACAATTTGAAGTCGTGCAACTGCCACACCTCTACAAGTCAAAGTATTGGCAAGAAACCCTCTATTAATGGAAGTTGTATGAAATTTGTTATGATTCAAAAAATCGATAGGCTACTGTACTGTATTTTACTCCGTCATGTTTTGACAGGAAATTCCAATTCTTTATTCCGTCCAACTTCCGCTCCTGTTGCAAAACTGTTCTTTGAAAATCAAATGTATTTTTTTGTATACTGTAATCGATTTTAGTGAGAAAAGAACGGGAACCCGTTCTAATAATAGACAGGAAGAATCAAGAATCAAGAATCAAGAATTTTTATTGTCGTTAAACACAAAATGTGCAATTGACAAAGTCACTAATCTATCTTCACATATAACTTCAATATAACAGCAACAAAAACAAAGATAATAACAATAACAGTTTCTTAATAATTAGTTGCAGATAAAATGATAAAAAATAATAACAGATAACTATCATAAAATTCTTAAAGTACTAATATCACAGGCCAAAAATTCGTCTATAGTATAAAAAACATTTTCCTTTAACCATATTTTTATCAAATTTTCAAACTTTTTTAAGGGTACATACCATGCATTTTCTGGCAATTTATTGAACAGTTTAATTCTCATGTACATATGACTACTTCTAGTTTTTTCAAGTCTAAGTGAAAGCAAATCAAGAAGGTAATTTTTCCTAGTAGAGTAATTATGGGTTTCTTTTCTGATGGTAAATTTATTTAGCAACTCCTTTACATCCATTAAACAGGAAAAAATGTATAGATTTGAAAGAGTAATTATTTTTAGATCTTTGAAAAGTGGCACACATGACTCCCTGTCAGATACATTCTTTATTACTCTCACTGCCTTTTTTTGCCATATAAAAACCTTTTGGGCATCAGAAGAATTACCCCACAAGGTTATGCCATATCTTAGATGAGAATGAAAAAAAGCATAATAAGCAGTTATAAGCATGTTCTCACTAACAATGTTTTTCAATTTTCTTAGAAGAAAAATAACTCTTGACAATTTTTTACATAGTTGTTCAACATGGAAATCCCAACTTAGCCTACTATCAACATGTATCCCTAACAACTTAACAGGTGCTACGTCTTTATGAATCTCATAATTCAATGAAAATGTTATCTGTTCAGTCTTTTGACCGTTTACAATTAAAAAGTTTGCCTTGAACCATTTTTGTGCTACTTCTAGTGCTTTATTTTCCATTGTTTTGAGTTCATATAAGTTCTTGTTGCAATTAAAAAGGGTTGTATCATCTGCATATAATATTGATGTACAAGGAACATTAAAGGCAAAGTCATTAACAGCAATAACAAAAAGTAAAGGTCCAAGTACAGATCCCTGAGGCACACCCATCTTTATCTCCTTGAAGCTAGATTTATCATCACCCTGGACAACCATTTGTACTCTGTTTTCTAAATATGACATAATTAATCTTAATTCCTTACCTCTAACACCATAACAAAACAATTTTTCTGCCAGGAGCTTGTGATTCATACAGTCAAAAGCTTTAGTTAAATCAATTAATATTGCAGATGACAAAAGTTTATTTTCAAAGTTCATTAACACTTTATCTATCATAAACTCTACCGCTTTGACTGTATTTTTCCCCGGCATAAAACCATACTGCTCATTACAAAATAAATTATTACTAATAAAAAATGTACTTAGTTGACTTTTAATGCATGACTCAAATACTTTACTTATTATGGGAACAAGAGAGATTGGTCGATAGCTTGAAGGGCTCAGTTTGTCCCCCTTTTTATAAACTGGTATCACCTTGGCGACTTTAAGTGCACTTGGATACACTCCTTGCTCCAGCATATTATTGAACAGATTCGTCAAAGGTAACACTATCTCAGGAATAATTTCTTTCATGACTCTATTCGACAAACCATAAAAATCCTCACTACAGGATGAACTTAGATTAGTAACACTTTTCATTACATCCATAACATCAATTCTCTGCCACTTTAAAAAATTACAGTTACTTTTACAGTTAAGCACAAATTTCTTTGTAAATTCTATAGCACTGCTGTTTGATACATTTTTATCCTTACAACTATTTAAATTACTAACTACATTAACAAAAAAATTATTGAAGGTATCAGAGTCCAATAACTCTTCATGCTTTCTTGCTTTAGAGTACATTTCATTTTTTATTAAATTCCATGCTGCCTTACATTTATTGGTCGAATTTGAAATGTATTGTTCATTTGCAGCCTTCTTACTATCGTTAATTTTGTTTTTATATTTTCTCTTTACAACTAAATACTCTTGTTTGTAAACCGTTTCATTTTCTGTACCCTTACTATTCTTATATCTATCATAAAAAGCTGTGACATACTCTTTAAAATTCTTTAACTCTGGTGAATACCATTTTAGACTAGGCCTTTTACAAGTACTTTGGAATACTTTTATTTGCTTAACTCTACAGCATTCATTAAATGAATTTGTCAATAGAAAAATAAAATTCTTAAAAGCTAAATCTACATTCTTAAAGTTACTTAACTCTACCCAATCAATTTGAGACAATTTGTTTTTAAAATTTAAGATTGCTGTGGGGGACAAATCTCTTATATTCTTGGTTGAAAAACTGCTAGGGATTACATTGTGAGCAAAAATGTCATTGAACTGTGCGTACACCCCAGAATGATCCGACAAATGAGGCTCTATCACACGGCAATTTACAATCTTTCTGTCAAAGTTTGTTACAATATTATCTAAGCACTTGTCTCCTCTAGTTGGCTCCTCATTCAACCAGTGAAAGTTAAAAGAACGCAATAAATTTAAAAATGGTTCTTTTTCTTGTGATTTTGACAAAATATTGATATTAAAATCAGCTGATATTATAAATTTCAACCCATTATATTTTTTATTCAAGTGTAGCAATAAGGATTCAAAGACAGTTAAAAATTGATGAATATTGGAATCTGGAGTTCTGTATAATGTGGTAACAATTGTATTAATACTTGGTAAAAGAATGGCAGTTACTTCAAAAATATTATCGTGATAAAATTGTTTTAAATCAATAGCTCGAAACTCGATACCTTGCTTAACCAAAATAGCACTTCCACCGCCCCTGTTTTGATTACTACTTCTTGCACAAATATTACCCAAATTATATCCAAGAGGAACATATAAGGAGGATTCTTCCTCAAACAGCCAATGCTCATTTAGCGTTAATATATCACAGTTTAGGCCAACTAAAAATACATTAAGTACATCTAACTTATTTCTAACTGACCTTATATTACAATGAAAAACACTAAGACTGGTTGAAGATAACTTTAAGGCTGTCTGTCGAGTGTTGGTGGCGAACCGTTTCCCAGCAACAAAGACTCCGTTCCTGGAACAGGTGGTTGATCCTCTCCTTGACTCCGCAGACATTCTCTGGCACAAAAAGACGATGAAATCACTTGGTCAGCGATTAGATTGGCTAGCCATTTCTTTCCATTGTGATTAAGGTGCTGTCCTTGTCTAGTATGGAAACCTCTGCACGCCCCACTTGCCTTAACTACTGTGACATTTTCATATTGTTCACTAAGTTCTATAAGACGCTCATTAGTTTTTATGACCTCTTTGTTTACACATGACCATTGTGGTAAGTCATATCGTATTGGAAGGTCTACTAAAACTACATTGGTGTTTTTGGCTTTATTTAAAATTTCTGTGAGAGTCTCAAAAACCTTATCTGCTTCGTTTTTTGCTACGTCATTACTTCCACAAGCTAACACCAACACATCACTTTTGTTTAGGTTTTCTTGGTTGATATTATTTTCATTAATAATTTGTCTAGTGAGACCACCAGGCCTGACAAAACCCACTGCTTCATGTGTGTTTTGCACTGTATTTAAATGCCATGCCAAGTCACGGCCATGACTATCAGCACATATAAGTAGTTTCTTCTTACTTTTCATGGTTTTAGGCCTAAAGTTATTTGGATGAGACAGTTTTGTTGTATCTTCTTTCCCTTTTTCTTCTCCTGCAGTCACATCATCATCTTCCACCGCAAGTGCTTCATAACGATTGCTGATTTCAACATCTTTATGTACAGAATAATAGTTTTCAAGATTAGGTGTTGTATTTTTTACTTTTTTATTCCGGACATTATTTGGTGTAGAATGTACTACAGGTAAACTTTGATTTAATGGTAGGCCTAAATCATTGTGTTTTTTATTTAGGCCTATTGTTGGCCAAACGGGTTTTCTAATAATTATATTCAACTCATTAATTTGTTTTTCAAGCATTATAATAGTTTCCTCCTTCTTCAGCACTAATGTTTCAAGTTGTATCTTTTGATTCCTCAATTCCCTTATTTCTTCGTTAGCTACATTAAGATCCTCATTTAAAGTTTTTATTATTTCATTTTGAGTCTCAAGTTCTTGACTTACATCCGTATTTAATTGGTTTGTTTCCAAATCAGTGATCAATGTGACATCATATGATTTGCATGAGTCACACATCGACTTTTTAAACCCTTTGTAGATATTATCAAAATCTTCTTGGGATAATGTTGTACACTTGAAGTGATACCATCGACAGCACTCACCTTTACACAAAAGTGCCCTACTCTTGCCAACATGTTTATTACATTTGCCACAAGGATATTGTTTTTTAATCACCATTTTAAAACTATTTTAATAATGGTTTCAAAATTTGTAAAATTGGTTTAAAATAGACAGTTGATGATTATTTCTAGTTAGTCAATGTTTGTAAACAAACTAAAGGTCATTTGACAGGTGACAGGTTGGGTTTGGCTCGGGCAAGGCTGAGCGCTTGTTATCTACCTGGTCAAGGTTCAGTTCACTGGCCTAGCACTTCCTGGTTCCTTATCTCTGTCCCATCTTATCAAGAAAATCAGAATAATCTTGTAAAATGTTTAGAAAAATGCACATATATTAAAACTGGATACTTAAAAGGAAAAACTGATTTTAGACTATTGCACAAAATGTTTAGCTGGATATTATCATATAAAATTTGTTGTTGAAAGGTTAAAATTTCCACCAGAAAACTCACAAAAACTAGAGAGCACAAGTTACACAGGTCTAGTAGCAACAGGGGCATCCCCCACTCCTGAAGTAGCTGAGGGGCAGAAAACTGAGAGAGCTCTATTCTGGCGATGAGTCATTTTGTGTTTACTTCATTCCCTTCTCTATAACCTTGAAACTGGCTCTGAGCAGTAGAGTTGGTTCAACAAAGAAGCAGTTTGTAATTGAAACTTACTACAGTACTTCTTCCATTTTAAAGTATTAAATTTTATAATTGCTTTATTATCTATTGGAATACTTTACAATGCACAATGTAAAAAACACCGTATTTTAGAAGGCAATCAATTCTCCTGAGATTGCCTGTACTGAATTGAACCTCTATTATTTGAATTTTCGGAAGGATGAACCTTGATAAATCGAACCTTAATTATTTGAAGCACTCGATAATTCAAAATTTTCCCGTTCCCCTTGGGATTCGAATTTATGAGTTTCCATTGTATTAGACATTAACGGACCCAAAAGACCAATGGAAATTAACCTATCCGAGTCTGACTTCCAGATGGACAATCCTCTGGGTTCAGAAACAGACTCCTCTGTGCTGAGGACAACCTGTATCTCAAGACTCGTTTGTCAGTCACCAAGAGTCAGCCCATGAGTTTCTCAAAATGTAAATTGAAGTCTAAGTGAGAATTGACAGACGGCTCATTACCCATCCGAAAAAAAGCAGTTAACGAGTAGATTACACCACACCTACAAATGAAACTAGTGAATGAATCAATAATTTCACCATCAACCATAAAGTTTTGACGTTCTTTGCTGTCATCGATATATAGGCAAGAACTATTTAACAAACTGAACATCCTCACTGTTTGTAGTGAACTTTTGGCCAGGTGCATCCAAATTGTTTAGGCCTACCTGGCGGTACCATACAACTTTCGATTTAAAAAAAAAGAGCCCATTTTAGTGACGGTATCCACGTGATACCTTAAGGGCACAGAAGTCGAATAGGTCTCAAGGAAATGACGTAGGAAACAACGTTTTTTTGATAGAAAATTTTCCTAGTTCGCAGATTAAAATCACGGCTTTATTCAACAGTTACAAAAATTAACGCTTTTACAACCCTAACGTAAATTTTGTACTGTGTATCAGCATCAACGATAAGGTCGTGAAAAAATACCGCTAATAGCTTTGGCAAACGTGTTAGGTGCATTGGGTGCCATAAAGTAACTTTAACTGGATGATTTTGAATTTATTTTCATCTATGATGTTTCACCTCCAGTCATTTTCATTTTAACCCTAGATTCATACTCTAGGATTTCTAGGAACACCATTGGATACATTTTAGTCTACCAAACTACAATAAGGAAAACATTTTTAAAATGCATTACGGTGAAATTATTTAACCATGCACTAAATAATTGTGATAATACATGTCTGTAGCATACATAATGTGTGATTCGACTCATTAGAGCCCTGGATGGAATATTAATACATTTTTACGTTTAATGTTTGGATATTGCTAGTATCAACTTATTTTTTTGTTATGTTCCATATTTATTAGTAAGTTTATTTGATTTAACCAGTCTCCTTTGTATAATATTCAAATCAATTACTTATGTTACACTTATTAATGAGAATTAAGATATGAAATATTTCTATTTTCAGACGAAGCAAACATACAGTAGTGGCTTACAAAGAAGCTATTTACGTGTTTGGAGGTGACAACGGAAAGACAATGTTGAACGACTTGCTCCGTTTTGATGTCAAGGAAAAGTCGTGGGGCCGAGCCTTTGCAACCGGCGCTCCTCCTGCTCCCCGCTACCACCATTCCGCCGTTGTACGTTAACCTTTGTTGTGTTTGTGGTCATATGTTTAAGTTTCACACTACTGGTACCATTATGTGTACAGTAGGGAGTCTATTATCCTATCTAATTGGAACTAGGAGTGGTTCGGACAATCAAATTGGATGGACAATCAAACACAAAACTATTTTCCCTTCACAACCACTAAACAGTTCATTGTCTGTATTTCAACAAAAATACTTCAATATAATCTCCAGGCTCCATTAAAAAAAAGAAATCTAAACCAAAAATAATACTCATTTCTTTATATTTATAGACAGTGTGCTATGTTTGCCATTTTGTAATATGTTTCTCAAATACTTACATGGAATTAGTGAGCCGTTCGGTGGTTCGGATATATGACCTTTGGATAATCAACCCTCTGCTGTATTTATTTTCATGAAAAATAAGGCAGTCAAAGTGGAAATATTCATGTGAGTCTTACCATCTGTCTGTTTCTCCACTTGCATTATATGCAACGACTATTCTTTTTTAATAATATTTAAATAGGTCAAAATAGTTTTTTAGTTACAGTACTGATATTTTGACCCTAACTTGAGCAATTCCACGAGGTATTACTGTAGCTATCAATCAGTCTATGTATTGAATTTATTTTTCTTGCTAAGCCATAACAAAAAAGCAGAGTGTTTGCGCCAACCATATTTGTATCGGTCCATTGGTATACAAACACACTTCAAGTTGGCCGATAGTAGATGCTGTTCTATATTTCAGATTTGTAAAGGTCGGAAAATTTTAATTACAATTTTACAATTTGTTTGTTTATATTATGATCTAGTTCTTTACACTTTATCATTGGAGATTTAAACAGTTTTAGCGATTATTCTACAGAGAAGACGTAGTTGACATGATGTCACATAAGCAGGGGACTGAAGTAGTTTGTTGCTCAAAGGTCACACACGGTGTAAATAATTTGGTTGCTTCTTGCAGGGCAGCAAAGTATGTTCTACAGTAAACTTACTCTAATCCGGCACCCTACGATCTGGTACGCTTGATAATCCAACATGACTTTAGAAAAATTTTTATTGATAGGTATAAAATAATAATGAGTGTTTATCTTCGTTTGGGATCGGAAGTTGAGAGGGAACAACACTGTGCCATACAAAGCACTTTGGAATGTGTGGCGGGAGAGTTTTGTGACATCGTATGATTCTCATTTTCATTTAATAATCATGTAGGGTATTTTTCATTACAATATGTTATGCAATGTTTTTATACTGTAGGTAGTAAAGCATTTTTTTACAATTCACATTTTCCTGATCCTGTAACCCGGAATATTTGATAATCCGGCAAGTGTCAAGTCCCAGACATGCCGGATTAGAGGAAGTTTACTGTATCGTTTACATTCCAGGAAGGGATTAATTCAATTTCTTGTCTTAAATGCAAAGCATTACTTAACTAGAGCATTACCAAAGTCTCTTTAACAGTTTCACAGCTATGTATGTTTCTCCTATGTTCCTCTTTGTCTGTTGTTCTCATCTGAGGTGTTCTTCTTGTTTGCTAGGTGTTTGATTCATCGATGTTTGTGTTTGGAGGCTATACTGGTGACATACACTCAAACTCAAATCTCACAAACAAAAATGACTTGTTTGAATATAAATTCCAAACAGGCCAGTGGATTGAATGGAAATTTATTGGAAGGTAAGAATTGTCACCAATGTCAAATCCATGGCAACAATAGTTCAGAGTATTATAATACATATTTAGAAGTCTATTCAATGTTTTGTAATATAAAATGTTTGATATCTAACAACTTAGTAGTTCAATTTGTTAATTTCAAAGCGATATTGTAAAGTAATATGTAATATCCCAAATTGTTGCTACCCACTTCCACTCACCACAACCAAACCCTCTACCACTCATGAGACCAAGGACTACACTGTATCTGCGGCCAGAAGGGAAGGGGTGGAAGTTGGTGGTCATAAAGTAAACCTTGTCTTTACCCTCACAGTTTTGCATTTTATGATATATATTTATTGATTTTCTATCAGTCTGTATGACAGGATAAATGATAGATTTGTTGTGACAGAACCCCGGTACCACGGTCTGCTCATGGTGCTGCTGTTTACAATAACAAACTCTGGATATTCGCTGGCTACGATGGCAACGCAAGACTCAATGATATGTGGACTATATCTTTACAGCCTGTGAGTGCCTATGCTTAATTTACTTTACAAGTCTTGTTTCCAACATTCTGTTGTTAAAAATAGTGATTTTACCTTCTTAGCTAATGATTTGCAATAGCGTACCAAACACGATCACACAATTGTATGTATGATAGTACTGCCGGGAGCAACCCAAGCATGTTTTCATATATGTGAGGTCTATAATGCATTTAAAATAGAAACTAAATTTGAAACAAATGAAAACAGTGTATTAATTTTTTTTAATGGTTGAGTCATTCACAACTTTAAATAACACTTTGTGTATCATAATGAAAATTAGCAATTTCAATTGGTTTGCTAACCATTCAGTCTGCAAACAGGTGCTGGAGAGATGATTTTAAATTAAAGAAAAATATCAACCACTCATTTTGTGATGACGAAACCGATAATGACTTATTTTTGCATATTGACTTTTCTCTCAGTCTTGATTCGTAACTTATCTGTGAGTGGAAGTAATCCCAATAACCTTGTTTTGTCTTTCCTCCAAAATTATTTAGTTAAAAGTTCTATTGCCTGGAAGAATTTCTAGATACATAAATTATGAACTTATAAATCTGTTCTTAGGCGCTTTGTCATTACTTGATGTTATGTTATGTCAATAAAGATAGTTCTGATTTTGATTCTTACATCTCGTCAGTTCGCTGTATGAATAAAACTTATTATTTGTATGGTTCCAATGATTACAAAATTTCCAACAGACTAATCCTAATATTACCTGAGTAAAACAGTAAGTTTAAAACACAATGAATTCATGGATGGTTATAGATATTATAACTATCCGTCGTAGAATCCTGGAGTGTGTTACGATTGTTGACCAAGAAATACTTCTAGAGTTTATTTTATAATTCTACAGTTTAAAGAAAAAACTATACGTTGACATGTCCTAGTTGAGGAAAAGAAATATGTCATCACCACTCACCAGATAACTGAATGTTATGTACACTGGTCGTCTGGGCTCAATTTAATGACCTATTTGCATTTTCTTCTAAATTATATTCTCGTGACCTGACAATAAAGAATGCTACAGCAGATCTTTCAGGTGGAGATAGCTGAGAGTAACTCATATTTAGGCCCCCATGCTAAACCTTAGACGAGTTTAAAACCTTGATCATAACCTAAGTATACCATGTAACATTGTTGTATTTCCACGTGTGTAGGGAGACCAGAAGCAGTGGGAGGAGGTCTCCCAGGCCGGCGACTGTCCTCCAACCTGCTGCAACTTTCCTGTGGCGGTCGCGCGGGAATCCATGTTTGTCTTCAGCGGCCAGAGTGGCGCAAAAATCACAAATAGCCTCTTTCAATTCCATTTTGAAGATTTAAGGTGGTTATATTCAATAATTTATAAAGCTGAATCTTGACATTCTGAACCCAGCTATTCACGAGGACTATTCAGAAAGTAAGGAACGTTTTGGAATATAAAAAAAAAAAAACTAAGTACAAGAGACAAATTTTACTTTAGACAGTTTGAAGAGCAACTAAAATGCTACTTTTACACATAGTCCCCCATGAGATTAAGGCATTTGTCATACAAGTGAACAAGCTTTGTGATCCCTCTTCGTAAAAATCTGCCGCGTGGGATTTCAGCTACTCATTGACGTGCGCCTGGAGTTCCTCATCATCGTCGAAGCGCTGTGATGCCAGCCAGGACTTCATCCGCAGAAACAAGTGATAATTGCTTGGAGCGAGGTCGGGGCTGTAAGGTGGGTGAGGAAAACCTCCCATTTGAAAATCTGCAGAAGTTCTTGGGTTCGATGTGCCGTGACAACGACAACTTTCCACGGCGCTTGTTTTAAACAGCCCGCCTAACTTTCATTCATGACATTGTTCCCATATACCTTGTACACTTGTGGATAAATATCTATCTGTTTTACGGTTTTTGCCAACAAAAACCTTATTACTGATCGCACTTCTCAACTGGCAAGATTTTGTATAGGAGAGGCCATTTTGAATTTAAATATAAAGAAAACGGGCATCGCAACGATGCTCCTAGTGTCACGGTTGGATAGTCACTGAGACCCCGTGCGCTCTCATACCCAAATATAGGTATATTGCGCCTAGCAGCGTAAGACGGAATCGTTAATTACTTTCTGAATAGCCCTCGTAATATGATTTTTCTGTACATTAGTAAAATACCTTTTTTTCTTTACTTCCAAAACAGAGAAAATTTTCGATATTGCATGGGATTTAATCTGTATCTTATATTATTCATGAATTTTGCCCAATGGCAATGTAAGTCTTGGAATTGGTAATTTTCATGTCAGTGCAGAGACTTAATTTAATAATAGCAATAAAAGCAATATGTGAAGTCCCTGTCTCAAAATAGTGATATTGTGATTATTAATAAAACCACATACACGTGCGGCGTCCCGGGCTGATGAGTTATCACTGTCGGTGGCTTGTCATCCGATGACATAGTACCCCTCCTTTCCCCTACTTATTTTTATCAGGCCTTTTGATCCTTTGGTCACTTCTCCTGTCTACTTTTTTTATGGCTGTGTTGTCTGGCCTGTAATGTTTGTAGTGTTTTCGTTTTGTAAATGTCTTGTGTGTGTGTATGATTTTAATGTTTTGACGAAGTTCACATGGATAACAACTAATTGATGTTATACGCTTGAAAATGGACCCATTAGAGGCTAAAACCTTTGCTAGCAAACAACCAAACAAGGATCACTTGACAGTGCACCGGTTTTTTAAACCTTTATTGCTAATATATGTGATCCAGAGGCTTATTCATCATGAAATTAATTTATGTATACATGGTAGTATACATCCCATGGTAGTATACCCATTTTAATAGATGGGAGTTTTCAATATAAGACTGCGATTATTTTGTGTGCTTCCTATAAATAGCTTTGTTGATCTAACCTGAGATGTTTAAAGTCTACTCAAAACTTTTAGCGTTAACTAAACAAAACAGTATCTGCAATTCTAGGTTGCAGTGGTTTTTAGAATGTTTACTAATTATCTTTGACTGTGACGAGCACCTTTTTAATATAAAAATAGATAGCTCAAAAATTTATGTACGCACTCTCATAGTTAAGTAATAAGATTCTTTAATTTATATTCCACTCAATACAAACACATTTGTTGTATTGAGAGGAAAAGTGAATATTATTTGCAAACGGATTTTTAATTTTTTTTATTCTGTACATGGCAAGGTAGTTGTATAGTTTGTTTCCATATATTGGATAATATTGTACTATAGATTTCTATTATTGTAAGAGTAGTGCAATATACCATTTATTATGGTAATATATACTGTTTGATCAATCACTGGCATACGTCCCTCGGGTTTTCATCTCAATGTTTTGATCAATGTTCAAGATGGAGCCGCATTTCAACGGAGCATATTTTGCGTGGAACTCCGCCTCCACCGACACGGCGCTACGGCCACACCATGGTTGGGTTTGACCGTCACTTGTATGTGTTCGGGGGAGCCGCGGACTCCACACTGCCAAACGACTTGCACTGTTACGACTTGGATACCCAAACGTGGAACGTTGTCCAGCTAGCGCAGGACTCCAAAGTCCCCTCGGGTCGATTGTTCCATGCCTGCGCGGTCGTCGGTGATGCGATGTATGTGTTCGGTGGCACAGTAGACAACAATGTGCGGAGTGGCGAAATGTACCGATTCCAGGTCAGTGCATTAATTTGAAATGCTCAAAGCTTACGTATTAAAATATCTGAGTTGCTAAAGATTTTTTTGGTCGATCTGTTCACTTCCTTTTTGTCATGAAATTATTTGCCGTCCCTTTATATTCTATTTATTTTATAGGAGGTGATTTTCTTTTGATTTTAACTTTGGAACTAAATTATCTGAAGTGGACTAAATTTTTTTGAAGATTAAACTAAATTAGGCCTTAAGTTTTAATTAATGTTTTATGACATATAGTATTTTTTAATGGTAAATAATTTGTATTTATTTTTAATATGAAGCATAATAATTATGATTATTTTCTCCCTCTCTGTGCACAAAAATAGAATCGACTGAGATATAAAAATAGCTTTGTATCTATTTAATAAAGTAAACTTCCTCTAACCTGGCATCCTACGATCCGGCACGCTGGATAATCGGACAAGACTTTAGGAAAAAAAATTAAATTTAAGAATAAAAATAATAGTTTAAGTTGGTTTGGAGCAATGAAATAAAACCAGTTAGCGAAACCAAATTTTTAGGCCTGTTGGTAGATGAAAATTTGTCTTGGAACAGTCATGTTCGAGAGTTAACCCTGCGGTAGGCGCGCGGGCTACAGGTGTAGCCCAGTGTTTTTGTTTGTCCCATCAATCCGCTCTGGAGTGTGGTGGAGGGTTTAGCGCGCAGGTAGCTGCTCTTTGCCATCCCTTCTTTCGACTCAATAGGCCGGTGGCCTTGACCGACTGTGCGTCTCCTTGTCGTTTGCTGTCAAAGTTGTTTGGGCTACACCTGTAGCCCGCGCGACCCAAAGTGTAATGAGTGGGCAAGAACGTAGTTTTTTGTCTGATGCTAACATTTTAGATGAACTGTATGGTGATATCTCATCAGATGATGAAAGTGTGGTGGAAAATGATAGTGAAGATGGTGAGAGTGACAATGTAGAGGAAGAAAACATTTTATCCGACACGGAGGAGATTGGAAATGAAGAAAACCTTTTTTGTGAGTCACATGGTGAAGCTATGTCTATTGATGACGATAGTGGAGATGATGAACCTTTGGCTAATATATATTTATATATTATATATTATATACATTACATATATATAATATATATATATAATACATTATATATATTATATATAATGTATTATATATATATAATGTATATAATATATAATTATACATTATATATTTTATGTATATATACAAAAGGGTATATTCTTACCCTGTGTGTAAGATTATTATGTATACAATTAATTATACATAATAATTGTATATATATAATTATACATTATATATATGCATTATATATATATATATTATATACTAATATATATTATATACAAGTACAAAACTCTAAAGTAGGGTCTTATACACTCATATAAGTAAAACATTGTTTTTATGATATTTTGCAAAAACTGTACTTTTTTATACATTAATTTATTATAGAGCTAAATCTTTGAAAATCAGGGGTTTTTATCCTTTATTGTAAAGTTAACAACTTTATCATCAAAAGTAATAACTTTTTTTTATATGTCATAGTACAATTTTTTTTAGTTTTGAGCTATTAAAGTTAGTAGTTTTTTGTTCTCCATAAATATAAAAAACAATATTGATTTTTTTTCATAAAAAAAACTATCCTATTACGTCTTTTTATTTATTTCTATACAACCAATCCCCTAGACAAGTTAATATTGAATTTAGTATTTCAAAAAAATACCAAATATAACATTTATAAAAAAAATGTTCATGGGCTACAACAGTAGCCCGCGCGCCCTAATGTGTTACACTTGACCGCGCGCCTACCACAGGGTTAAAAAACAAAATTTGCTCTGGATTATTTGTTCTAAGAACCATGGCGAAATTCTGCTCAACTAAAACACTAAAAGCTATTTACTATGCTCACATACACTCTCATATATCATTTGGGGTTGTTTTATATAGTGGGACTAGTGACGCAAACCTTAGTAGTATATTAACCCTCCAAAAAAAAGCAATTAATTAGAATTATTTTAAATCTCATAAATCAAGATTCAGTAAAAAGCTATTTTTCTGAGTTAGGAATAATGACTGTTTATGGCATGTATGTGCTTGAAACAATAATGGTCATTAAAAAAACTGAGAATTTTTTACCTAAATTGGGAGATTTCCAATACAACACAAGAAATAGAAACAAACTTGCCATTCAATCACATTCCATGAGTTTTTTCAGGGAAAAGCCTAGAAGTGCTGGTATTAGGTTCATTTACAAATTACCAAAAGAGATTTTGGCTATAGCAAATCTAAAATCATTTAAAATTAAGCTAAAACAATATCTGATACAAAAGGCACCATACTCATTTGAGGAAATCTTGAGTCAGTACATCAATCCCATAATTTTTTGCTAAAATTTGTATTTTTCTCGCTTTTTTTCATTAGTTGATATATTTTTGTTTTTTGTTTTTTTTCTTGGTTTTTGTTGTTGTTGAGTAAATTATATAAATTATGTATTGTGAACAACACAATGATTTTAAATAAAAACGCAATTCTGTATTTGTACTAGTGTATGTCAATTTTTACTTGAACAAATCATGAATAAAGAAGTTTTGAATTAAATTTGAATTTGAACTGGTAGTCGTGACGGAACAACCCTGTGTTGTACAAGTAATATTGGCATGTGCAGAGGAGAGTCATCTTCGGTCAACATAGGATGACATCGTATAATTTGGGGAGATATCTGGCTTAGCTTAAGAATAAATTTTTTGTGAGAGTAGTGCACTCATTTTAGTTTCATAATTGTTTTTTTAGTACAGTATGTTATGCAATGTTTTATTCTGTAGTTAGGCTGTTTAAAGGATAAAATACATGCAATTTTTGTTTATTCACATTTTTTCTAATATTCATCCTGTAATCTGGAAAATTTCATAATTTGGCATGTGTTAAGTCCAAGAAATGTCGGATTAGAGGAAATTTCCTGTGACTATATAGTTAGCTCGTCCAGTCAGACTTGTTATCTTAGACATTATTTTTTTTCTCAATGACTTGACAGTTTACCTAGATCCATATAATTGAGGTCAGATAATTGTAGATACTATCTGACTAACATTCAGCATAGGAAAAACTTTCCAAAGTACTTAATAACCCTGTCGTTTACATCCAGATTACTGATTAGCCGCTGAAATCAAGCAAGTTGTCAACTAAAGCTGTGCTGTCCAGTTTTCCTGCTACCCGAAGTGCACCCTGCACGATGACTTTGGCAAGTTCCTGGAGTCACGGCAGTTCTGCGACGTTGAGTTCCTGCTGGGACCGGATGAGGTCAAGATCCCGGCACACGTAGCCATAGTGGCGGCCCGGTCACAGTGGCTGCGGCACCGCATACAGCAGGCACACGAGGCTCGCGACAAGCACCTCGAGACGGTACGATGAGCAATGTAATGGAGGGTACACCGGTCATTCTGTTCCTACACCTGTTTCAGTAATAGATCTTATCATTAATAGGGTAATTGAAGTGGGTAATAATCATAATCTATGTTATTTAGTATTGGGAAAGCTATATCAGGAGCTCCAATTATTAGTGGTAGAAGTCACTTTCCAAACAAAGTTATCTGGACTCTCTTGCTTGTGGAACTGGCACAATAACTGGATTCACCAGAAGTACAGTTTGAAATTCGAGTTTAACAATGAAATTTTTAACGTTGGTTTCATCTGTTTTTAAGTAGGAAATCATATACCTAAACCAGTTTGATGCATCAGTTATTTTTCACTAGCCAATAGTTCAAAATTATTGATGTAATTGCAGATATAGAAAAAGGTAATGTTATCTACATAAAGTACAGTTTTTGAAATAGTTGAAAATACCAGATCATCAATATATTAACAGTTTGATTTATCATGTCAGAGTACAGAAATTTAGAACTACTTCAATGAAGTTATATGTCAATATTTCAAACTTTTGTAGTGCCGATACACAATCTAAGAACCTTGAAATATCGAATAATTGAATCATCAAACTCATCCATTTTCTTTTGCGTTGCAACCTGTCCCTCCACAGACGTCGTGTTCATGCTCCTTTGTGTTCGCAGTGCTGTTCTTGTTTCCCATGTTGGCAGTTAATTTATTGGTTTTATCATGGGAACATGAGCGCTACCTACCGGTTACTTTGTAGTGTTTGTGGGTGGTAATTCACTATAACCATTTTATATTTGGGCTGTTGGTAAATAAAAAAATGGTGCATTACCAAAATGGAAATCGTAATCTGGTAGCCAAAGTAACAACAAGGCATTCGGGGCTCTGGTTAAGCCTCTGTCCAACTTAACTGTTTAGCAGCCGCTACTAATCATGCGGTGATAATATTGACACCAAGCAGCCTAGTCTGATCCAGAACCAGTGGCAGGTCAATGCCAGCGGTCTATTGTTTACTGGCCGAAATCAGAAGTTGAACAAGTTTAACTTTTAGCACTACCTACCACTTTTACCAGTGGCTGGTTAGTAGCGGCTGCAAAACAGCCTACACAGACCGTGGCTTAGAGAGCGGTAGTTATACCAATCACAATCCCAGGATACAACCATTGTGTTAGTGTTTTGTCATTTATTACAAAAGCTATTGTTAAGTGTCCATGTGCTTGTGTATAACGGTAGTGTGGAGTATAGACGATCAGTTTGTGACAAAAAACTCCATGGAATGGTTTATAAACAACTAATGTTACAATGAACTGTTATTTTTCTATGTAATGGCAAATGTAAGTTATCTAATCACAGTTATATTCCTCAATTGGAATACACGTACTAAGCCCATTGGAAATAGTTAATATGCGGTCGCCATGAACCTCTGTATATCAAAGACGGCCAAAAATCACCTTGATACAATGAATCTCGGTATATAAATGATATTACGAAATTTTCTCATCCCCCTTCAGGTTTGATATATCAAGGTTCCACTGTACTCATTTTAATATCATCATAGTAACAAAACTCTGAAGTATGGTATTTAAAGTTGTTAAAATAGAAGTAACACGTAAACAAATAAAGGTAAATTAGAATTTTTCCTGATAAAAGCTTTTTTTAAAATGGTTCGAACTTTCAGTAATTGAAATATCAAGGCTCCCATGTATTTTGGAATTGTTCACTGCAAGTTTTTGTGATTACTACTACTGAATGCCTTTTTGCATGAATAAATGTAATAGTATAAATTGTCAAACATTTAAATATTTGTTGTTCTCCCGTTTTAGATCAGGCTCTTGTAACCAATTAACTAACCTAAAAACATATGTTTTAATTAATATAAATCAAAGTAGATATTCTCAGCTACTTAAAATCAAATTAAAAATGTTAAACATTTTAAAAGTGTTTATAAAGCTTAGGTTTAAAATTCAGTGATAAAAATTAACACAATGAATAGTCACTAAAACTTTTGCAGAAAACAATGAGATGAGACAATAAAAATTTAGTATCTATAGAAAATCATGACACATTGGACAGTGAGTATGCAACCTTGACTCAGGTATTGAAAAGGAAAACAGGAAGATCAACTTGTATATGTAACATTGCTCTTTACAAATTAATATATTATGAAAAAACCCGGATCATACTGCTCCAGTATGTTTTAGTAGAGTTGTTTTCAACATAAAGGAATAGTACAAAATTGACTTATACAGATTTAAATGTTCAGACTTTTCACTATTTTTACAAAAACTAAAGTGTATAAAGTATATATTAATAAACTAACTTATATTTTTAACGACCTTTTTTCTTGCTTATCAAAAATATATTTGTCAATGTAGGTGGATGTGTTTTTATAATTATCATTTGGAGATAAAAAATAATGGTTTGTTACTAATTATTTATTTTTTCATATAGGCCTATATTAAAGTTTAGTTATTTTAATTTCTAGTTATTCGGCACAGTAGAAGTTCCATTCAAAGACATACCTCTCCTTGAAGTGAAATTAATTGATGCGGTTCCTGAAGCTTTTGACATGGTCCTCAACTATATTTACACTGATCGAATCGACCCTACCAAAAAGAGTGAGTACATCTTTTTATCTAAAGTAAACTGCAATCCAAGTCCTGCTAATCCAAACCCTGTTATTCCATAAACCTGTCCAGAACAAATTTATTCAGAAAATACAGATTTTTCCTTTAAGAACAAGACAAATCCAGACTTAGATATTTATAAAGAATTTATGTCAATAAACGTGAATTTGTCGCTGTTTCTGATGATCGATCATCATTGAAAAGCTTCATCACAATGTTTGATTAGTTTTTTTGCCATATTCATTTCAGTTTCGTAACTAGAAACCAATTTTTCTGCAGTCAGATCATTGAGTACTGATATCATGTCCTAATTGAGGAAACCGCAGAAATAAACGGGTCTTGCATCTTGTGTTACTATTGAAATCAGTGTATTCAAAAATTTTGCTAAACTGAACATAGTCCCATCCCAGTTGGTTCAAAATAGCAGGACTTTACTGTAACATGTCTTTAACTGAACTGAGAGTCCTTCAAGGGTTCAATAGATTCAATAGATCTTTATTGGTCTTTAAGCATCTTTACAGAGCAATAGACATTGTCAATTTAATCTAAACTTAATTTTAAATATGTACATATAGTAACATAAAACTAACTCAACGAATATTACCTCTAAAATTAAAAAATTCTTCCACATCATAAAATACATTTTCCGTCAAAAACCTGCTTAATTTACTTTTAAAACACTTCAGGGGCAGGTTCCTGAATTCAATGGGCAACTTATTAAACATTTTGATTTGCAAATATTTGTGGCTATTGCAGAATTTTTGCAGTCTAGGCTTACAGTTAATGAGGTTTTGACAATTCCTCGTTTCGTAATTGTGGACCTCTCTCCTGTCAGAAAATTTGTTTATGTGTTCTTTCACATATAAAAGATTCTGTTGCAGGAAAATTGCCTGCACAGTCATAATGCCAAAGTGTCTGAAGAGAGGTTTACAGGTTTCTCTGGGTGGAATACCCGCTATTATCCGAAGAGCCTTCTTTTGCCACAGAAGCACTTGTTTTGCACCAGGACTACCACCCCAGAAAACGTTTCCATATATGAGGTGACAATGAAAGAAACTGAAGTAGGCCAATAGAAGCATATGCTCCGAGACAGAATTCTTCAGCTTTCTGAGCAGAAAACACACCCTGGATAATTTGGATATTACGTGAAGAGTGTGAGGTTCCCAAGATAACTTTGCATCTAGTACGATACCCAATAAGCGGACAGAATTTTGTTGCTCAACATTATCGGATCTCAAACTGAAGACTATTGTTTCGGTTTTACTTTCATTCATTTCCAAGAAGTTAGCCTCCAACCATTTGGCACAATTATCAATTCCCTTACTAATATCAGCTTTAACCATTTCTACGCTATTGCCAGATGTAATAAAGGAAGTGTCATCTGCGAACAAAACAGTTTTGAGTGGAATATTTTGAGGCAGATCGTTTATGAATAAAATGAATAATACCGGTCCCAAAACAGAACCTTGGGGGATACCAGCAAAAACTTCTTTTGGATGTGACATCTGATTATCGATGACTACATTTTGTTGCCTCCCACAAAGAAAAGTTTCAAAAAAACGTAAATTGTGGTTCTTTATTCCATAGAACGACAACTTTTGAAGAAGAACTTGGTGTGGGACACTATCAAAAGCCTTTTGTAGGTCTATTAGTCCCAGTCCCAGATGCTCACCTGCCTCAAAGGATAACAGAATGTCAGTAACAACGCAATCCAAGGCTGTTATGGTAGATGATTCAGGTATGAAACCAAACTGACTATTTGAAAGAATACAATTTCTATCTAGATGTTGAAATAATTGGGACTTAACACATGTTTCTAAGACCTTTGATAAAACAGGAACAACTGAAATAGGGCGATAGTTTGAAAGGCAATCTCTGTTGCCTTTTTTGTGAATGGGTATCATTTTGGACATCTTGAGACAGGTGGGGAAATAGCCTTGAGAGAGTGAAAGATTCACAAGATATGCCACGGGTTCGAGGATCACAGAGGATATGAACTTCACAACATTGTTGCTTAAACCAAAAACATCTTCACTCTTTGATGGTTTTAAACTTTTAAGGATGTTATGTAGAACAGGGATAGATATAGATTCAAATTTGAACTCTGATAAAATACTGGGATTTGGCATGAATTTATGGA
Organism: Neoaliturus tenellus; assembly: GCA_030545055.2. Taxonomy (NCBI): domain Eukaryota; kingdom Metazoa; phylum Arthropoda; class Insecta; order Hemiptera; family Cicadellidae; genus Neoaliturus; species Neoaliturus tenellus. The sequence continues at coordinate 38,952,288 of CM061535.1, forward strand.
AATCATTGGAGGTGGTAACATTAGAAGACTTACTAAGCAAGCTTTTACCGAAGTCTGTAAACCAGTCATTAAACTCATCAGCTGAGAATGGTGGAGGGTCACCATCAACCTTCATCAACCTTGACTCTGCCTTTATGATTTGCCAAGCCGCTTTACATTTGTTGGTTGACTTGTAAATAAACTCTTCATTATGTCTTATTTTTGCCTCTTTAATACTAGCCCTATATTTTTTCCGACAGTTAATATAAATCAATTTAAGCTGACAATTATTCTCATACAAAGGAATCTTTAACATATCCTGCATTAGAATAAGAGTATTCTTTCTATTCCTAAGAGACTCATTGAACCAGAGTGAACATTTTTTTCTTTTGGTCCTATTTCCCTTTTTCCTAACCACTGGACATGAATGATTATACAAATGTACCAATTTGGAACAAAAGTAAGAGAAAGCACTTTCGACATCATTAATATTATAGAGTGGACCCCAATTGTCATTATCTAAACTGTGAGCAAAGCTACTAAGATTCTCTAAACTTAATTTTCTAAAAGAAATTTCTCTTTTTTCTGCATTTACTGTTTCTACAATTTTAAATTCAAAGCATAAAATAGAGTGGTCAGATATTTTTTCCTTCCACAGTCTTTGCTTATAATCAGTTACACTGAAGTTAGTTGCAACATTGTCTAAGCAGCTTTTGCCTCTTGTGGGCTCTTTATTTACACAATAAAGGTTATATGATTTCAGAATATTTATAAAATTCTTTGTATTATTATCTACTTTTAAGATATTTACATTAAAGTCTCCTCCAAGAATCAAAGAACTAAAAGGTTTTTTCATTGAGATAAATTGTAGAAAATTATCTAGGGCTGAGATAAACTTATTTATACCAGAGCTAGGGGTCCTGTATATAGAAACCAAAGTAACATTGTAATCCAATAAATGTATACACGTGGCTTCGAAGACTTCAACTTCTGTTAAATGGGAAATATCAATTGGTTCAAATTTTAAGTCTTGATTTAAAAGTATACAAGAGCCTCCATGAGGATCTTGTTTCCTGCAGTAAGAAGACCCAAGTTTGAAATTTGCAGGAATGTAAAATGGCAACTCTTCACCGAGCAACCAAAGTTCACTTAAAAGTGCGATGTTGCAGTTGAAGTCTTCCAAGACCACGGACAACTCGACTGACTTATTTCTTAATGATTGACAATTTATAACCATTAGTTTAATCCACTTTGTAGCACTGCTCTTATCTAAATTTAAATGATGGCCACTCACACTTGGATAAAGGTTGCCACAGACATTAAAAGTAGGGGTGTACGAATAGTGATTTTTCTGGTCAAGCTGAGCCGAGCCCGAGCTGGTAATTAAATATTCGAGAGTTATTGGCAAATCATAAATTTATTGACAATTTATAAGGTGGAATGAGAAAGAATTTGACAGTAAAATTAATTATAGGGAATAGTCATTCATGTAGTATTGATTATATTTCATGAAAATATTTCTATTGATAAATGTTATATTGTAAAAATATTGCAAACACTTATCTGTAGAGATTTCCTCACTTCGGAAAACATTTTGCTCTTGCTGTTTACTGGTTATCGAGTAAATAGTATCAATGCAACTGCTGCCTTGATTTCAGTTTGTACAGTAACGGTATTGGCTACGCCACAGTCTTTCTTTCTGGCCTGAGAGTGTGAGTCAGTCACGACACTGAGCTGTTCCTTTTAGGTTAGAGTGAGAAAAGTATGGTAGTGCTACTGGTGACTTGATTTGCAACAAGTTATTTAATACAGTTTTAACTATTTTTGGGAGCATCAAATAGTATTGTACTAATGAATACAATTGCACTTACGTCAAATAACATCTTTTATGTTCAAAATGTTATTTGTTTACGAATGGAACAAGAAATTTTGTGCACCAAATCTTTAGAAAAACAAAATAGCTTCTTACGGACACCACATTTTCACGTATGAGTTGTCACGACTTGTGAGCTAAGATATAATTCCTGCTCACCCAGCTCAGTAATGACTGACGGTTATGACACAATGATATAACATTAAAAAGTGTAAAATATTGGGTGAGACGATGCTCGTTATTCCGTGATCGTTGTAATTCAGAAACTTTGGCCGAAAAATAATTAAAACACCCAGGATTGTTTTTAATGTTATGTTGGATACCTACAACCCTGTTTAATTCGGGAAATGAGGTACCCACCCGTCTCGAGTTAAAATAAAAGCCCGCCCGAATAAAGCCTGTGACGTTCCAAACCCGCCCGACCACTCGTGTACTTGCAATTACCCGAATATACTTAAATTTTCGGGTACCCCCAGACCTCTAGTTTCATCTATTGCAGATAAAACCATTATTATGAAGGGGCTGCACTTTTCTTGAAAGAAAACATGGATGTAGAAGAGAAATCCATGACAGTAGAAACCAGTAGCCAAGAATTTGTATTTGAAATACAAGGTCATCATTCCAAACAAAAAGGACGGTTCTAATTGTGCTGTAATGGGAGTATTTTATGCTTTAAAATTAGAACTAATATCTGTTTTTATCATCAGAAAAAAAGAAATATACTACTTATCTGGATTATCTTGTGTGTAGCTCTACCTGGCATTCACAAAATGAAACAGACTGATTGTTATCTATGAATGTTACAGTTGAGGACCCCAACTCCCACAAGATTGTTCTTCTGATGATGGATGTTTACAGGCTGGCTGTTCAGGTAAAATTAATATTTACCTTAACTTTCATGTGATCCTATCGTTTTTGAACACTACCGCAGTTTTAATCCACTGAAAATCTACATCAGGTGTCACAAGTTGTCAAGATTTCATGTAGTCGAACTCGTCAAGTCATTAAAAATAAAATAATATAGCACTTAGACACAATGTATGTATCGTGTGGCTATCATAGCCAGCTACCATTTTAAATAATAATAATAAAATAAATAAAAGATCTGCTATGCAAATCACCTGAGTCAATACGTTTAAAAGCGGCCCTGGCAATTTCCATTTGGATTTGGTCTGGCAGCTGGCATAGCTGAGAGATCACTTGCGTAATAGTTCAGCTGCCAAAAATTGTTGTTCGTTTCGAACCACCCGGGGAGTACGTGCAGCTTTAATGGAATGCTGCTTATGCGAACAACATCACTCCCCCCCCCCCCCCCACACACAATAAAACGCACACAGACATTAACATTAAAAATACATAAATCAAAATCAAAGTTTTACTCATGTAATCGTTAAGGGGTAAGAATTAACCATTCCCACCCCTTTTAAACAGTTTAGTTTTAGGTAAAAATACTTATGAATAAAAATGTCTTTAAATTGCATGAAAATACTAAAAACATTATAAAATAAAGAATGTTCTGTAAGCTATTTGAAATTAGCCGCCATATTAAAAAATGGCAGCATATACAAAAAAAAAACGAAATTCATATTTTTTACTATCATTAAAAGGTGAATTCCCCCGTTTAAATTTTTTTTTAATCTTAAAGTTTCTAAGATGGCAATGGTAGCACAGTTGTTCACCCCGTATATTTCTCTGAAATTGTATTGACCTAACTGTGAGACAAACACTATAATTCTATATCCTTTACTTCGAAATAATTATAAAAGCCTTGAGTTTTAAAATTATAATTTGTTTGAGTATCTGTTTGGATTAAGGAAACTTCATTTTTTTAGACGCTACTCTCACTCAGTTTCACACTATCATTGATCTTAAAGTTCAACAGGAAAAGATTTACCAAGCTGAATTTTACTTGTTTTTAACCACATGATGTTGCAAATCGTTGCAAAAGCGCCATTACTTTAAGAAGTTATTAAATTTCATCAATCACTGTCGACATTTTGCTAACAATATCCTACTCAACTATTTATTGTAATTTTCAGTTTCACATGAAGAGATTGGAGCAACTCTGTGTTCAATACCTAGAAACATCGATTAACCATAGAAACGTGCTGGATGCCCTGCACAACGCAACCACTCTTAAACTCTTCTACATCAAAGAGTTTTGTCTCAAGTTTATAGTCAAAGAGTCAAACTACAATCATATAATAATGAGTAAAGATTTTGAGACGTTGGAAAAGTCACTCATGGTAGAAGTGATCCGGAGACAGAGAATGCCTCACATAAGAACCTTGCTTGAGCCTCAGTTCGACAATACAGGTATTTATTTTTGTATTTTTGACAAATACAAATACAAATCTCAACAATCTCACAATACATACATTGTAAATAATGTTAATTTATATTAAATTCTGATTGTTTTGCACATTGCATCAGGTTTCCAAGAGGTTTTTGAGAACATAACATAATCAATATAATTTAAGGCAAAATTATTTTTACAGTAGGTATTACAGCACACTCTTGTTCATCGGAACTAATGTGGCGGACGGCTGGTTCGGATGTCAAAAATTACAGTTTGGGAAGCGGTCGTCGCGGATGTTCACTTCCTGCCCTCTTCCTCTTTCTATTTTTGTGCGAATACTCCACGGCCTCGTAAATCACATCGATGGGTACAGATTATGGAAAACGCCTGATGACTTTTGATGCAAAATGTGATACTTCACTGTTGTGCGGATAGAACGAATGGAAATTGTAGGCGCTAAAACGGAAAAATTATTCATTTCGTAAGAAAAAATAATTAATAATATCCAGATTTTCAGTTCCGATGTCGCCGAGTCCAATGAACGAGAGTGTACTGTAATAGTATTTTTTTTTTTTTTTTTTTTTTTTTTTTTTTTTTTTTTTTTTAGGATTGTATATTAATTCACTTTTTATTTAATTTTTAAACCAATAATGGCAACTGTTCATTAGGTTAAAAAATTTCCTGCTTAGCCTAATTCAAGTGTGTTAGTTTTTTTTTTCTTTTCTTGGCTAAGAACACAGTAGAAGGAAACTTATAATTTCTGAATGTTAATTCCTTATAACTGAATGTTATAATTCCTGGAAAGTGTTCTGTATGAATCTTCTTGATTTTTTATTTCTTGCAAATTTATTTCTCTGATTACAATGCTTTTGAATGTGTATTTCTTTAATGTACAGTAGACTCCCTCTTAACCGGTCTCCACTTTAACAGGGCTACCCTGACACCAAATAACATCTTTTTAACCGGCCATTTTTTTGCTCAACATCGTTTTAACTGGCTTTGTATCGTCGGAAATATAGTTTTCTTATCTTTTGTATCATTCAATTCTAGGTTATTTCATATTGACATTCTCAAATCAATTAAAATATAACTTCCTGGACGGAAGTGAATGCCACCAGAAGTGAATGCGTTTGGACCTACACTATCCAGTAGACCACAATTATAGAAACAAATTATTATTAGTTTGGGTTTTTTGTGATTTTATGGGTGTCGTATGTTAGTTATAAATCATATACAGTAATGTATTTTAAGTTTTTTTTTCAAGTGGTAATTATATTTAGGCCATATAAAATTGTGAGTTGGCGTTTTTAAATGAACATCGGTTTAACCGGCCAATTCATTATCCGGGCCGCGGCCTGGTCCCAAGGTAGCTAGCTGGTTAAGAGGAAGTCTACTGTAAATGTATTTAATAAAATATTTTAGAATATAATCTATTTAAAAAGGTAATATTAGAGTGTGGACAAGGAATGATGTAAAACTTACAGAAGTAAGAATGATGTGATAAAGAACAGGAAGAAGAAAAGACTTAGAAAATAACCATTACAACGGACTGTAAACGGCCATACGCAACAGACATGAGTGACACTCTAGGGACTTTAATGAAAACTCACTTCCCAGGGATACTATTTTTCCAAACGTTCTTAAATTGTGTATAACACCAAATGTAGCATTTATGTGTTTGTTAGTTTTTTTTTCTTTTACCAGATGAACAGTTTGTTGAAACAAACGCTCAGGTGCATAGACAAAGATTCATCAAGAACATGAGTGGAGTTATGGTGGTAGAATGGTGGCATTGACATTTCGGATAGTATAGTCAGGACTCAATTATTGATTTCTTAGTTTGTTTAGTGGCATAGTATTATTTACTAAAGGTTATGAATAGTAAAGAATAAAAATTAAATTACAACACATTGGTGTTACATTGTTCATTTTTGGGCTACTCCACCCCCCCCCCCCCCCCCCCCCCCGGACCTGACAAGCTCTAACTTCACCCATTATCAAGAAACATATAAATATAAACATTGTATTTTTGAATTTTAAAAAATCCATTCAACAATTTGTTCAAAATGAACTGTATATAAAATAATCCTTCCATTTTTTCCCAGTTTATGAGTGTGATTTTTAGATGCATAGATTGAATGTGACATGTCATTTGGTGATGTTCTAATAATGTTGCGATTCGTAGGGACAACACTGGAGCAGGACATGGAGTGTTTCCTCAAGTATTCTGGCAAAGAGTTTTGTGACATCACGCTCATGTTAGATGGAGAAGCGATTCCCTCCCACAAGTCCATACTAGCTGCCCGCTGCAGCTATTTTGAAGCCATGTTTCGATCTTTCATGCCAGTTGATAATATTGTACATGTAAGTAAATACCTGTTTCTGTAGTAAAAGTCTTTGAAAGACTAGGAAAGAAAATAACTGGCTTACCTTAAAAATTTTGATTCATGATTCCTATTTCTGGATATTGATTTCAATTAATAGAAATAAATGTTTAAATTTTCAATATCCTTGTTGACAGCAAGGATATTGAAAAGGAAACATTTATTTCTATTACCTTAAAAAAAGCGTAGGCTAAATAGGACATTTCCTTTATAATATAAAATTTAGGCCTACCAACCATTTGTAGTTTTTCCAAAAAACTAATCGTGTAATAAAAGTTAGTAAGTTTATCGTAATCAATGCCTTGCAGATGGGTTCAGTTATTAAAGAATAGTCAACCCTAAGTTCTTGAAGTTTGTGTTCCTTAAATGAAGTTTGATTGAAAAAAAAACAAATTCAGAATACAGTTGCATAACATCATAATTATTTATCAAAATAATAATCGTCTGTTTTTGACTTGGCCTATATTATAAACAATCAGATTCCCCTAACGGATTTGATGATGATGAGGTACAGACCTCTTGACTGTTGTAGAGCATGCACAACATACCAATCTAATGTACCTTGGGAAGGGAAAGTGCAAACATGCTATGGGCCTAGAAGCCTATCTCACACGCGTTGGTTTAATGTTACACACTTAAAGCTACTATTTTTGGTTAGTGGAAGAAGATGATATAATTCTCTTCGGTATGTGTTTTTCGTATGGTATCAAACATGATTAAAATTTAAATTAATGAGTTACTCATCACATTTATTTTGTACATAAAATAAATATAATAAATGTAAAATAAAATATAAAATAAAGTATAAAATAAATATAATGAGTAACTCATTAATTTAATTTTTGATCATGAAGATGATTAAATATTTTAACTTGTGCACACAAGTGAAGTTGTGACCATTTTTTCTCCATTTACTATGTTAACTAAATAAAATTTGTGTATTTTTTATTGAAGCTTTCTTGTACATTGTTATTTATGTCTGAATAAAGATATTTGAATTGAATTGAACCCCACATACGTAAGGGGAGCGACGCAGTAGGTTGACCACCCTAGCCTAGGGAATTCGCAGGCGGTGTGACCATTAGCTAGACACCAGCAGTGCAATGGTGTCATGCCCATCGTTGGGAGAGCTCGCCACAGCCTGGACCCTGTATTATGGGGCCATTAACCTAACCAACGTTTGTTAAAAACAAAATTTAGTCGCAAAATGAAAAACTGCATATTTTTAGAAAAGAGTGTTCTGATTTATTTATTTTTTGTTTATTTATTCACGGGTAACCATTTTTACATAATTTATTACAATTGTTGGCAGATGGCGTAGACTATGAGGTGGTCCATAGTACTGACTTACGAATAATGCACTAATACAAATGGCCTATACCTAATAACATTTTACATGCCATTACTTAACAATGAGTCCAAAATTTTTGATGCTGTTACAAAATGAATAAAGGTTAAAGAATGCAACACTGCAGTAACTACATTGAAGCAAGCTGAATACGAAGACTATAAATACAATAATAATAATAGTGCATGCAAACAAATCACAATAATTTATGACACATAACAATAATACAACTTTACAGTAATTTCCAATTTTTGGAGAGCCTTACATTTGGAAGTTTTACATTCACTAACTATACTACTTAAAAAAATACTGTGTTGGCCAAAAAGGCCCCAAAAAAATCCACCAGAATCACAAACGTGCACGATGTGGCCCATTAATGGCACCACCTAAGCACAAGACATGCATGAAAACAGACTAGATGAGGCACTTCAACGGCACCACTGAGCACAAATAAGCACGAAACATGCACGAGATATGGGCCAATAATGGCACCACCAATGACACCGTGAAACACTAACATAAACGGGTGTGACCGTTAATGGCACCACCAAAAACAGACATGCACCAACACTGATTTTTTTTTTTAAGAGAGAGAGAGGCAAGAAAAATGTATCACACACACAGGTGGCCAGCCTATAGTGTGGAACTCCCCTAAAAAAGGGTTTACCCACTAAAAAACCGCCCATACTCTTTAGGATTCTAACCTGGAATTTTTTATCACATTACGTCAGGCTAGGCCTAAATTTGGCTTACGCCCGTGGGGCTCGCTCCTTATCAAGCCGCTTGATTAAGGGATCTGGTCCACTTTGCAGTCCAGATCGGTTTTCTTTCCAGGAAAATACACCAAAAATTTTTTTGGCGTCCAGGCGGGGGCAGCGGTAGAATGTGTGTTCCGCATTGTCGGGACCGCCCGGGCAATAGATGCAGTCTGGTAAACCGGTCTTGCCCATCCGGTTCAGGTACAACTGGAAATAGCCGTGACCTGTCAAAAATTGGGTCAGATAGAAGTCCACCTCCCCATGCCGCCGTTCCACCCATGGTTGGACCTGCTTGATAAGTCGCGTTGATACCAACACTGATAACACGTTAGGTTTTAACAATTCTTTCTCAGGTAGAATGAAATTTTTCTCTGTTAATTGAAGGGTTTGACAAACAGTTTAAATATTTTTTATGAGTTTGTCAAAGATTCATTGTTGTTTCAATTTGTTTAATGTCATACAGATACAAATTGGTGAGATGGTTCCTTCCCGGCAGTCGTTCGACTCTCTACTCCGATACATTTACTATGCCGATGTCAACATGCCTCCAGAAGACTCTCTGTATCTCTTTAGTGCTCCTTACTTCTATGGATTCACCAATAACAGACTACAGGTATGTATTGCGTAATAGACATCCTTCTAGCCTTACTCTTCTGTGAGCTATTAGGCTAAATACCCCCGTCGCAGCAGACCTGCGTACTAAAATTTACCATTTTAGTAATAAAAAAATTAGAATTTGTATTTATTATAATTACCTTTTAAATGGGCCGATAAATCATATTTTGATCTTCTTATTACAGTTCCTGAGATTGAGTTTTGCCTGTTGCGGCCAATCCCGGGATTGGATTCCCTAAATCTAGGCATATATTTTGATCTACAATTGTATATGATTTGTATATGTATTGTTCATCACTGTATTAATTTCCAATCTCATACTTATTACCTTTCTCAGGGTAACATGATAACTTTTAAGACCTATTTGGCTTCATAAATCATGGAGAAAAAATTAAGGCCCATATACTATACGTGTTTGTTGGGTATACAACTTAGTGTAGTCTGGAAGTAGTTTGGACAAGTCAGTAGAATAGATACATATACTACTTTATTTATTTTGGTTATAAAACAACGTTGAATTAATTTTTTTATCTAGAAACGTTCAAGACTAAGTGGGCTATCTTTTACACCAAACTTCTTTTATTGGTTGTATAATCATGTGTGTTCTGTCAATCATGCAATAGGCTTGTTTATCATCAAGACTTATAAACAAATATGTATTGACAGTTTGTTGAACCTCAATTTGACAACTAGAAACATGTGATTATGGTAAAAATCATGGTCAAAGATAGTCTACCTAATATGTAGTTAACCACTATGTAGTTATGTAATTTACCACTTCTAGTTCAAAAATTCAACTGTGCAACTGTCCATTTGGATAATTTGTTAACACAATTAATGCCAACAGTTTTTTTTGTGTATGATAGGATATTGAAGATGTATTAATTAAGTGGGAAAGATTAGGGTTATATTGTGATCAAAATCTTTATTGCCGTTGATCCGTTTTGAAACCAGAGATATGCAGAATCAATATTATGAATTATATTAGTAAAAAAATAAATGCTTATAAGTAAAGAAAATAAGTATAAGTAATAAAGTAGGCCTATAAGTAGTAAAAGTAATACAGTAGACTCCCTCTTAACCGGCCACCTTTTAACCGGTCTCCGCTTTAACCGGCCTACCCTGACACAAAATAACATCTTTTTAACTGGCCATTTCTTATCTCAACATCGCTTTAACCGGCCGCCTTTCGCCGGAAACGTAGTTTTCTTATCTAATGTCTCATTCAATACAACTTTATTTCATATTGACGTTCTCAAACCAATTAAACTGTAACGTCTTGGACGGAAGTGACTGCCACCGGAAGTCAATGCGTTTGGACCTACTATCCAGTAGACCACAATAAAGAAACAAATTATTTATTATTAGTGTAGGTTTGTTGTGGATTTCATGGGTGGTAAATGTTAGCTATAAATCATATACAGTAATGTATTTAAGGTTGTTTTTCAAGTAATAATAATATTTAGGCCATATAAAATTGTGGGTTGGCGTTCTCAAATGAACATCGGTTTAACCGGCCAATTCATTATCCGGCTACGGCCTGGTCCCGAGGTGGCCGGTTAAGAGGGAGTCTACTGTATAAGTTTGAAACCAAGTATTGGCTACAGGAAGGTCTAGCCACTTAATCCATTGATAGCCTTTATATAAGCTTTACCAAAATTGCTTTGACCGTCAAAAGCCTATAGTAATGGGCCTATAATAATTCCCAGGCCACCACCATGTGAGGATTGAACATCAAGAGCTCTTGAATACTTTATTTTTTCAAAATTATTTTTTGTCATACTCCAATAAAAACCCATACCATGGTATTTGTGATAAATTAAACTATTATAATGCAACTTATTTCTTTGGTTCGTTTTACTTTCATTTAGTATTCACTTCCTGAAAAGTTAATGAATCCTTAAGGCAGTTAAGAACATTGATAAATTTATAGATAAATATTTTTTAACTATGGAAATCCAATTAATATTTTACTGTATTAAAAAAATTAAAAGTAAAGCTTAATACCTGAACATTTATTTTATTGTACATAACCCACTTGCTGGTGATTCTAAAAAATTAGATAAGGAATAATATAATGTGTTCCTAAACCACAATTTAAGGGTGTTTCAGACTTTTTTAAATTGTTAGCTGGTCATAAATTTTATGACCAACATTTCCATTCTTATTTTCTCCGACATTAATAAATTTTTACAAGTAATACAGTACCGTAGTCAAAACTTGTTTCTATCATTTTTCTGTCAAAACTAAATTACAAATGGTTGCTAAAATGGATTGATTGATTTTTTACCACTTTTAGATAAAATGTAATGAGAGTATTATATTAGGATGGTTATTTTATATTTATATTTTTGCTGCAATGCCTAATTAACTATTCCATTTAATAATAAATATATAAATGGCATAAAATAGGGCTCAGTCAGATTTTTTATGTTAACCTTGAGTTGTTTCATGGTTTGTACCTAAAATAACCAAAAACCAATGCCCTTTAAAAACCTGATTGGACCAAACCGATAAACTTTGCAGGAGACCCATCACTAATTTTTGTATAAGTTATATTAAAAAAAAAAAAATATTTTGTCTTCTTATGTTGCCGTTTTTATTTGCGAAACAACTTAAACAAAAACATTGCTCTAAAAAACTAACGAAATGACAGCAGTTTATATGAAAAGATACGAAGGGTCAAAGAGGGTTGGCGCTGTAGCGCTCACACCCGATATTTGCCTGGTATGCAAAGGGTTAAAAGTCACCTTCACCTTTGGGCTGGTAGCCCATTGTTGCGCAGTCGGCAATATTAACCATACGGCTTTTGATGCAAAACATGGTATTTTATTAACCTGTTTCGGATGCCATTTTCAACCAATTTTCTTTAAACTTGGTAAGTGTTTAGTTGAATAGTTATATTAGGCCCCTCATACATCAAAATTATGAAAATTTAACAAATATTACGAGGGAAAATTGATTTACTTTGCGACTTCACAGAGAGTATGAAAAATGGCATCCGAAACAGGGGAATAAAATACCATGTTTTAGCATGAAAGCTGTATGGTTAACATTGCCGACTGCGCAACAATGGCCTACTAGCCCAAATGTGAAGATGACTCTTAATAACCTGTCTATTAAATAAAAGGGATTGTTCTACTGTTGCAATAGTCACCAATAATGATACTACAAGTAAAATAGTAATTCTAAAGAGGTACATTATTAAACCAAGTTCAAATCAAATTAAAGAGGTCTTAAACGTACAGGTTTCACATTAAAATACAGGTTCTAGAACAATGAGAGCTTGGAAAGTAGTGTTTTAATAGAAATTACGTAATTCACACATCAGCTAATTAATTGTTCCATTTCGATTCATGCTTTATGTGCCTAACCTCAAAAGAATGTGATCATATGTGAGTGAGAACAGCAATTAGGTCAAAGGACATCTGTGTGGCTACGTTATGGATGGGTGATCGCCTATACCTATAAACTTTTGACATGTTTATGCCAGTGATTTACCTCCTTTAAGTTGGTCGAAGATAAAGTACCGTATGCAACGATAGTATTCAGCCTTTAATCCACTTGTGAGATATTTAGAAGTGGCTTAAAGGCATAATACAATCGTTACATAAACTACTATTAAAGTAAGTAAATTACTTACCGTGGCTTTGAACTTGTTGATATGTTGGGCTACAGAAGGCAGTCTATTGAAAACATTTACTTCATCAATATAGCCCAATTAGTGTTAATAATGGACTAAAATAAACGTACACTAGTCTAACAGCTATTCATGCAAATTAACACATTTGGCTAAAAAATATAAATAAAAAATTTGAATTCATTTTCTGTATGCCTTAAATAGTAATGTTGCAATATCCTGACCCCAAAAAAATAATAATTTTATCGTTTAATTTCCTGAGTAATTATTTTATTTTTGTAGGCATTCTGCAAGCAAAACCTCGAAATGAATGTAACATTTGAAAATGTCATCCAAATTCTGGAAGCAGCTGACAGAATGCAGGCTACAGATATGAAGAAGTATTCCTTGAACCTAATTGTTCACCATTTTCCTAAGGTAAGAATGTTAGCTTATAGCTACTTTAAGGTAAGCATTTTATTAAATTAGTTAATATTCTCCTCTAGGTCTTCTGTATTAGCAATCGCCTAAAAATACCTATCAGAAAATCATGTAGTATTTAAGATATTTTTTGTTACTAGTAAAGAGCAATTGGTTTATGATCATACCCTCCTCCTTAAAAAAAATATTTTAAAAAGAACTTGGTCCTATTTTTTTGTTTTCAGTAAACTTGACTAGATCTGTTTTCATCTATCATAAAACTCACTCAATGGTAGAACTATTATCATAAATTAATTGAAAAGTATTTCGATGGATAATTAAAAACTTGGACAATAGCAAGTGGGAGGAAATCAAACAAAAAAAATCAAACCTAAAAACAAATTATGTTTGTAAATTTCTTGTAACTATACCACAAGCTAGCTAAATAAGAATAAATGAGAAAAATTGCAAACAGAATCATGACCATGAACTGAACTGACCGAGCAGAGATAAATAAATTACAGCCAAAGGAGAGCTACCATGTCTTGTAAGCAGTGTCTGCGAGCGCTTACAATGCCACCTGGAGAAAAGGAGAAAAGCAGGAGTGTCGCCCCTTTTTTTAGTCTCATAGCATCAGCTGATTGCCAAAATAAAATAAATTAAAAAACACTTCCAGAAACAAATGGAACAATTTAAGGCATATTCATTTAAGCAACTTTATTGTCTAACTTAGTAGTAATTTTAAGCATGACTGTCTTATGAATTTGATGAGAAAAATTCAAGGAGACAAAATTGTGTCCTATTGACAAACTTTTATGACAAAAGTATCTGATTTTTTTGTTTCTGTGTCAACAAAAACAACACAAATTAAATATGATGGTTGTGACTTTCAAGCACTCTGGCTTTCTTGTCAAGTCTCATCACCAGTTTATTTCTCATTGTCTCTATTGGATTTGGAATGGAAAGCAGAATCTCAAATGGTAAAGCTGAAGAGACTACACAAAACACTAATAACAAAGTTTAATATTCCAAATCCGCTGCACCTTTCGTATTCCTGCATATCTGTTGTGGCTCATCGAGGATTATCTACGCTCTCGAAGCCTGATCTATGACACGAGGGACGGAACGCGGACGATGGAAGTCACTTCTGGTGCCGCACAAGGTTCAATACTCGGCCCGGATCTCTGGAACGTTGCCTATGACAGCCTCCTGAGGTCCGAGATGCCTGAGGAAACCACTTTGGTTGGGTACGCCGATGACGTCGCAGCTCTCATTGCTGCACGCAACGTTGAGCTGGCCCAACTAAAGTTGAACCGAGTTATGCGGGTTGTCAACAACTGGATGTCCGATCACGGTCTCTCGCTTGCTCTTAGTAAGACGGAGATCGTGATTCTCACGAAGAAGAGGATTGACACCGTCGTCCCGTTTCGAGTGGGAAGGGAGGTGGTCACATCAACTCGTGCCGCCAAATACCTTGGAGTTATGGTGGACACCAAGTTAAGCTGGAGGGATCAGATCTTCCGTACGGCGGACAAGGCCGCTAAGGTAGTTACTCACCTTAGTAGGCTGATGGCCAATGTCGGGGGTCCCCGATCCAGCAGAAGACGTCTGTTGATGTCCGCGGTCCAGTCCGTGCTCCTTTACGGGGCAGAGGTGTGGGCAGGCACTCTAGATAAGGAGTGCTACAGGTTGCGACTCGCCCGGGTTCAGCGTCAAGCTGCGCTCCGGGTGTGTTCCGCCTACCGGACAGTGTCCGAGCCTGCCGTCCTGGTGGTCGCCGGAGTCATCCCTGTCAAGCTCTTGGCAGGGGAGAGGAAAGCGATTCATCAGAGACGTGGCGAGATCGGCAAGGACACGGCAAGAACAGAAGAGCGCTCCCGAACCTTCCAGCAGTGGCAACACAGCTGGGAGCACGACACCCGAGGACGATGGACTGCGCGACTTATCAAGCAGGTCCAACCATGGGTGGAACGGCGGCATGGGGAGGTGGACTACTACCTGACCCAATTTTTGACAGGTCACGGCTATTTTCGATTGTACCTGAACCGGATGGGAAAGACCGGTTCACCGGACTGCATTTATTGCCCGGGTGTTCCCGACGATGCGGAACACACATTCTTCCGCTGTCCCCGTTGGGAAGGGCCCCGCCTGGAGGCCACACAAATATTTGGTGCATTTTCGGTGGACTCGGTCTGCCAAAAGATTTTGGAGGATGAGGGCAACTAGGATTGTTTGTCACAGTTCGTCCGGGGCATCCTCCTGGAAAAGAAAACCGATCTGGACCGCGAAGTGGCCCAGATCCCTTGATAGAGCGGCTGGATAAGGAGCGAGCCCGACGGGCTTAAGCCAAATTTAGGCCTAGCCTGACGTAATGTGATAAACAATTCCAGGTTAGATTCCTAAAGAGTAGAGGAGGTTTTTTAGTGGGTAAACCCGTTTTTTAGGGGAGCCCCACACTACAGGCTGGCCACCTGTGTGCGTAATGCATTTTTCCGCCTCTCCCTCAAAAAAAAAAAAAAAAAAAAAAATCCGCTGCATTTTTCATTAGTAGGGTTACCATATATTTTTTAGGCCAATCCCAAACATTTTTTGTGGTACTGTATGATTTATTTTAATGCCACAGTAAATGACCCCCTCCCCCCCCCCCCCCAATAAAGGAAGAACAGAATCAGGCATATTTTTAAGACAGTTATTGAACATTATAAACAATAACATATTTTATGTTTGGAGTACCATTTTAGTATCAATTTATTGAATGCGGTTGGTGTATGAGCTTAAAATGCATAAGCTTTGTCTCAAAATGAATCATCTTAATAAATAACTCAATCTTTAACATTACCTATATTTCCATGTGAGGAAGTTATCGTAACATCCTTTTACAGTGTTTTCAATCACTTTCCATCCATCTCAATTCCAAAGAATAACAGACACAACTAAAATATCGCATCTTCAATCATGCCAAGGGAAATCGCTGTTTCCTTTTCAGTGCTATGAAACTGTAATAAATTTTAACTTCACTTTGCCACTTAGATGAAAATTTTAAAAAAATGAAGATTGTACTCGTGATTCCCGTTAACACCATGTTGCTTCGGCTAAATTTTGAGGCCAAATTATCATTTTGCAGAAGTCTTGAAAACCCTGTACAAATAGCAACCCCGGACCCGGCGCAAGCCCGGACTGTCTGGGGTAAACCCGGACATCTGGTAACCCATAAGAAACTTGTAAAAGACTTGTCTTCTAAACATATCTGAGGAAGAATCCAGTGTATTTTTAATATAAAACTTTTTTCATATGTAGAGTTTAGTGTACTATGTTCATTCATTTTCAAAACCAGATATGCTGTGTTACTTCATAAATCCACAAAATGGCTACAGCTCTTTAAGGATCTAGCTTTCGACTGTTGAGCCTATTGTTTGTGGTTGTGATGCAGGTGGCACGGCTGCCCAAGATCCGTCTGCTCAGCCAAGAGCTTCTGCTGGATATTCTGACTGTTGAGCCTATTGTTTGTGGTTGTGATGCAGGTGGCACGGCTGCCCAAGATCCGTCTGCTCAGCCAAGAGCTTCTGCTGGATATTCTGACTGCTGAGCCTATTGTTTGTGGTTGTGATGCAGGTGGCACGGCTGCCCAAGATCCGTCTGCTCAGCCAAGAGCTTCTGCTGGATATTCTGACTGTTGAGCCTATTGTTTGTGGTTGTGATGCAGGTGGCACGGCTGCCCAAGATCCGTCTGCTCAGCCAAGAGCTTCTGCTGGATATTCTGACTGTTGAGCCTATTGTTTGTGGTTGTGATGCAGGTGGCACGGCTGCCCAAGATCCGTCTGCTCAGCCAAGAGCTTCTGCTGGATATTCTGACTGCTGAGCCTATTGTTTGTGGTTGTGATGCAGGTGGCACGGCTGCCCAAGATCCGTCTGCTCAGCCAAAAGCTTCTGCTGGATATTCTGACTGTTGAGCCTATTGTTTGTGGTTGTGATGCAGGTGGCACGGCTGCCCAAGATCCGTCTGCTCAGCCAAGAGCTTCTGCTGGATATTCTGACTGTTGAGCCTATTGTTTGTGGTTGTGATGCAGGTGGCACGGCTGCCCAAGATCCGTCTGCTCAGCCAAGAGCTTCTGCTGGATATTCTGACTGTTGAGCCTATTGTTTGTGGTTGTGATGCAGGTGGCACGGCTGCCCAAGATCCGTCTGCTCAGCCAAGAGCTTCTGCTGGATATTCTGACTGTTGAGCCTATTGTTTGTGGTTGTGATGCAGGTGGCACGGCTGCCCAAGATCCGTCTCCTCAGCCAAGAGCTTCTGCTGGATATTCTGACTGCTGAGCCTATTGTTTGTGGTTGTGATGCAGGTGGCACGGCTGCCCAAGATCCGTCTCCTCAGCCAAGAGCTTCTGCTGGATATTCTGACTGCTGAGCCTATTGTTTGTGGTTGTGATGCAGGTGGCACGGCTGCCCAAGATCCGTCTCCTCAGCCAAGAGCTTCTGCTGGATATTCTGACTGCTGAGCCTATTGTTTGTGGTTGTGATGCAGGTGGCGCGGCTGCCCAAGATCCGTCTCCTCAGCCAAGAGCTTCTGCTGGATATTCTGACTGCGCTCGCCGACGACATGAGTGACAGCAAGATGTGTCAGGACATGTCGAGCATCAGTCTGAGCAGCGAGACCTACTGACCTCGCTGCCGGAGGGTCAAGAAACTCTCGTACGTGTTGTAACACTCTCTACCCAGCATCACTTTCACCGATGGATATTCTTGTAACAACTCTTGATTATCCTTTCACTTAGCTCGAGTCGTCAAGTTATGTTCCACACTTACGATGCCATCAAAGAAGTATTATTGTCATGACATTTAAAAACTACCTAGAGAGATATCTTTTGAAACAAGATACGTATGTCTTAAACTGACCATTGCCTAATATGAAAGTTTGTGGATTGTTGTTATTGTAAGATGTCATTACATATACTTAAATATTGTTAGTGTTAATAAAGGCACTTGACTAATTAAAAACTCACTTTCATGATGCAATTTGTATTTGATTAGAGAGCTTGTGATAAAAGACATCTTGATCGATTCGCCACCATTACAGGAAGAAATAATTGTTACTACAAATTAGAGATGTGTAAAACTACATACCTATTGCCAACTTAGCATTCATAAAACCAAACTTAAATATAATTTACAACACTTCCCTCCTTGGAGGATAAAAAATATTAATACCATCAATCTGGGACTTAAATTAACAACGAAACAAATTAATAAAAGCTCAAAAATTACATCTCTGAAATGAGCACTTGAAGATTCTATTTTTTATGAATATTGTTAAATTTAAATCAGAAAATAAAATATCTTTTTTACAAAATATAAAAGTACAATATACTTTTTAGTAACCTTTTAAAACATTTTCTTAATTTACGTCATATGACACAATGAGCCTATTAAAGTTTCCATTTCTTTCTCATTTTATTATTAATCAATCTGTTAGTATTACAAAAACATGTTTGAAAAAGCAACATCTTTTTTTACATTATTATATTCATGGCCTTCTTAATGTTGCCTTACCGCAAATTTTATAAAAAATATAAAACCTTATTAGAGGGACATACTTAATTAATCATTTAGGCCTATTTCATTTATTCAAAATTCTTTTTCAAATTAATTTTTCCTAAATGATAGTGTAGTGAAATGAATTGTGAATTGTAAGAAAATAAGATACGGTATCTAGTTATAAACTTTAATGACAAAATTGTGTTTGATAAGGAAAAAATAATTAAAGAAAAAAATAAAATAAAAATATTGAAAAGGTATTCCCATATTTGAAATCAGTGCAAAAACAGTATATACTTAATAACTTTATTTGTCAATCATTCCTGAATGACATAGACTTAATTATGAGGTCAGCAGTAAAAGATATTCTAGACTTACCAAGTTATCTTCCAAATAGTATCCTAAATTCTCGAAAAACTTAAAGAATTGACTATCATTAAAGCTTCTTTGAAGGCATATATCCAACAAATTAACATTTGTTTAGTTTTGAATAAGAAAGGTGATCCATTTTCTCTTAACAGAAAACTTGGTACTGAAATTGCATGAAATTGCATGAATTGCATGAAAAAATTGTTCTTAAAAATATAGTTCCAAATTCTAATCCTAAAAATAATTTGGCAAAAGTTTCCAAATTTAGAATTTGAAAATGGTCCTCCCTGCAGCAAAAAAGAAAAGGAGCCATTATGTTTAAACAATGTATCTCAATTAACAAAAGTATGAATGAACTCTAAGGTCTTTCAGAATATAAATACAAAAATTATTTAAAGATGGTTAGAAATGTAGCTCCAGTAAGAGGCCTCCAGGGGCAGTCCAAGGACGGCAACCGGTGTAGGCATGGCCCTATATCTGACACTTATGTCGCTGAAACATTGTGTGATCATATGTGAAAGAGAACGATGATTTGGTCGAGCAACATGTGTGTGGCTACATTTATGTTTACCAAATTAGTCATAAATAAAGTAAAAAGTAGTTTATGCAAGTGAGATATTTAGAACACTCTCTTCGCTCTTGTTCTAACTTACATCTCACTCGTGGCACTTTTAAGGCTTTCATAATCATTGCATAAACTACTATTATTTTATCATCTGGCCTACCACAACAGTCCACATTGATCATATTGGGTGGTACTTCATTAACCACACATTTAAAGCCTGGGAACATGCAAATTGAAAATTTTAAGACTAACTTAAACTTTCTTGTTTAAATAAAGCGGTAATAAAGACCAGTTGATTGTAAACTATTAAAAACGTAAAAATATGTAGAGGGGGATAGTAAATACAGGCATAAAACGAAAAGCTGGAATAACACCTTCAGGCTGTTTTCATACTTAGGCAGGTGTAAGTAATATGATTTGAGTGCATCGTTAAGGACGGTTAAATAATATATGATTGCAATTATAAATCCCCCCCATTCATGACATGAAGAATATCAAACTAACCCAAATCATGGCAAATCATTTTTATGAATTTTTTTATGCAATAAGATGTAGATGCCATGTAAAAAAATCACTATATAAGACATTCAAAAGTCTATCTAAAACTATAAGTTACTTTTTTCATTAGTACAAACAAAATTCAAAATTCTATACAACTATTGTATTAGGCCTATTCATATTATTTAACAGATTACAAATGTACTATTTTTGGAATTTCTTTCCCTGAATGATTCAAAAATATAATATCTGAATAAGAGAAGCCATTCCTTTTTTAGTAAAAACTGTTTTGTGCAAATATTCTTGAAATGATTTTCAATAATCTAAATTATGTTATGTTACAATTTGCCAACACAATGATGATCACCCACCTAGGATGAAGCCTATTATCAAGGTTAAGCCTTTTTGATAGTTTACAAGTGTGCATTCACTACACTTCCCAGTTTTTTTTTTTGTGACACTTGCATCACACAGCAAACACGTCTTAAAAATATGCATTTGTTGAACATGTGAGTCATCAGCATTAAATGTGTTAAAGCAACAAAAATATTTTGCTAATTCCATTGTATTTTTTACTGACAATATTTCTCTGAATACCTGCTCAATCTAAGGCTTTTTATTCAATAGAACCAAGCCTGTTCAACTCATTGAGGTAGATATACGAGTCACTCGTTATGAATGATGGCACTGCTGTAAATGGCACTGCAGAGTCTGACTCAAACTGTGTCAAAATCATGAGTTGTTTCCCACTAGATAGTGCTAGAATCATTGACTCTTATTTAAGCTTCAATTTAGTTTTTCAACTTGGTTTATATGTTGTTTTGATATATTTATGATAAGAACCCGCACATAATCTTACAGTTGCCTGCTACATTGAAGCCTACGTTTTGGTTCATTTATATTATTATTTGTTTGTAGTTTGAGTTGTAATGTACATTACACATAGAAAAAAAATAACTTTATTAAAAGGTACAAATCTGACTGGACTTCCAGTTGACCAAAGTTGATCCAGAATACAATCAATTTTGATTTTGATACAATAAGAAAAGTTTCAATTACATAAAGTAAAATAAATAAAAAAAAGTTTATACATGAAATAAAAATAAAAAGATAAATGTAGCAGTAATTTTGTATTTTAGAAGTTGGAATTACCATCCTCCGTAAATAAGTATGATCAAAGTTTCTATACATTGTTTCAAGCATTAAAAATGTAGATATAACATTAAAAACTATATTTCCTCCAACTACTATCTAAAGCCGTATTTTTCCCCTTGGAACAGAGTACTAAAGTACTAGTTTTTACCCCATGTGACTTGAATATTTAATTTTTCTACCTCAAAACTTTTTTGTACCACGGGGCTAAAGTTAGTTACATAAGAATAACATTAAAAGAGAGATTAATAAGAACATGGGTCTCAGTCAGATGTCACTTGTATTTTTTTCGTTACTCTTTGTTTCCTAATGTTTCCATAGAACCTAAGAAGTCCAAAACGTAAGTTTAATAATTTTGACTAGGCCTAAATTATGTTTTGTTTTATGTGTTCTGTAAAAATTATATATTCTACCTTGTTTGTTTTTTACGTTGATGTGACTCTTATCCAGCTTGACGGAGCAAGGGATCATATGAAGGTAAAGTTAAATTATATATAGTAGGCCTATTGTTATTGGCCTAGATGTTATTCGTGTAGGTGGAGGAAAAATGTTGTGTGCATCAAGGGACTAAAGTACTTTTTCCCCTCAGGGAAATTGTCTCCCGAAGGCTTTGCCTTCGGGTGACAACAGTTTGCCTTCAGGGAGAAAAAGTTGTACTTTAGTCCCTAGAAGCACAAATAACTATTTTGTATCAGTACCATTGAAAGAATTTTAAGGTACAAAATAAAAAAGAAATTCTTGTATCGCTTGAAAAATGTCTCAATCTTAATAGTAAGTTTTACTTGAAAGTTTGTACATTTTTTTTCAAAATGATGTAAATTTAGCTACATCAAGTGCTCCACTTGCTGAAATAACAACTACCTCAATGGGTTGAATAGTAGATAAAAATGGGAAATTTAATCATTCCTTTTATACATAGAACATACACCAGTTATACCAGAAACATAGACGTTATTGTAGTTGTGCTTTTGAAGGTGCTTACTGTCAACTGTGTCTTCATATATTCTGTTGTTTATAGAGATGTGCCGTACTAGCCAATCTAGTAGAACAGTTCCGCATGGAACATGACACGCAGACACTAGTCTCATATACCTGTTCCTGCAGAACAGTTTGGAATAGCCTGATCCGCAATATCCCTTGATAATGTTCTGCGAGTCTGGTGACTCCCATGATACTATTGCTGTTGCGTATTTATCCTGTTACGGAATAGTTTACAACAGCAGAGCAATTGCAGTACCCTACTAGTACCAAACAACTTTGCTGTTCCTGCTAAAATGTTCTCACCTGATGATTTTTCTATCTATTTATCACACTCCGCGTAGATGAACGTGTAACGTTTTATAAAATAAGATATTAATTCATTTAATTAATGAGGTGTTAAAGTTCATTTGGATAATAGCCTATTAATGACAAACACCAAATACATTTTATGTTTTAATTCAGTTTCAGTTTTAATAAAATATCAACCTTAAAAAATAAAATAAATAGGGTTTGATTACAGTTACTACAGCCAACAGCATTGCACATTTAGACACTTGGCAAACTTTGAAACTAGCTTTGATCCTAAATCACTTCACACTCGTATCTGTTCCAAACGAATGCGAGTGCGAGAGAATAGTGCTCAGACGAATGTGCGAACTCGGGGTTGATTGGAACAGGCTATTTCTTCATACTGTTCCGGTACGAAGCTGTTCCAAACGTATAACTGTTCCAATATAACTGTTCTGTTCTTATCGGCACATCTCTAGTTGTTTAAGATTCTGATGAAAACTTCAAGTACTTAACCTATCTTGTGTCTGTTGCTTGCTGTTCACTGTATTTCTTTCAAAGTGAAATTTGTTGCAATTTTAATTTTTTTTATGTCGTATGTAAAATGTGTCCATGACGACCTTGCCATCAAAGATGAATTTTACTTTAAACCAATTATTTGATGTTTTAGATTATGAGCATTAATTTATTACATCAGTATTAAAACTATAATGTCAGTGTTCTTGATGTGTTTAAAAATTTAGACACCTTAAAAGTCAGTGTGTGGCTGTTTTATTTTATGATTGTAACTAGGTATTTAACGAAGAACTGTACCTTGTCCACAACTATATGTACAATTTCATTTAGTATTAAACTACCGTATCTCAAAAGTATTATTAAAATGGTTTAAATGATTTAATTAAGTATTTTTGCGAATATTTTTTGTTGAGGTTTAATATAGGAGAGTCCCGCAACCTCAGCCTGGAAGTGGGTCCGAGTTTATGCAACTGCCAGGTCGTAAGAAAAGATGTTAAAAACAACAAAGAATTGGTTTTTATCATAAAATACTTTGATTTATCCCCTAACCCAACCCTTCTAGTGCTATTTAACTGTATATCAGTTTTCATCTTATTCCTGAAAAGTCCTAAGAACCTATATATCGGCTAACTAATACAGGGAACTTAAACGGGAATATCAGTTGACTCAATTGTCATTTCGAAACTCTAATTCACTATTCAAAATAAGATACAAAATATTTTTTCTTGAACTTGAGGTTGAAATTTTTTTAAAAGATTTTTATTCTTACTCTCCTTTGCCTCTTCGGATACTCTAGCACTTTTAAGGTGCTGTATGTATAATTATTTTTTTAATGTGATGTAAATATTTACTATTACTTAAACAGTTTACAAATATTTATATGTTGTAACCATTTAAAATTAAATAGTAAAGTTAAATAGTGCCCGGCAAGCTTGTCAAAGTCGTCGACGTCCTGCCAAGCTTGACCGAGATATGCAGACTGTTGGGATGTGTAGTGTTGAGTTTGCGGGACTCTACTGTACTCATATAAGTTCTATTTGAATAATGTTTCACTTATATTTATTTCAAGTGTTTTCTTAATGTTGTTCTTTTCTAAAATTTGTTTGATTAAACAAGTTATACTATTCTCATAAAACTCTATATTACATGTTAAAAAAATATTTTAGTACCCAATATATTTTTATATTTTTTTCTTGCTAGTTAAAATTTTTAAGCATGTAATAAATACTTTATTTTTATTATAATAAAAATAAGTGTATGCTAAAAAATTTAGGAAAGACAAACTTATTTAGATATATAATATTGTTTATTTACACTAACTGTTAACTGTTAACATGCAATGTGGAATGCAAAGTCTAAGTTGTTTAGATTGTTTTTTATCTGTGATATTATATTTATGTTGCAAATTTTGTTTTATTTTTATCCCATTGATAATCCCAAACCAACTACTATACGGTTAAAATTTTCGTCTGTTTATCTCAGAACCCAAGTCATGGTCAAAACATGGTTAAACCATGAAAAAATTGAAATTCCAAAATTGTCAAATGGTGAAATTTGACAACCAGGAAAACTTATAACATATTGATATACATGATCAGAAGCACACTTTGCTCAACTACAAATGAAGTCTTAACCTTGGTTTATGAAGAAGGTAACACATTTGAAGGAGTTCACTGTGTTAAATCTTAAGTGTGTTAATTTTATGTAGTTCCTCTTGAAAAGTAACAGAAAAGTCCGAGAAAAAATAGGAAAAATAAAAATGTCAGTAGTTAGAAAAATCTGGAAAAATTCCTGCAGATGATTTAGATTGTCAGACAAAATTTTTCACTGTAAAACCTTAAAAACGCGATGCAATATATATGTAGCGAGGCGATATCAAGTTTGGCGAAACTCAAGTTTCCCGGAGTGAATTTTGCTCCCCAGGACGTTTACTTGTTTAGACTGTGTAGTATTAAATTCAAGTATGATTGGACCCCTGAATAATGATTGTTAATGATGGAACCCCAATTTAAAGCCAAAAAATACCAATCATAAATTGTAATGCCAGCAGTCAACGACATTCATAACATAGAAAAGCGGTCGTGATTGCTCTTGAATTGTGTCTAAAGAATGTATATATTTTCTGTAGTCGATGAGCGCCCGTCGCAGCAAACCTGTGTACTCAGTGAATTTCCATAGGAATTTGAGATTTTGTATTTTCCCCATGAACTCCATAAGAATGAGTATGTAGTTTGCTGCCATGGAATGTTGTTAAAAAATATTAGTTGTTAGGAAATGTAATGGTTAAGTAAGGTTAATATAAAATTGTATCAATATTCGGCACTTATTAATTTTCCCCATAAAACCCAAGGAGGTGAGTATGAAGTTTGTCGCCATGGGTGTTAAAGCAAATATCAGTTAAACCCCATCTAGTGAATCTACATACCAAGTTATGTCAGTAAATACGAGATACAAGGTGTTATCAATGCCCCATTAAACTAACATGGGAAATCTATTTGGTTTCTTTTCTCCGTTACCATTTAGCCAAATTAAAAATTCAAAATGCTAAATTGTTTGTTTTTTAAGCCCTTTTAAATGTTTTTAGTTCCCATTGTTAAATTTTGAAAATTGAGGTCAAAAAATGCCAAAAACTCATTTTTGACCTCTGAAACCCCATACAACCCTGTTCCCATAAGCCATCATGCTGATTCCTAAATTCATGAAAATAAACCTGGTCTCACACCTCCATACCAAATTTCATCAAAACTGGGGAGCCCTTCAAAAGTTATCAGTGCCACGCATATGTACATTCATATCTATATGAAAATGAACGAACAGTGTTTTGGCTTCTATGGACCTCAAAATGAAAAATTAACATGGTCCCAGGCTTAGGTCTTACCATTGCTACTACCGTAATAGTGTATTCCCTATAGGGAAATTCGCTAAAAATTTCACAAATAGCGATTAGCTCATCACTCCACGTATAGTTGAATATTGTCGGAGACTATGGAGGTGTAAAGTTATTGGTATTGAAGTTTGTGGGGTTTACTGTAAACATAAAGTAATGAGGTTAAAATCAAAACTCATTCCATTGTTGTCAAATCAGTATTTTTCTTACACACAGATATTCTGAAGAGAAATTCATTGTTTGTTTTATTGTTTAATTGAATTTACCACAAAGACTTCAAGTTGAGCTTAAGACTGATGGATGTAGTAGCTTATGCTGTGGTTAAGTTATCAAAAGACAATAAAATAGACATTATACAAGTCAAAACTTAATGATAACATTTATTTACATTTACAAACAATATAATAACTGTAAATACACTATTTACAAGATGATAACATGAAGAAGTTAAGAGCAATAGTAGTTGGACCTGTTGCTCATGGTGTAGGTGTTCATGGGAATGCAGGTGGGGACCGGCTGCTGATCATAGTCCACGTCGTAGTAAATGCCACTCTGGTTCTGTCAACAAAAGAATCAAACTTGCAGCAGACATTCGAGTATCCAGACTAAGGGTATGAACACACAGAAAGCGGCGCGGCACGTCAACAAGCGTCAACTTGAACACAGAACGCGACACAGCGCGTCTCCTACTCTCCTACTCTGCAAGTGTCCAAGATTATCGGACAATTATTGTCCTATTTTATGCACTATTGCTATTTCGCTTCAAAATACGAATAAACTTTGAACATGACTATTCGGGAACTGAAATTTGTACCTTCAAGACAGTTGATGTGTACAGAAATAGTTAGTGAGTATAATTAATTTACTTGTATTATTTAGCGATGCCATATTCCCATAGTAATAATATTTTATTCAAATAAACTTCATCGCAAACAATTAATTTCATAATCATCAGTAGAGTGCAGGCAGGCCCTGAGTTAACTGGTTTTGGCCATCAAACATAAATGAAAATCTGTTTGGAAATTGATATTTTAACCTTTGAAATGTGGCAATTATTAAATTAATGTCGCTATATTTTTTTAAGTTTAATTTTTATAACTAGGAAAAATTATCCGGGGGTTTAGATTTTTCTAAACTTATTTTTGGGCCAAAATACTGTTAAATCCAAATTTTATTCAAAATCTACCCTTGAGATTTTAAGATAGTAAATACATCACTACAGTCACTCCTCCTTAATAGTATAAAGAATTTACACTTTGTGCCACAATGTAGGCCTAAAGGCATTTCATTTAGACACCCGCCATCCATACCTATAGGAAAAACCCAAAAAATCAAACTCAGCTGGTTCAAATAGAAACACCCCGCTCTCAGTGTGTTCATCCCCTAAGTTTAGTGTGGCAGATGGCCTGTCTGGAGTCAGTTGTGAGTCATCACTTGTGCCGTGCCATTACAGTGAATAATGGAACAAGTGACCCTCGCTTTTGTAATCCCACTTGAAAACCTCCATTGCTTCCTAAATCACCTGATACACTTGGTTTCATACTTGTTTGTTACATGGATGCCACTAGTTTTAGAATTTTTTTTACCTAAACCAAGCAAAACACGCAATTTGGAAGAAGAGAAATCTGAAAATTGTGTAAAAATACATGATACTTTGTTGAATTCTTTTTACAGTAGACTTCCTCTTAACCGGCCACCTTTTAACCGGTCTCCGCTTTAACCGGCCTACCCTGGCACAAAAACATCGTCTTTATAACTGGCCATTTTTCATCTCAACATTGCTTTAACCGGCCATGTTTCACGGGAATCTTTGTTTTCTTATCTAATGTATCATTTAATTCCACATTATATCATGATGTTCTCAAACCATATAAAATGTACTGTCCTGGAAGGAAGTGTATAACACTGGAAGTGAATGTGTTTGGACCTGCTATCCAATAGATAATATAGGAAACGAATTATTATTAGATTTTTTGGTCACTGATTTCATTGGTGTCGGATGTCACTGATTTCATCGGTGTCGGATGTTAGTTATAAATTGTATAGAGTAATATATTTATAGTTGTTTTATTCAAGCCATAATTGCATTTAGGCCATATGAAATTGTAGGTTGGAATTTTTAAATGTACATCGGTTTAACCGGCCGAGGCCTGGTCCCAAGATGGCTAGTTAAGAGGGAGTCTACTGTACATTCTCATTCCCAAAACAGCCATGTCCGTGAGGATCTTGGCAAATTCATGTCCGCCCGGGCCAAGACACGGGCTCGCTTCACGATCTCAGCCAAGTTGACCCAATGCTGAGGCGGTTAGGTTGAGTATGTTGCTGTTAAATATGAAAATATATTTTCCTACCACTGCATGGAAATAATCGCATTGCTACACCTGTAACCCCTATGTAAAACAGTTCATTTCCGGTTTCCATTTCTTTCCCGCTCTAGAGTGACAACGATTCTTTACCGCACGCTAGATCAAACAGCAATTTTAAATCAGCTGTTATTACAAACCATGCTACAGCTGTTATTCATTGTTGTCGTTTAGTAATTGCTTCTTTTAGTTTGGGGTTATGTTTGATAGTTAACATTATGTTCCAACAGAAACAAATCAAAAATCATCTAAATAACATTTTGTATACAATAAAAAATGTAATATGTAACAATTATGTTGGTAGGAAAAATCTTGTGTGTATTACAAGCGCAAATAGTCAATGCTGCTCTCAAATTGCTCAGCTGACGCTTCTTGCGGCCATCTACAATTCTTGAGTGGCAATGATGTACTTTACGCTCTTATTACACAAATAGCTATTTCGGAAGTTGTTCACAGTGAAAATAACACGTAATCGACCTTGACTGCTGAAAGGCGGAGGATGTTCCCATCAAAGACCGTGCATATACTTTGGCCTACTTATAGCTGTCCAAATGTCTAGAAGTATGTTTCATCACTATAAGGTGTCTTTCAATTAGGGATAGTATTTCAGACAAATTGAGCAATAAAATGCCTAACCTTATCGCCGCAGCACGCTGTAAACTCTATTTAATAGTAAACAAAAATTCCCTTGATTTTTTAAAAGTTACCCAACTATACAAGATGTTTGATATTAATGTACTGTACGTAAATCTTGTAATTTAATGTGCTAAACCAAAAGTATTTATTTTTTTATTGGAAAATTTTAAATATACAATTAACTCCCTCTTGTTTGGACTCCGATGGTCCGGACAAGGTCCTGGAAATGAGTCATCAGTGCGCACTGGTTTTCTCAAGGACAAAATCAACAGGATTGAACGTTTCTTTTTTATTTCTGGCCTACATGTAAACTAAGAAACTCAGTTCGGCTTACGATTACGCTTGTTCCGGATAGTCATACAGCGGTGTAGCTGATTTTACTAGTTATTGTACTATATATTGTTTGTGTTTCAGTCATTTTGAATTGCGTTATATTATTATGAGTTTATTTTTTAAGTGAAATTGTAGTTACAGTAACAGCATAGGGATTTAATGAATTTAAAATTGTAGCCCGATTCTTTCAAAAATAAATATATGAAGTTTTTATTTGTGGTACTTTATACTTTCCTGTTATATCCTGTTGTCTGATGTCATGAAAATGAGGTTCTAACGAGTTTATACCATAAAAATGTAATGTTTGGGTTATAAAATTGTCTTCAAATGTGATTTATAATTATTTATACACTATTAAAGATTGTAATTTTTTTTTTGTAAGTAAAACCGCTGGATGGTCCGAAAATATTTTAATCCGTACAAAGGTCCGGTTGCGAGGTGTCCGGATTAGAGAGAGTCAACTGTACAGGGTGTTCGAAAACTGTGTGAAAAAATTTCATGGGAACATATGTCCTAGAATGCTTTGTTAAACCGCTAGCCGCCATGTTTTTTACACTAAATATTTTTTTTATTTCTTTAACGGATGTGTGTATTAAGTTTATATTAGGCATGGATCTTTATCACAACAATGTTCATTTCCAGGAAAAAAAATATTTTTCCGATGTGTATTTTCAAAATGTTGGCCATTTTAAGTAAAAAATTATATTTTTCCCGATGTGTATTTTCTAAATGGCGGCATTTCAAGTTTTTAAACTCAAATATCTCAAAACCGATAAATTTTATAAAAATTGTACAAATGATAAAAAAGTTGACAAATTATATTATCTAACCAATGATTACCAAGTTTGTAAGGTTGTGGCAACAAATAACGGAGTTATTGAGATTTGTATATTAAAATAACCTTAATTTGCATGAATTACAATACAAAATCAATGTTTTTCTGCAGAAAAATGGAAATAACTCCATTTCTTGTCAGATCCTTAAAAACTTGGTATCATTGGTCAGGTAATTTAATTTGTAATTTTTTTATTATTCGTACAATTTTGATCAAATTTGCCGGGTTTGAGATATTTGAGTTTGAAAACTTAAAATGACTGTTATTATGAAAATACACATCGGACAAATGTAAGTTTTTTCCATAAATGAACATTGGTGTGAGTAATTTTCATGCCAAATATAAACTTAATACACTTATCCGTTACGGAAATACAAATTATGAAGTGTAAAAAAATAAAATGGCGGTTAGTGGCTTAACAGAGCATTTTAGGTCATATGTTTTCCCCATGAACGTTTTTGTTCTTTTTGAGCCAAGAATCACCACATGGAAACACCCTGAAGTTCTGCATTATGTGCAGTCAGGTTTGGGCAGTTACATTGCTAGACCCACCACACAATATGTGAACATGAGCTGTTACACAGATTCTCTACGGTTTAACTAAATGCTATGCTACATCCAATAATTAGGGAAACTACTAACTATTTACTTTTCAGGGATATAACAATCCATCGCATCATGTTGGAATGGGTATTTGTATATTGGAGATTTTCAATTTGGCTTGAATATTATAAAAATTCATATACAGGGTGTCCCGGAACTCTCTGGAACCCTTTTGTATATTTGTTCCTTGCATCGAGACAAGAAAAAAACATCATACAAGTAGGGGTCTAAAATCCATCGTTTAGCCGCTAGCCGCCATTTTGTTTTTTTCACGCAATTATTTTTATTTCCGTAACGGATGGTTGTATTCAGTTCATATTTGGTATGAATGTTTATCTTCATAATGTTTATTTTCATGAAAATAATTAATTTTTTCTACTGAGTATTTTCAAAATGGCGGCCATTTTTAATTTTCAAACTAAAATATCTCAAATTCGGTAAATTTCAGAAACATTTTACTCTGTACAAAAAAGTTGCTAAATTAAATTATCTAACCAACAATACCAAGTTTGTAAGGATCTGATAACAAATAACGGAGTTATTGCGATTTTTCTGTGAAAATGGCCATAATTTGCATTAATTATAATGCAAAATCAATGTTTTTTTGGAGAAAAATCGCAATAACTCCGTTATTTATAATCAGATCCTAACAAACTTGGTACCGTTGGTTAGATAATTAAATTTGGCAAATTTTTAGTACAAAGTAAATTTTTTTTTGAAATTTACCGAATTTGAGATATTTTAGTTTGAAAATTAAAAATGGCCGCCATTTTGAAAATACAAAGTGGAAAAAATTAATTTTTTTCCTGAAAATGTACATTAGTAAGATAAAGATTTATACCAAATATGAACTGAATACAACCATCCGTTCCGGAAATAAAAATTATTACGTGAAAAAAAACAAAATGGCGGCTAGCGGCTAAACGATGGATTTTAGACCCCTATTTGTATGATGTTTTTTTCTTGTCTCGATGCAAGGAACAAATATACAAAAGGGTTCCAGAGAGTTCCGGGACACCCTGTATATGAGAGAAAGTCATGTCTGTTACTACATTTTATAACTCAAGAATGGCTAAACTAATTTGGCTGAAATTGGTGGGGAGGTAGCTCAATAAGATTGAGCACATAGGACACATAGGATTTCTTTTATAGTAGTGTACAAGTTCACCTGAAGGGCAAAAAATTCCTCAGATTAGCATTGCAAAGCCTGCTGGGCAAGCTAGAAACTTTATAAAATACAAAATGAAAAATAACAATCGAGTTTTTATTGTTTTAATTTGATACGCAAAATATCTTGGAAGGGTCATTAAACTCTTTTTTATAATTTATTTACATCCACACAGATGTTTTGTACAAAGTGTTACAAACACTTTTAGGAAAAGCAGTCCAAACCCAGATAATGGGCAGTTCACAAATTTAACCCATGATCTTTTGGGAACCAAATAAGGTCAGGCTAGAGAGACATCCTTCTCTGTTAAGGAGAGACTTTGGATAGCTTTTTTAGTTTTCAAGCAAAAACATCATTCCACATGGAATATGGTGTCAGGCCCAGTTTGAGGGCAGCTTACCGCCACGGATGACCTGCTCTTGGGCCGAGGGACGTGAAAGTTACGTCCCAGCAAGTCAGTGCGGTCCTCCTCCTCGCTGCAGCTGCTGTCATTGTGGCGGGTGCCGTGGGTGGAGGCGGGGCGGAGGCTCAGGCGGGGCATTGGCACCGGGGCACTCAGGTGGGGCAGCGTGCCCCCATAGCCCAAGATGGTGGACGACGGCCTCGTCGCCATCCCACCTCCCGGCTCCGGCTGCAAAGCCAGTACAAACATTTATTCATAGTTTATTAAGTTTTATTTTCATCATAAAGTTCACTAAAAATTAATGCCTTTGGTCTAAAAATTTAATTTACAAGTTTTTGAGTTTTGAAATGGTGTGCACTTTTCTAATATATTTAAATTATACTGTACAAAGTACCTATGAACTACCTAAACATGTATGTTTCAATCTTTATAGACCTGCTATCGACCAGTTTAAACTTTAATAAAGAAGTCCTAAATAAACAGAAAATAACTGATTGAAATCATTGCTTAAATATTCTCCGGTGTTATTCCCTCATCCTTCATCCAAGTCAGAAGTTACAAAGTACCACTGACATGCATTTAAATATTAACACTTTTCACATTAATTATTAACACTCATCTCTGAAAACCACTTCTGCACTTGTATTGCTTGGTAATACGATCATGCTCTACGTAAGCAGTCGTATACCTGTCAATAGAGCGCATTAGTGTTTCAAGAGAGTACCTATCTAAAGTATCATCATTAAAGGAATAACTGACTACAAAAGCCTCTTGGAAACCTGTCGTTTAAATTAAGCTCCAATTCTATAGGTCCTCTCTTAATTGACCCCGGATGAAACGCAACTCGGATTAGCTGCCCCTGCCCTGGCACAAAATATAGGTCGGTTTATCTGCTCTACACATTAAAGATATGGTCTTCAACCAATTTTTCTTTTAACTGATGAGAGACTTCTGTTTTCATTTTTGTTGCCTTCCTAAAATAAAACCTTATCCGATCAGTTAAATCTTTAATATTGTGGAACGTCCCTTAATATCAGTTTATCAACAGCTACCTTTACTAATTGTCAGAGTACATTTTTTACATGTTAAAGTAGGTGCCCATTTTAATCTAACCAGACTTTAAGGTTATCCGACCTAGGCCTGGTTCAGTGAGGGTCAGTTAAGAGATTGTCTGCTGAACACATATTTGTGTTCCTCCATAATGTTTATGGTGAGTGGGTTGGTTATAGGAATATCTGGAACCAAATATGAGTGTTAGTGAAGCCCTACAACACAGTATGTCAGGTTCAACTTACTGCATAGTGGTTGGTGGCCTGGGCCATGACGTCGGCTATCTGGGCCCAGCGCAGCCGATCCTCCAGTGACACCTGGTAAGGCGAAGCGCCGATGGCCGGCGACTTGATGGTGTTGCGCGCGGCTGTCGCCATGTAGCCGAACACCGGCGACCCCATGCCCGCCGCCACCTTCTGCTCTCGGTTCCACCTCCGGCTGTAAAAAATGCAACTGATATCAGGAGGAAAATTGCTAAATTGGTTCTCAAAAAGAGGTGTAGATGACTGGGGCTACCTTACCTAATTGAAAGAATACTCCTTTGAAGAAAAATATCACTGGGTTTGGATAAGTTACTATTTGCTCTTTTTTTGTAAATTCCCATACATTATCAAAGTCAGAGAAATAAACTATTATGTCCTATAGATTATACACAGGTCTTAGGGCAGTGCGAGCGGTGCGATCGCATCAGGCCCCGTGCCTACAAAAAATAAAATAAAAAAGACAAGATTTAACCCTAGCAATGGGAGACGGCCGTTTATCATTGTGCCTTAAAGTGGCCACGGCCATGATTTTTTTATATTTAAATAGAATATGTATATAATAAAATTAATATTAAAAATCACACAAAATTTTTAGGAATACCGAGGCCTTCTAGTTTTGTTATCCGTTTTAAGCTATTAGAAATGGTAATTTTTTATTAAGTTTAACATTTTATGAAATATATAACGCCAGAAGTTATATTAAAAAGACATGTACCAAAGCTTCGATTAATTCGGGGGGAACCAGTTTCCGTTTACCATGCACTGGGTTGTCAGCAGACAATTTTCAGCCGAGCGTGCGCAGCCCCCAATGTCATTGCATACTCCCAGACAGCTATGTGGTGTGGTGCGGCGCCCACAATGTAATTCGTCAATCTCACTCCTCACTAGCTCATCAGGGCTTTGTAGGAGAAACTATGAACCACACCGCTACTGCCCGAATATGATTTGATTTCAGCTATCATTCTTACAGTGCGTTTTATTTGATTTATCTATCAATAAAACTGAGCTCAAGATGTTCTGAAAGTCTAAAAATACTTCAATTGTAATAATCCTCCGAGCATTCAATGTTGTAAGTCTGGAGCGTTACCGTACACATTTTTTAAACGTTTTACATACTTTTAAATAAAAAGTAGAAAAAAAATATATTTCATGACCTAGTCCTATAAATGTATATGAAAGCAGATAAAATAGACTATTTAACAATACAAAAATGGTTTCCCTTACGTTTTGTTACCAAAATCAGCCTATAGGTTAAAAATTTAAAAAGTAACAAAGAAATTATTTTATGTAACTTTGCTCTCCGCTAAAATAATTTTAGATACACATACTCAAATTTCCAAGATATACATTTTGTTTAGAATTTTATGGACAATAAGAAAATATATAATTAATATACGCTAGAAGCATTTGCAAAAAATTTATGACGAATAAAACAAAATATGTCCTATGGTACTTACCCTAATCCCATAATACATGTAAAATCAAGCTAGGAATATTTCCACACTAATTCCTACTCATATTTAAGGTTACAAACTCTATGAAACATATTAATTTATTCCAAAAATTAAATTAATAGTATTAATAACATTTTAAATCATTTATAACCTTAAAACAATGTCTAAAATTCGTATTTCGTTATTTACGAAGTTTGCAAATGGCAACAGTTTTTTCCCAGATGTTTCATTACATATTACAAATAACCAATCACACTCTGCCATTTGAAATGGGTGTTTTCAGATAGCCCAGAACCTCCCGGTAACAGCGGTCGAGTTCATACCAACAGCAAATATAGCGCAAGAGTCTACAAATACAAAAAAATGTATAGGCCTACTAATTTTTGTTTTTATTCAATTTTAGTAAATTTTAAGTAGGCCCATGGTTATTTTCAAAACCCATAGATAAAGTTTTATCTGAAAGTGTGTTTTATTGAATAACAGTCACTGTATTGTTTATCCTATTACTATAATACAAGGATGGTCTGTGGCGAGGTATTTTCCCATCGATCTCGAAATCTAGCAGGTAACTTATATTTTGCTTAAACTTTGCACTTGAAAGTTTTTTGGTCCAAAAATAAGTTTAAAAATGGCTTCAACCCAAGAAAAATAATTTTTTATTCAAAAATTAGTTTCAAAATTTAAATTTTTTAACATTGGTTATGGGTTGTCATTATATTAACAATAACAATGATAGGTAAACAAAAATAAAAGAATGCTACTTTTTAGTATTGGTTTTGAAACATCTGTCACCTCTGGAAAGGGTGTAGTTATGTAGTTAACACTTTGGGTGCGGCTCGGTCACCGGTGACCGGTAGCGAAACGCTCGCGCCGGCCTGCCCGGTCACGTGTCGCCGGCCGTGACTTGGCAAAATGAATCAGTCAGTGTGGCCCTGGGTTGCGGAGTAGTTCGGAGTTGTTTATACGTGCGTTACTAGGGCAACCTGCCTTCTTTCGGTTGTGCGTCGCCCGCCTTTCACGTGGGCTGGCTCCGGTCCATAGTGACCTGAACTTTTTAAATTACTTTTAACTATTTTTTTAAGTGTTTCTTCCGTGTTTTGGTGTGATTTGTTACACAATATTATGTGTAATATTTTTTATTTGAGTTTTATTGTATTTTATTTAAAATGGACTCCCCAATACCAGAAATCCTTCGACCAGTACTTGACGAAGTTTGAGTAAATAAAACAATGGTTGGAAGGGTGGAAGGGGCTGTAAATATTTGTAAATATTAGTTTTAATTCTATTGAACATTATTATAATTATACTAAACATTTTTTATGTAAAAATTCGATATTGTGTTACGAAAAACCATGTATTGTCGTTGCGCGGGCCGGCTCGGTCACCGGAGATCTGCACTTTTGGACACCATTTTTTAGGTGAAATAATGCAAGAACGCCAGTTTGCCGCCTCGATCTGGACTTTTGGAGACAAAAAGTAAGATTTTATGAAAAAAAATTTCAGGCCCGCGGGTAAGATTTCCGATATTCCTTGCCGCACTCAACGTGTTAAAAGACTTGCTTTTAGGTGGGGTACCTAAGGAATATGTCAAATGTTATTATTGGGCACTACCCACCTTCCTGTTTATGGGGATGTTTTGTAAGTAATTACAGATGTAGCAAATTCTTTGGCCTTGTCAAATTTTAAAATACACAAACACATATATACTTTACATAGACACAGGAAAACGAATAGGCCTATAAAACACTCCAAACTAAGCTCCAAAACCCCTGTTTTGACGTGTTTTGTGGGCCTATGTGTTTTTCTGTGTCCGTGTAAATAATGTCTGTGTGTGTTTGTGTACTTTAAAATTTGACAAGAATCTGTACAAAACATCACCATAAACCTGAAGGTGGGTAGGTAGTGACCAAAAACAATATTTGAAATAAACGGTATAGTTGGCATAAACTTCAAAGCCTGTTTCCCATGATATAACAAAACGAGCAAGGCTCGGTAAACCTGGTAACTTCAGTTTAATTGGTTATAAATGGTCAATAATTTTCATGTTACCATCCAAACCTAAGCCCCCCATGCCAGTTGTTAGTTTGAATATGTAAGTATTTAACCATCAACTAAGTCATTATAATCTAGATTTAGTTAAACATAACATATTTCTAAAATTTGAGCAATAACTGCCAAAACCCATTTTACACCCTTTTTGGCTCACTAATATCATCTTTGCATGGTTCCATCATACTGGTTATCAAATTTAACCTGATGAATGTTGTTTTACACCTCTATACCAAATTTCATCAAAATCAGAGGTTATGCTTTAGTAGGGTTACCATATCACCGGATTTCCCCGGAGATTACCGGATTTAAACGGCAAAATTTTAACACCAGGAATCTCAACATAAAACGGGAAATCTCCTCTTTTATAGGTTTTTCTACTGGCACCGTGTTAAATATTGAAAATATCAAGAATTTAAATTGTTTTTCATAACCATTTTAAATATTTACATTTAAAGCTTTATCGAGTTACGGAACAAACAAATTTTTACCGATGGGAAATTTTTTATTCTGGCTGTAATAGGCTACTCTTTATTAAAGAGCATTTACAACCGAAAAATACCAATTATCAATCCTCAATCGATGACCAGCTAGCTGGATAGATCTTATCGTATATACTAAAGAAGAATTTATACGAAGGCCGAAGTAATCTGAATAAGTCTGGGCCTATGAATACTCTAACGTTACCGGTTAGTTTTCGTAGGTTCCAATACGGCGCAGCGGTGAAAGAGCGGACCAAAGAAAGAATGAACGGTGATAATCAGCTGTTTCTTTGCTGGCTGAAATTAGTGTGAACATAACCTCATGCAACGGTTTAATAACACCTTAGCAATAATTTTTATGAATAAATTGTTAATAGTTTTAAATCAAAACTTTCCAAGATTATTATATTCTATGAATGTACATTTTTTTATAAGGAGTTGTTGAAACAGAAAGATTGGTTCCACGGTTCCACAAAACATTTGGTTAGTACGAACAATCATCCCTTGGCCCCAGCACTATTTTGATTCCCTCAAGTGAATTTGACTTTTCAGACAGTGATGATGACAGTGTTTAAATTTGGTAGCCTACAATTAATTTAGACTTGGTTATTTTTTTATAAATTAACATCACCCTACCAAGTTGCTTTCACAAAGAATACTTTTTTAATGTTTTAATATTTATTACTTATTTTAAATATTTGATATTTAGGCCTATATTATAACAATATATTAGAATAATACTTAAAAAAATTTAAATGGTGCTACTTTTTGTTTAATTAAGAAGCTTTAAGCTTTTTGATATTTAAGTATTTCAAATTATTAAAAATTTATTGTTCTAAAGCAGGATATATAAGTAGGCATTCCTCCCGATACTTTATTGCTGCAGCAGTTATTGTAGCTTACTATCAGATTAAGTTACATTTTCCTTCTACTTTGTTTGAAAAATCTACAATACAGGACGACATAATATCTCAATTAATTACTAACTTAACTAATTTATTATATTATTTACTCAGTTCCTCTAAAAATAACTTTTAATACAATTTTTTAGAATCGGGCCAGCATCCAAACTCCCCCCCTCCTCCAACGGTTTAGTCGCTAAGAAAAATCTTCTCCTTATCGTTAACTACCCTATGCGCTAGGGTTTTCATGTTAAAGAAAACACATACTTGCTAAACTTAGTATATACTTATAGTATCTAGGCCTAGGCCTAGATACTATAATATACAAGTTTCAATGATTTTTTTTGCTTCTAGGGACCTCTAAACAAAAATTACCATGGTCCCGGGCTTTGGTCTTACCATTACTACTACTGTAAAGCATAGTTAGTTCTTATAATGGAAAAAATCGCTAAAATTTGAACAAACGGTTTTTTTGTGCTTTTAGGAACCTCAAAATGAAAAAGTATTGTGGTTCTTGACTTAGGTCATAAGGTGACTAAAACCATGGTACAGTATTCCCTTAGCCAACAAAGTTTTAATGGAATTCGCTAAAAATGATTTAAGCCTAAATAAAAAAAAATTTTCTTGAGGGGTAGCGCTGTTACTGACAAAGATCTAAGTTATAGGCCTCATCACTAACTTAGTCATCCACTCTGAATATATCACCTTTAAACATTCTCTATTAATTTTGCACACAAAATATTAGTAACTAAGACCTAGGGCTTCACCTAACGTCCACAATTTGTCTTAGGCTATCTATCCACACACAAATTGCCCAGTATTTGTCTACTAAGTTAACTTACTTGACCCAATCCTAGAACGCCTAATTTGAAAAACATCAAATTTTACAGTAGATTGGTTTGGTTAGCCAAACAGCAGCTTGGATTTTGTGGATTCATAAAGCCCTGTTTACACTGGATTTACCAACAAATGTTATCAACATTTCAGTTGAATTGAAATCACTCAGCCGCACGTGTCAACTCTCCCAATACTAGACTGACCTTGGTGGAGTAGAGGAGGTGGTTAATGTCAGTGGCGGATTTACGAAGGTTGGGGCCCTAGGCCAACTTTTCTGTGCCCCCCCCTCATCGCTGACCGAAATATGATACTAAAATCATCAAATTAAGCTAAAATTGGCTAAAATCATCCTTAATTTTTTTCTCTGGTACGAGTAAAATGTAATTGTATGTGTACACTCTGATCTCTGAGAACGAGCTCGTCTTGGATTATCCAGCTGTTAAATGGTGGCGGGGTAGGGGAAACGATATGCTTTATCATTGGCTATGTTTATAGTAAATGGATCTATGCTATAACTGGAGTCACTAATCTCTATTCAAACGTTTGTGAAAAGCGTGCCGCTATATTTTAGTTATATTATGTCCGTTACGTTGGTTAAATTGGTGTTAGTGGGAGGAGGCTATTAAAATAGTCACGATGGCTATCCGTACTCAATTTTACCAAACTGTATTCAATATTGTAGGTGCAATGGGGTTCTATATTTATCTGAATTACTTTGTTAACCCGCGAGGGGTCGCGCCGCTGTCTTTTCCACCGGGCGATAGGTAATTTTTCTTTTTACTTCTCAGCGTGGAAGCTTAGCGCTACCCCCCCTCCAGTACCTTCAAATGGACTCGTCTGCTACGCCATTGCGCATTCCCTCACCCCCTCCAACCGGCCAGTCGGCTGCTGTATTGCAACAAGTTAGCTACCTGTGGTTTCCACCGTGCGCGACATCATTGTATAACATATGATGTTGCGCACGGTGGAAACCACAGGTAGCTAACTTGTTTTCATATAGTATAATTTTTATACTATATGTTCATAGTATAGTGTTATAGTTCATATAGTGTTTTATTAGTTAATATTCTATGTAATATGTTGAATTGTAGTCAATAAAATGGAAATGTGTACAACATTAGCATTTATTTATAAACCCGGTGGAATCCACCGTGCGCGACCTCTAAAGTGATATATTTTGCGCGACCTCTCGAGGGTTAATATTACTATACTGCTGCAAATGGGTTGCTTTCAGAATTTTTATACTTTCACAAAATGGTAATGGTTTTAGCGAATTTCCCTATAGGGAATACGCTATTAGGAAATCTTTAAATTAAACTAACATTAATTTTAATGTCGTCTAGATTTTGTGTTTTGACAGCGTCTCACCAATAGCAAACTGGCAACCAAAAAATATCAATGGGAAAGCTGAGCACTTTTTGACACCGAGAGCTAGAGGTGACTTTAGTTAGTTTTAATAAAGAGCCCAAAGTTGCGGCCGCACCCTCGTGCCGTCACCCAGTGTTGCCACCAATATGAATGTGACGTAACCTACAGGTAGCTCTTGATCACCCGAAAATGACATGGGAAACGGCAGACGCCACGCAATGACTTCACCAAAGTCTCTCTGCTGTGTTGTGAATCTACGTTTTTCAACTACAACAGTCTGTTAAAAAAAATCAGGGCTCAAATCTTATGTTCATTTTTACAGTGCAAGTACATCCTTAAAAAATATATATGTATATTTGGACCTCCGTGCGGCCCCCTGCAGCCCGCGTCCCTAGGCCAGGGCCTAGTCGGCCTAGTGGTAACCGCCACTGGTTAATGTTGTTAACATCAAAAGCGCTCAGTACAATTTTGTTATTCACGAAAGTTATCAACATTCAAAAAGATCAAAAGGATGTTACCAGATTTTACCAACACCAAATGGGTAACAAAATAAATAATACTTTACTTTATATACTAACATCGTCAGCATATAAACAAATTTTGCTATTTTTTATTTGGGTAAATGTACTTCGGCATACCTCCCAAGTAGCATAAAAACAAAAACGGACCCAAAATTGAACCCTGTGGTACTGAGTAATTGATGTTTTTAGTTTTGGATTTTGCATCGTAAAGATAATTATTTTCCAGATTTTTAATACTAACGTATTGACACTTAAAATACCGAAAACTTAATACCGACAATGAAGAAGTTTGTGTTAATAATTTTCACCCTACGTGGTGCAACTTAACTTTTCAAATTTTGTTATATGATTTAACAAATAAAACTCCTTATATTTTAAATTAAATTGTCGTTATTATGTTGTCAACACAATGAGCAATCGTTTATAGGTAGGCCTACTTGTTTATTATACATAAGCCACTATCTTGTTTTAGGTTATTTAGAACTGCCGTCTTAAAAAAAGTTTTTAAAAACATAAATTGAAAGAAATCTACCTACCGTATTTACTGAACATTGTGCGAAAATTTCATGCAAGTTTCTAAGTTTTACGGTTTTTGAGTTGTGTTTGTATGAAGTCAGCCATGTCACCGATGATAGCGGCGGACACATCTCTGCCTGAGGCCATGATGCTGGGTTAGTTATAGCTGTCTAGACGGTCTTATATGTATGACTGAATCGCCACCGTGTGATTTATTTTAAGTTAGTAAAATTATGTCACTAAAAATATAACCTAACTGCCGCAGCACGCTGTAAACTTGGCTTAGTACATGTAGCTATCCCGGTGTCGAGGAGGTAAATTTAACTTTGTGGTAAAGGTTGCAGCAAAAGCGGCAGGAATATGGCCCTCTGCATACCTGCCACACACTCCTGATGATGTCACCCAACCCTTTTACCACCCTCTAAAAATTTACCTCAAATGACCTAAGGCTATTCCCACTCTATTGGTTTAACACGTTCGCGGAGGCATGGGAGCGATCGCTCCCACGTGGAACCCTAATGCCATCCTGATGGGTGCGATCGCTCCCAAGCTGCACTGCTTTACAATGT
Organism: Neoaliturus tenellus; assembly: GCA_030545055.2. Lineage (NCBI taxonomy): Eukaryota > Metazoa > Arthropoda > Insecta > Hemiptera > Cicadellidae > Neoaliturus > Neoaliturus tenellus. The sequence continues at coordinate 38,994,723 of CM061535.1, forward strand.
GATTTATTTTTAAGCCAGGATCTGAGCTAGAAATCTGATACTTTTCGCAGCACTGCTCAATAGTATAATGTATTTCGGGACCACGTGGGTTTTCAATGGGCAGTGCTGCTGCTACGGCGGGGTGACGAAATTATTACTTCTAGGATGGTGACGAGGTTCGAGCAAAAACCTCGCCGCCGCGAACGTGTTAAATACAACATTGGGACAAAATGTTTATAAATTTAAGTGTCCACTGTATGTAGTTACCACAAACCGTGGACAGTGTCTAAAGGTAGTGACACATTACTGCACTTGCTCTTTTCGTCTGGTACAAAGAAAAGTCTGGCATAGTTTTATTATTATTTTTTTTTTTTTTACTTTTAGATTGTTGCCGATGAGAACACTGTCATCGAAACCAACAAGTAAAACATTGCAGAAGATTTCAACAAAAACTCACACTAATTTACTAATTCTCTAACTAAGGCTGACTGCAGTCGGCCTTGCACCAACTGTTTTAGACCTTTGAAATAAACCTTGTTGTGTATAACAAATATTTTAACCTCAGTTGGATTTTTTATCAAATAAATAATCTTATGTATAATTGTTTATACAGAAATTGCTTTTATAAAGTTATTTCTAGAATACAACAAGTGAAACACAGAAGTTCAAGAACAAAATTACATTGGTATTGGAAGAGATACAACAGTAGACAATCGGAAGATCCTTGTCGGCTAGTCAAGTCAGTCGTCTTTCATCGTTTGTAACTGCAGGTTGAGGTTAAGGCCTTGTATTTTCATACACAAAAATATTCCTATGTTTATATATTAAATCGACTTTTGTTTGACAAATGCAAATCAAGATTTTTAACATATGTTAACATAAAACTTACCTAGAAATAAGATGTATTTACTGAGCTGTGCTTTGTCAGATGTTGTCAATGTTACAAGACTGGCCATAGGAATTGATGAAATTCAGCATTTATGTGATACACATATAAGATTAAAAAGGGGAAAAATAACAAATCATAAATAACCCTAGAACACTAAGCCTTCGTAATATTTACGATGGCAGTTGGTAAAACTGGTTTGGTGCGGACGCCCCGCCCTCAAACTCCCCCCACTCTCGTGACAGGTCCTAGCATTGGCCTCGCAATTCAGTCGCGGGCGAGCTGCCCTGTAGTTCAGTTCGTAGTGCGTCTTGTGAAGTGTGTTTCGTGATTTTTACGAAGGCTTATGATCTGTAGTTAATCCTTATTCGTAAAAAATACGAATGCTTAGTGTTTGCGTTAGTTTTTGTTTGTCCAACCAAGATTATTTTTTAGTAATTTGTTGCTTTCTTTTGACAAAATGGCTAATAATGATAGATCTTTAGACCTGAACTGTATTAGAAATTTGTTGCTTGAAGAAAACAATGAAGAACCTCTCCCGGATGATGCAACTAGTGAAGAGGAAGATATTTTAGAAAAGGATGACGTTCAAGATAGTGATAGTGCGGATGAAGCGTCAGATGACAGTGATAAGGATCCCGAGTGGAACCCAAATGATAAACATTTGTCGAGACTCAAACGCATTTGTAGAAAAAGGAAGAAAAGGCGTTACCTAGAGGTTTGTGATAGAGACTTTACTGAGTCATCGAGTGATAATCCGGACGATCCTCAACCTCTTGAAGAAATAGAGACGCCTGTAGAAGCGGAGTCACAATCTGTGATAAATCTGCAGCCCATTGAGACAGCTCCATCAACTGCATTGCCCGTGTTATCACCGAATTCATTTTATGGGGAGCAAACTTCTCAAGGAGTTCCTACTGAACATGATTTACAACCTGCAGATTTTGGAATCAATGTGCCAGGTGAATATGAAGATCCAACGAACAGGCCGAGTACAAGCTCTACTGGATTACTCAATAGAGGGAGATCCCGCACAAGAGGAAGATCTCGCGTGAGAGGAAGACCTACACAAGGTAGATCAACCACTATGTCCAATAATCGCCGTGGAAGACAAAACAATTCTACTCCCTCACATGAGTCTACATCTACAGCTACTGTTGAGCCTCCCGTGTCACTGGTCCCATCAGAAGCAGATCCGCTTATTTTAGTACCAAACACGCAAGTTATTCGTGGGAAGGACCGTACTCCATGGAGCACCAGTGCACCTCAAAGACAGAACGTCCCGGCCAGAAATGTTGTTTACGTACGGCCAGGTCCACAAAATAATGCGAGAAATGCAAATACACCTCGAGAATGCTTTGAGCTATTCTTCACTCCTGAAATGGTTTCAAAAATAGTCACCCATACTAATGCACAAATTTTGCGTGTGCGGGATAAGTATGCTGAAAAAACTAGTACAACAGCCCCCGTAAATGATGCGGAAATGTTTGCTTTCTTTGGTGTCCTACTCTTTTCTGCTACAATGAAAAATAACCACTTATCAAGTAAGGATATGTTTGATCCTAAGCTCTGTGGGAGTCGGTATCGAGCTGTGATGAGCAAAGAACGATTTGATTTTCTTTGTTTTACTCTAAGATTTGATGACAAAGAAACTCGTATGGAGAGATCTACAACAGACCCTTTAGCTCCAATCAGAGAGTTGTGGGATATGTTCGTTTCAAACTGCAAGGATAGCTACCGGCCTGGTCCCTACATTACAATTGATGAACAATTATTAGCATTCAGAGGGAAATGCAGATTTAGGATGTATATCCCTAACAAACCCGCTAAATATGGGTTAAAGATAGTGATGGGTTGTGACACAAGCACAAACTATATGTTCAATGCTATTCCGTATGTGGGCAAAAAAACCTTTACGGATAATTTACCAGTAGCAGAATATATGGTCAAGGAAATAACAAGACCCTTGCATGGAAGCAACCGCAACATAACGTGCGATAACTGGTTTACCAGTGTTAAACTGGTGGACGATCTACTAAGGCCCCCCTACAATTTGACCTATGTTGGCACAGTAAGATCAAACAAAAAGGAACTGCCAAAAGAACTAAAAAATGGCAAAGCTAGACCAGTAGGAACGTCAGTTTTCTGTTTTGGAAGTGAAAAGACACTTGTATCGTATAAGCCAAAATCTAACAAAGTGGTTCTTCTGATTTCAACTATGCACGGCAGTGCAGAGTTACATCCAGAGACTAAAAAGCCAACCATTATCCATTCCTACAACAAGACAAAAGGTGCAGTGGATACATTGGATCAAATGTGCCAAAATGTCAGCTGTAGCCGAAAAACACGTCGTTGGCCACTATGTATGTTTTACGGCATGCAAAACATCACATATATAAATGCATATGTTATATATTGCTTGAAAACCTATTCAAGGAATGGCACACCGATGAACAGGAAAAAGTTTAATCTTGAACTGTGTGACCAGCTTGTCTTTCCTCACATGCGTAATCGCCTGAGCAACCCGTATTTACAACGCAATCTTCGGAGCTTGATTTCTGATTTCCTAGGACTTCCTACAAATCCTGAAAGACAGCCTCTTGCCCCGCGTCCAAGGAAAACATGTTTTTACTGCCCGTCAATCAAAAGGAGAATGACAACTACTTACTGCAACCACTGCAACCAGCCTATATGTGCAGAACATAAGGCAACATGCTGTGTCCAGTGTGATGATGAAAAATAAGACACTCTAAGACACTCTCGTTTATCATTTTATTATATATTTTATTCATATATGTTTTATAATAGACTATCTCTTTATTCATTATGCAATTATACAGTTATACAATTCATTCATATCCATTACCCATTTATAAAATGTTTGACTTTCACCTTTGCGCCTAAAATATAAAATTGTAAAATTTCATCCTATTCTCTTTACAGTAACGTTTTCTAATCTTTTTTGTACAACTAGAAACAGTTATTTGTAAAAATAAAATTTTTCTTAATTTGTTTTGTATTATTTTTTTAACCCTAACACTTTTTTTGCTGATATATTTTGAAAGCCTTCCAGATGGTACCGAATGAGACTTAAAATGTTTAAAAACTCATAATTATATTTTGTAATGTATATATTTACCAATAAACATGCTTTAACAAACAAGTGAACAATATTTTATGTAAAAAAAAAAAATAATAACATGAGTCGTAAAAATTACGAATGCTTAGGATCTATGTGATTTTCAGGAGGCTTAGTGTTCTAGGGATAATAATATAATTTTTTGCTCAGTTATGGTACATTTCATACTTAAAAGACACTTCAAAATGTCCTTGTGCGTAATTAGGACATAATGTGTCACCATTTTTTTCATTGACGTCGTATATAAGGATTTTGAGCCATTCTGTTTTCCCACAAATAAATGTATATTAAATAGATTATTATTTGTTATTTTTATATCTGATATTTTTAACTAAAGTTAATTAGATGGTGAAGTCATTTAATACATAAATTCACACATATAGGCTATAATTTTTATACTTTTATAACATTGATAATTTGAAATTGATCCTTAAGGTGTCGGTATTTGGGGAATTTACCTTACATTTTGTTCAAATTTTACAGTAAACCAGAAAATATATAATTACTATAAGGCAAGCATTTGAAAAAATTTTACAACGAATAAAGCGAAATATATGTCTTATGGTACTTACCCTAATCCCATAAGAAAACATGTAAAATCAAGCTAGGAACATTACACTAATTTCTACTCATATTTATGGTTACAAACTCGATGAATATTGAATTATTAAAATAATGTAAATTAACAGTATTAATAACACGTTTAATCACTAAGAACCTTAAAACCATTGGTAAAATATGTATTTTGTTGTTTATGAAGTTAGCAGATGGCAACAGTTTTGTCTTAGATGTTTCATCGCATATTACAAGTACCATAATCAATTGTTCCGCCATTTGAAATGGGTGTGTTCAGAAACCTTGGAATCTACCGGTGACAGCAATAGCTCTTCATGGCTCAATTTTGGTCGATAACCATAAAGTTACGCTTTCTCCAGACGCTTAAGGCCTTTTCACACCGCCTACCGCTACCGGCTACCGCTACCGCTGGGCGAACTTTGAAAATATCGCTTTGAAAATATTGGCTACGTATGGGGCAATTCACACCGGACTACCGCTCCTCGAGCGATTTTCTACCGCTACCGGAGCGGTAGTTTTGGCTCGCGCATGCGCAGAACGTCTCCAAACCAAGGTCGTCTGCAACCCTCTCGCGCCACCACAACTGACCAGTACAAATTTCAGTTAAAAACCATCAGTGATCTTGTTTAAAATATTCCACCGCATCACTTTATCCCATGCACTCACTTAAGACCCTCAAAATGCAGACTAAATTTTTTCAAATGTAGGGCCTTATAGATTTTTTACTAATATCTTTAAAACCACAAAATATGCTACTTCCGAAGTAGGGTGTAAATACTTTGGAAAGGAGTAATTTGGCCTATTTAGGCAAATTAAACTACATAAACATTGCTACAGGTAAATTTATTTATCTAGAAGTGTTTAAAATATTCCGCTACTTTGTAGGCCTACTCTTTAAAAATGACGGCCAATTGTAATTTTGAAAGTTTAGTGGTTAAAAATTAATTATTGAAAATTTTAGTTGTAACTAGACTTGGAGTTCATTATGCTTGTTTTTATTATTGAGTACCATAGGGACCAAGCTTAAGCTCGGTAAAGTTATTAGCCTACTTTAGTTTCTCACACAAAGCACGTTCGCTCCGCTCACTCGCCCTTTTCCTTTTAGACGAGCTCGTTCGCTTAGCTCACCCGCCAGGCCGAAGGACCCCGCACTTTGTTATAATTTTCCTAAACCACAGGTTAAAGATGGAACACTTTGGTTTATATCTGCAGTTATCAGCTGAATTTTGTTTGATTTAAAAAGCTCCTTAAGGATAACATGGTATCTTAGAAGGTCTTTAATGAAACTCCCTCCTCCCGTGCGGAAGTGGTAGTTTTGGTGTGAAATGGCTCACGGAAACGTCCGCGACCGAGGCGGTAGCGGTAGCCGGTGTGAAACGGCCTTTACGCATAGGCGCTTTTCTCACCGTCTAAAAATCTATGCAAACACTAGAAAGTTGGAAAGCTGGGCTGAACAATCTACGAAAAACACTTTTAGGTTAACCCTAGAGAGGTCGCGCGGCGTCAAAAGTTCTGCGGCATTCCGTTTTTTTGTTTTACTACGCAGTAGGGTGAGGCAGCGCGATGTCGGTCAGTGTATTCTCCCTCCACCTTCCCCTACCCCCACCAGCAAAATATCGATCGGTCCGCTGCGAGCATTCGATCCGTGCGTTTGTAGAGAGCGGCCATTTTGACACCATGCTACCAAATGTGTCATGCAAATGATGCGACTTATGTAGGGTTAAGCACCTATTTGTCACTCTGCTCCCGTTCTCCATTCTCAATCCAATAATTTGGACTGAACTGCAGGGCTTAATTTCAGCCAGAGCATACTGAAGCTAACCGAAGCTCTATTCCGGTTAGCTTAGGCTTCTTTGATTTTAAATGATATATCAAATTCAACACAGTTTATATGATTTTTTACAACTAATTTCAACATTTACCAAAGCCTTTTTTTTTTTGTTACGTTGTAATAAGTGTTAGTTGCACATTACAAAATAGACATTTCATAGCTTTCAACCTCTATTCCAGCCTCTTGTCACTTATGCACTTTCGGTTCCGTTCCGGTCAGTCCGAGAATTCGGTTTTGGACCTCCTTTGGACGTGCAGTGAAAATTAAGCCAAGTGCAATATGACGAAGATAGTTATGTTTTGTGGAATTTGAACAATTATAGTAGGCCTACATTTAGTCATTTAATAATTTTCTTCATTTTACAAATGTTAACATTTATTTAGGACTCCCTTGATTTTATGTAGCCTAGCCATATAGCCTACTGTTCTTTAGCTTAAACACGGAAATAAATAATTACCTACAAACTATAAAAATACTAATAGCCTAATGATTTATTCAAAGCTCGACACTGGACAAAATATTGCATAAAAAATAATCAGTAAAAATGCACCAAGTTTATCAAGTACGGTTTTAAAAAAATTCCCAGGGTAGGACCCCTGTTCCAATGGCGGTATTCCATTCCCAAACACCGTGGTGTTCCATAGCTCCGGTACATTTTATTTTAGAAATTGAGCCCTGCTGGAATGAATTGAGCCGGACTTTGCTAAAATGTAAACAAAGCTATATTACCATATTACTAGTATATTACCATTTTGGACTTGTCGCTCTAGCGGGCATCATACGTTTGGTGTATTATAAACAAATGGCCCTGAAACGACTGATGCTTTGACGCCCAAACCTACTACTTGCCTGACAGAGATATGTTTACTTTTATATAGACCTAATTATAAGAAAGTTACAGATACCTCCACATGCAGAGACAGACAAGAGTTGAGACGATGATGATGACGGCTGCTACTGATGCTCCGACTGCCACTCCGAGCACTTCACCGTCAATCTCACACTGAGCACCGTAGTAGCTCCCGCTACACCTGTGACAAGCAAGAAACGTCACTCAACATACACTGTATACTTCGTACACATACCATCATGTGCCATGTGCTTGGAGAAAAAGACGTAAGCCTTTTATCTTAACTTTCACAAAGTGGGTTGAGAATATCATTGATTTAACATTATCATTGGATGTTGGGTAATGATCCAATTAAGAAGCAAGTATTGTAAAAACACACACACAAATCTTAAGAGAAACTTTAGTGTGTTTGTGTATTTGGCTACCATACAGTATAGATTTCCAAGGGGATTTTAAAATAATCAATTTAAAAAGACATTGTATAAAAAGATCACAAATAATTTAAATCAAATATATAGGCCTAATTTAATTCAAGACAAATTTCATATTTACTTTGAGAGATTTTGCTACAATGCTAAAAGGTTTTGAAATATTCATGAAAAATTGTAGCATAAAAAATTCATAATCCTAATGGCTTTAATTCCTTTTAAGGTACTTTTAACTTATTCTTAAATGTTTACAATTGACAAAATTTACTTTCTCTGTGATTCCCATGATTAAACTTGCACAACATTGACACCGACTTACTTGCAGACGGGTTGATCGTTCTGGTAGCGGCACTCGCCGCGGTGGTTGCAGTATTCGGCGGGACACGTGTGGCAATCGCGCCCACTGTGATGGCTGTTGCCGGCCCACGGGTCTCGGTAGCCCTCCGGACACACGCAGTGGTACGACCCGAACGTGTTGCTGCATGTCGCTACTTGGTGGCAGTCGTGAAGGTCGGGGTGTTGGCACTCGTCCAAGTCTGCAAAACACACTTCGGTAAATCACTTCAATCTTACTTTGAACTAATTTATTTTCTATGTTTTGAGCTGTTCAATGATATGTGATTTTAAGAATTTACACCAATTCAAGTGATCGGACATAGTGGCCATATAGACATCGATTTGCAATGTGGGAAAATATATTATCAAATTGTTTGTTTCCAAGTAGGTTAAGTATAACATTTTAATCGTATTTTACAAGATTTTGAAAACAAAAACACACCTCAAGTGAATACTTTATATTTGTTAATAAATCTTAATACATATATCCATCATTAATCTATATCTTCATTATATCTATGATCTCCAGCTTTGATTGTTTCTTAGCCAGACAAATGGCACCTGACATTTTGTCTTGGTCATTCAAAAGTACCAGGGTTTACCTCAAGGCTTTAATGTCAATACTTTTACCAAGAGACCTTTAACTAACTTAGTTTCATTGATGTATATTTACAATGCAAAACAACTCATAAGCCACATTTGTAAAAAAAAACGACAAAAACAAAAAAAACAGCACAATCTAGTATGGTATGTATTTATAGTAGAAGCTCTCTAGTCTGGCCTCGGAGGGTTCGGCCACCGGATAATCTGGCCGCGGTCTTCTGAAAATGAAATTTTCAGCCGCAGTCGTTTCCCATGGCCAAAAGTTAAGAGTCAACGTGTTCAATGATATAATACTGAAATATACCAATTAAATTGCCGATTTCTGGGCGGACTGTTCGTTTCCGATGTATTTTACATTATAAAACATTGTGTTCATGTTCTATTTTTGATCGGTATCTTTTTTGGGTGTGTCACAGCCCGATCGTTGATGTAACACGGAAGTTAGGTCACTAGGCGGATCCGGCCATTATTACAGTCCCATTTATACATAAGAATACCAGTATTATTGTCCATTAAATGCAGTTTTCATCACTACAGCAACAGCTTGTTCATTGTTGCAATCGTCATTTCGGCTGAAATACAATGTCTGAGCGTGTAAATCATAATTGCTAAAAAATCATAAATGTCCCCATGGGGGAAGGGGGGGTGAATGCTGTGGACATGGAAACCCCTAGCTGGGACATGAATGGACAGTCGGTTGGTTGGCCCTCTGAATGGTAAAACACCCGTCTCTCACCCTTTCTCTTTTCTCAATATCCCGTCCTTCTAAGGGCTTGCGCAAAATGCCCGTCAGAGAAAGACGTGCTTAACAGTTCGGCCGGGGTCTCCTTATCCACCAACAACAATAAAAAATCTTAAAAAGACACCCATTCTACTCTAATTGTTCATTCCTATTTACCTTCAAATATGCCCTGCAAGCGTCAGAGTCTCAAAAGGTGTTAACTGAAATGGAACGGTATCATATGTTTTAGCATCTTTGAAAATTAGCTGAGATTTATTGGAGCAACTCCTAGAGTGGTGTACAGAAATTCTGTTCTAATTTCAGTTTCAACTAAGTCCTTTGGAATAGAAGTTCACTCATATTAGTGTAAATAGGGAATTCTACTATCTCCTATATTTGCTACCAATAAGGTACATTGCTAGAAGTAAGGTATTTTGTATGTACTCGAATCTCGAAAAGGGCTCTAACGTTTTTAATCAAACTTTGCAAATAACTAAGTTATTAAGTAAAAATAATATTTATTTAGGTCTATATCCTAGGAAAAATCTTATTTCTTAAAATCTTTGATTGAAATACTAAATAATCAACTTTGATTTTATGGTGTTAAAAATCAAAACCAAAGAGTTGCTGAATCAACTGTCAATGTACGAACCACGTGTTCAGGATAAACATGTGGTTTTCTATTGCAGCCACTTTCTGAATTGCTGAATGATGATACCATAATAACAACAATTTATCAGTTTTTAAATCATACTTTTTGGTGGTTATGGATGTTTAGATAAATAAATAAATAAAACGACTAAGCAATTTGTAGGATTGGAATAAAATGTAAAAATAAAAGAACTGTAACAATAGTGAAATCAAGTGAAGATTCCATGTGTTACAGATACAACATGTGGTTAAGCAAATATCAGAGTGCATAACTTGTCTTAAATCAAAAAGGCCTTATTGCGTTTGGAATTTTAGTGCACAGGCTATGCTATGACTGATATTATTACTACAAAGAATGGTATAAGTATATCGAGCAAATGCCCTGCGCCGAAGTACTTAAATATTAATCCACAAGAAAATTTTCATATCTGAGATTTCTTCTATTTGGGAACAAGCTGTAAAAAAACAGACAGTGAATAAAAATAAACAAGGACCGTAAGAGAAACAAATGGTATTTATCTGAGCCGATCGAAAAAGGAGAAAAAAGATAAGAAAATGTACGTTACTCCTATGAAAAAACTGTTTACTTATTGCATAATGTACATAATGCAAAAACTAAAAACCTAAACCTCATCTGTTGAAAAAAAAAAAATTAAAGCACCAAAAACCAAAGCACCACATTGTGCTCCGGCCAATGCCATGACCCCTGGTGCCTTGAAACCCAGTGCACTTTACTGCTCTGGCAGGCTTTGTGAGTTATCCAGAATCACAAAGTTATCGATGTACAGGAGTTAATTTGATCTTGATAACGAAGATGATGGCATTATTAGTTTACCTTGCAGCTGGGAGACGGAGCCCGCCGGGCTGTCGACCCAGAGGGAGCTGGAGCCAATGTTGTTGCTGCGGCGGTGGATCACCCCCAGGAGATGGCGCTGGATGTCCTTCTTGACCGCGGGCCGCAACGTCTCCGCACTCTCCTCCAGCTGCAGCGTCAGATTGACGAACACCGGAGAGAGGCCCCCGCCCCCGGATGGCTGGGTGTACACGTCATTCACCCGACAACCCAGGAACTCATCGGAGAACGGGGTCATTTGCATTGCTGAGTCAATCTGGAGCCAAATAAATGGTATCAGATAATTGACACATACACTTTCCCAACAACCCAAAACTCTTTCCTAACAACCATGCAGGAATCCAGAGACCTAGTTATTCTACTTGGGAACTACCCATGACCCAAGTAAAACCTAAAATGGGGACCTCAGGATCTGGTTCAAGCCCCTGACTTCGGCAAGTCCAGATATTGGGTTGGACTCGAGGAGCTTGTGGTTGGCTGGCAAGCTCTGCACCTAGCTTCGGAGGGGTCCGCCAGTCTTACTGGAGGCTAACGTCTGATGTGGCTAATGCTAGGTGCAGATGCCCGTGTGGGGTGGGGAACCAAATCTAAATCTTCGGGTTAGAAATGGAGCCAAAACGACACGAAACTCTTTCTCAAATATAGAAAAATATTTAAAAGCCTCCAAGCAACAATGTTTTGATGATTCAAGATTTTGGATGGATTCATTAGAATTGGATGGCTACACCAGCTGAGCTGCATGATTCTACGTGTTTCGGTGAATGTTTTTGCAATGTGCTGAGTTTACAGCTAAAGAAAAAATTGGAAAATCGTTAATAGAGACGTTTTTTGAGAGTTTTTGGGGGTGAACTACCCTTAAAAGTAAAAACTTCAAAGAAGTGAAAAAAGAGTTGGAATTATTGCGGAATGGGACCTACATACCAAATTTCATCAAAATCTGTCCATTGGGGCCTTCTCTAACTCTGATACATCCAGGCACACAAACAGACAGACATGCTCTCAAAACTCCTTTTTTGGACTCAGGTGACACCAAAACGGATAAATCCAGCAACAACTCACACTCAGAAATTTTGAACAAAACAATATTTTCTCCATATACTATGGTGTAGTGGGAGAAAGTAAAATGTGCTCTCTCATGTGCCGGTTTGTGCTTTCATACACCTACTAGGATTATGAAGAGCTAATATATTGATGTACGGCTTGTTTCTTTTAAAATGCAACCACAATTTGTAATACAAATTTCCAAACATAACACATATTTATGAAACACTTTTTGTTATTCACATTTATTACAACTATTTACAGGGTTAAAAGTTATATTTTGTTAGGTTTTGATGGTCAAACAGACCACCATTAACACGTTGAGTGCGGCTTATGATTAATATTGCTCACGCCAGTGGCTGAAATATAATAATTAATTATTCACCAAGTAAACTATATGAATGCATCCAAAATGTCATAATAAGATATCCAGGCCTCCATTTTGGTCATTACTTGTGACGTCACTTCCCGTACATCAATTGATGTAGTCCGCCGGTCGCGTGAGTCACCGCAAGGCATTTTTGAGTGGCTAAAATAAAATAACTGATTATACACCGAGTAAATGAGAAAAATGCATAAAAATATTATCTGTGGATCGCCAGGACTCCAATTTTGTCATTATTGATGACATTACTTCCGGTACATCTATTGATGTAGTCCGCCGGTGGCGCCGGTCGCGTAAGTCGCCGCAAGGATAAAGTAGCCCGTTTACTACCACAACTGTTTCTAACGATCCACAAACTTGTTTTTTTTTTTACACATGAAGTACTAAAAATAATAGAATAGAAAATTAAATGAAAAATAAAAACAACTATACACACTAGACAAAAGTATGAAGTTACCACGGTACCGTCCTGAACAGAAACCCTAGAACGGAAAACTATACGCGCCAAAATGGACCTGTGTACTGGCACGACAGGCGGCAAAGGGATAAAACGATCCCGGACAATGGCTGAGCTTATACTGAACTAATAAAGTGGGAATGGCGCCACTACATCAATAGCTGTAGGCCGCCAGGAGGGCTGGCGCCGCACTACATCAATAGCTGTAGTCCGCACTCAACGTGTTAAGGTTTATACAATGCTATATCCCCCCTTTAGTAAATTAATGGACTCCTTTACAACACAGTCCTGGAGCCTAGTGAGCTGAGCAAATGAGCAAATCTCTGTCTAATCGTTAACATTCAAATCTTCCTCCACTTTTTGTGTAGGCAGGTAGTATGTAAACAAATAAATTATTTAAATTATTTCATCGTTAGACATTGGAACTATCTGATGTGTCAAATAGATAACTTTTCTTTTCGATAAAAGAAGATACAGTAGAGTCCCGATAATCCGAAATGCTTGGGACCGGACCCATTTCGGATTACCGAATATTTCGGATTAAGCGAAATGTTTACCAAAATACACGTATTGGTGAAATACAACGTTTAAGTTGGCCCATTGGCCTACTACGTCTATCTCGCATGGCCGCTCGGACGCTACAGAATACGTTGACGCGGTACAACGAACTGTCATAACACGACAGTGCTAGCAGTTTCAGATTTTCCAATAGGTAGCAGCACGTACAGGGTTACACTTTGTTTCGTCACGCGACGGTGCTAGCAGTTTTGGCTTCTTCCAATAGGTAGCAGCACGTACAGGGTCACACTTTGTTTCGTCAGATGACATGGCTAGCAGTTTCGGCTTTCCCCGATAGGTGACAGCATTTACTGGGTCGCTTGTTTTTTTACGATAAACTGCATAAGTTTTAATACAATTTTGTTCTTTTAGTTGGCAATCCTGGTGTTCAGAAAATTACTGTATACGGTAACGTAAACAAAGCTGGTGTTCAGAAACGTTTATAACTTTGTAGCGTCAGCTTTTGAGTTGTGAATGCAGTGAAATGACTTCGAAACGGAAACATACTTCGGTTACACTACAAGACAAACTTGAAGTGTTAAAACGATTAGACAATGGTGAAAGTGCGTCAAAATTGGCTGTTGAGTTTGGAGTGGGGAATTCTACGATCACCGACTGGAAGAAAAATAGGCTAAAAATCGAACAGTTTTGTATTGCTTCAACAAGTAAGTGTACTGAATCCCGTCATACGGCGAAAACCACGCCACTGGAAAACCTTGACATTGCACTCTTTATTTGGTTTTCTCAAGAGAGAGAAAAAGGTACCCCGATTAGTGGACCCTTGATCAAAGAAAAGGCTCTACAATTAAATCAATTATTGAACGGAGACAAGTCTTTTTCTGCTAGCACTGGCTGGCTTGATCGTTTTAAGAAGCGTCACGGCATAAGACAGTTAGCCATTACTGGGGAACGGCTATCATCTAATGAGGCTGCTGCAACCGATTATGTTTCAAATACATTTGCTGACCTGATTGCTGCAGGAAACTATTCACCGCAGCAAATATATAATGCTGACGAAACAGGCCTCAACTTTAAGGCATTGCCAAAAAAAAGTCTGGCTTCTAAAGACGAAACAAGTGCACCTGGTTTGAAAATCAGCAAGGAGAGATTGACAGTTTTGGCGTGCAGTAATGCTGCAGGGAATCATAAACTCCCTCTCATGGTTATCGGCAAAGCTGCAAAACCAAGGGCATTTAAAAACCTAAATGTAAATGCCTTGCCTGTCACCTACAAAAACTCCAAAAATGCTTGGATGACCTCAGCACTATTTAAGGGATGGTTTGACGATCACTTTGTTCCCCAAGTCACTCGATTTTGCAAGGAAAATGACTTACCGGTCCGAGCTTTACTCTTTCTCGACAATGCGACTTCACATCCTCCAGACGACGAATTAGTTTGTGGCGATATAAAGGCCATATTTCTTCCACCGAACGTGACCCCGTTGATCCAGCCAATGGATCAACATGTACTTCAGCATGTGAAGCTCTTGTACCGGAAGAAGTTATTGAGACGAATCCTGGAAGATGAAGACGAAACGCTTTCATTGATTCAAAAGCTGAAGATGGTCAATGTTAAAGACGTAATTTATTGGGTAGCAGAAGCGTGGGATTCTACAAGTGAACAGCTGTTGAGAAAATCCTGGAGTAAAATTTGGCCTACTTTATCTTTTCAAGAAAACCCAAATCAACAAGCAGAAAGAAACAATGTTGTGCAGGTGCAGGAGCTCTTACAGAACATTCCCGGCTGTGAAGACGTAAATGCAAATGACGTGAATGAGTGGTTACAAGCTGACGACAATGACCATGAAATTTTAAACGATCAGCAGATCGTTGAAAAGGTTTTGAAACAACAGGCCACTATCTCAGACGAATCTGAAGGCGATGAAACAGACGACGACAGCGAGCAGAGAGTATCCCACTCGGACGCGGCGGCTGCCTTTGATCTAGCGCTACGCTACGTAGAGCAACAAGCCGTCTCTACCCCAGCGGATACGTTGTTTCTGAGGCGCTGGCGTAGTTATGCTTCAAAAGAGAGGTCGTCAAATCTTCGGCAAAAAAGTGTAACAGACTTTTTTAAACCAATATAAAGTTCAGAACTGCCGTATTGTATACATTGTTTATCTTTAAAATGAAGTATACTGTGTAATTTTTACTGTATTTTTTTTGTTTTGTACTATGTATGATGTACTATATATGATTATCGGGACACTTATTTCATGTTCTTTAGTTTTCCATTCTATAGGGTAGCATTGTTTTGTTTTGCTCACTGCAACTTTTACATGCCCTAATACACTTTATTCACGGTTATACTGTTTCTTATTTTATTTTTATCCCCCGAAATATCTTTCAAAAAAAAAAAAAAAAAAAAAAAAAAAAAAAAAAAAAAAAAACGGACCAACATCGGTTTCGGATTACGCGGACTTTCGGATTACCGAAGTTCGGATTATCGGGACACTTATTTCATGTTCTTTAGTTTTCCATTCTATAGGGTAGCATTGTTTTGTTTTGCTCACTGCAACTTTTACATGCCCTAATACACTTTATTCACGGTTATACTGTTTCTTATTTTATTTTTATCCCCCGAAATATCTTTCAAAAAAAAAAAAAAAAAAAAAAAAAAAAACGGACCAACATCGGTTTCGGATTACGCGGACTTTCGGATTACCGAAGTTCGGATTATCGGGACTCTACTGTAATAACAAAAATAAACTAAATAAACATTTACAGTTTTATAATCAACTGTAGTTTGTATGGACAAAAGTATGTTGTTATACTAATAATATTGAGTGGACTGGAGTGGGAAATCCACTCCAGGGCATAAGCTAACTAAATGCTACTTAAGTAGATAAAGTGGTTTTCTGTATGTAATGTACCATGAATGTTATTTTTGGGGTAGTTATCATATATTCCTTGGCATACTAAGCCACTTTGAAGGCAATTGATAATTACCGCATTGCTGGACTCATACTGCAACTGAAGATATTCCGGGGAGTCCTTATCTCTCAGCCGATCCGTCCATGTTAGGCGCTGGTCGTACATTCGGTCGACTCTCAACGACATGACGATAGATACAACACCTGAAAATTAGATCAACTTAAAAACTATTCTGTAAACACAACTGCAAAGTACACTCAAAGAATAAAAAAATACCCCCATCGCAGCAGACCTGCATACTCAGCGAATTTCCAATGGGATCTTGGTATATTTTCTATTTCCTTATAAAATCCATGGGGATGAGAGTATGTAGGTTTGCCGCCATATGGGTTTTGTTGGTAAATATAAGTTAAACCCTACCTAGTGAATGTACATGTACCAAATTTTATCCGGTTATGGTGTTCTTTTTATTTTCCCCATAAACCCCATAGGGGTGAGTACGTAGGTTTGCCGCCATATGGGTTTTCTAAGTTAAACACTTCCGAATGAATGTACTTACCAAATTTTATCAAGATATGTCAATAAATAAGCAAGATAGAAGGTTTTGTTAATTTCCCATAAGAATAATTTGGAAAACATAGTTTTTTGGATTTTCTCCATAACCATTTAAGCTAGGTAAAAAATTCTGGATACTGGATTGTTTGTTTTTTTAAGCTCTTTTAAATGGTTTAAGTTAAAATTGTTGAATTTTATAAATAAAAGTAAACTAAAAGTATAAATAAAAGGTAAAAGCCAAAAACCCATTTTTTACCCTTTTGAAACCCCATAAAACCCCGTTCCCATGGTCCGAACATTCTGGTTCGCGAACTCAACCTAGCAGACGCTGGCTTACACCCCTGTACCAGATTTCATCAAAATCGGAGGTTCCGTTCAAAAGTTATCAAGTTCACGGACACATACATATATATATATATATATATATAGATATATATATATTTATATACATATATATATCAATTTGAACGATTGGTGTTTTTGGCTTCTAGGGACCTCAAAACGAAAAAGTATCATGGTCCTGGGCTTAGGTCTTACCGTGACTACTACCGTAATAGCGTATTCCCTATAGGGAAATTCGCTAAAATTAATATGTTTGCAGGGTCTTGGGAGAAAATTGTACAATTTTTATATTGAATTTTGGCTTCATTGTTCTTTAGCTCATTATTCAAATAAAGGTTGACAGGTACAAACTGAAAGTTGTAAGGTAAAGTGAAACTTCATTTGACATGATATCTACCAAGAAAAATAATTTATGTTTTGTGAAGCAGAATTGCACAGCTTACGAATGCAAGGCTCCCGATGTTTCCTCCGACTGTAGCCAGGCCGACAGTGGCAGGACGAGACGCCAAGCTCGGTGCGACATCGTTCGTTCTGTGCCTTGTCACACGTCGAGTCGTCGCCCACGATGCAGGTGTCGATGCGTACGGGTGGCTGCGCGGGCCGGCGCGGGAACGTCGGTCGCTTCACCGGTGGATACTCACTGCCGACATGGCCTGCGGTGTATGTCCTGGAGTGTGACGTAACAATGTGAGTTGAGGATTGAAAGTTCATTACAATCTAATAGCTCTCATAGTCAGCCTTACTAGGGCTCTACACCATTGTATGGTCATTTATCTTCTAGAAACTTGATAATCAGAGATTTCATGTGGAAAGTGCAATCCTTCCACGTCTAAATTTTCCTCAGTTACTTTAAATAGGTTCATGGTTGACTCAGTTGTAGCACTTAGGATATGAAACTATGAACTATCTGTAAGGTGCATAAATATATGAAAATAACATAATATTACTTAGCTTACAATTACTTTAATGGTCATGGGTAATATAACATACTACCAAGTTTTTTAGTTTTGATTAAATGCTGCCCTGACATATTTCCAGTTTGAAGTTAAAGCGGAAATTACAATAACAAAAGATTTTAATTTGAGGAGTTATCAATTCAGAGAAATTATTGTTACTAGATGAGAAAAATATGATAGAGACCAAAGAAAACCTTATTAAAATAAGTTAGTTATTAATATTTACTTAAATGTTTCAAAGAAGTTGCCAATCTGCTTTTGTACAAAATGCTATTTATTTGAAATATGACATTATTAACCCTAGAAGCGGCCATTGCCGGATATCCGGCAATTTCATTTTTGCGAAAATCGTCAATTGCCGGATTCCGGCAATATAGGTCAATTTTTGTTCAACTACTCATTACACATGGAAAACGATCAATAATAATGTAATAATATTGATACCATTTTAAAGAGGATATTCCAAACTTTCATTTTCGTATCTAATCGAACCTTGTACTATCAAGAGATCGACGCAATTCGTATTATAATTTGAACGAAATTTAGCGCGCGAACCATTTCCGGCTCAAAAACGGCGAAACGTCTAAAAACATATGTTTTTAAAAAAATTTTACTTTTTGTATTTTTTTGACTATCAGAAAGCCCTTGGTATGATTGAAAAGAGCACGAGTTCTTCTTTCGTTTCCAGTTGTCATATGACTTCGGAAAATAGGAAAAATAATTTTTTAAATCAGCTAAAATGTGCGGTGCATAGTTTGGCCAATTTGCCGGAAATACGGCAAATTATAAATCGTCTGTTAAAACAATTATTAATGAGTTTAGCGTGTTATAAATCATAGAATTTTGTTGCTAGGAAAAAGTTATACATATTAGAAGTGATTCCTTCCTCTATGGTGCGTCCGGTGGTCTGTGGAAGAAGACGGAAATAGTTGTATTGCTAGGCTATTGCCGGTGTGAAGCCTCACGCGTCTCATCCCAAAAATTTTTAAGGAACCTTAATATTTTTTATATTTTACTTGTATATATGTATATATTCTTGTTCAGGAAGATATGCGTACCAGTTATCTTATTATTCAACTGTAAGATAATTATATCAGCTTTCAATAACTAAATTAGGGTTTTTGTCAAGAACAAATTATGTTTTCCTACACATGATAAGTAAAAAGAAAAACAGTTATTTTTTGTTCATAAGTGTATTAATACCAAAGAATATATTTTAAAGTTTAGTAAAATAACAAGTCTTTTTTATATTTACCTATACTTCGAGTTTATTTCTTTGTGTCAAACATATAACCTAAGTTTGTCAATTTTGCCCATTTTACCTATTTTTATCAATAACGGATAAACAAAATTATTTCCAATAAACCAAACTCATTTATATGTAGAGAAATATATTTAGAGTTTATTGTTTAGATTGAGTTTTAATTAAATATTGTAAGAGTTCTAGTAGTCTAATTAAAAAATATTTCAAAATTATTTATAAAATTTATTGTTTGCATTTTGTTAATGATATACTAGCAGCGATTAGTTTAATTTTATTTTATTTAAATGCTATGTTCTTTCGTGAACAAAATGAGTATGCATATGATAGGGTTATCTTGAAAGGTTAAGTCACAGAGAGGGTTTGAAGTAACCTCTGCAGATCCCAGGACAACTTTAAAACTGGTTTATACTAGTTGCGAAGTTGACATTGGGTACAGCAAACGAAGTTGTCATAACACTGTGGTAAGTCTTTTGGCTGTCCACTATGACAATTTCCCTTCCTTCAAACCCCATTCATGTTCAAGACAGCGGGGAGTTAATGCGAACTGCATGGTTAATCCCTAGCTGGAATATATGTAGACAGCAGGGGGTGAGTAGAAATGCTATGGGCATGGAAACCTCTAGCTGGAACATATGTTCAAGACAGCAGGGGGAGAGGAGTGCGACGGGCATAGAAACCCCTAGCTGGAACATGAGTGGACAGTCTGTCCCGTGCCTCACCCTTTCTCTTCCTTCAAAATCCCATCCTTCCGGGGGCCTGCGCAAAATGCCCATTTTGAGGCAGACGTGCTCAACGGTTCGGCCGGGGTCTCCTTATCCACCAATAACAACAACAACAACAACCTCTGCAGATTTTGTTGGAATACGGCCTGAGGGGTAGATTTTTGTTCTTATTTCGACCCGTGCATCCATTCACTTAAATGTCTTAAGAAAATCTTTTTTATTATTTCCTTATATTTATGTATATTTTCTTGTTCAGAATGATCTGTACTACAAAAATATGTACAGTTGATCATATTAACAAGTTGTATAAAAATTATATGAAGCTTTGTGTAACTAAATTAGGTTTTTTGAAAATAAAAATAAAAAATTTAAACACATATAAAGTAAAGAACAAAAATTTTTATGGTACAAAAACGCATTATTTCTAATAAATACATTGTACAGTTTAGTAACATAGCACATTTACAGTAATATGTATATATTATTTACTTTATTTTTATCTTTCAAATGTACAGGACACGTTTGTAAATTTTTTCCATTTTCCGTAATTTCCCCTGTAACAGTTGTAAAAAAAATATTTCTAACAAACTAAACATATTTCCACGTAGGGAAATAAATTGCCTACATTTTGTACATCTTTGATTTTCTGTATAAAAATCTGTGTAAAAGTTCTAACACTCTACTTTTGAAAAATATTTCAAAAATTTTAAAAAAAATTGGGTTTTTCACATTTTGTAAAAAACGTACCAACAGGGATTTCATTTAATTTATTTTTCCTACGACTGTCCGTGAAAACAGTTGTTCACGCACTCAATACTCGTCGCAAAACAGGTGATTGCCGTATTCATTTTACTTTGCGCATGCTAGATTTACTTTGCGCACGCTAGATTTACTTTGCGCACTCCAGTGTTCAAACATCAGAACACAAAACAATTTGCATTAGCCAGCAAGGAAACGTTGATTAGTCAGGAATTAAGTTGGCAACACTGGATATAAACATCTGATCTATTGTTGTCCATGTGGTCGTTTTCTATTGAATCAACATAAACATAACTTACAAACCAGCTGCAGGTGAGCTACCGGTACGTAAATTAGGTGCGCAATGATCAACTATGGCAGTGACTTTAGTGATTTAAGTGACTTATTCCCTGACGAACTGCTAAAACAGTGGCGTTAAATCTTCTGCATGAAAAATCCAATGAATTTTTAACTAAATGTAGGAAGTGCATAATACATAAATATATATCACTATCTTGAGATAGGGACCTCACGTAGTAGGTATTTTAACATGAATATTAAAGTTTTATACTTATTTAAGAAATATTTGGCAGTCGTAGGAAAAATTTAATATGCAACTCGTGCGAAAAGTGCCTTCACTGCACTCGAGAGAAATTATTCCGCACTCGCCTGCGGCTCGTGCATAAACATTTCTCTCGAGTGCAGCAAATCGGCACTTTCCGCACTTGTTGCATAAATAACTATTATAAATAATCTACGTCTTTTTCCGAACAAAATGAATATGCATATGACTAGGTTATCATTAGTAGTTTGGACACTGTTAATTTTTTTTAAAACGTCTGCAAAATGGCCTAAATTGATTGGCCGCTTAGCGCACACGCACCGATTTGGCCTGGCCGCTCCTAGGGTTAAGAAAGAATTAAAACTTTCAATAAATTCCCACAACACAAGCTTACGAATAGGCAGTATTGATCTACACAATGCACATGAGAACGTAAATAGAAAACAAACCCAGTTTGTTTGATGATAGGTTGTTTGTTGGCTGATGTGGGGGCGACCGAAGGCGAGGAGTTGGAGTTGAAAAGATTAATGTACGTTCGTTTGCCATCGATCGACACAAAATGCTGTCCCGCCTCGGCCGTCGTGATGACTGACACTTCGCCAGAGCCTGCGCCACCGACCTGCACCCCCTCGATGTCTACTGTCGACAAACAATCTCACGGTCAAACAGTTAGACAAAAGGCCAAGATGGAAAGCAGATAAAATTTGTACAAATGAACATTTGACACATTTTAATTCAAGCAATAATTAATTCAAAAGCATATTTTCAGAAATAAATCCACACATGATTTTGAATTTAAAGACGTCTGTTAATTATTCTAACCTAAACAACTTCAACATTATTTACAAAGTTGTGTAAAAATCACATTTATGTTTTCTGTATCTCTCTTTCCAAATAAGCAAATTTGTTGACAGTTCATCAGCCAAGCCAAAATTGTAAACTGACAATTTTAATTTCAGCATTTAAAATTTTAATTTATTTTTCTATTGTCAAGTACATAGTTTCATAGTCTAAAAAGTACAATGAATGGCACACATTGAAATGTAAACACAAAAGGCTTTTGTGAATGGATTGAGGACATTGATTAAAAGTCAAACAATACACAGAAAAAAGAGCTTCATACGAGCCCAAACAATAAATATCCATAAGCAAAAATGATCAGTCTGAGGCCTGTGTTTGTACCAAGAACATAATGAACATTGCGAAGAATTCCTCAGCCTGACATGGATTGTACTCGAAAGTGAACAGCACTGCCTAAAAATGTCAGTTCTTCCACATATTGTTTCTTCCTTGTGCTATGAGTCTTTTGATTAAAACCATAGATTACCCTAGAGAGGATATACTTAATCTATGTCAAAACCCTCTTGATAGGGGAGAAATTTAGTTCCAACCATAATTTTTTGTTTTTAATGAAAAGTTATCTTCCTTCCAGTAACCTCAATATAAATTCAATATAAAGAGGTATGCTTGTTTATCATTGTTTTAAACTCAAGTATGACTTAATGACAATGACAAGGTATGTCGTGCCCCCAACCATTATCAAAGAAATTACTTTTACATAGATTTAGTTATTCATTGGTCATTTGAAATCGAAGCAATAACCCTTGTTGACAGACATTATTAACGTGATCAATCGGTATTTTCGACCATTTAACATGGTTGCAATTGTCGTTTAGAACCCATACTGCAAGCTCTGACGGAGTAAACGATCATATTAATATCGACTCAGGGAAACTCAACCTTACCGAACTCAACAGTGCCTAGGTCTACATTTAGTCGAGTTTGTAAGGTTTTATTGTGGTTAGTAGAAAAATTGTTATTACCGGGATAGACAAAGGGTTGTCCTGTGTTGGAGGAGCCTGGTCCTTGGATTGCAGAAACGGTGACGTCGAAAATGTCACTGGAGCTCTGCTTCTTGGGGGGAGCGGTGACGATCGGCCGGTATGCGCCCCCAGGCTTGTACTCTGGGTCGTCCAACACTATGCCAGGCCGGGGGTAGTACTTGAAAGTGGTTTCTGGAACCATACAAACAAATTAGTTTTCAGCTCTTTTACACATCTTTCAGTTGTTTTTGGGAATTTTGGGGTCAATCCCGATCTGATTCAGTATATCGTCGCCTAAGAAACAACACCGCCTAAGTGACAAAATGCAAACTTTTCAGGAGAGCCAAAAAACTCGCGAGGGATATAGGCGGTGTTGTATTACATGAAGAGTACGATATAACTCCGCCTATCTCCAAAAAACACTTTAAGCTATTAATTTGACTCTTAAAATGTTTGTTTTATAACCAAGACGATAACTAACACCATATATGATCTTTTAAAATTCAATGGAAATCAATCAAAACGGTAAATAATTTTTACCTTATGCAGAGTGACATCCATCTCTTGTTGACTACCATGCCAGAACAAAACTGGTTGAAGTGGACATTGGCGGTATTTTTTTAGTTAATGAGATAGGCGGTGTTAGAAGAATCATGATAGCAGCGAATTCTGTTGGATTTTCACTAAACTACGTCGTCAGGACGTGTAAAATGCATACGTTTCCATAGAGATACAAAAATCTCAATTTTGCCAAAAATGTCACTTTGGCGGTGTTGTTTCTTAAGCGACGATTTTACCAAATGAGAAATGTTAAACGGGAAACGCAATAATGTCTTCATTTAGAATCAGAAAATTTCGTTTGTCACTCTAAATAAAGAGTTCATCAAGACAGATGTAGTTTGCAAGATGGGATAGTTTTAATGACAGATATAGTTTTTTTACAAAATAGGAAGAATAAATGCAAATTGTAAGTACTGATTAAAAGGTGTTTACAGGCTTTTATAAAATCTTACAAAGAAACAATTTTGCAAAAGGAATGGTAAATTGAATTGAGATTGAGATTTAAACACAGTTTACTCTTAACAAATCGGCAAAAAATGAAGAAATTATATAACACATGTCAGAGACAAGCTAAGCACCCATTGCTCGTATGGAAAATAAATCCAACATGGCAGCACTCCAACTTAAAGGAGTAACTGCTGGGTTTATTAAAAAATGTTTGCTCTTAAAGAATTATAGATACTCATAATAAGCTAAAGCACATAACATCTTAATATATTTTCATTAAAACTATTGAAAAGAGTTTATACAGTACTAGTTTAAATGTAACTTGTAATTTATTATATTTTTTTAATCCTTACTTTTGCAAACACAATTTTTTAAATATCGACTTGACTTGTTTGACCTTTGATTAAGAGTCAAGACCTATTATTTAAGCCCCCTGCCTACTTGATACAACGAGAGAACTTATTTGTGTTTAACTTATTTTTATTTAATATGCCAACCTAATATAACCGATAAGTATTTTTTTTTTTTTTATAAGTCCTCATCAGAAGCCCTGAGCTCCTCATTCCTTATTGTCTTATAGTTATACTAAAACTCCTTCTCGCATGAAAGGTGTTTTAATATATACATTTTTAAACGCTGAAAATTCTATTAACTAACTGAAACCACCATGTAAGGGCTTTGAGTGTTTATTTGTTTGCTACATTACAGATTAACTACATGTAGTAAAACCTAGCAAGTTGATTTTAAAAATGTTCAACCCAAATTAGACCTGCCAAAAATAACAATCGATTCAGCACATCATGAAATTACACCAGTGTACATCATTAACCATGATTACATTACACGTATGTCTTCCATTACATGAGGTTAACATAAACACATTTTGTGACTTGTATCATTAATTTAAAAAGCTTTTTACCACGGATAACAAAATTTTCCATACTCTATATTTAAAGTATAAGAGTTCACGGGTAACCTAGAAGGCAGAGAATAAGTGCCTTATGTCATTCAATTACACCAAAAAGGTAGTTAGAATTATGAAGACCAGAGGATATTAACTGAGACATGACAATGTAGATACACGTTTACATACCTGATTGCAGAGGAGTTGTGCTTGTGGAACTCGTCTCACTCCAGGGCGAGGGTTTCTGCGGATCTGCTGTCGACACGTCCACCATCGATGGTTCAAGAAGAGGAGTGCCAGATCCAGTCACAGTCGATATTTCTACTGCTGTTGATATCTTCGTACCTTCCGTTTTACTGGTATCTTCTTTTATGTTCTGTTCTTTCTTTGTAGTGTTTGAGGTAGTTTCCACAGCTGTGGTGTTATCCACAGCTATGACAGATGTTGAAACATTGATGTCGAGTACTTCTGAGTTAAATGATCCTGAATCCATGTAACTAATGTTCTTATCTGGTTCCAGATAGGATATGGTCGGTGACACAGTTTGATTCTGTTTTGTCACTGAGCTTGCATTGATGATGGGTTCTTCATTCTTGACGACAGTAAAAGTCGGTTTTATCAGTGGAGTTATTTCTGAAGGCTGAACAAAAGAATTTGCTGGTTTATGAGGACCTGGTTTCTTAGTTGTTTCTTTGCTAGAATCGGTTTCATCATTCATAGGATTTCCTAATTTTGTTTTGTGATAATCTGCCCCAAATGGATTGTACTTTGACTTTGAAGGAGCGATATAGGATTTATTAAAATTCTCCATGGGATAGTTACTTTCAGAGGTGATACTTATATTGTTCTGAACATTAGGTACGACTTGTTCTGGTAGAGGGATGCCGGATAAGAACGGTCTGAGGACAGAGGTCGGCTGAGGAGGTAAGGAAGATATGGGCGGTGGAATATCAAAAGGATATGGGGGTGGTATTCTGGTGCTGGCGGGAGGGGATGGCTTCGGCGGTCGCATTTCAGGGGGTTCAAAGTCCAGAGGAGGAACATCGGTTATCCTAGGTGGACCGCGGTTGTTGATTCTTGTTCTCACTGGATATAAAGGCCTTCCACCTACTGGATGAGAGTTTGGATTCACCTGGACCTGTACATTTCCGTTGAGTAGTTTGACAAAGCCAGTGATGATATCACGGATGTCTGGTGTGCCGGGGTTGTCGCTCCTGTGGGTGGAGTTGTGGGTGGTAACATCAGGTGGTGGGACATTCACTTCTGAGGCAGAACGGGGCTTCGGCAAGGGCAGGGCTCGCCCTCTCGCCGAAGCCCTCATGGCTTCCCCCGAACCATCATGAAACTGATTGGTTTCCTTGGTCTTGCTTACAATGTCTAGCTGTATCAAATCGTCTGATTTTGTAGGACTTATTTGTTTATAAAATTCTGCGTCGGCAAAATCTCTAACGACATTCGTTGAATCTATCCTATTACTTACAGGGGTCGCCAATGCATCCAAGTCATTATCAAAACTCGAAACAGTATCAGGAGAAATTTTATTGTTGCTTGTTTCATCAATATTGTTTTCACTAACAGATCTTTTATCTCGGTTCACAACTTCGTTATCCATTAATGTTTCAGGATTCTCATTAAAAAGAGTAGAAAAGGTCTCATCAAAATTATGAATATCAGAAAATAAAAGTTTACTAGTTTTGATCTCATCCAGTGGAGTCCTTGTTTCGGCGAGTGGTAGTCTTGCTGCCGATTCTATCATTTCCTCTTCACTTCTATCCAGAGCAAATTTTGATGGGCTCAAGTCTACAGGTGTTCCATCTTGATATTCATCTGAAACATAATAATTACAGATAAGTTTACTCAATTAAAAAATCAAAATTATAATCATAATACAGTAGAACCTCAATAATTCGACACTCCTTATAGTTTGACACAGTCCATGAGGACTTAACATGTCAGTAGCCACTGACAGTGTCAATGTTGACAAGTGACAAAGGTGAAAATATAAAAAAGTGATGAATGATTAGAATGTTAATGTCGGTTATAATAAAAAGTTCAGTAAATTTATGGTTTCATTCAAATTTAGTGTTTTGTATATTAAACTAATGATTTTTATACTCCCCATGTTAATGTCCTACATACACCCTACAATTTGACAATTCGGTAGTTTATTGACACTTCCTAAGTCCACAAAGTGTAACTATCAAGGTTACACTGTATTTAAACCAGGGATAATATTTCATTTGGAAATATCAAGACTACGATGTGGTGAACATCACCCACCTCCTCCATATCCAGTACCTGTTCTGAGACAATCTCACCTTCCTTGTACCAAGAATGTATTTCTTGAGGTAGATTCAAACTGACAAAGATGTAAACAAATCAACCAATCCCCTTTAGCCAACGGATGAGCATCCTTACGTAAAGGTCTCAAACCATGCAGTTAAAACCATCAATATTGATACATCCTAGAAGATAATTGTATTTCTTTCTACAAGAAAGTCTTAAATGGGTCTTAACGTAAAACGTTTGATGCCTATAATCTTTATTAGTATTTATATAAGCTTGTATTACAATGAACTTTGTTTTCTTTGCTTCCATCAAAGAGTAATGAATGAGAAATTGTGAGAAGAAGTAACAATAGCACTTGGAATTAATTAATCACCATTTCACAAGATGCAGCACAGAAAGCCCATACCTGTCAGAGAAATCTTTTACACAACCTTAATGGAAGAGGAAACAGCACATAAAGGGAAATAAACTGGAAGTGAAAATATATTTGGTTTCTTTTCTAAGGGTATATGTCACTGATGAAATATAGATACGTTGCATACCTATGTTGCAGCATTTTTAAACTTATGACAAGTCAATCTAGTTTTAAGACATTCCAAATCAAAATAATCAGATAAAAATGTTGGTACTTTATGATTTTCTACTATAAAATGTTTAAAATCATAACAAATTTGACAGTTAAAAATTAGCCTATATTATTCTGTACTAGTATTCTAGTGCTAGTCCTTTGGATTTTCCTGTCATGCTTCGCTTCACAACTGTTTCTGCATAGCAAAATTTATGTATGTCCATGGAACTTAAGCTCAGGATGTTCAACGATCCAAATGGTTTGAATTTGAATAATCTGGTGCATTTTACTAAGGAGGGGTATCATTCTTTTAACAATACTCTGAAGATTTTTAGGGAAAATCAAATTTTGCCGCAAAGTATCTTACTTTAATGTTTCTACATACAGGGTGAGTTTCCTAAAGTGATCCAGTAGCTAACTTTTTTATTATATATCTGACAGTATACTTCCTATGGGGGTCCCCCTTTACTCTTTTATTTTACTTTCAGGTATATATTTCAGTTTTCAAAATTTCCCGCCATTTTTCCAATATGGCGGCCAACTTTAAAATTTCTTATGGTACACCCTACATTTTATGTTGTTTTTGAAATTTCCATGTGATATTAAGACTTTTTTAATATTTTGCAATTTTTCTCTAAATCTAACGGTTAGGGGGTTAGAGGCAATTAAAGTTCATTTTTAGTTCCATAAGAATAAAATGGGGCAAACTTTATCTGTCCATATCTCTGAAACCATTGATTAAAATACCGTAACAAATACTCTAGAATAAAAATGTCTTAAATTGATGTTTTAAGAACTTTTCACTCATAAATATTATCATTTACGCATAAATTAACTCTTTCAGATATAGCAGGAAAAAATCAAGTTTTCAAAAAAAATTTTGTGATTATGAAAAAATGTACTTAAAATATCAATAAAAGACATTTTTATTCTTGAGTATTTTTTTATTTTAATCAATGGTTTGGAGATATGGGCAGATAAAGTTTGCCCAACGTTATTCTTATGGAACTAAAAATTAACTTTAATTGCCTCTAGCTCCCTAGCCGTTAGGTTTAGAGAAAAATTGCAAAAAATATAAAGGCCTTAATATCACATGGAAATTTCAAAAACGCCATAAAATGTAGGGTGTTCCATAAGAAATTTTAAAGTTGGCCGCCATATTGGAAAAATGGCGGGAAATTTTGAAAACTGAAATACATAGTACTTGAAAGCAAAATGAAAAAGTAAAGGGGTCCCCCATAAGAAGTATACTGTCAGATATATAATAAAAAAGTTAGCTATTGGATCACTTTAAGAAACTCACCCTGTATATTTTTTTATTTTGAATTATTACATTGCTGCTCAAAATTATCTTATGAAGTACTGGTATTTTATTATAAGTAGGTACTGTACAAAGTATTGTATTATAAGTATTATTTAGTAATTATTTTGAAGTAATTATCAAGATTGTAAAAACAATATGTTAACAATGTGAAAACACATATTTTTGTTTGGATATAACTATATAGTTTAAACATTTTTACCTGCATTTCCACAAAAGCTTATGAATCAAGGCCCATAACAGTCAAATTAATGGGTATACAGGAATTGATTTCCCTTTTAACCAAATGGCAAATAGGGCTAGTTGTTACCTTTATCAACTGTGGAAAGTATGGCATACTGTATCCAGCCAGTCACACTTGACTCAACACTTTTACTAAACTACCCATCTGACAAAAGAATCAGTTGACAATAAATGGCCCAATGAAACTGGCACATACTTTCTTCCTTATCCTATACTCTAATACGAGTATGTATAAGTTATTGGCATGTAGGCCTATATACAGCATGCAATTGGATCTCAAAAACGGCTCTAACGATTTTCTCCAAACTTTGAAAATAACTTAGTAAAAGTAGAGTCTATACAAATAATATTTAGGCCTATACAGGTCTCTATGAAAATCTCTAGGAAAAATCTTATTTTGCGATAATCTTTAGCTGAAATTCTAAATATTTTAACATTGGTCTTATGGAGATAAAAATAAAAACAAAGAAATAATTCAATTAGCTGACTCAACTGTCAAAGTACATGTCTCACGTGTTCCAGTAAACCATGATGTCCCTGCATTGTAGCAAGTTACTGATAAATTACTATAAGCTGCCTACTAAATTACTAAGTAAAAAAAAAAGAAACAAACTAAATTTACAGTATTATTTTTTAAATCGTTCTTTAAATTGGTGATTATGAATATTTAGATAAATAAATTAAAGTAAAAAGATAAAAACAACTAAGCAATTTGGGGGGAATGGTAAATGAATTTAATAACAAAAGAATTAGTAAAAATGGTGAAATCAGCTGTTAGCCATAGAAGTAGAATCCACTTGTTACAGAGTCAACATGTGATACAACAAATAAATGTATATGACAGATGACAGCGCGTTTGGCCTACTTTTAAACAGTCTGAAAGGCGAGTTTTTGGGTCGTCCATAAATTACGACATCTGAAAATAGGGGGGGGGGGGGGAGGGTCCAGATTGAAAATTACGGTAAGGTGACGTGCAAGGGGGGGGGGGGTCGGCTTTGATATGACGTCATTTTAAATATGATGTTTTATATCAAATTTTAACAGTAAAACAATGATAAATTCTAACACAACTCAACTATTATAAAATAATTATCTAAAAAATACATTAGACTATTTTAAGGCGTTGTTTTATAGTTTATTTTTCCATTGAGAAAGTCATTTTGGCTTTATTTCTGAAGGTAAATTCAGATTTGATTGGTCAATTTTTTTAGTTTATCATATGTAGCGTTTAAAAAGCATTATTTTTACTTAAAACGGAGGTTTATTAAAAATGACGTCATTTTTCCGAGAGGGTGGGGGTCAGACAAATTATGATGGTAGGATGATTTTAGGGAGGGGGGGGGTCCAAAAACGGCCAAAAAGCGATGACATAATTTATGGACGGCCCCTGAGCGAAGCGAACAAGCTCATCGTGAAGGCGATATAAATAAGGTGTCATATTAAAGAAGAGTAGCGGTACTGATTTTCCTCTATTTCACTTTTGTAATTATTTTATCAAACCTAATGGAAAACTTAAGTTAAAAATCGAGAAAACAGATGATTTTAAACAGCTATATAGCTGAAATTAGAAATTCTATTTAAAAATTCTAAAACCACAGAAGACTAGATCGGTCTTTATACTTTCAGAAAAAGTTAAGAGTCAATCTTTATCTTTAATCGGTTAATTTTTAAATATGATTCTCGTAAACCTCTGTAGCTGTATAACTCGCCACTATAGAGAAAAACAGATGACTGTAGACAGTTATAACTGAAATTTGAAATTTTATTTAAAATTCTAAAATCACAGAAGACGAGATCCGTCGTTCTACTTTTATAAAAAAATTAAGAGTCAATATCAATCATAATTGGTTCACTTTAAAACACGATTCTCGACGTCTTGTAAACCTCTGCAGCTGTATAACTCGCCACTAAAGAAAAACAGATGATTTCAGACAGTTATTACTAAAATTAGATATATTTTTAAAAAATTCTATAACAACAAAAAATATATCCGTCTTTCTTTTTTTTAGAAGAAGTTAAGAGTCAATCGCAAAAACACGATTCTCGTAAACCTCTGCGGTAAAAATAAAACTCGCCTAGCGCTAGGCGGAATTCGGGCTCAGGTAGAGCGGAGCCTTAAATCAGTTTTTTTATGATGTTTTTTTGAGGTCAGGAGCTGACCTCCAAAAAAAACCACCAAGGTTCTGGGGGGGGGGGGGGGGAGGGCGACTTTATGTCTTGATTGTTAGCAGATTGTTGCAGTTATTGGTTTGTAGTAAGATAACCCTTTAAAATCACAATCACAAAATTTCGTTTATATTGATAATTTACGATATGTATAATAATTAATAATTTTGTAAATACCTCATAAGTGCCCATAAAGACAAAAATCACTCTAAAAAGAAAAACATTTTTAGAATGAGGGAGTAAGTAGTAAAGTGACCTTGTAGTGGGGAAAGTACAACAGGAATGACTTTTCTTTGGTTTGTAGATCCTCTCGTTTTAATCTGCTACCAAAAATTCCGTCAACCTCTGAGAATTGCCGTGCAAACTCCTTCATTTTGGGCGAGGTTGACAGCATTCCACAAATGTAATGTGGTCTGTGGTTTGCATAGTCAGGTGGGATATCTCCATAATTTTTTAACACGTTGCGGTACGAAAACCAAACTCAGCATCAACACAACAAATGCAATTTTTCATCAAAGACACAACTTTGCCCCGACCCCCAAAATGGGGTATTTTGAGGGCAGCCCCAAATTTTCAAATGTAAACCCCTACTGAGTGACCCCTCATTTTAAACAGTTTATCAAGAGAAATTGAATACCACAAACCGGATGTCGATATCTCATCTATAACCAAAATGGCAGCCATTTTAAAACTTGAGAAGGGTTAATTGACATTGGTTAAGGTTAAATCAGAAAATAGCTTTTTATAGAATTGGTAATTTCTTGAATTATTTTAGAATAGAACCTAGTAGCAGAAATGAACTTGTAGGTTCAATTCTAAAATAATTCCAGATATTCTCGATTCTAAAAAAGCTATTTTCCGATTTAATTTTAACAAAAATGTCAATTTACCATTCTCGAATTTTAAAATGGTTGCCATTTTGATTAGAGATGAGATATCGACCTTCGGTTTGTGCCATTTAATTTCTCTTGATTAACCGTTTAAAATGAGGGGTCACTCAATAGGGGTTTACATTTGAAAATTTGGGGCTGCCCCAAAAATACCCCATTTTGGGGGTCGGGACAAAGTTGTGTCTTTGATGAAAAATTGCATTCGTTGTGTTGATAACATATGCCGAGTTTGGTTTTCCTTCTGCAACGTTTAAAAAATTAATTGGGGGTGTCCAGACTTAAACTTGCTTGCCCATCTCAAATTTTGAAATGGCTGCCATTTTGGTTAGGGGTGAGATATTGACCTCCGGTTTGCGCCATTTAATTTTTCTTGATAAACCGTTTAAAATGAGGGGTCACTCAATAGGGGTTTACATTTGAAAATTTGGGGCTACCCCCAAAATACCCCATTTTGGGGGCAGGGGCAAAAATGTGTAGTTGATGAAAAAGTGCAGTTTTTCATGTTGTTAACATGTGCCGAGTTTGGTTTTCCTACTGCAACCATTAAAAAGTTAACTGG
The DNA here is from genome assembly GCA_030545055.2 of Neoaliturus tenellus. Lineage (NCBI taxonomy): Eukaryota > Metazoa > Arthropoda > Insecta > Hemiptera > Cicadellidae > Neoaliturus > Neoaliturus tenellus. The sequence continues at coordinate 39,027,800 of CM061535.1, forward strand.
GGGTGTCCAGACTTTTGCCTAACTCTGTATAGTAAAGGTTTGCAAAAACACTTTCGTAAATCAAGAAACAGGAAAGAAAATATTTGTCAATTACTGTAGTGTTTAACCAACTAAAGCCGCGTTTACACTGGAGTTGCAAACATGTGTTGGAAAAAATGTCGCAGATTTTTGTTGCGTAAATGAAAACAGCTCTAATTTTTTCTGCAACGATACAAGTTGCAGACACATTTCAGACAGATTTGGGGTGTCTGCAACTAAATTTTTGTTTTCCAACGAGAGTGGAAAGCAAATGTTGTAGACATGTTGTATAGCTGGTCTAGCTATAAAAAAATAAGCTAGATGGATTATTATTTTGAGCACATAAATCTGACTAGCAACGGCAAATCATGTGAAAAAATCACGGTTACCCTCTTGGCCATTGGCGCGTTGGAACGTTCTTCTTCGGACCATCTGAGCACTAGCACCCTCTATCGCCTTTAGGGAACAACCCCCCCCCCCCCCCCCCGCCCCCACACGTGGTAAGGTTACGGCGAGGAGCAGGCGCAGGCGCAATGCGGTGACGACATGACAACACCGCGGCCGCGCTAACGGTACGCTAACGGGCCTGCAGCGCCCCCCTCCCCGCCCCCCACCAAACCACGCCAAACAATCAACATTCCTTCCTACCTGCGATGCGACCCTCTTCTCATCACTGATATCAAAGGTCCCTCGGCCCGGCTCGAATCAGATTTGCCTGCGGCACAGACGACAAAGGGTTAGGGTTTGTGAGGTTGGGGTTTGGGGGTGTAACAGGTTGGATGAAGGTTGATGTTGGGCGCGTTTTTGTTTCTCGACGGTTGCAGGGAATTTTCAAAACACTAGGTACTTAGTTGTAGGGTGAAATGGGTAAAATGCAATACGTAAGAAAGAGGATTTTATCGTTTAATGGGATGGGCCTAAGGCCTATGTAATTTTGGATACAGTTATTAAAATGTTGTTTTATCCTTCTATGTTTGGCGAAAAATGAGCCAGCATTTACTCATCTGGCATTAGTGCCTCGATTAAAACTTAAGGGAAACATAATTTCCAAGACGGATGTCGGCAGTTCTCTATGGCTTTAGAACTACGATGTCATTGTTGTGACTAAAGCCAGAACAGAGCTACCCTACGATGGATTAGGATTAGATCAGCCAGCTCTATATGGGGGGGGAGGGCGAATTTATGTCTTGAATGTAAGTAGTGGGGAATGGCTACAGTTGGGCCAGTTCAAGGTCATTGGTTGGAAGAGGCAGGTGTGGGGTTGGAAGTGTGGGGTGAGAGTGATGGATGGGTTTGGGAAGTGGGTCAAGGTCATTTGGAGGGGGTTTTAAAAAAGTGGGAGCCTCAGGGGCTCGGTGGGGTTTGGGAGGGGCGGCGCCGGGCCGCGGGAGGTTTTCGTTTATTTTTAAAATTAAATCAAAGTCGTGTTCTTGTGCAGAGAGGCGTTGGAGTGTCGTCCACCGGTGAGGGAGTGGTAGACACCGAAGGTGGTGGCGAAGAGAAGGTAGACGCACAACATGCAGAGTACGAATTTGAACAGTTGCAGCAGGCGAACCATTCCTTGTTGATTTTCCGTTTCTAATTGCAGCCTGTTGATCTCTAGTTTGAGTCTGTCCTCTTCCAATCGTGTTTTAAGTGAAACATCATCCATCATGTTTGTGTGCTTGTTTTAATTTGTGTTGGTGAAACGGGAGCGGTGTTGACGGTCGGAAAGTTGGCGATGAAATGAAAAACGAAGATGAGGACAGGGCATATTTACTGGAAAGTGGTGGGGGGTTAAGAAAAACAGTTGTGTGTCCAATCAAACGTCATCGTCAGCTGTTGGTGTAGGTTTGGAGGATGCAGGAGTGAGTCCTAGCAAACCATCTTCATCTCCACTCTCAACTCTATCGCATGTTGGACAACCGTAAACAAGTTCCAAATTCATAGTGATGCAGTGGAATTTGTCTATAATATCTTCTAAAGTTTCCATTAAATCTTTTAAATCATGTCTTGTTCTAATTATAAAAGTAGATTTCATATGTGGTAGCGGATCGTTGTTCATCGTACGGGAGTCGGGAAACAAATGGCGAGCGTCAGTCAGCGGCTCGCTTATATGCTGGCAAGGGCGGTGGAGGGGGAAGTGGAGGGGTGGTGGCGTGGTGGGGGAAGTGGAGGGGTAGTGGTGTGGTGGGGGAAAGGCGATATACCCCCATGCGAACCGTTGGCCAGCGCATTTCGCTGCGAAACGCCGTTCGGGTAGGTAGTAGGAGGTGTACTATAAATATTAAATTTATATTTAACCAGAGCTTGCATTTCTTGTTCCTCGTTGTTTAATTCAATAATTTTAACACCATTAGTTGTCTGTTCCTCTTCCTCTTCACTTTGCGACGATGAAGACATGGAGGTGCTTGAAGAAGATGATGACGATGAAAATATTTTGGTAGGATTGACATATTGCACTGTGATGTTGATCCATCTTAAAGGATGGTTATCCATAAGTGTGAGTAAGTTTTGGAATAGGGTTTCCATCTCTTCTCTGTCGGTAATTAAATGTTGAAAGGAAATGAATTTATCATCCATGTTGTTGTCAGTGCAAGTAATGAAATAAGAATGAGAAGCGTATCGAATGATCCGTAGAATATATGTTGTAAAAAATAAGTGGTGGGGGTAATCTCAAGGTCAATCAAATGGAGTTTTAAAAAAGGGCTGCAGTCAGTGACTACAGCTATACATTCGAAGCTTCAACAGGTTCAGAAGACCAATCTGATCTATACTTGCACGCACTTATGATGCATGTACAAAAGTCGTCTTTATAATATGCATTGCACTCTCGACAAATGACAAGTTTTTCAGGATGAAACTTGATACACCTCTGGGGACAGCAAGTGTGGAAGTATCGTGATTTATAAATCTTGAAGGTTCGCAATTTTGGTGGTGGTAGTTGCTTTGTTTCGCATCTGCAGTAACAGGATCCAAAGAATTCGCACTTTGTACAGGCTAATCCGTCTACCATCCATCTTCCTAAATCGGTGCATTTCTGTTCACAACAGTAGCGCGGCGAGTCCTCGTTTTTCTTCTCTTCCATGTTGGCGCTTCTAAGTTTAGGCAAGAAATGAAGTTGTATAGTGTAGGATAGAGTGTTTTATAGATTAAGAAAAGTGGTGGGGGTAATCTCAAGGTCATCCAAATGGAGTTTTAAAAAAGATCATCTTACAAGTGTAAGATGTATTTATTTAAGATACTGAGTTTTCATCTTCTTTTTCTTTCTTTACATCTTGTTTGTATTTTTATTTTTCTTCTTTAGCCATGGCGATGAGATCTTCAGTGGAGAGTGGATGTACTTCAGGAAATTTTAGAATTAATTTTGGTTGGAATCCCTCTTTAGTCAATACTTGAAGATCGGACGTCATTTGTTCTACACTTTGATAGTCTTTTCCGTAGATTTTTCCATTAAATTCAATCATCATTCTGTACAACATGGTATTAGTAGTTGTTTTCGCTGCGTCAGTTGGAGAGCAAATGATGATTCTGTTAGGTTACACGGTCCTTTTATAGATGCTACAGCGACCACTTGATATTATTTAACATTAGTAATATTTCTGGAACTTAACATTACTTTGAGTAGATGGTGTTGTAGTTGAAGGTTGTGTGGAAACGAATACTTCTTCGTTGCAGAACTTCTGTTTAGGAAACATCCTCATGTTGTTAGAGTAAACATCAATATTTAAACGATAACCACCGGCAAGTAACACTCGCAGTTCATTAGTAAAATCGTCGAGTTCTTCAAAAGTTGTAATGGTGGTGGTATCATATGATGCACACTTAACCTTAAGAGACATGTTGTTATTCGTAATAACTGGAGAGCCAACAGAGATGTGTACAGCACGAAAGGTAGTCGTAGACTGATGAGATCCTCAAGAAAATTACGGCCTTTATATACCCTCGAAACTAGGTCAAGGTCATCCAAACGTGTTTTTAAAAAAAGCAACATATCGATAGTGCAGAAACACTATCAATATGTTGCCTTTTCTTATTTTTTTTTTCATTTTTATTTTTTATTTATTTAAAATCAGTTACACATATGTACAACAGTATATATAAACTACAGACTAGTTGCTAGTAGGCATAACATGAAGTGTAAGTTCAGTAGAGTTGGTTCCACTAGGACCGTGGGATGCCAAATAGAGTGCGCCGGGGTGAATCAGTCGTAAATCTTCATTCTGCAGCAGTTGAACGAAGCGTTTGGGAAGAAATACTTGAAATTTCGGTTCATCACCAGGTGTGTAGGGTGCTTCACTCAATGTGCAATTGATGGCGTCTCCAACTGATGTTTCCATCTTCTTAATAGTGTGAATAATGTAATGTTTTTCTTCTTTCAATTCTGAACATTTCTTAGTCGGTAGTATTGTAGATTTAGAATGTTTGTTGAATTGATCAACAAGCGACTGTAGAAAAGTTTGCGATGCCATTATGTTTTCTTACTATTGTTCGTCTTCTTCTTCTTGTGCTTGCGCGTCAGAGGTGTTGACTCCTCGGAGGTTAGAGTAATACTCATGCATTGTCATAGTGCCGCTCTCGCTTTTATACCCATCGCTTCCCCCACCACTTTGCTGGAGATAGACATTCAAACGATATGCGTTCTTTAAAGCACATTGAGACTGCCGATGTTTAAAGTTTTTAGATGCAATACAGATGTTAGCAAAGTAGCAATAAAAATCTTTCTCCATTTGCACATTTATCACTTCATGGTTTGTATATGCTTGTATCCAATTTGCTTTTTCCAATCCTCTTGTAAAAATAGTTTTGAACTCTTTGCAGAAATGATTCATAATGTGTGGCATCATATTGTAGGTTATAAAACCTTCATCCCATCTTAGATTATGAAAATGTTTCATCAACCATTTGTTTGTTACTTTAGCTTTGGTTGTTAATCTGTTGAACGGCAAAGGAGGCATGAATAAAAAATGATAAACAACAGATGTTATCATATCTAGTACCACTAACTCTTTGATTATAAAATTTCCATCATTACCACGGAATGCCTGAAACTCTATGATACCTCGCTTTACTTCCATTATTTCCGTCTTCTTAGAGAATGAAACTCGTTTATCCATGATGACGTTCAGTAGACAACTGGCATGTCAATGCAGATTGGCAGCCTTTTATACTCCAACATTCTTCTTCTTCTTCTTACTTACAATATTCTTTGTTTGTTTAATTTGTTGTTGATTGTTGATTGTTGAAACGTGATTCGTTTTCCTTGGTTTCTTGCTTTTCTTCTTCATCTAAATTAAAGTTGGTTTGATTGTGGTGTAACTGTCTCCACATCTCTACTTCATGCGGTATCCTATTGAAGATTGAAGTATCTACTGGACCGTATAGGATTGGAACATATGGTTGTCTATCCAATGCATCAATTAAATAGTCTTTAATAATTGTACTTGAGAATATTAGCTGTTTTAAATATCTTGTTATAGGGCCAGTAGCACAAGTTAAAGCGTAAAACTCTTCTTTTGTCAAATGTATTTTTATATTATATTTAGTTAAATCTCTAAATCGAACTAGTTGTTGACCACGTTGTTTAACAATATCAATTTCAATATTTGATTCAAACAAACCTAGTTTTGTTTTTCTTCCAAAGGTATTGTTACTCAAATAGCATTCCAAAAGATGTATATGTTTCATAAAAGATTCCCAAGAAGATTCAGTGAAGGTTACCATTTTAGATCCGTGATTCAAAATAATAGTTGGAGAGTAATCCAATGATTTCATTACTCCAGCAGACACAGTCTTTGTCATACAAGAAGAAATAGGATAAAATATTCGAAGAAATACCTCCATTAAGATGTTGGTAGAAATGTTATCTTCAATTTTCCTTTTCTTTGTTTCTTTTTGAACTTCCTCTTCGTCTGTCTTCTTATGTTTAAACTTGAGGAACTCTTCCATTTCCTGTTCAACTTGTCTTTCTATATCCAAACTATTGTCAGCCATAAGAGGTGTAGTTTCTTCATTAGCACTTGATGTAGTAGAACTCATCTTGCGGACGATGTTACCCATACGACAATCAAAGATGAAATGAATTTCCAGCTCTTCTTTCTCGCTTTTATACTCGCAGATGACCTAGATATTGTTGATCTTTTGTAAAAACCTTACAAATCGTGCAGATGTTGTATTAATCCTTTTTAAAGTACATTCTTCACAATTCCTGTCAGCGGTGTGTAAGTAACTATTTTGTCATGTAGAATTAAACAGTATGCTGAAGTTCCATCTGGTATTTTATCTTCAAATTCCATTTCAATTTTTATATCTACACTTGAAGATTTCACAGATTCATTTTGTTTTGAACAATCGATTACAACAATTGGAGCTTTTGAATAAAATTGTTCTGGTGATAGTAGTGGTGTATTTGTCTTACCATAATATGACGATTGAAATCTTGCATACATGTCATATAGAATGGAATAACGTTTCTTGTCAAATGAAACATTTAAACTGTCATATGGAAAGAACTGAGAGTTTAGAAAAACTTTGCAATTCTTTATCTTGCAATGGTCAAACTGACCAGCGTGCGCAGTTATAACATCTTTTCGTTTAGTCTGAAAACCGACTATTATGTACCTTGCTCGTTCTAAATAAGTAGAGGTTTTAACAGTCCATGTTTGTCTTTCTGTTTGAGGCAATATGGGGTATTCATGAAACTCCCAACTTCTAAATGGTATTACGATATCACGGTCAGATTTTAATTTTTTCAATAATAATACTCGATGTTCATCCGCCAATCTGACATGTGGTACTCTCCATACAACTTTATCCAATTGAAGTTGCCATTCCAAATCGGCATCTTTTGTTCCACTTGGCGCTTGTATTACATCCTTATTCGTTGAAGATCTGAGCAGTACCAGTTCTTGCTTTACATTTATTATTATTCTCTTGTAATCTTCTGCAAATCCCAAAAGCAATCGTAAAGGCACATTAAAATCAAAGTAACCTTTTGAATTAGGAGTAATAGTGTCTTTATCAGGAGTCACCCATCCAGCCGAGATTAAAGAATTCTTTTCATGAGGTGTTATTGAAGTCAATCCTTTTAAAGTTGTTGATATACCAACTTTTTTTGTTGAATCAACTGTTACTCCAGATATCTCATATCTAATTTCATCAAACAGATATGCCATAGGGTTATTTATAAAAGGAACAGTTGAACCAGATTTTCCATCCAATGTTGTTACTCTTCCTTCGATATATAAATAACTTTCACATGGTAATGTGTAGATATCTTGTTGTTGAATGGGAATTCTTATTTCATCATTATTATTTAATTTTGATGAAGTGTAAGGGTTGTGAGTGTGATATTCCTTCTCCCATAGGGTTTCGTCGAATGTCGGTCCTTGTGCTATATCCAGTATATCCATGGTTGGCAAGTTTTAGTCCGATCTTCTGTAGGAAGCGTATGTTGTCCGGTGTTAACTCGTCGAATGTTGAGGAGCTACTGAGCTCCCGACTCTTCCGTTGTGGTTTAAATGATAATCCCATGTTGACTTTATGTTGCCGCTCTGATATGTAACCGTATAGTTATTGTTTCTCCTCTAAAGTCAACACTAATGCCGTCTTGATCCAATATGTTCAGTACGATGTCTGAAATGAAACTGGTGTTTAACGGTAGGTATATTAGGTTTTGTGGCTTCTCAACTATTTTAAAACCAGGAGCTACTGTCGGGTAAAATGTGTGTAATATATGTTGATTTATTCCATCTCTATATGATCCGTGTATAATATTACACGTTACATCAATACTGTTCACCTTTAATATTGTTACTGTTGTATCGCCAGTATAATCATTTCCAGGAGCTAAAATTCCTTTCTTCTTTGAAAATCCGAGCAAATTGCCGATTGAGTTGTCTAAGCTAAAATCTATATAATACTTTGAAGTTATTTCTGCTTTTAATGTATTATTATTACCTTTTATAGAAATATTTTCTTCTCCAAGTTTCTTTTGTAATACTTGGTTTATATCGTCTATTTCATATGCTCCTGTAGATAATGGAATTATTTTTAATTGTGAATAATTTCCTTTTTCGTCTTTACTCTCATAATAATGTAGTAAATTATTTTTTCCTTCTGTAACATTGGGAATTGAATTGTATGTAGTCAAATCCAATAATGCTGCTTCCCATAGTTTGTCCGTAGATAAACGTAACGCTGGGAAAAGTGTACTTTTCAATGTTGACGAATTTCCACTCAGCGACACTGTATACGATGACATCTTAAAGCTGACTGACGCTCTTCGCTAGGAACTCCAAACATAAATGTCCGCATATTTCTGTATTGCTAGGTTGCTCTCTTTTGTAGTTGTAGAATATATTATTGCAGTTCCGAAAATAATGTTGAAGTTCTTTTGGTGGCGGTAAATTTCCAAAACTATCAAAGTAGTAAACATTTTTTCCAAGTTTTTTATAACATACCCAATGAGTACCTGGTCCATAATTAGAGTCTAAATTTACTATTCCAGTTTCATTTTTCCACACTCTATTTGGTAATGTATCTTTCATAAAAACTCCTCTGAAGAATGGTATTCTTAAACATTTCACATACTTTGACAATTGATAGTTTGTTAATGCTTCATTTGGAATTATCAATTTATTCTTCTCATTTAATACACACGGTACGGTCTTAAGTAAAGACCCGATCCGTTTTTTACCATTGACCATATGGATGTTTTCTTGACTTTCCTTTTAGGGTTAGTGTGACGTCTTCTTTTGATGTTCCCGCCTCTTTTTGCAGCTTCTTTTTTACTAGGTTTTCTCCCGCGTCGTCTTCCACCACCAAACTTAGCTTTCGTCTTCATGGCTGTTGTCACTGCCCAAGCTGCTGCTTTTTCCGCAATACTGGCGTCACTTGATTTAACCCTTTGCCAAGCTTTTTCCGCTAGCGCTCTATCCGCTATTGATCTATTTGTTGAATCTGCAAACTTGGAATACGCTATATCGTGTTCTTTGCAAGCTTGATCTAATTTATTAATTCCAGGATCTCCTCTTGCTAAACGTTTTGCCAACTTAGTTCCGGGTCCGCAATATTGATAGCCTCCGGGCAGATGAAATTCGTATGGTAAAGCGTCTATTGCTCGATTTAGAACAGCACCAACAGGAATCCGTCTTAGCAGGGATAACGCAGCTGATGTTATACCACGTCCTTTCTTGCCGCTGTCTTGACGACGACTGAGCGTTGCGGTCTTCATTATGTCGTCTTATATAACCAGCGTGTTTACTCCACGAGCTGCTTTGCATAAATGAATAACTCATGCACAATTTTTATATTTAAATACTTAATTATTCAAATTAATTATATACTGATTTATGATTCTATTTTTAATCCAAGCTTCTCGTTCATCAGGTTGAATCATCACATGACTCGTTGTACTAGCTATATGATTGTGGGTATCGATAAGTAAATTTCCCACTATTCTTATTAAACAATCTAAAGTTACAGCATCTTTCGGATGTTGAGGATCGTGTAACTGCATAATACGTTTATCATTACACGTGTAAGCGGTCGAATCACTTTTTGACGTTGTTATGACTTGTCCAATAGTAGCAGCATCATTTAAATCTTCTCCTGGTAAAATATTAATTATTTTCTTCATCTTTGCATCATATTTGGTCCCAAAGTGTTTATCCCAAGTTATTGTTTGTCTCAATGTAACACAATCATCATCTTCATAACCAGGATAAATATTTTTTATTCTTCTATTACGACCATCGTATGTACCTAATCTACCACCACTCGCAATTAATGTTTGTACCATCAAAGGTACATCTGAATCTTTTATACCAAATCTTCCATTTGTTATTGTTTTATGTCCTGCATCCCATTCATCATTTTTTCCTTGCATTAAATCAAACTTTTTATTTCCATGTATAAATTTATCTCCCCGCTTTAACACGGCATCTTCATGTTTTACAAAATTTGATGTTTCCTTTTTTAATTCTTTAGATAATTGTTCCATAGTAACAGCATCTTTTGGTTGAGAACCAAACTTTACATTTGTCAATGTTTTACCATGACAATCGATTCCATTAACATCTTGTAAAATACAGTTGTCCTTGATGTATTTTAGGTTTACAGCATCACCGTCTTCCTTTGGGTATCCAATGTCATTTATAATAAATTTATAAAAAGAAAATCCATGTTCAGTTTTTTCCGGTATTATAGAATGTAAATATTCTTTATTAACTGAATCTTTATCATTTTTGGGATTTCCCACGTTGGTTATTCTATAATTTCCAGCATCATACGTTTGTCCATCTTTTAAGTTATTACCCCATTGCAATTTTAAAGTATTTGAAAGTTCAGATGATAAGTACTCTTTAGTAATTGCATCAGAACTGTCAGTTGGTTTACCAACATTAATTATTCTATGTGATTTAACATCATAAGTATTCTTGTTTAATTTCAATGATGTTGAAGTTGCTTCTTTTACTGTTTTTAAATTTGCTCCATCTGTATCTTCTTCTGGGTCTTTAACAAATTTTAGACGTTTGTTACTTATATCATAGTCACCTTCAGGTGTTTGCGGCAATCCACTTCTTTTTCTGTTTTCTCCTCCTTGTACTCCTAGCCCGGAGTACCGTCCGAACTTGTCAACGCTCATGATTGAACTGATCCACTGTATGCTCACTGCTCTCTTATATATCCGTGATGATTTATACAATTATTCCACGATTTCGAAGTTCGTCAACTAAAGCCACCCATTCATTATTTAAACCTGTATGACCAGCTTCCATGGCTTCATGTAATAGTCTCATTCTATCAACCAATTTGTTTATATCATTATAGTAAATCACATTTGTATTATATAGGTTTTTCATTAAACCTTTACCAGACGTTGAAGCTTCTCCTTTTTTCTTTTTACCATATTCATCCATGAGTGATAAGTCCATAAGTGATAAAGACTTCCTCTTTAGCGGTTTCTTTAAAGCGGGCGCAGTTCGTAATGTTGGTAGTTTTCTCAGCGGAAACAATCTTTTTATTACAACTGTATATTTAGTTGCGCGTGTTCTATTTATCATTGAATCTTTGGAGTAATTCTTCTTATGAGCATTAGTATTTTGCAAAATTTCTTTAAAAGTATTTAAATCTTGTAGCGTATATTTTATAGGTATATTTTTAAAAATCAGTTCAAATAATCCTTTTGTTCCTTTATATTTATGCTCACCAATAACAATATCATCATCTTCAGTCAAATGTACTTTTGAATCTCCTATTTTTAATTCATTTCCATCAATTCTCGCACCATATACATGTGACTTGTGTAATTTTGGGTTATTTTTTATTTCATGTAACATCTTCATGATATACTTTCTTCCAAGAGGTCCTTGTTGCAATATATCACTACTTAATTTTGTTAGATTTGGAATTGATTGTTCTGCTTCAGGTATATGTTGTTCTTGTTCTTCTTCTTTTTCAACATTTATTTCTGGTTCTTCTTGTCTTGTTTCTTCTTCTTTTTGAGAAACTTCACTATCACTTGTGTAAGAATCATCATCATCTTCTTCCTTTTTCAAACTCTTTACTTCAAATTTAGAAACAGGTAGCAAAACATCTCCTTCATAATGAGGTTTACCAATAGTTTCTGTTATCTGTTTTAAAGGTTCTGTAATAGGTTTAAATGTAGTCTCCAGAAATTCTTCTCTTTCATTCAAACCCATTCTTAATGCTCGATTTTTAAGTCTAATCGAGTCACTCAGTGATTTTATTTCTTTTAATAGTTTTTCTTGGTTCACCATGTTTACGCTGCGAGGTCCAATCTATTACTAAACGTATCATCAATCGTTCAATGGATTAATACAAATTTATCCAATCCTATACGATATCTTCCATTTTTTATAGCTTCTTCTTTCATAATAACAAGAAATCCATATTTTTCAGCCCATGCTTTGCCACACATTTCTTTAAATTTATCAAATGACATGTCTGCATTCACATGATCATTATATATGTGCTTTAAATTTGTTTCATCTTGCTTAAAGATAATTAGTAGATTTGCATTATCTCTTATAAGTTGTTTTGGAATTTTACTGTAAGTTTGACCAATATAAATGCTATCAATATTGTAATGTCTTCCCATGGCAAAATAGCTTCTGATAGTGTCATGATTTTCACAAGATACATCATCAAATACAAATATAGAAAATGGTTTTGCCTCGTTTGGCTCCATTATAGTTTCACTAGCATTAAACTTATAAAAATTAACTTCAGGTACACTTGCAAGTACCTTATACAGTAATTGGTATTTGGGTTGTTGCAAAGATTTGGAAAAGATATAAATGTTGTTGAAACGTAATCCTTTAGGATTTGTTATTAAGTTAAAAACCACATTTGTCTTGCCACAATTTGATGGTCCAGTTATTAAACATCTTATTGTGTTTGGCAGTAGTTCACCATGTTTTCCATGATTTAACTTGTCGTTGTCAACTGTTAATTCATCAATATTATTAATAAAAAATCGATCCTTTTGTTGCACAATCTCCATCTTGTGTAAAGGTTAAACATGTAATGAGTTCATAAATTGCTACACCAAGTCTTTTGTAGGGATCCAAGAGTCTTCACTTTTATCAAATCCCAACCAACGTACTTTAACCTTATCCTTTTTTCTTTGTAAAATCTTTTCAACAAGATATACATCGCCAACTGATGATTTTAACAACTCATGTCCGTAGAATCCACCTTCGAGTAATTCACCCTTGTTGTCCTTTAAGATGTAAGTTTCAGGTATTGTTGGTTGCACTTTATAGATTGTAAATACTTCATTAGTCCAATTTGGTAGATACCTTTTACTAAATACTCCTTTGTACTTACTTATACGAACTTTATCATCAACTTTAAATGTTTTAGGCTGCATTTTTTCACGTTTAGGAGTTGTATTATTCCTAATACGTTTTAATACCATCTTAGCATTACCGCTATTTACTTGGTTAGGCTTCATACCAATGGTTCGATGATACTTGTTGTTATATTCTTTTATAAGTTGCGGTAAGATATCATACCAAACATATGATCCTCGTTTGGAAAATGTTTTATACATTGCTCCTTTTAATGTTCTATTGAATCTTTCTATTATTGAAGCTTTAACTTCAGAATTTGTAGAATAATGATTTATTTTATACTTCTTCATTAAAGCTGCAAAGTCTTTGTTAAAATATTCTTTCCCATCATCAGTTTGTAGATGTTTGATGTTGAATTTATTTCTTTGTATAGCCGTTTCCATAGCTTTTGTAACACTTTTACCAGTCTTGTCCTTTAGCGGTAAGGCATCAGCCACTTTAGTAAAACAGTCTATAATCGCTAAAATGTATTTGAATCCTTTATTCAACTTACTATGTGGTATCATTTCAATAAGATCGGCTTGGAAAAGATCATTCATTCCTTTTATAATTGTATTTCTTCTAGGAAATTTTCTTCTTGCCGGCTTATGAAGTTCATTTACAATCTTGTTCCTTAAATCTTCCATCTTCAGTTGTGTCTTCCACACCGCTTGTAAGAGTACTGATCTCTAAAATGGTTTATCCTCTTTTATATGGTTAGATTATAGGTCAAGGCCATATTACATTGGTGTAAAAAAGAGGGAACATGACATTGGGCTTGTCATGTCCCCTCTTCTTTACGGAAAGGAAAAAGGAAGAAGGTAAAGGATGAAGAATAGGTTTACTGGTCGATGGGGTATAAGGAGTAATGTCCGAATGGTATAGTTTTTATATTATCTTCCAGGATGTACCTCTTATCATCCTTACAACTCAAAGCCCATTTGGTTTGCTTTACACTGAAGAGACGATGGTTGAAGCTTCTTATGGTGTTAAATGTTGCTGTTGTCTCAACATTTTCAAATAAGCATCTCTTGTATTCTTCAAACTGTACATTCTTCTTCAGGTATGAGGTTTTTATACCCTTGGCCTTCTTTACGATTTCATGTTCTCTTCTTTCATTTTTGTACAGTTTAAATGAATATAGTTTAGACATTAAAGCTACAACCTCTTCCATTGGCACGCCATTTGTCTCGTCTTTGAACTTTCCTAATACCTTTTTATTTCTACCGTTGTCGTAGTTGGGATGGTTTTGTGGATAATCAGAAAAGTCAAAGTCAGTAGTATATATAAAAGTACGTAGGTCTTCATACATGTCTTCTGTTTTTATCCAATAAATAAAAGCATCTGTATCCATATATGCAATCCCGATGTTTTCTCTTCCATAAAACTTCACCATCTTGTTGTAGTGAAAGTCATACATGTGGGTTTTAGAAATATCCAAAATAGACATTCCCACATATAGAGGACGATCCATTGTTATTGAGATTTTGTTCATGGAAACAGCTACAAGATTTTTGTTGATTATTATGGACGATCCGAAGTTAGGTTTTTGTACCAGCTTTTGTAGTTTCACCGGATCACTAACTAATTTCACATTCTTATGCTTTCTTTTGTTTTCCAGTGTCTTGCCAAATATCGCATTATTCATCAATTTAAAAAAGTCCTTTTGAAAATTAGATGTAGCCGCAGTTCTTCTTTTTGTGTTATTGTCAATGTATGACTTTAACCAACAGGATTGAGAAAATTGTAAAGCTCTATTAACTTTTGTTATTCTCAATCCTAATTCTAGGGCTTGTTGTATTACCCAATAATGAGCAACATATCTTGATTTGTTGGTTAAAGTCATCATCAATTTAGGCCATCTACCAGTTGGTGATATTTCCGTCTTGGCCAGTAGAGGTAAATCATAATGGTGGTCATGCAAATGTTCAGGGTACTCGATGTCTACATCCAAAATATAACCAGTATCTCCATGTTTTGCCATGTCCATGATGTTTCCAATAGAATCAGGGTCTACCCATTTAAAGTCGCCATATGGGAGAGGATTCGACATGGCCCATCCATAAAGGTTATTTGCATCAAAATAACCTAAATATGTACTTGGTTTTGATGCATCAAAATTGGGCAGATATTTGTTATTTGCCTTTACATGTCGTGTTACACTTTGAGTTAATCCTCCTCGAACACCTGATTCCAACATCAGTATCATGTCTATATCTGTAAGAAGTTGGAGTTTACAGTTAGTTTCCTTCAACATTGCTTGCCAAGCTAGTCCAGGTGATGTACAAGAATGCAGAGGGTCCAGTCCATACGCCTTAAAACATGTATTTCTAAACTCTTCCATTATATCACAAAGTAAAGTTACATCTAGTTTAACATAAAAGTCCGAATATTCTCCAAGTGTTTTGAATCCTAATTCATTCCAAACTCTACACGCATGTTCATAATCTTCATGGGATATATCCGTATCGTATAGTTTACTTTTGAATTCTTCTTTTGGTGGAAGGGATGTTTCATTAAATCGTTCTAAGCTATCTATATAATCATATGGGAAAACACCTTTGCGAAGAACTAAATTAACCTTGTCATTACTTACAATCTTCTTGGTTTCTATTAAATCTTCTGTTCTCAGGTTTTCAGAAAGTTTCATTAAACTAGATGGCATAAAACGGTAAGAGTCTAAAAACCGAAGTTTGATATTTCCAACTTTTTTAGTAAAACTTATAAACTTCTCCATGGTTTCTGCTATGACATCAATTTCTCCATTATCTCTTCCTAATTCCGGAATGATAAAATGCGCATCATAACCACTAAGGTTATGTAATATTACAGGTATATTTGTGGGGATCTTGTAGTTGATATTGCAGCTGTTACATGCAGCACCTCTATAATACCCTGTCAGATGGTCATGATCATGAACCTTGTGATTTTTCACAGTAAATTCATTTGTACATAAATAACAATGAGTCGCATTTTCATGTTGAATCTCTTCTTCTTCATCCAAAGGTATCATCGGTATAATATCACTATACAATCTTTCAACACTTTCTGCTATTGTATACAACTGATCAAGGAATATTTTAGAAGCATTAACACCACGATAGACAATAGGTTTTGAAGTTAAATTAAATCTATTTAGATGTTCTTCAGAAAGAGTAGATTTAACCATTAAACAAAAACTGTTTGGATCATGTATCTGATACTTAACACTTTTCTTTGCTACATCGCCATCATTATCTTCAATAGGAACTAGTGTAGATTCAAAATCAGCATAGATAACAATGGGAATCCGGTATTGATGGGAGATTTTTTCAAATTTTAACTCTGCCTTACTTGGACACGGTAAGATAATTTTTGCTTCATAGTTGTTGTTACATAGTTTTTTATGCTCTTGTAACCATTCGTTTCCTTGTCTTCTTTCTTCACAAAAATTAAAGCATCTTTTGCAAATTATCTTCTTATTTCTATTTTTAGATAATTGATTGCTAACAAGAGTTTCAAATTTTTTAATCCATACGTAGTGGGAAACATCACCTCTTGTAAGCAGTAATAAGTCTGTATGATCTGGGAGTTCATTCTTCACCACACGCAATGGGTACACTTTATTCGAACTGTCCAAACCAAAAACATTGACAGATGTTCCAGGGTTTTGTTTTTCAAACTTTGAGATGTCCTTTAAAGCCACTGGGTAAGTCAATCCTTGGAAATTATATCGATATCTTTGTATTTCATATTCTTCATTGGGTCTTACTGCATGGTCAGGTGGTACAAATTTTGCCGTCATTGCATATCTAAAACATTCCATATCTTCATTTTGAATATTTATGCACGATTTGGTGTTTGAAATTTTCTTTGGGAGCGGAATATAACTGCTACCCCTTAATCCATACCCATGTTTATGAACTCTGATATCCATACCCTCAATACTAACCAAACTCCAACCAGATCCTCTTCCTTCATGTTCTTGAATTTTTGTTAAAATTTCTTCCAAACAATCTTCAACTATTGAATTAATATCTGAACTTGCCATTATGGTCTGGTTTTTTGTCATGAATCCTCTTGGTGACATTTCTCCTTCTACATTAGTAAACATAGCATTTAACAATATGCCAAATTTAATAAAATTTAGCCTTTTTAATTCTTCTGCGAGTGTTTTACTTACAATTCTTCTTACTTCTTTAAAAAACTGCTCCAATTCCAATTTTTCATTTTGAATTTTGTGATGCATTACTACTCTACCTTCTAAAGCATATACTCTTAAACTCGGTATTTCATTAGATGGTCCTGCTAATGGTTCTTCATGTTCTTCTTGTTGTTCTTCTTGTTGTTCTTCTTGCTGTTCTTCTTGTTGTTCTTCTTGTTGTTCTTCTTGTTGTTCTTCTCCATATAGTTTTAAATCTTCATATTCGGTTTCTGTTACATCTTTATTATTATTATGGAATAACTCTTTGTGTATTTCTAGTAGAATATTATCATGAAAAGTTTCTAAGCAAATTTCACATTGATACATCTTGTTGATGTTTACTCTTTGAAATTTAGCAGCGAAATGAAATGCTTCTCTACTGCTCCCTTTTTATAGCCTCCCAGTTGTAGTGGGGGGACGGTAAGATTTTTAGTAAGATGTTAAAAATAGTAGGTTAAGACTAAAGCTGAAAAGTAATGATTAAAGCCTATATTTTCTTCCAATTGCAAATACTCCACATATGCCTCTGCCCATAGCCATAACAGATCACTGTTACGCCA
Organism: Neoaliturus tenellus; assembly: GCA_030545055.2. Taxonomy (NCBI): domain Eukaryota; kingdom Metazoa; phylum Arthropoda; class Insecta; order Hemiptera; family Cicadellidae; genus Neoaliturus; species Neoaliturus tenellus. Next base: position 39,045,400 of record CM061535.1, read on the forward strand.
ATATACACCAAAGGTGGGTCTATCATCAACTAAAATTGGAGATGCTATGTTTACTAATCTTTCATTTTCTATCCATGTCATAACTATGGGGGGGGGGCTCGTCAAGTTTAAGGTCAAGGTCAAGACGTTACACTTAAGACGTTACACTTAAGACGTTACACTTAAGACGTTACACTCAAGACATTTTACTTAAGACATTATACTTAAGACGGTAAACCTAAGACGTTGTGACGTCGGGGGGGAAGGGGGGTTATGCATGAGTGGATTTAGGTCAAGGTCACCAAAAAATAATAATGATCCAAGATGATGGAGGCGGCTGTAACCGTCTCCACCACCCTGTGTTCCTCAAACACTCCCAATCCCAACCCAAAAAGTTACGACTTGCGAGGGATCCCAATTTTTGGCCCGCACGCACGTGGCGATCCAGTTTGGTAGTCTGTGATACGGGCGGCCAGCCTCGGGCCTGGGCACTGGACTTGACCATTCCAATTTTACAATGGGGACTCTGGAACAGCTAATGCAAGACGCAACTCTAACCTCCCACCCTTAATCTAAACCCACCCAATCATATTTTTGCCTGACCAAAACTAAAAAAAAAAAAATCAAAAACAATAAAAATATGCGCTACCTACGGCACAACGCGCATGTCCCACCCATATTTAATGAAGTTCAATCGAACTTCTTAAATTTACATTTATATTTTAATTTAATCTACCCAACCTAACAGCTAGCTGTGGAATGTAAAAAATTATTAGTACACAGATAAACAAACAGACATAGACACACACACACACACACACACACACACACACACACACACACACACACAAATACCATAAACCAATACTTAAGATTAAAAACACATTTCTTAAACATAAATAATACCATAACACACCTTAATGCTAACATCGCAATGCGCAAGTTAAACCTTAAAAAACTAACACATCTTAAGACTGAAACCAAACAACATTTTGCATAAAACCATAGACACACACACACACACACACACACACACACACACACAACAAATATTAAATAGTAATAGCCTAACAACAAGAGTAACTCAAATATATATCGGCCGCTTATACATTTGAGTTGCCCTCTGAGTCGGGTCGGAGCGTCGCGTCCGAAATTCCGAGCCCGACTGTGGCGGCAATAGTCGTCGGGGTAGTTCTCGGCTCCCAGAGTGGTGGGGGGCCGGGAGGGGTTTCAGGGGCGCGGAACTTTCCAGAAATGTCAGTGGAAAATTCCAAACGGATGTGCTTTGTTACATGTGGGTCGCCTAAAACGCAGGTGGAGCCTTGTACCTCTCAATTTGCATTAGATAGCATCAAATTACATCCGCTGACAAGTACATCCGCAGCTTTCCCCATCGCGTGGCAGCATAATTATCGTCGATTGTTATCCACCCTCTTCCGCCGCTTAATTATACTTCCAACAGAAATAGGCCGCCAAAACACGCAACTTGTTTTTAACATACAATAGACTATTGTTTGGAAATGCATTACTTATGCTCATAATCCTTGGCCTGGTCGGTACTTCTTACACGCTACACCCAAGACGTTGTGACGTCGGGGGGGGGGGGGGGCTTCCGGTTTCCGGTCCGGTCGGGGGGGGGGGGGTCATGCATGAGTAACCATCCGCATGTATATAAACGATGGGAAGCTCGCGCGCCTCCCATATAGGGAGCTGACACCCCAACGGTAAACAACCAATCCGTGAGTTCATACCACATAGTACTTTAACACACTATTTATTTTAACATTTTTATTATTTTTACACTATTTCTTAACACTACATCAGTTATTTTATATATCTTAATTTTATTTTCGTGTCGAGTTTCCATTTTTTTTTTTTTTTTTTTTTTTTTTAATTAAAATATGCTAATTAACATCGTGTGCAGGAAACTCACACTGATTAATTGCAGGTTCCATTCTTACACACCTGTTTCCTCCTTAATATGCAAATTACTCTCTTACTTTAACAACACTTAAACTCTAACCGCTACTTCTCGGTCATACTAATATAATTAGTGCTACACTACGGGATTTACCTGTGCAATAGTGCACGCTATGTTTCCTGCACGTCTGCAGGTAATACACCTTACAATCATATACTTATTGCTACATTACACAAGACATTTCTTCCACACCTGCAGGTAATACACTTACTGACCGTCTACTATTATAATTATTGCTACAGTACGAGAGACATTTCTTGCACACCTGCAGCTTATACACTTTACAACCGTTTAATATTAAAATTATTGCTATACTACAATGGTTACCTGTTCAATCACAGTTTTGGTCCCCCCACTTGATTATCCACAAAGCAATACTTGCAATCCTACAACTGAATAATTAATTAACTTCCGCGATCACCAGTACTTTTTTAAACTATCCGTCTCTTCCTCTGACTCTTGTGACCGTAGCCGCAGCCGACTGACAAATAACCGAGCTCTCCCGAACCTCGCTCTTTTATGCGGTTTTCTCGGGGAGGGGGTTGGAGGGGCGTCGCACGTGACTCATCGATCGCATAAAAAGGGGGGTTGCTGCCGCGCGCGCGCCATTTCGGTGGCGGAATCGGTCGGGTGAGGAACTATCCGTAAGTCTCTGGCGCTTTTACAACTAACGCTTGTTACTCTAAAATGTGTTTGCACTTAATATGCTAATTAGTCTCTATATTTATGCACGGGACATTTCCTGCACACCTGCAGGTGATACACCTTACAACAGTCTACTATTATACTTGTTGCTACAATACAAGATTTACCTGTCCAATTGGCAATTGTGATCCCACTTAGTCGTGCACGGGATATTTCTTGCACATTAGCAGGTCATACACTTTACAACCGTCTAATTTTATAGTTATTGCTACAGTACAAGATTTACCTGTACAATTGATAATTGTATTCCTACTTATTCGTGCACGGAACATTACTTGCAATCCTGCACCTGAATAATTAATTAACTTCTGCGGCTACCAATACTTTTCTTCGCCTATATGTTTCCCCCTGCTACAACCTTTCGCGGCGCCGCCCGACAAATAACTGAGCTCTCCGAAGTTCTGTTCTTTTATGTCATCCTCTCAGGGGGAGGGGTTGGGGAAGGGAGGGGGGGGGGGCACACAACCCCCATAAAACGGGCATCGGTACCGCGCGCGCGTCATTATAGTGGCGATAGGGCAACAGTAAACAACTATCCGCAAGTCTCTAACACCTAGTCTAACACTTTTTTACTTACGCTTTTTTACTCTAACATATGTTTGCACTTATTATGCTAATTAGTCTCTATATATTCAGACACACTCGCGGGCGCCGGTCATATACTCGCCAATTGTCGGAGAGTACACATCTCCCCTTCGTATATTATCATGGCTTCGCACTCTTTACAACTAAAGCTTTTACGCACAAAACATATTTTACAGAAACAATCTAACTCCAAAGTTTGTAAACCGCGTACTACATTGGCTAAGCTTAAGAAATACTACAGTTTTCACCCGTTGTACTTTGCAAAACCTAGCCTGTGCAACACTGCATACTCTACTGATACTGTTTTGCACGCTGTCTTAACTGACATGCTGCAGTATCAAAATTTCAATCTTGTTACACCTATTGACGATGCTATCCAATTATTCTTATTCACTATATTACCGGGTTTATATGATCGTTCTTCCTTGGGCACATGTCTCATTCTACTGTATCAACTCGCACTGTAAACACCTAGGAGCTCTCCTATCATGCAACTATTATTTTAATTTAATTTTAAAAATAAACTAAAACCTCCCGCGGCCCGGCGCCGCCCCTCCCAAACCCCACCGAGCCCCTGAGGCTCCCACTTTTTTAAAACCCCCTCCAAATGACCTTGACCCACTTCCCAAACCCATCCATCACTCTCACCCCACACTTCCAACCCCACACCTGCCTCTTCCAACCAATGACCTTGAACTGGCCCAACTGTAGCCATTCCCCACTACTAATGTACTACAACTCTATAATTAAATGCAGATTGTATTTCTTGCTGCTACTCTCTCTACCCCTGTACAATACACAAGAAAACTGTTACTTTCTCAATTCTCCCCCGGTAAAGGCTTGATGAATAAAACCAAAAAATCATCAGGGCTATATAAACATGTTTTTAAAACATATCTTAAAAAAATACCCATGCTGTACCTCCCTCCAGTCAGAGCTATATTTTTCTCTATACTAAGTAATCAAAATTGTATTTATAAACACATACATCCGACATTGCAAATAATAGCTACAGCCAAAAACAAGCTACAGTTTTTATTGGAGTCGATGTCAAGAACTGAGAAATTTTTATTTTTTTACAAAAAAACGTGATATATTAATTTGGAGTTTCAAAGTGATCAATTTGTAGCTTTCGCGTTTTTTATTCGTATAAATATCTTAATTTTCAGAAAAGTGATAGGCAACTGACATTACCAACCGTCACACTTGATCACCCTAATTTTGACTACTTCACAATTTTAAATAGTATACAATTTCATGACAATAAAGTGTCTGCGAGAAAATAATTACCGTTATGGAAAAAAACCCCTCAAAACTGTACACCGAAGTGGCGAATATGCGAGGATCCTAAGCATATCAAATCCAGTTAATTGCGCATCGGTAAGTGGCGAATCAGCTCAACGGGTGCGATGTTCCGTGGCCCATGGCTGGGCAGAACGCAGAAGTAGGCCTCTCGTCTGCCCATTAGCCCGACGCCGTGGTCCGAGACGCCTGACATGCTGAAGCCGCACGCCATAGCCGGGGGGATAAAGATTGAGGAAACATGAAAACTGCAAGAGAAGGAAGATTACAATTGTGGAACCATTAGAACTGCAAGAGAAGAAAGACGACACCTATGGGACCATGAGAACTGCTAGAGACGAATGAACAACTATCTAGGGCCAGGAGAACTAAAAGAGGAGAAAAACGACAACTATTGTACCATGATGGGGCCATGAGAACTGCTAGACAAGAAATACGACATCTATTGGACCAAGAAGAACTGCTAGAGACGAATGATTACAATATGGTGTCATATATCTAAGAACTGCCATCAGAGAAGGGACATCAAAACGAGACCTTAAGAAATGCCAGGGATGACACGTTACTATACAAGTATGGAATCATATGAACCGTTTGAGAAGAAATATTACAAGTATGGGACCATGAGAACTGCCATCAGAGAATAAGATGTGCATCGATCAATAATGCTGCTTATGTCTGATGATGAAAATGCTATCTAGAACTGCATATTAGTCTGAGTAAAGGGTATGCATGCTGCTGCTGCAGTTTGCATTCGATGGTATGGGTAGAAAACATCAGTAGGCCTACTGTACAGGGATGATTGCCTTGGGTTGTGGTTGTAATATTCAAAAGGGAGAACAATTACGAGTCGATCCTTTGCTTATATATCACTACGTCTCACAGTGTGAGCATTATAGAGAAAGCAGCCTACAGGTAAAGTATAAGAGTAAAATCGTAAAGATTAAAGAGCCAAAGGAATACAGAGACTCCTTTCTCTGTAGGCCTATAGTGCTATAGTTAGATACCAAGGAAGGTGTCATAAAAGTAAACTTAGGATAAAACTCAAATTAATCATCACCTAATTAATATACAATTATGTCGGGTAATAATGTACATATTACCCGAACTGAGGCAAGAACTGAACTCAATATTTCCTCTTATTTATCTTGTTTATAATGGTAAGACAAGACAAGGCCGAGAGAAAATTTGCTCTTTTTTACTGGTAATTATGGTATTCAAATTGCAGCTTCAGCTTTTCTGTAGACCCAAATGACTTTCAAGTAGGTACCGGTAAGAGATGTTCATTAGAATTACCGTCGCGCCCGGAGCTCGTCCATTGTCGAGGGTTTCCCGAGGAAGAAGCGAGGTTGCCATTAGAGATCGGTTGCAGTTTTTCTGTTTCCGTTTTTGCCGAGATGTCGTGATTGTTTTGCATTCTGTTTTCTATAGCACTAATAGTTTACGTGACACTCCTTCCTATCCCGTGTAATCCAATTTTCTCGAGGAGTCGAAAAACTGTGTTGGCATAGCAGTATAATTACCAATACTCCGAAAGGACATTTCGCTCACCCGTTGTTTTGTCTTTTGTGTTAAGTTCAACTCATGTTTACAGTTGAGGCAACTTTAGAGGAAAATTGGGTTTCTTATCCTTCTATTCAATGTCAGCCTAAATATGAGTGGATGTCTGAACTTTATTAATACAAACTCCTGATAAAACAAATATAAACTCTTAACACGTGATTTCAGCAAATCTTTATTCTTTTTATCCGCTGGATGGTTTGAGAGATAGCCTAGTGAAGACAACACAAGCTTTCTCCATATTTTAGGTGAGAAAAATGTAGATTCTTTTGCCCAATACCTTGCTGATTATTACGATAGAGAAGAAGTCAATGAAAATGTTCTTTTTTAGCTCTGGATGGGTGGCATTTATCAACCTTTCATTTACATTTTTTCCAAGAAAAAACATCCCCACAGTCTGATCATCCTATCACACATGATAACGCAGGGTACTGGACCACTGCGGCATGCGGAAGTTAATTTCACAAAAATCTGGCCAGCCTTTGTTAGTTTTTGCTGCCGCTGCCTGGCTGCCATGGCTCACATATTTTAAACATTCAAGTTTTGTTTTATATGAGTTTTGTTTTATATTAATTAGGTACGGTACCGTACCTAATATTTTAGCACATGTTTAAAATTGTGGGGTTTGGGGACCCAAAACAGAAAACCGTTCAAAATTCTGTACCTTCATGCTGAATACCGCAACATCGAATTGCCACGAGGGGAATTCCCTTGAATAAAACACGAGCCAGTCTAGGAGATGCATATTGTACATGTGTACTGTGGCGCAGGTGGCGCCCCTCCCCCGCGGTCGGAGAGAACAGAATTGCTTATCGCCAGTGGGGTAGGGGGTGGCAGATAACAAAGCGCTTTCACTGCACTGTGCTGCCGTAGTGGTGCGTGACGCATGCGTGGCGTGGTGCGTGGCGCTCAAGCATCGCGTCTCGGTACACGCTTTCTGGCGCCCCACTTGCACCTCCACGGCACACATGGAATGGAATGGCCAGCCATATTACCCCCTTCATAGTATACATAGCCAAATTTGTGTTCTTAGCGAATCCTGCACACCACTGTGTTCGAAAAATCCCTTTACACTAACTTTCAGTTAGAGTTCTGCAGGTATCGCTGGTACTGCTGACGGGGGTATGTGACCTATGCATACCCCCGTATGCATTAATACGGGGGTGATGAGCAGTAGGAAAGAAGTTGGATTAAGGAGCATTCCCTGCAACCATCAGCCCTCTGCTACCTTAGGGTTACCATACTCTAGGGGATGAAAAAGAGGACACCTAGTACTCGTAGCGAGCCGAATTAATCAATCACAAAAATATGAATTCGTGACCCTTCTATAATTAAATATAACAAAGTGAGAAACGATAAAATGTTGAAATGTTTAGTACAATAAATTGTAAATCTCAACTTTTTATAAATAATTAAATTTGTCTTAGGATATTAAAGAAGGTACAAATTTTTCATAATTTAATTCAATATTTAGGAAAATAATAGGTAGGTTTACCAAATCAGTAGGTTTCATTTTGTTATTTATTAGATATCATATTCTATGAACAATACCTACTACAAAAACATGAGAAAAAAACAGTGAAATGTCAAGAGCTCTTAATTTATTACGTACACTGTAGTTAAGAACTCCTCTTAACTACAATGTACGTAATAAATTACGAGCTCTTTCAAGATTAACATTAAATTAAATCAAAAGTTTAGTAAACATTGTGAAAAAATATTACTAGTTATAGACCATGAGCCGCCAATATGAAACCCTCTCCCCCCCGTGGGAATTTGTGACTTATACTTTTTTTTGTTGGTATTACCATAGAAAAACTAACCAGGTATCACATGGCGTAGGCCAAATAAGTTTCTCTGTCGACTTCCACAAAGGGACATCCCTAAAGGAAGTCTTGGGGAAAACTTCATTACCCTACGTCATAATATCATTTTAAAGGGCTTTGCATCTAAGCAATTTGCCATAACCCCGACCTCAAAAGGCCGAATATATCGGGAGTTATTGCATTTTTGTTTTCAGCAATATTATTTTAATGAAAAGTTTCATTGCCTGCCATTTTCGACTCGGTCATCCTTTGCCGGTCGGGTTTGCGGCATTGTTCCCTATTCTTAGAGGCCTTTAATTTGATGTACATATTGACCTATGCTTACACTTAAGATTTTCTTCTGACTCCTTATGGGCCGCCCCCCCCCCCTTGGAGTCCTAAGGACAAAAAGTAGTTCAGGCAGTAGACTTTGTCAATCAAATCAAGTTTGCAAAGTTTTAGTTTTATTACTTAAATACTTTTAAAGATATTAGACCGTTTCCAGACTTTTTTTCACCCTGTATTTGCGGGTTCAAAACACGTGTCGCATGCAAAAGTAAGACGCTATACCGACTACTTAACAATTTAGACTAAAATGGTAGGACACACTCAAGACAATGTCTTATCCCAATCTTTTTAACTCGTGCAATAACGATACAACAGTTTAAAATTCGCGCGATTGCCAAAAGTCACCCTTTATAAACGTTTAGCCTAATGCAAAAGGCAGCATTGATCAGGGAACAAAAACAAGGATGCTATAGGGCCAGAGTCCGGCTGTAGGGGGATTTAATAACCCCTAAATAATTGTTTTCGTTTACCCCCCAAAAGTTCCTACGACAATATTTGATTATAGACCTGTGAAAATATGTTTAAATTAAGTGGCCAATCAAAATTACCCCATAATAATAAAGAGTATTTTTTAATCAGCCTAACTTAAACGATCGATATGATTTTTTTAAAACATGCTCTCATATGCAATTTCAATTAGATATCAATTGGGCCCCCAAACCTTAAATCCACCTCCCTTACCTATAAATATTTTAGGTCATATTTTGTAAACTAATATGTGCCGTCATCTGTTTGATGCGCTTGGGTTACACCGAAGACAAAAAATCTGCATATTACTCAGCTTATTGGTATTCTTATGGGAAATGAATCAAATATAAAGAGATTTTACCTTCAAAGAGTCTGCTGGCACAAGAAGTTAGAAAAGATCCATTGTAAATGTTTTGTTTTAATGTTTCCAATAGTAACGTTTGCATTTTTGCGTACCGGTATACTGTTAGAAAAGACCGACAAATTATAGTTCTTTACCTACGTAATTTCTATATAAAATGGCAAATCGTACAAAATTTCGAAAGTAATGTAAGCAATATTAAAAACTCATATCTTCATACATTTCTTCAAATTAAACGTAAATCAGTACTTTTTTATGAGAAATATGTGATTATATGTGTTTGATATCCATGTCATAAAATGTTGAGGGTCCCATAAAGTATCAGGGGTTTGAAAAAACTTCCAATTAAAAATGGTGACTGGTTAAAGCAAAGACGAGCTAAAAGTTAAAGCAAAAATAAGTAAGGAAAGTAATTAATGATAAATTGAAAATGTAACTAACTGGTCTGTTGGGGACGTTGTGTGAGTTGCAAGCCTATGGAGCGGCGAACCAGGTAAAGCAGGCATTATGAAAATCTCATGTTTCTCAACTTTTATCAACTTGCAGTACTGTATTTACTAATATTTTTTGCTCTTTTTGGAAAGAACTTAACAATTTTCTATCGAGGTAAGTGGAGTTTGCAAAAAATGTCCTTGCTGCCAAGTAAAATATTTGGAACATTGGTAAAAAGGGTGCTGTACTTGAGAAATTGTTTTTTTAGGCCTACCAAAAATCGTGGGTCGTGTTGAATTGTCCAATTGCTGGCTACAGAATACAGCTCTTAGGGTTAAGACGTTGTCCATAGTTCGTACCGTACTCATAGACACGGGTGGTCTCCCCGCTGAAGTTAATTTTTTTAAACACGTTCGTGATGGCGACGTTTTTGCTCGGACCTCGTCACCATCCTAGAAGTAATAATTTCGTCACCCCGCCGTAGCAGCAGCACTGCCCATTGAAAACCTACGTGGTCTCAAAATACATTATACTATTGAGCAGTGCTGTGAAAAGTATCAGATTTCTAGCCCAGATCCTGGCTTAAAAATAAATCGCATTGCAAAGCAGTGCAGCTTGGGGGCGATCGCACCCATCAGGATGGCATTAGGGTTCCGCGTGGGAGCAATCGCTCCCATGCCGCTTGCCGCCGCGAACATGCTAAGCAAATCCCATAACCCTTTTTCTACCTGATGTTCGCCGCTCGGTGTACTGGCAGCTCACAAGACGACAGAGGTATGTTGACATAAAATGCGTTAGAACGGTGAAGCATAGCAAAGCAAGGTTGTGCGACCGCAGCGGTCATGGCCTTCAGCCTCGGGGACCGGCATATCGGAATCCGAGGAATCGTAAACGGCCGGGAGAGGCGAAGCGGAGTGGAGTGGAGTGGGCCGGAGTCGGCACAGGTCGATGACCCGACACCAACACACGGCTAATTCTAATCGGACATTCCGTGTCTCGAATTATAAACAGGAATAAGGAGGCCCTTTCGGGTACCGCCGATGGGCCTGATGAAGAATTCCGCACCAAACATTTCCACCGACAAAATACTATGTCCATAAAACAAAATGAAACGCTCAAATTCCTCCCAGGGTCGTTCTACAGGTCAAGGTCAAGTTCACCTCCTCACCATCTCACCATCAAAACTTTCTTGAATATGAACTCTTTGCTAGAAAATGTGATAATTGCGGCATTGTGATGTGCATGGGCCTAGTCAATCCGATCTACCATATATATGGCACCTAGAAACGATTAGTGGACCCTTGGCTGACAACACCCTCGATGCTCGCTCGCCGGTATGCAACTAGTGCCCATCCACTTCGTCACCCCCCATTTCGTCACCTATCATAAAAATCACTGAGCCGTACTAATGAGGGTCGGCCGCCGTCCCGTCCCCCTCGGGGCCTGCTACCTGAACTGATCGGTGTGAAGTATAGGATCCCGTTCCCAATCACAAGAGGGAACGGTGTTCACCGTTCATATGACTCGTTCACCTCCGTGCAGAGAAAAGTGTCCAAGCAGATTAATACTGTAGTACTGTATAAACATTCCATTATTCTGTATATCGTAAAAGAGTGCACATTATTGTCTAGAGAGGAAACTACTGTACAGAGCATGGTCATTTTCGTTTACCATGAATTTTGCATAGCTTCTAGATATTAGGAATAATATATGCTAGAACTCATCGATTGGTTTACTGCTACAGGTGAAAACAAAAGCAGAAAACTTTAACTGATGTATGATAATTGACACGAAAACAACACATTATGTTTGCAGATGTTTTGAATAGTCGAATAAATGATCTGAAATGAAAAGGGTGCACAGTTTTCAACACTATTACATTTCGTTGTGTTTATCTGTCACTCACTACAAAGAAAAGTGTATTATAGTAATGAATATAAGTATAGTAATTTATTAAATATTATTAATATTAGTAGCCCTATTAACAGAATTTCTTGCTTGTACAGTTCGAATAGGCTATATAGATGATTGAATTTATTGTTTTATAAACTTAAGTCTTCAGGTTCATTTACACAAGAGGTTGATTGATACGCAAAAGTTGACAAATCTTACCAGTATATATGGTTATATCTATATGTCTTAAGAGAATTATTACAAGTGCTTAAAAGTTTGATTATTTCATATATTTATAAGCAGCAAAAATACTTTCCATTCCGAAAACTACTTCATGATATACAGGGTGTCTTTAAAGTCCATCACCAAACTTCATAATATGCTTAAGTGGGTCAAAATAAGCAAAAAAGTTCCTATGAAGGTATGTCCTAAAATGCATATTTACCCAGATATCCGCCATTTTGTTTTTTCCACTTAATAATTTTTATTTCGGTGACGGATTGATCTAGGAACTTCATATTTGATCTAGGTAATCTCTAACTAATGATAATACTTTATCGAACTCATTTGGAATTTCGCTTTACTTATTATAATGCATTACTATTACTACTTTCGCTTTAGCATTATTATAATGCACCTCTGATATGACTACTCCATTCCGTCGTATACGTGTTTAGTTAAACAACTCAATATTTAGGTAACACAATTTATAAAACCCCGTAAAACATAATAACTTTGCCGTTTCTCTTTAGCTCCTAGAGAGATTTTATAACAATGAAGTTGTCATTTATTCTTAGGTATATGCACAATAATGCTATGGTTTTTTTTTAATTCGTATGGTTTTACAAGACAGTATTTTGTTAATTTACACAAATAAAATATAATAACAGCAGTGTTTACAATTATTTCCATTTATGTTATATTTTATTTACATTATTTCCTTGATCTCCAATTACCTAAGTTACTATTACTATACTAACATTTATGGATAGTGAAATGTTTATACAGTACTATAGTATTAATCTGCTTGGACACTCTTCTCTGCACGGAGGTGAACGAGTCATGAACGGTGAACACCGTTCCCTCTTGTGATTGGGAACGGGATCCTATACTTCACACCGATCAGTTCAGGTAGCAGGCCCCGAGGGGGACGGGACGGCGGCTGAACCTCATTAGTACGGCTCAGTGATTTTTATGATTGGTGACGAAATGGGGGGTGACGAAGTGGGTGCACACGATGCAAGTGATAGCAACAATAGAAAACTACGAAATGGTTCACATTAATTAATACCAAAATTAAATTTGATTTGTAATAGCCTAAGTGGCGAATTCTGAGAAAAAAAACAATATTCTAAATAAATAAATAAAAGTACGATAGGACAATAGAGGTATAGAAAATCCCGTAGTAAGGCCGGAACTCGGGCCGGCAAAGATCCCGGGCGGCTGTTTCCCCTTCGCAGGCCCAAGTTGAGGGCTGTAGGCGATTTCATTATCCACGGTTTAGGGTCTCTCAAAAATAGACCATCCACGGATGTCATTAGTACTTCACAACCAGAGCTGCGAAAATTAATTTCATCCAGCCAACGCGCCTAGGCACGGGCAGTAGAATATCTCTCTCAGCCTGCCCTGGCTGAGAGAGATGTGTCATGTGTCACTGGGTTTCTTGAATAAAAACTTACTGTTTTAATGGTTTTATGGAACTGTTTAAGCACCTTTACATTGTCATTAGAGGTACAAAACATGTAACAAGTCAACACGTTTCAACATTCATGTTAGTCTACAATTCATATTAAAATAAAAATACACAGGCACAAAGTGTAGCAATTTTGTTTTTACCTTAAATTGTTTGCTATTATTTTTAGTGGACGTGTTTTATACCTGTTTGTTAAAAAAAGTCCATGAAATTTGTAATACCTACTAGAACTAGAAACTATAATAATTGTTATATGTATTTTCATCGCCAACCACACTGAACTGTACACACATGAAAATAAATAAAAAATCTTAATTTTTTATTTGTTTTTATTTGAACAACTCAAATTTCCACCATTAGAATTTGTAAGAAGTGGGCCCTACCTATGGAGAACAATAAATAAACAAACAATCATTTGACACTCGATAAATTTTCCCATTTTTAGCTTATCTGCAAAAACACGTTTATACTAGAGCACGTTATTGACATTTATCAGCTGTTTGCCAAAATTAACACTCTTGTTTTAATTTTTAACTCTAACAGACCAATGTGAACATTTGCAGGGTTGCGATTAAAGAATTTAATAAAAACATTTTTTTAGAATAGTGTCCTGAATATTATTATAATCAAAGTTGTTACAAGTATGCGTGAAAAGGTTTTGAGGTAATCGCGTATGACACGAATAATGTAATTTAAATGAGGCCTAATGTAACAAGAACAAGGTCCCCAATGTAAATAGATATTTAATAAATCCCGGATATGGAATATTCTACTGCAGATCTGTGCCGCGACGGTACGCCGCCGGGTAGAACGACTGAAGGTCCCAGGGTCAGAACTGCAGATCTGTGCCGCGACGGTACGCCGCCGGGTAGAACGACTGAAGGTCCCAGGGTCAGAACTGCAGATCTGTGCCGCGACGGTACGCCGCCGGGTAGAACGACTGAAGGTCCCAGGGTCAAAAATGACCTGTAATTTTTGTAACTCTTTTGCAGACCACGACTGAAGGTCCCAGTCCTAATGAGGGTTCTTGGTGGGACCTTCCGTCGTCCCCTGCACTTGGGGATTAAGATAATCTGACGAGGGATGACGGGGGACATTTTGCTTACTTTCCATGAGCAACTAACTGAGGCACAAATAAAAACGGATGAAATAATGATATTTTGATCAGGGTGTCCCGGAACTCTCTGGAACCCTTTTGCATATTTGTTCCTTGCATCGAGACAAGAAAAAAAACATTATACAAATAGGGGTCTAAAATCCATCGTTTAGCCGCTAGCCGCCATTTTGTTTTTTCCACGTAATAATTTTTATTTCCGTAACGGATGGTTGTATTCAGTTCATATTTGGTATGCATCTTTATCATACTAATGTACATTTTCAGGAAAAAAATTGTTTTTTTCCACTGTGTATTTTCAAAATGGCGGCCATTTTTAATTTTCAGACTAAAATATCTCTATTTGATAATTCCAAAAAAATGTTACTTTGTACAAAAATGTTGCTAAATAAAATTATCTAACCAACAGTACCAAGTTTGTAAGGAACTGATAACAAATACCGGAATTATTGCGATCTTTCTGTGAAAATGGCCAAAATTTGCATTAATTATAAAGCAAAATCAATGTTATTTTGGAGAAAAATCGCAATAACTCCGTTATTTGTAATCAGATCCTTACAAACTTGGTACTGTTGGTTAGATAATTAAATTTGGCAACTTTTTTTTACAAAGTAATTTTTTTTTTTTTTTAATTTACTTAATTTGAGATATTTGAGTTTGAAAATTTAAAATGGCCGCCATTTTGAAAATACACAGTGGAAAAAATCATTTTTTCCTGAAAATGTACATTAGTATGATAAAGATTCGTACCAAATATGATTTGAATTCCCTCAGGGGCAGTGGGCTTTCCACTGTACGGGTGTTTCTTGGCGACCCCGGGGTACCTGAGCCAAGCTGTGAGACCCTCCTCACAGTTCTTCCCGAGCTAAGGCCATTCTTCTCATCTTTCAGGTCTTAGCTCACCGTCTTTATTCTTTCCTGAGCTAACCTTGCTCACCTTCTTTTTTTTTTTCGACCCCGAATCAAGGGTGTCTTTCCACCTTCTTTCGACCGGCGCATGCTGGGGGGTCCTGGGAGTGTCCCTGTTGTGTTGCAGGGACTGATGTGTGCCTCGCACTGCCGATGGTCTCCTCCAGTGTGTCGTCAGAAGCCAGCCGCTTCGGACCTTAGTCAGGGAGTGCGGCATGGATGCAGGGATCGGACTCTGCATTGCCACGGTGCGACCCCCAGCACGTCCGGCACCTTGTGTGTATCGGTGCTGGGCAAACGGAGGTTCGGGCCCCAGAGTCCTGGGGTAGGGGTGTCTTATCTCCTACGGGGGGTAGACCTCCGAGGGTGTACCCGCTCTCGGCCGATGAAGGGCCGCCCCTTGCCGCACGATGCGCTGGTGACATGAAAGCATGGATTTTATCAACCGAAACACGAAGAACGTAAAGGAGAATGAGCAAGCCGCTTTTAGGCGAAGCTCTATTGTGCAGAGGTCTCCGACCTCGAAGACTGGGACGCCGACAGGGGGAATTAAAACCTCCCCCCCACCGGCACCGTTCAAGACGGTAAGTGACGCCGGATCGTCGTCCGAGCCTGAAAAGGAGAAAGTGGATGTCAATCTAGCGATGAAGGTGACCGAGGCAGAAACCTCAAAAGCCAGGCTCGATGGAATACCTCCCAGGAAGAGCCCTCTTCGTGCGGCATTCGAGCTGCAAATGCTTCGGCAGCAGCAGGACGACGCCCACGAGGAGGAAGACTCATGTCTGAAGAAGATGAAAGCTCTTTTGAAGGAGATGGCCAAGGCCCTCTTAATTCAAAAGAACGTAAACAAGGCCATAAAAGAGGGGATTCCGAAACTCGAAGATTCTCTAGACGAAATCGAGGAATGCCGGAAAATCAGGCTTAAGGCAGTGAAACAGGAGCGCGATGTCACGAACCGAGTCATCTCTGCTTCGCCTCAAGCTCATCTGGCTGAGTCCCAGACTCAAGCCAGAAAGCGAAAGAAGAGGCAGAGCGGTTCATCATCGGGAAGCCCTGAGCTCGGGGAGTTGGACTTGGCGCCGAGGCCGGTTTTTGTCACTGCATCATCGCAGACATCTCCTGTCCCGGCTGCTCATTCCATCCCGGGCGCTGTCGTTGTTCCAGCGGCTACTCCTGCAGAGGTTCCTGCTCCGGCGGCTAATCCTGCCTTGGCAGAAAACTCTGCCTCGACACCTTTGGGGGGCTGGAAGACGCGCCTGTCTAAGAAAGAAAGGAGGAGGCAGAAGCAAGCGGAGGCAGCTTCGAAAAGTGCGTCGAGGGTGGAGCGGACGCAAGTCTCAAACCCGGTTGGGGAGGCCTCTGGCAAGTCTGTCAGAAAGCCTAAACAACCCAGGCCTAAGAAGCCCAGGAAGGAGGCAATCTTGATTAAGCCCTTAGGGGGGCGATCTTTTGCCGATGTTCTGGGTCAGATTAGATCGCAGGCCAAACCGGAAGAGACCGACACCGTTATCAAGTCTATTCGGCGAACCCAGAACGGGGATGTCCTCCTCGAACTGGGGAAGTCGAGTGACAAGATCGGTTTTGCCGCTTCCCTCAAGACTGCACTTGGGGACAAAGGCTCCATCAAGGCCCTAGAACCGAAGTGTTCGGTCGAGATTCGGGACCTTGATGCCCTCTCCACCGAAGACGAGGTGACCCGTGCGATCCAGGTGGCACTCCCGGAGATACCGGCTGATGGAGTGAGGGTATGGCTGACAAAGCCTAACCGAAGTCAACTCCGGATGGCTGTTGCTGAGATGGGCGAAAAGCACGCCAATAAGCTGCTTAGCCTTCAGCACCTCAGAGTCGGTTGGGTCAGTTGCAGGCTCAAACGGAGGGTGGTAGTTTCGAGATGCTTTCGTTGCCTCGGTTTCGGCCACTCCTCCCGAAACTGTAAAGGGCCCGACAGGAGTGCCAACTGCTTCCAGTGTGGAAGCCGGGGCCACAAACGCAAGGAATGTTCCTCGAGCCCCTCCTGCTTTCTCTGCAAGGATTCAGGCTCCAGTGCCCTCGGTCACTTACCCGGGTCTGGTCAGTGCGGTGCCTTCAGAACCGCACTTGAACAGGCAAAAGGCAGCGGCCGGTAATTCGCATCCTCCAGGCCAATCTTCATAGATCCTGGGGAGCTGATAACCTTCTAGATCATCTCGCCCGAGAACTTGGTGCTGACGCGCTCCTTATCAGCGAACAGTATCGGGACAGAGACCCAAACACTTGGATCTCCGACAGCCTCGGTACTGCTGCACTTTGGGCGCGTAATACGCGGGATGTCTTGGTGCGGAGTCATGGTCGCGGCCGAGGATTTGCCTGGGTTAGGTGTAGGGACGTGACAATCTTCAGTTGCTACCTCACCCCCAACGAGGCCGTCCAGGACTTCCGCGACAAGATAGATAGCCTAGAGGAGTGCGTTCTTTGCACCACCGGGCATGTCGTCGTTGGTGGCGATTTCAACGCCAGGGCCGTCGAGTGGGGAATGCCCTCTACCAGCTCCCGGGGGAAATACATCCTGGATTTCATCGCCAGGGCCGGTCTTGTCGTCCTCAACCAGGGCGACACACCTACTTTTCGGCGCCCCGGGCAGAGAGGCACGATCCCTGACGTCACCTTTGCGTCTGAGTCGCTCCTTCCGAGGATCTCTGGCTGGAGGGTTGTGGAGGACTACACGGGTAGCGACCACCAATACATCGTGTTTGATCTGCATGATCAGGAAAATCGTCGAGTTTCCGCATCTCGGGAAGGGCCACGCCGGTGGAACACCAACAAACTGGACGTGGTTAAGTTCACCGAAGTCATCTCTCGGGGAGCGCAGGGGAATCCTGGTGAGGCTGGGGCCGAGGCACTAGTAACATCCACGATGGAACTGATCGTCTCGGCCTGCGACCAGTCTATGCCGCGAAGGAAACCCCGACGCGACAAACAACCCGTTTACTGGTGGACTGAAGAGATTGCGGAACTCAGAAGAACATGTTTAAGAACTAGACGAGCCGCCACTAGAGCGAGAATTCCCGCAGACAGAGTTCGTAAGTCGGAGGCCTATAAAGCTGCGAGAAAATCTCTCCGCCAGGCGATCAACAGGAGCAAGGCGAATAGCTGGAGGAGACTTCGTGACGACGTTGACTCCGACCCGTGGGGCCTGGGTTACAAACTTGTAACGCAGAAACTCGGCGCCCGCTCTCCACCTTCCATCATGGAGGGCGCCACCATGGGGAGGATCGTCGCTGCGTTGTTTCCTGAACATCCTCAGCGACCGCCGGTTGACTTCAGACGGGTAGAGGACGTTCCACTCTTCACTTTCGAGGAGCTGGAAACCTCCGTTCTCTCCCTGAAGAGCAACAAGGCTCCTGGCCCGGACGGGATTCCCAGTGAGGCTTGCCGTGGAAGCTGCCGGGGACTTATGCCCCCGTCAGTACGGCTTCAGAAAGGGACGGTCAACGATCGACGCTGTCACCGAAGTTCAGAGAGCTGTGGAGAGAGCCGAGAGCCACAACCATTTCTCCCGCCGAGTAGTGCTTCTTGTTACGCTTGATGTCAAGAATGCCTTCAACTCGGCAAGGTGGGTCGATATGTTGGATGCGCTTCGCAACACTTTTCGTATTCCTGCATATCTGTTGCGGCTCATCGAGGATTATCTACGCTCTCGAAGCCTGATTTATGACACGAGGGACGGAACGCGGACGATGGAAGTCACTTCTGGTGCCGCACAAGGTTCAATACTCGGCCCGGATCTCTGGAACGTTGCCTATGACAGCCTCCTGAGGTCCGAGATGCCTGAGGAAACCACTTTGGTTGGGTACGCCGATGACGTTGCAGCTCTCATTGCTGCACGCAACGTTGAGCTGGCCCAACTGAAGTTGAACCGAGTTATGCGGGTGGTCAACAACTGGATGTCCGATCACGGTCTCTCGCTTGCTCTCAGTAAGACGGAGATTGTGATCCTCACGAAGAAGAGGATCGACACCGTCGTCCCACTCCGAGTGGGAAGGGAGGTGGTCACATCAACTCGTGCCGCCAAATACCTCGGGGTTATGGTGGACACCAAGTTAAGCTGGAGGGATCAGATCTTTCGTACGGCGGACAAGGCCGCTAAGGTAGTCACTTACCTTAGTAGGCTGATGGCCAATGTCGGGGGTCCCCGATCCAGCAGAAGACGTCTGTTGATGTCCGCGGTCCAGTCCGTGCTCCTTTACGGGGCAGAGGTGTGGGCAGGCGCTCTAGATAAGGAGTGCTACAGGTTGCGACTCGCCCGGGTTCAGCGTCAAGCTGCGCTCCGGGTGTGTTCCGCCTACCGGACAGTGTCCGAGCCTGCCGTCCTGGTGGTCGCCGGAGTCATCCCGGTCAAGCTCTTGGCAGGGGAGAGGAAAGCGATTTACCAGAGACAAGGCGAGATCGGCAAGGACACGGCAAGAACCGAAGAGCGCTCCCGAACCTTCCAGCAGTGGCAACACAGCTGGGAGCACGACACCCGAGGACGATGGACTGCGCGACTCATCGAGCAGGTCCAACCATGGGTGGAAAGGCGGCATGGCGAGGTGGACTACTACCTCACGCAGTTCCTGACAGGTCACGGCTACTTCAAGTCGTACCTGAACCGGATGGGCAAGACCGGTTCACCGGATTGCATCTACTGCCCGGGCGTTCCCGATGACGCGGAACACACCTTCTTCCACTGTTCGCGTTGGGAAAGGCCCCGCCTGGAGGCCACAAGAAAACTCGGTGTTTTTTCGGTGGACACGGTCTGCCAAAAGATTATGGAGGATGAGGGCAACTGGGATTGTTTGTCACAGTTCGTCCGGGGTATCCTCCTGGAAAAGAAAACCGATTTGGACCACGAAGTGGCCCAGATCCCTTGACCGAACAGCTGGATAAGGAGCGAGCCCCATGGGCGTAAGCCAAATTTAGGCCTAGCCTGACGTAATGTGATAAACAATTCCAGGTTAGAATCCTAAAGAGTAGAGGAGGTTTTTTAGTGGGTAAACCCGTTTTTTAGGGGAGTCCCACACTACAGGCTGGCCACCTGTGTGCGTAATGCATTTTCCCTGCCTCTCTCTCAAAAAAAAAAAAAAAAAAAAAAAAAAAAATGATTTGAATACAACCATCCGTTACGGAAATAAAAATTATTACGTGAAAAAAAAATGGCGGCTAGCAGCTAAACGATGGACTTCAGACCCCTATTTGTATGATGTTTTTTTCTTGTCTTGATGCAAGGAATAGTGATGGCAAAATTTCTTGAAAAATCGATTTTTCGATATATCGATGTATTGAAAGAGTAAAATCGATTTCGATAAAAAATCGTGAACAAAAAATCGATGTCAAAAAATCGATGTATCGAATGGTAGAAATCGATTTTTCCGAAAAATCGATTTTATTTTGCCATCACTATGATGGCAAAATTTCTTGAAAAATCGATTTTTCGATATATCGATGTATCGAAAGAGTAAAATCGATTTCGATAAAAAATCGTGAACAAAAAATCGATGTCAACAAATCGATGTATCGAATGGTAAAAATCGATTTTTCCGAAAAATCGATTTTATTTTGCCATCACTAGCAAGGAACAAATATACAAAAGGGTTCCAGAGAGTTCCGGGACACCCTGTATATAAAATATAATAGATGGGAAAATTGTTTCTTTGTTTGGATAGCCATTATAAAATCGTCTAATTGAATTTGAAAGTTAACATGTTACTCCTACAAACCCAAACTGATATTAATCAAGTTATTATTATTTATTCAATCAAATTGATGTTACTAATTTAATAGAAAGCCTATGGTACAAGTGTAAAATATAATTCATAACTAGAAACTGTGCTACTTATTAATTTTACCGAAGACAATTATACTACCAATTTATATACTTAGATTTGCGGCAGGACCAGGCAATTGTAATGCCCAAAATGAGCGGAGCGAATGAGCTCTCTCTGATATTATTATTTGAAAATTTCAATTATACTTGAATTTCTGTGGTAAAGCAAGAGTATACTGAAATACTAGTACTTTATTTATTATGGTTCAAAAAGAACTATTTCGGTATAAGTACTTTGCAATGTATTTTCCTTTTAAATAAAATGTATTTGATTTTTTATATTAGGCCTTAATTTATCAATACATTAAAACAATCTTAGTTGAAAACAAACATTGAAATTAATAACCCGAACATTGCTGCGAATTACTTTTTGATAGTTTCTTATTTTTCAAGTTTTGGCATTCTTGAAAGAAATTTGTCAAATTTGAGAAGGGTCCCCTTAATTCTTCTCAAAATATTTAGTGGCTAGGCCATATTGAATCCAACAGCTGTACCTCATGTTTTCTAATTCGATAATTTATTAAATCATGCCTGTACTAGCTTGTGCTATGTTAAGGCCAACCATTGCTATATTTCGGTGAGTGGTAATTTTCCGTGCTTATGGTATTATTTACAATATTGACCATTTAATTTTGAAATTTGTTGAATGGATCCTATATTAGCCTAAACTCAGAGCAATACAAATTTGTTGCATGAAGATTGTCTTGAATGGAAAATTTACCAAGAATATTTCATTATTGTCTTAATGTTTTAATTTCACTTTTTTCATTTATGTGTAAAGTTTAGTATGACATAGAAAGCCATACTATTAAAATCGTCCGGTATTTTGTTTTCAAAATTATAAGTTTAAAACACTTTTTTCTATCACGCAGAGAATTAAAGAGCTAAGTTAGCGCTTAGCTATTATGTACCTGAAAGACTGCATTCACACAAGAGGTAGTCTTTCATTTTATGAGGTTGAACTAGGCAAGGACATTGAATGACGGCTTTGCGATGAAACCTGCATCGAGAGCCCGCGGCGTCAGGTGCTTTGGGTTGTCACGTCACTACGTCAGCGCTTGCCCCATCGCCACACCGCGCCACAGGTGGGAGGACATGTGGGATAGAGTTCTTATATGAGGAACATCAAACACCAATCTACTCCTGCTATGAAATGAAGGCACTCGGAAGCGAAGCTTCCCCAGGCTTTAACAGTCATCCACCCTGCCCCGGATCAAATGAAATAAAAAAAAATAAAAACATTTCCATAGCCCTTCTCCTCTCCTGTGGCTCAGACTGTCAAACTCAAACATTTTCCATAAATCACTGTAAGGTATTCAAAAAGTATAGACCGGGTGACCATAAAGTCTTGCCCTGATTTCATAGCTTTGCTGTCCGGGAACCATTATAGCCACACGCACTTTACATTTCTTGTTTTCAAAGAAATTTAATCTAGTTTTTTTCTCATTAATTTTTATCACCTAAATTCAGTTGATTGGCTACAATTCAGTTTAATTAAAATGCACTACAAAAACAAATTATAGTGGCCCGACTAAATTGCCACCACATTCATGCACGCTTGACCTCTCTGGATTTCTTTGTCCTCTGATTTGTCGAAGATTTGGTTTATTCTTCTTCAGGTCCTAATCGGTAGAAACTCTAAAAGACAAAATAACTCTAAATAAAGTGACGCCCGTTAGTCAGGAAATGTTATCTAAAACCGAAAAATCGATGTTAATAAAAACTAACTAAAAAGTCACCTAAACGATTTACAGGCTACGCAAGACGCACACATTGAAGTGTATTGAGTTTGTGCATAGCCGTAAAAAACTTACAGTAAAAAGTTACTTGTTAAAACTGAAAATAAAACTTGATCTTATCACAAACTGTTTTCATGCGGTTTCTTTATTGACTTAAATTGAACTATAGTTCAATTTAAAGATTTTTTAATACCTTACCATTGTGTGAACGTATCAAAATTCCGAAAGCAACACATTTGTACCATTATAATAGATATTAATAAAGTAATTCAGATCAATAAGGACACCATTTCTTTTCACTATTAAATACAGTTTGGTTAAATTGAGTTCGGATAGCCATCTTGACGTATTTTGACAGCCTATCAACAGCAATTTGCCCAACGTAACGGACATAACAACCCTAAAATACAGAGGCACGCTTTTCACAAACGTTTAAACAGAGAGTAAAGGGTGATTAAAAAAGAATGACCCGATTTTAACTTTTGATTTTATTGATAGTACCCCATTACCGCCATTGAAACTGCAGTATCTACAACAAGGGCGGTCTAGAGTTTTAGAAAATCGCCACTAGATGTCTAATTAAGCGCTAACTGTGGGTGTGGCGTCACTCTTAAACTTTGGTCATAAACCAAGGTTTAAGGGCCCTACTTTTTTGGGAAAACACAGTGAACTGTGCATTTTACCAAGAAATTCTACGATAGGCTATTTCCAAAACCCACTGCTGACTCTGACAACTTAATTTATCAACAAGATGAAATCATCTATCGACAAGCACCGCCACTCTGGCACATGGATGTTCGCGGTTTCCTCAATACCACTCGCCCCAGACGTTGGATAGGGCGCACAGGACCGCGAGACACGGCTTTGCCTTCTTGGCCTCCAAGGTCACCTGATATAACACCGTGCGACTTTTTCCTTTGGGGATACGTAAAAGAACGTGTTAATGTTCCTTCCTTAGCTCGTGACATCAAGGATCTTAAAACCAGGATATCAGATGCAGTAGCTACAGTCCCAGAAGACATCTAGTGAACAGTTTGGGATGAGTTCGACTATCGTCTAAATGTCGTCAGAGCCTCCAATGGAGAGCACATAGAACATTTGTAGTATATCGTCATAAACTTGATGCTTCTGTGAGTAATTTGATGTAAAATTTGTTTGTGTGCACCAATTTTTGAAACAATTATAGTTTTCCGAAATCAGGTCATTCTTTTTTAATCACCCTGTATAGTGACTCTATTTAACAGGTGGATAATCCAGCGTCTTTGCAAGACGAACTCGTCCGCTCCGTTCACTCGATCCACAGACAACTCATTCGGTTGGCTCACTCGCCTTTTAAAATGTTTCAATATTCAATAAGGGTGCTATGGACTCTGTTATTGATAATGTGAACCACGTGTTGAAACTTTAACACGTGGATTTCAATTATTCAGTTATCATAAGCTACTTTTACTAGCCTATTGTAGAATGTCTCTTGCCATTCAACAAATTACATGATTGCTTTATCAATTTATACTTTGTTTTTCTAAACAATTATAATAACTTGTAAAAATGAGATAAAAATAAATAAATATTTTTTATAGTATTATATAATACAGTAGAACCTCGATAGTTCGACACTTTGTGGACTTAGATAGTGTCGAACTATCGAAATGTCGATCTATAGGGAGTATATGGGAAATTTTAACACTGGGAGTATAAAAATCATAATTTGAATTTAGGAAACACTAAATTTTAATGAAGCCCTAACTTAATTGAACTTGAACATAAACAACATTAAAATCATTCATTTGTTTGCATTTCCACCTTTGTCAGGCTCCAACATGGACACTATTGGTCATTATTAATAAGTTAAGTTGTCATGGACCCTGTCGAACTATCAGGAGTGTCGAACTATCGAGGTTCTACTGTATAGCAATTCTGTTACTGGCTGCAATGCACAACTAAGTTTGGATTGGTTCACATTATTCGTACTTTGACAGTTCAGTCAGCTGTTTTCAACAATTTTTTAGTTTTAATTTAATCTTCATAAGATTTTACATATAATAATAATAATAATCAAATTAAATCAATATTACAAGAAAATTAGGGGTTCCCCTAGAATTGAAACACGTATAAAGTTTGGATAAAATCGTTAGTGCTGTTTTTGAGTTAACACATACAATATTTAACTTTACTTGTATCGGGGAATAGGATAAAACCATTTTAAGGATGATTTTTTAGTTTAATTTGACGATTTTAGTATCATACTTTGGTCAATGATTGGGGAGGGGGTCCTACAGAACAAGTTGGCCTAGGGCCAAAACCTTTATAAAACCACCACTGAATTAATGCAATATAATACCCTCGTCGCAGCACACCTGCGTACTCAGCGAATTTCCAATGGAATTTCAGATACATAATTTACTTTCCCCATAAAAACACCACAGGATCGAGTATGTATGTTTGCTGCCATGGGGTGTTGTTATAAAATCGATGTTAATCAATAATTGGTGAAGTTAAACACAAAAGTTGTATCAAGATTGGGCAATTTTTTTATTTTCCCCATAAACTCTATGGGAGTGTAGGTTTGCCACCATATGGAATTTTTGAGCAAGTACAAGTTAAAAACTATCTAGATAATGTACATACCACATTGCTTAAGTTATGTGAATAAATAATCAAGATACAGGGATTTCTTGATTTCCCATAAGAATAACATGGGAAACACATTTTTGGATTTTCTCCGTAACCTGTTACTCTAAGATAAAAATTCAAAATACCAAATTGTTTGTTTTTTTCAAGCTCTTTTGAATGCTATCAGTTAAAATTGATGAATTTTAAAAATTGAGGTCGAAAATGCCAAAAACACGTTTTTTTATCTTTTTGAAACCCCATAAGACCCGTTCCCATAACCCGATTATGCTGGCTCGCGAAATAATGAAAATAGACCTGATCTTACACCGCCATACCAAATTTCATCGAAATCGGACGTTCATTTCAAAAGTTTCAGTACCAACGAACACACACACATATAAAATTGAACGAATGGTGTTTTTTTATGGCTTCTAGAGACCTCAAAATGAAAGTGACATGGTCCCGGGCTTAGGTCTTACGATGGCTACAACCGTAATAGCGTATTCCCTATAGGGGAATTCGCTAAAAGCAGAGTGAGTTGCGTAGAAATACAGGTTAAAATGATAAATTATCAGCCTCCTATGAGGCTTTTTCATCACTTTGAAATTCTAAATCGAATTTAAATACAAAATGAAAAACAACTAATTTTAGATTATTGGTAGGGTATAGAAAACCCAGACCTAGTAATGACTTCCAGGATCAGGAAGTAATGAACTTCCTTCTTCTACTTACCAATTCATAATTATTTTAATTAGTTACAATTTATTTAAATTATTATTAGTTAGATAACTTATTAATTCTTTAAAAAACTTATTTACACAAATCGCAAAAGTTGTAATTAAAACATCATGAGTTTTACCTATTCGATATATAATTTGTCATAGAGACATTGACGGATCCCTTTGTACCCCTATCTATTTTGTAGTATAATCGGAGTTTCTCCAATATTCCGATTCAAAACCCGGTAGTTTAATATGGAGGGAATTGAAATGGAGCTTTCGAGAATGCCAATAAGTTTAGATAGATGTTCAAGGTTTTCATCACAGTTTAATAAACTATTCATAACAAATACAAAAGACATTATTTCATTGGGAAAATGTAGTATCTAGTTTCCTACATTATAATCAGTGTTGGGGAAGCTACTTTTTAAAAGTAGCTAGCTACAGCTACAGCTACATTTTCATAAAAGTAGCTAGCTACAGCTACAGTTAAAAAGTAGCTCGCTACAATTTAAGCTACTTTGCTAATTTCGCAATCTGGTCCTTTTTTCTCTTGTGATGTATAACCACCCAATTTTCCCACTAAAAAGTAAAATTAAGGTTTTTTAATATAGGCCTATGATACCTTTTTTGGGTATTGTGTTTAGACATATTTTCATCTCTTATGGAGCCTAGATAATGTAAACAGAATAGTGATATGAAAATATAAATTGTCGAATAGAAAGACTTATATCAAAGACGTAAACAACAATATTTATTAAGTTATCTTCACAAGTTTATAACATTTTTCTTAGACCCGCCACGGTAGGGTTAATGCTGGCGTATGGACACAAGAAGGACTAGCTTCTTAAGTTTTCTAACTAATATCTCGCTTTTAGGCCTACTAATTGCCATGATGTCGATTGTTAGATTAGATACTAAAACTTACACAGAAACAGAATATAAGTATGAAGCACTCTGTAAAGTATTAAGTACAGATTTACAGAGTTCGGGAAACACGGTAAACGTTCACATCAACATATAACATCAATCAAGTTGGTTGAGGTTATGTTGTTGAGTCGTTATGCCAGTAGTAACAATTGGCTATTTATTTGAATTCATTGACGTCGCGTCGTTACTCATTATTGTAAACATTCCTTTCCTTAATTCCTGACCTGAGCAATCCTGGCGGTGCGCAAGCATAGTGCAGCAGTTTAGTTTCTGTTCTATAATAAAGGCGCATAGTAGTAGAATACTACTAGCGCATCTAGTGGTCAGCATCAGCAAACACAAACAAAAGAGAACAAGACTGGTGATTGTGGTTTTGTGGTTATGTTACTCAATTGGAGCGTCTGGTGGTGGCAGTGGATTGAAAGTAATCTTCATTGTCAACGAGTGAAAAACATAACAGCTGACTAACCTTTTCTCGTGTTTATTTGGAATCCATAAATGATGAAATGTACTAAACAAAATTATTATGTTTTATTGAAACCAAAGTAGCGAGTAAAGTAGCTAAATAATCCGCTACAACTACTCTAAAAATGTAGCTCGCTACAGCTAAAAGCTACTTATTTTCAAAAGTAGCGAAGCTACACTGACGCTACTAAAAAAGTAGCGGCGCTATAGTAGCTCGCTACTAGTAGCGCGCTACTCCCCAACACTGATTATAATAATATTTACTTAGGCCTACGTCATACAATCCTTCCTTAACTTATGAGGGTTATTTTTTTAAATTAAAAACGATAGTAAGACACATTTTTTATGATTGCTGTTTTCAGACAAACAAAGGTCAAATAAAAACAATATTTTTTTAAATTTGTTTAAAAAATTGAAATGTTGGCACGATTAGTTAGTTTAGAAAACTTTAAATGTTTGTTGAAAAAGAGCAGGAACTTTATTTTAGACAATTACAGAAGAAGAGCATACAATGTGTATTAATTTAAACCACACTTTAGACATTAGTCTATTAATTAAGAGAATTAAAATGGTAAATGGATTGGTTTTTGGGGAAAATTAGTTTAGAGACTTTTTTACAGCTCCTTCATTTCTCAAGTTAGGGCATTTTTATAGTAACTGTAACCTCTTTTGAATGACTCTTACCGTGGTGCAAGAGTAACCGCACCTCTATATGAGCATATCCTGATAGGCCTGCCCCGGCATTGTACGGCGGGTTTCGTCAGTTGGGGTACCCCATGGCTAATCACATGGACACTGTAACCCACTCACTTTCACTATACCCGGATCCTACAACGAAACGTCACTGTACTTCGTCATCTGCAGAGTAGAAAGTGTCCCCGCACTGTCATAGGCTTAGGTGCCCACCGCGGGCACGAGGTCTGTTTTTACCCTGTATATAGAGACCTACAATATACAGGGTGGCTAGCTTCAATTTTTACTAACTTTACCAGGATATTTAGGACACAGAAAAAATACAACATGTGTCCTATCTCTAGCCATTTTTCCTATGTCTGTAATTTTCATTTAATCCGTTATATCTTTAAATTTATCTGAGGTACAAAATTCAAACTTGACTACTATTAAGTGTATTAAAATAACAACTAATGAGTTTTGGAATTTTTAACTTTTATGTTTTAAAATAGCAGTAATTTTAAGTTTCATAGCTAAATATTTTTAAAACTGTAAATTTTATACAATTTTTACAATAAAACATAAAAGTTTCGAAATTTAATTAGGCTATCTAGAGCAAAATACCGGTATACTAATATTGTCGTTATCAAACAAGAAATAACAGATCAATACGTGTTTTCAAGTAAACAAATCAAATCATAAGATTTTGCATTATAGACTACCAAAACCCATGTTTTTGCAAAGGAAAATTGTAATTGATGTGTTATCCACAGTTCGATCTCGACAATCTTATCGCATTATTGATAATTGATGGTTATTTTTTCAGTGTTTATAAATTAACTAGGCCTATTTAGCTTAGAAATGTTTAAATGGCCGCCATTTTGAAACCGTACGTTAGAAATGTCAACATACATATGTGCCAAGTCTTAAGCTACAACTAGAGTGCTTAGAGGGAGGTTTACATGCCTTTAAAGTATTTAACACCCTAAAATAAAGTTCCAACATCAGAGTATTATAGGTAAGACGTAAATCTTCATTCACGTATCCATTGAAGACTGTCATTTTGTAATCAATATCTTGTTTTGGAACTTATTCCGAAACGTATATGGGTTTATGGTGCATGATAACCACACAGTAGTAAACTTTAAAACTAAATAAGTCCAACTTCATAAACTCCGTTTTCATACCTTAGTTCCAATGTACTAAAAATGTCTTTCCCGATTCAGCAGGGAGAGATGGGCTCATTAATTGATGTACCCAATAATTGGGCGTAGTGCTTCTCGTACCGCTGGTAACTCTGGAATTTTGGGGCAGAGCGGCAGCGATGAATAGGGTACAGTCTGGGCTAGAACTATCGTCCGTCCCGTGGTTGCCAAATTGCTGGGGGCTGTTTTGTGGCCAGCGTTCGCCGGACAGAGTCTGGGTTTAATCACTGGTTTCCATCTATCAGCTATTTTTTATCTTTGTTGCACTCAAGTCAGAAAGCAGTGCCATGGTTAAAGGCTTCTGGCAATACCAAAATACCTAAAGTATAGTGCAAATTTGGTTTGAAACTGCTATAGTTTCAACAGTCTAACAATATAAAATGTCTTACCAACTGATTTATTATTCAATGGCGGAATAAAACGTTTTGCTTGAATTATGATATATTTTGCTCGGAAAGTTGTTGTTTAACCTAAATCACGAAGCATCCTATAAACAGATTATTTGTGTTATAGACTTTTGCTTATTTCATTGAGATACGAACATTTCCTTATTTTTCCTATCAATATTTTAAACAACAACAAAAATTTTAATATCTAAATTATTTAAATTAACACCAACACATTAACTAGCTGCAACTTGATAAATTTGTTATATTTTAATTTTAAACTGCACTGAAATGCACTGATTCACCCTTAGTTGGTCACAGAACCTGGCACTTTCTGACCGGCCTGTACTTCTGACGGGTCTACTGCCCTCCCCCGGCCAGCAAAAGTGACAGCGGTACGAGAAGCATCGTTCCCCAAGAATTTGTGGGTAGACTGATGAACTAGTTTGATCTCATCCCAATGACTAAGTAACTGTAACTTTAATGGTAGCACATGGTAGACAATGTCTGTTCACTCGTTTCTCTTTTCGATGAGGGAGGGGGTTAATTCTTGTAAAGGCTCCCCCCTTTACAAGAATTAACCCCTCCCGGGTACCCCTGACAGAATTAAAGACCGGTACCCCCCCCCCCCTTCTCCCGGTTAACCTGCAGAACTATATATGCGCACGCGCAGCAGTAGTCTAATTTCGTATTTCCAAAAAAAATCTAAAAAAACACAATCTTCTTAGAGTAGGCTATGTTTGATTGTAATCACGTCATGTTTGCAGTTGTAATGTTTTGGGCTACGGTACTGTCCTAATAATCAAATAAAACCACCACCCATCAATTAGTTAACACTCTGGTAAAACATATTCTTTAAGGAGAGAAAATTTCTTACTAATTTGAAAAAAAACTCTGGGCAAACACATTTGCTAAAGTGAGAAAATGTCTTGATTAAGAATCAAATGTAGAAAGTCTGGTAAATATGCCTAAGGTGAGAACATTTGTTACCGATTTGAAAAAAAAACTGCACGTTAAAACACACTGGTCAAGGTTATAAAATTTCTTAATTGCAAAAATATAATCTTAGAAAAAGTGCAGGCCAGTTTCTTTAAGCCATTTTGCGTTTGGGTACTCTATTTAACAAAAAGAGGGAGCATGCGTACCGTGAGTAAATTTTTTTGCGGGGTACGCAGAACTAATTAGAAGAACTACGAAGTACTATCAATACTTATTTACTTAGGTTTTTATAATAAAACTGATGGAGGAAGAGGGATGGAACTCACCTGACAGCACCGTAGACGGCCACGGCAACACGGCCAAGATCCACACCAGGGGTATCCACATGTCTGTGAGTCTACGGTTCAGGCGCACTATCACATCACTGTATCACACGAGATTACACTGGCAACACTGTTATTCTTACTTATTCAACATGGTGTCGCGGACCGAGCCTAAAATCAACACCAAATCAGCAATTGTAAACAAATTTAGGCCTACCTAAATCAATCCCGCTTTTTAGTTACGAATCACACTTTTTGGATTCCCTGATTACAAGGCATGCAAAATCATTTTATGAGTGTTCGAATTCGCTTCTATGATAACATTAGTTATGTTTCAAAGTTTTTTTAGTTTACTAGGACTAAATAAATAAGCTTTTCTCAGTTTAGCGTCGATTTATTTGTGGCCTACACAGAGAAAAAGGTATTGTTTAAAATTAGGACTAATAACATGAACTATGTTTAAAAGTGGCATTACTTTATAATGTGTCATTCAAATTTGAGAATAAAATTGCGTATTACTTCATGAAATAATCAATAGCGTGAGATCTACTTAACTAACTTATAAGTCAAGTGAACTAATTGCGACAAGCTTGAGTTTGTGTTTGCTTATTCTCCTGGGAAAAAATCACACCCACAACTCCAGTGGGTTTGTGTATTGTTTTAACTCTCTGATCAACTTCTTACACCCATAGACCGTTTTTATGGATGGATTAAAATTGTCTTCAATGTTTTATTTCGTCTTCAGCATGGAAAGTGAAGGTGTAACTTATAAGGATGAGAAAAAAATATTTACCTATTTCATAATAGACTTGACAAAGGCAATCCTATACACAATACCTACACTATTATAAACTTGCCCATTTCGCTTTAAAACTATAATGATAAGATAAACCGTAGCCTGAATCATGGCTAAAGAAATTTTCATGATTCACTACTGCTTTCTCTAGCGTGGTCCGTGAAGCGAGCTTCCGTCTTCCGCTACGTCATTCATCAAAGGCGATGTGAGATATGACTCCTGGTTTATGCTTGCTACTACACTAATTATTACTAAATCAAATCTATAGTTCTGCCAATTTTTATTTTGTTCGATGTTGCTTTTAAATAAGACAAAAATAATCAAAAATTAGTTACATTTTTAGTTTACTGTTTGGTTGGTTCAGTTGTTGGTTGACATTTGACTAGCTCGAATTTAAATTCGATGTGTTAAGTATTCCAGAAAAAAAATCGTTTATGACCTATCACATTATTTAAAACAACACAGTCCTGTGTTTTTATTATATTTTTAAAATGGTCAAACCGTAAGTAAAACCACAAATCAAGAGGAAAAAATATGCAAGCGTTCCTTTCAAAATTATGTCCCTTTGGAGAGAGAACTATAAAACTACATAAGTAATTTATTATTTGATAAATACAATAGCACCAAAGTTTTTTAATTAAAAAAATCTAAAAACAAAGATTCATAACGGTCTCTCTTACAGGTTTTTACAAGTGTAACAAATGTAGCTTTAAGTATGACCCTAAAAATATCATACCGTATCCCAGTTTAATTGTTTACGTGGAAAAAGATACTAATTGGTGCAATAGATTTCCTATGTAGCCTATAGACCTGCCCGATATCGTCCAAACTCCCTGTACGATATGCATTAGTTTGTATTGTCAATTAATTAATTCACGATGGTCGTATAAAATAATTCATTCTTCAGATGACCTGCTTGTACATTGTTATGCTTCTTGTTTCTTAATCGCATGTTTTGATTTTAAAAACATTTATGTCTTCTGCAAATAAGATCTACCTTAGTGCTAACATAGCCTATAACAGTTAAGTCTATCGATGGACTATTTGAGACATTCAAAAATTAAAATTCCGAAAATGAAATTCATTAGAAACACAACCATTTGAAAACCGGGACATCTCGCAATCGCACATCACTCTCTATAACTTACTATAAGGTCGCGCAGTATTAACTCCATAAAATTGAATTTTAAAACAGAAAATTAATCATACGATTATGTTTTTCTGACGGATGACAATTTAAAAACGAAAATTTTGAACTCTCCTTGTTAAAAAAGAAGACCCATGAAAGACAATGAGGTTAATTAATTAGGTTATAAGAATGTAATAAATTTCAACACCACGGTAACTTAGTAGAGTAAGTACTTAAGTTAGATGGTTTTGTTCTGACACTTTATATTGGATAACAGTTTATTATTATTTACTGTGTGTAAAGAAAGAACCAAAGGAGACCGCAATAAGAAATCGGTTTCTAAATTCTAATTAAACCTAAAACAGTTATTAAATGCTTCAGAACAACAATTAAATAGGACGAGACCTACTTTCTCACACTTCCCGCGATGCTTCCCAACTTTTTAATTAATAAACTAACACAAACACAATGCGAAAGAACACACCACACAGACACTGGGGCAGGCGTTCCAAGACGAACTGGTGTCTTCGTCTTCGCCTCCACGGCGATTGGACAGTGCCGGGGCTTCCCCCCGCGCAGTGGGTACAGTCCCTGCAGGCACGGAGGCACGCAGTACAGTCACCTCAACTCGCCGGGACGTTGACCTATTTATTTCACACTTCACAACAGAACAGAGACCCTTTACAACACTTTCGGCTCCAATTATTTCCCAATCACATGCGATGTGTTAATGAATTGTCTTGGAGAATACACTTCCTCTCCCGAGAGTTTTGATCTTACAAAATTTCTATAAAATCTACAATATTTCAATTATTGTTCTAGAGCATGAACAATGAATTTTCCGATGACCTAAGGAAAACTAGAAGGCACCTAGGAAATTACATTCTTATCATCTAATTAATTAATTAACCTCATTATGTTGACATGAATGTACCCTTTCAAATTTTCCTTTTATGTTGCAAAATAAAATCAAAGGGGGTCTACCAAAGAACGCAGCTCATCAAAAAATATGGGTCAAATGGAGCTTAGTCTAGTAGAATGATATACATTAATGGCATTTTAATTAATTAATCGGTTGCGTTCAGGTTTTATTAACGCAACATGTTGTTAACTGTTTTCTTTTCGATATCTTGAAATTTTCTTAAACCTAGTAAATAGTTCGTTGCAAAATCTTATCTCTATGTTGTATTCCCTACATTAACTTTACAATTAATTATTGTCGTCATGCAAATTAACTTTACAACATAGGCGTCATTTGGGGGGGGCAAGGGGGGGCAGTTGCCCCCCCAATAATTTCGGTGATTTTTTTTAAAAAAAAATTGGAAATTAAAATGTTAGGTTATTTAATATGGTGAAATATTTGTATATAACACTTATAAACTTCTGAATCAGACTTTAACAAAATGTCTACTTTGTATTATTTACAAAAAACTCTTAAATTGACTCATTTTGCAATCGTCATCTGTAGCAGGAAGTCCCATCTCACTACCTGCACGAACGACGTTACCGAATGCCGCCTCTCGGCCGTAGCGCTAGGCGAGTTCCGCACGAGTTTTATGGCTGCAGAGGTTTACGGGAATCGTGTTTTAAAATTAACTAATTATGATAGAGATTGACTCTTAACTTTTTGTAAAAGTAGAAAGACGGATCTCGTCTTCTCTGGTTTTAGAATTTTTTTTATAAAATTTATAATTTCAGTTATAACTGTCTAAAATCGTCTGTTTTTTTCTAGGGGCAAGTTTTATAGATGCAGAGGTTTCCGGGGATCGTGTTTTAAAACTAACCAATTAAGATAAAGATAGGCCCTTAACTTTTTCTAAAATTAAAAAGACGGATCTCATCGGCTCTGTTTTTAGAATTTTTAGATATAATTTCTAATTCTAGCTATAACTTTCTAAAATCATCTGTTTTTCTCGATTTTTTATCTTAAGTTTTCCATTAGTTTGATAACACTACCAAAGTGAGATTACAAAAGTGTAAGGAAGGAAATTTAGCACCGTTATTCTTCTTTAATATGACACATTAGTTGTAGCTCTAGGCTGAATTTAGCAAAAGATAACAGGGTTCTAAAAACCCTTTCATTTGCATCCAGAAAAACAGATGATTTTAGACCGTTAAAGCTGAAATTAAAAATTTTACCTAAAAATTCTAAAAACAGAGCCGAAGAGACCCGTCTCTTTAATTTTGGAAAATTAAAGATCCAATCTCTATCTTAATTGGTTAGTTTTAAAACACGATCCCCCTAAACCTCTGCATCTATAAAACTTTTTGCCACTAAAAGCAGATGATTTTAGACAGTTATAACTGAAACTAGAAATTGTATTTAAAAATTCTAAAACCAGGGAAGACGAGATCAGTCTCTCTACTTTTACAAAAGGTTAAGAGTCAATCTCTATCTTAATTAGTTAGCTTTAAAACACGATTCCCGTAAACCTCTGCACTGCCTGCAGCCATCAAACTCGCCTAGCGCTACGGCCGCGAGGCGGCATTTGGTAACGTCGTTCGGGCTCAGGTAGACCGGAGCCTTGCCTTGGTTAAACATAACCTCTTTCGTGTGAAAAGGTAGATATAGTACTTTCGCTGATGTCCGATGTTTACACTTTACTGTTGTTTACTTGAAAATCATTCAATTTCCTTACTGATGTGTAATCAAATGGGAAAATTACAAACTTTAAGGACTTGTAGGTCGCCTCTTTTTAATGGACAATTTACCAATTCACTTTAGAAACAACTCACGCCGAGCTCTATCCAATGGCACTAAAATCATTAAAATCTATTGCAAATTTTGGGAGGAGTTTCTTGTACAAACCCGTATCACGTATTAAATATGTATAGATGTTTTTGTAAATCATTAGTTATCTTTTTTTTAATCACTTAGTAATTTTTTACCTTTCTTGTCCTCAATAACAATTTAATTTTTTTAGGTAATGTAATGGGCAATATACCGTAGCTGTACTAATCCTAACCAACAATAGTTAAATGTTAAATGATTTTTTTGTCCCTTATACGGCAGACTGCAAAGGCGCTTTGTCAAAAACTAATTTTTGATAAAGATAAAACAATGTGTTTTACCATACAAACCTATGGAGTTTTAGTCTATGTATCCGACTGTAAAACTTTAGAGTTGTAAATAATATACAATAAAAATAACTAAATAGTTATAAAATGATGTTTTTTATTCTAACGATTTAGCATCCACTAACCAGTTAAATCCATTAAATTTCTTAAGGTGTTTTACATCACAGTAACCACTGGCAGTTCCAGAAGAATAATGACTTTCTACAAATAGAAACATGTTATATAATCAAATTTTACATGCATTAGGGTATTGTTTTCATGGGTTTGTGAGATTATATTATAAGTTCACATTTTATGGACAGCTTAGTGTCACAATGTAAACTTAATTAGCTTTTATTGACAGTTTTTAGCGAAATTTAAGAGGTTTGACGTATTTGACGGAAGGGGGGAGGGGGTATTACCTTATGAAAATCTTGCCCCCCCAATCAGAATGCTGAAATGACGCCTATGCTTTACAATAAACCGTTATCTTCTCAACACACTGTTTAGTGACGAATTCAAAACGGGAACGATACACTAACCACTGGGAAACAGCTTCCTTTCCGGTATAAAACGGACGACAACTTCCTCACTCCACCGTTCAAGTCTCCATCTGCTGTAGTAGGAACTGTTATATGGTTTGACAGACGAGCTTACTAAAAGATAGTCAAATCAAATAAAAACAAATATTGTTAACCAAACAAGTAGTTTCAACAAATTACCAAATAACAATTAATCAAACATTAAATATTGTAGACACATTTGTGCGACAATTTATACGAAAAAATGTATTGGCTACATCAAGTCAATTTTACAATCAAGGCACTTACACAGGTTGAGATACTATTATTTTTTTCGTTGCAAATCATATGCAATTCTACCCTATCACCGAAGATCTTAATGACACACGTCAAAGTGTATAGTGTGGTGAAAAATAACTTTTGCGCCTCGGCCAAAATATTTTTGTGTATGGCTCTCGAAAACTTTTTTATGATCTAGATTTCGCATCGATCTTAAAACAGATCTTGAGCAGCAAACCCCCTCGGCCCTCGGTGCAAAATACATACTTGAAGAATTTATTCCTTCTTAAGACCAAGACCAAAATGTATTTGATTGATATAGGCCTACTACTCAGTCGAAAACCAGGGTACAAGAACGAACATATTATACCGGGTGTCCCAGACCACCCGTATGCCTACACCCCTTTTAACATTTTAATAATTGATTTTAACAAACACCAATTGTGCCATTATATTTAAACCTGTTAAATTAAGCTCTGTCAATTTATTTCAATGTACAGGGTGTACCAGAAGCCACCTATCCAGACCGGAAGTCACTAATTTTAAATACAAACCCCCACTTTTTATGACATATTTGGACTCTACGCGTAATTTTAAGACAACTTTAAATGGTACTTGTTTGTAACACTAACACAAGCCTCTATTTTTTCGTTATCCTGAACTTCGATCTTTAAAAAACAAAAATCAATTAAAAAAATATTATTTACTGAACATTTTGTGAAAATTAAAAGATTCTAAGTGTTGCGGTTTTTTAATTGTGCTTGTTTAAAGTTAGCCATTAGTTATATCTGTCTACAATAAACGGTTTTACGAATTGACTTATATCGCTGCCGTGTGATTCGTTTTAGGTAGTGAAAGTATTTCTTACCTATGTATGTATCAATAAAAAACATAAGCTCACCGCAGCAGCGCCCTATATAAACTTGGCTGAGTGCGTGAATAGCAGGCCCAGTGTCGAGCCCGAGGGCGGAGATGCGTTCGCAGCGATCATCGGTAACTTGGCTGACTTTAAGCAAGCACAACTCAAAAACCGTAAAACTTAGAAAAGTTAAATTTTCACACAATGCTCAGTAAATAGTCTTCTTTCAGTTTATGTGTTTTTCAAAGATCCCAGTAAAAATAGGTTAAAAATGTAGATGGCTTATGTATAACAAACTAATATACCCTTTAAATTTAATTTGCACGCATAATCTTAAAGGTTTAGGAAATAATTTCGATTGAAATTTAGATTTTTCCCATAAGAATAACATGAAAAAAAATTCAACTCTATATGTCTGAACATTTCCGGCTAAACAAACAGGTTCCATCACAAAAATCTTAGCCTCTCTATTCCATCATAAATTATTTTATTTCTCCATAAAATTTACAATATGGCGGAGATGATTAAAAACTTTATGGAAAAGTAAAATTAATTACGTGATAATCGATATTTTACGATAGAATATTATTTAAAGTGAGTTCCTCAGAAATTTCCATGTGGACAGGGTCGAGGTGCGCCGATGGCCAGTCAGGATCATAAAAACCAGGGTCGAGGTGCGCCGATAGTTGGTTTGGGTCTCTCGGGAGGCAGGGTCGAGGTGCGCCGATGGTCAGTTTGAGATTTGCCTTCAATTCGTTGCTTATTCGTGTTAATTATTATTAGGCTACATTTACTGTTTACCAATACTGTATCAATATTTAAAGTCAACTGAAGAATACCAATTTAATATGTCGTATGCATATGCAGTTTTTTGTTCATGTCAAAATATTACCTTGACTGTTTATCAATATCAATTTACAGTCAACTATACAAGAAAAAAATAACCTAACCTAACCTAACAACACATGTTAATTTTTGTCCCCTGTTGATTTGCGCCATATTACCCAATGTAAACCCGCTTTTCGCCATAGTGATAAACATTTCTATTTATTTACAGGGCTTTTCCCACAGTTTAAATAACAACATACCGTACCTAACATTTATATTTAATTCGGAATGAATTAGTAACAGCGTGGCAGCAAAACATGGAGAACAGGCCACCCGACTGGCTATCGGCGCACCTCGACCCTGCCCCTCCGAGGGTCGACGGTAATCCGCTGTGGAATGCCCTGACCATCGGCGCACCTCGACATCTCCCTTTCCATGTATGGGCAGTTCTGTTTAACGTAAAATGTTCATAGATAATGAATATGAAATTTTTCTCGTGTTATTCTCAAGAGAAGAAACTAACTTTCAACCACCGTTATCCTAAACAGTTAGGATTTGAGATACAAATTTAATTGTAAGTTTGCCTTAAATTAAGTGCTGAATCCAAAAATGTCATAAAAGTGGAAGTTTGTATTTAAAATTGGCGACTTCCGGTCTGGATAGGTTACTTCTGGTACACCCTGTACACTATATGATATTAGTGTCAATCGATAGAGCATAACCGGTTTACCAATAACGGCACAGTTTGTTTTTGTGAAAAATTATTTATTTAAATTTTAATAACAGGTGTACAGCTCGGGTGTACAGTTGGTCTGGGACACCCGATATATGAGTCAGACGAATGAATTGTATCACAGGTTTGCACATTCTTATGCTAAACCCTGCAGTTGAGGGAAGGCATTTTGAGTTTGAGTTGAGATGGTTCTTATTCTTATAAGGCCACAGTTTTGGCACTAAATTCCAGGAAACCAAGCAGAAGATGTCCTAAAAAGGCGATATAATGTAGGAAAGTCAAAATTTGGAGGTTGCCATGGAAAGCATTAAAATGGGGACTGGATAAAAGACGAAATGAAAACCGTGCGACTGCGTCACCCCATACAAATAAAGATACTGTAATAGACTTCTCGCTGGCTGTACTCCGGACTGCTATCAAACATCCACAAACTTTGGTGCCTATACTCCAGGTGTTCGAATATATCCATGATCATTACAATTAGTGCGGATTATAAGAGTCAACTAGAGCAGAGGAGAAGGAGATGTTGCTTACGACTTTCGTACACCACATTATTTTCAAGGATAAGTATAGTCAATATATTTATAGACGTCCAGTATCTATAGTCAATGGTATAGGAACTGTCTTGTCGCCCAAACACACTGGTTAGTGGTTGTATTCGGAGAACGTGAACGCGTTCTTAACCTCAATTAACCAGAGCCCAGACAGAATGCCTTGTGGTCAACGAGGTTAAATAGATATATGAGAGTGCTACACAGATAGGGAAAATTGTCCCCTGTCCATTTGCGCCATTTTACCCTCGATTCCCACCGTTTCCTTGGTAACCAGTCCAGTCCTTTGTGTACACTTTCCCACCAGTTATTTACCATTTTACCCACACCTATCCGACGTTTTTATGGTAACCAACTTTAATAGCCTGCTCACAAGACCATCAAATTAAATTAATTTAAAAACAAACAACAAATAAACATATGTTTTTAAAGTATCATCTGTAATTTTTGAAGCTTGTAGCAGCCAATCAGATTAGCTAAAACTAGTAACCAAGAAAACGAGGGTTAAGTTTGGGACGGTTGCCAATGAAACGGCGATAATTATGGGTAAAGTGGCGTAAATCAACAGGGGACAAAAATTAACACGTGTTGAGCACTCTATATTTATTTAACCTCTCGACCGGTAACTTGATACATCACCAGCTCAAATATAATGTTAGTAAGTTACCACTCGCCTCTGATTGGTTTTTGAACGAGTGTAGTCTGCTAAAAGCGATATTATTGACTATTGTTGTATTCAAGGAGGTTATATTCTAATACTGGAGGTAACACTGATAGGTTAATTTTGGCGAAAAAGCGCGCCGGTGATTTTGTTTGTTTGGCAATCCTGAAGTACCGTTTTGTCGTTCTTTGAACGGTAGCTAAAAGATATACGAATCAACGAAATGGTTCGAATCTTCTGGGAACAATGAACGAATGAATAGGTACGCTAACCGGCAAACGGTAAAGGAATCGAGAGTGTTGAATAATAATTACGTGTGTGTTTCTAATTTCCTTGAATGTAACCAATTTTGAATTTGATTAGTTTGGTATTTAACAGAATAAGGGATTTTTTTTTATTTGATTTGTAGTTGTCAATAGTGGTTTCATAAATAGCCTAAGAAATATAATCATAATTAATAACTTTATTTAGGCAACAAATTTTATGTTCTGAAATTTTATTTTATTGGGACTTTTCTGAAATATAACTTATATGATAGTTAATTATAATTGACACCTAGTAGAACTGGAGGAGAATTTTCTTTTAATACAAAAACTATCCTCTATATTATCTTCAATTAAAATAGTCTAATTTATTAAAATAGTTTTATCTTATTAAAAAATTAAAAAATAAACATGTTTTCCATAACTTGAAACTAATTACCAAATTTCTGAAATAAATTTTTATATATAAAATTTATTTTCTGTTTTTGTTTGTTTTCCCCTTTTAATGCATATTTGCTTACCAATAATTGCCCATTAAAACCGATTCACCAGGCAATTGATTCACAATTCATTTGACTCCCTTAGCTGACTCGTTCAATTCGGCAAACAGTTCAAATTGGTACTTCAGGATTGCCAACCAAACAAAATCAGCGGCTCGCTTTTTTAGCATTGTGTGTTACCTCCAGTATCAGAATATAACCTCCTTGGTTGTATTGTATGCAGACGACATTGCATGCGCAAAGTGGCAGTGATAATTGCATTCCGAACATCCACTGTCCACTACTTTACTGCTCACTATAACCACTACAAAGTCATTGGTAGGTGCCGTTCAAGTTCCCGGAACACAACCTTGACTACACTGTGCGTTTTGATTTTACCAGTTATGCTCTATGCCACGCGACAGCTGTGAGCTGTGCCTTCTCTAAGCTGCAGTGTTGCCAACTTTAGGGTAACTACTAGTGATGGCAAAATTTACCGAAAAATCGATTTTTCGATATATCGATGTATCGAAAGAGCAAAATCGATTCCGATTAAATATCGAGGTGAAAAAATCGATTTTTACAAAACATCGATATTTTTTAATCGATGCCGTAAAAAATATAATATAAAAGTCAAAAATGCACCAGGAAATGAAATTATAAACGGCAAAAACTTAAATATAAATTTCTTTAATGTGTAGACTTGGACAACAGATAAAATACATAGCAACGAAAATCGTTACGCTCAATTTAGGTGTAAACACAGAAGATTGAGGTTAGGTTCGTATCATTCGTATGAATGAAAAGGACTAAAGCTAAATAAGAATTACACATTACACCATTACACCTAACAGGGCTGCCATCTCTCCCGGTCCCTGATGACAAAAGTATCACTTCTCAAACAACAATATCCCCTATCACAGCTGTCTTTCTTTTGACAAAGTTTTAAAAATTCTGTATATTGGAAAATATTTAATAATTGTTATTAATTATTGTGGATCTAATTAATATTGGCAGTGTAACTACCGTTTACGCTGTACCCATTAAAATAAATAACATGTGATTGTGAAGAAAATAGAGGATTTCAGCAATATATTGATGAAAATTTTCTTTTTATAGGTTATCAAATTTTGCCTTTCACTTCCGACCAGTACTACTACTAATGTAGTACTACTACCAATGTTAACTATCTTCAATGGCTAAGGTAAACAACAAATAACAAAACAACTCAACACTATGAGGGACGGACGACGGACGGAAAAGTTTGTACGAATGGCGTCTGTCAGTCATCAATGTAAGTAAACAAATAAGAACGCAGGGCAGGGCAGGTGCAAACTAACAAAAGCAAAAAGCAAGGGCATTGGAATATTTGAAATTGGAAGAAGAGTGGAGTAGTCAAGTGGGATTAGCGCTCTCAGTGTTGCCAACCAAGAAAATGATACACATTTCCGTTTTTTCCTATATAGAAGCGTTAATTCTCAACCTCCATGGTCCATAGCAGTATTCACCAAAACCGATTTTAAAATCGATATTTTTAGTGAGAAAAATCGATTTCGGAAAAATATCGACTTGAAAAAATCGATGTCGAAAAATCGATGTATCGAAGGCAAAAAATCGATTTTTCCAAAAAATCGATTTTTTTTTGCCATCACTAGTAACTACTCTTCCTTATTAAGGTAATTTTACTGGCTCAGGGCAATTTTAGGGGAATCGCATGTTCAGGGTAATTTTATTGTAAAGTAATTAGTGTCAATATTAAAAATTGTATTTTTACGCACTATAACATGAAATAAATTTTAAGTAAAAACAAACAAAAGAAACAAGGTGAAATAAATTAAATGAATAAAAACAGTTATAAATACATACTAGTAATAGTAATAAACCAACTTCATGTTATAGGGATGACTTAAATTTAACAAAGCATCAGATGCAGATTGATCTGATGCTTTGTTAAATTATAATTGTAACAGTTATGCTCCCTCTCGCTCTGCAATGTTGTGATTTATGGTTTTACCCGGGAAAAAACCAAGTGTTTATAGTATATACAATGTGTTTCTGGATAAATTTAGCAAAAAATGGATCAACTCACTTCAGACTATACTCATGCAATTAACCATAGTACCAGTAAACTTTTAAGATCTGATAAGATATACTAGCGGTATGCTGCAAACAGTTTTGCAAGGGTTGTGAGAGGGAGTGTGACTGGATGGGTGGATGAGAATTTGTTTGTATTCTGTACACAATAACAATATAAGTAATAAAATCACAATAATTAACACTAAAGTGGGGCTCAAAATCATATTAAAGGATCCAAACTTAAAATTTTTGGGAAGTGTCCTTTGATTTTATAGAAAAGTTGAGTATTTCCCGGATCCAGTACAAGGGCGTAGCGTGAATAAAATTTTCGGGGGAATACTCAGAACAATTCAGTACCATGAGCTAAGTTTACTATGTACTATCAGTTCTGAAGTTTTATATTTTCTTATACAACTTTCTTAAGTTGTATAAACATGCCCTCTCCCCACCCTAAGTTTTATTCAACACAGAAATTAAAAGCTAGTTTTTTTTATAAAGGTGTAAGGAGATTAACTGTTAGTATTTAGTTAAAAAAAAGTGGCTTGCAGTTTTTTATGGTTCAAATTTTTCTAGGATTATTTAAAATATTTATCAAAAGGATAACAATTTTGTTTGGAAAAAAACAGACTTTTCATGTTTTATGAAAATTCCATATGATGTTGGATATACTGTATATAAGTAGATTTAAGGTTTATTTAAAACCTAATTCTGACTTGAAACCTATTTAGAAAATTTATGTTTAAACTGCATTTTTATACTGTCAAACGATTTTATTTTGAGGGTAATTTACAAGAGGTTTGGGGCAAATTTTCCACTGATTAAGGATATTTCCAAAGAGCTAGTGGCAGCAC
The DNA here is from genome assembly GCA_030545055.2 of Neoaliturus tenellus. NCBI lineage: Eukaryota > Metazoa > Arthropoda > Insecta > Hemiptera > Cicadellidae > Neoaliturus > Neoaliturus tenellus. Next base: position 39,089,451 of record CM061535.1, read on the forward strand.
TGCTAAGCTGACCCCTCTTTGACACATCCGTCTCGATCGAGGAATAATCCTTGCCTATTGCATGCTATTGCGCATGCGCGAGTAACTGGTTGCGTGGAACTCTAGATACTGTGCGTGGAACTGTTACAAACGCAGCAGGAGCAGTTGCAACGAGTTTATTTGTTTATTTGTACATCAACGGCAAATGCCTTTTCAAATACAAGATTCAAATTACATGCATTTACATACGTGCTTACATTTTGGAAATTTAGATGGCTAACCTAAGATAAGATAATTATATATGCTAACCTAAGACAAGATCAAACAGGCAATGCAGGTACTCACTACTGTACACAGAGAAATCTATAAAGACAAGGACACGTACTTCATTTTACAGAACAGAGAACAGGAATGCCATGAATATGAACAGTGGACTACTTACTAGACTTGAAAAATACACAAGCTACAATTGATTACATTCAATACAGGTGACAATTACACATAAGAATATACAATAATTCATAATAACATTTGTACAATGATAACATTACGCAATGATGTGAACAGTGAAAAATTGATCGGATTTGCATGCCTGTAAAAATAATAATTACAACTAATTATTAGAAAGTAAATCAGTTGTTAACAGTTTACGTCTAAATGAAACAAGAGAATCATTGAAAAAGTCCACGAGACTTGAAACTTGATTCCCAAGCTGTTGCATCCTGTACAAAGGAGAATTCTTTAAGTAATTTGTCCTAAAGCAACGGCGGGAAAACACTTCACAGGACCTAGTTCCAGTTGGTATTCTAATTTCAATTCACTGCAGCAGCTCCATACAGTCCACCAGACCACGAAGAATCTTGAAGAGGAAGATTAGGTCCGCAATATCTCTTCTATGCCGCAGGGGTAAGAGTTCCAAAGTAGGTTCAGTGTTAATATTCAATTGATCTCCAAGTTTCCGCTCCAAGAACCCCACGAATCTTCTCTGCAGGGATTCAAGCCTATTACAATGGCCAAGCTGATGAGGTGCCCAAATTATTGATGCATACTCCAACAGGGATCTGACGAGCGACTTGAAGAGGTGAAGAAGAGAGTAGTGGGAAAAAGCCACTTCTAAACCGGAAGTGACGTCAGCTGCCAGGGCAGCTGCAGGGGTCAGATGGTGTCAGCTGCCAGGGCAGCTGCAGGGTGCAGATGGCGAGAGCATATGCCCTGAATTTGAAGTAGAATTGGGCATGAATGAAGAGTTAGTTGAAAAGTAAAATTCAACTGTGTTAACTAAACTCTAAAAGTTGAACAAAAATTAAGAGTAAGATGAAAACTGAAATTCAACAGTTATAACTGGGGGCCTGGAAAGTATGTCAAGGTCATCCAGAGTAAGTTTTAAAAAAGCCTACCCAACTACCACCAGAAATAGTTGAAAGTTGAACTAGTTGGTGATAGTGGGATAATTAATTCATTCGTGCCATGGGAGAGGTGTTTATTGTTTGAAAGTTGGCGATTGAATGAGAAGCGCCGCCTAGGGAGAGGGCTTATAAAATGGCAACCTTCTCCCCACCACCCCTTCCCCCACTCCTTTAGACCAATAACCGGTCGCCGACTCTATGTGGTGAAACTGAACTAGACATTGCGGCCGCCATGGATAAGTCTAACCTCAAACCTTAGCTTAGCTGAAGAGAATAGAGGAGCATGAAGTAGGAATTGTGGTGACAGCGCTTATATGAGGAATAGTAGGGGTAAAATAAAAAAACTTGTTGAACACAGTCGATAGGTGTAACAAGTTCAAAGTTGTTGAATTGTAACATAGAATGCAAAATGTTGTAAATAACATTATCATCAACATTAACCTGCGAAGTCTTTGAGTATAATGGGTTAAAACTGTACTTCTTTCTAACTCTATTTAAATTAGTTTTACACTTTGAAATTGAAGGTTTAGAAGTACTTCGTAATATGTGTTGTGTTCGCAAAAGCTTTAATTTTAAACATTGTGCACTCATCATAACCGATGTGTTAAGTTTAGAAGTTAAAATAAGACTGAGATATAAAATGAAGTGTAAAAGAAATTGAAACAGAAAGCCAGAGTAGTAATTTTATAGGTTAGAATTTACGAAGGCTATTCCATGGATAATTCTAACCTCAAACCTAGTAAGTGAAGTAGTCATAACATAAAACTAACGAGAGATGATGACCGAGCGGATGCGAGGCAATGAATGTTTGTAGCGCGATAAACTACCCACCTTTATAGAGGCAATAACTCCAGCCAGATGGCGGCAGATGGCAAGCAAATGACTGGTTGACCGACTTTCACCTGAGTAGTAAGAGAAGTAGGGTTCTGTGTCTATCCCTACTCCTTGGGGTCAATGACCGACCGGAAAGGTCAATGACCTCCCCCCCCCTTCCCCCCCCCCTCCCCCCCCTCCCCCCCCGAAAAAATGGAGCCCCCCCCCTTCCCCCACTCCTTCCCCCACTCCTTCCCCCACTCCTCCAGGTCAATGGCCGGTCACCACCGGTTGTTGACTTTATGTGGTGAAACCAGACTAAATATGGCAGCTGCCATGGATAATTCTAACCTCAAACCTGCTGCGCATGCAACAAGTTCTCCGGATCGGAATGAGTCTATGCTATGCGCATGCGCCTAGTCCTGTATTACTCACTTTAGCGCTACTGCACATGGATAATTCTAACCTCAAACCTTGGATTTGTGTTGTTGCGCATGCGCCGCTCCCCACTCCTTTGCCTTCCTTTTACACTGGTGCGAACTGGACTGGATTGAACACTGTACTGGAGTGAAACAACTTCCCCCACTACTCGAGAATCCGAGGAGCAATACGAGCCTGATCTTAGCGTCAGTCGTCAACAAACTTTCATAGCGAAAGGTTGTTGGCGACTCAGCAAGAGGTTTCAAATATATAGTAGGCCTATATATATTTGAACTTCTTCTACTACGTTGCGTTTTTTAATGCAATGTGGTATGTGTGTGTGTGTGTTTAGTTTTAAGTTGTATTTAATTTAAGAAATAATTTGCGCATTGCGATGTTAGTTATAAGTTGGGTTTAGCATTAAGGTGTATTAATTTTAAGAGGTGTTTAGCATTAAGGTGTATTAATTTTAAGAATAATGAAGGTATTTGGTTGTGTTGAATTATTTGGTTTTTAATAATGATGTGTTGTTAGTTTTAAGTGTTGATATTAATAATTTATGTCGTTGTTTTGCCTTTCAGCTAGATGTTAGGGGGTAGATTAACTGTAAATTCAGAAGTTCAGTTGAACTTCACTTAGAAGGGGTGGGACATCCGCAAATTGCGGACTAGGTTTTTTGCATTTTGTTTAGGAATATGATGGGTGGGATTAGTTTGGGTGGGGTTAGAGTTGCGTTTCTGCATTAGGTGTTCCAGTTTCCCTTGGAATTCATGGTTACGGTAGACCCGGACCGGACCGTTACGGTAGACCCGGACGGTCCAAACAAAATTGCGTCGATGTCCCTTGCAGAACGTAACTAGTGGGTTGGGAGTGGGAACCGTTAGGCAAACAGGGTGGTGGGAACAGTATTACTGTTCCCATCACCTTGGATCATTATAAATCTTGAATGACCTTGACCCACTTTTGGAAGGGTCAATGACCCCCCCCTCCCCCCCCCCGAAAAAATGGAGTCGATTCCCCCCCCCTCCCCTCCCCCCCCTGAAAAAATGGAGTCGATCCCCCCCCCCTTCCCCCACTCCTACCCCCACTCCTTCCCCCACTCCTTCCCCCACTACTCCGGGTGAACGACCGGTCATGACCTGAAAAATTAAAATGGCTATAGCTTGATAACGGATTGACGGATTTGGACAAGCGATACATCATTGAAAAGGTCTATGTAAGACAAACATTTTGGTAAAAGAAGAATTTGGTTATCTTATTTTAGTTAAAAGTTATGCGAATTATTTTAAATAAATACCTTCTCTTTTCCCTTTTCCCCCACCTCCCAGGTCAATAATCAGTCTTGGCCAGCTGCTACCCCTCTCATTTGCATATTGTTATAAAAGACGCACCGACTGCGGCTAACATTTCATTCTGATTCCAGACGTTACGCTGCGAACTTGGAGCCACAACCATGTCATCTCTGCCAACTACAACTTCTACTTTAACTTCTACTTCAACTTCTACTACGGCTGTTACTGCACCAAAGAAAACTCTTCGTCTGAAAAATCCTCCTGACTGGTACAAGAAGCAACTTGGATCCAAACCTTCAACTTCTGGCACTATTCTTCCGCCTATCAAGACTTCTAAACTTCGAAGCATTTTTTCACCGCCTTCGCCTTCTACTTCGCTTTCAAACGACTCCACACCGCCATCAACCATCATGCCGCCTCCACAGAAGCCAGCTCCCCGTCTTAATACCCCTTCATTTGAAACTTTGCTTCATAGTCTTAGTACACCTATCATTCCACTGTCACCATTGCCTCCTACCCCACCACTTACTATGCCTGAAGACCACACCTATCATAAAACTAAATCCACTAAGCCTACTCCCAAACCTGCTCCTAAGCCTGCTCCTTCAGAGCAATTTCAATTATTACAAGAAGAGCGTCGTAGGGCATTTAGCCGTCCCACTACTTGCCCTGAAGTGCTCACTAGGGGAATTAAGAAAGGATCAGCTTGTGGGAGGAAATGTGTTAAAAATGAAAGTTTTTGCCGTGTACATATCGTGAAACATATTTCTGAACCACAACTGACAGAAATCCCCACCGTTGAAGACGATCCTAAAATAATATCTGTCAGAGGAGAGAGGCTTAAGAAAGGTTTGAAATATTTTTTTCTAAGTGTTGTTGACCACCAACACATTTTGGCAAAATGTAACGGCTTAAAATATAAAATTAGAGTTTGTGAGAATTTGTGTAAAGAGAAGAGATTTAACACTTTAGATTCTCAAGACTTTCTCCTCAGGGATAAAAAGGATCGTATTACAAGGTGGGGGCGTAAACAGTAAATTCACTTAGTTTTTTCCAAATTGTTGCTAAAAAAATAATGGGGGAGAAACACAATGCGTTATAGCGTTGTGTTTCTCCCCCATTATTTTTTAACACTCTAAGTCCCGTGACCTACTAACCTACTTCCATTTGAGTAGTAAGAAAAGTACTTCCCCCACTCCTTTGGGTCGATGACCGGTTAAGGTCAGCTCTTACCCCTCATTTGCATACTGTTATAAAAGCGGAGCGAGCGTTGGTCACTCCTTCATTTTGCTTCTACACGCCGCTCTTGTTGTTTCGTCTCGCCTGTTTACAATATTACCTACTTCAAAATGCCTCCTCATGTGAATGACCATATTAATTCTTCCAAAATTTCCGATGTTTTTCTACAACCTGAAGACATTTTAAATAATGATAGTGAGAGTGAGGATGATGATGATTATACTGTTGAACTTAGTGAAGAACGTAAGGTTATAGCAATTGATCCACAATTTCCATTTGATACAATAGAAAAGTTTATAGTTGAAGCTAATAAATGGTTAAATTTAGGATGTTATGTACGAATTGACTCTTTTATATTGTATGGTGATAGTCATTCTTTCCTTGTCACACCAAATGACAGAGACCGCATGTTGCAGTGGGCACAATCTATGATGGAGTGCTATGAACAAGGTGTGGACACTGGCGGCTATTTTCTTGCACAACTAGTGTAATAACAAATTACCCTTCCCCCCATGTAGTGAAAAAGGAAAAGAAATATTAGGAATCTAATTATAATACTTCCTTCCACATATAAAGAAGAGGGGGAAAGGAGTGGGGATTATAAAGTGGTGGGGGAATGTGTATAAATGCAGGTTGTTTGAAGAGACTTTTATTATTATTGTGGCTTTAGCAGAAACAACATGGAGTTTAAATCTGCAGTAAAAATAAGGAATAATATAATAAAGAAAGAAATTCGCAAGAAAGAAAAGATTGAACTTATAAAATTACAACTTATAATACCTTCCATTGAAATTGGATGTAGCAAACTAAAGACTTTGGTGAAAACTAACGAATATTTATTACAATTGCTAAAAACAATCGAAGAGTTGAAGAGAAAGAATGGACATTCTACATAGTAAAATTTGAACATTTTAATATAAATAAGTAAACTGAAAAAAGTAGATGTAGAATAGAGAGCGAGGAATAGATCACTTTGTGGTAATGGACTAACATGCCACTTAGTGCTCTATTCCTCGTTCTCGCGTTAAAATTGGATTACCTTGACCTATTTGTTCGACTGTTAGAATTTGGTTAACACTGTTGAATTTCAGTTTTGAACTAATGTTTATTCTTGTTCAAATGTTAGAGTTTCTTAACACTGTCGAATTTTAGTTTTGAACTAACTTTTAATTTATGCGAATTTTTAGTTCAACTCTAGTTAATTTATGTGCAAATTTAGTTCAACCAAGTGCCTGTGCTCTAGCCATTTCCACCCTAACATTTGTTTTTTCAACATCTGTCCCATAACATCTGTCCTAATAGATGTTTGGAGGGCAGGTGTTTGGTTTTAAAAGTAACTAAAATTAGTTGGGTGGGGGAAAGTTAGTTAAAGCTTGAATATAAAGAAGTATATACTAAAACTCCAATGGGAATAAAGAACATGAATGAACAATTAGTTTTTAGAAGGTTAATATTTTTATTTAAAAAGTTTGATTTCCTTGTATAGTGAAGAAGATGAAATAGTGGTGGGGGGACCGTTATAAAAGGAGGAACGCGAGAGCCCATTTCATTTCTTGGCAAAATTTCGAAGAGTAAACATCTCAACATGTATCGTTGCGATAAATGTTCGGAATCGTTTCACGATGAAATTCTATTAGACTGTCATAAAGAACTAATTCACAACAACCCAGAAGAAAAACAAGAACAACAAGAAGAACAAGAACAAGAACAAGAACAAGAACAAGAACAACAAGAAGAACAAGAACAAGAACAACAAGAAGAACAAGATGAAATAACAGCAACATCTTCAACTACTTTACCGAATCTACAAGTATTTGCATTACCCGGTAAAGTAGTAATGCATCATAAGATTCAAAATGAAAACTTGAAGCTAGAAGAATTTATTAGAGAAGCAAAACCAATCGTAAGTAAAATTTTAAAAGAAGAATTGAAAAGATTAAACTTTCTTAAATTTGGTTTACTACTAGAAGCTATGTTTATAAATGTACAAGAAGAATTATCACCAAGAGGATTCATAACAAAAAACCGAACCATTATGGAAAGTTCAAACATTGATTCAATAATAGAAAATTGTATAGAAGAAATATTAACAAAAATTCAGGAACACGAAGGAAGAGGATCCGGATGGAGTCTTACAAGTATTGAAGTATTAGATATAAGAGTTCACAAACATGGATATGGACTAATGGGATCTAGTTACATTCCTTTACCAAAAAGAATTGAAAATACAAAATCTTGTGTTAATGTTAAAAATGAAGACAATGAATGTTTTCGTTATGCAATGACAGCTAAATTTGTACCACCACTTCATGTGAATAGACCTAACCAAGAATATGAAAATCAAAGATTTAGATACAATTTTCAAGGAATCACTTATCCTGTATCACTGAAAGATATATCAAAATTTGAGAAGAAAAATCCTGGTACGTCTATCAATGTTTTTGCATTAGATAGTTCAAACAAAGTGTATCCTTTACGTATTGCAAAAGAAGAGCTACCAGATCATACGGATTTACTACTACTAACGCGAGGAGATGTGTCTCACTATGTGTACATAAAGCAATTTGATCGTCTTGTTAATAAGCAGCTTTCTAAAGATCGACACAGAAAGTTAATTTGCAAGAGATGTTTCAATTTTAAACGAGATGGGCTACACTCAAGAGAATGGTTACAAGAGCACAAAAGATTATGTAACAATAATTATGAAGCAAAGATTATTTTACCTTCGGAAAGCAGAGCATTTGTTACATTTGAAAAGGTTCATCATCAGTACCGTATTCCTCTAGTTGTGTATGCGGACTTTGAATCAACACTTGTTCCTGTTGAAGATGAAAATTGTGAAGCTAGAAAAAGTGTCAAGTATCAAATGCACAAACCAAACAGTTTTTGTTTAATGGTTAAATCAACATTATCAGAAGAACATTTAAACAGATATGGATTAACTTCAGAACCTCTAATATATCGTGGTGAAAATGTAGAAAAAATATTTCTTGATCACTTATATTCAATAGCTGGAAATGCACAAAGATTATATACAAATATTGTACCAATGAAACCGATGGAGGAAGAAGAAGAAATTCAACATGAAAATGCAACTCGATGTTTCTTATGCAAAAATGATTTTACTATTGAGAATTATAAAGTTAAAGATCACGATCACCTCACAGGTTATTACAGGGGTGCTGCTTGTAATAAATGCAACTTAAGCTATCGTTTACCACTATTTATTCCTGTGGTTCTGCATAACCTCAGTGGGTACGATCATTGACTAAGGATACAAATAGACGAACCAAGCTTATGACGAATTTGTGCCTGTTCGTGAAATTAGTTCATGTTCGTCACGCTAGAGAGCGCTGGCGCTGGTTTGTTTACATTTGTACTTGATCGCCGCCATATTAGAACTAACCTCATTTAGTCATTTAATTGAACATATTATTATTGTACAGCTGCATACAAGACATAAGTTATAATTTTACTTTTCACCCCCTTGAATTACTTTTGTCTTTATATAATCCCACATTACAATTTATTTACTTCAGATATATTATTGAAATGAACTTCAATCACTAATTACTCTTTTATAAGTTAATCAAGGCATAGGCTTAGCTTAGGCTTTAGATTGAGTTTTGGAGCAAACCTGTAACAGCTTAGCTTTCAGGCTAATTAATAAAATATGTTGTGGTGACTCAAGCAGTAAAAAATATTTGTTGTAAATTTCTGCCTGGAAGGAAACGTTCAATAGCTGTGCTATGGCAGAGCCTGATCCAAGATGAAACAAACTTCAAGGTGAGTTGATAGTCCATTGATAGTCCTTACTTTCTATTGTGAAAGTCTTATACATTATTTTATAGCTTGTATTACCTCTTATTGAACACTAGCCTATTACTATATAACACTATTTACTTTAGAATACGGTAATGTTGTGTGTAGGATAGTAGGGCCTAAACTTACGGAACTTAAGTTTCATATAGGCTACACACCGGTACATAGTAGGCTACATCCTGCCTCACCGAGATTAACAACAAATTCAGCGGCTTAAGACCATTACTAAAAATTGTAGTTTTCCAGCCCATTCAATAGTGGATTAATCCTAATCCTATAGCCTAGTTGGATGATGACAATGTCCAGTGCATGATTGTAATACTTCACGACAATAAATATTGCTTACTAGTGCGGTGGTTGTCTTGGGATAAAGTAGCACACAAAGTGGTAGGCCGATTTAAACAAAAGTCATGCTGATTGGTTTTAATACGGTTATTTGATGTGGTTTGATTCCTACTTGTTTGGTGAGGTTAGGCCTCCTGGCTCGCAAATAGGATGGAAGCTGCCAAAAGCTTCAAGTAATTGGCGTAAATAAAATTTTAATTCCATTTTGGGTTTATTTACATTGCAAGGATTTTGAGCTAGTTTAACTAGGAGCTTGAGGTTAATATATTCTGGTTTGTTCTCAAAGAGCTTTAAATCGTGTAAGCTAGAGGGATTAATTTATGTGTCTGTAGTAGCCTATATGAATGCTGATGAATCTTGGGGGAAATCTGTGATCCGTAACAGTAGGATTAAGGGAAATTTTAGGAGTCAATACATTTTCTGCACCCCTGTACGGTAGTTTTTTTAGAATAGAATAAATGTTGTTAAGCTAAATTTTGTATTTCACAGTAATTTTTTATCCCATTCAATCGAAATATCGATACATACTTTTATTTGACAGTTGTGTAGGCGCTAAGATATATGAAACTGTAGGCTACCTGAATTGATAACAATAATGATTACGAATGTACAAACGACTAGATAGGCTATGTGATGCGGTTGAATTGATTAAAGAATGAGACTGGACATGAGATCATGAAAAAATTCTATGTGACAAATTAAATACAAACAGATAATCTATGATCATTTGCGAGAAAAAATTTTGAAAGGCTTGGTACGGTACCGTACTGTAAAGATTGTTAATTTTGTAACGAGAAAAACAAGAATTTGAAGGATAACGTTTAGTCGAACACTTTTAGGCCTATACTATTTTATAAAACGATCCTATTTAGCCTATATGGATTCCCCTGACTTTCCTGCTTTAATGCCAATATCTCTGACTTCTGTGTAGTAGACCAAACACATTTTATTTTGCAATTCTTGTGAAAGATAGGCCTACATATGGAAGTAATTTACATGCCGTTGTTTATTAAGTTTTTATTGGAGCCTTTTCTAATCATTTTGTCTTTTGGAAAATTATAAAATTTGTTGTCAAACGGTGTAAAACAACACTGTAAAGATATGCTCTTTCTTGATTGGGCTATATTGTCAATGTGGTAGATGAATTCAATTTGAAAAATGGCGTTACACAGTTACAAGAAGTAGGCCTACCGAGAACGCAAATTAGAAAACAGGCAGAACTAGTTTATTCCCATCCCATGTAAACCCGCCTGATAGCTTACTGGCAGTCGAGACTCGGCACCCGTCATGAGCGCTCACGTTTTAATAAGAGTAGGCCTACAGTTTTTATTCGTCCGTGTTAGTTGTCTGTGTTAGTGTTATGTGTATCTTTTAAACTGTGACGTGACCATCATAACGATGTGTTGAAACCAAGTTTTTGTGTGACCAGAAGATGATGTAATTTAAAATCGAAACGCGTAGTCCAGTCTTGGAGTAAGGGGATCACTGGCTGTATCAGGTATTTTAACCTTTTAGCAATATAAGTGAACGTGATTCAGAATAAACAACACACAATGAAAACTACTACAATAATGATTTAGGCTATTGGTTCTTATATGAATTACAGCTTTACTTATTTTTTCAGCGGCAGGGAGCCTACCTTTAAAGAGACCAACAAAGGATGCTCAGAAGCAAAGAATTAGCTGAGACATATCATGAAGTTCTCTTGTGGCAAAAGGTCAGTAAAGCAAAGTTTCATTCTCTTTTCATTTCACACTAATTTTCTATACAGGAGGATTTTGGAGTTGTATTTCGTTGTAAAAACGATTGTTTAAGTTTTATTTAGTGAATTTTCCTATAGGGAATAGGCCTATGCTATTATGGTAGTAGTCGTGGTAAGACCTAAGCCCGGCACCAAGTTACTTTTTAGTTTTGAGGTTGTTAAGAAGGGTACTTATATTTGGGGGTAGGCCTATATTTTATTCTTGTTGAAAGAGACAAATAGGCTAATTTATTAATAATGCAGGTAGTTAGTAAAAATAAAAATATAATGTAGTCCTTTGTAAGCATAATTCATAACAAATAACTGTTGGGCCTAAAGTATGTTAGTCGGATTAATGGTTTGCCCTATAGGCCGTATTGTGGTACCAATGTTTAACAAACTGATTATTTTCCAAATTCGCAACCCCCATATTTTCCCCAGAATCACTTATAAACTGTATGTGAGGTGGAAAACCAGAAGGTGTCACCTCTTGTTGGCCCTGTGTTTTAAGGTTGATAATAGTTAATAATTGATAATAAAATTTTTCCAAAAAAGTTTACGGGGTGTAAATCTCCAAAATCCTTCCGGTTAAAAAAAAGAATAATCCTGAAGCCTAAAGCTACAGTTCTAGCTACAGGCCTAGAAATATCCGTCATTCCTAATTATTATTCTGGGGCTATACAAAATGAATTTTAATTCCTATTTTTGCAAATTTTACGAGACCCACGTGAAGAACTAGATTTTTGGGTACTTTGAAAGCAAGGGACTGTTCTTTGAGGCCCAGCATGGGTTTGGAGGGGGAAGAGAGGGGGAGGAGATTTTCTCTGTGTGCGCCCTATCAGTGCGGAGCTTATTTCCCCATGAAACTTTCTTTGTTATAGGTTATAGTATGTGTGTATAAGTATGGTTTATGTATATTTGATTTATAATTATTATCAAATACATTTTGCCTGCATTGATTTTTAATTATACTAGCTTACCCGGCATACTTTGCAGTGCCAACTTGAGAAATTTGTTGCCGTTCAGGTAAGGTCGTTCGCTGCGCTCACTCCCCATCAGGCTTAGTTCGTTTGCTACGCTCACTCGCCGCAAGTCTATAATATCGTCTGGTTTTTATTGCCAATCTTCCCTCAATAATATAAATGAGAAGAGCTGTTTATTAAATTAATGATCGCCAAAAATTAGTAATCATATGTTACAATACAAAAATGTTGCTTCCATAAGAATAACATGATAACTTTGAGGAGACAGGGCCCATTTTCTAAATAGGCCGAGTAGGCCGCGGCCTAGGGCGGCAAATTGTTGGGGGGCGGCAAATTTTGAAATAAATTTTTTTCTCAATCAATTAAAATTAAATAAATTAAAAATAACGTAACGGCTTTTGCAAAAGAATTTTTATATACTGTACATTGTAAATAATCTTTGTAACAGAACTTGTAGTTATGTTGAATGAATTAATTAGATCCGTAGGTAGTGATGGCAAAATTTCTTGAAAAATCGATTTTTCGATGTATCGATGTATCGAAAGAGTAAAATCGATTTCGATAAAAAATCGTGAACAAAAAATCGATGTCAAAAAATCGATGTATCGAATGGTAAAAATCGATTTTTCCGAAAAATCGATTTTATTTTGTTATTACTACGATGGCAAAATTTCTTGAAAAATCGATTTTTCGATATATCGATGTTTCGAAAAAGTAAAATCGATTTCGATAAAAAATCGTGAACAAAAAATCGATGTCAAAAAATCGATGTATCGAATGGTAAAAATCGATTTTTCCGAAAAATCGATTTTATTTTGCCATCACTATCCGTAGGCTATTTGTTTACTCCTCTCAGCCACCCATGAAGGGAAGCGGCAGGCAGGCAAGCCACCATCCTGGACATTATTTTATTATATGACCATGAGTTCGTTGGTCATGTAAACTTCTATATCGCCCGCCACCGGAACGGAAAGGTGCGCGGTGCTCGGCATAGGAGGGGGGGGGGGGGGGGTTCTTTCTGTTGTAACAGGATTAATATTTTTGACGTTTAGAGTCGCTTCATTTTTCACTTGCGATTTGCTGGTTTGGTTGTATCAGTTAGGCTTTGTTGGTGTTTCTCATTGAGACAATTTGATGATATATGATTATTGAGGAAATAAGAACTATGATTAAGACATTTTTATGCATTTCATTGTAAGGTAAAACAACTAAACGTTGACCGCAGCCAAACTCTGTTCACAGCAATGTTATTGCAATTTTTAAACAGCCTATAAGTTTTGTGTCAGTAGGAATCCTACTTTTACTAAATGATTCTTTGTTTATGGAACTAACTATTATATTTGAAAAAAACTTTAAACATAACATTTTAAAGTAATACATACTATACATATAACACGATATTTTTAACTGCTTTTTAAATATTGAAAATCGGCGTTTGATATAAAGTGCAGTGTAGACTAACCTTACTGTTGTTAATAAAACGTGTTTGTAAAATAAGCTTATGTAGATATATTTTGTTTAAACTGCTAGGTATGCCGTATATTTAAAAAAATAATAGTACTATTTATGAGCCAGTGTTGTTGTTTTTCCAAACACCGTTTGAAAATCGGACGGTCTACTTTTTTGTTGAGTTAAATTAAAATGAAATATTTGTTAAGGTTCCGGTCTACCTGAGTCTGAATACCGCCTCGCGGCCGTAGTAGCGTGAAGTGAATTTTATGACTATGCAGAGGTTTTCGGGAATCGTGTTTTAAAATTAACTCATTAAGATAGAGATTGGCTCTTAACTTTTCCTGAAAGTAAAAAGACGTATCCCTTCTTTTCTGATTTTAAAATTTTTTAATAAAATTTCCAATTTTAGATATAAAATGTTTAAAATTATCTGTTTTTCTCGATGCAAATGCAAGGGTTTCTTAGAATTGTGTTATCTTTTACAAAATGCAGCCTAGAGCTATAACTAAGGTGTCATATTAAAGGCAAATAATGGTGCTAAATTTGCTGTGTTACACTTTGGAAATTATTTCATCAAAACTATTAGAAAACTTCAGTTTTCGTCTACAGGTTAAAAAAATCTTCAATGTTGGCCATGCCTTTTAGATTTGCAAATTGAATATAGATTGTTGTTAGCTTTTCTACACTTTTAGAAAAAAGTTAAGAGTCAATATTTATCATAATTAGTTACTTTTAAAAACACTATTTCCGTAAACCTCTTCAGCCATCAAACTCGCCTAGGGCTACGGCCGCGCACGAGGCGGCATTCAGTAACGTCGTTCGGGCTCAGGTAGAGCGGGAAATCCAAACAGCTCTTCCGGGAATAATCGACCTAGAAAGTTTAAAGATTCAACTTTCAATTGCCAGCACATTTTTATTTATATTTATAGATAGATAGAATATTATTATATTTTTCTTATCTTCAGTGGAGTGGGTGCGGGTTGTTGGAATTGTGGTGGGAGAGGGGCTGGGGGGGGGGGGGCAAGCATAATGCGGCCTAGGGGCGGCACTAAGCTAAAATGGGCCCTGTGAGGAGATCTAGGGCGTTGCCCATTGTAAATATTAATATGACAATAGTTAGACTTTCCTATTTTAAGCCTAAAGAATGAGTATACCAAATTTCAGCACTCTCTAGTCGGGAAGTTGGAGAATTAGTGATGAGTGAGTCAGTGGTTGAGTAATTGAGGGTTTTCTCTTTTATATTTTTAGATTAATGCAAAGAAAAATTCCTCATAATCGCTCTCATGTAACACAGCGATTTTAACTATTTTATATTATAAAATTACTTACAATGTTTGGTTGAAATATTAAACCTATTAAGTTAAACAATTAATGGTTCTAATGATGAAATGTGGTTCCTGATGAAGTTAGTCAACATTTAAATACAATATTTCGTCATAAAACACGTAAAATGGATTTAATTTGTGCAATTTACTGTTGCAGAGTAAAACTCCGCATGCACTCTCTGCCGTTTTACTGGTGAAGCGGCTGCTTGAGAGTTAACAGTATTTCTTAATTTATTGTAAACTATTTTTTATATCATGATTGCCCCAGCTGAACAATTTTGTCGAAAGTTTTAATTTATCACTTCACATTTTAAGGGAACGGCTTACTGATGACGTCTTGATTCTTATACCTAAGCATATAGCTACCGGTATGTCAATAGTACATTGGCCTTAGTAAAGACATAGTTAGATCCACAAACCCACCTTAATTTAAATAACCAAGTCAAATTGCTATCAAGCTTTGCATTTTAGGCTTCAAATAATGTTCTTGAAAAATATTAATATGGGGAAAGAATGTTTTTTTCTTTGTGTTGATACTAAATTGAATATCGTTTTCATATAAGGACCTTTTCTAAAATTTTAGTGCTAGAAAAATACCACCCAACTTTTGAAAAGTCCTGGGTTATTATCCATATATAACTTCCTGAAAGTGAAACTTTTTCCAAGCAGGTGGAGGAAAGAGCATGAGATAAAAATTTATAAATAATAAATTGTCGACAAAAAAGTGCTAGAGAGCGATATTTTGGATCTCAATCATATACAGAATCTAAGTAAATCATCGGTGTTTTAAAATAACAATCGAGACAACCGATATTCCCGATTAAGTCTGCCTAATTGACATCGGCGAGCCGATATATCGTTCCATGGCAATTTTTGGATGAAAAGCAAGTCACAATGTATCGATAATTAGTATTTTATGGGAAAACACGATAAATGATATGGTAGGCTATATAGCTCCATAGCATCAAAATGGTCAAGAACGGAACTTGTGAATTAGCCTATATTTATTTTGTGATTTTTTTCGTTGGCCTATTTATATCATACTTGTTTTTTTCCAGGATAAAAGAACAAGAAGAAGCTGATGATGTGTAAATCTTCGAATTGCAAATTTGTGTTTCAATCGGTGTTAGTGTCATATTTTCAACATTATTAAGCTGGTGTTTTTTGTTTGTATTATCTTATTCATTTTTGTAAAATTGTTTTTATTCTTACAATGAACAATTCAACCTTATATATAACCAAATATGTGGAAATATTACCTATTCAAAGTTTAAATAAAATTAAAGTGTGATGTGTTGAATATTTTTCATCTTTTCCTTAATTGCACTCGAGTAAGTTGAGGTTTTTTTAGATCACTCGTTTTTTTTTTCAGAATATTTTTGAACATTCATTTTATTGAATGATATTTATCATTCAAGGTTTATCATTCTAGGTTTAGAAAACCTAGAATTCTTGATAACTTGGGAACAGGGTGTCTACAACCTTGAAAAATCCTTGAAAATGCCTTTAATTTGAATTGGCCTTGAAAATTCCTTGAGACTTGAAAATGCCAGTGTATCCTTGAATTTAGTTTGATTAAAAAAAAAACGCGTCGCTGCAGACCTGAGTACTCCGTCAATTTCCATTGGTTATTTATTTATTTTTTATATATAAAAAATTTATAATAATCAAAGATTTTCACAAAAAAATAAATATTTAATAGCATTATATTTTTAAGTTGATTATTTTACTGTTATTTGGAAATAAATTTTTTGCCAACAGTTATAAACTCTTTTGTTTTTATTGAATACTATTTTAGTAATGAAATTTCACCTGGCGTAAAGGAAATTTTCCTTAGAGACGGGGAAAGTAGAGAAGGCAAGTTGATGGCTGCACGTACTTGCCTGTTGCACTTATTGCAAACAAACCTTGTCTATAGAAGTACTTTTCTCCTTAATTTAGGAAAATATACGTAATGGACAGTATACTTGCAGCCAACTTGCCTTCTCTAAGCAACAAGATTCCTTTGATCTAACTAAATGAATTAAAAAGTTCATGTGAACATATATAGCACTAGCCACCATTTTCTTTATTACACCCAGTAATTTTTATTTCTGAAACTAATTGAAAATTTTTAGAATCTGACAATAAATTATTGCGATTTTTTTCTAATAAAATCACCTTAATTTTCAGGAAGTATAATTCAAAATCAATGTTTTCTGCAGTAAAATGGCAATAACTACGTTATTTGTTTTCAAATCCGTACAAATTTATATGGATAAAATTTCTTAACTGTTTGTGTCTTGTAAAATTCGATGAAATTTACAGGTTTAGCGATGTGTTCCATTGTAACTGAAATAACAAAAATTTAGATACACACAAAAAAAAATAAAAAAATCATACAAAATGGTTAGTAGACCAGAGACCAAATAATATTGCTTTGGCCATATTTTGCTTTACCAAAATATGGTAGAACTTAAAGCAATGTTTATATTAAATTATGACATTCTTGCAATTAAAAGTTTCCATTATCCATAAATCCATTTAAGCCAGTCATAATTTTATTTTTTAAAACAAAAACAAATTGGCAAGATATAGTACTTTTTAAAAAAGAAGTTAGTAAAATGTTTAAAAAAATAAAATTAGGTTCATAAAATTCAGGTAAAAATAAAATTCAAATAAAATTCAGGTTTTTTTATTGTAAATTACTTGATTTTCTTATATTTTATATTTGAAAATGTAAAATATTTTGTGAATGTAACGTAAAACAGAGCAGACAATTTTTTAAGTGATGTGAATTTCGCAAGTAGCCTAAAAAATGTGAAAATTAAGTGAAAAGGTAAAATGTTGGTAATTTGAAAACGTGAATTTCACGTCTTTTTCACGTGAAATTAGCAAAAAAAAAATTGTAAAAATAATGCGAAATTCATGTGAAAATCGAGTAAAAAAGGGTGAAAATTCAGTGATAAATTTGCGATAGAGTGAAATTTTGGTGAAATTAAAATTTGAATTTCACGTTTTATTTTCATGGGTTTTTGACGCGAAATTCAGTGCAATTTTTATGTCATTTGCGAAAATAACTTGATTTCCTTCTTTTTTTAACGTGAAAATGTTCAAAATGAAGCGTTATTTTCACGTGAAAATAACGTTTTTGTGCTATCTGGGTAAGTGAAGAAGAACTTTGTTATTCAAAGTTTTGTCAGGAAGAGTCAACAAACTTGCATTTGCACTATTGGTCACCCATATATATTTCCACATACAGGGTGTCTCACGTAAGGTGTCTCAAATCGATTACAGATCAACAGTTTGTCCTACAATCTTGAAATAAAATCATTTCCCAATAAATTGACCCCATGGAATAATTTAAAAATATTTTTAACGTTGTATAAATACAGGGTGTCCCAAAAACTGGGGGTCACAGGTTCGAATCTCGGAAATTTCAAATACAAACATATGTCATATTATACATCATTAAAAAGGTCTATTTAATACAAACATTTTCGTGGAAACAGAATTTTGTTATCTTTATTCGTTTCAAAATGGCGTCCATTTTTGTAGCCAAAATCAAAATTTACGGAATACCCTGTAATTCTTTTATTATTTGTCATAAATGACTTCTGATTCAAAATACTTATTTGAAATAAGCTAAGCTTTACAATGATATGTCACAAGACAAAACTTAAAAAAAAACTAAAATTTCAAAAATTTAATATTTTTGAAAATTTTTACATAAACAAAACTAAAAAATTTTAAACACAAACACATCTCTTTTTGTACATCACATTAAAGCTCTCGTTAAACTGAAAAACTTTGTAATTTACACTAATGCCGTATCTCTTTTGGTTTTGTAGTAATAACGTAAAAATGTCATTTTCCCATTTAACTTGCATGTTAATTTAATGGTATGGCAACAGTGGAATGAGGACTGCCATACTATCATGTCCTGATTAATTAACATGCAAGTTAAATGGGAAAATGACATTTTTACGTTATTACTACAAAACCAAAAGAGATACGGCATTAGTGTAAATTACAAAGTTGTTCAGTTTAACGAGAGCTTTAATATAATGTACAAAAAGACATGTGTTTGTGTTTAAAATTTTTTAGTTTTGTTTATGTAAAAACTTTCAAAAATATTAAATTTTTGAAATTTTAGTTTTTTTATAAATTTTGTCTTGTGACATATCATTGTAAAGCTTAGCTTTTTTCAAATAAGTATTTTGAATCAGAAGTCATTTATGACAAATAATAAAAGAATTACAGGGTATTCCGTAAATTTTGATTTTGGCTACAAAAATGACGCCATTTTGAAACGAATAAAGATAACAAAATTCTGTTTCCACCAAAATGGTTGTATTAAATATACCTTTCTAATGATGTATAATATGACATATGTTTGTATTTGAAATTTCCAAGATTCGAACCTGTGACCCCCAGTTTTTGGGACACCCTGTATTTATACAACGTTAAAAATATTTTTAAATTATTCCTTGGGGTCAATTTAGTGGGAAATGATCTTATTTCAAGATTGTAGGACAAATTGTTGATCTGTAATCGATTTGAGACACCTTACGTGAGACACCCTGTATATTTATAAAAAGAATAAGTTAATTGGACGTCACAAGGAAAATAAACGAGTATTCAGAAAAATAGACCCTATAATATTTAATATAACATACTGTAGTAAGAGAAAAAAGCAAACACTACACTGCTTTATGAGTGCATTAGGATAACATTTTAGAAGGATAATTTACGATTTTGAAAAAAGGTACTTAAATTAATAATACAAATTTACGGGCCACAACAATGACGCAACAATGCTGGCGCAACATGAGAGAGACAGACAAACTATCGATAAAAATGACAAATAATAATGAAATGTCAAAAAGTATGTTAATATAGGCTACTCTTGTCTGTTATGGAGAAAAGCAAAATAATAATTATTTACAGATCATTCTTTGTAATTTAGATTTTAAGACGATAAGCTATAATCATCTTATAAATATACATACAGTTTACATCAAAATTAATAAGCAAAAAATATATTCATTTACTCATAAGGACCAGAGAATACAAACATAAATAGTTAATAAAAATTTTCAATTTTAAATATCAACTAATAGTTGCAATTTTTTATGTAAAATCAAGATGGTTGTGTTTAATAGCACAATAATAATGATCAGCAACTAAGTGAATGAGAAACATAAGGCCTTTTCGCATCATGCAGACAGACACCATTATTACGTAGCCGGTCCGTTGTGGCACTCGTGCCAGTCCGCTGCCCGCTCGTTGCGCCGCGCCGCGCCGGCCGGCTCATCGGTAGCGGTGAGGTGGGGTGAGGAGAGGAGCATTGCCAAACCAAAATATCTCGGCCGGGAAGCAGACGATGCCACGGCGCGCCGTTAGTTCCAGGGACGACCACGGAAGCAGCACTGCATTGGGGAAAAAACTCAGAGATTGGCTGAAAATCCAACAGGTTCGCTAGTCGCGCTCTCAAAAGCTTGGCTTCAAATAAAAGCATTGCTTGGCTATTCTATTTAGATGTATATTCAATGGTACGATGCTCATTTTATAATACCTGAACTAGGAAGAGACGACGGTAAAATCGATGTGTTAGCTGAAACTTCAGAGAAGTTCATAAGTTTTTCCAAAGAAGTTGGAAACATGAAACTAAGATTCTTGGACTCCTACAGATTTATGCCGTCGAGTTTGTCCAAACTTTCAGAAAATTTAAGGAAACAAGATTTCATCGAAACAAAGAAGATTGTAAATAACGACAAACTGGATTTGGTACTTCGGAAAGGTGTGTTTCCATATGATTACATAGACAGTTTAGAAAGATTTAATGAAACATCACTTCCGGCTAAAGAAGAATTCAAAAGTAAACTTTATGACATGGACATATCTCAAGAGGACTATGATCATGCATGTAAAGTATGGAACGATTTAGGATTTAGAACATTGGGAGAATATTTAGATTTTTATGTTAAATTGGATGTAACTTTACTATGTGATATAATGGAAGAATTTAGAAATACATGTTTTGCAGCATATGGATTGGACCCTCTTCATTCGTACACTTCACCTGGATTAGCATGGCAAGCTATGTTGAAAGAAACAAATTGTAAAATACAACTTCTTACTGATATAGATATGGTTATGATGTTAGAGTCAGGAGTTCGAGGGGGATTGACGCAAAGCGTTACACGACATTTCAAGGCGAACAACAAGTATCTGCCCGATTATGATGCATCAAAACCAACAACATTCCTGGGTTATTTTGATGCAAATAACTTATACGGATGGGCAATGTCGAATCCCCTTCCATATGATAATTTTAAATGGATAGATCCAGAATCGATTGGAAACATAATGGATATACCGAAGCATGGTGAAACTGGTTACATTTTTGATGTTAATTTTGAATATCCTGAACATCTTCATGATCAACATTATGATTTACCACTTCTTCCTAAGACTGAAATTTCCCCTACTGGAAGATGGCCAAAATTAATGATGACTTTAACCGACAAGTCTCGATATGTTGGACACTACTGGATGATACAACAAGCTTTAGACTTAGGATTGAGAATTACAAAAATTAATCGAGTACTACAATTTTCTCAATCTTGTTGGTTAAAACCTTACATCGACAACAACACAAGAAGAAGAGCCACCGCTACATCAAGTTTTCAAAAAGATTTTTTCAAATTAATGAATAACGCAATATTTGGCAAGACTTTGGAAAATAAAAGGAAACATAAGGATATCAAATTGGTAACTGATCCAGTAAAATTACAGAAATTGGTGCAACAACCAAACTTTGGTTCATCTATAATTATTAATGAAAATCTAGTTGTTATTTCCATGAACAAGAAGTCAGTTACAATGGATCGTCCTTTGTATCTTGGAATGTCAATCTTGGATATTTCAAAAACACATATGTACGAGTTTCATTATAAGAAGATGGTTAACTATTATGGAAGAGAGAACATTGGTATTGCATATATGGACACGGATGCACTAATTTACTGGATTAAAACAAATGACATGTATGAAGATCTACGCACCTTTATATATAAAGATGATTTCGACTTTTCCGATTATCCTAAGGATCATCCAAATTACGACTATGACAGAAATAAGAAAGTATTGGGAAAATTTAAAGATGAAACAAATGGTGTGCCGATGATGGAAATTGTAGCATTAATGTCCAAACTGTATTCATTTCAACTGTACATAAACGAGAGGAACGAACATCAAGTCACGAAGAAGGCCAAAGGAATAAAAACTTCTTTCCTGAAGAAGAACGTACAGTTTGAACATTATAAAAGATGTTTGTTTGAAAATGTTGAAACAACTGCAACGTTCAACACTATTAGAAGTTATAATCATCAACTATTTAGTGTCAAACAAACAAAGTGGGCATTAAGCTACAAAGATGACAAGCGCCATATTTTAGAAGATAAAATTAATACTTTACCATTCGGCCACTACTCTCTAAACCCTATCGACCAGTAAACCTATTCTTCGTCCTCTACCTTCTTCCTTTTTCCTTTCCGTAAAGAAGAGGGGACATGGCAAGCCCAATGCCATGTTCCCTCTTTTTTACACTAATATGAATTGGCCTTGACCTATATTCAAACTATATAAATGAGAATAAACTATTCTATGGATCAGTATTTTTACATGCGGTGTACAAGCAACATCTGAAGATGGAAAGTGTGAAGGACAAGATTGTAAATGAACTACATAAACCAGCAAGAAGAAGATTTCCAAGAAGAAGTACAATCATTAAAGGGATGAATGATCTTTATCAAGCTGATCTCATTGAAATGATACCGCACAGTAAATTAAACAAAGGATTTAAATATATTTTAACAATTATAGACTGTTTTACTAAAATAGCTGACGCTTTACCATTGAAGGATAAGACTGGTAAAAGTGTTACAAAAGCTATGGAAACCACAATACAAAGAAATAAATTTAAAATTAAACATCTACAGACCGATGATGGAAAAGAATATTTTAATAAAGACTTTAGAGCTTTGATGAAGAAATATCAAATAAATCATTATTCTACAAATTCTGAAGTTAAAGCTTCAATAATTGAAAGATTCAATAGAACATTGAAAGGTGCGATGTATAAACAATTTTCAAAACGAGGATCATATGTGTGGTATGACATATTACCACAACTTATAAAACAGTATAACAACAAATATCATCGTACCATTGGAATGAAACCTATCCAGGTAAACAGTGCTAATGCGAAAATTGTATTACAACGCATTAAAAATAATACAACACCGAAATTAGAAAAATTGCAACCAAAGAAGTTCAAGGTCAACGATAAAGTTCGTATAAGCAAATACAAAGGTGTATTTAGTAAAAGATATCTACCAAATTGGACTAATGAAGTATTTACAATTTATAAAGTGCAACCAACTATACCTGAAACCTATTTATTAAAGGATAACAAGGGTGAATTACTTCAAGGTGGATTCTACGGACACGAATTGTTGAAATCAACAGTTGGTGATGTATATCTTGTCGAGAAGATTTTACAAAGGAAAAAGGATATGGTTAAAGTCCGGTGGTTAGGGTTTGATAAAAGTGAAGACTCTTGGATTCCTTCAAAAGACTTAGTATAGTTGTTTAATAGCTCATTGTGTGTTTAACCTTTATACAAGATGGAGATTGTACAACAAAAAGATCGATTTAATATCAATAACATTGATGAATTGACAGTTGACAATGATAAGTTAAATCATGGAAAACATGGTGAATTACTACCAAATACGATAAGATGTCTAATAACTGGTCCTTCAAATTGTGGAAAAACTAATGTTGTTTTTAACCTTATAACTAATCCTAAAGGATTGCGTTTTAATAATATATACATTTTTTCAAAATCATTGCAACAACCAAAATATCAATTATTGGATAAAGTACTTGCAAGTGTACCTGAAGTGAATTTTTACAAGTTTAATGCCAGTGAAACAATTATGCAACCGAATGAAGCAAAACCATTTTCTATTTTTATATTTGACGATGTTTCTTGTGAAAATCATGACACAATAAGGAATTATTTTGCTATGGGAAGACATCATAATATTGATAGCATTTATATTGGTCAAACATACAGTAAAATTCCAAAACAACTTATAAGAGACAATGCAAATATGTTGATCATCTTCAAGCAAGATGAAACAAATTTAAAGCATATATATAATGATCATGTAAATGCGGATATGCCATTTGAAAAATTTAAAGAGATGTGTGGCAAAGCATGGAATGAGAAATATAGCTTTCTCGTTATTATGAAGGAAGAAAATATTAAAAATGGTAGATATCGTATAGGGTTGGATAAATTTGTATTTATGCGTTGAACTACCGATGCTACATCTAGTTACACGTTGAACTTCACAGTGTAAACATGGTGAATCAAGAAAAACTATTGAAAGAAATAAAATCACTCAGTGATTCTATTAGGATGAAGAATCGTGCATTGAGGATGGGTTTAAGTGAAAGAGAAGAATTTCTAGAGACTACATTTAAACCTATTACGGAACCTTTAAAACAGATATCAGAAACTATTGGTAAACCTCATTATGAAGGAGATGTTTTACTACCAGTTTCTAAACAAGAAGTACAAGCATTAAAAAAAGAAGAAGATGATGATTCATATACAAGTGCTAGTGAGCAAGAAGAAACAAAAGAAGAAGAAGAACCAATTGTTGAAAAGGAAGAAGAACAGCCAATACCAGAAGCAGAACAATCTATTCCAAATTTAACTCAATTGAGTAGCGATATATTACAACATGGACCTCTTGGAAGAAAATATATAATGAAAATGCTACATGACATGAAATCAAACCCGAATTTGAGTAGATCACACGTATACGGAGCAAGAATTGATGGGAATGAATTGAAGATTGGCGATTCAAAGCTTGAAATAACACAAGACGATTACATCATTATTGGTGAGCATAGATATAAAGGAACAAAAGGATTATATGAATTAATTTTTAAAAACATACCACTAAGATATTCATCCAAAGATTTAAGTGTTTTTAAGGAGATTCTACAAAATACTAACGCTCATAAAAGAAACTACTCAAAGGATGCAATGATTAATCGTTCACGTGCAACAAAATATAACATCGTTATAAAAAAGTTGTTTCCTCCACGAAAATTGCCAACATTACGTACTGCACCAGCGGTGAGACAACCACTGAAAAGAAAATCTTTATCACTTATGGATTTATCACTTCTTGAACAACATGGTAAAAAGAGTAAAGGAGATACTTCAACATCTGGTAAAGGATTGATGAAAAATCTATACAATACGAATGTGATTTACTACAATGATATCAATAAATTGGTTGATAGAATGAGACTATTGCATGAAGCCATGGAAGCCGGTCATACAGGTTTGAATAATGAATGGGTGGCTCTAGTTGATGAACTTAGGAATCGCGGTATAGTCGTATAATTGTCCGTGGATATAAAAGAGGTGCAAGCATAAGACGTATCAGTTCTAACATGAGCGTCGACAAGTTCGGACGGTACTCCGCTTTAGGAGTGCAAGTTGGAGAAGACAGAAAAAGAAGTGGATTACCGCAAACACCTGAAGGTGACTATAGCATAAGTAATAAACGTTTAAAACTAGTTAAAGATCCAGAAGAAGATACTGATGGAGCAAATTTGAAGACAGTAAAAGAAGCTACTTCAACATCATTAAAATTACATAAGAATACTTACGATGTTAAATCACATAGATTAATTAAT
The DNA here is from genome assembly GCA_030545055.2 of Neoaliturus tenellus. Classification (NCBI taxonomy): domain Eukaryota; kingdom Metazoa; phylum Arthropoda; class Insecta; order Hemiptera; family Cicadellidae; genus Neoaliturus; species Neoaliturus tenellus. Next base: position 39,115,041 of record CM061535.1, read on the forward strand.
GTTGGTAAACCAACTGAAGGTTCTGATGCAATTACTAAAGAGTACTTATCATCTGAACTTTTAAATACTTTAAAATTGCAATGGGGTAATAACTTAAAAGATGGACAAACGTATAATGCTGGAAATTATAGAATAACCAATGTGGGAAATCCCAAAAATGATAAAGATTCAGTTAATAAAGAATATTTACATTCTATAATACCTGAAAAAACTGAACATGGATTTTCTTTCTATAAATTTATTATAAATGACATTGGATACCCAAAAGAAGACGGTGATGCTGTAAACCTAAAATACATCAAGGACAACTGTATTTTACAAGATGCTGATAGAATCGATTGTCATGAAAAAACATTGACAAATGTAAAGTTTGGTTCTCAACCAAAAGATGCTGTTACTATGGAGCAATTATCCAAAGAATTAAAAAAAGAAACATCAAATTTTGTAAAACATGAAGATGCCGTGTTAAAGCGGGGAGATAAATTTATACATGGAAATAAAAAGTTTGATTTAATGCAAGGAAATAATGATGAATGGGATGCAGGACATAAAACAATAACAAATGGAAGATTTGGTATAAAAGATTCAGATGTACCTCTTATGGTGCAAACATTAATTGCAAGTGGTGGTAGATTAGATACATACGATGGTCGTCATAGAAGAATAAAAAATGTTTATCCTGGTTATGGAGATGATGATTGTGTTACATTGAGACAAACAATAACTTGGGATAAACACTTTGGGACCAAATATGATGCAAAGATGAAGAAAATAATTAATATTTTACCAGGTGAAGATTCAAATGATGCTGCTACTATTGGACAAGTCATAACAACATCAAAAAGTGATTTAACTGCTTACACATGTAATGATAAACGTATTATGCAGTTACAAGATCCTCAACATCCGAAAGATGCTGTAACTTTAGATTGTTTAATAAGAATAGTGGGTAATTTACTTATTGATACCCACAATCATATAGCTAGTACAACGAATCATGTGGTGATTCAACCCGATGAACGAGAAGCTTGGATTAAAAATAGAATCATAAATCAGTATATAATTAATTTGAATAACTAAGTCTTTAAATATAAAAGATTTTGCACAAGTTATTCATTCATGTAAAGTATCTCGTGGAGTAAACACACCTGTTATATAAGACAACATAATGAAGACCGTATCGCTCAGTCATCGTCAAGACAGCGGCAAGAGAGGACGTGGTATAACATCAGCTGCATTATCCCTGCTCAGACGGATTCCAGTTGGTGCTGTTGTAAATCGAACGATAGACGCTTTACCATACGAATTACATCTGCCCGGAGGTTATCAATATTGTGGACCTGGAACTAAGTTGGCAAAACGTTTAGCAAGAGGAGATCCTGGAATTAATAAATTAGATCAAGCTTGCAAAGAACACGATATAGCATATTCAAAGTATAAAGATTCAACAAATAGATCAATAGCAGATAAAATTCTAGCGGAAAAAGCTTGGCAAAGAGTAAAATCAAGTGACGCAAATATTGCAGAAAAAGCAGCAGCTTGGGCAGTAACTACAGCCATGAAGACAAAAGCAAAGTTAGGTGGTGGAAGACGTCGCAGAGGAAGACCTGCAAAGAGAGGCGCTCCCAAAAGAGGTGGAAACATTAAAAAAGGACGTCGTAGAACTCATAAGGCAAGTGTAAAGAAGACTTCTGTTTGGCAAATGGTAAAAAACGGAGCAGGTTTATACCTAAGACCATACCGTGTGTACTAAATAAGAAGAATCAATTGATAATTCCAAATAAAGCCTTAACAAATCATCAGTTAAATGATTATGTAAAATGTTTGAAAATACCATTCTTTCGAGGAGTTTTTATGAAAGATGCATTACCAACTAAAATATGGAAAAATGAAACTGGAATAGTAAATTTGGATTCCACCTATGGTCCAGGCACTCATTGGGTATGCTATAAAAAACTCGGACAAACCATTTACTACTTTGACAGTTTTGGCAATCTACCACCGCCAAAAGAACTGCAACATTATTTTCGAAACTCCAAAAACATTTTTTATAATTACAAAAGAGAACAACCTAACAATACTGAAATATGTGGGCATTTATGTTTGGAGTTTCTAGCGAAGAGTGTCAGTCAGCTTTAAGATGTCATCGTATACAGTGTCACTGAGTGGAAATTCATCCACATTGAAAAGTACGCTGTTCCCAGCATTGCGTCTATCCAAGGAAAGATTATGGGAAGCGGCATTACTTGATTTGACTACCTACAATTCAATTCCTAATGTTACAGAAGGAAAAAACAATTTACTACATTATTATGAAACTAAGGATGCTGCAGGAAAATACTCAGAATTGAAAATAATTACATTTCCTACTGGAGCTTATGAAATTGATGATATAAACCAATTATTACAGAAACAACTCGGAGAAGACAATATCACCGTTAAAGGAAACAATAATACTTTAAAAGCAGAAATAACTTCAAAATATTATATTGATGTCAGCTTGGAACAGTCGATTGGCAGTTTACTTGGATTTACAGATACAAAAAAGAAAATCTTAACTCCTGGAACTACTCATTCAGGTGATTCAACTGTAACAATATTGAAAGTAAATAGTATTGATGTCACGTGCAACATTATACACGGATCGTATAGAGATGGAGTTAATCAACATATTTTACATACATTTTATCCAACAGTGGCTCCCGGTTTTAAAATTGTTGAGAAGCCACAAAACTTGATATACCTACCGTTAAACACCAGTTTCATTTCAGACATCGTACTGAACATATTGGATCAAGACGGTCATAGTGTTGACTTTAGAGGAGAAACAATTACTATACGGATACACATCAGAGCAGCAACATAAAAGTCAACATGGGATTATCATTTAAACCGCAACGGAAGAGTCGGGAGCTCAGTAGCTCCTCGACATTGGAAGAGTTAACATCGGAAAACATTCGTTTTCTACAGAAGATTGGATTGAAACTTAACAGCGATGGATATCCTGGATATATCTCAAGGACCAACGTTCGACGAAACACTATGGGAGAAGGAATATCACACGCACAACCCTTACACTTCATCAAAATTAAACAATAACGATGAAATAAGGATCCCCATTCAACAACAAGATATTTACACTTTACCGTGTGAAAGTTACTTGTACATCGAAGGACGGGTATTAAAATTGGATGGAAAAACTGCTTCAACAGTTCCTTTTATAAATAACCCGATGGCATATCTTTTTGATGAAATAAGATATGAAATATCAGGGGTGACGGTTGATTCAACAAAAAAGGTTGGTTTAACAACGACATTGAAAGGATTAACATCATTAACACCGCATGAGAAGAATTCAATAGTCACTGCCGGATGGGTTGCCCCCGATAAAGACACTATAACACCAGCTTCCAATGGTCACTTTGATTTTCATGTACCTTTACGATTGCTTTTGGGATTCGCTGAAGATTACAAACGGGTAATAATAAATGTCAAACAAGAATTAGTATTACTCAGATCTTCAACTAATAAGGACTTAATACTTGCAGACCCTGCAACTACGGAAGATAAACTGGAATGGCAACTACAGTTGGATAAAGTTGTTTGGAGAGTACCTCATGTAAGATTGGCCGATGAACATAGAATCCTATTATTGAGAAAGTTAAAATCTGACCGTGATATTGTGATGCCATTCCGAAGTTGGGAATTTCATGAATACCCTACACTACCTCAGACAGAAAGACAAACATGGACCGTCAAGACATCAACTTACTTGGAACGAGCAAGGTACATAATACTCGGTTTTCAAACTAAGCGAAAAGATGTTATCACTGCAAATGCTGGTCAATTTGATCACTGTAAAATAAAGAATTGTAAAGTTTTCCTAAACTCTCAATTCTTTCCCTATGACAATTTGAATGTCATGTTCAGCAATAAACGTTTTTCCATTTTATACGATATGTATGCAAGATTTCAATCATCATATTATGGAAAAACTAATACACCACTATTATCACCTGACCAGTATTATTCCAAGGCTCCAATAATTGTAATCGATTGTTCAAAACAAAATGAATCGGTAAAATCATCAAGTGTGGATATAAAAATTGAAATGGAATTTGAAGAACCAGTAGCGGATGGAACTTCGGCATACTGTCTAATTCTACATGATAAAATAGTTACTTACACACCGCTGACCGGAATTGTGAAGAATGTACTTTAAGAAGAATTGTACAACAACTGCAAATTTTTGAGGTTAGAATTATCTGCTTTAATTTTTGAGGTTAGAATTTCATTTGTGAAAGACAAGTTGAAAACAAACAATTATGTAATTGTATAAATTTCAAGGATTTACGAAAAATATAAAAGCGAGAAAATAATTAGTAGAAACTTCATTCTATCTTCAACCGTCGTATGGGAAACATCATTCGCAAGATGAATTCTACTAACGGAGAAGAAAATACACCTCTAATGGATGATAATAGTTCAGATATAGAAAAACAAGTTGAACGAGAAATGGACGAATTCCTAAAATTCAACAAACATAAGAAGAGAGAAGAAGAAAAAGCTGAAAAAGAAGTAAAAAGGAAGAAGGTTGAAGTTAACATTACAACCAATATTTTAACAGAAGTATTTCTTCGGATTATCTACCCAATTTCTTCATGCATGACAAAAAGTATATCAGTTGGAATTTTAAAATCAATGGATTATTCACCAATTGTTATTTTAAATCATGGAAACAAAATGGTTACTTTCAGTGAAACTACTTGGGAATCTCTCATGAAACATTTACATCTTTTGGAGTGCTATTTAAGTAACAACACATTTGGAAGAAGAACAAGATTAAGTTTATTGGAATCAAATATTGAAGTTGATATAGTAAAACATCGTGGAGGACAAATTGTTCGCTTCAGAGATTTAACTACACATAATGTTAAATTATATTTCACTAAAGAAGAATTTTACACTTTAAGTTGTACTACCGGTCCCGTCACCAGATATTTGAAACAACTAATATTTTCAAGTGCAATAATTAAAGACTATCTAATTGATACATTGGACAAAAAACCATTTGTTCCAATTTTATACGGTCCCGTGGATACTTCAATCTTTAATAGAATACCTCAAGAAGTTGAAATGTGGAGACAATTAAACAACTATCACACCAATTTTAATATTGATGAAGTGGCACAAGAAGTGAAAGAAGAAGAACAATCCTGTCTGTTATAAACATCGGCTCATTCAATTTTTAAGTCAGTTGTTAGTAAGACTTCATCATGAATAAACGGGTTTCGTTTTCTAATGCGCCACATATAATGGAAGTTAAAAGAGGTATAATTGAATTTCAAGCTTTCCGAGGAAATGATGGTAATTTTATTATTAAAGAATTAGTAATCTTGGACATGAACACATCAGTAGTTTATCATTATTTGTTCAAACCTCCAGTACCATTTAATAGACTAACAACTAAAGCGAAAGTTACAAACAAATGGTTGAACAAACATTTTCACAACTTAAGATGGGATGAAGGTTTCATTAATTATAACATGATGCCGCACATTATGAATCATTATTGCAAAGAGTTTAAAATTATCTACACAAGGGGATTGGAAAAAGCAAATTGGATACAATCATTTACAAGCAACGAAGTGATTAATGCAATAATTGATAAAGATTTCCAATGCTACTTCAACGAACTTTGTATTTCATCAAAAAGTTTTAAACATCGAAGGTCGCAGTGCGCTTTAAAGAATGCCTACCGCTTGAATAATTTCCTTCAACAAACTGGTGGGGGTAGTGTCAGTGGTGGGGGTAGTGTCGATTATAAAAGTGAGAGCGCTACCATGACACAGCATGAGTATTACTCAAACCTCCGAAGAGACAACATCTCCGACGGACATTCTTATTAACAAGAAGATTAACAACAACATCAATATGGCATCACAGAACTTACTTCAAAGTTTAGTTGATCAGTTCAACGCTCATTCTAAATCATCAATTCTACCTACAAAGAAATGTTCTGAACTAAAAGAAGAAAAACACTACATCATTCATACTATTAAGAAAATGGAAACTTCAGTAGGTGATGCTATAAATTGCACTTTGAGCGAGGCACCTTATACAATTGGTGATGAAGCAAAATTTCAGATCTTCTTACCAAAGCGCTTCGTACAACTACTTCAAAATGAAGATCTTCGTATAATTCAACCCGGCGCACTCTATTTGGTATCACATGGACCCAGTGGAAACAACTCTACTGAACTTACAATTCATGTAACACCTACTACTGATTAATTTGTACATAACATTATAAATATTTCTTTGTATTTGTTTTTTCAATAAATATGATATAAAACAAAAAAATAAAAATAAAAAAAAGCAACATATTGTAATGTCTTTGTACATTACAATATGTTGCTTTTTTTAAAAATTCCACAGGATGACCTTGACCCAATTTTGTATAATTATAAAAGGGGAAATGTACTTGCAAAATTCATCAGTCTACTGCTACCTTTCATACCGTACACATCTCGCTCTTAATCCCTGAATATAAAACTGCAACATGTCCCTAAAGGTCAAGTGTGCATCTTACGATACTAACACCATAACAACTTTTGAACAACTCGAAGATTTAACCAACGAAATGCGAGTTTTACTTACCGGTGGTTATCACTTAACTGTTGATGTTAGTGCTACTAATACAAGAATGTTCACTAAAACAAAATATTGCGATGATGAAATATTTATTTCTACACAACCTACAACTTCTTCATCGCCAACTGGTCAACATAACATCAAGTTCCAAAAGTATTACCAATGTTGAATAACTTTTGACAGACAAAACTACAACTAAAGAATCACGTGATCAATGTGAGTTAATAAAAAGGATGTAATACTTGTATAAATAATCATTCGCTTCTTAGCTCTCACCACGACAAGACCTATTTAAGAAAATGTTGTACAGAATGATGATTCAACTTGATGGAAAAATCTATGGAAAAGATTACAACACTGTTGAACAAATGACTAAAGATATAGATGTATTAGCTAAAGAAGGATACCAAGCTAAATTAATTTTAAAATTCCCTGAAGTACATCCACTATCAATAGAAGAACTAGTTGCTATGGCTAAAGCTGAGAGAGATAAAAAGTCTGAAGAAAACAAAGAGAAACAAACTTCCTAAATTTTAATAATCCTTACACTTATAAGGTATAATTTTTTAAAACTCCATTTGGATGACCTTGAAATTACCCCCACCACTTTTCACAGTACATAAAACTCACTATTCAACACTATACACTCTTATTCTTTCACTGGACTCCGCAGCGTCAACATGGAAGAGCAAAAATACAAGTACAAACCTCGTTACTGTTGTGAACAACAGTGTACAGATTTAGGACCAATGATGGTGGATGGGTTAGCTTGTACTAAATGTGAATTCTTCGGATCTTGTTATTGCAAATGCAAAACAAAACAACTACCACCACCGGAATTGCGAACTTTCAAATTTTACAAATCAAGATATTTTCATACATGTTGTCCTCAAAGATGTTTCAAATTTCACCCTCTAGATCTTGCTCATTGTCAACGCACCAATTCTCATCAAGATGATTTTTGTACACATATGATAAAAAGATGTAAATACAGGTCAGATTGGTATTCCGATCCTGTAGAACCATCAAATGTGTAATTTCAGTTTTACACTCTTTTTTAAAACTTCATTTGGATGACCTTGAGATTTCCCCCACCACTAGTTCTAATTTTTATATAATATTAAATCATTCCACTTCCAACACTCTAACTAACAACATGGAAAACAAATTTATCAAATTTGAACATATAATAACTGACAGGGAGGAGATGGAAGAATTGTTTCAAAACTTACTTTCTGTCATTGACGAATATCCTATAAGATGGTTCAGAATTGTAGTTCAATATTTAAATCCTGGTGAATTGTTTTCTTCATCAAGTGAAGAAGATGAAACAACTACTTCGGTTCAAATAATTGAATTAAAAGATGGAGAAGAAGAACTAAACGTTTTATTCAATCATAAGCTCAAGGTTCCCTATATAAAAGCCCCCTCCCTAGACAGCCCCCCTCCCTAGACGCCTGCTCAAGGTCACCATTATATAAGCCCCCTCCCTATGCGCCGATCCTCATTCCATCACCGACTCTCCAATAATGAACAACTCTCCATTGGCCCGAATAAATTCTAGTTTTGAAATAAACTCTAAAGAAGAGTTACAAAACATTTTTAATATTTTACAAGAACTTGTAGATAATTTTACAACCATCAAAATGAATTTGGAAATAACATACGATTGTCCTATTTGTGATAAGATTGAAAGTTCGGACGAAGACAGTTTACTAAATCTAACTCCTGCACCATCTGACACTACTGATGGTAATAATGAACAGCAAAATATTTCCCCCACCACTTCTTTGTAATTCTTTGTTCCCCCCCACCACTTCTTTATTTAACTAACATTTCTCGCTTTCACTTCTCATTCCGTCTTCAACTTTTGAACTATCAACATCACTTGTTTTAAAATTTCAAACACTACAAAATCATGATGGATATGATGGATGAAGTTCCCTTCATAACTAGAATGGGAGAGGATAAATTGAAATTGGAAATTAAACGATTGGAAATGGAACGGGAAAACCAACTCGAAATGTTACGTTTGTTCAAGCTTTTCAAATACATCATCTGGGGACTCTGCGTTTACCTTCTCATCGTCGTTGGTGTTTGCATTTACAACTCTGTAGTTCATCACAAAAGTTCAACTTGTTTAAACTCTGCTGTTGCACATTAATTATATGTTCACAAATAAAATTCAAAATTTACTTCAGCCTATCCCACTATCACCAACTAGTTCAACTTTGAACTATTTCTGGTAGTAGTTGGGTAGGCTTTTTTAAAACTTACTCTGAATGACCTTGACATACTTTCCAGGCTCCAGTTATAACTGTTGAATTTCAATTTTGAACTAACTCTTAATTCATGCCCAATTCTACTTCAAATTCAGGGCATATGCTCTCGCCATCTGCACCCTGCAGCTGCCCTGGCAGCTGACACCATCTGACCCCTGCAGCTGCCCTGGCAGCTGACGTCACTTCCGGTTTAGAAGTGGCTTTTTCCCACTACTGAAGAGAAACAGTAGATAAGCCAGATCGGGAAACGCGAAACAGAAGACCAAGCATTCTTGAAGCTCTTGCACAGATGTTATCAAGATGGTCATCAGGCGTTAAATTTGTGTTGAAATACACCCCTAGATCCTTTATCACATGGCAGCGAGGAACCTCTTGATTTGATACTTTGTAGATTAGAGTCAGGGGGATCGAATTCCTTGTAAAAGAAATTACTTTACATTTTGAGGGATTCAGTTTCATGGCGTTGGTCGAGCACCACTCGGATATGTTATCCAACGACGACTGAAGCCGAAGAAACCCGTCTCCTTTCCCAACCGGACTAAAAATCTTAATGTCGTCAGCAAACAAGAGTACCTTCGTGTTGATAACTTCCCTGATGTCTCTCAAAAATAAATTGAACAAGTATGGTCCAAGTAGTGATCCTTGTGGAATGCCCGATTTAACCAGAAACGAATTTGACAGTGTGCCTGCAAACTTTACACAGGAAGTTCTTTGATGTAAATAAGACTCAATCCAGGAAAGTAGTGATCCACCAATACCATATGACCTTAGTTTGGCAATCAAGTGTGGATGACTGACTTTATCGAAAGCCTTACTAAAATCCAAAAAAAGGCAATCAACTTGTTGCCCTTTGTCAAAATTGGAGAGAAGGTACTCTTTAAAAATCAACAAATTGGATACAGTAGAACGGCCGCCAGAGAACCCGTGCTGTTCTTGTAGATTAAGCTCATTGTACAGTGGTTTCATTCGATCAAAAACAATAGATTCCATTACTTTAGCTAGTGGAGACTGGATGGTTATTGGTCTGTAGTTTTTTGCATCTTCTTTGTCGCCTTCTTTATATATGGGGATCACATAACTAGTTTTCAAACATGCAGGAAAGATACCACTCTCGAAACTGAGGTTAAATAGATTCGAGAGAGGATTTGCCAACAACTCACTGCAACTTTTCAAAATACATGGATGGATTTCATCCATACCACACCCCTTATTTGGGTCCAAATTGTTGAGCTTCATTTTAACTTCATTCACTGATGTCCTTACAGAGGAAACGCTATTGATTGAATAGCAGTCATCATACTTGGGGATGATTTGCAAGTCACTTGAGTAGACACTGGAGAAGTGTTGAGCAAAGAGGTTTGCCATAACATCAGGATCATTGGATTCCTCATTGTCCAGTTTAAGACTTGTCACCTCAGATGAAGTGCTTCTCAAATTCTTTACATGATTCCAGAAGACCTTCGGGTTCTTGGGAATTATAGAGTCAATATGAGCAACATAAGATCTATAATCGAGACTTGATTTAATGCGACAGGCTCTTCTCAAGTATGCAAATCTAGAGTAATGCCAATCACTTCCATACCTTTTGAACAACACATGACTCTTTTTCTTTTCTACTATCAAGGTTTTAAGCTCGGTGGTGTACCAGATTGGAAATGAAGACTCGGAGATCTTTTTAAGTGGTGTATTTGCACTGATGCAGCTTTGGAGACTGGATACAAAGTTATCAAAGTCAAGATCAATATTTCCTGATAGGGGGAAATTGCAAAGCCCTTGTGATACAATATCAGCAGACAGATTCGAGATATTACATTTGTGGTAATTTGGACGGAAGGATTCTTTCTTTGTTTTCTTCAAGCCCAATGGAAGCTTTACGTCCACCTCTAATGCCGGATGATGTATGTCCTCATACACAATTTTTTCTTCAGCCACATTAATTGAACACATAAGATCACTGAAGACAAGGTCTAAGATGACACCACGTTGGTTTTGAATGTTATTGTGTTGAGTGAGTTCAAAGCTTTCAGCAAGATCATTGAGCATTTTGGACGATTCAGTTTTAGATCTGGCACTCTGAAGATTGAAATCCCCTGCTATCAATACACGATGAGGTTTTTTGAGGGATGTCAGGATCTGCTCAGTTCCAATACAGAAGGACTGATATATTTCAGTGGAATGACAGGGAGGAATATAGCATGAGCAAACCAAAAGATCAACGTGGTTACTCAGGGAAACACTGACAAAGACGGCCTCCAAGTCCGGACTGGGAGATGCAATCTCACGACTAGGAATATCTTTCCTCACGGCAATCAAGATCCCTCCGCCACCTGATTTATCACTAGACCTCTTGCTTCGGTCACATCTAAAGATCCTAAAGTTTGCCAACATCAGCTCACCATCACAAAAGTTAGAATCCAGCTTAGTTTCAGTTAATAATATTATGTGCCAAGATGACAGATTAACTTGTTGAGTAAATTCATGCATTTTAGTTTTGATTCCATTCACGTTCTGATAGTAACACTGGAGGATTGCCGTTGATGTAACTAGTTTTTTTGATTTTTAACAATTTTTGGAACTCCATTAATATATTTGATGATAAGATTTTGTTCGCCGGCAGTTGTACGGCTGTCAAGTTCATTTCGCAAATCTGACAAATCTTGAAGTTCCCGGCGAGTTCTGTCCCGAGCCACTTTCAAATGAGACAGAGAGGGGTCTGCTTGTCGAGCCAAATCCACGGAGAGATGAGAGAGAAATCTGTTTCTTTCTTCCATGGTCTTAAAGATGATCTTCAAGAGTCGAACTCTTCCTTGCGTTCTAGTTCCAACTCTAAAGCTCTTAAGGTCATTGATATCAATGTTTGTAGGGGCAGATGAAACAACAGAGGTGATCAACTTGAGGTCGTGAGTTTTTCTGACTTCACTGTCAGAGCTGGAAGATTCAGGGACATCAAACAACATTAAATTTCTGGACCGAGCAGTACGATCATTGATCTCCTCAATAGCTGTGTTCAGATCAATAAACTTGCCAATATCCTGTTTTTGTACAAAGTTCGTCTCCATTTCAGATACCTTAGCCTCAATGGTTTCAATTCGAGGTTCAAACCCATCGATCTTCTGCTTTAAACTCGCAAGCTCATCTTTGATCATGGCAGTGTCCTCAGGAACCTTTTCGAGTTTCTCAACTTTTGTTGTCAGAATATCAATCTTTTCCACCAGAGTCTCAAAAATGGACTTGAAATCAGCCAAGTTCTCTGGCTCTTTATCTGAGCAATCGACACGGGAGCAAAGCCATTGCAAAGAATTATCACCTGCCAATCTCGAGTATTCAGCTTTAGGAACACCGACACAAGTTCGGTGAAACCACCGTTTACACTCTCCATCACATTCCAACCCTTCATCAGATGCAATAACTTCCTTTATGCAAACAACACAGACAGTTTTAGCGTAAGTCGCCATGATGTATACTGTAGAATACTATATATGTTTGATGATTTGTTATAGTGCTTATAGTGAAAAGCGACGATATCTAGAAGGCCGTGGATTTCAAAGAGTCAGGGTTCCATTCATGTTTTGACTGTATATTTAGGCGACATGAAAATACAAGCGGGTTGGAACAGGCTGAGTTGTCAGGGCTGGAGCTGGTGGTTATTGTTATGGCTTTAGAAATAATTACAGTTTGTTAGTTGGCATTGAGGTGATTGCTACATAGAAACTCACAGTTTTACGAAGCTATCCAACAAAATTCAGTAATGTCTATGGGAAGTATAACCAAGTAAGCACACAATTATGGAGAGCGAAATGTCAGGTACATGAATCAGTTAGCCACCACAGAGTAAAAAAAAGAGTAGCATTCCTCCTTCCCTGTTACTACTGGTCTTGTCTTGTGTGCCAGTGCCAGTGCCACGCACTGCTCTTAATGATTGAAACAGGAAACATAGCCCAGTCAATGAAGGTCAAAAACGGGCCAACGTCGGAACAAATTTGTAACAGTCAGAAACCTACACCATTCGATAGTACCTACCTTAGGGGTCAAAACCCCAAAAGTCCCCAAAAATCCCCTGGTGGCATTTCGCACAGCCCCCCTTTAAAGCCCCCTGGACCCCCAATTGCATGAGTTTATAAAAACCCTTGTAGAATCGTTACGAAAAGGACTAGCGTCCTAAATCTTTTTTTGTTGTATTCCTTGTTAAATTGTCTACAGAAAGTGCCATTATACGTTTTTAGCTAAGGTCACTCATTAGTCAGCTATTTACTGTCAAACGCAAATTTTATTAAAATTTTAAAGTATTATTTTGTTTTTTTAGGTCTAAGATGAAAATACGAAGTAATTCGTAAAAGTGCTTGGGACAAAAGTTATAGGAAATTTTATAACGAGTAAATTGATATATATAATATGGTATCTACGGTCATGAAAATCTAGTAACGGCCGTCCAAAGCGGGAGCGGTGCCGGTTGCGGGCTGGCGCTGAGGTCGCGCCGGCCGCCGCGAGTCAACGGATATTTACATCGTGCACCATGTACATATGAATAACTTTGACAGTGACGTTGAAAATAGTTTATCTTATAAAAACACGTACTATGAATACAGAAAATAATAATATAGAAAATATGAAGGTAGGTTTATATTCTCTACCTTCATTTGGTCCATATTTTGTGACATCTTGGTCTAAAATAGAAAAAACTCAACATTTTCTCACATTTTTCACTTTTTTGTAACTTTTACCTGCAAGGACTAGTTAAAAATGGCGTTCTAAAAGATTATCCTTGTATTTCACTGCATTTAATTCCATACAATTTAAGACCTCAATAATTAAAAAATATAATAAGTAGTTTTCTACTTAAGCTATTTTAAAAATTAGTTATTTGGGAAATTGAGGTTTTAGCAGCTTCATTGTTTGAAATAAGCCCGGAACGATGTTAAATTTTCATTTTTAAGTACCTAGAAAAACACTATTTTTGCAAATGTCTATCCAGGCATATCGTATATAATAAAATATTGCATTGAAGGGTGCGCTCTACTTCGGCGTCAAAATCGTCGAGCGAGACTGTTAACTGCCGCTATACGCGGAAACTCACATTTTCTAAAATATATGACGGGTGATTTTAAATTTTGTTACTTTAGTGCTTTTTTTTTTGTTTCAGTGCGAAATCGATCGGTGGTCTAATAACGATGTTTTTGAAATTGCAGACCTTTCGTATCTCCCTTCTTGCATCGTTATCTATAAACTTTTTACCAATCTTATTGCAGATACTTGTTCATAAGATTATATTGTACTCGTGTATCGTCTTATTTTTTCTTAAAAATCTATCACTATCACTGCTAAGTAGCAAAGTATTATCTTTCTTTTTTTAAGAAGACCACTAATATTTTAAGAGGTAACAATGATAAAAAAACACAGTTTAAATTTATATTTAAAATGTGATCCTTGGTGAAAATTTTGGTAACATATAAATAGAGTTTATTTTTATTGATTTCAACCTCACAACTAACACTAGATATAAGCTATTTGTTTTAACGTATGTTTTAAAATTATATTATTCATTGAGTTAAAAAGACATTTCGTTACGAAATAGAAAAAAAAACATGAATATCGGTATAACTGTATAAATTTAATTTAAATTTAAATTAAATTAAATTTCTAGTTTTTAGAATTTTTTAATTACGTTTCAATCCACAGTACTATTTACGAGGGATGCGGAGAAGTCTGGAGACAGCTTAATATTTTTATTATAATGAAAAAATTATATTAGGTAAAAAAAACTGTAAATTCAGTTGGAAGCCAAAATAGTGTATCTTATAAAAACACTTATCATGAATATTTCTACCTCCACTCGGTCCATGTTTTGTCACACCATGGCCTACAACAAAAACCCTTAAAATTTTCTCACATTTTTCTTTTTTTTGTAATTTTTACCTGTAACCACAGCTTTGTTATGACTGAACGTTAAAACGCTATTTCTGAGTGCTCAATGCCACTGAGTTCGGCCCACTAAGAGTTAGTAGAAAATTTTAAATGTAAGGATAGGTTGATTTGTACATAAAAAAGGCATTAGTAGATTTTAATACTGCAAAATCGACCTCAAATGGATGAACGAGCCGGAATATGAAGGCGGTCAAACTTCACTGGAAATCATACTGCGCTGAAACTATGAAATACAATAACCTTTGGCATATTTGACCTCTTGAGATCGAATTTGTGGCATATTATTTAGAAAAGCATAGAATGACGTTAGCTAATGAATTTTCATCAGACCATTGCGATAAACGTTGTTTTCGGAAAGGGTCAGCTGTGAAGGAAACTAGTTGATTCCCGTTGGGTTGGATAAACGTGTTGGTAAACAAAGTGTTCGGGACTAGACCGCAAAACAGTGGTTTTCGGGACAGTTTACAAGTTAATTAATTTTTATTTTCAATAACAGCTGTAAATAGTTCAAATACAAGATAAACAAATAACAACGTAAGAGGGGGTATATACGTTAAAATTTATTAATTTTTATCCAAACTGTAAATTTATTAATGGTGGTATGAAGAAAAGTACTGTTCGTAAATCGTCCGAAAGTGGTATATCGGTACTCGATATAAGCTACGAGTATTAAGCTATATATATACCACTCGGCTTCGCCTCGTACTTGAAACTCGATCTTGCACCGATAACGACCACTTTCCGGACTAGTGACGAAATATACTATTTCCCTTAAGACCACAGTGAGTCATGAAGAAAAGGTCTGCGATGGGTTTAGAATTTGAGAAAGTCATATTGACTTGTATTCAGTAAACTGAAATGCTTACTGTAGACACTTAACGTTTGATAAAGAAATGGTAGAAATTTTGTTTCAGATTAATACCCTCTCTGAATTTTCAGGGAACTCTGTGACCAATAAAAATTATAATACTTGACATTTATATATTTTTAATACATAACAAGTCTTATTGATTAGCCGTCGTTTTTTACGGGCTATTAGCTAGCTTATCCATTAAATTTAAAAATTTCAAAACATCCCCCTAACAAACGTGTGATTTTGATAAAATTTGGCATGCCAGTTCAAAATGAACTCTGTAAATCAATAAAAAAAGTATTTTAAATATCTTTCTCTTACTTATTAAAACTTATCACTTCAGTTTAAACCCTTTGAAAGAGCTCATAAAAACAAATAATTGCTTTGATTTCTTGAAATAACTTATCTGGATGCATATAAAACCCAAAAAAACACAATTTAAAATATGTTTATTTTATTATAAATAACTACCGGTAAATCCTTGCTACTTTTGTACACATACATCTGCCCTAAACTTAGTATGGATTTTCAAATATTTAGGATTAAATTTTATTTGTCGAAAATGGTCCAGTCTCAGCAATTCTACATATTCCTACATCAGTAGTAGACGTAGACCTATGTGATTTTTATAAACTTCATGATTATGTATAATTTTGGTTAGTACGCAGGCATTCTATAACGAGTATGATATATTGCTATGGCAATAGACTAATGAAATATAAACATTACATATGGTACCCAAAAGATACTACTACTTACGGACCCTGATATAATGATGCTGCGATTTATATAAAAAAAGAATACTATCTGTGTTTTACGTAGTATTACTGTGAAGTGAATATTTGGAGATAATAATAACTATTCTTAACTGTATGAATGTGCATACTAAATTTTATGAAGATATATGAAAAATAAGCAAGATGGGGTTTCGTTATTTCCCGTAAAATAAACATGTTTTTGTATTGTATATTTTAAAATTTTGTCCCTTTAAACCCATATAAAAAAACCGCAGGCATGGATCTACCGACCTGATTATTTTTAATTGCTCATTTTAAGCTGATACTTGTTTTGGCATTTGCTTATATTTTCAATTAAATGGAAAAATGCATTAAAATGGGTCTATTAACATAAAAAAATAGTGTTAATAATACAAAAATTTAAGACTAAAATTTAAATTTTTATTTTTTTCTTATTTAAAAATGAAAATTTACCATTGTTTAGGACTTACTTCAAACAATGAATAGTACTCAATTATCTGACCTTAATGGATAAAAATCCAAACCTTAATTTTTCCCTGAAATAAAAAAAATACTAACTTTGAATTAGTGTAGGCCTACGAAGAGAACTACTTGTTATAAACTGTACTTCAATTATTGAGGTCTTAAATTGTAGGGCATTACAATTGTAGTGTAATAAAAGTAGTTTTTACAATAACATTTTTTCGGAAAATCGTCCTTACAAATAAATAAAATTTACAAAAAAAGTTTAAAATGTGGGAAAATGTTAAGATTTTCCATATTTTTTCCATGATGTGTTCGTCCCCCGAGGGCAAAAATTGTTGAAATCATTAAATTTAATCATCTTATACAACTTTGCAAAAAATCATGAATACCCGATTTATCGCACCCAAAAATGTTAAAAGTGCCTAAACTATGATATTAGTTTGAACATTTAGAAATTAAAAACTATGACAAACACTTTTTTACACGCAATGTAACAAAACGTGGACCGAATGAAGGTAGAAATATTCATAATAAGTGTTTCTATAAGATAAACTATTTTCAACGTCACTGTCAAAGTTATTCATATCTAAATGGTGCACGGTGAGCGAAACAGCCGTTGGCTCGCGGCGGCCGGCGCGACCCCAGCGCCGGCCCGCAACCGGCACCGCTCTCGCTTTGGACGGCTTTTACAAGATTTTCGTGACCGTAGATACCATATTATATATATCAATTTACTCGTTATAAAATTTCCTATAACTTTTGTCCCAAGCACTTTCACGAATTACTTCGTATTTTCATCTTAGACCTAAAAAAAGCAAAATAATATCTTAAAATTTTAATAAAATTTGAATTTGACTGTAAATAACTGACTAATGAGTGACCTTAGCTAAAAATGCATAATGACACTTTCTGTAGACAATTTAATAACTAATACAACAATAAAAAATTTAGGAGCCTAGTCTTTCTGGTAACGATTCTACAAGGGTTTTTATAAACTCATGCAATTAGGGGTCCAGGGGGTTTTTAAAGGGGGGCTGTGCGAAATGCCACCAGGGGATTTTTGGGGACTTTTGGGGTTTTGACCCCTTAGGTGGGTACTATCGAATGGTATAGGTTTCAAACTGTTACAAATTTGTTCCGGTGTTTACCCTTCATTGACTGGGCTAACAGGTATTTCTGGTTTCCTGTTCCCTGACATAGCTATCTCTGTAAACGCCTTTTCTCCTGTGCTACATTATGTGCTTACAATTAATTTCTCATTTCGGCTCACTCTAGTTCAATTTTATTCAGTACTATTGTAAAAGAAATCATGGTGACCACCCCATAAATTGCAAGGTTAAATTAGAATAGAATGTGTAAAACTGCGTCACAACAAATTTATTATTTCTCTCACAGAGCTATATTTTATAGTTCAATTTTATTCAGTACTATTGTAAAAGAAATCATGGTGACCACCCCATAAATTGCAAGGTTAAATTATAATAGAATGTGTAAAACTGCGTCACAACAAATTTATTATTTCTCTCACAGAGCTATATTTTATAATCTTGAAGCCCTTACTCGGCCTAGACCTATGCTAATTTTTCACAGCTTATGCAAGTTACAGCATCAAGCACAGTTAGCTTACTAAATTATTGTGACTCCGCTAACTTTAAAAAAAAGTACTTATTAAACATAGGTAGGCCCTAAATTTATTACCTATTTTTCCAGATAAAATTAATATAAATAGCCTAATATTACAGTGGAGCAATTTTTGAGGAGAAACCTGATTACATTGAACTCAAATAAGTTAATTAAAAAAATTACCCAGTTATTCAAGAAATCTTTGTAAAAATACTGACAAGTTAAAAATTTATCCAAAAAAATCTTATTGAAAGGAGTTTTTACTCTCTACCAGTAACTTATATGTTATAAGTTACTGTTTAATGCCACCACTCTTCACAACCAATATACAAGACAAAGATATGACTGATCCTATGGCCCAGAGAAGGGTCCCAAAGGACGACGTGGGAGGTAAAAGGTATGTAGTAAAACACAAGACCTCAAGTTATGGGTCAGTATAGTATGGTAGTAGAAGGGTAGTCCGTGTAAAAGAATCGTAAGTTAGAAGCAAGAAACGGTAACAGAGGAATGCTCTTAGTTGCAACTCTAGAGGAATCAATGCTCCTCGTCGCAACTGTTCCTGATGCGTTTGTAACAGTTCCACGCAACATGTTACTCGCGCATGCGCAATAGGCGAGGATCATTCCTCGATCGAGACGGATGTTCTTTGACGTCTTGTCCTTGTGTATCGTTTTATCGTAACCTAGAGACCATACTGCTGTGCTTTTTAGGTTATTATTTCGCAAAATGGTTTTAGATTTGGATTTATTTCGTTCAGATAAAGGGGGAAGTCCTGAAAAAATTAAGGAGAATCAAAGGAAAAGATTTAAAGATGTGGGATTGGTTGATGCAGTAATCGATAATGACACCAAGTGGAGGCAGTGTAAGTGAGGTTATGTTACATTGTTTATTAGTTATAGTTTGCTGATGTAATGTGTCATTTCTTAATGATATTTGGCTTTTAAAGTAATATTACCTATTATACAGGCTTTTCATTTATTCTCGTACTTGGTTCCTCTCTAAAAATGGACTGGAAAATTGATTTGAGAATTTGAGGCATAGGGTCAATGGGCCCTGGTTCTTAGTACTAAGGTGATTAATGAAAGTGACAGCTAGACATGAAACCACTTTAAACAACCTCAAATATAAATCAAATGTTGACATGTCGTCTAATGATGGTCGTAGCGCTAAAAAGCGGCAGCAATCGGTTCAGAGTTGTGTCCATGACTTTAAAGGTTTAAGATATTCTCCGGGATTAAAAAGAGGACAACTAAACATAGCTAGTACTCGTCGCGAGTCGGAATCACTAAAATCTTAATTTTTACTCCCCCCCCCCCTTCCGCCAATTAAACACGTACTACAGAGTGTAGAAAAAACGAATGTTTAAATTTACTATTTTAAATCTTACCTTTTTGCAAAAAATTAATTTTTTTTACCAAATAAGGTGCAAATGTTTAACAAATAAATTAAACAATTAGGAGATTAATAAGAATTTACCAAATCAGTAAATTTGATCTTGGCTTAGGCTAGTTATTTATTTTATATAATTTCCTAAGAAATAGGCCTAACTTACCTACAAACAAATAAAAAATTACAAAATGTCAATAGATATCCTAATTTATTATTACGTAGTTAGGCTAACATAGTGCTAGTCATGCAATTAAATTAACGTAAATTGTATAAACAAGCAAAAGTTAAAAAGGCTTTCTTTTACGATATTCCATAACGTGAAGTTCTTTCAGGATTCGCCTTAAATTGAAGTGACCTTATATCACAGTAAATTAAATATCGTTGCTTAGTATTATACTTAGTGGTAATGAAATTTAAGTTCAATTACAAACAACAAAGATGGGGCTCGGTCACTTTCACAAATTTTTAGTGACTTTAAAAGACTCTTACTATTTGCCACTAAAAACTAATCAAATTATTTCAGAAAACGAATGGCCTTCTTAATAAAACTAAGCTGGAACGAGTGGAAAGCCGATAACATGTGTGCTAAAACATAACCTCACTTACAATAGACTGCTGACAACAATAAATAAAACCCGGCTACTAGGGCTGACGTCACAAGGAATATCATACAAACTGTTTCACTAAAAGAGCAACAGTTTTTAAGTTACTCTTGATTGAACATTTAAACAATATACATTACGATTTAATAACAAATTGGACGATGTGACAATATAAAAAACCTTTTTATGGGTTGGTAAAAACATAAATACAAATATTCAATTTGTTGCTACAAAAAACCGGACAAATGGAATGATTCTAAAACATCCTCCCGGACAGTTTTTTATGCCCTAAAAAGACAACATGTCCGGGGAAAAGGGGACGTATGGTAACCCTATGACTTTAACACGTTTGCTAACACAATGTTAAAAAAAAAAAAATTGTAACCACAGTTTTGCGTCTAGCGAGTTCTACTCCAAGCCCACAGCCTCAGATCTGCGACAGTTTGGCTCATCAAAATAGACTGCCGCCGTCGATCTGCGGCGATGGTTCTTTGATACTAAATACGAAATTTCTTTGGACAGTCTATTTCAGAGGTTAGATAGTTTAGGCGCGGTCTACAGGATTTTCCGCCGTGTGTGTGGCGCTTGGTCTGTGGCTAGGATGATTACTGATGTCACTGGATGGTTGACTAATTTTGGACAGATTTTATTCGTGGTCTGTGGCATAAGTCACAACCACTATCACCAGTCTACAGGGAAGTCCATGCTTATGTTGGTGGGCTGAGGGATTGGCCTGACCACCAAAAAGGACTTTCTTTGTGTCAGCCGTGCATTTTGTTTTGAAAACGTTTTTCTTAAAAAATATAATACCTTGTTAAAATACCGTTTTTGCGACCCATAAAAAATTTGGGACTAAATCCTGCAGTAGGCATTTTTTTCTCAGCTATTCATGTTTTAAACAGATTTGTTTGAAGATTCACAAAAAAAAAATTTATAATCGATTTTATTTTATTCATAAATTAAATTTTTTTTTATTCCATTTACAAGATTATTTGTAACTATTACATTATTTTATTTGTCAATAAATATTTATATTGAAAAATGCATTACTTATTGATTTCCTTAACATTATGTTGTCGGTCATTTTGAATGTACTATAGACTTAAAATTTGATAATATTTTGAATGGATTAAACAATTAAAACGTTTTGAAATGTACATCTATTAGTCTTATGTCGTACGGCAGCTGCTCCTCAATAAATTCATTTAGGCTATATTAAGTAATCTACTAACCAAAACCGATAGATTCTTTAGTTCAAGGAAAATTTATTAATACCCTAGCTAAACAGCCAATCGGTAGCTGGGCTAAGATTCAAAACTTCGATGATCTATCGACTATTCCCAGGATAGGTTTGGTGAAACTCAGCTTGAGGAAAAAACACTAACCCCCACTGTACACACTGTAAAAACACTAATTGTGCCACTGAGCCTGTCACTGCCTAGATAAGTTACCTGTGTTAGCCTGGATTATCATTATTGTTCTGTACTCATTGAAATCTTACACCTATCTAAAAATATTTGTTTTCAAGCTAACAGATTTTGTTATTGAACTCACAAATGGATTCAACACCCAACTACTTCTAGGTTAAAAAGGTTATCCAAATTTTCAGGGCTCTGTGTATCAGCAATGGGTCACCGTTAATTCTATCCATGAATGTTAATTAGCTTATGAGGGTGCCGGTGCTGAAGTGCAGCAGTGTTTCTTTATCCACAGTGTTTCACACTGAATATGAGATAGCCTATAGTGTTTCGCCCTCAGTATGCTTGTAAACAAAGCGAAACCTATTCAAGCAGTTTCAGCAATGTCCACTAGGAATGACCCTTTACCCCTATCTTAATTATTCAGAGTAGGGATGGCTATCAATAAATTCAAAATAGATTTAGCTGGAAGGGATGATACAAAAATGAAGAGTAGTCATAGACTAATTATTACTGCATAACACACCCACTTACACCACTCTGGGGGATGAGGCCGGGTCTTGGATGGGCCCAAGATTTTAGTCAAACTTTTAGCCGGCCCATTATAATTCTCCTTGTAAACTACTGTACTTTCACATTAAAGAAGTTTTAAAAATATTTTTATCATGAAGCTCTATTTAATCTTAAAAATGTAGGCTATTTTTAGTTAAGAATAGGTCAAGACTCTAGACTGTCTGGAACCTTGATTTTTATACACTAGGCCTACATTGAAAATCCCTACTTTTTAGCAAATTTAATTTAAAAAAATATATTTATAAGTTAGATATTTACCATACTGTATTAAATTTATCAGAGTTGACTTGTAATTTCTAGTGTTGATAACTGCTTAATATTTTGTAAGATAAACAATTGGGAGGGATTTCCATTACTTTCTGAAATATAGTTTAGTTCTAAACCCTGGACTCAATAATAATAGGAAGCTTTAAATCCAAACATTATAGGCGTAATTTAATTACACATTTAATAAAAGAAAGCCTTTTGGCAAGTAATGTTTATTGTGACAAAGCTTGTAAAATCTGTTTCTATTGAGAAATTGCAGATAGGGACTAGTTGACTTTTGCTGCATATATCACCTTCGGTTTGCTTGTATATTTTTTTTAAGGCCATGTGAGCTATTGTTAATTTAAAACTTTCTATTAATCGCTGCTTAAATGCTGATTTTTGTATAAATAGTTATTGTGTTTTACTAAATTACTATAGACTAATGTGGGTTGATAGTTCACTTGCTGTTTGTTCAAAACAATAATGCTGAGTACCTATTTAAAACGAGAGTGCTGAGTGTAGGCATTCTTTATTGAGCTTGAAACCAATGGTCAGCTGTTTTGATTAGTTGCTTATACCGTATCTATTAGGCCTATTTTGTTACCATGCGTGGCCTACTTAATCCAAATCAAAACAGATTGCTTCTTGTGAAAAATTATTCCCTGAAAAAGTGACTTATTTAATCGTATATAGGCAGAATTATGTTAAAAGTTATTTCTGCTGATATATATATATATATATATATATATATATATATATATATATATATATATATATACTAATGTTTATATCATACCATTACCATTACCATTACCAAATCCTAGATCGTGGCCCATTTCTGGATGATCGCGTCAGTTTCCTATTCTTGACATTTCACACGTTAACACATAAACATAAAATTAGCTACTATATACAATTTCCCCAACCGCAAGCTCTCAAATGTTGGTGAAGGGGGTTTGAAAGTATTCTTCTACGGAGTACAGGCTGTTTTCCTTGAGCCAAGCCCCAACTCTGGATTTAAATTGCCGCATGGGAAGGCTTTTGACTGAATGTGGCAAATGGTTGAACATCTTCAAGGCCAGCACCGGGTTGCTATCCCTTGTCAGACTTAGGCGACACCGAGGAATGTGTAGATTGGCTCTGTTACGAATACTGTACTGGTGCACCTGGTCTCGTGTTGTGTAGTTTTCGAGATTTTCTTTTATCAAAAGGAGTGAGTTCATTACAAACTGACCATAGACAGTAAGTATGCCAAGGTTCTTGAATAGAGGCCTACAGTGCTCTCTGTAGTCACTGGAGGTAATTATTCTTACTGCAACCTTCTGCTGCAAGAGAACTCTATAGCTACCAGGCACGTGTCCCCAGAGCACAAGACCATACGTGAGATGGCTGTGAAACAGAGCATAATATGCAACAAGCAGGTATGATGGAGTTACCAGATACTTGAGTTTTCTTAGCAAGTAATTTACCCTGGCTAACCTTTTGGATACAATGTCCACGTGAGCTGACCATGATAAATTAAAATCTATTTGTAGACCTAAAAGTTTGACAGAAAGATGGTTTTCTCTAGGTACGTCTTTCTTAAGACGTTTTTATGTTTATGTTTCCTTTCATATGTTTCTAAGCCTGCATAAATAAGAGGTGTCATAAATAATATTGAATTAATCTCCTCCTTCTAATTCATTCCTTTACAGTACCGTACTTCACTTTTGGATTTTTATATTTACCCATTATGTATTAAATATCCCCATAGCATCTGTTTCAACAAATTTTAACCTGAACAGTTTAGTTTTTACCAGCATTATATGTTACCAATTTATTTATTTTTGTTACTTAAGCTCAGGGGATTAAACCAAGTTCTAACTTAAGTGCTGAAGAATTGTGTCTCAAGAATATGAGGAAGGATTTTTCCGCATAGCATAGTAATTTTGGGTGGAGCACTAGCTTAATAGATAGATCTATTAATTTTATTTCAGATATTAATATTTATAATGAAAATGCCATTTTAGTACCTAGTAAAGTAAAATGCCAATTAATTTACTTAAATTATTCAGAATATTTTAGACATAAAAGGTATTATGTAAGATTAGAAAAATTTATATGTTTAAGTTAGGCCTACTGGTACTTTAAGCTGCAGTAGTACTGTAAGCTGCAAAATTAATATTCCAGCCCCGAATTAAAATTTTGTTTTTTTGTTTTGTTTTAGTTCGTCACAATGGTGACAGCTACAACAGACTCAAGAACGCATGTAGCAAAGAAATCGGAGAAAAGATGAAGGTAATTTGCCTATATACCTTATAATTATGTGTTGCTGACAGTATTATTTGAAATTTTCCCACATTGTGGCAGCGTACAAAAGAAAATTATTGATTAATCTTTACATAAACGATTTGCTTGCTTGTTAGAGGAAAGGGAAATTTATTTTATGCAAACATTAAAAAATATACAAATATTATAATTAAATTAGACCTACACCGATTTAAAAATTTTTTTAAAAACATTGATATACTCGGCTGGTATTGATTGAATAACAAATTAAGAATGGTATTGACATTAATACATTTTTACATGAATTATGTGTCAGGTTTGCCTCAAATGTAAGACTTTGTATCAGAATCAGAATCAGAATATCTTTATTTACAAAATCATAAAGAAATGTAATGGCGCCAGAGGTACAAAAGTTTGAGATCTTGAAGTTTCTTGCTTTACAAGTCAAAAAATTCTTGCTTAGTATATATTGGTCGGTCTATTAGCCAGCTGTGTAGTTGTCTGTGAAGATCTTTCCCTCTTAGGCGTTTCAAGTCTTCTGGCAGCGAGTTGTAGATCTTTTGCCCTGCATAAGACGGCTTCTTGGTGTATTTAGTTGTATGATGCGGGGGAAGATGATAATCCATTGCTCTTCTTGTGTTGTGGGAATGGATGTCATTGCCCCTAGGCAGTCCTAGTTGGTCCCCGTGCACAACGACTGCATGTATGTAGAGGGCTGTGACTGTCAAGATCTTAAGTGATTTATAGGCTTCTCTGCAGCTATCTGTTGGGCCCAAGTCTGCCAGTGCTCTTATGGCTTTTTTCTGGAGGATGAGAACTCTTTTAAGGTTGTGCTCAGATCTCCCCACAGAATTATCCCATATCTAATATGAGATTCTACCAGGGCATGGTAGGCTGTTTTAGCTGCTGCAAAACCTCCGATCCACTTCATCCTTCGAATTACATAAATTCCTGAGCTAAGTTTTTTACTCAGGAGATCGACATGATTAGTCCAGGAGAGATCAGCATCTATTGTTAAACCTAGCAGTTTTGCTTGCTGGTCAGTAGAGATGTTTGGGATGTTGGGTATTTCCTCTCGTCTGCGACTAAAATTTATTTGAATTGTCTTTTTAGGGTTGGTGGCTAGGTCATACAGAAGGCAATATTGCAGTGCTTTGTCAGTAGCTGAAGTAATGTTAGTGACCAGGTTTTGTGCAGTATCATTTTTTTAAACCAATGTAGTGTCATCTGCATACATTGTTGCTGCTACATTGTCATTTACAATAAAACTGGGAAAGTCATTTGTAAAAAGCACAAACAGGAATGGCCCAAGAACAGAGCCCTGGGGCACTCCTCTTTTTAATGGTATAGACTTGGATCTGAAGGTACATTTTCTGCCATTGAGTGTTTTGTTAACTTCCACAGTCTGTTTACGGCCCTTCAGATAGCTGGCTACCCAGTCTCTTGCTTTCCCTTGAAATCCTAAACTTGTCAGTTTTTGCAGTATTAGATCATGGCCCAGGCAGTCAAATGCCTTGCTATAATCCAATAGAACAGTTGAGACATAGTTGTTTTCTTCCAGTTGATCTAATATAGTCTCTATTATGTTTGTTATGGCACTTATGGTTGATTTTCCTTTAAGGAAACCATGTTGGTTTTTGGTTAATAGATCATGTCTTTCAAGATGAGCCAGCATCCTTGTTAGAGCAATTTTTTCAATTATTTTAGAGAATGTTGAAACCAGTGATATAGGTCTATAGTTTTTTGGGTCTGTAGTTGATCCTTGTTTGAGTTTTGGATAAACTTTTGAGATTTTAAGAGCAGAAGAGAATTGGCCTAAACTAAAGGATTTGTTTATAATATCAACCAGTGGAGTTACTAATTGTTTAGCACAATGTTTTATAGCTTTGGCTGGAAACTCATCAATACCGGAGGATAGTGTAGGTTTAAGTGTAGCAATTGTCTTCAATATTTCATTTTCATCAGTAGGAGTTAGAATAAGAGGGTTTAGATTGAAATTTTGGTAACTGTTTGGGGAGTTATAACTGGATTTTGCTGCTGATTTCGGCTTGCTTCTAGTGTGGAGTCCTCAATATCCGCAAAAAAATTGTTAAGGTAGTCTGCAATGTGGGTTGGTTCTTCCAAAGTATTCCCATTAACTTCTAGACGAGTAAGGTAGTCCTGCTTTATCTTACATTGCTTTTCTGCATTGATGACATTCCAAAGAGCCTTTGATTTGTTATTTGATTTAGTTATACGTTCTTCCACATTGTTAAGATTGAGATTTCTGAGTTTGTTGTCATAGTTTCTTTTTACAGATATCATTGTATCCTTGTCTTTTGTGCTTCCTGTCAATTCATATTTGTGAAAAGCTATAAGATAGTCCCCTTTCAGCTGATTAGCCTCAGCATCATAAACTAATTTTGGCTTGGAACTGTGTTTAAATCTGTTTATTTTCTTTGGACACGCATAGTCTAAAGCCCTTGTCACAGTTGTTAAAAATTCTTGATAAGCTTCTTCAGCTTCATTGGCGTTGAGTACACAACTCCAGTCCGCTTTGACAAGCTCACTTTTGAAGTGGTCAAGGTTTTCTATGGTAAAGTTTCGGTTAAAAGAACTTAGTTTTCTTTGGGTGTTTTCCAATTTAGTTGGAAGGCTGCATATTTGACCTGTGTGGTCCGATAGTCCAGCTTCGACTACTTTATAGTTCACAGTGTCATGATGGATATCTGTACATATGCAGTCAATAGAGGTCTTTGATGTTGCAGTTATTCGGGTAGCTGGGAGGGGAAGTCTTTTAATTCCATAAGAAAGTAATTCTTCTTCAAAAGACTTGTTGTCGGAGTTGAATTTTAACCTGTCAATGTTAATGTCTCCCATTATCACCAATGATTTGTTTTCTGCATTTATTGTAGTGAGAATGTCTGAAAGTGTGTCCATGGCTTGATAAACTGATCCACTTGGTGGTCGATAAATTCCAAGTACATACAGTGAATAATTTTTTATATTTAGTTTAACCAATGCAGCTTCACACTCACCTTCCAAGCAATGGTCAGTTATATCAATCTCTTCAGCATTGATGTTTGCTGAGTCGGCCAGGTATATAGCGACTCCCCCTAGCCTATGGTTGTCTCTACTGTAATGTGTTAAGAGTGAGAACCCTTCAATTTTTGTAAGTGTGAGGTTATTAGAGTTGAGACCATGTTCAGTTCAAATTATTATTGTCGGTTCTATGGAGCTTGAAAAGTGTAAGCTTGGTACATCCAGAAAAAGAATAAAAACAGTACAAAAGATTGTAGTTTGCTGAAATGAACAGAAATACTGAACCAGCCATTATTACCAATTAATTATTAGAAATGTACCAGCCATGATTAGAAATGTAGTTTTTATAGTTAATTATTCCTGTTAATAATTTGTTTAATTTTTTTCAATTTTTACAATTAATATATTTATAAACTTTGGAAATGGTAATGATTAAAAATGGATTGAAAAAGGAAAGAATGAATTGGTTTTTGTGTGTTACACTTATAAGAGTCTGCAGTACCTGCCACCTTTGATTTTTTATTCCCATAAGACTAACTTAATGTTAAATTTAAAACTTCCACTACGCCTTTAATATTGGTTGAATCTTATGTAATTTTGAAGGAAATTTTAATATCTAGGACACTAATAAAAATCATGATTATAGAGCGATTTATAAGACTAAACTACTGAAAAACGCTTCCATTTTCAAACAAAAAAAATGTTGAGAATTATTTGTGGTTTATTAACCAAACAATCAAAAATATATAACTTCTGATTTCATAGGGCCCTGGGTATTTAAATTTCTTTTAAGATGAATCTTTTTCGACCATAGCAGACGTTTGTAATTTAACATTAGTCTTATGAGAATAAAAATTCAAGATAGCAGGAACTGCAGACTCTTAAGCTTATTGGGACAGTAAAATACATAAATTTTTCTGCCGCGCCACCACAAGTTGAAATTAGGCCTGCTTGTAAGAATGTATTGTTTTTGTTTAGTACTTGATGTTTTATTTATTGATATGTTGACTTGGCCGCAACTGGTGCGATAATATGGACAATGGCCATTACTTTGTAGCTGTTAACGGCAAATAAACATTTTTATTTGATTTGACTTTAAGATCTAGTATCTATCAGTTTAATTGTTTAAAAAAGAATAGGTGTTATGGTAAAGAATGGTGGTCTAAGCTAGTAACTATATATCTTATTGTATACACAGCAAATGAATACACTACTGTTAATTTTAATATCCCAAAGTATTTTTAAAATTGCCTTAATATTATGAGCAATTAAGAGCATAAACGTGTAGGGAACCATCTTAAGGTTCGTTCTATGAGTTTTACACTTTATACAACATTAATACTGTTTTGGAATATGGGATTTTGTTGTAGTTCATTTTATTGTAGTTGTATTAAATTGCAGAAAACAAAACAAGGAAAACAAAAAGATGTGAAGTCGAAAAAAATAAATTTAGAGTTAATTAATAGTCACTTAGGAGACCACAGCTATGTAGATGGGTTCACCCCCACCACTGCCGACACTAATCTGTGGGAAGAATTCTCTAGCGAGTTAAGTCCTTCTGAAATTGAAGCATATCCGCATGTGCACAGGTGGTTTCATCATATCAAAAGTTTAAACTCAGTAAAACATACCTTTCAACCTTCGCAGGTGAGGGCCTGACTTTATACATGCCTGCACTAAATGTCATCAGTTTTTAGTTTGGTTTTAAATTATCAAATAGTTGGTCTTTATTTAGGAAATCTCTTATTTTGCTTGATTCAGAACATTTTTGGGGGATTTACATTCAAATTATAAGATTGTGAAACATATTTCCTAGTGGATGTTCAAGAAAAGCAACAATGATTAATAAGTTCAGGAAATCATTGGTTAATGTTTGAAATACTTATAAAAAAGTTGTCTCATGTCCAATTAATTTTCATGTGGAGACCCTACTAAAATTGTACTTAAAATCTATGATCTATGTTTATATTCACGAAATCATAGTTTTACGCTAGGTATCATTTAAATGACTCCCGCCAGTAACGTTGTAAGTGACAATTTTCAAAAATTGAGATTTCAAAGCAGTAACGTTGGAAATGCCATTCTGTATCAAGGCTGGTAGTTATATTTTTGATATCTCTGAAGTTGACAGCCCTGGGACCAGTGGTAAACCATGAGTTTTTGGCTCACCGTGCGGTAACGTTGTAAGCACCTAGAGATATTGACATCACAGAGAGTTAGTGTAGCGGGATCTGATGTAAATCGGCTTAACTGGTCAAGAAAAAGCACTATAAACTTTACAAACTGAACCAGAAATGTTTGTAAAGCCAACAGGAATGCTGGAAAACAGTATTTAAATGAAAAGAAAAACATTGCCTGGAAAACAGCCACCTGGTGAAGTAACGTTATAACCATACTTACTTACTTACTTCGTAAGTAAGTAAGATCAATAAGATATTAAAAAATTATTTCCGTCTTTTATTAACATTGTATACAATATAACCTAATGTTTACAAAAAAAAAACAAAAAAAAAACATCCAGTATTTTTAAAGCCCAATATCCTCACAACCGCCATCTAACCTCAAAAAGTGTCAAAAACGTTGTAAACGACTGTCATTTACAATGTTATTATTAAATTTTTTTAAATCAGGTTTTTCGTTATAAATTTTTGATCACAATTAACATTGTTGTGCTAATCCTTATGATGACAATTTATACTGTTGTATTGACGTATAACCCATAACAAACTTAAAAATAAATTATTTGGTTTGTTTTACCTTTTTTTAGTTCCTGTAAAATTTGGATTTTGTCCCCTATAACGTTACTGGCGGGAGCCATTCCATTTAATATAACAGATTAACATCAATTTTAAGATAAAACAATCTCTAAAACCTTAGGTTTGATGATGCGGCTCGGGGAAGGGATTTAGGTTGTCAGAAGGGTAGTGTTGATTTAAGTTTGTGTTTTTGTCTTGTCAATGAAAGTGGATTGTTTTTTATATATCACCAAAATAGTTAACCTAAACATTTATAATTAATATTTTCCCTTTTTTGCATGAAACTTTTGTTTTATTAGCATGCATTGCATTAACTTCTTAGGAGAACACAATAGTTTTCGTTGGCTCTTTATATTTTGAGCTCTTTATTTCCAGGCTGTTGTGGAGCTTTTTGTGAAGATTAAGTTATAAAATAGATTTGTTATTTATTTTCCTAATTTACTTTCTGCTTCATGCTGATATTGTTGACTGTCTATTTAGTTAGTAGTAATGAAGGGCAGGAAAAAAATTTTAATGTCAGTTAATAAAAATAATTAAATGCTTGTTCCAATTATGATAAAAATCTAAATGGTTTTATCGCGGAAGAAGTCTCTTATCCCATAAATAGTAAAAGTAATCAGTATTATACGTAAATTATTTACAGTTGTGAAGTGTAATATGTAAATAATTATTAGGCCTATTAAAAGATAATAATGGCCAGATATCATAAGGAGCTTTTCTTTAAGGCTGGTTTGCATGGAGCTAAGAAGCCAGTGACAGCTGTTGGCAGCATTTACCTTGGCCCATGTGAATTTAATATGTGAATTACTTATGTACCACTCGTTGAGTAAGAGTAGCTGTTACTCGCTGAGTAGCAGCTGACTAATGGCGTAAGCTCATCATGTTGATGGACAATTGGCAGTACTTAATGTGGCCATCGGTCTACAGGAGGATACTTAACTAAAGATACTTATTAAAACAAAACAAAAATTACTTTATTATAAAAAACGACACTCCCACAATATATAAATAACAAAATACTACTTTCTCGGTTTTTCTTTGCTTCAAGTGGCAGGTAGACCTGACCTGTCGTTGGTCACGCAAACTCTGCTGTAAAAATTAGTAGTTTAGGTTTTGTTAAGTAGGTTTGGTAGAGCAATATGACAAAATAACTTAATAACTAATATAACCCTGTGATAATCAAGGCAATGACATCACACTATGGCAGACAGAGCACTGGCCTTTCCCGACCTTGACATACTCTAAAATCTACTTCATATGCTTGTAAATGTGTAAAATGCTTGTAATTTCTACAAGCATGGACTTTAAAAATTTCTTTAGACATCTAAATAATATTAATGTTTCATTAAATTTTTATTGTTAAATGAGAGACCTCCCGCTAACCAATAACAACCCTAAGTATTGGCTTTACAAAAATTCCGTGTAACAATCTCTACCAATAGCCAGCCGGTGGTAGAGTAATATTTAAATATTACCGTAGCTGTATTGCTAGTATAAAGAGTACTCGCTTACATTTTAAATCCACTAGACTGTGGACAAGGAAGATGCATACAAGGAAGAGTCTTGTGCAAGTGTTCACTGTGGAAACCATGCTTTACTTTATACTTTACTTACTTTTTTCTTTTCTTTTAATTGTAGAAGAAAGAAGCACCCGGTGAAGATGATTTACCCTCCACAATCACCGTTGACAACATTACGAATGAAGTATTGAAGACCCTCTCTATTAACCAAATTAAAAAGTTCCGTGGTGTCTTGGACAAAGCAATAACCGAGAATGAAGCAAACATAGCAGCTGCAGAACAAGCACGGAACAACGCCCTAGCCGAGATCGGCAACCTACTTCACGATTCCGTCCCAGTCAGTAATGATGAGGTAAACATATTATAGACTTATATTCGTTCTAATTTGAATAATACAGTATACTAAAAATACTCTACACTCTACAATGTAACTTGAATGTTTTAGTTATTTTTCTATTAATGTGACCTCCATATTTTAAGGAATTTAAAAACATCTACGTTTTGAAAATGACTATTAATTCAACAAAAGATTATTTAATAGAAAAAAAACCAAAAAATTAATTTTGGTCATAGCTTAGCTCTTGAACAGCATTGTTTTTGTTACCGTAATTAGTCATTTAGTTTGAAAAAACAACACAACCTCTTCAGCGGTAATGGGTAAGTCCCATTATCTCACATTTGTTCTGTACAGTATTTGGCAGTGACAGTGGAACTGAATCACAGACACGGAAAGGACTGCTAACAATGGGCTGGTCGCTGGGAGATGTATAACCCACACACAGATAATCAATTAGTGCATCATGTAGCAATGACCGATGTCACCGTGACATTTCTGCGCTGTGGGGATTAGAATATGACTGCTGTAGTTCACTTAAATAACATAATATTACGTAACTCAACCTAACCTAACATCCCCAGAGCACTATTACAGTATTCTATCGGTTTTAAGCAGGGAGGCCACATTAACGGAAGAGTAATCAATTTCAATTATAACTTATGAATCAACTGGCAAATAATATTCATTTAGACCAACCAGGGACCTGAAGAACTAACCCATTCGCTCGTTACTAAGAATAATTTCAGCATTTAAATTTTAATGTTCATTGATGGAACATTTGTTAGGTGCATTCATCGTGTGTTTATTTTTAATATTTTTTGGTAGATTTGCTTAATTGGTAACAAAGCTATCCAATGCATCATGATCTTTGCACATAAAGGCACCAATACATTTATTCAAGGTCAAGCAAGACCTTGATACTAGTGCCATCATTGTAAAAAGCAACTAAGGATAAACTATAAAAAAAACATGTTTAATGAAACTGAAGAATAAATTCTTTTTGAGATTTCTGCATTGCATGTTTAGGATGAAAATGCAGTGGTGAGCACATTTGGTGACGTCACAGTACGCAAGAAATACTCCCATGTGGACTTGGTGCATATGGTGGATGGGGTGGAGGCGGACGCCGGAGCGATGGTGGCCGGGGGTCGCGGATACTATCTCAAGGTAGATATATCAACTTGACACAAATTCCTCCTTAGTGCCACATACAGTAGATTACAGTACACTCCTTCTTAACCGGCCACCTTGGGACCAGGCCCCGGCCGGATAATGAATTGGCCGGTTAAACCGATGTTTATTTAAGAACGCCAAACTACAATTCTATATGGTCTAAATATAATTATGACTTGAAATACATACTGAATATGATTTATAACTAACACCCGACACCTATAAAATCCACAACAAACTCAAACTAATAATAATTTGTTTCTATAATTCAGCCATTCCGTATGTGCCGGATGTTACATTTACACTATTAAAATGTTAATATTGGCTTTAAATATGATTAATTATCCATTTTAGAACTTGCAGTAGGTAAATAACGTTGGCCTTAATAAGGGGTGTAAGTTTGGGTATGTTTCATTAATGAATAAACAAATAAAACATTATTTTGTCGTGTAACGGATGTTACACAATTGGGAACAGGCAACTGTAGTGTATGGATATTTAACTAAAATTCAGTCCATCCATAACATCAATGGAAATGTCAATTTTTGTCAGCTGTGTATGACATATATACTTCATTTTCAACCACAAATTAAAACTCTTCAAATATTACAATAGTTTGTACAAATTATTTTCCTTTGTAACGGATGTTACATGGATTTTGTAACGGATGTTACAAAATTTTCCCCCTGGTAAAATTACCAATAAAATTAAATGCACTTACAAATTTCAGATTTAAAACATAAGCTAAGGTATATAATAAAGAATGAGTTAGATTTTTATGCAAACAATTATTTATTACTGAAGATTTTATAATATAAAATTCATTTACTCTTACATAGGAACTCACACACACACCTTAAACATCCTAAATTTTAGATAGATAATACAGTGTATTACTTAAATTATGGTCTCTATTAAATTTCAAGAACTTATAAATCAGTATAATGTACTTGTGCGTAATATAGTTGTATAAACATTAAACCAAAATATCAAAGCAACATTACAAAAACAACTTCACTGAATAAAAACTTATTACATGTAGAGGCTACTCTCTTTAAGCTTAAGTTATTCTTTCACTTTCTTTATTTTCTTAAAGGCCTACAAGTTGTACCTATAACGTAAGTATCTGGTACTAATTCCGTAATGAATTTCTTGTGGGCAGCAAAACTCTTTCATTTATGACGCGATTTTGATGATTTAGGTGTCAAATTAAAAGGAATTCGCTGTGGACATCATGGAATAATTTTTGTCACCCTCAATTTAATTTGCTTCTACCATTGACTTTGTACACTACGTGAATAGACTTCTCATAGCATAGGCGTGTGTGAAGCATATTGACGGTGGTGCGATCTCGTGCGGCGTCCATTGAAGTACACGTAACATATGATAGATAAATCAGTATTACCACTCTTCTAAACCAAGGATGAAACATTTCATAACTTAAAGTTATGTTTATGTTTTGGTAAAATGTTTTGGCAGCACTGTAAATTCAGCTGAATAATAACAACATCGATGGCAGCGACTCTGGTGTGGCGTCCACCGAACTTCCAAATTTTTGCCTCAAACTAAATGCATTGGATGAGAGGTCTATTCACGTTAGTGTACATAGTCAATGCTTCTACCCATTGGGCTTTAAAGATTCAATGTATTTTAAGTATAAGACAAAATTTAGTAATTTTACCTAACATATGATTCATTTCATGAAAACAAACAGCTGTCTTCATAAAAGTAACCTCTCTCTCTTCTGTCATTTTAATTTTTTTTTTTTTTTTTTGTTTAATTATATCAGTTTACTTTCAAATTCAAATACAACGATGACTGACGAAATGGGGTAGTGTTTATTATCATGCAGTGTTCATTATACGTAAAACTGCTTCTACTGGTAGTGTACTTGATGAGCACATGTTTGTTAGAGCCAATTTGACTTTATTATATTTTAAGTGAGTTTCTTCTTTTTTCTTCAACTTTTCTTCATCTGACATTTTTTCTTTGGCTTTAATCCTGTTGTCTTTGTTTCTTTTTTGGCCTTTTTCTAGATGCTCTTTCCATTTATTTTAATTTTGTTTCTTATTAAATCAATATTTAGCCATCCTATTTTTAAACACAGGTGGGGTTTTACTAGTAACATCTTCTTGGCTTGACTTCCCTAGCTCCTGAAAAAATACAACTCTTTTCAGCCAAAAAACTAGTTCTCCGCAAAAGGATTCAAGAGTGTTATACAAGCTAGCAGTAGCCTGCTTAGACATTCAAAATTGTATACAGGCCTGATTAAAGTGTTAGGCACGTACAGTGTAGGCTTAAATTTCTATTACAATTAGTACCGTACCTCTAAATAAAAACAGACCAGCTAGGCAATGAAAAAGTTCTATTTTCATGAAATAATGGGACTAGTGGTTTAATATTGTTCATAATTGCTGGTAATCTCTTAGAATTCAATACAGTGAAGTTAATAATTGTAAATGTTTCAAGAATTTGTTGTAACTGTTCTAAAAATGGCTATAATTAACAGGTTAATGATTGTAACGTCCGTTACGTAACGGATGTTACAAGATTTAAAACTCTTACAAAATTGTAATTTAACATACATATGTAAATGTTAAGGTACAGACTAACATGTGCACACCTTAACTTTACTTTTGGAAACTTTCATTGTTTTTCTTCAAACCATTCATATAAAAAATAACTTTTTCATGTTTTTGTGTAACGGATGTTACATGCAACCATCTTTTTTTAGAACTTAAAAAAAACTCATAAAAAATCTTACCTGATCATTCATTTTGGTAGTGTCACTTGATCATAACCTCTTCTGCAAACTGGTCACAGTCTAGTGTTCTAATGAATTATGGTTCCTTCACCAGAGAACTCTAAACTTTAGCATTTTTATACAGGGTAATCCGTGTCTTCAATATAGCTACTTCGGATCGTCAAAAAAGGCGGTAAAAATAAAAATATTGAAATTTACTCTTTTGATTCATTTTATTTAACTCATACCTTATAGTAATGCATACTTAGTTTATTTATAATATTAAAAATTATTTTTTCCTCAAATTCCTCTTTTATACGGAATGGCTGAATTGTGGTCTACTGGATAGTAGGTCCAAACGCATTCACTTCCGGTGGCATTCACTTCCGTCCAGGACGTTATATTTTAATTGGTTTGAGACCGCCAATATGAAATAACGTTGAATTGTAAGATACAGTAGATGAGAAAACCATGTTTCCGGCGTTACAGGGCCGGTTAAAGCGATGTTGAGATAAAAAATGACTGGTTAAAATGATGTTATTTTGTGTCAGGGTAGGCCGGTTAAAACGGAGACCGGTTAAAAGGTGGCCGGTTAAGAGGGAGTCTACTGTATTAAATTACCTCAAAGGAAACAACAATTTGTTCTCTGGGGTCACTGTAAAATTAGAATTCTTTGAGGTGGCAATCGTAATTATTGTTGGGTTAGGTTTTCCTGTGTATAAACTTTTCTTTATTAGTGAATTTATTTAAAGGAAATATGAGTTATAAGGATGGAATAAATAGTGGGATTTAAACCCAAAACTATAATAGTTGTTCATAAAATTTTGAGTGGTGTTTGAAAACTTTAATTCACAGTTGGTGTAAATTATCTATACTCAAGCAGTCAAAAGTTTGCCCAAGTTTATCTCAACTCTGAAACATTTTCTGTTGGCAACCCTTTGCATAAGTTTATAGGGAAAAAATTTAAACACATTTTTGGTCTTTTCATGTCAATGATTTGAGTTTGTAGGTTCATAAATGGTCTCAATTTGGAATGTATTGATTATTAAGATTAAATAACTTCTTGATTAGCATTATACGTGCTGGTAATGATATTCAAATTTATTAAATTATTAAGATTCCAATTTTATGACAATTTTTTAATTTTATGTTTCACATATACCGGTTATTGCTAGTTTTTAGCGAATTTACCTGTAGGGAATACGCTTTTACGGTAGTAGTCACGGAAAAACCTAAGCCCGGGACCATATTATTCTTTCGTTTTGAGGTCCCCAAAAGCCAATAACACTATTTGTTCAAATTCATATATATGTATGAATATCTATTGGCCTATATACAGGGTGATTCAGACTACCCGTGCACCATTTATAGCAGGAGAACGGTTTGAGTTAAAAGTATGAAATAAAATTTTTTACCCCCAAATCGCATATGGGGGTTCCAATAAATATATTTTCATCAATGCGAGTATACAGAATGTTCCAAAACTGGAGGTCACGGGTTCGAATCTCAAAATTTTCTCATATAAGCATGCAGATATTTTTACATAACTTTAAACGTATTAGTGAAAGGAGCATTTTGGTGAAAACAGAATGAGTTTATTTTTTCCGTTTCAAAATGGCGGCCATTTTTGTAAGAGAAATCAACATTTATGGAATACCCTGTAGTTCTTGTATTATTTGCCATAAATGACTCCTGATTCAAAATACTTATTTGAAATGAGCTAAGCTTTGCAATGATATGTCACAAGACCACATTTATTAAAAAACTAAAATTTCCAAAATTTACTAATTTCCAAAATTTAACAATTTTGAGACAAAACTCAAAAATTCTAATTGTAAACATATGTCATATTGTATATCATCTTAAAGCTCTCGTTGAACTGAGCAACTTTGTAATTTACACTATTATCGTATCTCTTGTGGTTTTGTAGTAATAACGTAATAATGCATTTTTTCCATATAACTTGCATGTTAAATTAATGTTATGGCAACAATCAAAGATGGACTTCCATTCTATAAAGCCCTGAACAATTAACATGCAAATCATATGGAAAAATGATATTTTTAAGTTATTACTAGAAAACCACAAGAGATACACTAATAGTGTAAATTACAAAGTTGCTCAGTTCAACGAGAGCTTTAAGATGATATACAATATGACATATGTTTACATTTACAATTTTTGAGTTTTGTTTAAGTTAAAATTTTCTAAATTATTAAATTTTGGAAATTTTAGTTTTTTAATAATTGTGGTCTTGTGACAAATCATTGCAAAGCTTAGCTCATTTCAAATAAGTATATCGAATCAGGAGTCATTTATGAGAACTAATTGTTACGGCCCGTCGGGAACAGTTCCCAGAAACAGTCCCCCGTATCGGTTCGTGCCGTCGCCCAGAATATTCCAGACCCGACGGGGCAGGTCAACCGCCGCGGCGACAGTGTAAACAACCCTCACCTGAATGGCGCGGCGAATACAGTGGAGTTCCCGAAACGTCTGGAGGCGTCCGGCTTCGAGAATGATCCTAGCCGTTTGGGATAAAAGGCCTACCGGAGCGGCCCAGTCAGTCAGTGTGTCAGTCAGTGATAACCAGTGCGCGTGAGGTCGACGTCAGTGCGTCTCTCGACCCGTGACAGTGCGACTGTGTCCGCGTGTGAATAGTGAACTGTGAACTGTGTCAGTGATTGTGACAGAGTAACCAGTGACATTTATAGTGATAGTGCTAGCGCATTTGTATTGATAGGACACTCTCTGTAAAAACCCTGTAAGTTAGATAGTTAGTTGTAAAACTATAGCTAGTTAGGAATTAGATAGGTTTAGCTAGGTATTTAGCATAAATTTGCATCTGTGTTAATTAATCTAATTTGTAATAAATTATAGTTAGTTGTTGAAATCGCCAAGTGTTATTGATTAGAACCTGTAAGCCCGTAACAATTGGTGTCAGAAGTGTAGATATTTTGGCGATTTCATTTTAAAGAAATTTTATAATAATTGTTGAGTACGTTTATATTAGTAATTCCCCTGTTAAAAGGCTGTCAATTTAATTATTTCTAAGTTTGTAATAGAGTTGATTTAGTAAGATAATTTCTATTGGTTTGTATTGCATAAACATTTGTCAAAACTAATTTTAAATTTTTGTTTCATAATTATATATTTAGTTTGTATTTTATTAGAAATGGCTTTCAAAAAGGCAAAGCTTGTAGAGTTAAAAGTCGTAGATCTTAAAAGAGAATTAGAAGAACGTGACCTTGATACTTCTGGTACAAAAGCAGTACTCCAACAACGCCTACACCAAGCTTTGCTTGATGCGGGTGAAAATCCAGACACTTTTCTTTTTGACACTTCCGATCTGAATAAAATGATTGTAAGCCTAGAAGATAAAATCTTAGAAAGTAACAAATGTCTAGAAGATAAAATGTTAGAAAGTAACAAATGTTTAGAAGATAAAATGTTAGAAAGTAACAAATGTTTGAAAGAGGATATGTTAGTAAGTAACAAATGTTTGAAAGAGGAAATGTTAGAAAATAATAAAAATTTAAAAGAAGAAATTGTAGACAAACTGGAGGAATATTCAAGTAAGGTTGCAAGTTTGGAGAGTGATATTGTTACGTTTAAAGGGGAAATCAGTGAAATAAAGGACAAAATAAATGTAATTGAAAACAATTTGGAGGATAAAATTTGTGTTATTGAGAAAAACTTAGAAAGTAGGTTAGTTAATAAGCTTAGAATAAGTACGGATGCAAAGGAGAGTCCCGCGTTGAGCCCTGCGTCAACGTCATCAGGGAGCGCCAACGCCACGACGCCGCGGCAGGTTGTGGTCCCAGAGGCGGCGGACTACAGGACGACAACAGGAGTGACAGTGAACCCGCATACTACCGTCCCTGTCTTCGATGGTAAAACTCCATGGGAGGACTACATGACACTTTTCGAGACGGCAGCAATGGTCCATGGTTGGCCCGAGCATACCAAGGCTTCTGTTTTATGCTTGTCTCTTCGGGGCGATGCATTGGCTATCCTACAGACGATGCCAATGTCGGAGCGACAGAACTATGCTGCGCTGGTGAACAGACTCGAAATGCGCTTTGGGAAACGGCACATGGATCAGCTCTACCGGTCACAGCTGAGGAACAGGATCCAGAAGCCCAACGAATCACTGCAGGAGTTCGAGGCAGATATCGCCCGCCTGGTGAGGAATGCGTATCCGTCGGTCACTGACGACGTCTACGAAAGCCTTGCAGTGGACAAATTTCTGGACGGATTGCGAGACCCAGAGACACAACAAGCTGTTAAACTCGCTCGACCCAAGACACTCAGCGAGGCGCTGACCCAGGCACTGGAGTTCGAAGCTGTTCGTCAGTCAGTCCGAGGGCAGGCTCGAGTACGCTCCATGGAAGCTGATACCCCCCCAACCATTGACATCGCATCGATTGTGAAACAAGTACTGGAAGCGCTGAAAGCACGAAGGAAGCAAGTTCGCTGTTGGAGTTGTGGCCAAATAGGACACCCTAGAAGCAAGTGTACAGCAACCACCCCAGAAGGAAAGCAGGAAAACTAAGCAGGGTTGATGGGAAGGGGCAACCGTCAACCCGTATCTCCAAGGCCCCGAAAGAAAATGTAAAAGTTGCTTCACTGGGAAGTCAGGCCAAGAGTTTTTACATTGATGGAAGGGTGAACGGGAAACTACGAAGCTGTCTCCTGGATACCGGTGCAACAATGACCGTCCTTAATCCAAATATTGTTCCCGAGAAGGATATAACACCAACCTCCTGGTCGCTAAGAACAGCCACAGGACAGTTAGCTAATGTTTACGGGCAGACGGTTGCTTCCTTCCACATCGGTGGCTGCGTTTTCAAGCATAGCGCTCTGGTTGCCAACATAGATGAAGATGTCATTTTAGGGACTGACATAATGACGAAGTACGGAATGAAACTGGACATGTCGAAAAGTGTTGTGACCTTTGGAGAAGAGGATGTCATACTTCGGCGCGGGAAGAACATTTCAGCACGAGTGCTGTTATTGGAAGACACGGTATTACCGGCGAGGAGTCAAGTTGTGACCCAAGCATCAGTCGAGGGAGATTGGACTACCGGTCAAAGTGTCCTACTTGAACCTAAGGATGAGGGTGAACACCAGCTGGGCCGTGGAATCTTTGCTGCAAGATCACTATTTAACATTGCACAAAGCAACCCCGTACGACTGATGAACTTGAACAGCTTTCCCGTCACTGTGAAGAAAGGAGCTGTGGTTGGGAGCTGTGTAAGCGTCTCCTCGGTCGTTCGCCAGTTACAGCCATGCCCATCACGTTCTCAGGAGCTACCCAAGGAGCTAGAGGGATTGGCAAACAGTGCTTGTCAGGAGCTGACACCTGCACAGAGTAAGGATGTAAGGGACTTTT
The DNA here is from genome assembly GCA_030545055.2 of Neoaliturus tenellus. NCBI lineage: Eukaryota > Metazoa > Arthropoda > Insecta > Hemiptera > Cicadellidae > Neoaliturus > Neoaliturus tenellus. The sequence goes on from CM061535.1 coordinate 39,157,039, forward strand.
TAATTAAATGGCAAGATGTGTTTGAGTATGGAGGCGGCGCCAGAGGAAGGACCAACATTGTTCAGCATCGGATTGACACCGGGGACGCCAATCCTATACGCCAGGCACCTAGAAGACTACCTCTGGCTAAGCGAGAAGAAGCTAACCGAATAATCAAGGAGATGGAAGCTGACGGTGTCATCGAACCATCTAACAGCCCTTGGAGCTCACCAGTCGTACTAGTTAAGAAGAAGGACGGATCAACAAGATTTTGTGTCGATTATCGCCTACTGAACAATGTCACTAAAAAGGACAGCTACCCACTGCCGAGGATTGATGACACGCTGGACACATTGGGTGGGTGTCGGTTGTTTTCGACCCTAGACCTTCGAAGTGGTTATTGGCAGGTTGGTTTGGCCCCTGAAGACAAGGAGAAAACTGCATTTTCAGTTGGTAACGGACTTTGGCAATTTACCGTGATTCCATTCGGCCTATGCAATGCTCCGGCAACTTTTGAAAGACTTATGGAAAACGTCTTGAGAGGCCTTTCATGGGAGACATGCCTGGTGTACCTTGATGACATAATCGTCGTGGGAAAATCCTTTAGTGACCATCTTAAGAACTTGGAAAGTGTCTTCTCACGCCTGCGCTCTGCCAATCTCAAACTCAACCCGAAGAAGTGCAATCTGTTCCGCCGACAGGTCAACTACCTCGGACATGTCGTATCAGATAAAGGAGTCTCAGTGGATCTGGAAAAGATCAAGGCGATCACAGAATGGCCAGCGCCCAAGGATAAGCACCAAGTGAAAAGCTTTCTCGGACTGTGCACGTACTACAGGAGGTTTGTGAAAGGTTTCGCAAATATTGCAAAGCCTCTTACTAAGCTAACGGAAGACAAAAGACCCTTCGTCTGGGATGATGACTGTCAAAAGGCATTTGACGAGCTTAAGGATAGGCTTTGTCACGCTCCAATCCTATCCTACCCAAGACCGGACGGAAAGTTTGTACTCGACACGGACGCCAGTAATACAGCCATTGGAGGGGTCCTTGCTCAGCTCCAAGATGGAGAAGAAAGAGTAATTGGGTACTTCAGCAAGGTTCTATCAGCCCCCGAGCGTAACTATTGCGTCACCAGGCGTGAGCTGCTTGCAGTGGTCAAATCCATTGAACACTTTCATAAATATCTGTATGGAAGAAAGTTCCTTTTAAGAACAGACCACGCTGCACTCATGTGGCTATTGAGGTTTAAGACACCAGAGGGCCAAGTGGCAAGATGGATTGAACGTCTTCAAGAGTACGACTTCGAGTCCATTCATCGTTCCGGAACAAGCCACAGGAATGCTGACGCACTCTCTAGAAGACCATGCGGAGACATTTGCAAGCATTGCACACGCAAAGAGGAGAGAGAAGCGTTAGTGAACCGAGTCACTGTAGTTGACGACACCTGGCAGGGAAAAGAGCTGTCTAAGGACCAGCAAGATGACCCAGACTTGACGCACATACTGAAGTGGAAGTTGGACGGCAATGGAAGACCTTCGTGGCAGGACGTTGCTCCGTTTTCCAAGAACGTGAAAACGTATTGGGCACAATGGGACTCGATTCTGGTGGACAATGGAGTGTTGAAACGTGCGCTCGAGTCGTTGGATGGGGATCGCAGTAAACTTCAAGTCATCGTCCCAAAGAAGAGAGTTCCCGAGATACTAAAGGAACTGCACGACGGAGCTTCAGGAGGCCATCTTGGAGTCCATCGGACACTGGCGAAGGTGCGTGAGCGGTTTTATTGGGCAAATCAGAAGGCTGATGTGCTGGATTGGTGTCGAAGGTGTACTACATGTGCCGCATCAAACGGACCAACTAACAAACGGAAGGCCCCGATGAGAAAATACAATGTAGGAGTGCCATTCGAACGAATCGCTATTGATGTATCTGGACCGTTCCCTGTCTCAGATGCAGGAAATCGATTCATTCTGGTGGCCATGGACTACTTCAGCAAATGGGTGGAGGCCTACGCACTCCCAAACCAAGAAGCAATCACGGTTGCTGACGTCTTGGTCAAGGAATTTGTTAGCAGATTTGGAGTCCCCTTGGAGCTTCATTCAGACCAAGGAAGAAACTTTGAGTCGGCTGTATTCACCCGAATGTGTGAAGTGCTTGGCATCCGGAAGACTAGAACCACACCTCTTCACCCACAGTCTGACGGCATGGTGGAGCGAATGAACAGGACTATAGGAAGATACTTGTCAAAGGTTGTCTCTGAACATCAGCGAGACTGGGACCAATACCTGCATCTGTTCCTGCTAGCCTACCGTAGCTCTGTTAATGAGACCACCGGACAGACCCCGGCCAGTGTGGTTTTTGCCCGAGAACTGCGCCTGCCATGTGATCTACAGTTTGGATTCACACCGGATGAAGAAGTGGTTGGTGAAGATTATGTCTCTAATCTACGGAAGCGGATGGATGAGATTCACGAGAAAGTCCGGTTCAACGTCCTTGGAGCGAGCGACAGAATGAAGGAGAGATACGACATAAAAGCCGAGAAGGGAGGTTTCGAACCTGGAACTCTGGTATGGCTTCATAATCCTCGGAGGCGACGTGGGTACTCGCCAAAACTCCAAAGTTCTTGGGAAGGGCCATACACGATCATAAGTCGAATAAACGATGTAGTCTACAGAATCCAAAAGCTACCAAAAGGAAAACCGAAGATTGTTCACTTTAATAGACTTGCCCTGTACAAAGGAGACCATGACAGACCAGAGGAACAGCAAATCAGGAACTTCCGCATAACACCATCCGACTTTGAAAAGGAAATGACGGAGCCCCTGGACAACCGTGGGTATGGAGTGATTAGGTTGCAACATAGGGACATATTCAACTTACCAAAAGTGTATGCCCTGGCTCACTGCGTGGCTGAAGATTTGAGAATGTCCCGTGGCTTAGCCACTGTCTTCAGGAAGAAGTTCGGAGGAACCGAAGAGCTCGAGCGTCAAGGTCCCAGCGTCGGCAAGTCACTCCACCTCAATCAACATGGCAGACACCTGTTCTACCTGGGCACCAAGAAAACACCGAACACTAAAGCTTCGTACCTCTCCCTCAGGCAGAGTCTTGAGGATTTGCGGGAAAAGCTCCTACGCCTGAGGAAGACCAAACTGGCAATTCCCAAGTTGGGAAGTGGATACGACGGTTTGGACTGGAATATTGTAAGAAAGATGATTGAAGAAATCTTCGCTGGAACCAACATCACCGTCGATGTCTGCATGTTCAACCCCTGGAGAGCTGGATGCAGGATCAGCTCTAGTAACGGCAAGTCAGAGTCTGTTCTGGGACAGAACAGTCTTGAGGAGGGGGTAGTGTTACGGCCCGTCGGGAACAGTTCCCAGAAACAGTCCCCCGTATCGGTTCGTGCCGTCGCCCAGAATATTCCAGACCCGACGGGGCAGGTCAACCGCCGCGGCGACAGTGTAAACAACCCTCACCTGAATGGCGCGGCGAATACAGTGGAGTTCCCGAAACGTCTGGAGGCGTCCGGCTTCGAGAATGATCCTAGCCGTTTGGGATAAAAGGCCTACCGGAGCGGCCCAGTCAGTCAGTGTGTCAGTCAGTGATAACCAGTGCGCGTGAGGTCGACGTCAGTGCGTCTCTCGACCCGTGACAGTGCGACTGTGTCCGCGTGTGAATAGTGAACTGTGAACTGTGTCAGTGATTGTGACAGAGTAACCAGTGACATTTATAGTGATAGTGCTAGCGCATTTGTATTGATAGGACACTCTCTGTAAAAACCCTGTAAGTTAGATAGTTAGTTGTAAAACTATAGCTAGTTAGGAATTAGATAGGTTTAGCTAGGTATTTAGCATAAATTTGCATCTGTGTTAATTAATCTAATTTGTAATAAATTATAGTTAGTTGTTGAAATCGCCAAGTGTTATTGATTAGAACCTGTAAGCCCGTAACATAATACAAGAACTATAGTGGGGTATTCCGTAAATGTTGATTTTTCTTACAAAAATGGCCGCCATTTTGAAACAGAAAAAGATAAATTCATTCTGTTTTCACCAAAATGCTCCTTTCACTAATACGTTCAAAGTTATGTAAAAAAATCTGCATGCTTGCATAAGAAAATTTTGAGATTCAAACCCGTGACCTCCAGTTTTGGAACACCCTGTATACTGGCATTGATGAAAATATTTTTAAAGGAAAGCCCATATGCGATTTGGGGGTAAAAAACTTTATTTCATAATTTTAACTCAAACCGTTCTTCTGCTATAAATAGTGCACGGGTGGTCTGAATCACCCTGTATATGTGTTCGTGAACACATATACAGGGTCAAAAATGGGTTTTAGGCTTTTTTTTACCTTAATTTTAAAAAATCAACAAATTTAACTTCAAGTATTTAAAAGAGCCTAAAGAAACAAACAATTTAGTATTTTGAATTTTTTACTTAGCTTAAATGGTTATTTGGGGAAAATTCAAACATTATTTTCCCATGGTATCCTTTTGGGTAATCATCAAAAGCACATTCTTGCTAATTTATTAACATATCTTGAAGCCCATATGGTGGCAAACCTACGTACTAACCCCCATGGGGTTTATGGAGAAAATAAGAAGAATACTATAACGTGATAAAATTTGGCTCTACTGTATTTAAAACTATACAACACATATAAAATATGCATTGTGTAGTTTTAAATACAACACATATAAAATATGCATTGTGTAGTTTTAAATATTTGAAAAGGTTCAAGAACTCGCCGCTACAAGACAAGGCTATAAATATGAGAGTGGAAAGTTCAAAAGGCTGCAACTACAGACACTAGCTAACCTATACATTGCCGAGGTAGTTACCCATGTCGTTAACGAAAGACCCATAAACTTCTCAGAGGCCCTTCACTATGACACAAGTGACCAAATCAACTACATACTCCCGGCACATCATCTGTCGGCCTATGAGAAAAACCCAGCTAAATCGGAGCAAAACTCTTCAACACCCTTCCAGCTGCACTGAAAGAATAAAAAAACAACCGGCATTTCAAGGGACCTCTTCTTGATTGGCTACTGAAAAAAGAATTAATCTGTTGAAGAGTACCTGGAGAGACAAGGCCAACCTCATCACTGATGAAGTAAAATAATAGCGCTATGACTGTACATAATGTCCATGCCAATAAAGAGTTTTTTGTCTTGTCTTTGTCTAAATGATATATTTCTACGTGTGCAACCAACGTGTGACATGTGTAGGGTCCGTGTGTGCTGATGCAGCTAGCCCTCGTGCAGATGGCACTGCACCGCTGGCTGGCCAAGGGCTACGTTCCCATCTACACGCCGTTCTTCATGCGCAAAGAAATCATGCAGCAAGTAGCCCAGCTGGCCCAGTTTGATGAGGAACTTTACAAGGTAATTGATTTTTTCTAGCTGTGTAAATAAGGGATCCTATGACAAAATGTTCATCCTCAGTTTTTCCGATCTCACCTTATCCACCCCTGTCTCAAAGGTCAACAAAAATTGATTCATAATGTTTATAAAAGGCAAGTCACCATTCAAGTTCTTATTATAGTGCACCTGTTTCTGTTATTCACTTAAACCATAGATAACCTACTTAAAAAAATCATACGTGGTTTTACTTTGCAGATTACCACACTAATTATGTTGAACCAGTAGACTCTCGAACTTTGGTTATTCTAACAGTGAAATTTTTAATTGTTTGTCATTATTGTATGACAGTGATGTTTTTTATTTGTAGTGTACAAGTGTCTTAACGAGTATGAAAATTTAAATATCATGACATTTGAAAAAAGTGTTATTTGGTTGAAGACATTTATTTAGTTAAGCAATGTTAATTTTTACTGTTGTTAGTTAATTTTTCTGTAACATGTTTAATTGCTATTAATGTTCAAATTTTTTAATGAAGCTTTATTCCTATTACAGGTTGGAAGAGCACATCCGGTAGAGAAAACTTTTCCTACTTCTCATTGGCTGACAACTTCATGATTTTGTTTTATGATTGCTTAGCAGTTCTCTATTTCACGTTTGCATCGTATCGTCTAGCTTAAAATTACTCATATGTCCAGCCATTTTTATTTTTTAAAGCCATATAATTGCTATGTCAATATCATTAAAGGTATAATCACTATCACTGACTTCACTTACCAATTTCAGGTGATAGGTAAAGGAAGCGAGAAGGTTGGTGAAGATGCGCCAGTCGATGAGAAGTATCTGATTGCCACGTCGGAACAGCCAATTGCAGCTCTGCACCGAGACCAATGGCTGCCCGAAGCCTCCCTTCCCATCCGCTACGTCGGACAGTCAACATGCTTCCGACAGGAGGTTGGCTCACATGGACGAGATACAAGAGGCATATTCAGAGTCCATCAGTTTGAAAAGGTGATAACACAAAGTCTCGTACTAACAAAGTCTCATACTACACTACTAGCTTATTAGAAAAATCTGTCAACAAAATCGGACAGCAGCACACAGCATAGGTAGTTCTAATTATTATCACCACCAACACACTTGCTGCAGTGGTCATCGGCCGTAACAAGAATCTGAACCAAATTTTCTCCTTTATCCATGCTAAATTCAACACTTACTGACTCTGTGAATCAATAAGTAATTGTTATTATTTGCAAATAACTACATGATTACAAATATAAAAATTGGGGGATAGGGTGACAAATGCTCAATCAGCAAGTAAGTACACAACATTTGAAATCTGTTGGCATTTCTAAATTGTTTGTTAAAATTTCATCAGACTTTAACCCAATGACTGTCCGGTAGTGCTGCTTATTTTTTAACGGATCTTAGCATTGGGCTGGTGCTCTACTATCATGTTCCTAAAATGTGTTAGAATCTGCCATGTGAGTCTACTACTGCGTCGGATTTCATTAGGCAAGAAAATAATAAAAGAAATAACTAATAACCTCTTATATTGAAGTTCACATTATCTTTGAAACAAATTCAGTCAAGCCTAACTCAACACTAATGGATATTTGTTTGGTTTAAAATTTACTAAGTAAACTGTATAAAGATATTGTTACCTAGATTTACTTTCAATACCAACTGTACTTAGCAACAGTTTAAATCATATTACAAAAATTATTTTGTTAAAATACTTGTAATGTTTGTCATCATTTGAGCTTGCTTGTGGCCTATTACTTGTTATAACAACATTTTGTTTTAGTTATGAGAAAAAATAAGTGTACTGTACTGTATGTAAAAAAAATTAAATAAAACTAACCACTTCCTAAGTTATAAAGTATTTGAAAATATGTTTTTCTTACAAATGTATCTAATCTATTAATTCACTGAAAAGTGCAAGTCAACACTAACTTCAATCAGCAAACTTGGCAAGGTCTAGAGTTTATCAGAAATGTAAAAATGGCAAATTGATACAGCCACTTACTTTCTCCCAGCTAAGATTACTGTTTAATTCTGTCACACAATTTTACTTATTTGATTTTTTCACAAAACTGAAACTTTTTTAGAGAGCGAGCTCAATCTTGACAGAGTAATAGTTGCTTCTTCTAGTTACTGTTAATTTGGGTAGGTTATTAAAAAAATATTCTAATGAAACCATTAAAGCTGTAAATTTTGAAACAACCCTTCAAAATAATTGTAGCATACAAAACTCTAGGTAATTTGTCACAAACATGCCTACAAATCAAATTTAATCAAAATTAGCTCACTGGCATGGTTTCTAGCTTTGTAGAAATCCCTACAGACAGACAACCAAGTTACTATCAGAGATATAAAAAACAGTTATTTCCACTAACAAATTCAAATAAAACATTTTGTAAAATATAATTTTCCCTCTCCTTATTCCAGTAGAGTCTCACTATTGTAAGCTCCGCTCTCTGAAAACCCACCTCCCCCAAACACATTTTATAAAAAAAATACAGATTTTTCATTTCATATAAACTGGACAAAAATGCGGTTATTGATAATATAGTAAAACATTAATAATTCAGACGTAAAACATCTATAATGTAAATAATCCAGATTTGTATATCTAGCAAGAAATAAGCCATTATACGAGTATACAGTCTGCCCTTGCACAATGCTATTTACTGGAGAGTGGACGATGGGGGTATACTCAAAAGCAAGGAGTAAGGGAGTGATTGGGGAAGGGTGGGAGGGCGTGGTCAAGGTCACACAGCCACTTCAATATCTCCTGCTTGGTTCCCTGCCACCCGCCAACCATGTCAGTCCACTGATCCTAAACACAGATAACGTGGTATACTCATTGCATGCATAATAGTGCAAGTTAACTGTATGTTTTAGTTACATGTTAAGTTACAAGATAAGGCCTTAGTTCCAAAAAACAAACCACTACCACTGTTCAAAAGAACATCTCACATTTTTTTTAAAAGCTCAAATAATGTCTGATATTATTACTGTAGACATGGTGCTATATTAATAAAAATACCCCCGTCGCAGCAGACCTGCGTACTCAGCGAATTTCCAATGGAATTTTGGTATATTTTCTATTTCCCCATAAAATCCATGGGGATGAGAGTATGTAGGTTTGCCGCCATATGGGTTTTTTTGGTAAATATAAATTAAACCCTACCTAGTGAATGTACATACCAAATTTTATCAGTTTATGATGTTCTTTTTATTTTCCCCATAAACCCCATAGGGGTGAGTACGTTGGTTTGCCGCCATATGGGTTTTCTAAACAAATATAAGTTAAACGCTTCCGAATGAATGTACATGCCAAATTTTATCAAGATATGACAATAAATAAGCAATATAGAAGGTTTTGTTGATTTCCCGTAAGAATAACATGGAAAACATAGTTTTTGGATTTTCTCCATAACCATTTAAACTAGGTAAAAAATTCAAGATACTAGATTGTTTTTTTTTAAGCTCTTTTAAATGGTTTAAGTTAAAATTGTTTAATTTAAAAAATAAAAGTAAAAAAAAACCAAAAACCCATTTTTAACCCTTTTGAAACCCCATAAAACCCCGTTCCCATGGTCCGATCACTCTGGTTCGCGAACTCAATCTATTAGATGCTGGTAACATCCCTGTACCAAATTTCATTAAAATCAGAGGTTCCGTTCAAAAGTTATAGTGTTCACGGACACACACACACACACACACATATATATATACTCATAAAAATATATATATATCAATTTGAACAAACGGTGTTTTTGGCTTCTAGGGACCTCAAAATGAAAAAGTATCATGGTCCCGGGCTTAGGTCTTACCGTGACTACTACCGTAATAGCGTATTCCCTGTAGGGAAATTTGCTAATATGGTAAAGCTAAAAAATAATTTTAATTTATCTCACTTCTGGGACCTTTACTGTATAAGAGGAAAATATGGAGTTTTAACAAGTAAATACCGGTAGTGCCTAGTAGGCGTTTAGTAAAGAAAGGAGGAGACAGAAGCAAGCGGAGATGGCTTCGAAAAGTGCGTCGAGGGTGGAGCGGACGCAAGTCTCAAACCCGGTTGGGGAGGCCTCTGGCAAGTCTGTCAGAAAGCCTAAACAACCCAGGCCTAAGAAGCCCAGGACGGAGGCAATCTTGATCAAGCCCTTAGGGGGGCGAACTTTTGCCGATGTTCTGGGTCAGATTAGATCGCAGGCCAAACCGGAAGAGACCGACACCGTTATCAAGTCTATTCGGCGAACCCAGAACGGGGATGTCCTCCTCGAACTGGGGAAGTCGAGTGACAAGATTGGTTTTGCCGCTTCCCTCAAGACTGCACTTGGGGACAAAGGCTCAATCAAGGCCCTAGAACCGAAGTGTTCGGTCGAGATTCGGGACCTTGATGCCCTCTCCACCGAAGAGGAGGTGACCCGTGCGATCCAGGTGGCACTCCCGGAGATACCGGCTGATGGAGTGAGGGTATGGCTGACTAAGCCCAACCGAAGTCAACTCCGGATGGCTGTTGCTGAGATGGGCGAAAAGCACGCCAATAAGCTGCTTAGCCTTCAGCACCTCAGAGTCGGTTGGGTCAGTTGCAGGCTCAAACGGAGGGTGGTAGTTTCGAGATGCTTCCGCTGTCTCGGTTTCGGCCACTCCTCCCGAAACTGTAAAGGGCCCGACAGGAGTGCCAACTGCTTCCAGTGTGGAAGCCAGGGCCACAAACGTAAGGAATGTTCCTCGAGCCCCTCCTGCTTCCTCTGCAAGGATTCAGGCTCCAGTGCCCTCGGTCACTTACCCGGGTCTGGTCAGTGCGGTGCCTTCAGAGCCGCACTTGAACAGGCAAAAGGCAGCGGCCGGTAATTCGCATCCTCCAGGCCAACCTTCATAGATCCTGGGGAGCTGATAACCTTCTAGATCAGCTCGCCCGAGAACTTGGTGCTGACGCGCTCCTTATCAGCGAACAGTATCGGGACAGAGACCCAAACATTTGGATCTCGGACAGCCTCGGTACTGCTGCATTTTGGGCACGTAATACACGAGATGTCTTGGTGCGGAGTCACGGGCGCAGCCGAGGATTCGTCTGGGTTCGGTGTAGGGACGTGACTATCTTCAGTTGCTACCTCACACCCAACGAGGCCGTCCAGGACTTCCGCGACAAGATAGATAGCCTAGAGGAGTGCGTTCTCGGCACCACCGGGCATGTCGTCGTTGGTGGCGATTTCAACGCCAGGGCCGTCGAGTGGGGAATGCCCTCTACCAGCTCCCGGGGGAAATACATCCTGGATTTCATCGCCAGGGCCGGTCTTGTCGTCCTCAACCAGGGCGACACACCTACTTTTCAGCGCCCCGGGCAGAGAGGCACGATCCCCGATGTCACCTTTGCGTCTGAGTCGCTCCTTCCGAGGATCTCTGGCTGGAGGGTTGTGGAGGACTACACGGGTAGCGACCACCAATACGTCGTGTTTGACCTGCATGATCAGGCAAATCGTCGAGTTTCCGCATCTCGGGAAGGGCCACGCCGGTGGAACACCAACAAACTGGACGTGGTCAAGTTCACCGAAGTCATCTCTCGGGGAGCGCAGGGGAATCCTGGTGAGGCTGGGGCCGAGGCAGTAGTAACATCCACGATGGAACTGATCGTCTCGGCCTGCGACCAGTCTATGCCGCGAAGGAAACCCCGACGCGACAAACAACCCGTTTACTGGTGGACTGAAGAGATTGCGGAACTCAGAAGAACATGTTTAAGAACTAGACGAGCCGCCACAAGAGCGAGAATCCCCGCAGACAGAGTTCGTAAGTCGGAGGCCTATAAAGCTGCGAGAAAATCTCTCCGCCAGGCGATCAACAGGAGCAAGGCGAATAGCTGGAGGAGACTTCGTGACGACGTTGACTCCGACCCGTGGGGCCTGGGTTACAAACTTGTAACGCAGAAACTCGGCGCCCGCTCTCCACCTTCCATCATGGAGGGCGCCACCATGGGGAGGATCGTCGCTGCGTTGTTTCCTGAACATCCACAGCGACCGCCGGTTGACTTCGGACGGGTAGAGGACGTTCCACTTTTCACTTTCGAGGAGCTGGAAACCTCCGTTCTCTCCCTGAAGAGCAACAAGGCTCCTGGCCCGGACGGGATTCCCAGTGAGGCTTCAAAGAAAGTATTTTCAATCAACGCTGACTTGTTGTTGAGAATGTACAATGCCTGTTTGGTAGAAGGGGTGTTTCCGGCTCCCTGGAAAACAGCCAGGCTTGTACTGATCAGCAAGGGCAAAGGTGATCCCGAGCTGCCGTCGTCCCACAGGCCTCTCTGCATGTTGGACACGGCTGGGAAGCTGTTCGAGAAGCTGATCCGTTCCCGCCTGACTTCTGCCGTGGAAGCTGCCGGGGACTTATGCCCCCGTCAGTACGGCTTCAGAAAGGGACGGTCAACGATCGACGCTGTCACTGAAGTTCAGAGAGCTGTGGAGAGAGCTGAGAGCCACAACCATTTCTCCCGCCGAGTAGTGCTTCTTGTTACGCTTGATGTCAAGAATGCCTTCAACTCGGCGAGGTGGGTCGATATGTTGGATGCGCTTCGCAACACCTTTCGTATTCCTGCATATCTGTTGCGGCTCATCGAGGATTATCTACGCTCTCGAAGCCTGGTTTATGACACGAGGGACGGAACGCGGACGATGGAAGTCACTTCTGGTGCCGCACAAGGTTCAATACTCGGCCCGGATCTCTGGAACGTTGCCTATGACAGCCTCCTGAGGTCCGAGATGCCTGAGGAAACCACTTTGGTTGGGTACGCCGATGACGTCGCAGCTCTCATTGCTGCACGCAACGTTGAGCTGGCCCAACTGAAGTTGAACCGAGTTATGCGGGTGGTCAACAACTGGATGTCCGATCACGGTCTCTCACTTGCTCTCAGTAAGACGGAGATCGTGATTCTCACGAAGAAGAGGATCGACATTGTCGTCCCGTTTCGAGTGGGAAGGGAGGTGGTCACATCAACTCGTGCCGCCAAATACCTCGGGGTTATGGTGGACACCAAGTTAAGCTGGAGGGATCAGATCTTCCGTACGGCGGACAAGGCCGCTAAGGTAGTGACTTACCTTAGTAGGCTGATGGCCAATGTCGGGGGTCCCCGATCCAGCAGAAGACGTCTGTTGATGTCCGCGGTCCAGTCCGTGCTTCTTTACGGGGCAGAGGTGTGGGCAGGCGCTCTAGATAAGGAGTGCTACAGGTTGCGACTCGCCCGGGTTCAGCGTCAAGCTGCGCTTCGGGTGTGTTCCGCCTACCGGACAGTGTCCGAGCCTGCCGTCCTGGTGGTCGCCGGAGTCATCCCTGTCAAGCTCTTGGCAGGGGAGAGGAAAGCGATTTATCAGAGACAAGGCGAGATCGGCAAGGACACGGCAAGAACAGAAGAGCGCTCCCGAACCTTCCAGCAGTGGCAACACAGCTGGGAGCACGACACCCGAGGACGATGGACTGCGCGACTTATCAAGCAGGTCCAACCATGGGTGGAACGGCGTCATGGGGAGGTGGACTACTACCTGACCCAATTTTTGACAGGTCACGGCTATTTTCGGTCGTACCTGAACCGGATGGGAAAGACCGGACTGCATTTATTGCCCGGGTGTTCCCGACGATGCGGAACACACATTCTTCCGCTGTCCCCGTTGGGAAGGGCCCCGCCTGGAGGCCACACAAATCTTTGGTGCATTTTCGGTGGACTCGGTCTGCCAAAAGATTTTGGAGGATGAGGGCAACTGGGATTGTTTGTCACAGTTCGTCCGGGGCATCCTCCTGGAAAAGAAAACCGATCTGGACCGCGAAGTGGCCCAGATCCTCTGATCGAGCGGCTGGATAAGGAGCGAGCCCCACGGGCGTAAGCCAAATTTAGGCCTAGCCTGACGTAATGTGACAAACAATTCCAGGTTAGATTCCTAAAGAGTAGAGGAGGTTTTTTAGTGGGTAAACCCGTTTTTAGGGGAGCCCCACACTGCAGGCTGGCCACCTGTGTGCGTAATGCATTTTTACGCCTCTCCCTCAAAAAAAAAAAAAAAAGTAGCCGTTTAGTAGGCGTTAAGGTAATTTTGATAATCTGGATAATATGATAATTCAGATGGGCTCCGGTCCCAATTATTCCGGACTATTGACTTTCTTCTGTACATGGGAATTTTAAGTCATCAGACACTATTTGCAACGCTATTACGGCCACTTTTCTATGGTTCAATTGCTGTTGTCAAACTTTATTACTATGTTCTTATGAAATTTTCTGCTATTTTTATGCAGTACCATTGCTAGTAAACGCTCTCCGCGAACTGATCGCCATTGAGATCATACACCCAATTCGAGTAAATGACCGGAGAAATAAAGTAAATATCGTGCATTATTTATGAACACTGCCTATTCTGAAAATTTGTTAAACTGAACACAGTCTGGTTCTAATCAGTTCAGATTAGCGGGACTACTGAATTACTACTTGTGGGGGGAGAAAATAAATTTATGTTTAACTACATCTATGAAATAATTTTCTCCGATTTATTAACATACACTAACCTGTTTTTCCAGTTAATCAGACATCACACTTCATAACGGCAGTTACGGCTCCAGAGCCGATTTTCGCGAGTGTCCATTGCCTACCGAAGGGCGAGGGTAATATTTACCTGGTGGTTGTGCGTATTTTTCCCTCATGAGCAGATGGATTGGTTTTGGGTACAGTACACTCTCGTTCATCGGAACTAATGTGGCGGACGGCCGGTTCGGATGTAAAAAAATTCCGATGAAGCGGAGGCCGTCGTGAGTCATCATTTCCGCCCGTACGGTGACCTATCGTGATTGTATTCACTCTTGTTTTTAAGGCAACACTAGAGATTTTATATGAAAATAAGGCACTCAAACTTTGAACATGGTAACAAATGAACCTATAGGAATAAAACCAACGCAGGAAATAAAGATCCAAAATCGTTATTCTCATATTCCATATTTATTTATATTCCACTCAAATTCCAGCAGTCAACTGACTTCCACGTACACAGGTGCAGTCGCGACGCGAGACAGACTGATTGACAGTTTGGGAAGCGGTCGAAACGGATGTTCACTTCCTGCCCCTTCCTCTTTCTATTTTTGTGCGAATACTCCACGGCCTTGTAAATCACATCGATACGTACAGATTATGGAAAACGCCTGATGACGTTAGACGCAAAATGCGATACTTCACTGTTGTGCGGATAGAACGAATGGAAATTGAAGGCGCGAAAACGGAAAAATTATTTATTTTGTAAGAAAAAAAATTAATAATATCCAGATTTTCAGTTCCGATGAAGCGGAGTTCCGATGTCGCCGAGTCCGATGAACGAGAGTGTACTGTATTTATATTCTCATAAAATTAAGTATTTAGTTAAGGCAAAAGGGAAGCCTACTTTAGAACAATTTGTTAATGGTCATTTTCACGTTTGGGCTGGTAGTGCTGTCAGCTATGTTAACCATACGGTTTTGAGAAAAGCATGGTATTTTATTCCCCTATTTCAGTCGCCGTTTTTCAACCAATACTCTTGACACTCAGTAATTATTTAGTTGAATAGTTACATTAGAACTATTATACCTTAAAAGTTTGAAAATGTAAAAATATAACGCTCAGTTACATAAAAAAAGTTACTCAATTATCCCTACTATAAGGAGTTTTGGTCCCAATACGATAGGGTATTCTATCATTTTCACTGATCAAAGTTCGGTCTTTATATTCAGACACCCAAAATCATAGCTGTCATTTATTAAATCAGACATTCTCTGGTGAAGTATGAGTATTCAAGGTGGGTTAAACTTTAAGTATTTCAAATATTTTTGGCAGCTAACCAGTCTAACAAGCTACACTAGAGTGTAATTAAATTGATAAATCATTTCAGACTATTTTGATGTACTATTCTAGATTGAACAGTTTGTGCTCACTTCTCCGTTCGACAACAAGTCATGGGAGATGATGGAGGAAATGATTGGGTTGTCAAAGCAGTTTTACGAGGATTTGGGAATCGCGTACAGAGTGGTCAACATTGTGTCTGGAGCTCTCAATAACGCAGCGGCCAAAAAACTGGACCTCGAGGCCTGGTTTCCAGGATCAGGTTAGTTAAAAAGTTAAAACAATTAAACAACAGAACTTTAGTCATGACTCTTGATCAGTTAATATCATTAAGAAAAGAACAGTAAAGTAATTTGCTTCTCACATTAGTAAAGGACTTAACCTCACTAATAAACATATTTAAATTATTATATAGGTTAGTTAAAACGGGCTATTTGTAGACCATATGCTGCTTAAAATAGCTCAGTAGAGTTCTCCAGCAAGATGCTAGGTTTACTGGATTGACTATACAAAAAAAAAGCCGTTTTTAACTTTACCTTTCCCACAAGCAACAAAAGCTGTAACTCTATCAGTGCCACATATCAATTCAAATATGGTTGATTGTGGTTTCCCAGTGAAGGTAGTCTGCCCATCGTAGCAGAGAAAAATGTGTTACCAAATTGTAATAAAATAATTTATTTACTATCAAAGTTATATATTTATTTTTACAAACATAATATATTTTTTTGTTTAAATACTGGTCTTGATGTAAGCCAAAAATGAAAGCTTTAATTTTCAAACTGCTTTGTCTATTTCTATTCAGCAAGAGATTTTTTACTGTGACTAAAATGGGTGAAATATTAGGTACAAAAAACCCTACATTCAAATATGAGCTCAAAAGTTTTAGAGAAAATTTGTATAAATAAAGGGTTACATTATGTTCAGGGGCTTTTCGAGAGTTGGTGTCTTGCAGCAACTGCTTGGATTACCAAGCTAGAAGGCTTCTCGTGCGTTATGGGCAGACGAAGAAAATGAATGCTCAGGTAAAGAAATTATCCATAGTTGTTGAGGAATATGTTTGGTTGGATGAATTAATATTGCATATCCATTTAGTTTTTAAGAATAGTTCATGTAAGAGAGAGCGATCAGAATTTATTTTGTAATAGAAAATCAAAAGCTAATAACTAAAACCAATCGACAATACAGGAATCTCTCTTAAAAGAGTTTTTTATAATGTACCTTATAAAATGGTTTTCATTAATAAATTTTAATAGAATAAATGCCATTTTTACAGTGGCTAAAAGATTCTTATCGTTTTATTAATTTAAATTTACTATGTAAAGGCATAAGACCAAATCTTTTCCTAACCTTGGTTGTCAAATGTATTGTTTCCAGTTTTTTGGTTGTGGAACAAACTGCAATAATTTCTTTTAGTAAAAAAAGGTGATTTCAAAATACAAAGGTTGCTTCAAGAACGTAAAAGATAGTCAATATGCAGTGTAGTGATCTCTATGCTCTGTTTGATGTATGTGTTTATTGTTTGCACACATCAGTGAAAATCTCTGATTACTAATGAACTTGCTTCATCACTCTGCCAAACAACAATAATGTGTTGTTGTGTTACAGACAGATTATGTCCACATGCTGAATGCCACAGCCTGCGCCACTACCAGGGTAATTTGTGCAATCTTGGAAACCTATCAGACAGAAACTGGTGTCAAGATCCCAGCTGCGTTGAAACCTTATTTCCCTCCAGGTAAAAGAAAACTCATTTCATTTTCATTAAAAACAATATGAATGTAATCTTTTGTCAAACCATCTGTTCCATTTAATTTCCAGAATGATAAAACCTTATGACTTAAGTAAAAATAATAACAATTTTTCTTATATTTTTTACACTTTATCTGCAACACATATCTTATTAAGATAAAATTTTTCAATTATTTTCATGTTAACTTGATGTTTCACATGTGAGACATCATCATTTGAATGTGTAAATAATCACTTAAAGAGTAAGGTCTGCTTTAAATAATAAATAAATAATCAATCTTTTGTGTTCGATTAGGAATGAAAAAAATACACGGTCATCAATAAAGGTTGCAGCAATAAAAGTGCACTAAAAGGACTTATTGGGAACTTATCTATATTTTCAGGTATGATTGTACCTTGAGTCATTGTATAGACAAATTATATAGCAAAAGGATTTTTTCCCCAACACTGATGGTTTCCTGGAACCATTTATATCACTGTTCAGTGCTATGAGCATGAGTGTGATCACGTTACTTTAAAAAGTGTGCAGAACAGTAGTAAAATATTCAAACATCCCTAACTACAACACACACTGTTGAACTATTGCCAGTGCAATTACACCCTCTACTGAAGAACCGTGTGACACATTTATACTTGTTATGCATATTGGTTCATGGTCCTGGGTGGAGTTCAGTCACATAAAAGATCTTAATACGTTCCCAAATTATTCATAATTATTTGCCTCATGGATCGATTTCAGACTGTTACATAAATTAGTTACAATACCTAAACGTCGTCAATTTTTGATGACCATGACCATGACCATGATAAGGGACATTGTTTTAGTAAAAAAAATTATTAAGCAACAGTTATAATATGACCAATCTAACACAAGTATGTTGTTTATTGCCTCAAGTCAGTGGTCACAATATTTTTTATCTGATTTGTATTGGATGTGCCGATTACCTTTATTAGGGATGAAAGTAGGAATTCATTCACGAAAAAAAGGGTGTTAATAATTACACTTGACACTCTGTAACCTGGCAGATCGTCAGGAGTGCGTTCTTGGCACCCACCGGGCATGTCGTCGTTGGTGGCGATTTCAACGCCAGGGCCGTCGAGTGGGGAATGCCCTCTACCAGCTCCCGGGGGAAATACATCCTGGATTTCATCGCCAGGGCCGGTCTTGTCGTCCTCAACCAGGGCGACACACCTACTTTTCGGCGCCCCGGGCAGAGAGGCTCGATCCCCGACGTCACCTTTGCGTCTGAGTCGCTCCTTCGAGGATCTCAGGCTGGAGGTTGTGGAGGACTACACGGGTAGCGACCACCAATACATCGTTTTTTGACCTGCATGATCAGGCAAATCGTCGAGTTTCCGCATTTCGGGAAGGGCCACGCCGGTGGAACACCAACAAACTGGACGTGGTCAAGTTCACCGAAGTCATCTCTCGGGGAGCACAGGGGAATCCTGGTGAGGCTGGGGCCGAGGCACTAGTAACATCCACGATGGAACTGATCGTCTCGGCCTGCGACCAGTCTATGCCGCGAAGGAAACCCCGACGCGACAAACAACCCGTTTACTGGTGGACTGAAGAGATTGCGGAACTCAGAAGAACATGTTTAAGAACTAGACGAGCCGCCACAAGAGCGAGAATTCCCGCAGACAGAGTTCGTAAGTCGGAGGCCTATAAAGCTGCGAGAAAATCTCTCCGCCAGGCGATAAACAGGAGCAAGGCGAATAGCTGGAGGAGACTTCGTGACGACGTTGACTCCGACCCGTGGGGCCTGGGTTACAAACTTGTAACACAGAAACTCGGCGCCCGCTCTCCACCTTCCATCATGGAGGGCGCCACCATAGGGAGGATCGTCGCTGCGTTGTTTCCTGAACATCCACAGCGACCGCTGGTTGACTTCGGACGGGTAGAGGACGTTCCACTCTTCACTTTCGAGGAGCTGGAAACCTCCGTTCTCTCCCTGAAGAGCAACAAGGCTCCTGGCTCGGACGGGATTCCCAGTGAGGCTTTAAAGAAAGTATTTTCAATTAACGCTGACTTGTTGTTGAGAATGTACAATGCCTGTTTGGTAGAAGGGGTGTTTCCGGCTCCCTGGAAAACAGCCAGGCTTGTACTGATCAGCAAGGGCAAAGGTGATCCCGAACTGCCGTCGTCCCACAGGCCTCTCTGCATGTTGGACACGGCTGGGAAGCTGTTCGAGAAGCTGATCCGTTCCCGCCTGACTTCTGCCGTGGAAGCTGCCGGGGACTTATGCCCCCGTCAGTACGGCTTCAGAAAGGGACGGTCAACGATCGACGCTGTCACCGAAGTTCAGAGAGCTGTGGAGAGAGCCGAGAGCCACAACCATTTCTCCCGCCGAGTAGTGCTTCTTGTTACGCTTGATGTCAAGAATGCCTTCAACTCGGCGAGGTGGGTCGATATGTTGGATGCGCTTCGCAACACCTTTCGTATTCCTGCATATCTGTTGCGGCTCATCGAGGATTATCTACGCTCTCGAAGCCTGATCTATGACACAAGGGACGGAACGCGGACGATGGAAGTCACTTCTGGTGCCGCACAAGGTTCAATACTCGGCCGGATCTCTGGAACGTTGCCTATGACAGCCTCCTGAGGTCCGAGATGCCTGAGGAAACCACTTTGGTTGGGTACGCCGATGACGTCGCAGCTCTCATTGCTGCACGCAACGTTGAGCTGGCCCAACTAAAGTTGAACCGAGTTATGCGGGTTGTCAACAACTGGATGTCCGATCACGGTCTCTCGCTTGCTCTTAGTAAGACGGAGATCGTGATTCTCACGAAGAAGAGGATCGACACCGTCGTCCCGTTTAGAGTGGGAAGGGAGGTGGTCACATCAACTCGTGCCGCCAAATACCTTGGGGTTATGGTGGACACCAAGTTAAGCTGGAGGGATCAGATCTTCCGTACGGCGGACAAGGCCGCTAAGGTAGTTACTCACCTTAGTAGGCTGATGGCCAATGTCGGGGGTCCCCGATCCAGCAGAAGACGTCTGTTGATGTCCGCGGTCCAGTCCGTGCTCCTTTACGGGGCAGAGGTGTGGGCAGGCGCTCTAGATAAGGAGTGCTACAGGCTGCGACTCGCCCGGGTTCAGCGTCAAGCCGCGCTCAGGGTGTGTTCGCCTACCGGACAGTGTCCGAGCCTGCCGTCCTGGTGGTCGCCGGAGTCATCCCTGTCAAGCTCTTGGCAGGGGAGAGGAAAGCGATTTATCAGAGACAAGGCGAGATCGGCAAGGACACGCAAGAACAGAGGAGCGCTCCCGAACCTTCAGCAGTGGCAACACAGCTGGGAGCACGACACCGAGGACGATGGACTGCGCGACTTATCAAGCAGGTCCAACCATGGTGTGGAACGGCGGCATGGGGAGCTGGACTACTACCTGACCCAATTTTTGACAGGTCACGGCTATTTCGGTCGTACCTGAACCGGATGGGAAAGACCGGTTCACCGGACTGCATTTATTGCCCGGGTGTTCCCGACGATGCGGAACACACATTCTTCCGATGTCCCCGTTGGGAAGGGCCCCGCCTGGAGGCCACACAAATATTTGGTGCATTTTCGGTGGACTCGGTCTGCCAAAAGATTTTGGAGGATGAGGGCAACTGGGATTGTTTGTCACAGTTCGTCCGGGGCATCCTCCTGGAAAAGAAAACCGATCTGGACCGCGAAGTGGCCCAGATCCCTTGATAGAGCGGCTGGATAAGGAGCGAGCCCGACGGGCGTAAGCCAAATTTAGGCCTAGCCTGACGTAATGTGATAAACAATTCCAGGTTAGATTCCTAAAGAGTAGAGGAGGTTTTTTAGTGGGTAAACCCGTTTTTTAGGGGAGCCCCACACTACAGGCTGGCCACCTGTGTGCGTAATGCATTTTTCCGCCTCTCCCTCAAAAAAAAAAAAAAAAAAAAAAAAAAAAAAAAAAAAAAAAAACCTGGCAGATCGTCAATGAGCCCTCCTGTATTCCGAAGCTTTTCAAATCGCCATTTGCAACGTTTTCATGGCCCGATATTCTATATTACCACAAACCTTAGATAATTTGACACAATTTTGCTGTCATTGTGGCCGCTTTTTTGCTGTTTGATCGTCGTTGATTGACTATATTACAATGTTTGATCAGCATTTGGAAACAACAAACATCTTCACCAACTTCCACTGCTTGGAGTCAGCTTTTAGGTCCATCTATACGGACATCAGGAAAGGGTTAATACTGTGCAATGCTACCATTTCTCAGTTATCTCGGGGAAACAAGTGGAAACGGTCATGGAAAAGTCAACTCGGGGAAACGGTCGGAGAACAATCAGCAGTGCGGAGAAACGAGTGAAAATGATCGGAGAACAGATCGGAAATGACGGGCGGCACTCCCTTAAAAAGCTGTGCTGGAACATAATTTTTGCCAAAAAGAAACAAATTTTAGCAGCGTGGCACCAGGTGCTGCAGTGGAGCGACGCTCCGGACCTCTCTGGCTTCGAGTGCTCTGCTCCATGATTGTCCTCGTAACCACTAGATTTTTGGCTCACCATTATTTGTCTTTTATCATACAAAAATTCTAGTTAGGTTTTATGTTGTTTTAGGGTACCCAGATGAAATTCCTTTTGTGAAGCCAGCCCCAATTGATGAAGGGGACACAAAGAAACAGAAAAAGCAAAAGGAGGGTATGATGAAAAAGGCAGCAGAATCTGCATAGAAAAGCGGAAGCGTTTTGGAAAAAAAACATTGTGATATTAATTTCCAAAAATTGTCATGCCATTGTTGATGGACATTTCTTATGCAATATATGATACGATTTATATTAAAGGATTTGTTCTGCGTTATTCCCCCTATCCTTAATTTATTACTGTATTTTATTTTGACATGCCAACGGACATTGCTAGTTTTGATAAACATTCAATCAATGTAACAACAAATAATCAGTGGATTATGTATAAAAAACCATACCGTATGATATTCATCCAACACTTACAACGATCAACAAAGATACATACTAGAGTTGTAAGTGAAATAGACTCTACTACTGAATGTACTTTTGAATGTATACATATATTGAACATGTAGCCTATTCTCCTTTTCTCTGAAATATTTTCAATTCATAAGTACAGATTACATTTGATAAATTAAATCCTGTAAAGGATTTTGTATCTTTTACATGTTTGGGTATAAACAAAATTTTACTGCCGGTGAAGTTATAAACTAAAATTATTTTGGCACAAGAATCATAAACTTTTCTATGCTTAAATCCTGATTCTGAATGCTTGGTTTGTGATTGTGTAATGCTGAAATTAGTGAGGGTCTCCACCAAACTGTTTTGTTGGAACAGTCTTGTAACGTTTATTGGCCCAATCATGACACTGGCATAACACAATGCAGATAGAAGGCACTGAAGTCAATGTATTGAAACCCAGTTATTTAATTACTATGTCTCAGTGGAAATTAAAGAAAATATTTCACCAATAATTAAAGAATTAATTCAAACTCTATTGGTTTTGTCATATACTCATTTGAATATTGAATTTGTTTCAATATACAGTAGACGATTATCCGACCGTCAACTATCTGAATCACTGAATGTCTAATTTGTTGTTCAGTATTAAAAGAACCCATTGTGAAACAGCAAACATATAAGCCTATAAGATTCTTTTGAAGTATTTTTTATTGAAAAAAATTCAATGAACTGTTTAGTGGTAAGTAATGATCGTGTTTGATTATCCGAGCAATTTGATTGTCCTAATCTCCCCTGGTCCCAATTGGTTCAGATAACTCTCTACTATATATATATATATATATATATATATATATATATATATATATTATACAAAATGAATAAATACCAGAGTACCCTTTTAAACATTTTTTTAACATTTTTTTTTTTTTTTAAGGGTACTCTGGTATTTATTCATTTTGTATAATTTAATAGTAGCCCTAAAAAGTGAACATAATTCAATAATATATATATATATATATATATATATATATATATATATATATATATATATATATATATATATATACATAAACAATAAGAAACAATCATATATCCTATCTGATGGATTAAGCTGAAACAGAAATGATAGATTTTACAAATAGGCTAAATAGAATCAATACAATCCCCCAATCTACTTAGTTACCACATCATTGTTTACCAAATTATTCAAGGTACCAAAGTATTCTTTGTTATAGTGTGTAGACTAATAACAGGGTTCTTACGGTCTTTGAAATTTAACCTCTGGTCTTGAAGGCCTTAAAAAGTACCAAAATTTCATAATTTTTAGTATGGTCCTTGAATTTTGTGTTAATGTTGGTATTATCTTCTTGAGTTCTGTGAAATTTATTATATTGCCTTAAATTTTTAAGATTCTTCTACACATATTTTAAAGCTAACTGAAGCATATAATATGTAGGTACTGGAGCTGCGTACTAGACAACTATAATAGACACCGTGACATTAACATTAACAATTTGGAAACAATTTGTATTACTTTCTTTTGTTATTGTGTGTATTTGGTACTTGTTTGTTATACATAAGCCACCATCTTTTGAGGTCATTTTGAACTAAGGTCTTAAAAATCACTTTAAAGAAGACCATTTACTGAACATTGTGTGAAAATTGCATGTTTCAAAGTGTTACGGTTAAATAATTCATTAGTTTAATTGTGGATAAAAAAGCTGGTCTATACATAGGCCTGAGCAATGACGATCTTTAATTTTTCGCCTTGTTTTGAATTGTGAGCCATAACTCTGACAATGTTTTTAATCACTTACACATTTTCATTTGACTCTCAATTTAATTATTTACATTTTTGAGCATTCAAATTTTAAACTTGTGTAAGGCCCAATTCCCAGTGTGTTATCCATCCATTGTGGATAAATCTACTTTTCTTTTTTTTTAACAACAAAATTGTATTTTGACGGTATGAAATATTCATGATGGTTAGATCTAATTTTTCGTATTCGTGGCTACTCATCGTCACTTATTAATTAAAATACTTTTATTAAAAAAATGCTATATTTGGAATCACCTTCGTGATTCATCTTCAGGCTAAATATAACAAATTGATAAAGTGTAAACATAACTTAGCGAGCACGGATTCACAGAGGCATAAGGTTGATTGGTCAACACAAGCATCATATATAAAGAAAGCAAGTAGTGGAAAAATCGTAATATAAAAGAAGCAGCATGTATGCTGAATGAGAAAGATGCAATTTCCCAACCGAGTGCATCATTAAGTAAAATGTACATACCCATAATTCAAGAATAAATATAAATAAAAATAGAACTTTTTCAAAACCCTTCTGAACTTAAACAACAAGAAAGTATACAAATAATTTACATATATATATATATATATATATATATATATATATATATATATATATATATATATATATATATATATATATATATATATATATGTCTAAAAAATTCACCTATTAATCTACCTTATTTTATTTCATCATATGTTTTATATTAACTAAAAAATCTGTTTACTTCTCGCAGGGCCGGCGACAAGGGGGGGCAGAGGGGGCAAATGCATAGGGGCCCAGGCCGACGAAAAACGTTTTGTAGATTTAAAACATCCGAAAGTGCACAATGAACATTCATTGTTAAAATTAAAATGACAGATTAAGTTCGAATGTTTTACGGCTGCTCTTTTTATTTACGAGCTTAATGTAAATGAGCAGAGAATGATTAGTTTAACACTGAAGGTGGTGGCGCTACTGTGAGAAATTACCTAGAACAAAAACCGTTGTGCCTGCCTGGCGCTGGTCGCACAAGCACTCACGGGCCCCCCAGGCGCGGCGTGACTCGGGGCCTAAGAAAACTAACGTAGTATTCGTAGGCCCCGTTCCCACCCAGCCTTTAAATAGGGCCTACATTAGATCAGGTTGCGACCTGAGCTTTAAACAACACCAACACGATACTAAACATATGTTTCTTTCAAGCTCGCATCTCGGTGCTGTAGATGTTTTTATGTTCTCATTGGATTGTTTTTGTACAATTCTGTGTTGTTGTAAGAAAATATTAATAAAGACTTAAGATTAAGACTCAAAATTTATAAAACTTTTGTGAAGGTAGGCCTAAGTGAGCAAATATTTTTTTCTTCAGAAAACAGTTAAAAAAGCATTTCTGCCGACTTGTAAACCTAATGGTTTTTTGTATTTTTTGGTACGCCGACTGACAACTGCATTTTTATCATTTACATTTTGACATAAAGAATGCTAAGGCCTCATAAAAACGGGCTTTTCAGTTGTGATTCTTGATTTCCAGATTATTTTAATTCCGCCCTTTGTACTAATAGCCAAGCATGCTTTTTTCCTCTATATGGGGGAGTGATCATAGTCACATGGTCAGGGAAGTATTAGTGTAAGCGATGGCGTTGCGTAGCGGGGTGGAATGGGGCGCAATTGCGGAGTAATGAATGACCTTGACTGCTGGAAACACCTGTAAGTTCGCCCGCCGGGATGTGCTAAAACAGAAACAAAAAATGATGACTTTGCAAGGAAGAAGGTTAGACCAAGACCTCATCACGGCTAGACAAGTTGTATTATGATTATGTATGATGTTAGAATGAACATAAGCCTAATAATTCTCTATCGATTTTATAATATTTTCATTAAGTTTTTTATATATATTTTTTTATAAAACCTACACTGCTTTTGTAATAAGAAAATTAATCACTAAACCTCCATTTTTCATTTTTTAATAATATTTATTCACCAATAAAATGCAAAAAAATCATGACTTTGGCATATTTATTTGGGAGGAAAAGTAAATAATTTAATAACAACTAAGTAAGTTAGGTAACAGAATAGTAAATTTGGACAATTAATGGTAATCTTACCTCCATCAATTATCCAACGATAAAAGGTTAAATTTACGTAAGGTTCCTACGTAGGAGAATTCAACCTTTTATCGTTGGATGATTGAAGGAGGTAAGATTACCATTAATTGTTCAAATATCATCCAGGGGCCACAAAATGGATTTTAAGTAAATTTGGGCTTAAAATATTGCTTGCAATGTTAACATATATCCAATAAGTGGTTTTGTTGTGTTGAATGGAAGTGAGTTTTCAAGGTAAGTACCGTAGGTTGGTTGCCTGAATCTAGGGGCCCGGACTTCATAATTGCACAGGGGCCCGAGAATCCTGTCGCCCTGCCTGACTTCTCGTGGTCCTTAAAAATCACGGAAGGTCCTTAAAAGTCCTTGAATTTTGTTGAGATATGGTTGTAAGAACCCTGTAATAACTTAGCACCCAGACATAACACAGCGCCACAAACAGGTAGGCTTTGTGAACAGACTATACTTGACTTATCATTGGGAAACTGCCTGTTTGAAATATATTACAACTGATTACCCCGGAACTGGACAGCGTTCATGCTAAGCTTCCCAAGCTGCGACAGTTAACGTCTCACAACCAGTTGCAATAGACAAACCAACAGCAAGTTGTGAATTGCTGCATTTTTATCAATAAAAATTTGTGTTATGAAACTTAATCTTGTTCAATTCAGTGCTCAATAATTAACCACAGTTTGATATGGTTTACGAAGTGATTAGTTGTATGAGATAAGTAGCTTATTGCCTTCCGGTAAAGGTAAAAACTTAGACATCTTTGTTTTACTAGGATGTATGGTGGTAAAGTTTTCTTCCCACTACAGTACAAGCGATAAGGTTAAACTTCAGTGATTTCATTTCCATCCACTTGGATCACTTAATTGTAATATTTTTTTTCTTGGGCTCCATTTGCATAGAAAAGCTGCTATTTTTCAGTTCAGTGCAGTTATAAAGTTGTCCTTCTCTTCTGCCCTCTCAACAGTGTATTTTTGACTTGCCTAGTCAACCTTGCTTTTTGAATGGAGAATCAAAGCTAATGATTCACAATTTAGTTTTATTTTATTATTACACTATTTTTCTACTGATGATTAGCTAGGTTAATATGAGGTAGGACAAATGGGAGTTTTCAATATTGTAATAAAAACATAAAAATAATTAAAGACATTTAATATTTTTTATAAAATAAGGCACTCAAACAGTTTAATATAATTGAGCAAGATATATTTAACAATTTTGTATACATAAAAAAAAAAAAAAAAAAAAAAAAAAAAAAAAAAAAAAAAACTAAGAAAACATTATTAAGAACTAAGAACAAAGAATTAGCTCAGAATCTTATTTAAACAGTTGAGTCCCGTTAATCCGAACTGATTGAAATCGGTCCCTGTTCAGATTAGCGGATTTTCGGATTAAGCCGATACCGTGTATATCATGTAATTAACAAATTATAAAATGTGTAAATTACTAACATTAAACATAACTAATCCTATCGTTTAGTTTAGAGGATATTTAGTTGACTTTTGTTGTTGTTATGATAACGTTTTTGAAAGGTACAAACATTGTACATATTTTGGCAATAAAGCATTCGCGATATGTGAAATTAATGGTGGAGACATCTGCTAAAGCCAAGTCTCAGCTATTCAGTATTGTTAGGCGAACAGGTGGGGCAGAGACGGCCAGAAGGAAGTCCATTGTCCGTCGACCACCGACTAGAAGACTGGTTATAGAAATAGACCTTCCCCCCACCCGCCACATACCTGTCATATCTAACTTTCTAGCATTCCAAGTATGAGTCATTGGGTCATTGAACTTTGGATTGTGTTGACAGTGTTTTAGAGTAGGCCAGGATTGCGGAGTTCAATTTTGATAGCCTTACGATCTGTTGGGGCTGATTTATTATTATTTCTTGAATGTTGAATGTACCAATAAATACCAGTACCCCTTGTTTAATTTGTGTTCTTGTTATGTGCTGTATACACCAGCTGACAACAGCTCAACATTAACAATGTCCAATAAACAAAGATTTTGCTAGTTTAAAATTTTATATATACATTTTTTGTTTTACATTAGAGTCATAGCAACATATTTAACTACATTATTATATAATGCGATCTAATTACCTTTTTGTGTAACAATAAATTATTGTTTTTTCACAAAAAAGAACCACAGCTTCTTGATTTTACTCTTTAAAAGTTGGTGGAAAAATCACTATTTTTCCAGAGGAATGTGTTCGGATTATGCAGATTTTCGGATTAAGGGGGTTCGGATTAGCGGGACTCTACAAGAATAATAATCTCAGAATCTTAGTTTATTCTACTAAATAAAACAAGAATAAATAAAGACTATTCATTTTTTTATAAAATAATGCACTGAAACAGTGTAACATAAGTGAGCAAGACACAATTAACAATTAATTGATATATGTGTAAAAAAATTAAGCAAACATTATTAAGAACAAAGAATGAACTCAGAATGTTAGTTATACTGCAACATAGGTAGTACAACACAGGTAAATTAAAGCAACATAGGTAATACAACATAAGTAAAATTAGTTCTGTACATAGATTACTATAGAAATATTAAAAAATCTATTAAGTAACAAGTAGTTATAAAAAGAATAATAAAATGTCTTATTCATACACAATACTAAATTTGCAAATAACGACATACAAATTTAAGGTACTAATGGACTAGTTTCAAGGTCATGTACAAACAATTTTTAAAGCTTTGCTTTAGAATTACATAGTAATTACATTTGGTAAGATCATTCCCCAAATCAGTATAAATATTAACATTGCATATTGCACATAATTTAAGTACTAACACTATTTCAATGCACAAATCAATATAATACAACACTATCTCACAATAAACTCAACATATCCCCTAAACATAAAAAATATGTGCACTAAGTATTGCTCGTAGAAATTTAAATCAACACTTAAGAGTCATTTTCACCCCTCTACCAGTAGCCCATTGTTGTGCAGTCTTCAATGTTAACCATACGGCTTTTAAAGCAAAACATGGTATTTTATTCCCCTGTTTCGGACGCCGTTTTTCAACCGATTTTCTTAAGCTTTGTAAGTGTTTAGTTGAATATTATATTAGGCCCCTCATACCTCGAAATTTTGAAAATTTAACAAATATTACTAAGGAAAATCAAGTTACTTTGCAATGTCACAGAGAGTAATATTTGTTAAATTTTCAAAATTTCGAGGCATGAGGGGCCTAATATAACTATTCAACTAAACACTTACAAAGTTTAAAGAAAATCAGTTGAAAAACGGCATACGAAACAGGGGAATAAAATACCATGTTTTGCTTTAAAAGCCGTAATGTTAACATTGCCGACTGCGCAAACAATGGTCTACTGGCCCAGGGGTGAAGATGACTCTTAACAAACACATCAGCCCTAAGGTCAATACTAAGCCAACATTTTTAAATTCTATTACTGTATAAATCTATAAAATAATCATTCATCTAGTGATTTATTACAATTTAAGAAATAATATACAATACTAATCAATTAGGAATTAACACTTCCAACAAAAAATGAGATATGTTTCACAAAATGATCAGTAAAATAATGTAAAAGAACACAAATGAATAATTTTGTAGTTTAGATTAGAAAAGTAAAGTTAATTGTCTAACTGTGAATGCTTGCACAAATAATTACATATGATTGATATTCAATTATTTAATCCATAAAAATTGAAGGCTTACATTTCCGTTAAAGGTTGTTTCTCTCACTTCCCTGTCTTTATAGTGGAAATGGTTCTTTAATACATACTACAAACAGCAGAAAATGAAGCACTTCACTATTATTTCGTAACAAGAAAACAAACTAAAACATCCTCTTAATCTTTTCCTCTGTTACAAATGTATATTTTTTTAAATAATACAAAAATAATGACAATTTAGAGCACAACTTAATACAAATAAAAGATTTGTTCTACACTACACTTTTGATAAATTTAAATAATTAACAGTCATCTCATAACCATGTAACCAAGAATATGAAATGAGAAGGTACAAATAGAAATATGTTGAGGGGTGTTGGCCTGAAACAAAAATTGACCTCCCTAAAGCACCCTTAATTTGCAGAAAGCACACAGCAAATTTTCATCTGATATGAAATTTTTGCCTTGGATTATTTTATTGAAAGATGAAAGACAGTTTAAGTTTAAAATCACATTCTGGCTTCAAAGCAAAATATTTTACAAACAAATAGTACAATTACACAGTGAGGAGTTACACATGGAACCAAGCAGAAATGTACAGGCCCGGATTAACACTTTTCTGGCACCCTAAGCCAAAGATCACAAATGCGGCCCCCCCCTCAAAAAAAAACATATTAAATTTTACCACCATATATTAATTTTAGATCTGAAATCAAATATTATATAATCGTAATACAGAAATAAATTCTGTAGTAAGATTAGAAGTCAGGAGCGTCTGCGCAATGTTACTACTGTACTTTGACAGGTGATGATGAAGGTAACAAGAAATACACAGTTTTCAACTACACAGGTGAAAGAACACAAAAGATTGCAAACAGATTTAAGAAATATGGTGTGTCTCTTGCCTCTAGAACACAAAACACGATGAGCAAAATTTTGCACCCTAAAACAGGAACAGGTTTGATGGATCTGGTGTGTACAAGATTTGTTGTAATGATTGTGATAGTTTTTACGTAGGCCAAACTGTAAATTTTGTGAAACGGTATAAGAGTCATGTTTCGGCTTGGCGTAATAACAGGGCAGAAAGATCAAATGTTGCCAAGAACTCCTGGAAAACGGTCACTCATTGGGAAACATTGAGAACAATTTAAGTGTGTTGCAGAGTTGCAAGAAGGGTAACCTAATGAGTGCATGGGAGGAGTTGTTTATTTTCAAAGAAAAATGTAGGGATAGGGATAAATTGATCAATAAACAGGTAAATTTTGACTCTGGTGGCACCTATCGTAATATGTTAAATATGTTTCAGGTTACCAATGGGGTTTAGTGTAGTTTTGTGTTGTGAAATTTTTTGTATTTTAATTTGTTTTGTATTATTCTTTTGTATGTTTTATTATCTTATTATTTCTGTATTTTTGTTTGAATTTGATTTTGGTTCATTATATTTTTATTTGGTCATTTTTAATTATTTTTTATGTACGTACACTTTGATTCTCCATTGGTACAATTTGGACCAATAGCAGTGAAGAAGGAAGACATGTGACTATGACGCCATTTGTCTCTGTATTACTGTCCGCCATGTTGGATTCTGTCATTCTCTCTTTGGGCCTGATGATGATCAGTGTGTCCGGTCGAAATAGATTGCCATTATCCATCTTTTGATATATTTACCATCTGTATTCTTTGCAGTATAAGTGTAAATATATTTTTGAGTGTTGTAGACAATTGTTTTTCATTTCTGATAACAAACAACACGTATCATGCTAATGAAAAAAGTGTTTAGAGATAAATTTAAATCCAGGGCAAAGGAACAAGATCAAGGTAAAGGTCAAGGCAAAGGTCAAGTCAAAGAGGCGCTGTTTACCATCAATTAGGGGAATGTTTACCGCTGGTCAGGGGAACTCTTTACCGCTGATCACAGGCGCTATTTACACGTATTGGAGGAGCTCGTTACAGTCGATCTGATCAAGGGTGCTATTTACTGTCGATTAGAGGGCAATGTTTACCGCCATTTGGGGGTGATGCTCTTGACCGCTAATCAGGGACACTCTTTTAGGGCAGATCAGGTGAGCTCGTCTCCGCCGCGAAGGACCCCTCGAGTCCCGGCACCTTAGGGGGTCTCCTAGTTCGCCTGAATGGATCTTTCTTCTTTCTCTTTTGCCGAATATTCTATTTACTCTTGCTATTAAAGAATTTAATAAAAAAAGTAAACAAAACCAGAATAAAATTATATTTGCGGTAAAATATTTTTTAACTGAAACGTAGTATAAAAAAGGCCAGTTTGACGCCCTAGGCCATGCCTCGGAATGTAAAATACTTCCTGAAATGAGTTTTGTTATGATACTCAAAATGAGAGAGAATTAAACACAGGAAAATTAAAGAGAGCAAAAGAAGGTAATTGTTTACATTAACTGCCTCAGCTCCGATAACTTTCATACTTCTGATACTAACTATTTGGGTCCCAAATATGAATAAACAAACCATATTAAAGGCCGCTCAGCCTAAATTTTATAGTTAACAATGAAGTTAAGGTTACCGTGATAATCAGAGTCAGAGTCACTACTGCTGTTGCCATCAGTAGCAATTTCGGGCTGGTCCCTTGTTTTTTGGGATCGCACTATGATCATATAAAAATTTAAGTTATATTTCGTTAGATTAGGTTAGGTTTTGTTATTTCCGTTAGGTTTCCGATTGGTAAAGCACAATAAAGGAAAACAATTAAAATGAACTTGAGTTTAACTTTATATTGTGTTAGGTTATATTATGTGTTCGTTATATTCGTTGGGTTTCGTTATGTTACGTTAGGTTTTGTTATTTCAGTTGAGTTTCCAATTAGAAAACTCTATATAGGCAAAAAATATAAAATTCACAACCGTCTCGAACTACCGATGGTCCTCCCGTACAATTAGCCCTCACTATCAGGAATAACAACGCCGACGTTTTCAGTTTGAACTTTTCTCAATTACTTATCAATAATGTCTATTTCTTCCTCAAAAAGGGTGAGCAGGCTTTAATATAACTTGTTTATTCATATTAAGGACCCAAATATTTAGTAACTGTAATGTATTTATAAAAATTAATTGTAATATTCATAACCATAATTATATTTCAATAAGGTTTACTCTAACATTCGATAATTTAGTTCAGAGGTTGTTGCTCTCCAGAATCATACGATGTATCACGCTATATGACGTCACATGGTCTGATTTAAATAAAGTGATCCCATTGGTTACTTCCATCACGCCACATATCTGACCATCCCTTCCAGACGATCTCCAGTCAGTCAGTCCAAGCTCAACCTCCGATCCGTCACCTACCCGCTCCCGCGGTATCCAGTGTGGTCTTTCAAAATGTAATGAGTGTTATTCATTTATTCTACCCCACGATCGCGTCACCACGTTCGGTACGCGACAATGGCGACGAGGTATTTTACGGACATTTTCGGCCCGGCCGCGAGTTCCGCGCGCATTGAAATTGAAGAGTTGTGTATTCTATAAGTGGACAATGGACATAGTGTCACAGTGCAGGAAGGTGCAATTGTGTAACTTTTCAACGTAGTAAGGTACGTTAATTTATTTCGTTCCATGCCACTGGACAGTTTTTTCTTTAAAGAATTCAAAAGTTTACTTTCAAACTTTGCAACAATGTCTTCATTAATTGGGAATTTCGGTCCATTTGATAATTCGGAGGAAACGTGGTCAACCTATGTGGAACGTTTTGAACTTTACGTGCAATGTAATTCCATCGAAAACGACAAAAAAGTGAGTCCATTTTTAACAGTGATAGGCGTGAAAACTTATAACTTATTAAAAGACTTGATTACTCCTTCTAAACCGGCAGAAAAATCGTTTAAGGACATTGTCGAAGTGATCCAAAATCATTTACATCCGAAACCGTCTATAATTACAGAACGGTATAAATTCGGTAAACGCCAACAGTTGGAACATGAATCAATTTCCGATTATATCGTTCATCTAAAGCAATTGTCCACACATTGCGACTTCCAAGATAAACTCCCCGACTACTTGAGAGACCAACTCGTAAGTGGCATTCGAGACAACTCCATAAAGAAGAGACTTTTGGCGGAGGACGGACTGACATTCCAGAAAGCAGTGCAGCTGGCGACATCGTTGGAATCAGCTGAGAAGGATGCGGCTTCCCTGGCTCATCACGGCTACACGGCGAGACTCCAGAAATTCTCAACTCACCAAGTGCATCGCAGTAGTGCATCGAGTGCAGTGTCAAGTGCTTCGCAGGCGCAAAAGTGTTATTGTTGCGGGAAAATTGGGCATTTAACGAATAAGTGTCGTTACCGTGAGTATGTTTGTAATTTTTGTCACAAGAAAGGTCATTTGGAGCAGGCTTGTAATTCTAAGAATAGGGGTAAGTCCCAACATTCAATTTCTAAGAATAATTATGCTTTTTCTAAGGGGAATAGAAACCAAAATAAGCATGGTACCGGTAACGGATTCAAACGTAAACAACACTACGTAGGTCTTAGTGAATCTCATGAAATGAAAAATGATACTTCAGATGAGGTGTATGATATTTCTAATATTTTTCAATTTGAACTAGATAAACCTCCAGAGGAGTGTAGGCCTAAATTGGGTACAATTAATAAAATTGATCCAATCAAAGTAAAGCTTTCAGTAGAAGGAAAACCAATGTGTTTTGAAGTCGATTCAGGGGCTTGTGTTTCAGTTATATCCGAGCAATTTTATGAAAATAATTTAAGTCATGTTAAACTCATTCCCACAGATTTAGTTTTGAGTTCTTATACAAATGAGAAAATCAAACCAGTTGGTAAACTAAAGCTGAATGTTAAGTACCAGTCCACTGACAAAGTTCTTGATTTGTATGTAATTAGTAATGGTGCTAATCCGCTCATGGGGCACGATTGGATAAAGGAACTTCAAGTTGTTGTGTCTATTCCTAACAATGTAAACAATGTTAGTGCGACTTCCAGTAGGGAAAAAGTAAGCATTGTGGCTAACCAGCAATCTAAGATCGAACAAGATTTATTCAATGAATTTCCTGAGGTATTTACTAGTAAGCTAGGTTGTTACAATGGAGATCCTGTTAAACTTACTCTTAAGCAAAACGCTGTACCTAAGTATCATAAACCTAGACCCATACCATACTCTTTGAAAGAAAAAGTCGAGCAAGAGTTAAAAAGTTTAGTTGAGGAGGAAATTATTTCTCCTGTTTCTAGTAGCGAATGGGGCACTCCCATTGTCCCGGTTCTCAAAAGAAATGGTAAAATACGCGTATGCGGTGATTTTAAGGTTACCTTGAATCCATATTTAGAGGTAGACAGACATCCGATACCTCGAATTGAAGACCTTTTTGCAGTGTTGCAGAAAGGAGTGCAATTTTCAAAAATTGATCTGTCATCAGCTTACATGCAATTAAAATTAGACGAAGAAAGTAAAAAACTTTGTACTATTAGTACTCACAAGGGGTTATTTGCATATAACCGTCTCTGTTATGGTATATCATCCGCTCCTGGTATTTTTCAAAGAGTGATCGAGCAAACATTGCAAGGCATACCTGGAGTAGCATCGTTTCTAGACGATATAATTGTTACTGGGTCAGACACAGCTGAGCATCTGTCGAGGCTCAAAGAGGTTTTTACCAGATTGAAAGATAAGGGGTTAACTGTCAGTAAAGATAAATGTCAATTTTTCTGTGATAGCCTAGAGTACTTAGGTTATGTAATTAGCAAAGAGGGTTTAGCTACATCAGAAGATAAAGTAAGAGCTATTGTCGAAGCTCCTGTACCGAAAGACGTTACTCAACTTAAAGCTTTCCTTGGTCTTGTAAATTATTATGCCAAGTTTGTACCTAATGTCGCAACTATTTTAACACCCTTGTATCAACTTCTCAGAAAAGACACAGTCTATAATTGGAATATTGCGTGTCAAAAAGCCTTTGAGTCAATTAAGGAAAGGCTTGTTTCAGCTAAAGTGCTAGCGCACTACAATCCAGATTTACCTCTTAAGTTATCATGTGATGCTTCACCTTATGGTATCGCTGGTGTGTTAAGTATAATAGAGAAAAATGGTACTGAGCGTCCTATTTCTTTTACAAGTCGAGTCTTAAACTCATCTGAAAGGAACTATTCTCAGATTGACAAAGAAGCATTAAGTATTGTGTATTGTGTCAAAAAGTTCAATCAATATTTATGGGGTAGAAAATTTACTCTTTGTACAGACCATAAACCACTTTTGGCCATATTTGGACCAAAAAAGGGGTTACCAGCTTTTGCAGCAGGCAGGCTACAACGCTATGCGTTATTCTTATCAGGGTATGATTATGACATTAACTATGTTAAGTCCCAGAGTAATAGTAATGCTGATGGTTTATCTAGACTTCCGCTCACAACTAATGTTGTAGATAACAACGTAGAAGTAGATTATTTAGGGACATATTTACATTGTATTACTGAATCTGACATGCCTATAGACTTTAATGATGTCCGTACCGAAACAAAAAAAGACAATGAGTTAAACAAAGTAATGGGTTATGTAACATATGGCTGGCCAGTAGAACCTGATGTTAGTTTAAGTGACTATGTTAGAAGGCAAGCTGAGTTAACTGTAGAGCACGGAATTTTAATGTGGGGCTATAGAGTCATTATTCCAAAATCTTTAAGAGGGCAGTTATTAAAAGAACTCCACAGTGGACACTTGGGTGTTGTAAAAATGAAGTCATTAGCCAGAGCTTATCTCTGGTGGCCGTCTATTGACAAAGACATTGAATCCATGACTAGCAGCTGCTCAGCATGTCTTTCACAACGAGAATCACCTTCTAAAAGTAAATTACATGTATGGGAATTTCCACCAAATGTGTGGCAAAGAATTCATTTAGATTTTCTTGGACCATTTCAAGGTAAATTGTATTTGATTGTACTAGACGCACACAGTAAATGGATTGAAGTTGAACCTGTTAGCTCAACGTCTGCTAAGCAAACAATTGATAAGTTGAGACCTATGTTTTGTAGATATGGATTGCCAGAAATTGTAGTTAGTGACAATGGTCCACCTTTTTGTTCTGAAGAGTTTTCTAAATTTTTGAAACAAAATGGAATTAGGCAAACTTTGATTCCCCCGTATCATCCAGCGTCTAATGGGCAAGCTGAGAATGCTGTTAAAACAGTAAAGAAACGATTAAAATGTGCTCTGTTTGAAAAAGAAGATCCTAATTTAGCTCTAAGTAGATTTTTAATTGCTTATAGAAACTCGATTCACAGTACTACTTGTGAAACACCTGCCAAATTAATGTTTAATCGTTCTCTGAGAACAAGGTTAGACTTAATTAGACCTAATATTCAAATGACTGTAGCTAAACAGCAAGATAAACAAATCATTAATGCTAGAGGTTCAAAAACTAGACGATTGACAATAGGACAACCTGTGTTGGCTAAGGACTATAGGGGAAGAGATAAGTGGGTTGAAGGTAGCATTGTGAAAATATTAGGTCCAGTGACCTATTTAGTTCAACTCGAATCAGGTTTTATTTGGAAGCGACACATAGACCAGCTGGTAGGCTTACAATCTGGGTCAAATAAAGAATTTCCTGTGGATAGTACTACAGAGGAAGTGACGTCTCCTACAGCTGATCCTGTTGTTGTTACCCCTCCCTTGCCAGTGTCACCACTCCAGCAGCGCAGCTCCCCCTCCCCTACTCCTCGCCGCTCTCCTCCCCACTACCAATCACCACGTCACAGCCCAGCTGTTCGGCATTCACCGACACTGTCACAGCAGCCGACGGGGACGGGCACGTCACCTGTCACAAGACGCTATCCAATACGAGATAGAAAACCGCCCAAAAAACTTGATTTGTAAATAATGTTTGGGTATTGATTTCTAATTTTGTTTAGTTATTGTGTTTTAATTTATTGTGTTTTTGTTTTCCAATGAGTTTGAATTGTTATTACTTTATAGTTAAGTGTGATTAATTTTTTTTTATCAGAGATAATTGATTTGTTTATTTTTCTTGTTATTTATATTGTGGAAGAACTGTTCCAAAATTTAAGGCGGAGGAAATGTAATGTATTTATAAAAATTAATTGTAATATTCATAACCATAATTATATTTCAATAAGGTTTACTCTAACATTCGATAATTTAGTTCAGAGGTTGTTGCTCTCCAGAATCATACGATGTATCACGCTATATGACGTCACATGGTCTGATTTAAATAAAGTGATCCCATTGGTTACTTCCATCACGCCACATATCTAACCATCCCTTCCAGACGATCTCCAGTCAGTCAGTCCAAGCTCAACCTCCGATCCGTCACCTACCCGCTCCCGCGGTATCCAGTGTGGTCTTTCAAAATGTAATGAGTGTTATTCATTTATTCTACCCCACGATCGCGTCACCACGTTCGGTACGCGACAGTAACAGAAGTTTGAAAGATTTTGGAGCTGAGGCAGTTAATGTAAACAATTACCGAAAAGAAAATTTAGGGGTGTGGGAGTATTAATTTTAGTTTGAGTTGAGTCGAGGTTTTAAAAAACTTGTGAGTTTTGAGCTTTTTTCATATATTGGTTTGAAAAAATAATGTATTTTACCAGTACTGAATACAATAAAGATAAAAATAAACAATTAACACGGTATACTGGGATGCTGTATAACAATAAACACTGTATACAGACATGCTGTGCAAGTGGGGAAATTGGCAAATTGGCAACACTGTATAAGAGGTATGGCTCACCCCCCCCCCCCAGTACCTTCATCCCTCCCAACCCTCTACGAGGCCTGCTAATTTTTGTTCAGTTTTGGTTTAGCATTTTTGTTTAAACTGTGCCGGTTTCACAGTCCAGGGGTTCGATGTGTGCCATTGCCAACATTGATAGTATATGCACTGAGTCTCAGAGACTGGGGGTTTCGGTTAAAAGAAAAAATACCCTTGTCGCAGCAGACCTGCGTACTCAGCGGATTTCCAAATTAGTAGTATTAATTATGACCAGATAAACCTGTAAACCAAAAATCATTATAAGCTCATAAAAAGGGAAATAAATATTTATCTCCTTGTCCTTATGATGAATGTAGGGAAAGAGTACGGTATGCAGGTATGCTGCCATGGGGAACACTAAAAATAGGTTTTTAGCATAAAAAAAATTATTTTGACCATATGAAGCCATATACTAAATTTCATCAATATCTGTCCATTGCTAAAGGAGTTTGCCTTTTCTCCATATGATTAACATGGGAAACGAGTATGCAGGTTTGCTGCCATGATAAGCACAAAAACCAAGATTTTTTTACCATAAATGGATGAATCTCAACCAAATGAAGCTGAACACCAAGTTTCATCCAAAAACATTGGTTAATAAGTGAAATATTAACACATCCTTATTCTCCATAAGATTAACATTGGAGCCTCAAAATACAACGTACTGTCTTTAGACTTTGCAATATCTCAGTAACCAATGGAGATAGAGCAAAGCTTCAAAATGCTAAATTTTGTGTTTTTTTTTTTTTTTAGCTAAATCCAATGGTCAAAATAAAAATTTGAAATTTTTAAAAATTACATATGAAAAATGCAAAAAACCCATTTTTGGGGTACAAAACCCCCCAAAACTACCCCTTCCGATAGGTCGATATGTCTGGTTTACGAACTCATCCGAATAACCGTAGGATTACACATTTCTACCAAATTTGGTGTTGATCGGACCATTTTTACAAGAGTTATTGTGTCTCGGGACACATACATATATATATAT
The DNA here is from genome assembly GCA_030545055.2 of Neoaliturus tenellus. NCBI lineage: Eukaryota > Metazoa > Arthropoda > Insecta > Hemiptera > Cicadellidae > Neoaliturus > Neoaliturus tenellus. The sequence continues at coordinate 39,196,214 of CM061535.1, forward strand.
ATATATATATATATATATATATATATACATATATATATATACATATATATATATATATATATATATATATATAAATTTTAATGACTATTATTTTTGGTCTCTGGGCACCTAAAAACGAAAAAGTAACGGTCCCGGGCTTAGGTCTTACCATGAGACCTACGGTAATAGCTTATTCCCTATGGGAAATTCGCTAAAAACTGTAAAATTTCAATCAATGATGAAATATTCTTTTAACAGTAAAGCTATTGGTAAAGGGATCCTGAATTTTACATGTTATACAGAATGTTATACAGGCTGGGTAGCTGAGTGGTTATAGTGCTCGCCTTTGAATCCAAAGGTTGCCGGTTTGATCCTGAGGAAAGTTAATAGCTTTTTAAAGGATCGATTCCGGACCCAGTTGCCATTTGTCATTGGGCTATTAATTAATGATGCTTTCTAACAACTGGTCGATGTTAGATAGTAACAAGACTGGGGTTTGGACCGTTCCCCCTCAAAACGTTAAAAAATGCCTCTGGCGTAGATAGACACAAAATACAAAATTTGTTTTTATGTATATCACGAAGATTTTTTTAAATTTTGCTTATAGCAGTGTGTTAATTATTTTGTAAATTTTGTTGATTAGGTATGAGATTCAAGGTGATAAGTGGTTCAAAACACGCCTTACGCTTACTGTTAACACTGCCTCAGTACTGTGACTGTATCTGCCTACTGTAATACATAACCTCATCACTCATCACACAAAACTTCTAAAGTACCGTAACTAAAACATATCACAAGTGTTTCATAGCCTGCAGTGCAGGATGAACCAACAAAATTTTTGTCATGGAATGAAAGACTTATAAAACAAATCTTATCCTAAAAATACTGATCACAAGCCAGAATGTGATGTTATTCCATTAAATCAGATCCCAACTTGTAAACACTAACCTAGAATATGAAATAAATGCTAAAAGATAAACCCCCATTTTCTTGCTAGTTACAAATCATTTACAATTGACTTCACAGACACTATTCCAACTCATAACCTAAATAGTTTTGTAAGCCATATTGAAAAAGTTTGAAATCATTAAAATATATTTTATATAAACTAATAATACTGCTATATGGTAGTTGAGACATACATTTGGTTACATGACTGGATGTGTTGGTCGGTCTGATCCGAGGGAATGATATGTCACCGGGGCCAACATGATTTAAAAAATACTGAGCATCATTGTTTAATGTTTCATACTTACCGATGAAGTCATAGTTAATTAAACATGGCTCACACAATCTATTTATAGGGGTCCAATGCTCGTTAAATATGCTATTTTTTGATGTCAGATAAGCTACAAACTCAGCAAAGGTCACATCATCCCCATGCAAAAGTGACCGGGGGGAAGGATTACTTCGAAAAATTTTAACAATCTTTCGGCCGAATCGATTTTGAAAATACTTTGAGCTATTATAACGTTGTTCAAACTTGTTTTTGTATGCAGAAACGAGTCTCTCAAATGGATGACGAACAAAGATAAACTTGGTATACGTGCGAAGCATTTCTTGAACTTGAGAACTTGTGAAATTTATGAGAGAAGGGATGAAGTGCTGTCGATGAACGACTGAGGGTGGAATAGATAATATGTCTGATGTCTCGGCCATTCCAATCATAATCATGAACACTCGCTTCCAGTTGGTACATGCCACCTAAAATTTAATAACAAAACTTTTAGCTATTTTTCTCTGAGATAGTGTGCTATAACAATACAACAGCAGTGCATTACATATTTACCTTAGGAACATAACAATACAAAATGTTATGTTTGGAGTCGACAAGGATGTGTTCAAGTAATTCTTTGTTTTTTAGAATTAAATCCATCTTTTCTACTTCTGAACTGATGTTGAGAACTCTATTGCAGAATTTATTTATCTTTTCTTGCCTCTCTTTATAAACCAACTGATCAGGAGTCCATTTGTCTGAATACACCTTCCTATCTGTAACAAAATTACCATGATTAAAAATTGTAAAAAATACCCAAGTATTATACTATTTGTTTGGTAAAAGATACAGGAGGCAAGTTACAGTATCATCATTGTAAAACACAGTGAATATTTCACCTTAAGTACCCTCCGACTCCAGGTAAGTTGATTTTGGTTATGATTGTATACTAGACTCTCAGTTATCCGGCCTTTTGTGGCGGACAGCTGAGCCAGATACCCTAAAAGCCGAATAAGCCGGAGTCTGAGTTTGACGTCAGTTTAATATCTAAGAAGCCGAATTATAGATATATCAGTGCAAAGTAAACGTTAAAGCATGATTGTATGTCCATAAAATATCATACAAATCTTTGTAATTAAGTATTTATTTATTAAAATTCAGTGTCTGGCATATAAAATTACAACAAAAGCTCTGGTCTGGATAATAAAAAATAAAGTCTATTGTTAAAAACATTTTACAATTGATTCAAACTCATAGTGAACCGTCGCAACTAACAAGTTCCCCCATTATTTATGTCTCCAATACATAAAGAGCTTATAGAGCGATGTGCCACCGACTGGGCGAGCTAGTGTGCCCAGCTGTCAGCAGGCGGTGTTAAGTACAGTACATTAGTATAGAAATTGGGTATCCTGAGCAAATGGAGTGATAAATAACGCGGCAGTAATGTACTGCGGGTATCTATAGTATTTGACTATCGAAGGCGAATAAAAAAGGTCTTCGGATCTTGCTGCGCACCTGCCGATCTCGCCTTGTCTCTGATAAATCGCCTTCCTCTCCCCTACCAAGAGCTTGATAGGGATGACTCCGGCAACCACCAGGACGACAGGCTCGGATACTGTCCGATAGGTGGAATACACTCGAAGTGCAGCTTGACACTCCAGGCGATCAGTAACCGTCTTTTGCTGGGCCAAGGGCCTCCGACATTGGACATCAGCTTACTAAGATAAGAGACCACCTTAGCAGCCTTGTCCCCCATACGGAAGATCTGGTCTCTCCAGCTTTACTAAGATGGTTTCCTCTGGCATCTCGGATCTCAGGAGGCTTTCATAAGCGACATTCCAGAGATCCTGGCCTACTATTGAACCCTGCGTGGCACCGGAGGTGACTTCCATCGTCCGCGCTCAGTCTCGGGTGTCGTGTATCAGACGAATATAACGGAGGTAGTCCTCTGTGAGCCACAACAGATAAGACATTGGGATGATAAAGGTGTTGCGAAGCGCATCATATCGACCCATCTCGCCGAGTTAAAGGCATTCTTGACATGAAGTGTATGAATGCACTACTCGGCGGGAGAAATAGTTGTGGCTCTTAGCTCTCTCAACAGCTTTCTTGACTTTGACGATCGCGTCGATTGTTGATAATCCATTTCTGAAGCTGTACTGACAAGAGCAAAGGTGACTGGCAAAGCTAGCCAGGTGGGAACAAATGAACTTTTCAACAAGTTTTCCAGCCATGTCCAACATGCATAGAGGTATGTGGGACGCGGAAGCTAAGGATCACCTTTTCCCTTGCTAATAAGCACAAGCCTTGTGGTTTTCCAGGGAGATGGGAACACCCCTTCAACCAAGCAGGCATTGTACATTCTCAGCAACAACCTTGGTTGATTGTGAAAACCTTCTTCAGAGCATCGTTAGGAATTCCATCCTGGCCAGGAGCCTTTGTTGCCCTTCAGAGTGAGAACAGGGGTTTCCAACTCCTCATAAGTTAATTAATATATTAGCTATAAAATAATAATATTCATATGGATTTTAGAGGAGGGGGGTCAGCAATTAACTGACAGTTCTCCTTGCCTGAGTAGCCTGCACTTTTTTGTTTTCTATTCAGGTAGACCAACGGATTAACGTGACTTCCAAACCACGGGAGCGGCCAAACGATATTTTGACCATGAACCAGGATTTGAACGATGACTTATCAACGATGCGGACTACAGGCAGCACACTTTGTTTACTCTACACACGGTGACAGAACTAGACGTAATTAGACATGTGACTGCATTACGTGGTGGGTCTGCTCCTGGCCATGATGGTGTCTCGGCTACCATTCTCAAAGATAATATCGGTATCCTCTCCAAACCTTTTTTACACCTCATTAATTTAAGCCTAGCTTATGGAGTTTTTCCAAATAATTTTAAATTAGCCAAAGTATTTCCTCTTTACAAATCCAGCTTATACACTGAGAAAAATAATTTTCGACCAATATCTCTTCTAAGCGTTTTTTCTAAGGTGCTTGAGAGGATAGTGAAGGAACAACTAGTTGCATATCTCAATCAAAACAAAATTTTAGCAGACTGTAAATATGGATTTAGGACTGACAAAAATGTTTCTGATGTTCTTTTTGATGTAAATAAAGAAATTTATCATGCACTCTCGGACAACATGTGCACGTTATTAATCTTTTTAGATTTGAAAAAAGCATTTGACAGTGTAGACAGGATTAAACTCATTGAAGAACTATCTGCTATAGGTGTAACTGGGAATGCTCTTTCGTGGTTCAGGAGTTACTTAGGGTCATTCCACATCAAATCATCCAATAAAAATAAGTTTTGTCACCCACCGATTTGGATTTTGATGAAACTTGGTATGGTTGATCCTTCCATAAAGATAAGAAAATATACCAAGTTTCAGTGCTATATCTCTACTCGTTTATTTTTTAGAGCTGTTTGAAATTTGTAAAAAATTGTCGTTTTTGCATGCCCGAGATTTCCGCGGTAACGTGCACTGATTGTGAAAAAAAATTTGTAACTCTCTTAATTACCAACCAATTCAAGTCAAAATTTCAGATGTTGTCAATAAAACTATACAGACTTCAGAAAAAATAGTATATAGTACTACCAATCCCTCAATTCCTTCAAAAAAATCTTAAACACAGACATTAAGCAACTTTTTTAAGAAAAATGTTGTTTCACTAAAACGTAAATATTTTATAAAGGCACAGTGGCAATCAAGCTAAAGTATTTTTTCCAGCAATCCATATGATATGTGCTACCTTATGATGAAATAAAATTCATGGCTTTTTGGCTGCTTTATACTTTTAAAAATATTTAAACTTATATTTGTAAAATTCATTAGTGGCGCGTTTAATATCTTTCCTAATAAATTAAAACTCCAATGAGCCATCTTATAATATCATAAAATTGTGTGCTTTAATAACTCTTAATAATAATAATAATAACATATTTTATAATATTAAAGCCCTTTTTGCATATATTACTATGCCTATTGTGTTTTATAATTTACGGCTATTTCATTGAAATCGTCCAAAAATAAATAAATTAATCACTACTAAATGTGTTCTTTATTTTATTTTCATGTTGTTCATACATTTAAACAAGAAACAAAATGATGTTTTAAAATCAAATTTAGTAATTAGACTTATTAGGTTATTTTTAAACATGGTGGATGCGTAACCCTCCAAAATTAATTGTTTAAATGCCCTAAGAAGTTAAATTTACATAAGTTAAATGTATCTAATGTTACATGTAAATGTATACTTCTATATAAAACAAAAGTGTGGACCTTTCTATCTCTTGATAAGATAGTAGCCTAATAACATTCAATTATTTAAGAGACAGCTTAAAAAATCAAATATGGTAACAAACAAAAAGGTAATAGTCATCATTCAATTTTTTTTTTTTTTGTCTCAAAATTTGACAAACTGTGATACTAAGACACACACTGTAGGTCTATTGTGCAATTTGATATAGGTACTTCAGATGTTTGCATTTTATAAAATACATTTTTTTGTTTAAAATCTTTACAAAATGTAGAAACAGTTTTGAGCTTTAAAATTTCTTTGGTGGGGAACCTCAAAGAATATAAGTTCTGTATGTAGAAAGTCATATTAGGTAGTAAGTAGCCTAAATATAAAATAACACTAGTTCCAATACTTAGACATTTCCATATATGAACTAAACCATGATGTATACATAATTTTAAATTGGCCTAATTAACATAACATGCAAAAACGCTCAACGTATGTTAGTTCTTAAGCAGTGAAATAGTTTAATCCTATAAGAAACAGTACACCACTTGAAACTGGTTTGATTACATAGGTTATCCTTCATACAGGAACATTTATATTTTTTGAACTTTTCCCACAAGACATTCCCTTGACATCATGACGGGTCCCATGCCTCATCGGGTCTCTACGGGACAGACTGCGGAGGTAATAGGTAAGGTAACCTTATCTGTGCTGATTACAGTAGACCCATAAACAACTAACTCCAACGTGACTGTCCATCCTTCCCCCCTTCCCCATGCACGACACGACACGCTTCATGTTTCCTCCTATCCGTTTAAGTATATTTATTACTATAATTATTTCTCTTTTTAATGCGTCACATCCATTAGTTAATCGTGATTTCTTCTTATATTCAGTTAAAAATTGCTCGGATTAATTGTTATATTGTGGAAAGATAAGTTTATAATTGATATAGTTATTCTTCTTTTATTTCAAAATTAAGTATTTAGGCCTAACAGATTTTTTCCCAATTTTTACATTTATTTTCAGTAAAAATATCTTTAACTATAAGTACTGCTATAACAACTCGGGCCTACGCACAGACCATTCACGGTCTATGTGGGCTTATTTCCTTATTGTACATGTATCTCTGTTTCTTTAATTTATAATTTTTTGTTGTTGTCTTTATGTAATTTGTTGTATTAGGGATATTTTTTATATTTGGAATTAAATCTGTTTTGACTTGACTTGACTTGAACCCGCTGGGTGATAACCCACTGCACTACCACTGAGCTACGGCCGCTGCCGTATATATTAGCTATGATAGGTAGGTACAACATTTTCCTTATATAGGCCTAAACATTTACCATTTACCATCCGGATCTTCCACGCAGTCCTCAAAGACAGGGGAATCATCTTCTTATGTTTGTGTTGATGTGTGTGTGTGTGTGTATGTGTGAAAAGTGTCTTGTGAGCGTTTTATTTAGCGCTTATTAACAAATTAGGGAACCACTAATTGCACCTATATGACCACCTAAATCCGCCTAGATGAGATGAAAAACCTTATTCAACTCAGAATGGCCGTGATGGAATTGAGCCTGGTATCTTCCAAATGTTAAGTGCAAGCATTATTTGAATTCTCAAGTGGGTTCACTAGTCTAGTGTTAAAAACAAGTGGGAATTCAAACTTTATGAAAGCGTTCCACTCTCCCCTGTTACAGGCTATCAAACGTTCGAGGCCTATTTAAACTGGAATACCTATATGACAATATCTCATTAAGATTGTGGTATCTAGAATATATACAGCCGCAGGTGTAACTCACTCACTCACTTAGGCACATAAAATCCTGAAGCAACAGTTTAAGCTAGAGAATTTGGCAATTTGAAAGCTAGAGACATGCAAAAGAAATTTGGCATGGACATACTTTACACAGCAAATATAGTCAAAATCATAAAATTAAAAAATTCCAAATTTTAACCCCCTCAAAATAGTTAAAATGGTGGAACTCTGAAATAGTGATTTTGGTTTTTCTGTTCTAGCGACTAAAAGATAGGTCCAATCAAAAATCTGAGACAATTACTACGATAAGGAATTGGATGAACTAACATTTTGGTCCTTGGAATTTTTGTCATATATCGCACCGCTAACTCTTATTTAATTGTGAAATCCCGTTTTTTTAACTTGTTTTAGCGACTGAACGGTTTGTCCTACAAAAGTTTTCAAAGCACAATATTGATAGATCTTGTAAATATCTACGATTTTGGTCTTTTCATATTACACCGTATCTGTTACAGTTTACTCTCAAAATACATTTTTCACTTTTTATGAATTTTGTGATCATCAGTAGTGGCATTAGTTGCTTCTGGTCCACTAGGGAAACCGTTATTTTAGTTTTTCAGCTCCAGCGGCCAAACGGTTAGTCCTATGAAAAAACTGAGACATTAACTACAATAGGCAATTGGATGAACTACAATTTCTGTCCTGTGACTTTTTGTCGCACCTTGCACCGTTAACCCTCTAGACCAATTTTTTATTGGAAACCCGTTTTTTATTTTTGGCTCTAGCGACTTAACGGTATATCCTAAAAAAAAAAATTAAATGACAAATTTGATAGATTTTGTAAATATCTATAATTTTTATCGTTCTATGTTTCACCGCATCTCTTCCAGTTTACTCTCAAATTTCACTTTTTTATAAATTCTGTGAACATAAATAGTGGCATTTTATTGATTTTGGCCAACTATATAAAACGTAATTTTAGTTTTTCAGCTATAGTGGCCAAACGGTTGGTCCTTTAGAGAATTTTAGACAAACACTACAATATGGAAATGGATGAACTACAATTTTGGTCCCATGAATTTTTGTCGTGCCTTTCACCGCTAAACTTTCACAAAAAATTTTGTGAAAACGCATTTTCAGTTTTTTTTACTCTAGTGACAAAACAATTTTTCTAACAAAAAATGAACATGACCAAAAAATCTTACTAATGGCAATTTGTTCAAAACAATATAGGCCTATGGTAAGACCTAAACCCGGGACAATGTTATATTTTTTTAGTCTTATAAAAATCTGAGATATGATTTATTTCATAATTTTCCCTTGCACTAAGAGGGTGAGGCAGAAGATTTTTTTACTTCCTCACGATTTGTTTGCTACCTACTGTATAGTTTCTTTAATAAGCTATAAAAATCTGATATAGTAGGCCTACCTAGAAGCTACACATAAATACCCTGCTCACAATATTTAAAGTATCGAACATCATTTATATTTTTAACCCTAAATATCTTAACAAAAATTTGATAGAACCAGCTTAGAAGCCATGGGGGCAGAGCTCCCATAGAGCCGTAGGCGAGTGTTTGTATTATACTTTGGCAAGACCTAAGTTATTAAAAATGCCAAAAAAGTCAATTTCAATACTGTACTTTACTTCTGGATGAACAGTATTCTTTGATTAATTATTTATATGTGAAACCCTTTTATGGGCTAACAAGAGACGTATATTTTCTCAGTATCTTAGAGAAAAATCAACATTTTAAACTCTAAGGTAAAACAAACTTTAAAATTTAACTAGGTCTTCCTAGGTTATTAATTTGATAACCAAATACTTAAAAAAAATGTAGAAATGCCACAATAATTCTGTGACAAAAATTTCACCAGTCCTTTATACACAAAGTTAACAACAGTAACCTGGCATGTTTTTAGGTTTATTTTGGTTTTGTAGTCCTTGTTCTATTTATAACTGGATGAAAATAGATCTGAGACAAAAAGTCATGTAGGCTTTGGAACATTAGAAAAAGAGGCCTACATCCAAAAGTTACGTTTAGGCATACTGTACCTAATTTTTATGTGTACCCTTTTACGAATGAACAGTTTTATAAGGTTGATTAACCTTTTAGGCCCCATAATCCGATATTTCCATGTGGATCTATTCAATTTGTCTGAAAACAGCAGAACACTGATATAATGACTGAGTTATCCTCAAACAGGACCTTCAAGCACATCAAATGTCAATGTAGCAGTAGCAGCACATAGTAGTCATAACAAGCGAAAGGGTAACAACTAAACTATACTTTGACCTTTCGGAGCAAAAAAATAGCCTATAAGAAACATAACTTTTGAAAAGTACTGCAAAGGGTATTTAAACACCTGAAAAGTGCTGGGGTTTACAAGGAGGCAAGCAAACACATTAGAAATGAAATTATAAAAAATAAATTTTCATCCCTAAAGTGCAAGAGGAAAATATTTTGGATCTCGATCGTACAAAGAATGCAATGGTGTTTTGAAATAGCAATCAAGACAACTGATATTCCTGTTTAACTTAAGTCCGCAATATCGACATTGGCGTCGAGCTGATACCATATTCAGGGTTGCCAAACGTCCCGGATTTTAAGGGACAGTCCCTTATTTAGTAAATTTGTCCCGCGTCCCGGAGAGAACTCATCCGGGACGGTAAATGTCCCGAATTTGGCAGAAATCAGAAATTTAGTCACAAAACAAATAAAATTCTAACCTCAAAATTACAAAAACGATTGCTTATCGTGCATAAAAACATTAAGGTAGCGACCACCATAAAAAGTGTCTGTCGTTACTGTATAATAGGCCTAATTGTAATTTTTCGGGACCTTCATGTGGTTCAAGTCGGAAAAACTACCATCTGATCAGTGTGCGAACGCGAACTGTGTGTGATCTCATCTGATCTCGGGCCTCGCCAAGTCGTTGATTGTCGCCAAGCCGCCTCACCGTGTTGATTGGCAAATGCCATTTTTACTACCCATACAACAGTCTCTCATTAAGCTTAAGTGTAAGAATCACAAATGTAGATTAGTGTGATTATGTTGTAATATATCATTTAAAAAATAACCTTTTGTTAAAAAAAAATTAAATTAAAACAACAACAACTAACCTAAAATATGAACAGTGAGAAATGTTCAAACGTTAAAAGATTTCAACAATTTTTTCTTTTAGAAACATTACAGTATGAAAATTGTTGATTATTATTGTAGAGTATTAATTATAACTTAAATATTGGATATTAAATAATGCAAGATTGAGGCAGTAAATTATTAGTAAAAAATTTTCTTTTATTTAGTTTTAATCTTATTAAATGACGGTGTTGGTATTTTTTACTGGGATTAAAAAATATTTCATTCTTAAAATTTTGAATCTTTTTTTATAAAAAGCCCATGGGACAGGACTAAATTTAATAGTAGCCTATTTATAAAACACATGATATATATTGGCAGAATAATTCAAAAGCACATATCTCATTATTATCATAGAATTATTAATTTTTAACCACTATTTCGGACTTAGCATTAGTACCTAGGCTTGATTACAAAACCGTCCCTTATTTTCGGGGACCTTATTTGGCAACCCTGACCATATATCAGATAAAAGCATTTTTCGCATGGAAGGCGAGATCCAATAAGTATATCAAATCTTAACATTTCTCCCATGAGAGGCAAGAACTCATGTATTAAAACTTAACTGGCTGGGTAGCTGAGTGGTTATAGTGCTCGCCTTTGAATCCAAAGGTTGCCGGTTCGATCCTGAGAAAAGTTAGTAGCTTTTTAAAGGTTCGATCCCGGACCCAGTTGCCATTTGTCATTGGGCTATTAATTAATGATGCTTTCTAACAACTGGTCGATGTTAGATAGTAACAAGACTGGGGTTTGGACCGTTCCCCGTCAAAACGTTAAAAAATGCCACTGGCGTAGAAACACTCAAAAATAAAATAAACGCTTTTTGTGAAAGCTCCTCGATCCGATATATCATACCTTAGCACTAACAAGGTTAAACCCAAACAGTCATGTTTAAAGCTATCAATGTAGAATCAAATGTTTATTGAATCGACACATCTATCCACTTTTATCTCAACATCAAACATAGATTTATAAAATAAGGTATGGTATTTTTATGGCATAGGCTACCCAGAAAAAACATGGACTATTTCCGCAGGATTGATTAGGCCTATATTAAAATTTTGAAATGAGAAGCATTGCCATTTTTTGTATGATCATAATTTATTTATGGGGTCCAAAGTGTTCAAATGATTTGCATTAATCTTACCTAGTCTTTTTTCATTCTCAACACTTTTACAAAAATATAAAGTGGAGGAACAGAACACAAGTAGGCACAACAACCCTATTTTAAAAAATTTTGACTTATGCATAATTTATGCTCAATTTAAAACATTTGATCATGAATATTTTATAGTTAAATAGATTTAAAAACTGTACTCCTAAATTAAGACATAAATTAACTAATTTCCCTTGGAGGTTAGGTTAGAAAGCTACGGTTTGTTTATTTTGGTTTTTTTTCTTTTTTGCAATGCAGGCTAAGGTGTGAAAACCATGCAGCCTCGAGAGGCTCTAGACTTGGTTGCTTACATATACACACATATACTCATATCCCGCGTCGTCCTGATTGACAACTTAGGCATAGGACCGGTCATAGTTATTCCTTCTTGGTTTTTGGCACATCTTCTTGATGCTTGTCCTTGTTAGGGTTGTTCAAGGATTGGGGAGAGTCAGTTGTCACGGTGAGAGGACGAGAGTCAGGTCAGGTAAGGTGAGATTTCGTAAAAACATTTGTCCACAAGATATTTTTTGAGCTCCTGTTTAAACTTTTTAATATTGTTGATCTGGGCTATGTTGAGAGGAAGTTGTTTTAGTAGCTTGAGACCCATGTAATCTGGCTTTTTTCAAAAAGTTTTAGATTATGATATACTGAAGGATTAAAATACGGTTTCTGGTGTTGTAAGAATGCTGATGAGCGGTGATTTGTTTGTGTTCTTTAACATAGACAATTGTTTCGAACATGTAAATGCATGGTACAATTAAAATTTGCAGTTCTTTAAAGTGCTCAAAACATGATTCTCTAGGTCTACGTTTCAACATACATCTAATTGCTCTCTTTTGTAAGACAAAGATTCTATTTAAATTACTATAACTAGAGGAACCCCATAGAATTATTGAATACCTAATCAGACTCTCGATCAAGCCAAAGTACACAAGTTTAGATAGTGATATATTATTCAATGAAGATATATTTTTCAAGACAAAAATATTTGTAGCAAGCTGTTTAGCAAGTTTATCTATGTGTTGATTCCACCTGAGACCACCGTCCAAACTCACTCCCAGATACTCAACATACTGCGCTTCTTCTATAATTGTTTCTTCAAGTGCAACTGACGGAAAAGTTGTTCCCTTACCTAACAGATGGCTTCGTTTCTGTTCTGACATGAAATGTATAAATTGTGTTTTTTTGGGATTTATGTGAAGATTAATTCCTGAAAAGTACTGTGAAAGAATGTTCAAGTTGAAGAAAGTTTCCTGTTCTAGGATATTGAGATTTTTATGGGAAGTCAAAATTGAGGTGTCGTCTGCAAAAATTGAAAGAAGGTTACCAGGCAAGCAGTTTGAAACGTCGTTAATGTAAAGAAGAAATAGGATTGGTCCTAATATAGATCCTTGCGGAACACCGAATGAAGCCACTTTTCGATTTGAATAAGAAGTTTTCCTAATGCCTTTTTTGTCAAAGAAATCTAGTTTGGTTTTGTGACATCTATAAGATATGAACTGATCCAGCTAAGTGCTGTCCCTTTGATTCCTATTGCTGCTAGTTTATTCAGAAGGATCGGGTGTGAGACGCAATCGAACACCTTGGACAGGTCGATGAAACAGCCCATGGCCGTCTCACCTCCATCCAAGAGGCGTCGATGCATGCGTCCACAAATTTTACCAATGCAAGTTTAGTGGACTTGTGCTTCTGGTATCCAAATTGATTTTCAAAAAGAATTGAGTGGGTACTGAGATAGTTGACCAGCGAGTCACAAACGACTCTCTCCAAGATTTTCGATATTGACGGAAGGAGCGAGATAGGACGGTAGTTCTCAGGGGAATGTGTCGATCTTCCTTTTTAAAAATCGGTTTGATCAGAGCCATTTTTGCTGCTTCAGGAATTTCTCCCTTTTCTATGGAATTATTTATCAACACAAGTAAAGAATCTAACAACTCAGGATAACACTTTTTAACTTTTTCCATTGAGATACCGTCATGGCCGGCAGACTTTTTATTTGGTAGTGAAGTTATTACTTTAACAAGTGCTTTTTTATCTATTGTTGAAAATCTATTAAGTTCAAAAGTGGTTTGATTCGTATTGTCTAAAGAGAAATTACTTCTATCCGTGAAGGATTTACAATGTGGAAGTTCAGAGAAATAATCATAGCTATTTACACTAAACAGGGACCTACACAGTTTACCAAATTCAAGTGATTTCTAGGTTTCTTCAATTTTTGAAATCTCTGAAGTTAGATTAGTAATAAATGATTTTTGTTTCCTCTGTGCAGTAATCTATAGGCCTCCTAAAAACGACAACAACAGTTTTAATTTGTTTTTCCAAGCATTAGATAATTATCTTTTCTTAAGAGCTAAAGAAAACCGGCAGTTGGTAATTGCTGGGGATTTTAACATGGACCCAAACCAACATGATAATGAATTCAAAAACTTTCAAGACATCTTAGCTTGTTATGGCTTAAATATTCTGGTAGACTTCCCTACTAGGCTAAGCGAGCATTCAGGTACTTGTTTGGATCTCTTTGTCTCAAATGTAAATGGTAGAATATCAATAACATAACCATATATTTCTGATCATTCAGCCTTAATCTTCAAGGTTCCGGTTTTTGATTTGCAAGACAATTATTTCTTAAGTAGAAATTATTCCGAGAATGGCATTAAGGAACTTAGGTTTAGGTTAAGCAGAGAGGATTGGAGGGAGGTTTATAATGCTCCGTCAGTAAATTGTCAATATGAGGAATTGGTCAAAACTTTTTGCTATCACTTAGATATAGCTTGCCCACTATAAAAGGTAAAAAACACAATCTAAAAATATTAGGTGTTTAACTGATGAAATAAGATTAATGAAAATAGAGCTGTTGGACATCCACTCACTTTCTGCAGCAACAAGGGATAGCACTATCAAACAACATTACAGCCAGAAGAAAAGGAAGTATAGGGAGGCTATTACAGCAGCAAAATCAAACTTTGTTAAGGATAAAATTAGCACATCAAATAACCCGAATAAAGTCTCATGGCAGTATGTTAACTCTGTAAGAAAAAAACCACAAGGCTGGAACAAAATATTACTCTTAAGGTGGATAACGTAGTTGTAAGCAATCCTGATTCTGTTAGTATTATTTTTAATTCAGATGTACTATTTTCAAAAAACCTGATGTTTTGGAAGAATGTTTTCGAGGTTTCGGTTTACAATATGATGTTAGTTTGGCATTAGGCCCGTAGTCATATAATGTACTAAAAACCTATCTTTAACTTTCTTAAGAGAATCTGCCACCAAGGAGCAAATGACATCCTTGCCGTTTTTGTTTAAGTGAAGTCCATGCCTAGTATAATGTTCCCGGGATAGAGAGTAATTAACAGGAATGTACAACAAGCCTAACCTAGCACAGAGATCCCCAAGCCTCAAGTTTTGGTATTTAATTGACTCATTGAGCTTAACATCGTCATACCTGTAAGGCGTCTCCACTATCACCGCAAAGTCCCCTCCGCCAGAATCACCCCCGAAGGCCACCTCCAAATCCCCAACCGCTCGGTCCACCGACTCCTTTGCAGTGTCATTCACGCCTCCAAAGATTACGTTTAATCGTCCTCTTTCGATGTCAATTCTGTTTCTTCCAGCATCTAGCTTTTTGGAGTAGTGACCCATGGGCGCACCCGGATAGACTTCAGATGTGACCCCAACCTTAACTTCAGCTAGCCTATCTTCTATTCTCTCTCTAAGCCTGGGTCCATGACTATCAGCTATAATATTTACAGAGGTGAATATTTACAGAGTTGAAGGCTTCCTCTGTGAGTCTGAAATTTGTTATCGTTTGGGTTAGTATCAGAGAAGTATTAGTTATATTATTGTTTAGTTAATTGGTTATTTTGTTATGCTTCTAAATTTTTAACTATGTAATTTTACAGAGATTCGCTGGCTTTAAGCAATAACCGTTAACCATGTGGAGAGTAAATGACATTGATTGTAGCATAACACAATGATTATAAATTGGAAGATTTAACCAACTTCTAACTGTCATGGAGATTCAACATTGTAATTTAAACACTTTACAATTTTCTTTTTATAGTAAGACTGTACAGAAAAAAGTAAAGAATGAATTTTAATATGGAATTTTTATTGTGAAATGTGGAAACTGTTTTGCTAATAAATCTCGCAATATTACAACAATATCATAGCATTGACTTTAGATACTATAATACCTAAAGTCAATGATCATAGTCTCCAAGTTTTCAACGACTCAACATTCATTCATCTGAATAAAAAAATCTCATTTTCCCTTCTCTCCATTCGCATTCTTTATTAAAATATGAAATGTGCAATTCGGTTTCATCTGAGATTTAATGCAACTATTAATATTTAAGTTGTAGAAGAGCAGTATTCAATGTCCTACCACTATAACATGGTTCTACACTATAATTTAATATAATTTGGTTTAAAGATATATATATATATATATATATATATATATATATATATATATATATATAAATTATAGTATATATATACACTATAATTTATATATGTATATATATTTTTAAACTAAATGATATTAAATTATAGTGTAGAACACAATATACTTTGTTATAATTAATTATAATTAAGCACAATAGGTCAGTAAAATCTTTGACTATAAATAGTTAGTATATGTAGTTAATGTTAAAAGCCTTAACTAGCGAAAGTAAGCAGCAATATATCTGCAAGGCCCAATGAGACAATAATTGTCGCGTGTTTGCCTATAGGCCTTTGGACACATCATCGACATAGGGATACAATGCTGTTGGCAGATGTAGGAGAGGCGATGGCTATTCTTTGTCCACGTCCCATCCATGATCCCTGTCAGTGGGTGTAGCTGTTATTGAGAGTAATCGTTAGTCGGTTGGCATTTTTTTGTGACTGTGGATTGACATTAGTTTTGTTTCTTTAAATATTTTTGAGCAAGTCAGTTATAATGCCTAAGCTTAGAAAAAAGTACTTTGTTTGTTAAATAAGCCAGCTAAATTTTTGTTATTAATATACAGGTCAGAAAGACTTTCACTAACTAAAAAAATCCTTTTATTACCGATAAATCACACTTTCTGTCTTCTAGACAGCTATAAATAAACCAAACACCTTAAAAAGATTTTTCAGAACTAAAATCTGTCATGATTAGATAGACTATCTTTGACGCTGAACTGCTTTTATTTATGGCACAATCATGTGTGTCCTGTCTGTCACTCATGTAATATCCTTGTTCATCATGAAAACATATAAACATGTGCGCATTGACAGTGTTTTTGTTTTAATTGAACCTCAAAATTTTACGTGTATGAACACATTATACTACGAAAAAAGAAGTTCAGCGCCAAAGATTGTTTACCCAACCTTAGTAGGGAAGGTTAGCCGCTTCTGCTGCAGGAGGAGCAAGGGGGAGCAGACCCCCCCCCCCGACGACCACCCCCGGCGAACCCCCCCCTCTCCCCCCCGAGGACCACCTCCGGTGTTGTCACCTGACCCTCGGCCAGGTGCAACATTCCACAGAGAGGGGAGCCGGCACAATAGGCCGACCTGACCCCTGCGTAATCTACAAGATGAAAACTAAATAACACGATCACTTTGTTATATAGTTAACATCTCCACTTAGATTTATTTTTGTTTTGTTTTTTGTTTCTTTTGTTATTTATTTATTTATTTTTTTCTATTTACAATTAAACCTAAACCTTCAGCTAAAACTAAATCCAAGGGAGGAGGAAAAATATTTCATTTAATTTTTCTAGCGGCGATGGCGGCCTCCATCGCGGCGAGTTGGGCGGACAGGCTATAATAATCCGCAAATTGCTCCGGGCTTTGTGGCTGCGCGCAGTATGTGCTTGCGAACAGCTCCTCCATCTGCTGTTGCGTCTCCTCTAGGTGATGGAGGGTGCCGTCGCGCAACGCCGCCTCCGCCGTCGCCTCCGCCATCGCCACCATGGCCGCCGCCTCCGCCGCCGCCACCTCCGCTGCCGCCTCCGCTTCCACCGACGCATCCGATGCCTCCGCCGCCTCCGCCGCCGCGATGAGGAGAGCGTCCTCCTCCTGGACGGCGCGCTCGACCTCCTCGGCCGCAGCGACGAGAGCATCATCGAAGGCAACTTCAAGAAGCGACGACATGGCTGTGAATGAGCGGATTGACGCAGGGCGGTAGGGAGCCATGAGTGGGGATAACCTGGCGTCACCCTTTGTCTAAAACAAACAGGGTTTGCCCCCGACCACCCAAGTGGCTGACCCCCCCCCCAGGACCACCTAAGTTGCTGACCCCCACCATTTTTTTAGTCTATGCGACCCACGCACAGCAATGGCGGCGTAACCCGACCCTCGGCCACCTTCGTATAGTCCGCAGAGAGGGGAGCCTAGACATCCTCTGGCCTACACATCATTCGCCGTTCCTCACTCCTACCAGCAACATGTCACCTCGTGATCAGCCACCAACTAACAGCGCTGCTTTTTACGCAGACGATCTCTTACCGCAAGAAGAGGAACCTGATGCAATTGCGGCACCTAATGTAATTGCGCTACCCAATATTCAACTGGAAGAGTCACCCAGGATGCTCTCTTACAATCCGACGGTGTTCTTCATCGATATGATGAATCCGTGGGATATCATCTATCGCTTCATCAATGAAGTCGATCATTGGCTGATGAGCGGAGTTTGTGTAAGAGTCATCTGCGCATTACCCGATTATCAGGAGTTCGCAATTGCAGAAACAAATCATTTTGCGCTGCTGGAGTGGGGAACATTATTGATAAACACCCCGATGGATGAGTTCGATCTGATTGATCTGACTATACAGGCACCGTTCTTCGTAGCCACTCTGCTATGAAGCGGGCCCATCCAGGGTGGTTAATCCCGCCCACCAGAAACGGCCCTTCTCAGGGCCCAATAATACCTCAATTACGCGTATGACATCTAATACTCATGCGTACTGCGGCAAGGCACAACGCCACTTGGCCCGTTGTTCACGGAGACCACCCACGAAGGAGGAGCCCCCTGACCACCTGCGGGGGTGTTGTAACCCGACCCTCTGCCAGGTGCAAAATTCCACAGAGGGGAGCCGAACACAATAGGCCGGCCTCATTTCTGCTCGGTCTCCAAGATAAAAACTATATAACACGATTACTGTGTTATATAGTAATCATCTAAACTTTGATTGGTTTTATTTTTTTTATTATTTTTTATTTTTTATTTATTTATTTATTTATTTACAATATGTTCACTTAAAACTAAAAGGTTTGGGATCAACAGTACGTTTAATCATCATATTCGTTATATTCTTCATGTTTCTCAGTCTTTACCTCCGCCTGGATAGTACCTCCACTCTTTAGCTCCTTCCTGGCTTCTTCGAGTTGGTGGGTAATCGCCAACTGACATTGAAGCTCAAAATCATCACGCGGCACAGAACCGCAAATATCCATCTGACGAGACCAGAGCCACCAGAGATATTTTTCTTTTTTCTCTACAGCTTCGACGGCCGCATGTAGCTCCTCTTCTGTAATAGAGGAGTCCCACAGATGTTCATCATCGGTTTTGTTAACAACCTTCTTCTCGGACTCCATAGCGCTATCTAACCAAAACTGTGGCCACAGTTTATTGCTTATAAACTATCAAAATTTATAAAGGTATTTACGTCTTGAGTCTTCTTTTTCTTGCTTTACAAAAAATCCAGTGGAGTGGATTTGCTACCTGGGAGTGGGCTACGTTTCATCAGACGAAGGCGATCTCCGAATCCGCTGTTGTACCGCTCGATGTCGTGGTCGCTCAGGCCTTGGTTGAACCGCCTGGGCATTTAGACTCGCAGGAAGGAGTCGTCGCCGACTTGTCCCTCTAAGATGACTACGATAGTCTCGCCGAACGGAGTGGTCACCCGCTCCATCCCGGTGATTGCGTAGCTGCACTCCTCACGCAGATCAGACAGGCGGGTGTAGGCCGGAGAGCTGGACTTTCAGGTGTTCAGTGCGGTCCGCAGGTCCATCGTCACACCGGGTTGAAGTCATGTAGCTGCTGCTCGACATGGTGGTGATGATGCGGCGACTAGTCGAAGAATGATGCTCACTCGGCCCGCTCGCTCGGTTTTTATCATCCCAGACGCCATCTTGGATTTTTTGTTTGTGCAGGTGGTTGATGCAGGTGGTTGATGAAACGTGAGAATGAACGTCCCGCATCTTTTGTTTGCGCAGGTGGCCGGATGCAGGTGGCTGATGAAACGTGAGAAGGGTCGAGAAGGGTGGCGGCCATCATGGAATTTTTATGAGCGCAGGTGTTTGCGCAGGTGGCTGATGAAACGCGAGAAGGGTCGAGAAGGGTGGTGGCCATCATGGATTTTTTATGAGCGCAGGTGTTCGAATCGATCGCATTGTCCCTATAATTCCTTTCTTGATTTTCTTGCTGGGTTTTGTACTCGCAGTCTGCTTCTTCTGTTTCTCAACGGTCTTGCTGTATTGTGTTACTGTCTGCGTCAAACCATTAATCTTTGGCACTCCCGTAGCTTTATTGATCCATAAATTCTCTGACTTGTCCACCACCTGATTGACGCTCTCATACAATTCACTATTCTTGTCTATAAATAAACCACATCTGTACACCATGTCCGAACCGTCCTACATTTCCATTTTTAAAAGCACTGGTCCACTATTTGAAGGATTCTGCACCGCGTAAAGTTGTCCGTTTCAAGCCACGATACGATGGGGCAATCGTCTGACGGTTTCGGTACCCATCCCGGTCTCGCTGGTGACTCTTCCACTTTAGGCTTTGGCGTAGGTCGAATTCTCTTCTTAGGCTTCGGAGGTGTAAGCGGGATCTGCTCAACCGTGGCATTGTCGTCTGCGGCGTTGATGTCGGCCATTAAAGCGTTTAAGTACTCGTCAATTAATCCGGACGTACTCATGTCCGTACCGCACTGAGGTTGGTGTGAGACTGTTGGGGAGAGGAAGGGGGGAGGGGGGCTGATTGGCGGGAAAATCACGGCGTACTCCCCCACTCCTTCCTGCTGTGGCCACAGTTTTGGTCAGATAGCGCTATGGAGTCCGAGAAGAAGGTTGTTAACAAAACCGATGATGAACATCTGTAGGACTCCTCTATTACAGAAGAGGAGCTACATGCGGCCGTCGAAGCTGTAGAGAAAAAAGAAAAATATCTCTGGTGGCTCTGGTCTTGTCAGATGGATATTTTCGGTTCTGTGCCGCGTGATGATTTTGAGCTTCAATGTCAGTTGGCGATTACCCAGCAATTCGAAGAAGCCAGGAAGGAGCTAAAGAGTGGAGGTACTATCCAGGCGGAGGTAAAGACTGAGAAACATGAAGAATATAACGAATATGTTGATTAAACGTACTGTTGATCCCAAACCTTTTAGTTTTAAGTGAACATATTGTAAATAAATAAATAAATAAATAAAAATAAATAAAAAATAATAAAAAATTAATAAATAAAACCAATCAAAGTTTAGATGATTACTATATAACACAGTAATCGTGTTATATAGTTTTTATCTTGGAGACCGAGCAGAAATGAGGCCGGCCTATTGTGTTCGGCTCCCCTCTCTGTGGAATTTTGCACCTGGCAGAGGGTCGGGTTACAACACCCCCGCAGGTGGTCAGGGGGCTCCTCCTTCGTGGGTGGTCTCCGTGAACAACGGGCCAAGTGGCGTTGTGCCTTGCCGCAGTACGCATGAGTATTAGATGTCATACGCGTAATTGAGGTATTATTGGGCCCTGAGAAGGGCCGTTTCTGGTGGGCGGGATTAACCACCCTGGATGGGCCCGCTTCATAGCAGAGTGGCTACGAAGAACGGTGCCTGTATAGTCAGATCAATCAGATCGAACTCATCCATCGGGGTGTTTATCAATAATGTTCCCCACTCCAGCAGCGCAAAATGATTTGTTTCTGCAATTGCGAACTCCTGATAATCGGGTAATGCGCAGATGACTCTTACACAAACTCCGCTCATCAGCCAATGATCGACTTCATTGATGAAGCGATAGATGATATCCCACGGATTCATCATATCGATGAAGAACACCGTCGGATTGTAAGAATAATGAATAATGAATAATAATGAATAATGAATAATAATGAATAATGAATATATTTATTGTCATCGGCAAATACATGCATGGACAAGAGTCAGTGGCAGTAAAAACATTGTCTGGTTAATACGTTCAACAAAACTTATGCAGTATCCGGTTAATACAGAAAAGGCTGAAAATACATTGGTGTGGTGTGGTAACCCTCCCAACTCTGATCCTTGGTTGTTTCTTGAAAGACTTGAGAATATGTTGCAACATCTTTCCAATTGGGATAAGTTCACCATCCTGGTGGGTGGGGATTTCAATTCAGACTTTGATGTCACGACAAAAAAACTAACGGTAACTTCATTTTTGAACTTGTTGAGACAATTTAACTGTTACTGTTTGAACTACGAACCCACTAGGGGTGACAATTGCTTGGACAATGTTTTTGTAAATAGTGCAACCAATGCTGATTGCAGCATTTTTAAGGACTTCCCCTACTCTGACCACGATGGTTTGCTTGTTCGAGTACCCTGTAAGCCTGAAGTGGTACCAGATGTTTCTTGTGACAACAATACGCCACATGCTGACAGGTGCAATTTTATTTTACCTAAACATAGAGTTGATGAGGTTGTTAACAGCCTAAACTCTATTTGCTGGCCAATTTTCCTGTTGAACCATTTCTGTAATGCTTCTTTTATGTTTAGCTATTTCTTTTCTGTAGTCATAAACACCATAAATAATTTTCTTGTATTAAAGAAATCGACTCCTTTTAAACGGAGAGGGAAATCGAATCCTTGGTATACTGCTGAGCTCTCTGCAATGAAGGAACAACTTTTGCATTTTCACCATCTTTTTAAAGAATCTGGTTCCATTGTGATCAAGCAACAACTTTCATTCCTCAAGACCCAGTACAGATTAAAGATTTCTGAAGCCAAATTGGCTTTCAACAGTAATTTAATTGAAAACAGCCACAACAAATGCAAAACAGCTTGGAATATTGTGAAAAGTAAAAACAATTGTAACACGTCCAAAAATGTTGATGTTTTAATCTCACCTCATTCATTTAATACTTTTTGTGTTGACTCTGTAAAAGAAATCAAGCAGAAAATAGTCTCAGCAAACGATGATTTCTCCCCTTATTTGGATGGAACCACCCCTTATTTTCTCCCCATCTTTTTGAATGGAAAACAGTGTCCAGTAGTGACATTCTTAATGCAGCAAGCAAGTTAAAAAACTCGAATAGCACTGATTTGTACCAAATGTCGAACAATTTTGTAAAATCAGTAATTGCCTGTTTTGTAAACCCTCTGACAATTATTGTAAACTCTTGCCTGCAGGAAGGAATATTTCCAGAAGAACTCAAAATTTCGAAAGTATTTCCAATCTACAAGAAAGGCCCCAAAGACCATCCAGGGAGCTATAGACCAATTTCTTTGGTTCCAGTTCTGTCAAAATTATTTGAAATAATTATCTTTGATCAGGTAAGTGATTACTTTGAAACTTTTGGCTTGTTTTCCAAATTCCAATTTGGTTTTAGGAAGGGCAAGTCGACGGCGAATGCCATAGACTTACTAGTCCATGAACTTTTAGATGCTTTTGAGAATAGGTCCTTTGCTCAGGCTACCTTTTGTGACCTGAGCAAGGCGTTCGATTGTGTCAACCATTCAGATCTCTTGCGCAAACTCCATTTCTATGGCATTCGTGGGGCTGCCCTAAAACTTTTTGAATCTTACCTGACGCACCGCAGGCAGGTTGTTTGCATTGATGGGGAGTGGTCTGGTGAAGTGGGAATTGAATTTGGCGTTCCACAAGGTTCCATTTTGGGACCTTTTCTTTTTCTTGTAACCATCAACGACCTCCCTTTTGCTGTAAACTCACCCAAAACTGTTGGCCTTCTCTATGCTGACGACACCTCCCTAATTAATGTCGCCAACAACACTAATGCTTTGGAGCAATTAGTAAATGACACTCTGAAAGTTGCCTCCGATTGGTTCTGTGCCAACGGCCTCTTACTCAATGAGGAAAAAACTGAAAATGTAATTTTTAGCCTGAGAAATTTTGACATCAATGGTCCAAATTGTAATGTCACTGATAAAGTCAAATTTCTTGGACTGTACATTGATAGGCAACTGACCTGGAACTCACATGTAGAATTCATTTTAAAAAGATTAAGTAGAGTAATTTATTTGTTGAGTCAACTCAAATCTTGTGTACCTGCCAACTATGTAAGAATGAGTTATTTTGCCTTTTTCCAATCTTTGTTAAAATATGGTTTGCTTTTTTGGGGTAACGCTAGTAGCGTCAACGATGTTTTGATATTGCAAAAGAAGGCCGTCCGTATATTATCTGATGCACCTCCCAGGGAACACTGCAAGCCTCTTTTCGTAAATTTAAACATCAGCACTGTAATTAACTTGTATATTTATGAACTAGCCAATTATTCAATCAAGAACTTGGTAAACAGCACCCTCAACAAAGACATACACTCCTTCAACACTAGGAGTAAAAATCATTTAAGTTTCCAATTTTGCAGACTCAGTAAGTCGTTGGGCAGCCATATTGTTCTCTCTAAGAAAGTATATAATAAGCTGTACAACCACATTGCCATGTATCCTGCTGATAAGTTCTTGAAGAAACTAAACAATTGGTTGGTCAAAAACCCTTTCTATAACATCAATGAATTTTTTGAATGCAAAGAAATAATATTGTAATTTTGCTAAGGAGGCCAATTATTTCTTTTGTATTACTGTCTTGAACATTTCATATTTATATTGTATTCTTCTGGTGTGTAAGAGAGCATCCTGGGTGGCTCTTCCAGTTGAATATTGGGTAGCGCAATTACATTAGGTGCCGCAATTGCATCAGGTACCTCTTCTTGCGGTAAGAGATCGTCTGCGTAAAAAGCAGCGCTGTTAGTTGGTGGCTGATCACGAGGTGACATGTTGCTGGTAGGAGTGAGGGACGGCGAATGATGTGTAGGCCAGAGGATGTCTAGTCTCGCCTCACTATGCACTACCGCCACCGCGCTCGCGCTACTGCTGTCGCACCTGCTGACTACGCGCATGCCTGGGCTTACCTCACCGGCCTTACGGACTCTCCCCGCAGAAGCGCCGCGACGCCGCCTCCGGCTCCGGACACGCCGCCCTCCTCATCTGTCGGCTCTCCGACGGGCTGCCGTGTTGAACAACTCACCCCTGACGTCAACCTCCGTGGAGTTGGTGCTGGCGCCCTCGCCGAGTTCTGGGCCAACTTCGAGCCTGACCTCCAGGATGACGACTGGGACGCCGAGCCCCCTTCACCTCCGGCCGACCCGGGGGATGACTTCTGGGACTTCAGGTGGAGATCTGCTCCCTGGGGTGACGACATCTGGGAGCCTCCGACGCCCCCGGGTTCCCCGGCACATGGCGACCAAGACGACGGCGCCACTGACGACTCCGCCTCCACAGCCTCCGACGTCTCCTACCTGGCCTCATCCGTTGCCTCCACGCCGTCCTCCCTCTCTACCAGACCTGATTTCTCTGGCGCACCGCTTCAGGCTCGCTTCGTTGCGGGAGATGTCAACCTACTCGACCCACCGGCCTTCCGTCTCGACCCAGCGGCACAGTACGCTGACCCTTCGGTGGACCCCTGGCCGCCTCTTCACCCTCCAGTCGACGACGGGGACTGGCTCTGGGACATCACATCTCATGGGGTCTCTCTGCCTCGACCCTTCGGAGCACCTCCAGTGTTCATCCCTACGAGACCGTCACCTCTCATGGACCGTGTGGTCACCGCCTGGAAGGACGCCGGCCTGCTGATCCCTAACCCAGGTTTGAGACACGCCTTTGCCATGTTTCTTGTGCCAAAACCAGATAATGGCATTAGGCCCATCATTGATTTGTCTCCTTGGACGGATTATATAATCACTCCTCGTTTTTCTCTCCTAACCGCTGGGGCGGCCGTCCGAGACATTCCACATGGGGCTTTCTTAATCAAAATTGATCTAAAATCTGGCTTTCACCAGCTTAAAGTTGATCCGAATCACCAAAAGTTCTTAGGTATATATTACAGGGGCCAGAAACTCTCTTTAACCCGTCTCCCCATGGGCCATGCACTTGCCCCGGCCATCTTTCAGCGGGCGTCCACTGTTCTTCTTCGACAGGTAAAGCAGGCCACCTCCGTTGACTCCATCGTCTACTTGGACGACTGGTTGCTGTACTCCCGCTCGCGGGAAGCCCTTGCTGATGCCGTCACCTACATCGAGGACCTGGGTGTGACTATCAACAGGGAGAAGTCCATTCTTCAACCGAAGTTCACCTTGACCTACCTGGGCTTTACCATCGATACGGCAGGTACTACGATCCAGCTTCTCCCCGCTACTCTGGACAGGCTGAATAACCTTTTGCGCTATGTCCGCGCGGGGTCAGTCAAGGACCGTCAACGGATTCACGGGTATGCGTCATGGATACTATACAACATCCGTTGGCCATCTTTCCTCGCTACAGATATTCTCCGAGGGGACGCCTCATGGATAAAAGCTGCTATCGCTTACATGGACCCTGGACGCCCTCACCGCCTACACGACGCCCCTGCTGTGGTGCAGCTCTTCTCGGACGCCACCCCACACTCGGTGGCAGCCATCATTCCAGCCCTGCGGGAAGGCTTCGCCTCGACCTTTGCTGAACCTGAAGAGATATCCGTCGCTGAAACGGTCGCCGCTCTCCTGGGCCTCCGCTGGGCGTGCTCCTTTCTTCAGGAAACACACTTTCAGCTCTTCACCGACAACGCGACAACGCTCCACGCCCTGCGATCTGGTCGAGGCAGGCCCTTCCGTCGGCACTGGGTGCGCCGACTGTTTCTCTCCGTGCTGAGTACCCTCAGGGATAACACCTTCGAGACCTGCCCTATACTCTCCGAGGATAACCCCGCAGACGCGCCGAGCCGCGACGTCCTGAGGACACTGCATGTGGCGGCTAGAGGACACTTTGACCGCCGATCTCGAAATTATGGCGATTTCTTGCAAGTTTGGGCCACACCCCATCCATTGTAACTCTTCTTAAATCTTGACTTGATTTGTATTCATTCTTTTTATCTTTGTGACTTGTACTTATGTTAAGATACTATTGTTCCTCTCAGCAATCTCTCCTACGTTTTGTACTGGAAAAGAAATTAAATGCACTGGGGGAGCACCTTCCTTCTGAAGGGTGTGAGGTATTTTCGTGGTCAAGGTCAATTTATTAGTCACAAAAAAAATTTACCAGGATAGCCAGTCGAGCTGGGTCGAAAACTTAAGTTCCAGGGGTCTGTTACTTACAATTTATTTAGACCAATTCAGCCACTTTATTCAGGAGTCAATCAGATATAAATGTGGAATGTAAACAAACCACTCAATCGATCAGTTTGGCTCATCATGACTCCTGTGAATTTTGAAAAGGGTTGAACATAAACGGGATCGCCAATTAAATAGAATTTCGAAAATTATAACAGTGGCTGTTATCTTTATGAAAGATAAAAACTTCTAATAATTAATTTAAATTTGACACTCTGACCGAGAGGAAAGGAACTTTGAACGTCCAAGGAAGGGGTTTGGCCGTTCACAAGGAAATTTTATATCGGAGGGACGGGTTCAGATTCAGGATAATTTAATTTTAAAAATGAATTAGACAAAATTAATAAAATTTTGGAAGTCAAATTGGAGCGTGAAAAACTAATTTAAACTGTGTAAAATAAGTATCCAAGTAACAGTAGAATTGTACTAGTCAGTTATTCCCTAATCGTTGTTCGTCAGTAGTTGGAAGGGAACAGATGGATGCACCAAGGTGTCGGATTTTGGTGATCTCAAGGGAAATATTTAATTGGATAGACGGGTTATATTACAGGTTAGCGTGTACTGTCCTAATTGTCTACAAGTGCAGGATCGGTAAATTAATGAGCAGTAATGGACAGTGCAATACCATAGGGACGTAAGCAATTAAAAAGCAAGCAATTACTTATAGCTAGCAGCAATAGCAAACACAACAATGCAATCAGTTCAAAATTAACCAAAATAATATACACTCGCTAAATAAACATCCATAAGCCGTGCTTCGTGCAACGCAATCGTATCTCTTATGGATATCAAAATTATACTTACACCACACTTCCTCGTGGAAAAAAATCCGAATTACTTATTTAAATAAGAAATAATCAACTTAATTTTCTTATCGAATAATTCACCTTAACGTAGCCGGTATCGTATAAAAATAAAAGTTAAAAATTAAAATACTTCTTTTGTTCGGAAAATATCAAATAAAAATAACTAACTTGGCTTAGAATAATTATTTGATACGGAAAGATGGGTATAGGTGGAAAGCTTGTGGGAGGTGTCAAGCTTTCCCAAGGAAAGTTATTGGGTCGACAGGTACAATAACTCGCTTGGATGGGAATAAGCGAGCCTTCAAGGAAAACAACTCAGCAAATATACTCAATCAAATAAATCGGTTGTCTCAGCGTTACCACAGACTTAGATTATTAAATAATCGCAAATCTCTAGTAATTACGGTGTCCTAGAATCGGCAAAAATTCACTACTACTGCGAAAAAATTAAATCTGCGGAAGGAAAGGGAAATATGGATAACCTGTGGAAGTGGTACAGGTTATCTCCAAGGAAGTAAATGGAATTGAATAGGGAATGGTGGTTCCTGCTCGGAAGGTGTTGAGCGGGTCCCAAAGGAAAATATAGTGATTTAATTTGTAAACAGTATAAAAAAAATTAATTTACTGCAGAAATTCGTAATATTAAAAATTTAGTAGAAATTCGTGATTAAATATTAATTTGCCAAGAAAATATTAACTACTGACACGATTTAAATTAAATTCTTATTAAAAAATTTAATTTAATTTAATTTAATTCAATTCGCTGAGACAAAATATTTTTAAAATCGGCAAAAATATATTCGTTAATACTCTGAGCAATAATAGTCGTCCTACCTTAAATCAGGATTCTCGTTCGTGACTCGGGTCTCGAAAAACTGGAACTCGGGAACTCGGACGGCAGCAACTCGTACTCGTACCGGCACTCGACTCGGACTCGAACTCGTTGTTCGTGGAGCCGTGGCGGCGACTTTTGTTACCGGCCGGCGTTCCAGTGCGCATGTCCCGCCGCCAGCAGGCTAGGACTCGCACGGCCGCTGTGCGCCGACTCCGCAGGCCACAGGTCGGCGGCGGTCGGCCTCATGCCGAACCCAACGTGTTTACGTTGACTATTACATTATTCCAATAGAATTTTTATGCCGATTGCATTGAAATAAAATTGATTTAATTTAGAAATGTGTTTCCGAATTTTGATTCATCGATTTTAATGGAGAATAATTAATTATAATAATCGAAATAAAAGAAACCAAATGTCGAACTGTCGGAAAATAAATATAATTTACTCGAAAAATAAAAATAAATGACTTTTTTCCGAACTAAAATTTACCGAATCAGTAATTGTAAAATAAAATAGTCTCTAATTCTAACTTAAATTATTTACTGAAAATGAACTCGTTACACTCTCCTCTGTCTTCGAGGACAAAAGAAAAAACGAAAAAAAGAAAAAACCTAAAATTTTCTCCTGATCGAAACGAAAATAAAAATAATAGGAGGGGAAGGAAATAATGGACCCACCCAGGCTTGGGAATTGGGTGGTGTCTCCAAGGAATATTCATTGGAAAGGATTCCATAACCAAACAAAATCCGTACTTATTTTTGGGCAGAGCCAACTAAAGATAATTCCTGCTTTAAACACCTATCCCCAGCCAATTAGTGTTGGAATAAAAACCGCGCTGGGATTTTCATTTTGAACCCCCCTGGGAATTTAATGGTCCTCCTTTTGCTTTTCTTCTTCTTTTTTGGTTTGGAGGAGTCAGAGGAACCTCCTGAAGGACTGATCCCTTGCTCACTTTCGGTACTTATGACGGCAACCTCACCGGTTTCGTGGTGCTGGGGACTGGGGTCACTAAGATTTTCCGTAATAGTTTGTAGCCAATCATCTTCGGCCATGAGACTAAGGCAGGGCGAGGGAACGTTACACCAGTCATGTTCCATTTCAATTTCTTTCAGGATATTTTCTACGGACGTATGATTGAGCTCTATCAATGGTTTCGGTGGGTCCGTTTCCTTGATTAACTCGTCGAGGTTGTCTAGCAGTTCTTGCATAGAAAGAGAAGAATTCAGAATCGGGTGTTCGTTACAACTTCTTAGTTCTTCTTCTAAGATTTCATATTCGTTCAGGACCACATCAGTCTCATTAGTTGGCCCGTCTTGAGGTAATAGAACCTGAGCTTTTAAAGCCTCGAGCACGTGGATTCTCCATTTCTCAGGGGTGAAGAGGAATTTTACATCGGTGATCTCCAGGCCTCGGGACAACCTTTCTGCGAACCAAAGGACAAAGATCCCACAGTCGAAATTATTTTTCTGGCTGGGGCAGGATTGTGGGGTGTCCACAGTTTTCCAATCCACCAAATTGAAAGGGTGGTTATTGGCTACCGCATACCGATTTAACGCCTGTAGCGCAAGTCGGATATGTTGCATATGTTTTCCCAGCAATGAATCATAGGAGGTGACACATTTTTTTCTCATGTCCATGGCAATCAGGGCCCAATGCCCCCTCCCGATTCTGATGTGCAGGGGAATGAGTATTAAATCGTATTGAAACGGATTGACCTTCCGAAATCTTCGGGCAGCAAGTTCTGGTCTCCTGGTTTCCAAATCTACAAAAAAGAAAGGGTCCACGCACAACACTCTTGGTAGCCCGAGAAGGCCCTCCTGACTCCTCCTTTCTATTAGCCTCATGTAACTTTCAATTATAGTGTCATTTAAAAGGCCACCGGGACGTAAACACGCAAGGTCCTCTGACAAGGTCGGTACGAGGGGCCTCATGGTCCTGGAAAGAAAGGGCAAGCTCATGCAACAAGCACTACGGGGCTAACAAAGCAGAAGGGTTAGGAAAGGAAATGTGGACTCGCTAAGGAAGTGGGAGTTTAGCGTGTCTCCAAGGAGTGATACGGTTTAAGGTCTTTGGCATGCACACACCCAATTATTTTGCCCTTGGAGTCTCTTAATCTGAACATATTCACCCCAATTTTGTCATCGATTATATATGGCCCTTCGTACTTTGGTGCTAGCTTGGCAGCTACAAAGTCGGCGGCAGAGGATAATGTGTGATTGCGTTTCATCACTTGTTGCCCAACTTGGAAAGGGTTTTCTCTACGCCTCAAGTTATAGTATTTAGCCTGTCGTATGCTTGTCAGTTTTAAGTGCTTTTGGCATTGTACTCTTAAATTTTGCATAATTTGTAGTCGGCTCTGGTGACTTCGCTCACGCCCTTCGTCAATATCATTGGGGTTTAGATCCAATGTGGGACCATAGATCGCCTTTGGGGTTCGTAGTTCTCTACAGAAATTTAGCATGGCAGGGGTAAAACCTGTAGACTCATGTTTCGAAGAATTTATGGCAAACCTAAATTCATCCAGATGAATATCCCAGCTTCGATGATCATTTTTCACATACTGGGAAATCATTGTTTTAATGACTCGATTCGCCCGTTCCGTAGGATTCGATTGGGGGCTGTAGGGGGCCGTAAAACGATGAATAATTTGCCATTCTTTTGCGAGTTTTTCAAAAATTCTTGACGTATATTGACTACCATTGTCTGTCAAAATGATTTCGGGGGCTCCGTATCGGAATAAAATGAGATCGGCAAACTTCTGTGCGATCTGTTGAGCCGTGGCATTTTTGAGTGGAGCCATTTCGACCCATTTCGAATAAGAGTCCTGAAAGACTACTATATAGCGGTTCCCTTTCTTAGACCTCGGAAGTGGTCCAATTACGTCACTAGTAACTTGGTACCAGGGACCCTGAATTTTACGATAATACATTTTGCCAATCGCTTGCCGTTGTTCGACCTTGTATCTCTGACAAACATCGCAACTCCTAACGTATGCCTTTGTGTCTCGTCTCCATCCTGGCCAATAATACTTTTGTCCAATCCTATCGATGGTTTTATTGATACCTAAGTGCCCAGCTATTTCGTGGTCATGGTTCTCTTGTAAAACTTTCGTGTGTAAGTTTCGGGGAACGCATAGTTTCCATTCAGTGGAGGGGTCGTGAGTTTGTGATTTCAAGCCAAAACGTCTATAGAGTTTATCTTCTTTCATTCGATA
This sequence comes from Neoaliturus tenellus, assembly GCA_030545055.2. Taxonomy (NCBI): domain Eukaryota; kingdom Metazoa; phylum Arthropoda; class Insecta; order Hemiptera; family Cicadellidae; genus Neoaliturus; species Neoaliturus tenellus. The sequence goes on from CM061535.1 coordinate 39,227,910, forward strand.
ATCTTTGAATTTACTCGGATCCGCTTTTACCTTTCTTAGTTGGTTACTCGCCCAATCAAAGTTTGCATCCTGATCGCAATCCTTATTTATTTGTGGTTTTTCCTTTGTCGCCTTCTCTGATGAGCCACATTGCAGAATACAATTCTCGGGAATTTCCTCCTCGTTATTTGTCGGTTGTCGGGATAAAGCATCGGCTACTTTATTTAAAGACCCTTTTCGATATTGAATCTCGAATTGGTGTTGTTGTAATTCTAAGATCCATCGAGCTAGCCTTCCAGAAGGTTTTTCTAAATTCATGAGCCACTTCAGTTCCTGATGGTCGGTAATCGCAGTAAATTTGTATCCCTCTAAATAAGGCCTAAATTTTCTGATCGCCCACACAAGTGCTAAGCATTCTTTTTCCGTTACAGTAAATTTTTGCTCACTGTCGGACAATAACCTACTAGCGAAGGCTATAACGCATTCCTTGCCGTTGATGCGCTGAAAAAGAGAGGCGCCTAGCCCTTCATTGGAAGCATCAGTCTGAATTAGAAAAGGCTGATTGAAATCGGGACACGATAATACTGGGGCTGAGGTGAGCTTTTCTTTTAATGTTGCAAAAGCTTTCTCTTGCTCTTCACCCCACAAAAATCTCTGATTTTTCTTTAACAGTTTCGTCAAAGGGGCCGAAATTTTTGAAAAGTTTTCAATGAATTTTCTGTACCATGAGGCTAAACCTAAAAAGCTTCTAACCTGTTTTACCGTCTTCGGTGCAGGGAATTCTAAGATAGCTTTTATCTTTTCAGGGTCCGTGTGGATTCCAAATTCATTCACAATATGTCCTAAGTATTTTAACTCTTTTTTGCAAAAATTACATTTTTCCACATTCAGCTGTAGACCTGCATCACGTAGCTTTTTGAAATCCTTCTCTAGCAAAGACAGGTGTTCATCAAAGGATTTTGAGACAACAATTAGATCGTCCAGATACGCAAAGGCGTGAGGCTCAAATTCGGGTCCTATAATTTTATCTAGGAGTCTTTGAAACGTTGCGGGTGCTGAATGTAACCCGAATGGCATAACTTTAAATTGGAACAATCCCCTGCCAGGTATTGTGAAGGCTGTAATCGGTTTACTGTTATCCTCCAAAGGGATTTGCCAATAACCATTTTTAAGATCGATCGTACTTATATAGCGTGCGTCTCGTAATTTATCCAATATTGCGTTTATATGTGGCAATGGATATGCGTCCTTTTCGGATAACTGGTTTACTTTTCTTACATCGAGACACATTCTAAATTTACCAGAGGGTTTTTTAATCAGTACCAAGGGGCTACTCCAAGGACTTGACGATGGTTCGATGATATCATCCTTCAACATTTGATCAATTTCTTGATTAATAATTTCCTGCATCTTTGGGTTACAAGGATAATATCTTTGTTTCACGGGAGTATCAGTAATGAGTCTTATTTTGTGTTCAACTAGCTCAGTTCGACCTTTAACATCTTTGAACAGATTGAGTTGTTCATTTAAAAATGTGTCCAACTTATGTTTCTCCTCATCCGTGAGAGGTGTGATGGCATTAAGATTAACATCTTGACTCGTACTTGGTTCATAGCATCGGTTTGGGGTTTCTGGTAAACAATCTTTTAACAGATTTTGTGCTCTAATTATATCCATTCCAATAATCATAGGTGTCGTTAACTTGGGTATATAAAATGCGTGAATCTTACATTTTTGATCGTCAATAATGCACTCAAATTCAAATGCTTCTCGCACTTCTGTTAACGAGCTATCAGCTAGGTGTACGTTCATCTGAACTGGGGTTGAAGCAATTCCATTTTCTGTGAGATAGTGTGCTATCCTATCACCTACTATAGTCACCATTGATCCCGTGTCGAGCAATGCGCAAAATGATCTATCCAAAATTCGTATGGTCAAATAAGGTCTAGGATCAGTTTCTTTAACTTCCACACACTGAAGTTTATTGAAATTACTTACATACTCGAGCCATTTCTCCCATTCTTGTGAGGTGGAGCTTGGTTTTCGAGACTCGGGCCACCTCTTTCTCTCCGGTCTCGCATTGCGTTTCCCTTACTGCACGGACAGTAGACTGTTAACACGTTCTCCTTTTTACAGTTGAAACAGCGGATCTTTTTCGGAAGTTTACAGTCGTGGAATTTATGTCCTCTTGCATCGCAATTCCAGCATACAGGTTCAGCTGAATTCCTTGGGCTTTCCAAATTTGATTTTGCATTGTATGGGCGGTTATTACCTGTTTCTTTTGATACTCTGTTGTTCTGATAATAGGGTTTTTTATTAGTTTGCTGGTTTGAGGGAGCAGTCTTGTTCTGATCAGTGACAGCACTGATATCACTTTCGATAGGGTTCACGTGATGAGGGGGAAAAGATTGATTTTTCTGGGGTACATACGCTGTCTCGGGCATCATCGACTGTGCACGATTTGGGGGAGCACGATAACATTTTCTGTCTCTAAGATAGCTTTCATAGCCTTCGGCCTGTTTGATAAGATCGCTGACGGATTTAATGTTGTCTCGTCTGACAGTTAATTTATACTCAGGTCTCATGTTAGAGTACAATCGGTTTAGCACTGCGTTAGTACTGAAACCACCATGACGTCGCATTAGAGTTGTCAAGGCAACAATATATGCTCGTATTGGCTCATGCTCACCTTGAGTCCTACGTAGAATTTCCTCGTCTAGATTTCTTTTGTAATCAGGGGGAAAATATTGTTCCTCAAAACTTGACACAAAATCTTCGTAACAGGACCACAGTGATTTGGTATTTCTGTACCACAATAACGCATCGCCTTTAAATACTTCAGGAAGCGCTTTTAGAAGTTGATCGGATGTGATATCGTATGACTCGATCAGTTCACTCAATCTTTCGAGGAATGACACTGGATGACTATATCCATCGAACTTCAATTGCCATTTTCTGACCTGATTACAAATATACGCTATGCTGTTCTTTCCTTTTTCTTTAGCCTCGAAAGAAGTGTTATTGTGTTCGATTGGGGAATTGAAATGTATTGGCATTTTAGCTACATGATCGATATTCATGTCTTCTACTCTACGCATTTCTGGACAATAGGTCTCACTTGTGGGGACATTTGCAATTTGGAAATCCGCTGAATTTCTCGTACTCATATTATTTAGCTCAACCAGTCTCTCCTGTACTGTTCGAAAATCACAGTCAGGGGTCAAACCTAATATTTCTCGAATACTCTGCCCTTCCATGGGGTTAACCGTAATACTAGGGGTGCAGATTGGTTGATTCATGGTCGTTACCGTCAAAAATTGGGCAGCCCCTCCTGAAGCTAAGGGCTCATAAGAATACTGAGGGCCCGGAAGATTTTGAAACTCCGTGCTTTCTGTCTTATCAGAGGTCATTTGGGAAAAATTGTACTAATCGTTTCCTAAGATCTGCAACAGTGCCTTCGCTACTCAAATTAAACCTTTGTAACTCAAGTTCAAGCTCAGATTTTTGCATTTTATATACCCAACCTACGCGCGCATCATTCTCTGAGGGCGAGGGGTTAAAATCTATGAATGGGGCATTCGGGTGTGGCAATGCCAAATGTACACTAGTCGTAGTGGTTGTGTTGGTAGTCGTGGTCACAGTCGGGGTTTCAGTAAGGGGCAAGTTTGTCGTAGTCGAAGAATGGGTTGTTGTCGTAGGGGAGTGCGTCGTGGTATGTGGTGTTGTAGGAACGGTTTTATGTTTCGGTTTAGCTCCAGTCGTACTGTCGAGTACATGGAAAAATAATAATTGTCGAAAGGGTCGCAAAAATAAGTTCCAATTGTAAAGCATTGTGTTCGTCTGAAGTTAAACAGTTGAGGAACAAAAGTACTATGTAATACTCGAGAATTATATCGATAAAAATGCAGACAACTGTCGCATAATCGTCCCTGTTCGGGCGCCAGAATTTTGTAAGGTATTTTCGGGGTCAAGGTCAATTTATTAGTCACAAAAAAAATTTACCAGGATAGCCAGTCGAGCTGGGTCGAAAACTTAAGTTCCAGGGGTCTGTTACTTACAATTTATTTAAACCAATTCAGCCACTTTATTCAGGAGTCAATCAGATATAAATGTGGAATGTAAACAAACCACTCAATCGATCAGTTTGGCTCATCATGACTCCTGTGAATTTTGAAAAGGGTTGAACATAAACGGGATCGCCAATTAAATAGAATTTTGAAAATTATAACAGTGGCTGTTATCTTTATGAAAGATAAAAACTTCTAATAATTAATTTAAATTTGACACTCTGACCGAGAGGAAAGGAACTTTGAACGTCCAAGGAAGGGGTTTGGCCGTTCACAAGGAAATTTTATATCGGAGGGACGGGTTCAGATTCAGGATAATTTAATTTTAAAAATGAATTAGACAAAATTAATAAAATTTTGGAAGTCAAATTGGAGTGTGAAAAACTAATTTAAACTGTGTAAAATAAGTATCCAAGTAACAGTAGAATTGTACTAGTCAGTTATTCCCTAATCGTTGTTCGTCAGTAGTTGGAAGGGAACAGATGGATGCACCAAGGTGTCGGATTTTGGTGATCTCAAGGGAAATATTTAATTGGATAGACGGGTTATATTACAGGTTAGCGTGTACTGTCCTAATTGTCTACAAGTGCAGGATCGGTAAATTAATGAGCAGTAATGGACAGTGCAATACCATAGGGACGTAAGCAATTAAAAAGCAAGCAATTACTTATAGCTAGCAGCAATAGCAAACACAACAATGCAATCAGTTCAAAATTAACCAAAATAATATACACTCGCTAAATAAACATCCATAAGCCGTGCTTCGTGCAACGCAATCGTATCTCTTATGGATATCAAAATTATACTTACACCACACTTCCTCGTGGAAAAAAATCCGAATTACTTATTTAAATAAGAAATAATCAACTTAATTTTCTTATCGAATAATTCACCTTAACGTAGCCGGTATCGTATAAAAATAAAAGTTAAAAATTAAAATACTTCTTTTGTTCGGAAAATATCAAATAAAAATAACTAACTTGGCTTAGAATAATTATTTGATACGGAAAGATGGGTATAGGTGGAAAGCTTGTGGGAGGTGTCAAGCTTTCCCAAGGAAAGTTATTGGGTCGACAGGTACAATAACTCGCTTGGATGGGAATAAGCGAGCCTTCAAGGAAAACAACTCAGCAAATATACTCAATCAAATAAATCGGTTGTCTCAGCGTTACCACAGACTTAGATTATTAAATAATCGCAAATCTCTAGTAATTACGGTGTCCTAGAACCGGCAAAAATTCACTACTACTGCGAAAAAATTAAATCTGCGGAAGGAAAGGGAAATATGGATAACCTGTGGAAGTGGTACAGGTTATCTCCAAGGAAGTAAATGGAATTGAATAGGGAATGGTGGTTCCTGCTCGGAAGGTGTTGAGCGGGTCCCAAAGGAAAATATAGTGATTTAATTTTTAAACAGTATAAAAAAAATTAATTTACTGCAGAAATTCGTAATATTAAAAATTTAGTAGAAATTCGTGATTAAATATTAATTTGCCAAGAAAATATTAACTACTGACACGATTTAAATTAAATTCTTATTAAAAAATTTAATTTAATTTAATTTAATTCAATTCGCTGAGACAAAATATTTTTAAAATCGGCAAAAATATATTCGTTAATACTCTGAGCAATAATAGTCGTCCTACCTTAAATCAGGATTCTCGTTCGTGACTCGGGTCTCGAAAAACTGGAACTCGGGAACTCGGACGGCAGCAACTCGTACTCGTACCGGCACTCGACTCGGACTCGAACTCGTTGTTCGTGGAGCCGTGGCGGCGACTTTTGTTACCGGCCGGCGTTCCAGTGCGCATGTCCCGCCGCCAGCAGGCTAGGACTCGCACGGCCGCTGTGCGCCGACTCCGCAGGCCACAGGTCGGCGGCGGTCGGCCTCATGCCGAACCCAACGTGTTTACGTTGACTATTACATTATTCCAATAGAATTTTTATGCCGATTGCATTGAAATAAAATTGATTTAATTTAGAAATGTGTTTCCGAATTTTGATTCATCGATTTTAATGGAGAATAATTAATTATAATAATCGAAATAAAAGAAACCAAATGTCGAACTGTCAAAAAATAAATATAATTTACTCGAAAAATAAAAATAAATGACTTTTTTCCGAACTAAAATTTACCGAATCAGTAATTGTAAAATAAAATAGTCTCTAATTCTAACTTAAATTATTTACTGAAAATGAACTCGTTACAAGGGCTCTACCCGAGGCCTCCTTTTTCTCCTCGACCGCTCACCCGGCGCTGCCGCGCGGGTGCTCCCTCACGGGTACCTCGGGCTCGAGGTGCTCGGGAGTGGGGCACACCGGCGGCAGTTGCATCGGAGCTGTCGAAGGGAGAGGTCCTCAACAAACGTCAGTGCGGACTATACGCAGGTGGCCGAGGGTCGGGTTACGCCGCCATTGCTGTGCGTGGGTCGCATAGACTAAAAAATTGGGGGGGGGGGTCAACAACTTAGGTGGTCCTGGGGGGGGGGGGTCAGCCACTTGGGTGGTCGGGGGCAAACCCTGTTTGTTTTAGACAAAGGGTGACGCCAGGTGTTATCCCCACTCCTGGCTCCCTACCGCCCTGCGTCAATCCGCTCATTCACAGCCATGTCGTAGCTTCTTGAAGTTGCCTTCGATGATGCTCTCTTCGCTGCGGCCGAGGAGGTCGAGCGCGCCGTCCAGGAGGAGGACGCTCTCCTCATCGCGGCGGCGGAGGCGGCGGAGGCGGCGGAGGCATCGGATGCGTCGGTGGAAGCGGAGGTGGCAGCGGTGGCGGCGGCGGCGTAGGTGGCGGCCATGGTGGCGATGGCGGAGGCGACGGCGGAGGCGGCGTTGCGCGACGGCACCCTCCATCACCTAGAGGAGACGCAACAGCAGATGGAGGAGCTGTTCGCAAGCACATACTGCGCGCAGCCACAAAGCCCAGAGCAATGGGCGGATTATTGTAGCCTGTCCGCCCAACTCGCCACGATGGAGGCCGCCATCGCCGCTAGAAAAATTAAATGAAATATTTTTCCTCCTCCCTTAGATTTAGTTTTAGCTGAAGGTTTAGGTTTAATTGTAAATAGAAAAAAATAAATAAATAACAAAAGAAACAAAAAACAAAAAACAAAAAAAAAATAAATCTGAAGTTTTGTCCGGCCAGTTTTACGAACACGAATTACAGAGAGTAATCTATCGGAGTGATCAATTAAGATTAACAAATTACTGGACACTCGTGGCAGAGGCGCCAGTAAGCGTTATTACGCCAAGTGGCGAGGTTACGGAGACGAGTTTAACTCTTGGGTGAGAGCGCAAGACTTGCAAAATGTCTAACTCGCAATTCTTTCTGACGCTGCCCAGCAACAGTTCCATGGAAAATTTTCCTAACAATAAGGTGTCAAACTATACTACGCATCTTTCGAAACAGATACGATTAGAAGGTGCGTGGGAGATGGCTTTGGTGGAATCTCACTATCCATGCTCATTTCCATTAGTGGGCAAGAATGAGATTATAATAATCGAACAGGATACTATTCTTTCCGCCATAGATTTGGGAGATACAGACAAGTACACGTTTACTCTGGACATGGGTTACTACAAGAATATAACCGAACTGCTGAATATGATCAATGATGCGAAGGACCTCATCGATTACGTAGAGTTCACCTATGACAAAGATGCGGACAGAGTGGAAATAAAAATACTGAAAGAAGATGTAGTTGCGATACATTTAGACAATAAACTGGCTTTACAGTTGGGATTATATCCGCAACAAAAGGACATTGTGAAGAACAATAAAGAGTCATGGCCACCGAATCTATCGATGGGGCTTCCGGCTAATATGTACGTGTACTGCGATATGATTGAGCCACAATTGATCGGAGACACTTCCGCCCCACTATTGAAGATCATCAACATTGACAGAGGCGACTACGTGCACGGGGCGAATTAGACTGTACTCTACACCAACCCGCATTACGTGCCGATCACCAAAGGTGCATTCGAGACTGTGGAAATCGACCTCAGGGACCACACGGGTCAAAACTTGTCATTACTGTTCGGGACGTCGTACGTGAAGCTGCATTTCAGAAGAGCTCTGCATAATTAACTGTAATAATGGCTTCGAACGATCCGTACATGGCGTACTACTATCGACAGCATTCGCAGACGGGCGGATCGATAGAAAAGGTGTTTCGCGGCGCCGCCTATCAGAGGGGACACGGAGTCGGCAGCTTCTTGGGCGGTATGATCCGCACCGTATCTCCGTTGATCAGGAGCGGAGTCGCGGGATTGGGCAGAGAAGCGTTAAGGTCAGGAATGGATTTCCTAGGCGATGTGACGCTGCGTACGAAAAATCCCAGAGATGCGGCGGAGGAGCGCGTGAAAGAGTTTACAGGCTCGTTGAAACGCCGAGCCGACGACAAGATTGAACGAGTTCTCCGTGGCGGCGGCAAGCGGTGGCGGCGGCTGCTTGCATCCAAAAAGCGCGGAACGCGTAAGAGTGGCGCGAAGAGCGCAACGCGCAAGACTTCCGCGAAGCGCGCAATGTACGGCGGCAAGGAGAAATCGAGCGGTCGTCGCACACGCCGTGTCACGCCTCAGTCTCTGGCCAATCTCCTTAAAGGAACGACGTCATCAAAGAAGAAGCGGCAGCAGCAGAAGAGGAAAGCGGTACCCAAGAAGCAGAGGAAATCCGTTTAGAGAAAATCAGTAAAGACGACTCGTGATATTTTTAATTAATCATGTCGTTCATACATCAAAGATTGTGCGAATGCTTCAAGACGGAGCTGGACTTGTTTTCACTGCCACCCACACAGACGAGTATCGAAAATGGAAAATGGATTCAATACAAACCGATATCGACACTGAGGGACGACTCACCGATAGAGTTTGTAGTGCCCGGCAATGACGAGGAATACATCGATCTTTCGCAAATAATGAAGTCACAGCATCGATCATTAAGGAGGACGGAACGGCGATCGCAGCGGCCGATGCGACAAAAGCCGATCCGATAAATAACTGGCTACACTCGTTGTTCAGTCAAGTGGACATGTGTATGAACCAGAAATTGTTTACACCACAAAACAACACTTACGCCTATCGAGCGTACATCGAAACAGTATTGAACTACAGATTCGATGCCAGAAAATCACATCTGTCTTCCATGCTGTGGAACGCCGACGATTCAGGCCATATGGAAAACACGGAAGACGATAATGATGAAATGGAAAAACGACGGAAGCTAACAAAAGGAGGACGAGAAACCGATATCGTCGGTCATCTGCATTTGGACATGTGTAATCAGAATAAATATCTATTGAACGGAGTCGAGCTACGCTTCAATTTAAACAGGTCAAAAGATGCATTCTCCATGATGGTGCATGAAGGTGACTACAAAGTGCATATCGCCGATTAGAACCTGTGGATTAGAAGATGTAAAGTCAGCCCGACCGTAATGTTGGCGCACAGCAAGATACTACAGTCCGGAACCGCTAAATATCCAATCACACGAGTGGACGTGAAATCTTTCACGCTTGCTTCCGGCATAAGGAGCAAGACTCTGGACAACATATTTCTGGGACAAGTTCCGAAGCCCGTGATTGTCGGTATGGTAACCAATGCCGCATTCAACGGTGATGTCAAAAAGAATCCGTACAATTTCACGAATTTCGATTTGAACTACTTCTCACTGTACGTGGACGGTGAATAGGTGCCGGCCGAACCGCTCCAACCCAAGTTCTCCTGCCGGTAGCGCAAAGTCAGTTATGGCGTACAACACAATATTCAGCGGCACGGGGATACATTTCTCAGACGCCGGAAACGTGATCAGCAGAGAAGATTTCGAAAACGGCTACTGCCTGCTAGTGTTTGATCTGACCCCTGACCTGTCTGCCAACGATACCGGCCACTGGAATCTCGTACGCAACGGCAGCGTGCGCATGGAACTGGGATTCGGCACCGCGCTAACCGAGACTGTCAACTGTTTGGTGTACGCAGAGTTTGACAACGTAATTGAAATCGACCGACACCGCAACGTGATGGTCGACTTTGGCAGTTAGTCTCTCACCGACACCCGCACGAGATGGATCGCTTACAGAGAGTACGCTGCAGGAACGTGTCAGCCCCCATCATTATTGATATCCAGTGTTTCAAAGACAATATCGGTGATTATATAATGAAAGAAGTCTGCGTTATGGAAGTGAACAGCGGGATACTACTGATGCATCACATCGCCAAACTACCGTTCAACAAGGACGAACTGACTGTATACAAACTTCGAGAATCGCATTGGCTATCGAAACACTATCACGGATTAAAGTGGGATCAAGGGGACATCGGCTACTATGACTTGGAACAAAAGCTACGAAAGACGATCGCCGAACGACACACCGTCTATGTCAAAGGATCGGAAAAGAAGAGTTTCATATCTAGACATTTAGTGATTGTCCACTTCGCTACCAACATCATCAACTTGGACGATTTCGGATGCTGTTCACTCTGGCGACGATCAACAATCTACTATCGAAATCCACGCTGCGATGTCGCCATCACAGATCACCGAACCACCGATGTTCACTCTCCAATTGTATCGCATTACACGGTTGGTTATTTTTGACTAACAGTATTGACGATGATAATTTGGAATCTATTGATGAGACTTCATATTTCTGCTCTTGTTTTCACACGTCTACGAGCACTACATCGAGCACTACCGCTGCAACTATTGGCATCGACACCGTAGAATGAATACCAATAAGATTGAGAAATATCTGTCGACTCTGCCGGTGCACAATCATGGGGTCTACGCCGCCGACCGACTACCGCATCGCATCTCCCTGTCTATAGCAATCGTTGTGAATACCGATCCACGCAATGAAGACGATAGGCACTGGGTGTCATTCTACCTGTACCAGAAGAGTGATGTCATTGAATTCTTCGACAGTTACGGACAACCCCCACATTTGTACTTCTACCAAGGATTCCTGAGACGTAACGCTCGCCGCTGCCTGTACAACGAGTATCGCCTACAAGATGATGACAGCACAGTCTGCGGTCACTATTGCCTGACTTACCGGTATTACCGAACTCACCATGATATGAGGATGATGGACTTTGTGCAGCTCTTCGACGACACCTCCACTGCTCACAATGATGCGATGATCAGAAGACTTTTCACCAGATTGTATAAACACTTGTAGTAATATTTGATTTTTCATATTTTTTTTCTTTGAATGTAATGTAAATATTTTCCAGTTTGTAATGTGATTTTTTTCTTGTAATAAAAAATGAGTACTCAACAAACACTAATCTTTTCATTTCCTTTTTAGCATGTAAGTTTCATTTTTTTTATCAGGCTCACTATTTCAAAGTCAAGAGTGCATTTGTAAAAGTCTATTACTTTAACCTTTATGCAGACTCGTTATTTACTTTCATAGATCATAGAGAGAGGGTCTAGTGACTCAGTATTTTAATTTTCAAAAGAGTCTGTTAGTTTACCCATTGCACATCTTTGACATAACTTTTCAAAGTGAAAAGAGCCTTTTTAGTTTGACCTTTATGCAGACTCGTCATTTATATTTACTTTAATAGTGAAAGAGTTTAATATTAAAAATCAAAGAGTCTGATAGTGAAAGATTCTAAGACTAAGTGCGAAACTGGAAAAATAAAAACAAGTATGTCAATATACAAATGACTAGATTTATTTATGAAAATAACTAATTCTAAACATGTACAATATATGTAAAAATGAATGTGCAAGAAAGAACTTTATACAATATTTATAAGAATGAGTTTAATACATTATTTGAAAGATATTTAATTTACGGGAATAATCTTTATACAATATATGAAAAATTAGTTCACAACAAACATAAATATTATTTCAAAGCATTTACTCTATACAATAATTACAAAATGAATTTACAAGAAAAACATTATACAATATTTTCAAGAAAGAATTAAATATTTGAAGAGAAATAATTTTCAGAAATGAACTTTATGTAATATTTAAATATCAATTTGCAAGAATGGATAAAATTTATAAAATAGTCAACAAACATTAATATTAATTCAAAGCAATTAATCTGTACAATATTTACAAGATGAATTTACAAGAAAGAACTTTATACACCATAATCAAGAATGAATAAATAATTATAAATATTCAACAAACATAAAATCTATAAAAATATTCAACAAACAAAGATCTATAAAATATTCAACAAACATAAAAATCTTTAAAATATACAACAAATGAATTTGATTCACAAAATAAATAAATAATCACATTACAGTCCATACAGTCCATATCAGTCCATTACAATCACTGCCTAACCGAACGGAGCCTACCCGATCACACTCATGCTACACTCAACTATACTGTATCGTCGTCAACATCCATTAACATAGGCAGAGCTGGAAGTAACGGTGGCGCCCTGGGGGGAATAGCATAGTGTCCCCACGGAAGCGTGTTGATACCATCCTCCTGCATCACGTATCGTTTGTCGTCAAACGGAGTCAAGGGTCGCTTCCTCACCACAACTGTGTATAAAATGTGGTGCATACTCTGGAACCTTTGGTTGTCCGTACTCTTTATTGACTTATTATGTAAGCAATCTAAGTAATAATGTACGGTCCCTCGCTACCACGGCGCGGTTGACGCCCTTTGCCCGTTTTACAGGCAGTGGCGCACCATAGTATTCGTCATCTCCGTTACCAATAGCGCATGTCATGATTCCTGGTGTCATACAGTATAGTTTTGCCATCAAGCCGACGAACATCCTGATGATTCTCCCACCGAATTCGTCCTTGAATTTCCTCAGAACCCTGGCATTGCGACCGTCGTAGCACACATGGTTCTGAGGATAGTTGCTGGTTTCGAAGTCGTCCAGGTGCGTCAACATGTCGCGGTAGACGTCTCGGGTACGGATGTGATAGTAGATGCCATCGGTATCCATATAGGCCATCTTGATGTTCTCGATTCCGTACCGTTCTACCATGTCGTAGTGAAAACCGTACATCCACCGTTTACTGTGGTCCAGAATGCACATCCCCGCATAGACTGGCTTGCTCAAGACGACTCTGACTTTTGCCATATTCAGTAGGGCCAGGTTTTCATTGTACCATATTCGGTCGCTAAAGTTGACCTTGGCCACGTACTTCGTATACGTCTTGCGGGATGATGCGGTCTTTAGATTCAGATGTTTTCTCACATTCTGGAGGCTCATACCATAGACGGCGTTCACCATTAATTTGAACATTTCCACCTCAAATTTGTTGGCTTGTCGTCTAAGTTCGGTATTCAACGCCACGTACGGTTTCAACCACGGCGACTGTTTGAAACGAAGCACCCGGTGAACACGGCGAACACGCAGTCCATTCTCAATTGCTTGTTGTAGGTATCGGTAATAGTATCGATAATGTTGTACGTATTCCTGCTTGTCCATGAGAGTTGCCATCAGTTTTTTGGATTGTCCCGCTCCGATGTTGATTATATCCTCAGACGAGTATGGTAGTTGGAATGGTGGTGATTATTGGACTTCCGGACAGAACGGGAGGTCGGGATGTTTGTCGTGGAGTGCCTGGTCCCTTGGATACTCCAGGTCCACCTCCAACACATATCCGTTGTCTCCGTCTGCCGGTATGTTCAATATGTCCAACTCTTCGATTTCCCTTTGTGATAACCACTCGAAGTCCTTGTAAGGGAGTGGTTTGGACATGGCCCATCCGTAGAGGTTATTCGCGTCGTAGTACATGATATATGTATCATTGTCGTTTTATACGACACCTCCACTAGTCGATGCGCATTGGCCGTCTCGGTTGTCACCATCTTCCGCTCTGGTGTACTTGTTGTTGGCGACAACGTGCCTGGTGACGCATTGGGTCAGTCCGCCTCGAATACCTTTCTCAAAGAATAGGTACATGTCTACATCTTGTAGGGTATCGAGTACCACGCCGGTCTTAAGCAGCATCACGTCCCACGCGTATGAAGGAAGAGTGAGATAATGTGCGGGATCTAGGTTGTAATGAACCATGCACATATCTCTGAATCCCTCGAACACGTCTGCTAGTAGCAGAACATCCGTCATTAAATATATTTCTGCATACTGTCCGAGGGATATGCAATTAAACTTATTCCATACGCGCCGGGCGTGAGCATAATCCTCGTCGGAGACATTCTCACCGAAAACTTCTTTAGGGGGCAATTGATCTTCTTCAAATACTTCCAGCGATGTGACGTACTCATACGGGAATATTCCCTTTCTCCGAAGCAGTTCGAAATCTTCGGGATCTTGATAGCGGGAGGGCGTGATGTTCATTTTCTCGGCCGGCAGAATCGAGGCTAGCGTACCTAATGCCTTGGACATCATTCGGTAAGAGTCCACAAACTGTAGCTTGATGCTATTCCGCCGGCCCGCGCCTGGGTGTCTGAACCGCTTGGAGAAGGTGATGTATTTCTCTTCAGTGTTCGCGAGTACATCAACATCTCCCTTGTCCACGCCGAGCTCACGTATTATGAAGTGAGCATCGTAGTTGGACAGGTTATGGAAGTACATGTTTACTGTCTCCTGTTCTCGGAAGCGGAGGTTACATCTGCGATGGGCTGCTCCTCTGTAGTTGTACGGAGGCGAGTGTTGATGATCCCTAACTTTCATGTCGTCTTCACGGTCGTTATGGCCGAATTCCCACTGGCAGATATGACAGACAGTAGCTCGATGAAACTGTAACTCCTGCTGTTTCGTCAACTGCGGCGGATCTCCGGGCATGCGCTGGCCATACAGGATCTCCCCAATCTTCTGTACGTCATCCCGTACAGCTTTGATGAAGTGTTGCGCAGCATCCTCGCCTCTGTACATCCGCAGTTTGGAGAAGGTGAGGTTGTCCTGCTCATCGTCATCGCAGTCTCCTTCGTCGGCTGTTCGTAGGTCGTCGCGAATGTAGTAAGCGTAAGCGTACGGTCTATGAATATTCTTGGCATTGTTGGGTGTACCACCCACGCGGGGTTGTCTGGTTGTTCTGGCTGTTGCCGGATCCCACGCTGGTGGCTGGACAGTTGGTGCGGGTTGGAGGTCTCTCGGCCTCATAGGGGACGAGCATACTTTCGAAGTCGGCGTAGATGGTAAACCGACTCCTCTTTGTACGCTCGGGTCGACTGAACATGATGTGTTTGTCTCCTGCCACATCATTTCTCAACGGAGCATTATTGGAACAGTAACGGCGGTGTTCTTCCAACCTTTCAGCTCTGGTGAGGTTCAGTTTATTTGGCTGATCGTCAAAGTATGCGAAGCATCTTTTGCAAATGTGCAATCGATGTCGACGACGAGTCAGCTGGCTAGATACTAGCCGCCCAAAGTCTGAAATGTACGCATAATGCGTTGTCCTCTCATCTGTCAGGAACAGAAGATCAAAGTGGTTCGGCAGCTCACGATCCACGATACGAAGCGGGAAGACGAAATGCTCTTCTTTATTTGGGTTGAAGTGCTTCTGTTTCTTCTTTTCTAGACCGTAAACATTTACGCTTACGCCGGGGTTGTTGCGCTCGAACGTGCGGATTTTGTCTACTCTGACTGGAAAATCCAACCCTTCAAAATTTAGGTTGGCTCGCGCCCTAACCTCCGCGGTGAAGTGATTGGAGGTGGGCCGGACACGATGGTTGTCAATATATTTTGCCAGTATTTAATATTCAAAGCAACGTTGATCCGCATCGTTCAGCACGTTAACCACAGCGTGTTTCATGGTGATATCGTGAGGAAGGGGGGTGAAGGAGCTGCCTCTGAGAGGGCTATAGACATTGATGCGGACCTCCATGTCCAAAACCCTAACAAAGCTCCATCCCGAGCCCTTCATCTCACATGTCTCCTTCTCCAATAGAATTTTGTTAATGAATTCTTGGCAGATTTCGTCAACATCTGACGAATGGAGAATGGAGACATTTTTCGTCTTGAAGGAGCGCCTACAAGTATCACCATGAATGTTTGCAAATTCGCATTCGACCCACAAGTTTACTTTGATGGCATGAGTGTGTGATAAAATACGTCGCATGAGTGTGATTACCTGTGTCCTCAGCAATAGAAGGAACTCCTGCAGGGTAAGTGCTTCGTCCGCGAACTCGGCTAGGCGGTATGTCTTGAGTCGCCCGCGGAACGCCGTCTCCACCTCGATAAACCCCGCAGGAGATAAGTCGCCGGGGATCACAGGCACCTCGTCGTCTTCACTTGGTGCTCCTCCCGATGACGACGACGACGACGTCGATGGGGCAGGCAACGGTTGTGGGGCTCCACCGATCTGGGCAGGCTGTTGGTCCGCACGTATAGGTCTGCATCGAAAGCGGGCGTGGAACTAGAGATTATCCTTCCTTGTAAAGGACGATCAACACCCGCCACAGACATGGCCTGAAATTGAAGAATTTTATAGTATTTTAAAAGAAACACACTCATAATTATTATTCAACAAACGCATTTTAATTTTTATAACAGAACTTTTAACTGGTACAAATTATCTTAAAAAGAACTTAAACAGATGCACAGTCCATAATAAATTTTCATTGTTGCACTGTATTCCTCATGTGTACAAATCAGCTTAAAAGTCAATATTGCCACAACACAATTTATTTTACACATAAAATATTTTATTCTTATACTATAATAAAAATTTATATTCAACAGAAATACACACACACACACACACACACACACACACACACACACACACACACACACACACACACACACACACACACACACACACACACACACACACACACACACACACACAAATATATATATATATATAGCTACGTGCATAGTAATGGAAGAAAAATCTGTAATGACATGTTCGCAAGGATGATATGAATATTGGTATAATAGAAATCATTAAATGATTGTATTGCACTTATTTTTTTCATTAATAGTTGAATTCTCTGATAAAAATTTACATTAAAGTTTGTTGACAAAATGAATTATAGTGTGACCAGGTTATCTGAATATGATTTGGAAATTAATCTTTAAAATATTTTTATTTATTTATTTATTTATTTATTTTATTTTATTTTGTTTTTTTCAAAGGCTATGATGTGTTGATATTAATTTGATAAATGTCTTGGTAGAATAGGATAATTATCTGGGATATGCTTAGCATTCAAGATGAGTTTACATGTTAAATGTTGAAATAAAAGACGAGTACAAAAGTGTTGTGCGAACTCCAGCGGGCTCTGGGGCTTGTGATGGTTCTGGAGCATTGGAGGGACCGGGTCTCGGCTCGGCGTCGGGCGCAGTGGAAGGACCAGGTCGTGGGTCCGTCGGACTGGGTGTGGGCACGAAACCTATAACAAAAGCACAGACATGTTTAGGATATTTTATGTTAGATTTATTAGCATGGTGAAAAAAAACCACACACGGACATGGTTAGAATATTTTATGTTAGATTTATGAATATGGTGAAATAAAAGCATAGACATTATTAGATTATCTTTATATTAGCTTCATGATCATTGTGAAACAAATTGTTTAAGAAAATAAATGAAATGATTTTCGTTTGAGTGTGTGGTAAAAGTTAATCAAATTTGGAAATTAATAAGTGAGTAACAGATTCAATAGAATGGATAGCAAACATTGAAGTGAAAATATTTTCATCATTATGCATATGTCGAATCAGAGAGGATTTTAGAAGTAGATGGACAGCCAACTGCTTAATGAATATAAATAAATAAAAATACTAACCCGGTCTGAATGCTGGGTTCACCATCGGTTGAGGGCGAGGCTGATGCGTGGCGATGTGGCGGCGCAGGTTGTCCTCTCTCGAGAAGCTCTTGTCACATTGCGGACACGGGAAGTCGTTTCAGCGATGGGCCGATTTAATGTGGCGTGTGACATTCCGCTTCTCGGAGAAAGCCTTGCCGCACACTCCGCAAGAGAAACGCTTCTCGACGCTGTTTATGATGAACTGAAAACAAATTGGTTCGTATTAACATAAGAAATACTATGGAAGTCACAATTATTGTGTCGTTTTAAGATACGAATAGAGGTTTCGTTCACTTGAACGAACCACACACTTGTGTGGTAAAATTAATAAAATTTGAAAATTAATAAGTGAGTAAAAGTTTCAGTAGAATGGATAACAATCATTAAAGTGAAAAATATTTTATTCATTTTATTATTAAATTATTCATAGCTCTGTACTACTACTATTGCTTCCATGAACACACTACTAGTGAATATAGGCTTTATGTCATATGAAATATCCGAATTGCATCACTGGTTTTGCTATTGCTACAGAATCTCAGCATTCGATATGCGAGCAGTATGAAAAATAGGTTTTAGGCCATATGAAAAATCCAAACCACAATACTGCTGCATCTATCGTTACAGAAACTCAATATTAGAAGAGAATTTACGTTCAGTATGCAAGAACACTAAGTGAATACGGGTTATAGGCAAAATAAAAAATATATTTATAACCGCATCACTGGTTCAAATTATTGTTACAGAAACTAGATATTAAAATAAATATTTTTAAAATGTTATGCAAGACCAAAATAAAAAACTTTAATAAAATTAAAATATTTAGTTTAAATATGTGTAGTGTTGTAGAATCTCCAAAACTGTATTACTTGTTGAATTATTTGTTACGGAAATTAAATATTAGAATAAATATTTTTTATTTGGTACAGGATGGCAAATGTTAAAATAATTAAATATTTAGTTTCAATATGTGTTACGTTATTGTGAATAAAGTAATCAAAACTATGATAATTCCACTCTTTCACTTTCTTGACTAAGATGAAACTGCTAAAAACAAAATAAAAAGGAAAAACTAAATTTAATTATAACTACTTATTGTAAATAATGAAAAATACTCACAATTGAATAGAAATATATCCAATCACTGGTTCAATCACTGGCACAATCACGGACACTGGCACTGGTAGTCGGGAGCGAAATGCGGGAACGACCGTACAGCGTGACGACTGGCAGTAAACTAACGTCCAGATGGTGGCTATGGAAGGGACGCGCTGCTCGGTGGCGGGAAATAGTAGACGCGCTGTTATGTAACTCGACAGATGGTGAGCGGTCGTTCCCACGCAGGGGTGAGGTCGGCCTATTGTGATCGGCTCCCCTCTCTTTGGAATGTTGCACCAGGAGGGTCGGGTTACAACACCGCAGGTGGTGTTTGTATTTTGTATTTTGAATGTCAATATGTTTAAAAATTTTGTATTTTGTGTCTATCTACGCCAGTGGCATTTTAAACGTTTTGACGGGGAACGGTCCAAACCCCAGTCTTGTTACTATCTAACATCGACCAGTTGTTAGAAAGCATCATTAATTAATAGCCCAATGACAAATGGCAGCTGGGTCCGGAATCGATCCTTTAAAAAAGCTACTAACTTTCCTCAGGATCGAACCGGCAACCTTTGGATACAAAGGCGAGCACTATAACCACTCAGCTACCCAGCCAGTTATAGAGCTACCCAGTGGTCTGGGGGCTCCTCCTTCACCGAGGGTGGTCCTCGGGGGGGGGGGGGGGTCTGCTCCTCCTTGCTCCTCCTGCAGCAGAAGCGGCTAACCTTCCCTACTAACCTTTAACACTTCTGGTTTAAAAATTCAACTGTATTGTAAGGTATGACTGAAACGACAAGGTTAAAAGCTAGAGAATGCTTCACGAAGTTGGCCCCCTTTAGATTGGTGTTGTTTTTATGTGCCTATGACCCCCGCTTTTTCCTTCGTAACCAGTCATTTGTTTACACTTTCCCATCCGTTAACAACCGACATTTCCGTTAAAACCGACATTTCTATGGTAACCAATCTCAATAACTTTATCAAATCCCATTAAATTAGTGGTTATGAAAACAAACAACAACAATCATCTGAAAAACATTTGTTTTACGAGTATAATCTGTGATTTTTAAGCTTGGTGGGACCAATTACAATATAGTCGGCCGGCTAATAGAAAAGTTGGATCCAGGCCAAGTGTTTCAATAAACCAGCTGATTATTTTCTCATATTACACGTTAAAATTCATATATTTAGCTTGACCTTGACCCGCCTTTTGTAGCCGTCTATCTAAAATTAGCAAACCAACAAAACGGCAGGAATCGTGTGTAGAAAGTGGGTGTTTATCACTTCAACCTCATTGCTTGGACTAAAGGGCGATAGTGAGGTGATGGATCAGATGAGGCGCAGCTTATACTGATGACAAATAAGTTAGCAGCTGATTTACTTGTCAGGATCATTAATTAACAGCCCAAATAGAAATAATAATAACTCCCTGATTTGAGTTGGGGCGGAATACCTCGGATGCCTGCTTCCAGGTTAATAACCCTCCAAAATAAAATGATTTTTACGCCACTGACTCCTTTCAACTCACATAGGAAAGGTCCGCATGATAAATAATCTTAGATAAGTTATACAGAGTTTGATCAAACTTAGCAGATCCGTTAGGAACAGTAAAATTGGAAATACAGAAATCAAAAAGAAGAAGAATTACAATTTAATTGTTATAGTTAACGAAGTACCAAAATTTTGGTGATGTTCTAGTGCCGCTGTGTTTCAGTTTGTCAATTGTTACGATAGTTTTGTGCAGTTATGATGGCCCCTTTAAAGGGCCATATATTTTGGTGTTTTTGTGCTTCTTGTTTTTTGTGGTGCCCTTAAAGGACCACTCGCGGTGATCGCAGAGCCCTCAGTCAGCTGGTGTCTCCAACCGTGTCATGTGGAATCAAAATTGTATCATCCTCAAACAACTTAAATACATATCCTGACCGATTATTAGGCCTACTCATGTTTTGTATTTGTTTTTTACTATCATATTGTTGAACTTTGTTACTCTAGTTACCATTTTGCTACATAAATTTATCATTGTTATCATCTTATTATATCTTTATTAGAATAATATGTTAACATCAGTAGTTAGATTTGGTTACTTCTGGCTCAGGTCAGCTGCCCCGGAAGCCACGTGCCGGGGCACATAGCTTCCGGTCGTATATTAAATGAGGGGTGAGGAGGTGGGGTGAGCGTTTGAAGTAGATTTGCGCATAAATTAAAAGTTAGTTCAAGACTGAAATTCAACAATTTGGGGTTGAACAAAATGTGCGCATAAATTAACCGGGTTCAACTAAAACTCCGCATAAATTAAAAGTTAGTTCAAAACTGAAATTCAACAGTTGAACAAAAGTAGAAGTTAGTTGAAAAGGAGAGGGGATAATTGCTTCAAGGTCATCCGGAGGAAGTTTTAAAAAAGACTGAACTTCTAAGAGTTCAGTTTAACGGCGATCGTCGTACAGGTCAGTCGAAACCGACGAGCGACCGAAGAATAGCTTCAAGATCATTCCTCGCCGTCGAAGACACATCCGAAACTTGGACAGGGTCCTGTGGATTCGGTGAAGGCGAAGTTCTCGGAGGATTCTCCCTCGGGTGGGTAGTAGACGATATTTCGTGAACTTGTACTTGTTCTTGGTTTGTATCCATCTTCTTGTAGTGTGTAATTTAGAGCGGAGTAGTTGTCGGTCGAAGAGCGTATAGAAGAATGAAACAGGAATTGTCGTGAGCGCACTTATATAAAGAAGGGTGGGGGTAAAATATGAAAACCTGCTGAACACAGTCGATAGGTGTAACAAGTTCGAAGTTGTGGAAACGTAACATCGAACGCAAAATGTTGTGAATAACATTATCATCAACGTGAACCTGCGAAGTTCTAACAGAGTATAACGGGTTAAAACTTAATTTCTTCCTCACTTTTGTTAAACTTGTTTTAGTCTTTGAAACCGATGGTTTGTAATTATTTCGTAATATATGTTGTGTCCGCAAAAGTTTCAATTTCAAACATTGCGTATCCATCACAAGAAGTATGTCAGACGTGTAGAAGTGAGAACAAGACAAATGAATGAGATATAACGTCGAGCACGCGAAGGTGATTCAAACAGGACGACATGTGCTAATGTAAATGAAACTCCAGGTTAGTAGCAATTAGACTTGTATAATGAAGTTGGCGAAACGTATATGTAATGAGTAGGAAGGATGTGAACAACTCAAATGCGAGTTAATTAATGGTCGCGGCGCGATGAACAATCTCCTTTTTATAACGGCTATCGCGTGGGAAGATCAGTTCCGCATGAGCGTCCAAGTGGAACCTCCCGTGTTCACTCAAGCGGAACCCCCCCCCCCCCCCCCCCCGGTGTTCACTCAAGCGGAACCCCGCCGGGTCGATGACCGGTCAATGGCCGGTCACGACCGGTTGCTAACCCCATCCAATTACCACACTTCACATCCCATGCCAGCCATGAACTACTATTGTTTGAATGAAACAGAATTAAACATGGCAGCTACCATGGAAAATTCTAACCTCAAACCTTGGTTTTTTACGTCACTGCGCATGCGCCGCTCCCACTCCTTCGTTTCATTTTTATGCTGCTATAACTTGTACCGGAGTGAGCCAACTTCACGCTACGGCGCCTAGTCATGTATTACTCACTTTAGCGCTACTGCGAATGCGCCTAGTCTGTATTACTCACTTTAGCGCTGCTGCGAATGCAACGAGTTCTCCGGATCGGAATCACTCCTCGCTATTGCGCATGCGCCGAGTCCTGTATTACTCAATTTAGCTCTACTGTGCACGGAAAGTTCTAACCTCAAACATTGGATTTTACGTCGCTGCGCATGCGCCACCCCCACTCCTTCGTTTCATTTTTACACTGCTGCGAACTGGAGTGGATTGAAGACCGTACTGGAGTGAAACAATTTCCCCACCACTGCATTAATTACCCCCACCACTCAAAAACCCGAGGAGCGATACGAGCCCGATTTTCGCGTCAGTCGTCAACGAGTTTTCATAGCGAAAAGTCGTTGGCGACTCGGTAAGAGGTTCAAATATATAGTAGGCCTATATATATTTGAACTTCTTATACTACGTTGCGTTCTTTAATGCAATGTGGTATGTGTGTGTGTGTGTAAATATTAGTTGTAAGTTGCACTTAATTTAAGAATTAATTTGCGCATTGCGATGTTAGTTATAAGTTGTGTTTAGCGTTAAAGGTGTATTAATTTTAAGAATAATGATGGTATTTGGTTGTGTTGAATTATTTGATATTTAATAATGATGTGTTGTTAGTTTTAAGTGTTGGTATTTATAATTAATGTTGTTGTTTTGCCTTTCAGCTAGATGATAGGGGGTAGATTAACTGTAAATTCAGAAGTTCCGTTGAACTTCACTTAGAAGGGGTGGGACATCCGCAAATTGCGGACTAGGTTTTTGCATTTTGTTTAGGAATATGATGGGTGGGATTAGTTGGGTGGGTGTTAGAGTTGCGTTTCTGCATTAGGTGTTCCAGTTTCCCTTCGAATTCACGGTTACGGATGGACCCGGACCGGCCCGTTACGGATGGACCCGGACGGGCCAAACAAAATTGCGTCGATGTCCCTCGCAGAACGTAACTAGTGGGTTGGGAGTGGGAACCGTTAGGCAAACAGGGTGGTGGGAACAGTTACTACTGTTCCCATCACCTTGGTTCATTATAAGTCTTGAATGACCTTGACCCACTTTCGGAAGGGTCAATGACCGACCCCCCCCCCCCCCCCGGTCCACTCAAGCGGAACCCCCCCCCCCCCGTGTCCACTCAAGCGGAACCCCCCCCCCCCCCCCGGAAAAATTAAAATGCCTATAACTCGATAATGGCTTAACGGATTAGGACAAGCGATACATCATTGAAAAGGTCTATGTAAGACGAACATTTTAGTCAAAGAAGAATTTAGTTATCTTATTTTAGTTAAAAGTTATGCGAATTATTTGAAATAAATACCCCCTCTCTTTCCTTCTCTCCCACCTTCCCCCACCTAACGGTTGTTAACCCTTCTCATTAGCATACCGTTATAAAAGACGCATCGACCACGGCTAACGTTTCATTCTGATTCCAGACGTTAAGCTGCGAACTGCGAACAGAACTACCACGATGTCATCCCTGCCGACTACAACTTCCACTACAGCCTGCTCTTCTATTACAAGTTCAACTTCTACTTCTACTACGGCTTCAACTCCAGTCAAGAAAACTCTTCGCTTGAAAAATGCTCCCGATTGGTATAAGAAGCAACTAGACTCGAAACCTTCAACTTCTGGAGCTCCTCTTCCCCCGGCCAACAATACCATACGTCGCAGCATATTTTCACCGCCTTCGTCTTCAAATGACTCCACACCGCCTTCAACTAACATGCCACCACCGCAGAAGCCAGCTCCTCGTCCTAATACCCCTTCATTTGAAACCTTGCTTCATTGTCTTAGTACACCTGTCATTCCACTGTCACCATTGCCTCCTACCCCACCACTTACTATTCCTAAAGATCACGCCTATCCTAAAAATAAATCTCCTAAGTCTGCTCCTTCAGAGCGTTTCCAATTATTAAAAGAAGAGCGTCGTAGGGCATTTAGCCGTCCCACTACTTGCCCTGAAGTGCTCGCTAGGGGAATTAAGAAAGGATCAGCTTGTGGTAGGAAATGTGTTAAGAACGAACGTTTCTGCCGTGTACATATCGTAAAACATCTTTCCGAACCACAACTGACAGAAATCCCCACTGTTGAAGACGATCCTGAAATAATATCCGTCAGAGGAGAGAGGCTTAAGAAAGGTTTGAGATATTTTTTTCTAAGTGTTGTTGACCACCAACACATATTGGCAAAATGTAACGGCAATAAATATAAAATTAAAGTTCCTGACAATTTGTGTAAAGAGAAGAGACTTAACAATTTAAGTTCTCAAGACTTTCTCCTCAGGGATAAAAAGGATCGTATTACAAGGTGGGGACGTAAACAGTAAATTCACATAGATTTTCCAAATTTTGCTAAAAATAATGGGGGAGAAACACAATGCGTTATAGCGTTGTGTTTCTCCCCCATTATTTTTTAACACTCTAAGTCTCGTGACCTACTTTTCAGTGGTTGTTGTACAGTTATATGACCGCTCTGACTTGCATAGCCAGTGTAGCTTCATATAGCGTGCAAAGAATGGTTCCTAATGAAATCTCATCAGCATTCAAAGACAGAGACTGTTGTTTTGCAAGTTAATTAGTCTTGAAATAATGAAGTAGGAAACGTATATGTAATGAGTAGGAAAGATGTGAACACCGCAAATGCGAGTTAATTAGTGGTCGCGGCGTGATGAACATTTGTCTTCATTATCACACAACGACTATCTCGTGAGAAGATCAGTTCCGCATGAGCACCCAAGCGGAACCCCCCCCCCCCTCCGTGTTCACTCAAGCGGAACCCCCCCCCCCCCATAAAAAATGGAGATTAAATCCCCCCCCCCGAAAATTCAAATGGCTATAACTCGATAATGGTTTGATCGATTACGACAAGCGATACATCATTGAAAAGGTCTATGTAAGACGAACATTTTAGTAAAAGAAGAATTTGGTTATCTTATTTTAGTCAAAAGTTATGCAAATTATTTAAAATAAATATCCCCTCTCCTTCCTTTTTCCCCACCTCCCGGGTCACCTCTTACCCCTCTCATTAACATATCGTTATAAAAGCGAAGCAAGCATTGTTCACTCCTTCATTCTGCTTTCACGCGCCACACTTGTTGTTTCGTCTCTGCCGTTATTATTTGCTTTAAAATGCTTCCTCACCATAGTGAAAACTTCAATCCTTCCGAAATTGCTGATGTTTTCCAACAGCCTGAAGAAGATGTGATAGATTATTATGATAGTAGCAGTGACAATGAAAATGATAGTAGCAGTGACAGTGAAGATGAAGATGTAATTGAACTTGATGAACAAATGAGACCAATCTACATCGATGAACAATTTCCTTTTGATACAATAGAAAGATTTATTACGGAAGCACACAAATGGCTAAATTTAGGATTCAATGTTATAATTGGTTCAGCTATTGTGTATAATGACAGTAGGTTCTTCTGTGTAACACCAAATACTAGAGAACGTATGTTGACTTGGCAGGATGATGTTATGAAGTGTTATGAGCTCGAAGTTAGCATTGGTGGCTACTTTGTTGCACAAGTGGTCTAATAACCACATTACCCTTCCCTCACCCCCACCCTATCCCCTCCCAATCCTTATTCCTTCCCCTTCCCCATTTTTAAAACTCATAAAAGGCGGACTATGAACCTCCAGGTTTTTAGTCTGTACTTGCATTGTCAAGATGAGTACTAGACTTGATGGTTTTATAGCCAATGATATTAATATATGGAGTTTGATAACAAACTTGCGTATTAAAATTGAAGAAACAATTATGGCAAACAATGGGATAGGAGTTATTGTTATTGTTTCATTACTAAGACATATTGATTTTTTGTATGATATAAAAGTAACAATCAACAATATTAATGAACTATTTCCCTGGACAATCTTTATTCGTGATGAAGTTGAAAAGCAGAAAATTATAGTAGATGTGCTAGCAATGAAATATAACCTAGATAGAGAAGAATAGCTACAAAATCTTCTCCCCACCTTCCTTCACGTTGTGCAAAAAAAAGTGGGGGTAGAAGTATATAAGACTAAGTAAGCGATACATAGTTTGTTATTCGAGGTAAAAGAAGTGGTGAACAAATATGTTGTCTAAAGATACTCCATTTGTTAATTATTTTGAAGTTAAAAATGTTTATATTAATACAAATGAAATGGAAGAAGACAATATAGAAGAAAATTATAACGAAACTGATAATGATTCCACGATGGAAGAAGAAATGGTACAGTTTGAACAAGAACTTTTTGAAGAAATGATAAACGATAGTGACGAAGATATAGTTAAGGAAGCTATTGATACATTTATATTAGATTCATCGTTGGATTCACCCATATCACCTTTATTGTCTTCTGAATCCGAATCCGAATTGGACTAAGGTAGTTCCCCCACTTTATTATTCAAACAAGTCTTATAAATTGAGAGTTTTGTCATTAGTAAGTCAGCATTTGTTGGAGCTACAT
The DNA here is from genome assembly GCA_030545055.2 of Neoaliturus tenellus. NCBI lineage: Eukaryota > Metazoa > Arthropoda > Insecta > Hemiptera > Cicadellidae > Neoaliturus > Neoaliturus tenellus. The sequence goes on from CM061535.1 coordinate 39,254,866, forward strand.
GTATGGTTAATAATGTCTCCTAGAGATAATTCTTTTATACAATTAATTGAAATTGTGAGACAACGAAATATTACGTTAGTTCAAGAAGAAGATGAAGTTGAAACAACCGACACAATACAAAATCCTGTAGAAGAAGCGATGGAAGTAACAGAAATTGATCAAGAACCTTCAATGATGGAAATGGTTGAAACACAAAATGAATCTCAAGATGTGGAAGAAACTGTTTCATATTCAGTTTTTTGGGAATTTGCGTCAAATATATTTGTTGTAATTCAAATTGAAGCTATTAATTCTGAAGAAGTGGTGGGGGAAAATTCTCCCCACCACTAGCTTAAAGTTGGTGGGGGAATGTTCATAAATGTGTTGGTTATTTGCGTAGAAGCTTATTCGTCAGGAAACTGTCGACTAAAAATGTTCAATCCTAACGCACCTACAGAACCTTCTTCGAGTAACTGTCTAGTAAAAACGTTTCGTGCTGTACCTTTTGAACCTTCGTACTATAAAATGATAGGTATTCATGAGATTGCAATCAATGATCAAAAACTGTTCAAAATATTCTGTTCTCGACTTGATAGAACCTTACGTTTACCACCAAATACGTTCACCTACAGGCTACCTCTGATAGACAAAGATGATGTAAGCAAAATACCAATGATTCAAGTGAAATTCCTGGAAGATGGAATTCTTGTTAATTTAAGAGAAGTATATCATAATGACTATTCGAAAAGAATAGCTTTCAACTTTCTTAAGGAAAATATAGGACGTGAAATATACCAGTATCCAGAACCATTTTACAGATACCTTTTTGAAAATGGAGCAAGTGTAACGGTGGAAATAAGTATTAAATTAATGTAATTCTCCCCACCACTAGCCTAAAGTTGGAGGGGGGAGTGCATAAATGTGTTGGTTTTCTGCGTAGAAGCTTATTCTTCGAGATATCGTTGACCAAAATGTTTCGTCATATTCCTTGTGATCCAACTTCTTCGTTAAGGGAGAATCAAAGATTGAAAAGACTAGAAAAGGAAAAACAAGACCGACAAGATATGAACATGGAGTTCAATCGACTACAATTTCAAATACCTGGAATTGCAATGGGAGCACCAAAATTGAAAACTTTACACTGGGCTGGAAGTTACATCAAGTATTTAAAACTACAAATCGAAGCAAGAGATTTAAAATTGAAGAAAGTGGAAATGGAAAATCGAGAAATGAAGAAACTAATATCACATATGTCTGGTAATACTACAGTTCAAAAAGGTGAAGAAGAAGGAAAAGAAATATTAGGAATCTAAATTATCAACAATCTTCTTAGAGAATGGGGAATAGATCACTTTGTGGTAATATAATAACATGCCACTTAGTGATCTATTCCCAGTTCTCGCTTGATATCCAATGACCTTGACCTATATAAAAGTGGTGGGGGGAAAATCATATAAGAAAAAGGTTTTAGATGTAACTATCAGTATAAGTCGAACACGATGGATAGGTTGTTGGTTCTGTGTTTACAAGTAATTATCAATAATGGGTTTCTTTACCATTACATTATGAGATCAAATGAGTGTCAAATACCTAAAGCAATTCGTGAAATGCTCATTGAATTTAAGAAAGACAATTATGGATTTGCTATCTATCTTGCTTATACTTTTAAAGATGGTACAAAAATGTGTCATGATTGTGGAAAAGCGTCTGTTTTAGATTTTGAACAATTCCAAGATGATGGAGGTAGGTTAGTTCATCTTGTAAAAGGTCAAATAATGAAATTCGAAACGTGTAATAACACTTGCGACATTTGTGCACAGTGTTTGTTTGAATTTATTAAGTATCGTGCATTCAAACCATAATACCCCTTCCACATATAAAGGAGAGGGGGGAAAAGAGTGGGGGTTATAATTAGGTGGGGGAACGTGTATAAATGCAGGTTGTTTGAAGAGAGTTTTATTATTGTTGCGGCATTAGAAGAAACATAATGGAATTCGAAGTGCGTCATTTCAAGATTAAATATGAAGAGTGGACCTCTGTTGCAAATTTCATATCATCGAAAGAGGAAGAAAACAAGTTGATGCAAGTGTATTGTTATATAGAAAATGAGGAAAGCCATCACAAGGTGATGAGCTATCTAAACAGACCGAATGTATCGTCGAGGAGTCCTGAATTTGTCAAATACTTGAAAGAGGAAGACGCAGATGTCACATTGGAAGTATGGTATAAAATTTGAAATGTGGAAAAACAAGTATAAATAATTATGGTGGGGGGAAGAATTTATAAGTCGGTGGTGGGGGAAATGTGATAAAAGAAGTAAAACTTAAAAAAAGAGTTCACTCTGTACGACAACAGTGAAAGATGACTGATCCTTCTGCAACACCAGTACTTTCAACTACAGATTGCCACCAAAACTTAGAACCGAAGATGTATTGCAATACTCCAACAACAAATTATTATCAAGCTCAACGGCCGCAAGTATCTCATTGTACTTCAACATCAGTGTTAAAAATGTCAAAACCATATCCAGATTGTATGTACGAGCCTATAACACCATCTTCGGCAAGACTAAGGAAAAACCTAAAAATGAGAGAAAGGTGCAAGAAAGAAAAGATAGAATTTGCAAAATTACAACTAATAGTGCCTTCCATTCAAGTTGGATGTAGCAGACTGAAAACTTTAGAAAAAACTAACGCATATGTGTTACAATTGTTGGAAACTATTGAAGATTTGAAGAAGAAAAATGGACATTCTACCAAGTAATATTCAAACACTCATTCCCCCCAGAAAAACCAAAAAAAAAAGATAAAAATAACAAAAACCCAAAAAAATTAGATGTAGAATAGAGAGCGAGGAATAGATCACTTTGTGGTAATGGACTAACATGCCACTTAGTGCTCTATTCCTCGTTCTCGCGTTAATACCATATGACCTTGACCTATATTAGTAGGGTGGGGGAAATTGAAAGTGGTGGGGGAAAGTGTATAAAAGACGAGTGTACTATAGTCGAATTATTCTGAAAGCGAACTTGTCACGAGTATGGACTTGACTACAAGTAAAGACAATAAGAAACAAAGGCTTCGGGAAATGGCTAAGGCAAGAGAGTCTAGAATAAAGTTTAAGTTTTACAGACTACAGAGATTGATTCCTGGTGTTATGTTAGGTGAAATACGAACAAGAACGGTGGATAAAGCAGCTGATTACATTAATGAGTTACATACAGAACTAATGATAAAACAAGCAAAAATAGAAGAATTGGAACAAATAATAAGACGACACATTGAAATTTCAAACAGTCAACCAATAAACTATGTAACAAAAGATTCAAATTAAACAAAAAAAAAGGAAATGGATTTGGACTTTGGTTATTGATTGAACACTTCTTAGAGAATGGGGAATAGATCACTTTGTGGTAATGAAATAACATGCCGCTTAGTGATCTATTCCCAGTTCTCGCTTAATCTAAAATGACCTTGACATACTTATCAAAATATCATATAAGCCGAATCACAAAGAGTTATTCCTCATTTACTTGAAATGGCTCCTGTGGACAACACCGATTATCCAAGGAAACCTCTTATTGAAATATTGTATAAAATTCAACTAGACGATTTTAATATGGAAGAAGATGATAATAACAGTGAAACATCAGAAGTAGAAAGTGTAAATGATATGGATGTAGATCTAACAACATCAGAAGTAGGAAGTGTAAATGATGTGGAGAATGAAAATTTGGATATGGATGTAGTAATGTCAGAATCTTCATCATCGTTTGAATATGAAGAAGTACATACTGAAACCCCAACTGGAATAGAGAACACAAATGAACAATCAGTTAGTAGAAGATTAATGTTTCGTCCAAGACGTTTGTTTTCCTCGGATAGTGAAGAAGAAGAAGAGGATGATGATGAAATAGTGGTGGGGGAACCGTTATAAAAGCGGGACCGTCAGAGCCCATTTCATTTCTCGGCGAAATTTCGAAGAGTAAACATCGTCAACATGTATCATTGCGATAAATGTTCGGAATCGTTTCACGATGAAATTCTACTAGATATACATAAAGAACTAATTCACAACAACACAGAAGAAGATCAAGAACAACAAGAAGAACAAGAAGAACAAGAAGAACAAGAAGAAATAACAGCAACATCTTCAACTACTTTACCGAATCTACAAGTATTTGCTTTACCCGGTAAAGTAGTAATGCATCATAAGATTCAAAATGAAAACTTGAACTTAGAAGAATTTATTAGAGAAGCAAAACCAATCGTAAGTAAAACTTTAAAAGAAGAATTGAAAAGATTGAACTTTCTTAAATTTGGTTTACTACTAGAAGCTATGTTTATAAATGCACAAGAAGAATTATCACCAAGAGGATTCATAACAAAAAACCGAACTATCATGGAAAGTTCAAACATTGATTCAATAGTCGAGAATTGTATAGAAGAAATATTAACTAAACTTCAGGAACACGAAGGAAGAGGATCCGGATGGAGTCTTACAAGTATTGAAGTATTAGATATAAGAGTTCACAAACACGGATATGGACTAATGGGATCTAGTTACATTCCTTTGCCAAAAATAATTGAAAATACAAAATCTTGTATTAATGTTCAAAATGAAGATAATGAATGTTTTCGCTATGCTATGACGACAAAGTTTGTATCACAAAATCCATGTAGACCCAACCAAGAATATGAAGACGCAAGACACAGGTACAATTTTCAAGGAATAACATATCCCGTTTCTACGAAAGATATATCAAAATTTGAAAAGAAAAATCCCGGCACGTCTATTAATGTTTTTGCATTAGATAGTTCAAACAAAGTGTATCCTTTACGTATTGCAAAAGAAGAGCTACCAGATCATACGGATTTATTACTACTAACGCGAGGAGATGTGTCTCACTATGTGTACATAAAGCAATTCGATCGTCTTGTTAATAAGCAACTTTCAAAAAATCGAAACAAAAAGTTGATTTGTAAGAGATGTTTTAATTTTCAACGAGAAGGAAGACAAGGAAGAGAATGGTTACAAGAACACAAAAGATTATGTAACAATAATTATGAAGCAAAGATTAATTTACCTTCGGAAAACAGAGCATTCGTTACATTTGAAAAGGTTCATCATCAATACCGTATCCCTTTAGTTGTGTATGCGGATTTTGAATCAACACTTGTTCCAGTTGAAGATGAAAATTGTGAAGCAAGAAAAAGTGTAAAGTATCAAATGCACAAACCAAACAGTTTTTGTTTAATGGTCAAATCAACATTATCAGAAGAACATTTAAACAGATATGGATTAACTTCAGAACCTCTAGTATATCGTGGTGAAAATGTAGAAAAAATATTTCTTGATCACCTATATTCAATAGCTGGAAATACACAAAGATTATATACAAATATTGTACCAATGAAACCGATGGACGAAGAAGAAGAAATTCAACATGAAAATGCGACTCACTGTTTCTTGTGCAAAAATGATTTTACTATTGAGAATTATAAAGTTAAAGATCACGACCACCTCACAGGATATTACAGGGGTGCTGCTTGTAATAAATGCAACTTGAGCTATCGTTTACCACTATTTATCCCTGTGGTTCTGCATAATCTTAGTGGGTACGACGCTCATTTTATAATACCTGAATTAGGAAGAGACGACGGTAAAATCGATGTGTTAGCTGAAACTTCAGAGAAGTTCATAAGTTTTTCCAAAGAAGTTGGAAATGTCAAACTAAGATTCTTGGACTCCTACCGATTTTTGCCGTCGAGTTTGTCTAAACTTTCTGAAAACCTAAGGAAACAAGATTTAATCGAAACAAAGAAGATTGTAAATAGCGACAAACTGGATCTGGTACTTCGAAAAGGTGTTTTCCCATATGATTACATAGACAGTTTAGAAAGATTTAATGAAACATCACTACCTCCAAAAGAAGAATTTAAAAGTAAACTGTACGACATGGATATATCTCAAGAGGATTATGATCATGCATGCAAAGTATGGAACGAATTAGGATTTAGAACATTGGGGGAATATTCAGATTTCTACGTTAAATTAGATGTGACTTTATTATGTGATGTGATGGAAGAATTTAGAAATACATGTTTTGCGTCATATGGATTAGACCCTCTTCATTCGTACACTTCGCCTGGACTAGCGTGGCAAGCCATGTTAAAAGAAACAAATTGTAAAATACAACTTCTTACAGATATAGATATGGTGTTGATGTTAGAATCAGGAGTTCGAGGAGGATTGACGCAAAGTGTAACACGTCATGTCAAGGCGAACAATAAATATTTGCCCGATTATGATGCATCAAAACCAACAACATTCCTGGGTTATTTTGATGCAAATAACTTGTATGGATGGGCAATGTCGAATCCCCTTCCATATGATAATTTCAAATGGATAGACCCAGAATCAATTGGAAACATAATGGATATACCGAAATATGGAGAAACTGGTTATATATTCGACGTCGATTTTGAATATCCCGAACATCTTCACGACGAACATTATGATTTACCACTTCTTCCGAAGACTGAAATTTCTCCAACTGGAAGATGGCCGAAATTATTGATGACTTTAACCAACAAGTCTCGGTATGTTGGACACTACTGGATGATACAACAGGCCTTAGACTTGGGATTGAAAATTACAAAAATTAATCGAGTACTACAATTCTCTCAATCTTGTTGGTTAAAACCGTACATTGACAACAACACAAGAAGAAGAGCCGCCGCTACATCAAGTTTTCAAAAAGATTTCTTCAAACTAATGAACAACGCAATATTTGGCAAGACTTTGGAAAACAAAAGGAAACATAAGGATATCAAATTGGTAACTGATCCAGTAAAACTACAGAAATTAGTGCAACAACCAAACTTTGGTTCATCTGTAATTATTAATGAAAATCTAGTTGTTATTTCCATGAACAAGAAGTCAGTTCTAATGGATCGTCCTTTGTATCTAGGAATGTCAATCTTGGATATTTCTAAAACACACATGTACGAGTTTCATTATAAGAAGATGGTTAACTATTATGGAAGAGAGAACATTGGTATTGCATATATGGATACGGATGCACTAATTTACTGGATTAAAACAAATGACATGTACGAAGATCTACGCACTTTTATGTATAAAGATGATTTCGACTTTTCCGATTATCCCAAGGACCATCCAAATTACGACTACGACAGAAACAAGAAAGTATTGGGAAAATTTAAAGATGAAACAAATGGTGTGCCGATGATGGAAATTGTAGCATTAATGTCCAAACTATATTCATTTCAACTGTACATAAGCGAAAGGAACGAACATCAAGTCACGAAGAAAGCCAAAGGAATAAAAACCTCTTTCCTGAAGAAGAACGTACAGTTTGAACATTATAAAAGATGTTTGTTTGAAAATGTTGAAACAACTGCAACATTTAACACCATAAGAAGCTTCAACCATCGTCTTTTCAGTGTGAAGCAAACCAAATCGGCATTGAGCTATAAGGATGACAAGAGATACATCCTTGAAGACAACATAAGAACTCTGCCATTTGGACATTACTCTCTAAACCCTATCGACCAGTAAACCTATTCTTCGTCCTCTACCTTCTTCCTTTTTTTCCTTTCCGTAAAGAAGAGGGGACATGGCAAGCCCAATGCCATGTTCCCTCTTTTTTACACTAATATGAAATGGCCTTGACCTATATTCAAACTATATAAAAGAGAAAGAACTGTTGTACGGATCAGTATTTTTACAAGCGATGTGCAAGCAACACCTGAAGATGGAAAGTGTGAAGGACAAGATTGTAAATGAACTACATAAACCAGCAAGAAGAAGATTTCCAAGAAGAAGTACAATTATTAAGGGAATGAATGATCTGTATCAAGCTGATCTCATTGAAATGATACCGCACAGTAAATTAAACAAAGGTTTCAAATATATTTTAACAATTATAGACTGTTTTACTAAAATAGCTGACGCTTTACCATTGAAGGATAAGACTGGTAAAAGTGTTACAAAAGCTATGGAAACAACGATACAAAGAAATAAATTCAAAATCAAACATCTACAGACCGATGATGGAAAAGAATATTTTAATAAAGACTTTGGAGCTTTAATGAAGAAATATCAAATAAATCATTATTCTACAAATTCTGAAGTTAAAGCTTCAATAATTGAAAGATTCAATAGAACATTAAAAGGAGCGATGTACAAACAATTTTCAAAACGAGGATCATACGTGTGGTATGACATATTACCACAACTTATAAAAGAGTATAACAACAAATATCATCGTACCATCGGAATGAAACCTATCCAGGTAAACAGCGCTAATGCTAAGGTTGTATTACAACGCATCAGAAATAATACAACACCTAAATTGGAAAAGTTACAACCAAAAAAGTTTAAAGTCAACGATAAAGTTCGTATAAGCAAATACAAAGGTGTATTTAGTAAAAGATATCTACCAAATTGGACTAATGAAGTATTTACAGTTTATAAAGTGCAACCAACTATACCTGAAACCTACTTATTAAAGGATAACAAGGGTGAATTACTTCAAGGTGGATTCTACGGACATGAATTGTTGAAATCAACAGTCGGTGATGTATATCTTGTTGAGAAGGTTTTACAAAGGAAAAAGGATATGGTTAAAGTCCGGTGGTTAGGATTCGATAAAAGTGAAGACTCTTGGATTCCTTCAAAAGACCTGGTATAGTAACCTAATAGCTCATTGTGTGTTTAACCTTGACACAAGATGGAGATTGTACAACAAAAAGATCGATTTAATATCAATAATATTGATGAATTGACGGTTGACAATGATAAGTTAAATCATGGTAAACATGGTGAATTACTACCAAATACAATAAGATGTTTAATAACTGGTCCTTCAAATTGTGGAAAAACAAATGTTGTTTTTAACCTTATAACTAATCCTAAAGGATTGCGCTTTAACAATATATACATTTTTTCAAAATCATTGCAACAACCAAAATATCAATTATTGGATAAAGTACTTGCAAGTGTACCTGAAGTGCATTTCTACAAGTTTAATGCCAGTGAAACAATTATGCAACCAAATGAAGCAAAACCATTTTCTATTTTTATTTTTGACGATGTGTCTTGTGAAAATCACGACACTATAAGGAATTACTTCGCTATGGGAAGACATCATAATATCGATAGCATTTATATTGGTCAAACATACAGTAAGATTCCAAAACAACTCATAAGAGACAATGCAAATATGTTGATCATCTTCAAGCAAGATGAAACAAATTTAAAGCATATATACAATGATCATGTAAATGCGGATATGCCATTTGAGAAATTTAAAGAAATGTGTGGCAAAGCATGGAATGAGAAATATGGCTTTCTCGTTATTATTAAGGAAGAAGATATTAAAAATGGTAGATATCGTATAGGGTTGGATAAATTTGTATTTATGCGTTGAACTACCGATGCTACATCTAGTTACACGTTGAACTTCACAGTGTAAACATGGTGAATCAAGAAAAACTATTAAAAGAAATAAAATCACTCAGTGATTCTATTAGGATGAAGAATCGTGCATTGAGGATGGGTTTAAGTGAAAGAGAAGAATTTCTAGAGACTACATTTAAACCTATTACGGAACCTTTAAAACAGATATCAGAAACTATTGGTAAACCTCGTTATGAAGGAGATGTTTTACTACCAGTTTCTAAACAAGAAGTACAAGCATTAAAAAAAGAAGAAGATGATGATTCATATACAAGTGCTAGTGAGCAAGAAGAAACAAAAGAAGAAGAAGAACCAATTGTTGAAAAGGAAGAAGAACAGCCAATACCTGAAGCTGAACAATCTATTCCAAATTTAACTCAATTGAGTAGCGATATATTACAACATGGACCTCTTGGAAGAAAATATATAATGAAAATGCTACATGACATGAAATCAAACCCGAATTTGAGTAGATCACACGTATACGGAGCAAGAATTGATGGGAATGAATTCAAGATCGGCGATTCAAAGCTTGAAATAACACAAGACGATTACATCATTATTGGTGAGCATAAATATAAAGGAACAAAAGGACTTTATGAATTAATTTTTAAAAACATACCACTAAGATATTCATCCAAAGATTTAAGTGTTTTTAAGGAAATTCTACAAAATACTAACGCTCATAAAAGAAACTATTTAAAGGATGCAATGATTAATCGTTCACGTGCAACAAAATATAACATTGTTATAAAAAAGTTGTTTCCTCCACGAAAATTGCCAACATTACGTACTGCACCAGCGGTGAGACAACCACTGAAAAGAAAATCTTTATCACTTATGGATTTATCACTTCTTGAACAACATGGTAAAAAGAGTAAAGGAGATACTTCAACATCTGGCAAAGGATTGATGAAAAATCTATACAATACGAATGTGATTTACTACAACGACATCAATAAATTGGTTGATAGAATGAGACTATTGCATGAAGCCATGGAAGCCGGTCATACAGGTTTAAATAATGAATGGGTAGCTCTGATTGACGAACTCAGGAATCGCGGCATAATCGTATAATTGTCCGCGGATATATAAGAGTTGCAGGCGTATAATGTGTCAGTTCTAACATGAGCGTCGACAAGTTCGGACGATACTCCGCGTTAGGAGTGCAAGTTGGAGAAAACAGAAAAAGAAGTGGATTACCGCAAACACCCGAAGGTGACTATAACATAAATAATAAACGTTTAAAGTTTGTTAAGGATCCAGAAGAAGATGGAGATGCAACAAATTTAAAAACAGTAAAGGAGGAAACATCTACAAGTTTAAAACTCGACAACAACCAACTGTATGATGCAAAATCTCACAGGGTTATTAATGTTGCAAAACCAGTCAACAATGGAGATGTTGTTAATAAAGGCTATTTTCTATCTGCGATGGAATACGCTTTACTGTTGGAAAAGACTAAAAGTGGAAAAAAGTACAATGCTTTAAATTATAAAATAACTAATGTAGCAGATCCAACCGAGGATACAGATACAATCAATAAGCGTTATTTGCATTCTGTAATACCAGAAAAGAAAAAAGATGGATTTTCCTTCTATAAATATACTATAAACGATATTGGATATCCTAAAGAAGAAAGTGATGGTGTTAATATTAAATACATTAAAGATAATTGTATTTTATATAATGGTGCTGTTATTGATTGTCATGGAAAAGTGTTGTCCAATCTGAAAGATGGTTCAACTCCATCGGATGCTGCTACTGTGAGACAAATGAATGAAAGCTTGAAGAAAGGAACATCCGCTTTTGTTAAACAAAATCAGGTGTTGTCAAAGAAAGGTGATGAGTTTGTGCAAGGAAGTGAAAAGTTTACCTTACTACAACTACAAAATAACAAGTGGGATGGAAAAAATAAAAGATTGTCAAATATAAGTTTAGGCACGGAAGAACATGATGCTGTTATTTTAACACAAGTGCCACAACTATCAGCTACTGGTGTTAACTTTATATGTGGAGGTAGACGATTAACCCATGTAAAATCTGGTAAAGATGATAATGATTGTGTTGTTGTGAAACAAACTATAGTTTTAGATAAAATAAATAACTTATATGATGGAAAAAATAGAAGAATATCTAACATATCAGCAGGAATAGCTCCGAATGATGTTGCTACTATTAATCAAGTTATAGCAACCTCTAATAACGATCCATCTGTGTATACATGTAATGGTAAACGTATCACAAATCTTGATAATCCTACACGTAACAAAGATGCTACTAATGTAGAGTATGTAATGAATCTTGTAGGTAATGTAGTTATTGATATGCATAATCATTTGATTAATGCATCGATGAAACACAATAAAATCGAAGATTCTCAGAGAAACCAATGGATTAAAGATGAAATCATTGATAGATACTAGTAAAACTAATGAATATTTAAGTATGGAATACACCAAAAAAAAGGATTCATTATCATAAAGTATTTCATAGAGTGAAGACGTTGGTTACATAAAACAGCATAATGAAGACCGTATCGCTCAGTCGTCGTCAAGACAGCGGCAAGAGAGGACGTGGTTTAACATCAGCTGCATTATCCCTGCTCAGACGGATTCCAATTGGTGCTGTTGTGAATCGAGCGATAGACGCTTTACCATACGAATTACATCTGCCCGGAGGTTATCAATATTGTGGACCTGGAACTAAGTTGTCAAAACGTTTAGCAAGAGGAGATCCTGGAATTAATAAATTAGATCAAGCTTGCAAAGAACACGATATAGCATATTCAAAGTATAAAGATTCAACAAATAGATCAATAGCGGATAAAATTCTAGCGGAAAGAGCTTGGCAAAGAGTAAAATCAAGTGACGCAAGTATTGCAGAAAAAGCAGCGGCTTGGGCAGTAACTACAGCCATGAAGACGAAAGCTAAATTTGGTGCTGGAAGACGACGTCGCAGAGGAAGACCTGCAAAGAGAAGAGCTCCCAAAAGAGGTGGAAACATTAAGAAGAGACGTCGTAGAACTCGTAAAGCAACAGTAAAGAAAGCTTCTATTTGGTCAATGGTAAAAAACGGAGCAGGTTTATACCTAAGACCGTACCGTGTGTACTAAATAAGAAGAATCAATTGATAATTCCAAATAAAGCCTTAACAAATCATCAGTTAAATGATTATGTAAAATGTTTGAAAATACCATTTTTTCGAGGAGTTTTTATGAAAGATGCATTACCAACTAAAATATGGGAAAATGAAACTGGAATAGTAAATTTGGATTCCACCTATGGTCCAGGCACTCATTGGGTATGCTATAAAAAGCTCGGACAAACCGTTTACTACTTTGACAGTTTTGGCAATCTACCACCGCCGAAAGAACTGCAACATTATTTTCGAAACTCCAAAAACATTTTTTACAATTACAAAAGAGAACAACCTAACAATACTGAAATATGTGGGCATTTATGTTTGGAGTTTCTAGCGAAGAGTGTCAGTCAGCTTTAAGATGTCATCGTATACAGTGTCACTGAGTGGAAATTCATCCACATTGAAAAGTACGCTGTTCCCAGCATTGCGTCTATCCAAGGAAAGATTATGGGAAGCGGCATTACTTGATTTAACTACCTACAACTCAATTCCCAATGTTACGGAAGGAAAGAACAATTTACTACATTATTATGAAACTAAGGATGCTTCAGGAAAATACTCAGAATTGAAAATAATTACATTTCCTACTGGAGCTTATGAAATCGATGATATAAACCAATTACTACAAAAACAACTCGGAGAAGAAAATATCACCGTTAAAGGAAACAATAATACTTTAAAAGCAGAAATAACTTCAAAATATTATATCGATGTCAGCTTGAAAAACTCCATTGGCAGTTTACTTGGATTTACAGATACAAAAAAGAATATATTAACTCCTGGAACTACTCATTCAGGTGATACAACTGTTACAATATTGAAAGTCAATAGTATCGATGTAACGTGTAATATTATACACGGATCGTATAGAGAAGGAGTGAATCAGCATATTTTACATACATTTTATCCAACAGTGGCTCCTGGTTTTAAAATTGTTGAGAAGCCACAAAACTTGATATACCTACCGTTAAACACCAGTTTCATTTCAGACATCGTACTGAACATATTGGATCAAGACGGTGTTAGTGTTGACTTTAGAGGAGAAACGATAACTATACGGATACACATCAGAGCGGCAACATAAAGGTCAACATGGGATTATCATTTAAACCGCAACGGAAGAGTCGGGAGCTCAGTAGCTCCTCGACATTGGAAGAGTTAACATCGGACAACATTCGTTTTCTACAGAAGATTGGATTGAAACTTAACAACGATGGATATCCTGGATATATCTCAAGGACCGACATTCGACGAAACACTATGGGAGAAGGAATATCACACGCACAACCCTTACACTTCATCAAAATTAAACAATAACGATGAAATAAGGATTCCCATTCAACAACAAGATATTTACACATTACCGTGTGAAAGTTATTTGTACATTGAAGGACGGGTATTAAAATTGGATGGAAAAACTGCTTCAACAGTTCCTTTTATAAATAACCCGATGGCATATCTTTTTGATGAAATAAGATATGAGATATCAGGGGTGACAGTTGATTCGACAAAAAAGGTTGGTATAACAACGACATTGAAAGGATTAACATCATTAACACCGCATGAGAAGAATTCAATAGTCACCGCCGGATGGGTTGCCCCTGATAAAGACACTATAACACCGGATTCCAACGGTCACTTTGATTTTCATGTACCCTTACGATTGCTTTTGGGATTCGCTGAAGATTACAAACGAATAATAATAAATGTCAAACAAGAATTGGTATTACTCAGATCTTCAACTAACAAGGACTTGATACTTGCAGACCCTGCAACTACGGAAGATAAACTGGAATGGCAACTACAATTGGATAAAGTTGTTTGGAGAGTACCTCATGTAAGATTGGCCGATGAACATAGAATCGTATTATTGAGAAAGTTAAAGTCTGACCGTGATATTGTGATGCCATTCCGAAGTTGGGAATTCCATGAATATCCTACACTACCTCAGACAGAACGACAAACATGGACCGTCAAGACATCAACTTATTTGGAACGGGCAAGGTACATAATACTCGGTTTTCAAACTAAGCGAAAAGATGTTATCACTGCAAATGCCGGTCAATTTGATCACTGTAAAATAAAGAATTGTAAAGTTTTCTTAAACTCTCAATTCTTTCCGTATGACAATTTGAATGTCATGTTCAGCAAAAAACGTTTTTCCATTTTATACGATATGTATGCAAGATTTCAATCGTCATATTATGGAAAGACTAATACACCACTATTATCGCCTGACCAGTATTATTCCAAGGCTCCGATAATTGTAATCGATTGTTCAAAACAAAATGAATCGGTAAAATCATCAAGTGTGGATATAAAAATTGAGATGGAATTTGAAGAACCAGTAGCAGATGGAACTTCAGCATACTGTCTAATTCTACATGATAAAATAGTTACTTACACACCGCTGACCGGAATTGTGAAGAATGTACTTTAAAAAGAATTAGTACAACGACTGCAGATTTTTGAGGTTAGAATTATCTGCTTCAATTTTTGAGGTTAGAATTTCGTTTGTGAAAAACAAGTTGAAAACAAACATTTATGTGATTGTATAAATTTCAAGGATTTCACGAAAAACATAAAAGAGAGAAAATCATGAGTGGAAAGTTCATTTTATATTCGACCGTCGTATGGGAAACATCGTTCGCAAGATGAGTTCTACTAACGGAGAAGAAAATACACCTCTAATGGATGAGAATAGTTCAGATATAGAAAAACAAGTTGAACGAGAAATGGACGAGTTCCTCAAGTTTAACAAACATAAGAAGAGAGAAGAAGAAAAAGAAGAAGGAGAAGCTGAAAAAGAAGTAAAAAGAAAAAAGGTTGAAGTTAACATTACAACTAATATTTTAACAGAAGTATTTCTTCGGATTTTCTACCCCATTTCATCATGCATGACGAAAAGTATTTCAGTTGGAATTTTAAAATCATTGGATTATTCACCGATTGTTATTTTAAATCATGGAAATAAAATGGTTACATTCACTGAAACTTCTTGGGAATCATTTATGAAACATTTACATCTTTTGGAATGTTATTTGAGTAACAACACATTTGGAAGAAGAACAAGATTAAGTTTATTGGAATCAAATATTGAAGTTGATATAGTGAAACATCGTGGGGGACAAATGGTTCGCTTCAGAGATTTAACTAGACATGATGTAAAATTACATTTGACTAAAGAAGAATTTTACACTTTAAGTTGTACTACCGGTCCCGTCACCAGATATTTGAAACAACTAATATTTTCAAGTGCAATAATCAAAGACTATCTAATCGATACATTGGACAGACAACCTTTCGTTCCAATTTTATACGGTCCCGTAGATACTTCAATTTTTAATCGAATACCTCAAGAAGTGGACATGTGGAGACAATTGAACAACTATCACACCAACTTTAATATCGACGAAGAAGCGCAAGAAGTTAAAGAAGAACAATCGTGTTTGTAATACAAATCAGTTGCTGACGAGACTTCATCATGAACAAACGGGTTTCGTTTTCTAATGCGCCACATATAATGGAAGTTAAAAAAGGTATAATTGAATTTCAAGCTTTTCGAGGAAATGATGGAAATTTTATTATAAAAGAATTAGTAATTTTGGATATGAACACATCTGTAGTTTATCATTACTTATTCAAACCTCCATTACCATTCAATAGACTAACAACTAAAGCGAAAGTTACAAACAAATGGTTGTACAAACATTTTCACAACTTAAGATGGGATGAAGGTTTTATTAATTATAACATGATGCCGCACATTATGAATCATTACTGCAAAGAGTTCAAAACTATCTACACAAGAGGATTGGAAAAAGCTAATTGGATACAATCATTTACAAGCAACGAAGTGATAAATGCAATAATAGATAGAGATTTCCAATGCTACTTCAATGAACTTTGTATTTCATCAAAGAGTTTTAAACATCGAAGGTCACAGTGCGCTTTGAAGAATGCCTACCGCTTAAATAATTTCCTTCAACAGAATGGTGGGGGTAATGTCGGTAATAAAAGTGAGAGCGCTACCATGACGCAGCATGAGTATTACTCGAACCTCCGAAGAGACAACATCTCCGACGGACATTATTATTAACAAGAAGATTAACAATAACATCAAGATGGCATCGCAGAACTTTCTTCAAAATTTGGTTGATCAATTCAACGCTCATTCAAAATCAACAATCTTACCGACGAAGAGATGTTCTGAACTAAAAGAAGAAAAACATTACATCATACATACAATCAAGAAGATGGACACTTCAGTTGGTGATGCTATTAATTGCACATTGAGCGAGGCGCCGTATACAGTTGGTGACGAACCGAAGTTTCAAATCTTCCTACCGAAACGGTTTGTACAACTTCTACAAAATGAAGATCTTCGAGTTATTCAACCTGGCGCACTCTATTTAGTTTCACACGGACCGAGTGGAAACAACTCAACTGAACTAACTATTCATGTAACACCTACTACTAACTAGTTTGTACATAACTTTGTAAATATATATGTTTGTAATGGTTTCTCAATAAAGATGATATAAAACAAAAAAAAATAAAAGAAGCAACATATTGTTATGTCTTTGTACATAGCAATATGTTGCTTTTTTTAAAAATTCCACGGGATGACCTTGACCCAATTTTGTGTGATAATAAAAGTGAAAATCAACTTGTGAAATTCATCAGTCTACGACTACCTTTCGTACCGTACACATCTCGCTCTCTATAACTAAATACAAAACTTCAACATGTCCCTAAAGGTCAAGTGTGCATCTTACGATACCAACACCATTACGAGTTTTGAACAACTTGAAGATTTAACCAACGAAATGCGAGTTTTACTTACCGGTGGTTATCACTTAACTGTTGATGTTAGTGCTACTAATGTAAGGATGTTTACTAAAACAAAATACTGTGATGATGAAGTATTTCTTTCAACACAACCTACAACATCTTCATCACCGACTGGTCAACATAACATCAAGTTCCACAAGTATTACCAATGTTAAATAACTTTTAACAAATAAAACTAAGGAATCACGTGATCAATGTCAAGTTGATAAAAAGGGAATGATACTTGTATAACTAATCATTCGCTTCCCGACTCTCGCTGCGTCAACACCTAATTTTAAAGATGTTATACAGAATGATGATCGAACTTGATGGAAAAATCTATGGAAAAGATTACAACACCGTTGAACAAATGACTGAAGATTTAAATATATTAACTAAAGAAGGATATCAAGCTAAATTAATTTTAAAATTTCCTGAAGTACATCCACTATCGACTGAAGAACTTATCGCTATGGCTAAAGCGGAGAGAGAGAAAAAGGCTGAAGAAGACAAACAAAAACAGACAAAGTCTGAAGAAGATAAACAGAAATAAACTTCTTAAGTATAAATATTCCTTACATTAGTAAGGTATAATTTTTTAAAACTTCGTTTGGATGACCTTGAAATTACCCCCACCACTTTTTGTAGTACATAAAACTGACTATTCAACACTATACACTCTTATTCTTTCACTGGACTCAGCAGCGTCAACATGGAAGAACAAAAGTACAAGTACGAACCTCGTTACTGTTGTGAACAACAGTGTACAGATTTAGGACCAATGATGGTGGACGGGTTAGCTTGCACTAAATGTGAATTTTTTGGATCTTGTTACTGCAAGTGCAAAACAAAACAACTACCGCCACCGGAATTGCGAACTTTCAAATTTTACAAATCAAGATATTTTCATACATGCTGTCCTCAAAGATGTTTCAAATTTCATCCTCTTGATCTAGCTCATTGTCAACGCACCAATTCTCATCAAGATGATTTTTGTACACATATGATAAAAAGATGTAAATACAGATCAGATTGGTATTCCGATCCTGTAGAACCATCGAATGTGTAATTTCAGTTTTACACTCTTTTTTAAAACTTCAATTGGATGACCTTGAGATTTCCCCCCACCATTGGTTTTTTTGACTTCCCCCCACCATAAGTCTTTTAGATTCCCCCCACCATTAGTTTAAGTTTTGTATCTTATTGAATCCACCTTTGAATTATTTCACTTCCAACACTCTAACTAACAACATGGGATCGCCTTTCGTCAAGTTTCAACATATAATAACTGACAGAGAAGAATTGGAGGAAATATTTCAAAATTTGCTTTCTGTCATGGATAGATATCCTATGAGATGGATCAGACTTGATGTTCACTATTTACGTCCTCGTGATTCTTCATCATCGAGTGAAGACGAAACAACGACTACTACTTCAGCTAGGATATTTCAATTTTCTTCATCATCGAGTGAAGACGAAACAACGCCTACTACTTCAGCTAAGATATTTGAATTGAAAGACGAAGAAGAGGAACTTAGCTATTTACTTGGTCACAAGCTCATGCTCACCGACAAATAAGCGCCGATCTTCATTCAATCACCGACTCTCGCACGATGAACAACTCTCCGTTGGCAAGAATGAATTCTAGTTTCGAAGTAAATTCCAAAGAAGATTTGCAAGAAATATTTAATACTTTACACGAAATTGTTAGTAAATTCAACACTGTTAAAATGAATCTGGAAATAACTTACGCCTGTCCTATTTGTGATAGGGTTGAAAGTTCTGATGAAGATAGTTTGCTGAATCTTACTCCACTTACACCTCTACAATCAGACACGACAACAACAAGTACGGAAGCAAATGGTGAGCAACCTCCTTCCCCCACCACTTCATTGTGATTCAACTTCCCCCACCACCTCTTTGTAATTCAACTTCCCCCCACCACTTCTTCGTTTAACTAACGTTCCTCGCTTTCACTTCTCATTCCGTCTCCAACATTTGAACTATCAACATCACTTGTTTCAAAATTTCAAACACCAAAAAACAACACTAAAGATGGATATGGTGGATGAAGTTTCCTTCGTCACAAGGATGGAAGAGGAAAAGATGAAAGAAGAAAAATTGAAATTGGAAATTAAACGTTTGCAATTGGAACGGGAAAACCAACTCGAGATATTACGTTTCTTCAAACTTGTCAAATACGTCATCTGGGGACTCTGCCTTTACCTCATCCTCGTCGTCGGCGTTTGCTTTTACAACTCCGTATTTCATCACAAAAATTCAACCTGTATTGCACATTGATTGTATTTGTTTTTGCACATTGATTGTATTTGTTTTTACGAATTAAGTTCAAAACTTAAATCTACCTATCCCGCTATCACCGGGTAGTTCGACTCTCAGAACTATTTCCTGTGGTAGCGGGATAGGCTTTTTTAAAACTTACTCGGGATGACCTTGACATACTTTCCGTAACCCAATTATCAAGTTGAATTTCAGTTTTGAACTAACTTTTAATTTGTGCGAAGTTTTAGTTGAACCCGGTTAATTTATGCGCACATTTTGTTCAACCCCAAATTGTTGAATTTCAGTCTTGAACTAACTTTTAATTTATGCGCAAATCTACTTCAAACGCTCACCCCACCTCCTCACCCCTCATTTAATGTACGACCGGAAGCTATGTGCCCCGGCACGTGGCTTCCGGGGCAGCTGACCTGAGCCAGAAGTAACCAAATCTAACTACTAACATCTATATACAGGGTGAGTTTTTAATCCCCCCCCCCCAATTTTTCCGCATTTCTTAAGATATTGTCTCCTAACCACCACCAAACATAATTGATAAATTAAAACTATTTTTTGGTATGGTTCACTTTTTTGGCCGCAATCTTGAATCCACCATATTGGAATGAATTTAATTTTTTAAAATGTAAAGGTAGGGTTGTGACCCATAATTTCAAAGTGATTTTTTGCGTAGAACAAGACTCCTCAATCCGTTTTTTATTATCTGTTTTCGTTATCGAGATATTACAGGCTTTTAAAAACTAAAACTCAAAATAAGAATTTAAAAAATCTCTGGTTTTATCCAATTTTTTTCTAAAGAATATCGACTTTTTATCACCAGATATCCAACCGGCATATCTGAATCGAACCGGCAACCTTTGGATACAAAGGCGAGCACTATAACCACTCAGCTACCCAGCCAGTTATAGAGCTACCCAGTGGTCTGGGGGCTCCTCCTTCACCGGCGGTTGTCCTCGGGGGGGGGGGGGGGGGGGGAACAGATAATAAAAAAGTACTTCATTTTTAAGGGACTTAAATTTTCGGCCGCCATCTTGGATCCGCCACTTTGGAACGAAATGAATTTTTTTAATGTAAAGGTAGGGTTGTCACCCACCATTTTAAAGTATTTTTTGCGTTGAGTACGTTGCTGCAATCCATTTTTTACTATCTGTTTTCGTTCTCAAAATATTTGGGTTTTTTTTACAAATATTAAAAAATACAAAATCGCTTATATTTTGAGAACGAAAACAGATAATGAAAAACGGATGGCGGCAACGTATTCAACGCAAAAAATACTTTAAAATGAGTCGTATAGTTCCAAAACATGTCTTATCCCAAAAAATTCGAAATTGAGATATTGGTACCACTGGATTCGTTATTTAAATCTGAATCTGATTCTGAATAGGTTTTATTCCAAAAAAATTCGTATCCAATGTAAAATCAAGTTTGAAAATTTAATTTTATTCCATAAAAGGCCTTATCCAATTCAGTTTTATTCCAAAATGTTCCTAATCCATTTGTATTCCAAAAAGGTCCCACGTTCATTCAGTTGTCCATTAAATCCATTACTAAGTGTTAGTTCCAAACAGATTCTTATCCATGTTGGCTGACTTCAATATAGTATTAAAAATATAGTAGTAAAAAAAAGTTCAGTCAGTATGGTGGATTCAAGATGGCAGAAAAAGTGAACCATACCAAAAAATAGTATAAACCAATCAATGATGTTTGATGGTGGTTGGGAGTCAATATCTTAAGAAATGCGAAAAAATTAGGGGGGGGGGACATTAAAAACTCATCCTGTAGAATAATTTATTGTTATTTGTTAATTTTTGTTATTTATCTCGTTATGTATTTTACATTATTACTCTCTGTTATAATTACTTGTTGAGCATAATTTATTATATATTAGCATATCACTCTAGTCACAAGTAATATTTTTCTTATCTGTAAATTATAAGTTTAAAATGTTTGTCTCTCGCATGTAAATTAGCTTTGCCGTTGGAAGTAAATGAAATGAAACATTCAATCTGGAGTTATTCGATGGTTATACGATCCCGACCCATGTGAAGCCTATGTATTTATGTCAGTCCTTTCGCCACGCTTAGATGCCTCGCTTATATGATGAGATTGGTTTAAAGATTTGGAATTTAACTTAAGGTTCCGCTTAATATTTTTCAAATAATTTATTAGTGGAAGAAAGCAAAGTTTATTTGCAAAAGAAGCTTATTAATATAATAAGCTTCCATTAATATTAAATATTTGGGGTGAGGGGTGGGTCATGACCCTTAGGATGTTCTTATGGTTTTCACAATTAACTCATTGTAAATAATACAACACTCGAGTTCTAAACCTAGACAATTTCCAATATAAGGAAATCGCAAAAATATAAAAATTTATAACCTACTGAGAACGACAGTGGACAATGCATATAATTAAACAATATGTTTATAAATAAATACACACAGTACTGTAATGACATAAATAGTATTAAAATATATGATAATACATATTGAATAGGCGTGATAAATAATGTATAGGTATAACCATTGACTATGGATACTATAGTAGTACCATTGACTAAGTATACTTAGTCAATGGTAGTACAACGTAGTACCCAGTCAAAGGTATAACTAGCAGATCCTGTATAAACAGGAAACTGTAAAACGGAAGTGAAAAGAACACATCATCATGATCCTCGTCCGGTTAGGAGTTTGACGATTTGACGAATATGCGCCATTTTAGTAATGTCCTTTGCGTTTTATGTTTGCTTGTCTAAAAAATTCGTTCTTGTGATAAAAAAATAACAAGTTTAGTTAAAATTATTTTAAAATATTTCGGCCACATTCAACAGAACGTGTCGCTATATTTTGGGACCAGAATTAAGGTAAGACAAAATAGTACCGATCGAAATACGCCGGAGGACATTTAACTGGGCCTAGATTTAGGCCTTAAGATTTTTACGACGTTTTCTTGATTCTTTTGGGCATACAATATTATTTTGGGGGGCACTGTAATGCCTTAGGCCAGTACAATTTACATAGTTAATTTAAATAAAACATGCGCGTAAAATCTATAAAGTAAAAAGGCAGGGTTTAGTATTAAGCTAGATTTAAGTCTCCCTTTGGCAGTGGACGGATGTCGTTCAGGTACCGGTAGAGGAGGGGCGTTACAAGCCATTCATTTTAGTATAAACTTTTTGTAAAATTTGATTTTTATTGAAAATATTAGATACTGATGTTTATAAAACAGTTTAATTGAATTTAATAGTTTTAAATAATGAAATTACTTTTTGAAAGAATGGCTAGTATCAGGTCAAACTCCTCGAACGGCAGAAGTCCAACTGAATCCAATGGAAGGAGATAGATTATAAGTAGACTAATTATGGATTATAAGTAGCTTTTGTTCAAGGATTTTCTAATGAACGGTTAGGAGGTTAATAAGTAAAGTACATATGCATTATAAAACAAACCCCATATGGTCCAAATGACGGACATTTCTATCAATATAGCCATAGGCCCTAATTAATAGGTGTTAAAAAACTTACTCCCCATTTGAGCAAAGCAATGATGACGCGACTGTTATTCCTAGGCACTAAAAGTGATGTCCGAATCACTCACCCAAACGGCCCAACATAAAAAGCCCTCTAAGAATATCCTTTTTTAATATGAAATAACTTAATAAATAAATATTTTTTCTGGAGCCTTAGTAAAGTACAGTTAGTGTATACTTAAAAATACACAATTAGGCTCTATTCATATTTGTCAAGCTTATCCTAAAATAAGATTTTAGCCTAAAAACACTATTATATAGTGACAGGCACAATAGAATACCCTTATGGCAATGTCTTAACACTAATAATGTCTATACTAGGCAATACATCATATTAGTTTACGTACCGTACATTGTATGGACATATTACAAAGATAGGTTCTATTTAGCGGTTTCAACACAATTTCTGTTTCTAATACAATGAAAAATAATAATAATACTTCCCTTCAACCTTTTTGATGTAAGTGAACTCATAGTAATAATTTAAAATACGAGATTAGTCTTTATCTGTATGTTTAGCTTATTTTAATGGCAAGAGACTATTTTGGTATGAATTTTATTTTTTAATCTGTTTTTTCACACTTTGAGCAATGTAAATTTTCCAAATGAATAGTATTTTAGCGAATACTAGTGGGATGATTTTATGTGGCCTCTGGTTCCTGAAACGAGAATAGTTAGTTAAAAAAATGTGTATACCTACTCAATTTTTTAAAGTTTTATTTAGGTTAACTAGGCCTTTTCAATATATCAATTACACATATATACATATATTTGTGTATATGTATATACACATATATACATATATATTTGTGTATATGTATATACACATATATACATATATATGCATTATATATATATATATATACATATATATATATATATATATATATAAAATACAAGAAATCTGTAGGAGTAGAATTTATGTAGCCTATACAAAACTAGGCTATACCCTGGGCTTCACACGAGTAGGCT
The DNA here is from genome assembly GCA_030545055.2 of Neoaliturus tenellus. Classification (NCBI taxonomy): domain Eukaryota; kingdom Metazoa; phylum Arthropoda; class Insecta; order Hemiptera; family Cicadellidae; genus Neoaliturus; species Neoaliturus tenellus. Next base: position 39,279,106 of record CM061535.1, read on the forward strand.
ACAGTGTGCCTCCTCGTCTCAAAATCCTCCAAGACTAAGAAACCCTCTTAACCAGATATCGCTTCAACCAGCCTACCTTGTCACAAACCCAACATCCTTTCAACCTGCCATTTTTTAACATAACGTCGCTTTAACTGGTCTTGTTTTGCCTAAAATGTTGGTTTTATATCTATCTTTCAAATCAATTACACTTCATATTGCAGTTAGTTTTAGACAACACTTAAATTTACTTCCCTGAATGGAAGAGAACGACATCAAAAGTGAACACGTTTGTTTGCTTCCATTCAAGTAGATCACAATACCAATTTTTTCAGTTTAGTCCTTTCAGTGTGTGCTTGGATTTAATTTGTTTTTGTTAGACCGGAAAAAAGTTTAGGATCTGAAAAGGTAGCTTTAATTCCATACAGAAATATATTTAAATGTTATTTTTAATCTTATTCCGGTCAAGGATAACTATTATTTACATTTGTTAAAGGTTCAATGGTTTAACCGGAAAATTCGTTATCCGGCTATTGTCTAGTCTTGAGGTGGCCGGTTAAGAGGGAGTCTACTGTATTAGTTGTATAAGAATTGGCCATCTATGGCCTTTTTCAACATACCGTATTGTGTTTTTAATAATAAATGAAAAATTAAATTACATATTGTACTGTATCCTTACAAAGCAAATTAATTTAAAATACTCGAATAGGCGATATTTATTTTTTTATTTGTTATTAATGGCAACAGCCTAATTTGGGCTACTATTTAATTCAAGTTACCAGTTTTTCTTCACTCTTAAAGCTGTAGGCCTATAATTTTTTTAAATATCTTTTTTACAAAGTAGTGGAATAACTTTATTTGCCTACCAATTCTTGAAAAACTACAAAAGTTTTTATAATTTGCATTTTTATGTTTTTTAATTTTTAGGGAGGTATGTAAGCTAAAATTATAGGCTATATAAGAGTAGACTATACTGTGGTCTACATAATAGACCAGGCTTAGCAGTAGGCTATTATATTCTATACAAGAATAGGCTATATGTGTAACCCTTTATTACATATTGCATGTAAAATAATTAAAAATTAAATTTTCTCTGAAACGGTGAGAAGTGACTTAAATGTAATGATTTAAAATACTGGATTTATTTCAAGTTGCTTTTAAAGGTGATAGACTAACTTAGCCCTTAATAAATCATACGGATGTTATTATAAATTATGAAAAAATATGCATATACTGTATAAGCTAGGAAGGCCTGCATATAGGAATGGAAGGCCTCTGCAAGGCAATAGGCTAGCCTTAAGGACAATGTAGGCCAAATTATGATACGATAGAGGATTTATTAGGTTTTTGACTATTGTTATGTATAGCTCTTTTTCTCTAGCCATCGACCATACACTAATTTTGGTTTGATATGTCGTGTTACGTGGCCAGGAAATCTAAATTAATAAAGATTAGTATTTAATCCATTTTTATCTACTGTCTGGTAGGAAAAAGACTCCCCCCTCCCACCTTAAAAGAAGGCCAAGGTCAGTCACACTTACTGACCTGTGGGTTGTAATGTTGTTTGCTTAGCTGTTATAGGCCAACTTAACGTAACATATTTGTTTCTACTTGTCTGAGAACAATGTACTTACAACTGAGAAGTCCAACTTAATCCAATGGTAGGAAATACATTATAATTGGATTATAAGTAGCTTTTTTCAAGGACTTCCTAATTAATGGTTAGGATACTTGATGTGCTGTAGCTACAGATTGAGTTTGGCATTGTTAATGTTATTACTAACGTCAATCGATCCTGGTTGAACTTCCGAACGCGTTTCAGCCTAGGACATCTTCAGCGTAAGAAGTACATAATGCTAGTTGTTTCTTTGCTGGTAGGGTTTTCCTACCGTTTTCATAATGCTTAAGATCACAGGATATGGGTCATATGAATATGTGTCCTGTGATTTTAAGCATTATGAAAACGGCATGAAAACCATACCAGCGGAGAAACAACTAGCTTTATGTGCTTCTACCTCTAAAGATGGCCTAGGCTGAAACGCGTTTGAAAGAACAAACAGGATTGATAGACGTGAGTAATAACATTAACAAATGGTTAGGAGTAAAATAAATAAAATACATGTCGATAAAACAAAAGTTATACGGCATCGATAATTGACAGTCTATCATAATATCCAGAGAAAATCAGCATTACAGTAGTGGAATTAGTCGGTGTCAAATACTCGCCATTTGTGGAAAGCAACGATGACAACTGTTAGGCCTAGTGTCAGAATCCCTTACCCAAACAGCCCGAGATAAAAACCCTCATGCAGAATAATTTTTAAAAATATGTCTAGCCTTAATAAAAAATAAACATTTTTTTAGAACCTTTGAAGTACAGTTACTGTATGTTTAAAAAACATGATTAGGCTACATTTATATTTGTCATAATGGTAAAATCTGATTTCATCTATGTAGTAAATCTATGTTACATTAAAAACTTTGTATAGGAATAGGCTCAATGGCATAAGTTACACATAGAGAGAATATATAGCCTACTGTTCTACATATTTGTATAGGCTATATAAGGATAGGCTATCTATAGCATTTTCAATATATTGTGTATATAATATAATAAAAAAACCTACGCTGGGCTTCACACAAGTAGTCTAACTTATATGTTGTAAAAGAGTTAACCATTTTAGCCTTTTCAACATACTGTGTTAATAATTAATTAAATAATTTAAACTTAATTTAAAATACTTGACTAAGCAATATTTATTTTTTGATCTGGTTTTAAACTATTTTAGACTATTTTTTGACTCGCCTATTTTAGACTAAATTTTATTTCAACTTAACCAGTCCTTTGCAAGAGTTCTGAGACAGTCCGAGCATTGGGGAGGAGAGCGAGTGGACTGGGAGGGCCTTGGCCGGTGACAGTGTTCTAGCTGTAAGACCTGGCTGCACATAATTGCCAACATGCCCGTTTAAAGTTCTTCTACCAGTTCGCTATTCAAAGAGTGTAGCTGTTAAAAAAAAAAATGAAGTATTAACTGTTTGAAATGTAAACAGTAGTATCATACTTTGAACTTAATTTATTTACTCGCGAGTGTCTAAATTAAGGATTCTAAATACTGTCTGTGAATAAACGCCTAAAGGCCTACATTTCATTAAATTGTTATACCAGCCATCACAGCTTTAGTCCTATTATTTAGGGTGAAAAATAAATCTCTTACTGTAAAAACAGGTCTAGGCCTATTGGTTTGACAAGATATTTTAAATAAGAATAGAAACTAATATGTGTAATCAGTATAATGTTCGCCTATTTAAAACTTACAAATAAAGTATACATTTTTAGTAAAATAGCGTAAAAAAGTAAATATTAACCATAAATTACGAAATATATTAATCATCAGTAAGGCTGTGCTTACGCTGTATTTTGTTAAAAATGGTCAAATGAAATGTTAATCTCTTTAATACCCATCATGGCTACCTTGTCATCGTCACATAGAGGGTATCTAGGAACGTTGACGTCTTCATCGCAGCTTAGGCCTATACCTATTTATATCACTTGGGGTCATGTCACTGTTGTTATAAACATTAATTGTAAAACCTTCAGTGATATTGTCAATCATACCTCTATTTTCCATATACATAAGTTATCTTCTAAATTTGATCACATGAGCACAAACAGATTTCTATTCGTCTACTGTTATGGAATCAAATTTCTCTTCTGTTATTGCTTTACAGATTCCACAATGAATTTTAAATTTTTCTTCTTAATATACGACTTTACATTTGCCCATATCATTTCAATTGGATTTAGGTTGGGATTGTAAGGGGGGAATTTTAATACTGAATGTCCGGCTTCAGCGAGGATCCTGCTGGTCATAGTCTATAAGTAACGTAGCATGGTTTATGCTTTTTTTATTAAGTCGTACAGCTTTAGTTTTAAGAGGGAGGATGAGTAGGGAATACCCCTCTTTGACAACCATTTAACAATATCTTCTTTAAGTGACGAAGAATTACGTGCTAGGTTAATTTGCTGCTGGTGGTAGGCGCTATCAATTACCACAACACTATTTGGCAGTAGATTTGGCATGAGTCTTTCTTTGAGTCACCTGGAATAATTATTCGTATTCATATCGTCATGATAGTCCCCTTTTTCATGACAGACTTGAACATTAACAGTGCATTTGATATGAACCCCCCACACCCCCATCAACATGCAGCATACAAACCTAATGTAACCATAGGGACTTGATACGCTGACCCCTACTCAAAGGCATTTTTAGACCCTTCTCATTTTCTCTCCAAGACTTTTCTGATGATGATGGGCTGTGAAAAAATTTATGTTTCATCCATGTACACTATGGGACACTTCTCCCCGATACTTTTTTTATAGCAAATATTTCACGCGACAGCTTCTAATGTCAGATTTTTCAATGAGGAGTTTAAGATAATTTTCCATTTTCTTCCATCGGAATACAAGTTTGTCTTAATTAAATCTTAAAGCCATATAATTGTTTGGAATGCATATTTTTTCTAAATATTACTGGAATAACTTAATATGGCTAACAATTCTTGAACAACGACAAACGTTTTTTAGAATTTGCTTGTATACGATTTTGAGGGGTTTTGAAAATGGGGCCCATCCTAAGTTAAATATTAATTTTTAAAATCAATAACATTTGAACATGCATTGGAACATTGTGAATTAGCCTATATTTTTGACAGAAGAAACATTTAATTTAAGAAGGATTTACATGAATAGAGGCGTAAAAACAAATCGAGAGTGTAAAGTCACTTTCTATAAAATATAGAATATATACTTTCCTGGCTAAGTAAGCCATGGATATAAGTATATATGCAATGTTATACACTATTTGGTTGGCAGCTCTGTTGCCATTAGTTTGTAAACAAAAGTTTCGTTCGTATAAATTATAATTTTTAACCAGTTTGTGAGTTGTGATTGTTGTGAGGTACTTCAGTCTTGAACTTTAAGGACAGTTGTATATTTTAAGGTATAGTTTTTGGACAGTTAAGCATATTAATCTCAAGTTTAAAATTCTAAGTTTTATTGTAGGTTAGAAAAAACGACAAAGTTCCAATATAACCAACATAACCGCTCGTTAATTTTAAAGTTTAAATCCGGGCATGCGCATTTGGGTCTACAGGTTTGCAATCAACGGGATAAGACGAAAGCCGCACGGGTACCGTGAGCGCTCTGCAAAGTAAACGCCCACCCCATCAGTTGGACTAATTAGGCACTAGGCGGCATCGCGCTGCCCAGGATCATCCAGGATTAATGCAAACTTTGGGATCCCCCAAGGCTCGGCATTGAGCCCAATGCTATATATATATATATATATATATATATATATATATATATATATATATATATATATATATATAATATACAAACAGCCTTAAAAAGAACTTCCCAAATCTCCAATTAACTAGAGTATGTATGCGGATGACATAGCTATACTGTTCAAAAATAATTCTTTTCATAATTTAGAAATTGAGAGTTTTGTAGAATTAACAAATCTTTATCAATATCTAAACATTAATAACTTACATATAAATCCAAATTAAAGTAACTGTATATTTTTTCAGGTCAAAGAACCATTGATATTTAACCACAGATTTTTATGCTGAATGATTTTGAGCTTCCGTTCTCTCCCGAAAGTAAATACCTTGGACTAATATTCGATCAAAATTTTTCTTGGGCACCATATATAAACACTCTTTGCTCTAAATTGTCATCTCAATTATTTTTACTAAATAGGTTCGCTAAATTCAAAAATCCATTTCTAATTCGATTGATCTACACCGCGCTTATAGAGTCGCGTTTAGTATACGGAATCATACTTTGGGGATCCGCATCCCAGAGTGCTACATTGTGAATTTTCAGACTGCAAAAGAGAGCTATTCGAATAATGGCGGGTGTAAATAGACGCATTTCTTGCAGAGAATTTTTTAAATATTTTAAAATTTTAACATTGGCATCACATTATATTTATGAAACATTAATTTTTTACATGTATAAATATGCATCATTTATAATAGGCACCGACGTACATCCTCATATCACAAGACACCGTTTTCAACATAGACAAACTCCCCACAGATTGGCAATCTCAGATTCACTGCCCCAAAATCTTCGACCAAAACTATTTAATAAACTCCCGGAAGAAATAAAATTGCTTGGCAACCCTAAATTATTGAAAAACAAACTAAAATCATTTCTTATGGGGAGAGCCTTTTACTCAGTGGATGAGTTTTTTTGAAACGTAGGAATTTTTTGTGGCACACAGTATCTGTTTTTTAAATTTTATTTATTATTTTTTTATTTTATTGTCATTTTTATGTTAATGTATTGTTTTAAGGTTATCTTGAAGAATTTAGGTTTAATATGTATATATGACGTTTGCTATACAATTTTATTGATTGTCACACGCAATAAAGGATTTTGATTTGATTTGATTTGATCCACTTGGTCTGCATGCCCCTTCAACTTGGACGATACTCTCGTGCAGTACACTACTGTATTTATGTTGCATTTTTAATATGTTTACAAGGAAACTACGAGGAAAATTAATGGAGACTGTAGAAGAAGATTTTAACAACTTGAAAAGTGATCTTTTAAACAACGAAGTCATTGATGCGGCTGTTCGAGTCCACAGCATACTAAATGTTACGGCATCTAAATATTCAAATGACGCTATTGTTGAACTAATCCCTGAACTAACGGCACTTTTTAATAAATTGGACGCAGCCTCAAGGTGAATGATGATTTAAATAAATATTTAATTGAACTCTCTGCTGAAATTGAGTTACTAAAATCAAGTTTAGATCAAGAAAAAGAAAAGAGGAGATCAGAGTTTGAGGAATCTATAGTGAAGAGAAAGCCGTGAGTGAAATAACCTATCTATAAGAAGAAATTCAGAGCATGTTAAACAGTCAAAATAAACTGAAAGAAGAACTGAAAAGTTAATATTGTATCATTGACCAACTTGAAACCGACCGCAATCAACTTATGACAAAGTTGGAACAACAAAGTAAAGATCTGCTCGGGATAAGAGAGAGTAATAAAATTGAAGTATGAAATTAGAAAACCTAAGGTAACCGCTAAACCTAAGTTGCTTGAAAAACCTCACATTGAGATAATTAACCGCTATTGCCCCTTTACTAGTAGGTCTAGCAGATCACCCTCACCACCATCATGCGCAACGTAATTAAAATAACTGCTGATGTAGGCCTACATTACCCACAAACATCTCAGCTGAAAACAACACCTTTAACATCTAAAGAAGAAAGAGTATTTATAAAAAATAACAAGAGCAAAGTTGTTGTGCTGGCAGAGTCAAGGAAAGCAACTCCATCAGTATCTACAAAGTCTCAGTGACGATTATGACATCTTTGTTTCATCAAAACCAGGTGCAAAATTGAAGAATATTATTGATGAGGGAGGTCAAATGGTAAAAGGACTTTCGAGAGATGATTAACTTGTGATCCTTGCGGGCTGAAATGATTTTTCCCCTGGCGGAGTAGGTCCTCTGACAGTAACACAGGCTGTGAAAAACTTACTGTCAATAGACGTTGCAACCAACATTATATTCCATGAAGTACACTACCGATATGATATACCCGAGCTATACACTCATATAAGCTATGCGAATCAAATTATATCCACGCAGCTAAAGAACCACAAGGGTAAGAAGCATCTGATGTTCCCACGAACTAATGATTATCTGAAGCGATGGCATTTCACACGCCATGGCCTCCATTACAACAAGTCTGGGAAGAGGGTGTTAGCCAGAGGTATCATTGAGATGATAAGATTATTAAAGCCTCACAAAACTGCACCAGATGAGCAGCAGACAAAGCCACAGGCGGATGAGCCTCCAGCAGTACTGCGAACAGCTGTTCAAGAGTCACAAAATGTGTGTGTGTCTGCCGTTGGGCCCTACCCTGAAAATATGAAAGTGCTCTTAGCTACCGTCTCCGAGTCGCAAAGATCTTCATCGCCTCCTGATTGCATGCGGTCGTTTGAGACCACACCAACACTGCCAAGTGAACCAACACCAGCGCAGCTGACGCCGCAGCCTCCGCCATCTACACCTAGCCGTGAGTCTTTACCACCTTTCACCGAGAGCAATCTTCAGTCGTCACCTCCACCGGACCTTTGTAACTTAACAGACTTTCTACCTTTAACTCCAAAATCTCCACTCATTTCTACAGATAAATCATGTAACCATTACCACAGCACTCCAAAGAACCTAGAGTCAAGTTCAGTTTTTTTAGGCATCAGCCAGTTGGTAGTACTACTACAAACACAACTATTCACAGAAGCAAACATTTAGATTCAGTCAATGTTGTAAAGGATAATGTCTGTCTAATTCATTTTAATGCACAGAGAATTTCAAATAAATTGAATTTAATAAATATTTTCCAAGACCAAAATGATCCTGATGTACTGTGCATATCAGAAACTAGGTTAAATAATGATAATACGAACATCACTTATTTTAATGGTAATAAAACGCTCAGTTCTGTAAATCGACAGTCTCATATTCATGGAGGTGGTGCTGTCTTTTCTAAATTATATCTTGAGTCAAAAGAAATATAATCACTTTCAACTGAGATGCACCTGGAGTGCTCTGGTGTCACACTTGAAAATATTAAGATTAACGTAGTAGTTCTTTATAGGCCACCTGGTGGAAATTTCAGTATTTTTTTAGATATCTTAAATGATATATTTTTATTTTCTAAAAAATCTACATTTTAAACAGTGATTTGTGGTGATTTTAATGTTCCATTTCAAGATGTCACTGATAGAAATAGAATTACCCTTTGTGACCTAATTGATATATTTTAATACAATATTTTAAATAAGTAAGCCAACCAGAGGGAAAAATGTAGTCTACAATATAATTACAAACTTAAAAGGCAAAGATATAATAAATACAGACAACGTAAATATGTCTTTTTTCAGACCATGGGGCCAAGTACATAAGGTTCTGTCCACGAAGTCTCGCTTCAGAAAATTTCCCGAAAACTAAAATGATCAAGAAACGGTATTTCTCTGAGTGTGAAATAAATTTATTTATAAAATTATTATTTTCAGAAAGTTGGTCAGAAGTTTATGAATTGCTAGATTTAAAAAGTTTATGAATTGCTAGATGAAAAATGCTCTAAATTTCTGGAAATATTTTAAATTTTATTTTGAGATAGCTTTTCCGTTTAAAAGCAAAAAAGTAAATGTTAGGAAGAAAATGGCAAAATAATGGCTCACTTCTGAGCTTAAAAAAACACAGTAAAAATATAATGTTTTTAAAATCTCTTCCTTGTTAAAAAAAAAAAAAAACAAAAAAAAAACAAAAACAATTAGAAGATGAAATTCAACTACGGTACATAAATTAAGTGTAAATGAAGCAAAATTAGTTTTTAACGACAATTTAATTTTAAATTCAGAAAATTGCACTAAAACTATCTGGAAAATAGTAAATCAAAATGTACTCCTAAAACCAAAAGTTGAGCCAAAAAACATACATCTTGAAATAAATTACGAAATAATAACAAATAGTAATTTAGTGGCCAATCATTTATATGAACATTTCACATACATAGGGGCAGAACCTCTGGTCACCAATGAATGTCCTTTGTCTTTTTCTAACATCCCACCCATTGCTCGTAGTATGTTTTTTATCAGACGTTACAGTTTCTCAGGTTGAAGGTGTTGTGAAGAAGCTAAGAGTACAAGAGCTTGTGGAGTAGATGAAATGCCTTGCTTTGTTTTAAAGAAATGTTTTCATGCCATAAGCAATGTATTCACTCATATTGTAACCATAGTATCAAATCTGCAAAATTTCCTCAAATTTTCAAAATAAGTAAAGTAGTTCCTGTTTTTAAATCTGGAAATGAAAAGCAATATCTGCAAACTACAGACCAATATCAATTTTACCTTCTTTTTCAAAAATCCTGGAATCGATTATCCGTCTAAAATTAGTCCAATTCTTTTAGTTAAATTCTGTTTTCTCTCCAAAACAACATAGGGTTCGCCAAGGGAAGTCTACCGTCACTGCAGTCTTCAATATTATTAATAGTGTGGCCTCATCACTTGATTGTAGAAACTGTAAACTTGGGGTTTTCTACGACTTAAGCAAAGCTTTTGACACAGTGAACCACAACATTCTCTTTCTTAAACTTGAAAAGTAAGGTGTAAGAGGGCATGCTTTGGAGTTGCTTAAATCTTACTTAACCTCCAGAGAGCAAATTGTGCAAATAACAAGTGCGGAAGGCCCTGTTTGTTCAAAGGCAATTGCTGTGTTTAGGGGAGTTCCTCAAGGGTCAGCACTTGGACCTGTTTTATTTCTGGTGTACATGAATGATCTGCCAAATGTTTCAAAAGATCTTGATCTAGCTCATTGCTCATTGCTTGATGCTTGCTGATGATTGCTCATTGTGTTTTTCCAGAGAAACGGAAAATCAAACCGTTTCATCAAATAATGATCAGTTATCCATTATTCAATCTTGGTTGAAATTAAATCACTTAAAATAAACATAAGTAAAACTAACTTTGTTGAATTTCATTTAGGAAATAATAAAAAATTAACAGAGAGCAAAAGAATAACATTGGCGAATGAACCATTAAATGAAGTAACATCCCAAAAATTTCTTGGTCTGCACATTGACCTGGTGCTTGCATGTGGAGTACGTCTGCAAAAGAGTAAAACCAATGTGTTATGCTCTCAGTCGTCTCTCCAGAGTCTGCAGCATCTAGCTTCTGCGTGCAGTTTACTTCTCCCATGTGGAATATATCTTAAGATATGGGATTTTATTCTGGGGATTTGCGTCCGTTCAAAATTTTAACATGGTTTTTATTTTGCAAAAGTGATGTCTCCGAGCAGTGGGTGGGCTGAAAAAGTCAGAGTCACGTAGGCCTCTTTTTATAGACAACTCAATATTCTGACCTTTGCGGGGCTGGTTGGCTATGAAGCATGTATGTTTGTTAAGCACAATTTAGATATTTTTGAGACCAATGGAGATTTTCACAGCTACCCTACTAGGTCTAGAAACATGCTTTCATTGATTGGACACTGTACAGCAAGTTTTGAGAAGGGACCTAGTTATTTGTGTAGTAAAATCTACAATAAACTACCGTCTGAAATAAGACAACTAAATAACTTTACGTTACTTAAAAAGAGAGTTAAGGAGTATTTCTTAGCCCTAAGTCCCTACTTCATAAGTGAAGTTGGATGATGTTTGAAGGCATATGTTTTTGTAGTAAGGCGAAAATTTATTTGATTTGTTTAAAGATAGCATTTTAAGTTCCTTTTTATATTTACTGACGTGTTCATTGTACCACCTATATTTGAACGAATAAAATGACTTATGACTTATTGGTACTACGGTGCTGATATATAAACACAAGTTTTATAATAAAAAAGATATAACTTAAAGAGACTTGAACATTAACAGTGCATTTGGTACGAAACCCATTTCCCTCCACTATGATTTGCTAACCCTCCGTGTTCATTATATACTGTAAGAATAAACTTCAAGAGTAGACTATACTATGGTCTACATAGGGGTAAGCTTTTATTTTATACATAATAATAGGTTACATATACATAGCCCTTTTGACATAATGTGTATATATAACATAATGAAAAATTAAATTTTATCTGTAACTGTGAGAAGTGACTTAAAAGTAATAATTTAAAATACTGGATTATCTTTTTAAGTTCCTTTTAAAGGTGACGGCTTATTTATCCCTCAATCAGTTAAATAGATCTTATTATAAATTATGAATATATTGTAAGCTAGGAAGGCCTATTTGTAGGAATAGAATGGAAGGCATCTTAAGAGAATAGGTTAGCTTATATAGGACTATGTAGGCCAAGTTACGATTCGATAGTGGCTTTGTTTGGTTGTTGACTATTGTTATGTAATTATACAATACAGCCCTTTTTAACTAGTCCTCTACCATACCTTAATTTTAATTTGATATGTCGGGTTACGTGGCCAGGAAATCTAATTAGTAATTTTCAAATTAGTAACATTAATTTTGACCAGATGAACCTGTAAACAAAATTTCATCACGTGCTCATAAATAGGTAAATTAATGTCTATTCTCCTTATGATAAATATAGGGAAAGAGTATGCAGGTATGCTGCCATGGGGAACACTGAAAGTAGGTTTTAAGTTTTTTACCATAAAAACAATTATTTTGACCATATGAAGCCATACACTAAGTTTCATCAATATCTGTTGATAAATAAAGGAGTTTGCCTATTCTACATATGATTAACATGGGGAAAGAGTATGCAGGTTTGCTGCCATGATAAGCACAAAAACCAAGATTTTTTACCATAAATGGATGAATCTCAACCAAATGAAGTTAAATAACAAGTCAAAAAAATATTGGTTAAAAAGTGAAATATTAACATAACCTTATTTTCCATAAGATTAACATTGGAGCCCCAAAATACAATGTACTGTCCTTAGACTTTTAATATCTCTGTAACCAATGGAGATGTAGCAAATCTTCAAAAAACTAAATTGTGTTTTTTTTTAATTTCAAATTTTTTAAATAATAATATTCTGACCTTTGCGGGGCTGGTTGGCTATGAAGCATGTATGTTTGTTAAGCACAATTTAGATATTTTTGAGACCAATGGAGATTTTCACAGCTACCCTACTAGGTCTAGAAACATGCTTTCATTGATTGGACATTAAGTTTCATGGACATATAAAGGTCTTCGTGGTCCATTCTCAGCTAGGTCCTAGAGGAATTGCGAGAAATCATGGCCTGTGATGACTTTAAACCTATCAGCTCCCTTTTGCGCTCCTGCCACCAAATGGTCGTCCTCCCAAGTGAAACGACAGTTATTCACCACTAAATAGTCGAAGTTTATAGGCATGTTTCGACTCCCACAGGCCCTTTTTCGAACAGCCATTAAATGTGCTCGTTTTGTACGCACTTCTTTAGGAAAGTCCTGGTGGATAGAAAATCCTGTCCCACCAGTATTTTTTTTTTTTTTTTTTTTTTTTTTTTTTTACAGTGCCCATTGGGATCTTTAAAACCATACCTAAGTCTTACAGTAAGTTTAAAATCGTGAAAATTTTCATTTTCTTGTTTTTAAAGAGGTTTAAAAATAAGTAAATAAAATTTATGTAAATGGCCTCCATTTTCCAAAATGGTCGAGAACGTTAAAAAATTTTATGGAATGTCTATGTAATTTTATGGTCTTTTCAATTTTTGACATTTTCCCCCTTAAAATGTAAATTGGTTTAATAACGGTTCATACCAAATATGAACTTAATACAACCATCCGTTAAGAGAATACAAATTATTATGTGTAAAAATCAAAATGGCGGCTAGCGGCTAAAAGCAATTTTGACCCCTATTTGTAGATGTTTTTTTTTCTTGTCTAGATGCAAGGAACAAATATACAGAAGACAGAGATTTCTGGGACATTCTGTATGTTTCTCCTTTAGTCATATCGTCATATATACGGGATCGGTGAGTCGGTGGCGTAGTGGTTAGCGCGCCGGACTTCGGGACCATGGCAGCGATGTCGTGGGTTCGAATCCGCGTTCTGCCAGTGACTTTTATCAGTACCTTTCACCTTGTACTGTAGCGGCTCACCCCCTTACTTTGTCTAATACGATCCACGCACAGATCAAATAGTCTATGTGGACGGGGCAAAGTAAGGCAAAAAGAGGTCCGCCAACCTCTTTTTTAAAAAGAAAAAAAAAAAAATCTTAAAATACTGTATGCACCAGATTATGTTGCTGTCTCAAGTATTTATAATTAAACATACTGTGCTATTTCTTTAACCTTCAGGAGGTCGCACTTAATCATTTTGATACAAGTGTTTTTTTTTTTTTTTTTTTTTTTTTTTTTAGGTATTTGTGGTGTTATTGATGTTGTTCGTGGTATATTCTAATTTCATTGCCATTTTAATGTTGTAAGGTAACCTAAGAAACTGACTTTGATCACTGATGGAATCTTAAAAAACAATTTTTTAGCCTTTGTCGTATTGTAGATGTTTAAGGTATGGTACTCAAATTAGAAATAACATGCCACAAAATCTAATTAAATATTTTCAATATGACAAATTAATTCCATTTTAAAAGTTGAGGAATATTATGATTTCAATTAAAACTTTTATCACACACCATTTCCAGCTCAGTTATGCATTTCAGGTCTGATTTTGCTAAAGTGTACTCTACTGAATGATAACTTAAATGCACATATCAACTTATACTTACATTGAAGATTATCTATTGAATCTTAAGGGGCACAACCCCATACCAGACATATACTCCGTAATAAGACTTTAAGAATAGTTTTATTAGCTCATAAGAGTTTGCGGGATTTTAATTTTTAAATGTATTCTATACAAAAATATTAAGTCTTCTCCAGACTTTTCAGCGCTCCTGAATTTCACTAAGAAGAACATTTAATAGGAATGTTTTTTTTCAGATTCTATCAAAAAGGCTGAGAAAGCTGAACCCCTGAAGACCCTGCTAGAAAAGAAATATATCAGTGTGAATACTGCGATAATTAAAGCATGTTTCACCCAAATGTCAGATCTAAAGAAACGTACATTTATTACCCATACTGGCGAGCAGCCTTATCAGTGTCCAAACTGTAAAAAAGCCTTCACCCAAATATCACATCTAAACAGACATATTTTGACCCATACTGGCCAGCGACCTCATCAGTGTCCAAACTGTGAAAAAGCCTTCACTATAAAATCACATCTAAAGAGACATATTTTGACCCACACTGGAGAGCGACCTTATCAGTGTCCAAACTGTAAAAAAGCCTTCACCCAAATAGCAAATCTAAACAGACATATTTTGACCCATACTGGCCAGCGACCTCATCAGTGCCCAAACTGTCAAAAAGCCTTCACTCAAATATCTGCACTAAAGAGACATATTTTGACCCACACTGGAGAGCGACCTTATCAGTGTCCAAACTGTAAAAAAGCCTTCACCCAAATATCAAACCTAAACAGACATATTTTGACCCATACTGGCCAGCGACCTCATCAGTATCCAAACTGTGAAAAAGCCTTCACCCGAATATCACATCTAAATAGACATATTTTGACCCATACTGGCCAGCGACCTCATCAGTGTCCAAACTGTGAAAAAGCCTTCACTCAAATATCACAACTAAAGAGACATATTTTGACCCATACGAGGGAGCGACCTTATCAATGTCTAAACTGTGAAAAAACCTTCACCCAAATATCAGATCTAAACAGACATATTTTGACCCACACTGGCCAGCGACCTCATCAGTGTCCAAACTGTGAAAAAGCCTTCACTACAAAATCACATCTAAACAGACATATTTTGACCCATACTGGCCAACGACCTCATCAGTGTCCAAACAGTGAACAACTAAAGAGACATATTTTGACCCATACTGGCCAGCGACCTCATCAGTGTCCAAACTGTGAAAAAGCCTTCACCCAAAAATCACATCTAAACAGACATATTTTGACCCACACTGGCCAGCGACCTCATCAGTGTCCAAACTGTGAAAAAGCCTTCACTATAAAATCACAACTAAAGAGACATATTTTGACCCACACTGGAGAGCGACCTTATCAGTGTCCAAACTGTAAAAAAGCCTTCACCCAAATAGCAAATCTAAACAGACATATTTTGACCCATACTGGCCAGCGACCTCATCAGTGTCCAAACTGTGAAAAAGCCTTCACTCAAATATCAGATTTAAAGAGACATATTTTGACCCACACTGGAGAGCGACCTTATCAGTGTCCAAACTGTAAAAAAGCCTTCACCGAAATATCAAGCCTAAACAGACATATTTTGACCCATACTGGCCAGCGACCTCATCAGTGTCCAAACTGTGAAAAAGCCTTTACCCAAATATCACATCTAAAGAGACATAGTAAGACCCATTCTGGTAAGTGAACTCATCAGTGTAAATACTGTGATAAAGCATTCACACAGATATCAAATCTAAAGATACATATTTTGACCCATACTGACGAGCGTCCTTATCAATGTCCATACTATGAAACTCATTAATCAACTTCAAAGACTCATATTATAATAACGTAAAAATTTTTATGGAACACCTTTTTTATGTTTTTTTACATTTCTATGTAATTTTAAGGTCTTTTTTATCTTTTTTTCATTTTTTTCCTTAAAATGGAAATTGGTTTAATAACGGTTCATACCAAATATGAACTTAATACAACCATCCACTTAGAGAATACAAATTATTATGCGTAAAAATCAAAATGGCGGCTAGGGGCTTAACAAAGCAATTTTCACCCCTATTTGTAGATGTTTTTTTCTTGTCTCGATGCAAGGAACAAATATACAGAAGGGTTCCAGAGATTTCCGGGACACTCTGTATCCAAAACAGATTGCTGTATTGTGTTCAATTTTGGCATGAATCTTTATCACACCAATGTCCATTTCAAGAGAAAATAATTATTTTTTCTGACGTGTGTTTTCAAAATGGCGGCCATTTAAAAGTTTGAACTCAATTGCTCAAAAACGGTAATTTTTTCAAAACTTTTACTAGAGACAAAAAATTTACAAATAAAATTATCTAACTAAGGCTACCAGGTTTGTAAGGATATGACAACAAGGAACGGAGTTACATTGATTTTTCTCATAAAATAACCTAAATTTGCATTAATTGTATTGCAAAATCATTGTTTTTCAGCAGAAAAATCCCAATAATCCCGTTATTTGTTGTCAGATCATTACAAACTTGGTATCTTTAGTTAGATAATTTAATTTTTCAACTTTTTAGTATCCAGTAAAAGTTATGTAAAAATTACCGTTTTTGAGATATTTAAGTTTAAAAATTTAAAATGATCGCCATTTTGGAAATACACATAGGGAAAAATATGTTTTTCTCGAAATTAGCATTGGTGTGATAAAGATTCATGCCAAAATTGAACTCAATACTATTATCCATTATAGAAATAAAAATTACTATGTGTAAATACAAAATGACGGCTCTGTGGGTAACTAGACGTTAGTAACATTTAGACGTTATTACTTTGATATTCATATTTGTTTTTGGTCCAGAAACAATGCGATAAAATATTGGCATCGAGTTCAGAAACACCCTGTATAATATTTAATTTCAGATGTAAAATTAATACAGTTGTAAATTGGTACATTAAATGATGCAAAATTACGTCCACAGATTAAAGTGACGAAAATGCTGATCATCACTTTCGTTAAATAGTTTTGTGCTTTTATATTACAGCCAAAGTAATTAGAATATAATTAAGCCAATGAATCGGCTTGTTTATTTTTTTGAGGGGGGCGTACTTGTGAACTTTGGCCTAGGGCGTCAAGAAATGTTAATCCGGGCCTGGTTGATGCACTCGCTGACAAAATCTACAAGCATTGGTACAAGAATTGGTTGATTTGCCCCCCCTAAATCCATATGGTCTTAAATTCAACAATGAATTAGTTTCAAGGAAGTCTGTTAGCTGTTCACAAATTACTTTCTCAAAAACCTTAGAGACGGCTGGTAGGAGTGAGATTGGACGATAATTACTTACCGATGTCTCTTCACCCTTTTTATGGATTGGTCTAATCACTGAGATCTTACAACTAGAAGGAAAGCATGCAGAACTTATCATACTATTTACTAAATATGCAATGGGCCTAACAATCTCAGTCTTACAAAATTTTAGAACCTTTAAGCTGATTTGGTCAATTCCACTTCATGTTTTGGGCAAAAGTTTTGAAAAATGTTCATTATATCACTTTCATCAATACGAACAAAATTATCTGGAAACAATGAAACCATAAAAAAATTATCAGCTGATTTTTGTTCAATTAAAAAATATCCTTAAGGATAACATGTGATGTGAACTTTGAAGGGCTCTAGTACGAAACTCGGATTTTTCCCAGCTCCAATCGATTTCTCGTGGCCAAAACCATAATATTTAATAAAAAAATAAAAAATCCTTGGAGCGAAAAAAATTTTACCCGTACAAACAGTACTTGTCTTAGCGTATAGGAAGGATTTTCATTCAATGTGATTATTTGATTCTCGTTTTAAAATCAAAATAAAACACATGTTTTGTATATGCACGTAGGCTAAACAAAGAAAGATTTTCTTGAACCACATCTAATCGCTCATTGTACCAGTCTCAGACGATTCAGTCAATGACGACACGATTTGATTTCTGGGGTATATGTATGCGGGTCCCATCTATTGGGGATACTTTTACAGGGGGTAGGATTCCGGGGGTGGTTTTCTGTACCATTGTGGGGTAGTGTACAATTCCGTGAGTAGTTTCCCTTCCGTAATTAACTTACAGGATATGCCTTAAATGGTCACTTATCCTATAGTCTAATTCGAGTAAAGTATATATTAGTACACTTCTATGTACGCACACGAATCTCAAAATCGGCTCTAACAATTATCTTCAAAGTTTGCTAATAACTGAGTCCTGGAATAAAACTATTTGTACATAAGTCTATATGCTACAAACAATATTTGTTTGCTATAATCTTGAATTGAAATCTTAAATTTTTACATTGATCTTATAAAGTTTGAAGATCATCAAAGCATGAACCAAAGCGCGTGCTTCAGTATAGTCGCTAAAAATTCCAAAAACCGGCGTTTTATCGGGATATTAAATATATATAGGCAATAAAAATTTTGTAGGATAATTTTGAACTAGGTAAGTAATCATCTACTAAAGCAATAATAATATTTAAAAAAATTTTAATAGAAAAATCCTCCCCGATCCATTTTTTACTTTTTTCAATTTTTTTCCTTTTTGAAAAAGGAAGAAAAGGAAAAAAAATTGTAAAATGCGATACACATCGCAAGGTATTGACCCATACTGTCAATACCTAATTTTAATTAAAATTTTATCTAGGCCTACTAGATATATTTCATCTAGCCTAGATGAATGGTAAGTTTTTACGAGCTGCATTATAAACGATCAATACAAAATACAAAACCTAATTGCTCTAAAGAAATAAAAAAAAGAAATAAATAAAATCCCCCAAAAAATAACCAAGAGCAAAAAAATAAAAAATAAAAAAATAACCTGTTACAAGCCCTGAAAGGTTTATTTCTTGTTATTAATATTGAATTGTGCTTGAAACAATAATTATAAATAACAACTTTAAGACTGTCGCAAATTCTGAGTTTATGCGATTTATCTATCACGAAACTTTGTATACATCTATTGCATATATTGTATTATCTTAATTTTACAATCAACACACACGATGTTAAAAACGACTCCTTATACAGCAATTTACAACTCATAGCATAACTTTTAATAAATAGTTAAGGCTCTGGTCTATCACTAGAGCGCCACCCAAATGCAAGTTTTTTTAGAATCTTCTGCTAAATGCAGCCTAGAGCTATAAACAACGTGTCATACTAAAGAAGAATAAAGGTACTAACTTCCCTCTGTAACACTTTTGTAATTATTTCATCAAAAGTGATAGATAACTTCAGTTAAAAATCGAGAAAAACAGGTGGTTTTAGACAGTTATAACTGATATTAGAAATTTTATTTAAAATTTCTAAAAACATAGAAGACGAGATCCGTCCTTTTACTTTTAGAAAACATTAATAGTCAATCTCTATCTTATTTATTAAATTTTAAAACATTCCCGAAAACCTCTGCAGCTATAAAACTCACCACCAGAGAAAAACAGATGATTTTAGACAGTTATAACTGATATCAGAAATTTTATTTAAAAATTCTAAAAACGTAGATGACACGATGAATCCTTCTACTTTTAGAAAAAAATTAAGAGTCAATTTCTATCTTAATTAGTTTATTTTAAAACACGATTCCCGTAAACCTCTGATGCAGCCATCAAAATAGCGCTCCGGCCGCGAGGCGGCATTCGGTAACGTCGTAATAACTTTTTAAATCTTATCATAGTGCCTAATATTATGATTATTTAATTACCTAAATACCTCTCATTTCTGTAAAATAGAATGTAACAAAAAAATGTCATAAATTAAAAATTAACACTATTAAAATTACTCTTTTCCCCTGAAATGCCCGAACACGGGAACTTGGTTTACAACTAATTTCGCGACAACAACAGATTACCAATCAATGCTCAGAATGTTCCCTTAAATAAGTTCAAGAGGGTGATGAATGATTGGCTGACTGAGAACCCATTTTATAACATCCAAGAATTTTATGAAGCGGATGTAAGCATGCTGTTTAACCTGTAGCCAATTATTTATATTAATTTTAGCAACCTCTCTGCATTTTGACTTTGCACGATATTTATTGTATATTATTGCTCTCCTGTTGTATTCATTGTACGTAATGCTTTATTTATTGGAATGTTCTTATTTATTGGAATGCTCTTATTTATTATTTATTGTGAATGTTGAAATTATTGCAAGTGAATTTGATGTCACTCAGTCTTGTGCACGTTATTTTGTATGTACTGTAAGATTGTTATTGTGATATGTTTTTTGACGAGATCTATTGCACGTTTGTTGTTTAATGATCAATAAAGTCTATCTATCTATCTTTCAGTTGGCAAACCTGCTTCTTGCAATACAATCTGATCCTCTTCCGTTCGCCTTCACTACAAATCACAAAAATGCGCCATTTTGGAGATATCCTTCAAGCGGTAGAGATTGTTTCATGTTTATTGTGTTAAAGTTCGTCAAGAAATTAAACATTTGAGCTATTTAATAATATTTTTTGATAACGAGAAGAACGTGTAGCACTAATGGGATCAGAACTAAGGTAAGATAAATAGTACCGATCCAAATACGCTGAAAGATATATAAGTGGACCTAGATTTTGAACCTTAAGTTTTTAGGACATTCTCTCCATACTTTTAGGCATACATTATTATTCTAGTATAAACTGTAATGCGTAGGGATATTATTTAAAATTTACACTGTTAAATGACAAGTACTATACGTATTCTCATTATTTTAAGTAAAAAGGCAGGGTTTAGTATTAAGTTAGATTTAAGTCTCCTTTTGGCAGTGGATGGATGTCGTTCAGGTACCGGTAGAGGAGGGGCGTTACAAGCCATTCATTTAAGTATAAACGTTTTGTAAAATTGTATTTTTATTGAAAATATTAGATACTGATGTTTGTGAAACAGTATAAGTGAATTTAATTGTTTTGAATAATGAATTTACTTTTTGAAAGAATGGCTAGTATCAGGTCAAACTCCTCGAACGGCAGAAGTCCAACTGAATCCAATGGAAAGGAGATAGATTATAAGTAACGGTAGGCTAAGCTATTTATAGGCTAAGTAGCTTTTTTGGTAGGCCCTATAGGCTAATTATTGAGTTTAGCTACGGCCATCGGAAAATAGATTTTTTTTCAAAATGTCGGAAGTTTCATGCTAATTCCAAAAATGATAGTTTTCCCCGCGGAAAAGCTCGGAAACCCCCCGAAAACGGAAAAACTGATAATAATTTTTTGCATCGAATTTATTGCAGTAGGTATTCAAATTAACCGGGAAGTTGAGCTGATCACGAAAATGTAAAAATTATTTCGATCCGATATCAAATAAGGCGGAAAATGCAGAAAAAGTGCCGGAAAAGCCGTAAGATGAACCAGGCCTAGGCCTACTTTTAAGTATGTGTGTACTCAAATGACGCGGAATTTAGTGCAGAATAATAATATGTATATTGAATGAATACAGCAATCCAATACTCAATAAAGAATCAAAATTCTTATAACTTAAATAAAATAAAACCACACTGAAACTTAGGCTAGTCCAACAAAAATGAAGGACTACTAATGTTACAATTGGGTTTTATTGGCGTAGCTTAAAGTCTTAGGTAATAGCCTAGACTGTACCATATACATAGTACTAAAATTCCATTACATAGGCTATACTGCAATCTAAAATAACCTTACTAACTAACCTAACCTAACCATCATGTGGGTAGCCTACAATTATGCAAACTTTTAAGAGAAATAAGAATGTATAGTTTTTTATAGAATAAAACTTAGCAAGTTAGAATTTGCATGAAGGTTAGGATAGGTTCCCAAGTTAGGATAGCTAGGTAGCTTTTTTGGTAGGCCCTAATTATTGAGTTTAGCTACGGCCATCGGAAAATAGATTTTTTTTTTTCAAAATGTCGGATATTTCATGCTAATTAAAAAAAATGATAGTTTTTCCCGCGGAAAAGCTCGGAAACCCCCCGAAAACGGAAAAACAGATAATAAATTTTTGCATCGAATTTATTGCAGTAGGCATTCAAATTAACTGAGAAGTTGAGCTGATCACGAATATGTAAAAATTATTTCGATCCAATATCAAATAAGGCGGAAAATGCAGAAAAAGTGCCGGAAAAGCCGTAAGATGAACTAGGCCTAGGCCTACTTTAAAGTATGTCATGTGGGTACTCAAATGACACGGAATTTAGTACAGAATAATAATATATATATTGATTGAATACAGCAATCCAATACTCAATAAAGAATCAAAACTCTTAGAAATAAAATAAAACCACACTGAAATTAATATTCTGCATTACATCTGCATTATAAAACAAAATATGTATGGTGCAAATCACGGTAATTTCTATCAATAAAGCCAGAAGTTATCGGTGTTAAATGACTTACTCCTATTTGAGCAAGGCAATGATGGCGACTGTTGTCACTAGACTCAGGCTTAGTGTCTGAGTCTCTCACCTAAGCGGCCCGTGGTAAAAACCTCACAAAGAATATCCTTTTGTTAAATTTAAATAATAATAAATAATATTAATGTATAAAAAATAACTAACATTTTTTTCTGGACTCTTGTGAAGTACAGTTATGGTATACTTAAAAATTCCATATTAGGCTATATTTAGGCCCTATACATTTGTTGAGCTTGTCATAATAGTAAAATCAGATTTTGGCCTAAATAAAAAATATCTTCATATTATATGATGTATAACCTATGTACATATAATGCAATATAAGTAAGGCTACATATAATAAAAATACATATAATTCAATATGCATTATGTAAATACAAGGATAGGCTGTAAAATATATGTAGTTTTCAATATATTTCAGCTTTATATCACAATGAAAATTAATTAAAAAACTTCCCTTTGGCATGAATTTAATTTAAAAATAACTGCTTTTCACTTTTCCGAATGCATACTATTTTAGCACTAGTGGCATGATTTTATTTGGTCTCTGTTTCCTGAGAAATGAGATTAATTTTTCATAAATTTGTACATTCCATGTTTTTAAAGTCTTTTGGTTGACTAGGCCTACCCAAAATATCAATTACAAAAAAAAAAAAAAAAAAAAAAAAAAAAAAACGAGTGGTATATATGTAGCCTATACAAAACTAGGCAATATCCTGGGTTTCACACGAGTAGGCTACCCTAAAATCATATAAAATCTCTTCATTGCCATTGAGTAGTCTAACATTTGAAAAATTACAAAAGGCAAAGTCAATATACAAAGTCACCTAAGTCAATGTACAGTCCTATCAAAACAACATAGAATAGGATTTAAATAAAATTAAGCCTAAGCTTTACAGAGAATAAGGCTCTGATATGTAATATTTGAGTGATAAAAATCAATAAATATTAAAAAATAAAAAAAATATGAACAATCAATAATGGTTAAAATTTCATGTCAGCATTTTTAACATCATTTCATAAATTCATCTAAGGTATAAAATGGTATAAGCCAGTTGTGAAATTTATTCCGATGTTTCTGACCTTCAGCAACATTAAATATAAGACTCAAGATCCAACAGAGGAATGACTTTTTGAAGATTTACTTAGCCTACATAACTTCCAATCTACTTGAATTGGTAATCATACGAACAACTCTTTTTTGTAGAACCAGAACCTCTGATATTCTTCTTGAGTGTCCTCTCTCAACCAGCCTCCGCTTTAACCGGAATACGTTTTCACAAGACCAACTTTCTTTTAACAGGCCATTCTTTAACATAAAATCGCTTAAACCAGTCTTGTTCTGTCAGAAATATTGGTTTTATGTCTATCTTTCAAATCAATTACACTTCATATTGCAGATAGTTTTAGACAACAATTTAATTAACTTCACTGAACGGAAGTGAACGATATCGAAAGTGAACACGTATACTTATCGAAGTGATCTTTATTCCAATAGATCACAATACCATTTTTTTAGCTTATTCTTTTCAGTGTGTACTTAGATTTAATTTGCTTTTGTTGAACTTGAACAATAAGTTTAGGATCTGAGTGGGAATCTTTAATTCCATACAGAAATATATTTTTAAGTGTTATTTCTAATTTTGTTCCGGTTATGGATAACTATAACTTAACATTAACGTTCAATGGTTTGACCAGCCAGTTTTTTATCCGGCTACTGTCTAGTCCCAATGTGGACATTTAAACTTAATAGGAGTCTACAGTATTTGTTATATAAATATAGGAAATCCATAGCCTTTTTCAACATATTGTGTTTTTATAAAATGTTAAAAATTAAATTATTCATTGTACTGTATCCTTCTAAAGTAAATTAATTTATAATAATCGATTAGTCAATATTATTTTTTATCTGTTTTAAATGGCAATAGCCTAAGTTTAATTTGGCCTAAATATTATTTAAACTTACCAGTTTTTCTTCACTCTTAAAGCCATATAATTTTTTTGGAATGCATAACATACTGAAAAATTTAATTTTCTCTGGACTGATGAGAAGTGTCTTCAAAGTAGTAGCTTAAAACAATGGATTTATTTTTAGTTGCTATTAAGAGCAAAAGCCTAACTTAGCCCTAAAAAATTATATTAATGTTATTATAAATTATGAAATAATTATACTGTAAGCTAAGAAGGACTACATATAGGAATGAAAGGCCTCTGTAAGGGAATAGGCTAGCCTAAAGGACAATGTAGGCCAAATTATGATTTACTGTACTGTAGAGGATTTATTAGGTTTTTGACTATTGCTAAGTAATTATATAGCTCTTTTTAACTAACCATCGACCATACCTTAATTTTGATTTGATATGTCGGGTTACGTTGCCAGGAAATCTAAATTAATAAAGAATAGTATTTAATCCATTTTTGTCTACTGTCTGGTAGGAAAAAGACCCCCCCTCCCCCCTTACAAGTAGTCCAAGGTCAGTCACACTTACTGACCTGTGGGTTGTAATGTCGTTTGCTTAGCTGTTATGTTAGGCCAACCTAACATAACGTATTTGTTTCTACTTGTCTTAGAACAATGTATGTGGACATATTACATGTCAATTGGTGATCTGCAGTGACAGCTAGCTTAGGGTAGTGACCCATTCCATGCACTACTATGTGATATAGTCCTAGTTTTATTCTGGTGGGGCTATTTTGTTTTAAAAATTTTTAAATTTTCCCTGTATATCGTTTCACATCTTTGTACTAGATGCCACAAAATAGCGAGCTTGGACATTTAAACAGCTGGAAGCTGATTTACATTATTCGTACCTAGCGATGTTGTTGGTTTTGTTTTCATGTTTTTCTACGTTTTGCAGTAATTAATAACAGATGCCAACAGCTGGATGAGTCGCCACAAATCGGCAACACTGTTTTAAATTCAGGTGGGAATTTTTGTGACGCCTAGGCCTACTATAGTTTATTTAAAAATGATTGGTTTAATGATATTGTTTTACCTTTTAAGTTAAAATTGAAGTGTGGTCAAGCTATAGTTATAGGCTAATACACAAAAAATATTAATGTTAGAAATTAAAAATTGTTTGGCCTACACTTAACAAAAGTAATTAAACTGTTTGCTCCCTGTCAGTAAAATTCATGGGGACATTTGAAAAGTGCTTTAGAAATTGTACGCAAATTTGAAATATTAAAGAATTTAACTTACCGGTAATAAGTTTATTGGAAACAGTCATAAAAATGGCCTATTGACCATAAGGTCAAAAACATACTGCTGCTAGAGTAGCCTTCAAAATTCTTGGACTGCAAAATCTGGTGGTAAAAAACTGTCTGCAATACAGTGTATTAAATCACCAATCATGGGTTAAAAATAAAATACTCTATTTACTTTTAAACTAAAGAAACAATATAGGCCTACCGTAACTAAAAACAACAATCCACGAACAAAATCCTTTTAGTGATAATATTATTTGGTAATGAGTTAGGACGACAGCCTCGTGTGATCCGAGATGCCAGAGGAAACCATTTTCGTTAGGTATACCAATGATGTCATGGCTCTCATTGCCAAACGCAACGTTGAGCTCGCTGAATCAAGTAGCTTAACGTTGAACCAGTAGCTAAATGTAAAAAGTTGAACCAGGTCATGCGCATGGTCCAACACCTGGATGTCTGATTACGGTCTTTTGCTTACCCTGAGCAAGACAGAGATCGTTATCCTTAAAAAAAAAAATGACACCGTTGTCCCGCTGCAAGCAGGTAGGGAAGTGGTCCAGTCACCCACGTACCTCGGAGTCATGATGGACAGCAAGTTAAGCTGGAGGGACCAGACCTTCAATGACCAGGCGGTCAAGGCTGCTAAAGTGGTCTCTTATCTTAGTAAGCTGATGGCCAACGTTGGAGATCCTTGGTCCAGCAGAGAAGACGGTTATTGATGTCCGAAGTCCAGTCCGTGCTTCGTGCTATGGGGTAGAGGTGTGAGCAGAAGGTCTCACCAAGAAATTCTATAGGTTGCGACTCGCCCGAGTTTAGCATCAAGCTGCGCTCCAGGTGTGTTCCGCCTATTGGACAGTATCGGAGCTTTCCGTCCTGGCAGTGGCTGGAGTCACACCTGTCAAGCTCTTGGCAGGGGAGAGGAAGGCAATTCATTGAAGACAAGGCCAGATCGGCTGAGACGCAGCAAGATACAAAGAGGGCGCCTGAACCTTTCAGTAGTGACATCACAGCTGGGAAGGACCAAACCTGAGGACGATGGACTGCGCGACTTATCAAGCAGATCCAACCATGGGTGGAATGGCAGCATGGTGAGGTGGATGACTATTTCACGCAGTTCCTGACAGGTCTCGGGTTTTTCAGGTCGTACCTGAACTGGATGGGCAAGACCGGTTCACCGCATTGTATTTACTGCCCAGGTATTCCCGATGATGCGGAACACAACTTCCGTTGACCGCTTAGGATAGGCCTTGCCAGGGGGCCACTTAAAAACCCAGTATTTTTTCGGTGGATGGTGTGCAGAAAGATTATGGAGGATGAGGGCAACTCTGATTGTTCATCACAGTTTGTCCGGGGAATCCTCATGGAAAAGAAAACGATCTGAACCCGCAAAGCCCCCAGATCCCTTGACTGAGTGGCTAGATAAGGATTGCACGGGTGAAAGCCTAATTTAGGTCTAGCCTGATGTGATATCACATCACGATTCTAGGTTAGAATCTAAAAGAGTAAAGGAGGTTTTTTTTAGTGGGTTACCTCCCACTGTAGTGGGTTACACACTACAGGCTGGTCACCTGTGTGTAATTGCATTTTTCCTACAGTACCTCTCCCTAAAAAAATTATGATTTTCTTAACTCCTTGTAAATGTTGTAGAGTTTTTTTAAATTGTAAAATCCTTATAGTTTAACTGTTACGGAGGAATCCAATACTATTTGACGAAGTTCTTATGGTAAATAAATAATTTTTTTACATATGTAGGCTTATCTTTTTTTGGGATAACTTTGTAAAATATCATCTGAAATAGCTCTCATTAACTTAGTTTCGATTCAAATAAACTAATACCATTGACTTTAAAAGTCAACGCTAATACCTACTTAAAACAGCCCCATGAACACAGGCTTGGTGTCACTTGAGTTTTTGGGGAGCCACGCAGGATAAATAATTTCTATAAGTACCAGAGTTTCATATTTTATTAAGCCTACGCAAATTAAAAAAAAAAAAAAAAAAAAAAAAAAATGGGGGCATGTGTTCCCCCCCCATATGGAAGTACCGCCTAACTTAAGCTTATGCCCATTAAAGCAACTTAAATAAGCCCTGCTCATCCCAACGGTAATTATTGAAAAAAAGAAGTAAGATTAGCCAATTTCCTCCTGAAGTTTGCTCAGTTATTATTGTTCTGCAATGTAGCAGCAGAGAAAATAAAAAAAACAGATTAGTTATCAAATTAGTCCTTAAATAGGTTCTCCCTGATTAAAACTAACTTATGCCATTATTAAACAGGTGAAAATTCAAATTAAGTGAAAAAATTGCAACACAGTATAATTATATTGGAAATTAGCTGTGTGTAGGGGGCTTACGCACGTTTGCTGTGATGGTATGGTATATGTTTAATGTCACATTTTAAAAATAATTCTAAATGAAAAATAAATTTTAAAATATAAAAGTTCAAAATAAACCCTTAAGGTCACCCACTTTGTGATACAACTACTTGCGCAGTGGTAGGTCGGGTCGGACCCTCAAACTCCGGACCCCCATTTATAAATCCTTATATTTCTTAAATAAAAACTATGGGCTAATTAATAATTTAAAAAATAGAGCATTACTCTAGCCAGTTGTTTGTCAGTACCTTATTAATTAAATAAAAATTTTCACTTCTCTTTAGTTGTTCGAACATTTTTTCTGTTGTGCATACTCATTTTTTCAATAAAACTAACATTGTATTGAAAAATGGGTAGTAAAATACTTTAGGCTATCCTAGTAAAACTTCTGGAAACTGAAAAATAGTTATAGTTTTTAATCTTGTTTAAAAGAAACCAGCAGCTAACCTAAATAAGTTATCAGTGTTTTTTCAGTAATTAGCCTAACTTATTGCACTAGGTTACCACGCCTTTAAAGTAAATAAACAATTTTTCGAATACCTTGACCTAAAAATATCATGAACAAAATTCACGCTCAAAAATGTTTGTATGAGCTAATGTCCTTACATATCTAGTGACAAAACTATAAAAAAACCGGCTTAGGCCTATATTAAAAAAATTCAACAAACTGGCTTTAAACACTCCTGTAACACGCTGTACATGTGTTTCAGACACTTTTGTTATGTTTGTTAGATTTTACACAAGTTACATACATACATCCAGTTCCTTCGTCCCGTAGACCAAAGACAGAGAAGGCATGGGATCCGTCAATCACTTGCATGATGAGATGAAGTAGGATTAGGATATGGCTAGGGTTAGTTAGGTTACACAGGAGTTAGTTGCTGGTTTTAATTAAAATAAACAAACTTCAAATAAAATATTAAAAAAAAAATTTCATTATAACTGAACACATGCTAACATTGATACGATGTTGAAACACTATTGCTCGGTGGGGTCTCTCGGCACCCCAATTCCCGTACACACACTACCGCTAGGCCAAGCGCACACTGAGCAACTGCTTTGCAAGTAGAGTCGGCAATCAGTTGCATCTGCAACTAGTTTGTAACTGAAACAAAACTTCTGTCCGCACACTTTTCCGGGTCAGTTGTGAATCAGTTGCGTCTAATGTGCAATTAGTGGAGTATTTTGTAGGCCTAGTTCGCTGTGTTTTAAGGCATTGCCTTGACCATTTGTGCTTATCATGTCATCAGACTCAGATGAAGAGGATGTCATTAACTACTATCTTTATAATAATATTTTAACTACTATATTATATTAATAGTCATATAATATTAATATAATATTATATTATATTATAATATATAATATACAGTAATATTATATTATAATTATATTATATATATATATTATATATATATTATATAATTAATATTAACTACTATCTTTATATTAATAGTCTGGGAGTTTGTAATTGTACAGTGTTTCATGTTTCTCTACTGCCCCAACTAGCTTAATGTTCATTTCTTGGTCACTCATATTAATTTAACAATATGCGGCCGTCAAAAAACCAACAAAACAACAACAAAACACCCCGTGATCACGTGTGACTGAAGTCTGCAACGCAACGCAACTGCAACCGCGGGCCCACGATTGGAAGCGACTGGTTTCAGACTGGTTTGAGATCGTCACAAACCAAACCGGTCGCGCAGTGTGCGTCTCCCCACTCCAATACATTGCCGAGGTCACCAAAAGGTTGCGCCCCAAACTGGTTTGCAACTGTGGTTGCAAAGCAGTTGCTCAGTGTGCGCTTGGCCTTAACCGTACACCGTACGCACAGTAGAAATTAATTAATTGTCATCGACTGACAGCGACCTTGAGGCCTCCGCAAAGGTACTGTACCATTGACTGTACTGTGGTGCAATAGGGTATCCAAAGTCCTCCAGCTGTTCAGATAGCGACACCAAATTGATAGGTAACCTTGGGACCTGTGAACACCCCGCCCGAGTACTTAAGGGTTAAAATAAACGGTATTAGTTAACTGACACATACTTTCTCCCAACTATATAAAAAAGGTGTTAAAAGCTCCAAACATTAAAGTCTTGATGAGTCAGTCGGATAGCTACCAGCTGAGCAGCGCTCGTTTGACCCAACGCGCGTCTGTGACTTTTAACAACGTACTGCATTTACCGCTAAACGAAAAATTGAATTTTCTCCGCAACCACTTGACGTAGAGCAATAATTTAAAATACTGGATTGTTTAGTTTTTTGAGCTTGATTTAATGGTGATAAGTAAAATTTATTTCGAGACAACAGCTATTTTGAAAATTCAAAAAATTGATTTTTGAAACACTTTCCATAACTTTTGAACGCGCATTTTCTCGGAGATGCGGATGGTGTCATTTTATTCGCCATTTTAAGCTTAATAAACCACAAAATTTTAATGAAAATCGTTAGAGCCGTTTTTGAGAAATTTTGATTTTTGAGGGGTTTTGGGGGTAAACTACCCTTAAAAATCAAAAATTCAAAAAAATGAAAAAAAACGCCTGGAATTATCGTGGGTTTGGACCTACGTACCAAATTTCACAAAAATCGGACCATTGGGGCATTCTCTAGCTCTGTATACATCCTGACACACACACACACACACACACACACACACACACACACACACACACACACACACACACACACACACACACACACACACACACACACACACACACACACACACACACACACACACACACACACACACACACACACACACACAGACATCACTCCGAAAACCACTTTTTTGGACTCAGGGGGAACCAAAATGGATAAATCCACCAACAACTCAAATTCGAAAATTTTGACGAAAACAATACTTTCTCCATATACTATGGTATAGGGGGAGAAAGTAAAAGTAAACACACATGCCCTAAAAAAAGTTAGACACACATTGTCTAAAAACAGTAGACACAGGCTTTAGTTTATAAGTTAGTTATGTACTAATCGATGTTCCAAAAAAAATTTTCTACTAGTTTGAATTTTGATTTTTATTTTAAAATAATTTTATTTTTCCGTAGGCTTTTTTTTAAATGCTACAATATTTATTTTAAAATGCATTAATTTAAATTGTTAATCAAATTATTCTACTTTCTATTATACTATTCTACTTTGTTTTCATCAACAATGATTGTTTAACAGAAGGAATAGTAATTTGGCAGCCTTTGGTTGTCAATGAATAATGAAAAGGAATACAACTAGTGGTTTTTGGTTTGTGGATGAGTGTGGACTGAAGTAACATGGCGGTCGTATTGTTGCTTTGGAAAGCTGATTAGAATATTTGGAATAATTTTAGGAAATTTGCCTCACAAGTGTTCTTATATTTTTAAAATATCGTAGTGCATTGTTTAATATCTAACTTTGGTAGAAACGCAATAGTTGTACTAAAAGTGCTGAAGATACGTTCATGTGTGAAAATGGCGTCTTTACATCGTTGATCTGAGGAGGTTTAGCAATTTATTTTCTTCGTCTGCAGGTGAGATCACGTTTAATAGTAGGATGCACTTTTAATAATAATTACAGTTGAAATTAATAAGGTAAAGAATAAAATTGTCTACCTTGGAATCCGTGCCTGTATATTGATTGCATCATAATGAAGATGATTGGTTAGCCATCCTAGGACACAAGGGTTTTTGTCTTAAGCGACACCTGCCTAGAACCATTTACCATATTATCAAGGTTACTTTTTATTTTTAATTGTGTTATATTCTTTATATGATGAATGTAAGTAAATGAATGGATAATTTTTTAAACACCAACTTAAGCCTATGTTTCACAATAGAGCCTGCCTACATTCCAAGCCTAATAGGCCCATGTGAGGTCATAGCTAAGCTAGTCATATTATTTAGTCATATAGACCTAGGCCTATGAAAGATAATTCTAACCCCACCATATTTTTACTTTTAGGACTAATTGGCACTTGAATTTGGCCAAAAGAATACTAGTCTGGTAATTTTCCCTACAGTAGGTTAACTTATTTTTTTATTCTTTAAGTTTGGCCTAGTCAACTCCAGTAAGATTAATGGTTAAGAAGGTGAATCTAAATTTAAGGTTAGTTGCTGGCTTCGTAGTAGTTGTTGGCATTATGACTAAGCCTGTCACCACATGGTAATATTTTGATGGTAGGCCCCTCATTGTCTATCAGCAATGACTATGCCTATTATTATGATCTTTTGTAATTTAAATGTATTTATATAAGCCATCTCATTATGTAAGGTAAACTGCCTAAATTCCGTGAACATACCAAACGCCGTGATTCCTCATTTTACGTGCGAATACTGACAAAATCGGCAAACCGACGGCGAAATAACGATGTCATTTTCACTCAAAAACTCTTTGTTTACTACTCTGTGTGTTTCTTGGCGGGAAGCGGCGGCTAAATTTTCGTCAGTTGGCGGTCAAACGTTGCCCGGTGCAAAAGTGCTTACTTTCTTAGCTTCTTTACCAAGGATACTTGAGAGCCAAATAAGTTATTGACGCTGTATATTTCATATAAATGGGGGTTTTCATCGATTAAAACATTGTTTACAATCTTTTCTATCTTAAAACTGCTTCATTAAGACGATTTCATTTCTTAATGTCTTTAAAATACCTAACTCACGGGATTTAAACTGTAAATCATTCAGTTTTCAAAACCCGTGATAACGACAACGGAAATTGATTTTTATATGTGCCTGTTAAGTAATGCATTAAAAAAGTTTTTTTTTACGTTTCAAACGAGTTATAATTTATGAATTTTTAGATAAAGAGCTAATTTACATAAATATTAAACTGCGTGGTTGATATTTTAACTTTTACTTAAGTAAATAACTTGTTTCTTGTCAAAGAATCTACTAAGACGTTTATTAAGCTTTGATTAAGTTACTGAGGGTGTTATTTATTTGTCTTTTCACTTATTTTTAATTGTAAAAATATATTTCTACTCAGAGCATTTTGCAGGCAAAGATTTTAATAAATAAATTGTTTAAAATGTGATCTAACCTTTCTATTTCCAATTATCAATGGTAACGGGATTTGAATGACAAATAATGCATTTTTCAAATTCCATGCTTGGAGTCACAGATTAAAGCTTTTGAAGAGGTGGTTTAAGTAATGAAATATCTGATTTTTTCCACATTTTGATCCAAGTTTAGTTGAAAAACTGTTAATTATAACACTCAAAATACACAAATCCCAAAATCCGTGGTCGACATTTTGGTATTAACATTACTGAAAACACGTTTGTTGTACAAGGTTTTTAACAAGATGTTAACAAATTAAAGCAATGTAGGAGTTTAGAAATATTGTCTTAACTTTTTAATGACCTTAAATAATTTGTATGTCAATGCTCTTTTAAAAGAATGTAGTTATTTCTTGACCAAAGATATAAGCATTGACTATGGATACTATAGAATCCATAGTCAAAAATGTTTAAGTACTTAGCAAAAAAAAATTCTCTCCTTTTGCAATAAATGTTGATGTAACTTACTTTAACTGCCGTTCTAATTTATTGTGTAAACTTGGATTTAATTTAAGAGGCTATTAATCTGGTAAAATGAAACGAATTTGATATATACTTTTTATTTGGGTTTCCTTTATTTTATTCCTCTATGAGAAGAAATTTTTTACTGTATGCAGTCTTGACATCATATGCTCTAAACGGTCGTCAGCCTGTAAAAGACATTTCTTATATGGGTGTAAGTATTGTTTTAGCAATAATAAATAGTTATATTGCTAAAGTAGGCCTAACATCTAAAAAAAAGTTTCTGACCATAATATGGGTACAGCAGGATGGTCACGGAATTTGGCTGACATATCACGGAGTTATGTTTCGTTCTCACGGAATTATGTAAATGGTGCCATAATGACTTGCTCTCGTAAATATTTTATAGTTAATCACATTTTGAAGCTATTTACCACCTGAAAACAGTATATTGAAGGTTGAATAATGAGGAGTAAAAAAATAGTACAACATACAACCTTACTTATGGAAAAAGGTGTTTAATGGTTGAAAAGAAACTTAACCAGGCTGAAGGATACTTAACCCTCCAAGCGCTAAACATCGCGATCGCGACGCATTTCGGCAACGCATATAGCGCTATCGTCGCGATCGCGATTCATTTACAAGGGTTTACTACAATCGTCACAGATCCGTTGTTTATTGACGGATCGGCATATATTTTATATAGTATTGAAGAGAAAATATCATTCTATCTGAATACTTTTGGTTCAATACATATTTCAGTGGAAAATCAAAGTTGGCTAACTTGTTTGCCTGCAGCTGATGTTTTTTGGTCGTCTGAAGTACAGCTGCTACATCGCAAATTGTTATGGTTATGTTATCTTTGTTTACTAAGAACATATAAACATTATATATCACTGGAAAGGTAATATTTTCAACATTTTGGCTATCTCAGATTTTTTTATTTGACTATCTAATTACGCCCTGAAATGGAAAAACCTGAAGATGAAAGTAACAAAAAAAAACTACCCCTTGATATCTAGAAATTTAGAAAAAAATAAATGGTAAGTAAGATCTAATGAATCATATTTTCTAATAGTAGACATTTTTCTGAACAAATTGATATGCAATATGATATACTTTTTATATCATTAATAACTATTATGCACATTTGCTTAAATGCTTGCGCGAAACTTAAAAAATGGTCAGCACTTAAGGACTAATATACGTAGCACTTGGAGGGTTAAGGTCACGGCATTTAGGCAGTTTACCTTATAGGCCTATTTATATATAATGGTGTTTGCTGTGTATAACAAATAAACAGATTAGCCTCTGAGAATGAATATCCTACGTCAAATTAAGTTCCTTTGAGTTAACTGAGTCTATTTTGGAAAATTCCTCGATTCTGAAAGGGAAAAAGCACTAGGCCTATGCCTATCTTAGGAAACTAACATCCCATGAGATTGACGAAATAAACTTATATAGGACCTATCCAAAATATCTTGATATGTGAACACGTCATGGTACGGTAAATCAAGCTGAGTAAGAATGAGCAATAGGCCTAGTTGAAATCTGGGAAATAGGCTAAAAAAGTTGAGGGTGGACTTTAGTAGGCCTAGGTTAACTTAAACAAAACTAGCAAGTTTTGAGTCGATAGGTGTTTTAGAAAAAGAACCTCCACAGGTTGCAATAATTTGAATTTTTTCTCAAATAACCTGTTACGTCCGTTGTATGTCCTGTCGACCTCCTTGGCTTGGGACTCGTCCAAATAGTTCCGCCGGATGGCTTCGTCCAATCAGATTATAAGGAAAGGTTAAGGTAGGGGTAAGGCAGTGCCAAAATGAAAGAACAATGGAGAAAGATCGGGATGTGAAGATAGACTAGATCAGGAAGCCCATAACAACATTCTTTAATCAGATTCACTTTCAGTTTGCTTCTAAATTTCTGAAGTTGTGCAGGTGAGAGAATTCGGTGAGCTTTGCCAATGCATTCTCTATCTTTAAGCCAATTATTTTGGTGTATGCATAGCCTAAGTTTTACACCTAATTCTAAAAGGTGAGTTATACCTAACGTAATTTTGTCTATTTGGCCTGTGAGAGGTAGAACTATCGTAATTTTAACCCTTAACCTTCTGAGCATTAAAACATCGATTTAATGCCAGCTTTTCGGCCGTCAAGCGTTAGGGTCGATTTTTCGATGGTTAACGTGACGTAACTTTATTGTGAATGACAGAAATGGACCCATGAACGCTACCTACCGCTGTTACCGGTAGATTCCAAGCTATCTGAAAACACCCATTTCAAATTGCGGAACGTGATTGGTTGTTTGTAGTATGCAATGAAACTTCTGGGAAAAAACTGGTGCCATCTGCTAACTTTGTAAACAACAAAATTCGTGTTTTAACAATTGCTTCAAGGTTATGAATGATCAAAAGTGTTATTAATACTGTTTAGGCCCTACATTATTGGAATTAATTAATATGTTTTATCGAGTTTAGGACCATAAATATTAGTAGTTAATAGTGTAAGATTCCTACCTTCATTTGACATGAGTTCTTATAGGATTAGGGGTGGTACCAAATTTCCCTATACGGAATACACTATTACGGTAGTAGTCACGGTAAGATCTAAGCCTGGGTCCATGATACTTTTTTGTTTTGAGGTCCCTAGAAGCCAAAAACACAGTTCGTTCAATTGATATAATACATCAATCTCTCTATGTATGCGCGTGAACACGATAATTTTTGAACGGAACATCCAATTTTGATGAAATTTGGTACAGGGGTGTAAGCCAGCATCTACTTGAATGAGTTCGCGAACCAGAATGATCGGACCATGGGAACGGGGTTTTATGTGGTTTCAAAAGGGTAAAAAATGGTTTTTTTTCTTTTTTACTTTTATTTATAAAATACAACAATTTTAACTTCAACCATTTAAAATAGCTAAAAAAATCTATAGTATTTTGAATTTTTACCTACAGTAGTTTAAATGGTTATGGAGAAAATCCAAAAACTGTGTTTTACATGTTATTCTTATGGGAAATCAACAAAACCTTGACATATCTTGATTTGGTATATAAATTCATTAGGAAGCGTTGACTTGTATTTGCTTACAAGACTCATATGGCGGCAAACCTACGTACTCATCCCTATGGGGTTTATGGGGAAAATAAAAAGAGCACCATAACATGAAAAAAATTGGTGTGTACATTCACTAGGTAGGGTTTAGCTTATATTTACCAACAAAACCCATATGGCGGCAAACCTACATACTCTCATCCCCATGGATTTTATGGGGAACAACAGGGTGATTCAAGACGAAGTGCAGAAATTCTGGTAGCTGAATCTAAACATGAAAATAAACAAAAAAGTCACATTAACCCTAGATCTGGCGTTCATGTTTGACACCGTTGGCAAAGCCATTTCTGCCTTTTTGTAGTGGTACCATATATTTCGTCACACAGACCAATTGCTTTGGAATAAGTGTACACATATATATATATTTTCTGTTTCAGGGATAAATTTGCAATAGAATGGTATAAGAAAATATATTTTCAAGCAATGCGTTTAGGCGTAGAAGCAAAAAGTTTGCAAATGTTTGGATTCAGCAAAATATACATTTTGAAAGCAACCCACAAGAAAGCCAACAAATAATTTTTTTCACACTTGACCTAAATGTAAAAGTTTTTTGAAATATGATTCCCTACGTAGAAATATCATTGTTTTTTAAATACTCCCAAACTTTTTTTATAAAAAAAAAAAAAATGTTAACACTCAAATAACAAGAAAATTGCACACTTTTTTTATTGTCATATATAAAATAGTGGAATGCATCTACAGTAAATAGATATAATACTGCATGATAAAGAAATAACTGATCTTTCAAAAAATATATAAGTATGGGTTTGAATTGTAAAATGTATGAGTAAATAATGTCAGAATGTAAGACTACGAATTTTTTGTTACGAAAACCTAATTTTTATGAAATTTTCAAAACAACATAAAATTTATAAATCAAACCTTATAAAAATTCTGAGATTTACAAATTGTAGGGAATTTATTCTAATTTTAGGAAACATATAAATATTGTACAAAATATACAACACAAAAAGGTGTACAGGCGAATTTATGATAATGCGTACCGATTTTTACAACCTCAATCATTGACTAGTTTTCCAAGTTTTTCACAACTGTATAAAATATTGTAATAAATTATTTTTTAGTAAAATGTGACGTTGATATTGTAGGAAATATATTGTAGTTTCAAAGAAAGTTAAATTTTGTTAGGCCTACCTATTATAATGCCTACCGATATTAACGACCACCATTTTGGGCCAAGACGAAGAAGATCGGAGAAATCGGGGTGACCTTTCAGAAGCTCGCAAAACAAAATTTACCGTCGCAACGTGAAGCAAGTCACATCAAAATAAAGGGCAGTTCTTCTTCTTTCTTTCGCTGTAAATATATTCCAGAAAAAATAATTCTAAAACGTAAATATTATTTGTTTTATAATCGTCTTTTTAGTGACGACCGCCGCTGAGGCCATTGCCGCTCAGGTACAAAAACCTTACTTTATTGAAAAATATTTTTGCCGTAACTATAATAGATACAAAAAAAACTGTCAACAGACGACTCGTAGTCCGAGAAATTTCGGTTTCCATGGTAACACTGGCATTTCACTGTGTTTCGTATTAACTTTTCTGTCGATCGACAAAAACAGCTGTTTTGTGATCACATGACGAATATTTTCGCCGCGACATCAAATGTTGAAATCTCTTGTTATTTCGAACTATGTTTCTCGCTACATAATAGGCGCTCAATAGTGTTTTATATATGAATATGAATCCTCAGAACCTCCTCTTTCTAATGGTATAAGATTCATTGTGGTTTAAAACTGTTTTCGTATTTTTTATTTTAGAAAGTTCCGACGCATGTCGATATCGTCACAAAAGTGACGACGCCGCTGGTAATCGCACTCAAATTGTCACAAAAGTGACGATCGCCAGATCTAGGGTTAACATTTATCTTCAAATCCTTCGTTTAGCCGCTAGCCGCCATTTTGTTTTTTATATATAATAATTTTTATTTCCGTAACGGATTGATGGATTTAAGTTACTTCATATTTGGCATGGACATTTATCACAACAATGTTAGTTTTTAGAAAAAAATTATTATTTTCCGATATGTATTTTCAAAATGGCGGCCTTTTAAAAATTTTAAACTCAAATTTCTCAAAAACTGCATATTTCATCAAAATTGTACAAGTGACAAAAAAGATGACACAGGGTGTCTACTGGTCACTGAAGTCACCAAAAAGTCCCTGATTTTTCTTTAAAATGCAAGAAAAGTCACACATTTTTAGTATAAAAGTGCAAAAATAATGCGATTGCCAGCAAAAGTTTTGCGACTTTTACAATTTCCCCCCCACATTTCCTATCTTAGAGACGGAAAAGTCACTGATTTTTAACAATTTTCACCCCCAAAAGTCACCAAAAAGTCACTGATTTTTATATCACTTTGGCAGTATACACCCTGCAGACAAATTAAACTATCTAAACAATGATACCAAGGCTGTAAAGATCTGACAACAAATAAGAGAGTTTTTGAGATGTTTCTGTGGTAAAACATACATTTTGCATTATGATTTATGCAAATTTAGTCTATTATAATAGAAAAATTGCGATAACGGCACGTTTTAGAACTGTGATTCGAGTTTTGTCTAATTTGTCTATATAAGACGAAACGCATGAGCCATCATTTAATGTACCAATTAATTGAAAGTCCTATTGGGACATTTAATTTCTTGGAAAAGTTTTGGCTTGCCTCCCCAAGCGGTGATATTGTTTTGACAACCAAGGATCGGGGAGGGTTTCTACCCGAATTGGGGAGCACATCTACGTCCTACCATCTTGAGTAAGACTTTGAAAGGCCATATTATTAGCCTACATCTCATAAATTGTTCAATAAACTGAACAAAATGATCAAACTGTATCCTGACAAACTATTTCTGAACAAATTATAAACTGAGTTTAATTTTCGGTACCGGTATCCCTTTTTATTTGGTTGCTGACTTCATGGCAGTTAAGGATGTTATATTTTAATAAATTTTAACTGTTGTCAAAGTTTCTTTTCTCATATTTGATTTATTGTTATCACATTTTGAATTTTATTCCTGTTTATTGTTAAAAAATATAACTGTGTTAGTAGGCTAATTAAAAAAAACTTGTTTTTTAAAATTTTTTATTCTTTTGTTATTTTCATAGTTTATTCTCAATTGACAATATGTAAGAAGGCTAGTCACTAGTTCTAGGTTTATTTTTCATGTCAACTTGTCCTTGATGTTTAATATCACATAGATAATTTTTATGCCTAGTTTAGAATCCTCAGAGCAACTCTATACTAAGTAAATTGGTGAAAAAATGTTTTTCTCTGCTTAAATTAAGATAATCCTATTGTTTTGACCGTATCCAAATGCTAGGACTTTTGCTAATACATGTAATACTTGTCAATGGCAAGTACGTAAACGCTTCTTGATTCATCAGGACAATGTGTGGGAAACTGGCAATAGGTCAGCAATAGATTTTAGATGTCTCTAAAACATGTTTTAAAAATAATGACGTCACAAATCACATGACTGTATACCTTTAAACCATTACGTCACTATAGTGCGGGCAGGTTGGACTTGTAGAGTGGTCCGGACTCTGATCGCGGTCCGTTGTTTTGACAGTTCGATACTCTAAGAGATTTCTTCATTCTCTAAGTAGTTAAGGTACTCCATGTGTATGGCATGGTGCGATTTGTTGTCTTCATTGATAGTTAGCAAGGATTCCTGTTCTCTATTCAATTCGAGTTTGTTTTACTTACTTCATGTTGGATTTTTTAACTTACGTAAATAACAAACGTGTTATATATTTTTTGATCATCGAAGTTACAGGTTATAAACAAAGATATTTTGATAAATAAATACTGTATTTAAGTTATTGTTAGATAATGAATAAAGTAGGCCTATGATATAGATTGGGCCTATAATGTAAGATTTAATCTAGGCAAAAAAAAAAAAAAAAAAAAAAAAAAAAAAAAACAGGCTCTAGTTGTTGTAAGGGGTTTGGAGTTGCACTAAGGCATACTTGGGAATAACGAATAGAAATTCTAACGATTAGCGATATTCGTTAGTTTTTCGGCTAACTTCTATTTTATTCGTTAGTTTTTAAAAAGTAATGGAAATAACTTCTAATCAGTTAGATTCGAGCTAACGAATAGATAATATATTCGTTAGTATTTTTTGAGTTTAAATCATTAGATTTTTGGACGGACGAAAATATCTCGACCGGTGAGGGTTGCGTGTGGCCTTGAGCTCGGGCCGCTCGGGGTCAGCGCCCTTGATGACAAACAATGCGGTGGGGGTGGGGGGGGGGAAAGTCCAGTTGCTTTGGTATGCCGGTATGCGGTCGCATCCAATGACAACACAACAAGCATCGATGGGTTGAAAAGGAAGGGGATGGGGGAATGTTTGATAATTTGTCATTAAAAAATTATTTGTCTTCAGTTGATGTTCATTGTCTGACAAGTGTGAAGCCATTTTTTCTGTGGTAGCAACTTGTTCTTTATATTTCGTTGTATATTTTAGTGATAGTTAAGTAATAGTTATAATTATTAATAGTTATTAAGATGAATACTTTTAATTAAGGCTCCAGTCTACCCGAGCCCCAATGCCGCCTCGCGGCCGAGGCCGTACTGTAGCGCTAGGCGAGTCAAATCAAATCAAAATCATTTATTGTCGCAACACACATTAATAACAGTGTATGACAACGTCATGTACAGAAAGAGAGAATATAACATTTAATATACATTAATCAGTCTTGAAATGTCCAATAAATTCTTGCCCTGAATATACACTCATTTGTAGGAGCATAAGTTTTAAATTTTTTCTTAAGTCTGATAAATTGTTTTTGTTCTGATAAATGGATGCAGAGGTTCACGGGAATCGTGTTTTAAAAATACGTCATCACATTACTTTGCTAGCCTATGTTTCAATTATTTCTTTGACATGAGAGTGAGATCAAGTTCTAAGTGAAATCTTTTTATTAAAAAAATTTCCTGCAATAATTTATAAAACAATAACAAAAAAATGATAGTCAAAAATAAAAATAAAACTGCCCAAACCTGTTTTTTTTCTTGAATTCATTCTAATAAAACCACCCTACACTTCTGAACTGCTACTGTAAATGTGAGGTTTGATTTAACTCCTGATTTGTTTTGTCTTATACCTGTCTTCACACCTGTGCACTCAGCAAATTTTCATTGGATTTTGGAATTTCTACAGTATTTTCCTATAAGCTTAGATAAGATCAGGTTTAAAATTTGGAAGGAATAAAAAGTGTCAAGTTGCTTGGTAAACTAACTAATAAGCAATTCCAAATTTCACATAGGCCTATGTAATCCATAGGCAAAAATGAAACATGAAAATCCCTACCCTTATATTAATTGGATTAGTTAAACTACATAAATTTATTTCTGTAGCCTGTTCAAACAATACACTTTTAAAATGTATGCAGTAGACTTGCAGTTATCCGACCGTTTGTTGCGGATGGCCGGGCCGGATGTCGAAAAAGTAGGATAAGTCAGAGGCCGAATTATATAAATATATTAGTGCTTAGTAAATGTTAAAGCATTATTATATGTCCATAAAATTCCATATAAAGCTTGATAATAAACTATTTATTAATTCAAATTGATGAATGAATTACGATTTGGGATGATAAAAATAAGTCTCTTATAAAAACATAGTACACTTTATTTTGCCTCATAAATACAGTATAGAACAGTAAAATAGTTAATGCAATAGCTTGCAGTATTCTTAAGAACTTGGTTATTATTGATATATTCGTCATTCGCCTTGGACAACTGATGTAAACAGATATACGTCGTGCCAAAGTAAGCTCTTTGTCGAATCGAGTGATAGGACTGCGGGAATTTTCGTTTAGGAGGCATGTTCGCAATTAACTACCATTGCCGTCCCTCTTCGCGCTACCGATTTATTTTCATTAAGTGTATGCAAAGAAATAATTCCTTGCACATTTCCTTTCTCAATTGTACAGTATTCGTTAGGATTATAATTAATAGCACAAGCAAATTCAACATGCTGTAAAATTTTTTTATAATTTGTAAAATGTTTTTTCATTTAAAGCCCCCTCACATAAAGTCCCTAAGGGGGTCGCCCCCCCCCCCCCCCCCCGGCCACTGGTTGGGCCTGAGTCCATATATAGAGATCAAATAATGCGACAGTAATGTGCTGTGGGTATAGTATATTGAAGTCTAAAACCAAAAGCTTCTCTTTGGCAAAAAACTTTTTTTATAGTTTACATTTTTTTTATTAATCCCCATGACCGGGCTGGAAAAGCCTGAGGCCAGATAAGTCTGAGCTGGATAACTAAGAGTCTATTGTCTTGTCTTGTATATTTGATGGGGCAGATGTAGCCTACTGAAAATAACGAACTGTTTTCATACATTAATCCTTCCAAGATCCAAATTACAAAAATTTTCTTTCCCTCTTTAAAAATAACTTATAAATAACCTAAATTGGTTGGTACTGTATGACAATTTTAATACCATCCGACATTTTTTTGGCCTGATTTTGTAGCCGTGGGCGAATTTAGGTCAAAATTTTAGGGGGTGCCAGCTATCCTAAATTATGAGTCGTATGCTCTTTCTAAAACAAAAATCCCATTTAATAAATGTCAGGTTTTAAGGCCTATTCCAATTACAGGCTAGCTGTTAGGTTATTGTCTGTTAGGTAATTGTCTGTTATACATAAGCCAGCTACTCTATTATGATATCTTGAACTGGGATCTGTAACAAGCACATAAATTGAAAGAAAATTTTTAACTGAGCATTGTGTAAAAATGTCACATTTCTAAGTTTTGCAGTTTTTGACTTATGCTTCCTTAAACTCAGCTATGTCACCGATGATCGCTAAGAAACATCTCAGCACGAGGCCATGACAATACACGTAATCAGCCCAAAGTTTACAGCGCGCTGTTATTATTTCTGTTATTGATATATAGGTCAGAAATACTTTCACTAACTCAAAACAAATCTCATGGTAGCAATACGTCATACGGAAGACCGTCTATATAGCTTATAACATAACTAACTTAGCCCGTAGTGTCACGGTCTCGGGAGGAGATGCGTTCGCCGCTATCAACGGTGACATAAATGACTTTAAGCAAGCACACCTCAAAAACAGTAAAACTTAGAAACATGAATTTTTTACAAAATGTTCAGTAAATAGTCTTCTTTCAATTTATGTGGTTTTTTTTTGTTTTTGTTTCTTTAAGACTGCGGCAATTCAAAATAACCTAAAAATAAATAATGGATTACACATAACAAACAAGCAGCGCTGTTTAGTTTTTTTTTTACAAAAAACCTTAAAATTTTGGCATAAGTCATTTCATTTGAGAAAACTGACTATCTAATTTGGAATTTTATTATGAAAACTAACACCTTGAATTTTGATTTTAACTATTGCTATAAAACCAATTTTAGAATCTTTAAAGGATATTTGTTTCTTTTTAATGAAGATTGTATGTTACCGTAACCTATATTTAACCTTCAAGTCAATTTGATTTGTATAATTAATTTCCGTACAAAAGAACTAAGGAATAAACAATGTACATAACAAATTAAATTCAAAGTAAAATTATTTTATTTATAACGTACTGTGAAAACTTTAAGAAGAAAAAAGGTATATGAAAAAAATGTTATGTTTGTGAGTTGATAGTGATGTATAATGAAAGTCATTTTATTTTTCATCGTTATTAATGTCCCTTTACCAAAAGGCTTATTATATTCGTTGACCTTTCGAAAGATACAAGTCTAAAAGTAAGTAAATAACTTTAAATAACTATTAAAATAAAAAGTACTACACATTGCATTAACTAATAACCCAACAGTATCCTGGCCACTGAGCAACGATGCTATACAATTGTCCTGCAGAGTTCACAAAAAAATAAGAACAACTATATCACAGATATACATCATGTTCCGAGAAATCAAGTCACCAGAGGTAAATGTCGAGAGGGGGGTATGCAGAGAGCGTCAGAGCAGGGTCAGTACAGTAGGCCTACTCGCCTTTGCCGGAAACCGTGCAGTGTATTTGACCAGAAACGGCGTAGCGTCGCACACACACGCGACCTCATTTGTTCAAAATATAGTTAAATTATCTTTGTTGTTTATAAAAAAGTTGTTTCGATTATGCGACTTGACTGCTTACGGTTTAAGTGTTAAAAATG
Source organism: Neoaliturus tenellus (assembly GCA_030545055.2). NCBI lineage: Eukaryota > Metazoa > Arthropoda > Insecta > Hemiptera > Cicadellidae > Neoaliturus > Neoaliturus tenellus. The sequence continues at coordinate 39,324,074 of CM061535.1, forward strand.
TTAATTGTCCAAAAAACTTTTTTGATCCAATACAAAGACATTATTACTAAAATATGATAGAAATTTAAAAAAATATAAAAAACCCCCGTAAATACGGCCATGCTTGTAGACAATGATTGTTTAACCCTACACTGTCAGCAGTTATTTCTAGCAGTTCTATAGCACCAGGAAATTTTCCTAAACCACAAATAAAGGTATTGAATCATTATCTTGCTATTCTGCTAAGTGGCACTGCAAGGGACATAGATATTTTTCATTTTGAGGTCCTCAAGAATTGAAAATATTATCATAGGCTATGTATTTCACATTATTTAAAAGGCGTTTTCATGTCGATGGTCAGGGGAAAAAAAATTAAAATTAAATATTATTGGTCAGCAAAAGTAAAGGAAACACAAAAAATGTGAAGCACACCTAATCTATCTATTTAGGTAGCTGGCTAACAAATCCATAGGCCTATTACAATATAAATATTAATTTGTTTTCTTTTGTTCCAGAAAATGATCAACTCTAACCAAATTCAAAACATTTGGTATTGATTTTTGAAAAATAAATCACAAAGATGAAGATAGATAGAGGAAGAATTAAGAAGAGTACTTCGGAAGTCGTAAGTTATTACATTTGACCATTATCATTTTGTAAGATAGATGACGGTACTTTGTTAAGTTCCAATGGTAAATCTTACCACTAACAATTCGATTTCGTATGTTAATTCCCAAAAACGAAAAGGAATAGTGGTATTGTGATATTCTCATGTCATTCCTGTCACATTAAGATTTTCTGTTGCTATTCTGCATTACAACTTTGTATTTAAGCTATATACTAAGTTAGCATGTCCAGTGAGGAGTACCGTACCTACTTGCTTTAATGTCAGTACTAAAAACACATAGCCAATTATAAAATAATTTTTATAATTTGTGTCATTTCTCGTTTGCACAACTTGTCTTATTCCTACATGCAATTTTCAACAACTAATTTTAGGAAATTGCCAAAGAACCATTCATTAATATTCGTTTGCATAATGAGTAATAATTGATCTCATGTAAGTGTAATTCTTTAACAACCAAACAATTAATCATCATTACTGTAAAATAAGGGAAAAAATTTGGTTATTACTTTCAAGACATTATTGTTCTTGTTGTTATTGGTGGATAAGGAGACCCCGGCCGAACCGTTGAGCACGTCTGCCTCAAAATGGGCATTTTGCGCAGGCCCCCGGAAGGATGGGATATTGAAGGAAGAGAAAGGGTGAGGCATGGGACAGACTGTCCACTCATGTTCCAGCTAGGGGTTTCTATGCCCGTCGCACTCCTCTCCCCCTGCTGTCTTGAACATATGTTCCAGCTAGGGGTTTCCATGCCCATAGCATTTCTACTCACCCCCTGCCGTCTACATATATTCCAGCTAGGGATTAACCATGCAGTTCGCATTAACCCCCCGCTGTCTTGAACATGAATGGGGTTTGAAGGAAGGGAAATTGTCATAGTGGACAGCCAAAAGACTTACCACAGTGTTATGACAACTTCGTTTGCTGTACCCAATGTCAACTTCGCAACTAGTATAAACCAGTTTTAAAGTTGTCCTGGGATAAGACATTATTATGAATACATAAAAAAAAAAAAAAACTATCAGAAAAAGTGTTGTGGAAAAATTTAGAAAAATAATCATCTGTTTGTGTGAAGGCATTTATATACATTCATATAAGTTATATACAGGGTGGGTAAAGAATAACAAGGTAGGCCTACTAAAAATCTGCATGATAAGTTTGTGTGATTTTACTAATTTCGTGCTGGCAAAAAGTAGCATAAAAATAAGTTTAAATGAAGTATGCAATAATTTTAATATGAGTTAAAAATGATTTTAATATCACTATATCAGCCTAATATGAGTTTCAAAACAAGATTGTAATAATTTTAAAATTACTATAAACTTATTTTAATACAAGTTAGTAATAATTTTAAAATGAGTTGAATGATTAAAAATGAGTTTAAAATGATTCTTTAAAATTGTATTATGGGTAGGACAATTTTTTTTGTAAAAAAAATGAATACATTTTTGCAAACCAACAAATTGAAAAAAATGCAAAAAAATAATACTGAGCAAAAGTTTACATGTGTCCTGATTTTTAACCCTTGATTTCTTATTCAATGTCCTGACGCTTCAACTCCTTGAGCCACCTAAACTGTACTTGGTGGTGATCTTATTTACTACTTTAACATTTACAAATCGGCTTTCACTGGTGCACTTGGGAGGTATGTAAGTCGGAGTCAAAAGTTTGAAATAACTTACAAATTGACCATTTTCAGGCGTTTTAATAAGTTTGAAGGTTTAATTTTGCAAAAAAAAATTTATGTAATTTGAATTTTATGTTTTTAACACGTTTGCGGCGGCGAGGTTTTTGCTCGAACCTCATCACCATCCTGAATGTAAAAATTGTAAAACCCACCGTAGCAGCAGCACTGTCCAGTAAAAACCCACGTGGTCCCAAAATACATTGTACTATTGAGCAGTGCTGTGCAAAGCTTCAGATTTCTTGCTCAGATCCTGGCTTAAAAATAAATCATATTGTAAAGCAGTGCAGCTTGGGAGCGATCGCACCCATCAGGATGGCATTAGGGTTCCGCATGGGAGCGATCACTCCCATGCCGCCGCGAACGTGTTAATATTACAAGAATACAACATAAACTTGATATAATTAATACTCCACTTACTAACAATATTTTTCGACAAAATGATACAGTAGAACCTTGATAGTTCGACTCTTGATAATTTGACAGTCCTTATAGTTGGACACAGTTTGTAACAACCTAACATGTCAGTAACGACCGATAGTGTCCATTTTGGAGAGTGACAAAGGTGAAAATGTAAACAAAAGTGACGAATGATTTGAATGTTGGTTATGTTCAAGTTCAATTAAGTTATGATTTCAATAAAATGTAATGTTTCTTAAATTCAACTTATGATTTTTATCCGCCCTATGTTAACATTTCCCATTTACTCCCTATAGTTCGACATTTCAGTACTTTTACACTCTCTGAAGTCCACAAAGTGTCTAACTATCGAGGTTCTATTGTATATTAATTGAGTTTAATTTAATTTAATTTAAGTATCATAAGATTCCTCTGAAGAGGTTAACAGTTCCTTATCACTTTGTCTCCCAATAAAAATCTACAATTTTATATGCTGTAGGATTACTAGTTTAAAATATTTTTCGAGTACCGAAAATGTTCAGTAAATGTAAAAAGTTTTATGTTATTTGACTTTGACGTTTTAAACATCATAGTCAATAAAAAAATATACTAAAAAAATATGTAAAATGTTAGGTTATTTGATTTTGATGTTTTTTAAATACAAGCTCCAACTATGTGGAGCGCTAAGTTGGATATTAGAAGTGTTAAAATGAGATTATTCTATTTTTGAGTCTCAAAGATACCCAAGGTGTACCCTGAGATGGTAGGGAAGCTTTGCTTTGTGTTAAATGTTCCTTTAATTTGTTTCCAATTGCTTGTTGAACAAGGCTTCACATGTTCCAATCATCAGTCTACCTAATTAAACTGTGAGGGGTCAAAATAAGTTGTTACATAAGTTAAGTGGTTATATAGGCCTAAACCAAATTAACTCAGCAAACAAATATGAATTGAAATTCTGCCTTATCAACCAGTTAAATATAAAAAAAGGTTGTAAACTTTAATTTTGTTACCTCAGTACACTTCTTCATTTTGTGTGATAGTTGACCGTTTAAGCATTTCATTTGTTCTTATCACAAATACGGTACCAGACTTAACAGACTTGGGGGAACTGGACGTTTTTTTAAACAAACAGTACTAAGTTAATTCACTTACTACTGTTAATTAATTGTTAAATAAACCATGGTTTAAACGTACCATTTCATTTAACATATGAATCATTATTTCTTAAAGATGATGAACATTTAACTTGATGATCGAACGCAGAGAGTTAACAATCACTAAGACAGAATTGCCAAAAAAATAGGCTAATTTATTCCAAAGCGAACTATCGCACATCAAACTCTTATTGAATTTTCATAGAGTTTCAGTCTCCCAATTTAGTAAGTTTTGTTTTGTTGAGCGAGCAATTTAAGCAGATGAGCTTCAACTCCCATAACACTAATGCTAGGACTATGATTAACAACACTTGTTATGAACTGTTTGCTCTTTGTCCGTAATCTCTCTTATAAGTCAATGCACCACCTGCATTTTGCAGGAATGTAATTTTAAATCTAGTTGTAAAATATTCGCATAAACACACCTCATGTTAATTATCAAACTCTCATGCTTGTCTGTATTCAGATTGGCTGCTTTTGATTGAAGCAGTTTTCACTCGGGCGATGTTTGAAGTGTTTTCATAGTTCTTGTAGGGCGAGTAGTTTTTTTCCCACTGTTCCTCTTCTTTTGAATGTGTGAACTTATCTCAGCAAGCAATGTGTTTCATCTTTCAACTGTGTCATTTTGACCGATCTTAACTTTAACACCTAAGCATGAGTATAGCATCACGTATGTCGCTGCGAACAAACCCCGAATATAGGTCGGGCCTTGAAATAAGTTTCCATAGCAACACGTACATGTCATGATAGCTCTATTTTTTGCTACGTAACTCGTTTTGATCATCTGGCACTGATTATAATATCCAAAATATCCAAAAGTCTTGAAGAACCCAGCTGTTTGATTCACTGCAATGTGTTGCAGTATGAAGACGATGATGGTATATTTTTTTCTGCTCTTTGTTTACGTTTATTTAGGTTCTTGATACTATTATTTATAAGTATTTTGATTGAATAATAGTTGTCAGAATCATTTATTATTTGATTATTTGATATTTTTGACATGTTCAGTGCAAAATAGACGTGATATGTACTTGTGGTAGCAAATCTTTCTTATTTCCTATTTAAGGTTATTTTGATGTGGGATCCTGAAATGTTTACTCACTGTAACTAATAAAATTCCTATCTCTTAAAAGCTCATAGCTTTTTATATATTTCTGGTAATATTTCTGGTGTATTATATATCAGGGCAAAATTAATTTTCCTAAACTAAAAATTTAATAAAAGAAAATGTCCAGTAACACATTTAATGAGGGCTTTTGCACCTAATGCAAGTGTTAAGGTTTTGAATAAAGATAAGCTTTTGTGTGATAATACAGTAGACTCCCTCTTAACCGGCCACCTTTTAACCAGTCTCCGCTTTAACCGGCCTACCCTGACACAAAATAACATCTTTTTAATCGGCCATTTTTTTATCTTAACATCGCTTTAACCGGCCTTGTTTCGCCGGAAACGTAGTTTTCTTATCTAATGTATCATTCAATTCAACTTTATTTCACATTGACTTTCTCAAACCAATTAAACTGTAACGTCCTGGATGGAAGTAACTGCCACCAGAAGTCAATGCGTTTGGCCCTACTAGCCAGTAGACCACAATAAAGACACAAATTATTATTAGTGTAGGTTTGTTGTGGATTTCATGGGTGGTGGATGTTAGCTATAAATCATATACAGTAATGTATTTAAGGTTGTTTTTCAAGTAATAATTATATTTAGGCCATATAAAATTGTGGGTTGGCGTTCCTAAATGAACATTGGTTTAACCGGCTAATTCATTATCCGGCCGCGGCCTGGTCCTGAGGTTGCCGGTTAAGAAGGAGTGTACTGTAAACTAAAACTTTTAATAAAGGTGTTGTATGCAAAAACAAGACGCTCTATAAGCTACTGACTACCTAGACTAAAATGGTAGGCCAAACTCAAGACTATGACTTAACCAAAATCCCCCTAACTCGTGCAATAACAATACAACTAGACTTATTTCAAATTTGCCTTTCAAAAAATCACCCTACACTATACAGGGTGTCCAGCTTCCACCTTTACAAACTTTTCCAGGTTATTGCCCACGTCAAAATAAACAAAAAGTTCCTGTAAACATATGTCCTAAAATGCTTCGTTAACCCGCTAGCCGCCATTTTGTTTTTAACACTAAATAATTCTTATTTCCGTAACGGATCATTGTATTAAGTTAATATTTGGCATGAACCTTCACTATAACAATACCCATTTTCAGGAAAATCATTATTTTTTTCCAATGTGTATTTTCAAAATGGCGGTCATTTTAAAATTTTTAACTCCATATCTCAAAAACAATTTATAAAAATGTTACAAGTTTGTAAGGATCCGACAACAAATAACGGAGTTATTGTGGTTTTTTCTCTTAAACTAACCTAAATTTGCATTAATCATAGTGCAAAATATGTGTTTTTCTGCAGGAAAACTACAATTACTCCGTTATTTGTTGTTGGATCCTCACAAACTTAGTGTCACTGTTTATATAATTTAATTTAGCAACTTTTTTTTCTCTTGTAACATTTTTATAAAATTTATCGTTTTTGAGATATTTGAGTTAAAAAATTTTTAAATGGCCGCCATTTTGAAAATATCCATTGGGAAAAATAATACTTTTTCTAAAAATGAGCGTTGGTGTGATTGAGGTACATGTCAAATATGAACTCAATACAACAACCCGTTACGGAAATAAAAATTAAGTGTAAAAAACAAAATGGCGGTTAGCGGCTTAACGAAGCATTTTAGGACATATGTTTATATGTCTTTTTCTGTTTGTTTTGGCATGCTTAATAGCCTGGAAAAGTTTGTAAAGGTGGAAGCTGGACACCCTGTATATTACTATTTTTTGGGGTCAACTAAGTTGTAAAACAGGTTTCAGTTTTTTTTTTACATAATCACTTTGAAGAACGTGTTTCGTAGTTTCGTGTAAACATAGGTTGTGGAAGATCATTCTATGTTTTGAATTTAACACAAACCTTTTACTGTGTATATCGCTCATCTGAGGACTCTTATAAAATTGTATTAAATCTTTTTCAGCCTCCGGAGTGCCAAGCATTGATAGAAAAACTAAGATCTTGCTCCAGAAGAGAACTTTTAGAAGAATTAAAGAAAATAGACACTTGGACTTTTGGAAAGTGTGAGCTTTTCCATTGGATAGACATCTTGGACCTTTGTGACTCCATCTTGGAGGCTGCTACTGCTAGAGTCGCCCCCAAGAGCTGGCAGATAGCGTGTGACTTACCGGAAAACCATGAAGTGAGTAGGCCAGAATTATTGATTTGCTTTTAAACCAATACATAAAATAGCATGTGAATAATAGTACATCCTAAATCTAGCTTCTACAGTTTATTATGCCCGTTTATCAATTTGGCAATATTAAAAAATATGGTCACTGAAATGAGCAGTGAATAGATGTAAATTTTAAATTATTGAAACAGTTTACAGAACTGAAGATGAACTTGACAATTGAAAGGCCTTCCGTTTAATTAAAGAAACCAAAAGTATAACGGTGTTTCATTAATTTAAAATATACCCTAGGCAGTAACATCAAATTCAGAACAATATAAAAATGCAATGAAACCTCACATAAAACTCATGTGATGCTTAAAGGGAAAGGCACCTTTAGTGAGTAGCATTAAACTTTCATTCCTTTAACTTAACACTTTTTCAGTTAAGGCAACAAAATATTGATTCTTAGGTGATTGCAATTACAATCGCTCATTTCTTCCTCCACACCTTAATCATTTTTTGTAGTTACGAGAATCTGGTTAAAGATTGAAAACAATTGTTCTATTTATCTCTGTCAAAGATTCCTCTTGTTGCTATGGCGAGTAGCATGGCAGCAACAATAGGTCAACCAGAAAATAAATGCCATGTTGTAAGTTTTTTAACATCATCAGGGCTACATTATAGCACTGATTAGTGAAAGTTTTTGGTAGGTACTAGAGAACATAATTTCTATCCAAATAATTTGTCAGATCACCTCTTATCCTGTTTTCTGTGTGGTAAAATGATAACTATATGCTTATGAAGATGTAATTTTATTATCAACGTATTTTAAATGCATTGAGTACTGCTATGTCGAGTTAAAGAGGAGAAAATTCACTTCTTTCTGATTAAGTGTTAAAAAATAGTGTAAATGTGTCAGAGTCTCATATGTGATCTTGTCATGAACTTGATTTGTAATTAGAAGCTTTGTATGCACAAACGGCTAAACCATTATTTATAGAGTTTTATCAATTTTTGAGATGTAAGCATGTTTTTTTTAGATAAAAATGTTTTGTAAAAAGCTATTCAGTCAAACTCGGCAATGAAAAGCCACTCTTAATATTTTACAATGCACATACAGTGCAAAGATGTTGCGCAGTTACATGTTTATAAAATTAATTAAAATGGACACAATCCGCACCAAATTGAGGAGTTGCAATGATTTCAATAAGAACTTATGATTTTAGGCATGATTATGTTATATATGTAAACGAACTACACCTTTAGTCAAACTACACTTGTAGTCTACATCCTTTAGAATATACCTTTAGTCTTCACCTTTTAAACTATACACCTTAGTCATCAATAGGTTGATTTGCCTAAAAATGTTTTGCTTGTTTGTTCTTTCACACTTTCTCTGTGCGTGTAAGTGATGTAATAAATATTTTATTATTTTTATTTTGACGTTTCTATGCTCATAACATCAACAGACAATTAATTATAATGGTGGCGTATACTTAAAGAAAAAAAAATATTTGTACACTTTACAATAAAATAGTTTGAACTAAATTAACATTAGTAATTTCAAATGGATATTGGTAGGTTTATGTACCTGCCTGTGGATATTGTATTGATTGGCCAGAGGCAGCAGAGGTGACCCTCTGTAGTGTAGAGCACATTGACCAATAGTTGCATTCATATCCACCTCTGTTTAGTGATAGTATTAAGTATGTAGTATTAAGTATGTAGTATTAAGTGATAGATTACGTTACACTGTATAAATTTTGTTTAGACTTTGGCTCTGTTACCACATTTTTTTACATGTGGCATGACATATTTTCGCCATACACTGTGGATATTTTTCTAGTGAAAGTGAAATTAATTAATCTGGATTATCGACATTCTACTGCATTGAACTTTGTTTATTTTGTAGAGTTTTGTGTGCTCTCTGCAGGTTCCAAATCAGTATGTTGCTTACTGTTCTCCCAAAAAATTTCAGCTGCCTAATGACCCCTATAGAATAATTATATTTCTTGTTTTGTGTTTGACATTACTTTAGTTATTTATGAATGTTTTTAATTTTTATTTTCTAATGATTCCTGAAGTTTTATTGGTGCTGAGTATTTGACTTGGTTTTGACAATTTGCTGGGATTTATGATATTGTACAACAAATGTTTAGCTAATTTGATTGATTATGAATAATCCTATACTCTTATACGAGCAATGTTTGCTTGTTTGCTTGCTTGCACAATTATCTCAAAAACGGCTCCGACGATTTCCTTCAAATTTTGGAATATGGGGGTTTTGGCCACCAGAAATCGATTGGAGCTGGTCCCATAGCTGGGAAAAATCCGGTTTTCGCGCTAGAGCCCTTCAAAGATCCCATGTTATCCTTATGGAAATTTTTTAACTGAACAAAAATCAGCTGATAACTGTAGATAAAATAAACCAATGTGTTACATCTTTAACCTGTGGTTTTAGGAAAATCATACCAATGTGCAGCAAACCTTCCGCCTGGCGAGTGAGCGGAGCGAACGAGCTTTGTGTGAGAAACGAAAGTAATAATTTTACCGAGCTTAAGCTCGGTCCCCCTGGTACTTAATTTCTTATGGTGTGTCTGTTTGCGGGAGGGGGAGGCACCACCACCACTATCCTAAGTGTTTCATGTGGCAAAAGAAATATCTAAGAATTATTAATAATTCCTACCACCTAGATATAGGAAGTTGCAGGGAATTTTTCATTTTTATCAATGAAAAATTACAGCATAACCGTTGTTTCTATACACAATTATTATCTGTAAAGCAATATGTTTTGTACATAACTACTATCTACAACCATAAATACTTGCCATTAACTAGTGATGTTTCAATTCCAATTCTTGATTCCACAATACCCTCGTTACTGGGGGTATCAAGAAATCGTCGATACTCGATACTTGGGGTCTTTGTATGCCATACCCATTCTGACCTAAAATGTACAAAATCGTAATTTTTGTGATATTTTCTCATGTAATGTTAAAGAGCAAGATTATAGCTTTTTAAAACCTATTATAATCATCAAGAAAATATTAACTCCGACCTTCATTGTCACAAAACTTCGGCGAATAGATGACGCAATGGGGCGAGAAGTTATTTGGTAGACAGTCATGACACTTGTCCCCCGAAACCATCAGATATACCATTAACAAGCATACCGGTGCCTTGGAGCTCTAGTAAGACTTCACTAGCACGCATTGTGGCTGGCATTCGAGTTAATTCTACAGCCAAAATATAAAGTAAAAATATTACAGTCCGATAATTTCACTGTGGTTACAGTAGTAACTTAGTAACAATGGAGCTACAGTAAATCTCTTTGCATTTTTGTCTAAACAACCGTGACTTTTGGTTTGTTTTGTGTTTAAAGTATATTTTGTCTATTGTGACATCATGGATGGACGTTTGTCATATGTAATTTTTTTAAATATTCTGTTCATTTAAGATTGAATGAAAAACAGGTTTTTATGATCTCTTAGAGTTGTTATCTATAGTAGGTAAGCCTAATATTTTAATGTTTTCTAATTGTTTTCTTTCTAATTCATTTGTCTTTTCTGTTTTTACATAGGCCTATTTGTTTAAGTAATACTCCTATAATAAATACATTTCGGTAATTATATTTAATTGTGTGATTCCATCACAATATTATGCTAACATTGGAATCTGTATTGAATGCAGAATCGAGATCCAAATTTTAAAATCGGAATCAAGAAATTCTGGAATCGGCACATCACTACAATCGATACAACTTAATTTAGTCACAAGTAAGACTGAGCAAATAAACTACCTACCATTATTTCCAATGGATAAATTGTTTTTAAAAATACCAATTTCTGTGAGAACATTAACTAACAACAGATTCATGAAGGTTCTAAAAATTTTCTTGGAAGAAAATATTGAACTCAAGACATTTTTTATTTTCTAACTACATTGATATTGTGACATTTGCAGTCCAAGGAGCTGTTGCTGTGGGTGCTACACTTCACGACGCTGCTCATTGAACACTCTTTCTCCCGTCACTTGTACAACTCGGTGGAGCACCTGCTCACTCTGCTCAGCTCGTGTGACCTCAATGTTGTCCTCGGAGTGCTCAACCTGCTCTACATGTTCTCCAAGCGGAGTAACTTCATCACCCGCATCAACCCCGAGATGCGCACTGCTCTGCTCAAATGCCTCACTTACCTTGCCGAGGTAATGCAAACACCTTTCATCAAATTTGTGTTATTCTTTCATTTATCCTTCACCAAATTTATTATACAGTTATCTGTTGACTTCCCTGATGACCTTAACATATCTTATACCAGTAATGTAATTTTTACAGAATTGTAAAAAATCAATAAAACAATATAGGCCCCTAGGCCAAATGATATACCTATTTATTTATACTAATCCGAAACCAATTTAAGTATTAAAGTATCACTTAAATAAAAAAAAAAAAACAAAAAAAAAAACAAACAAATTTAAATAAATGTAATTAGTGTGCTCTCAACAATTCAAAAAGCTATACTGTACTCATAATATATTTTTAGTATCACTTTCAATACCCTTGTATGTTGTCATATTCACCATCTAAATTACAATGATATTTCTGTTCACAGAGTTGGGGGGGCAGAGAAAATGGCTTTGGTCTAGCGGATTGTGTCCGCGAAGACACAGACGTGAGTATTTCAACATACAGTCATTTGCCATTTTGAAAAATACAAAATATTTTTTAATCATACCTACACCCAGTATCTAATCAAAACCGGTACCAGAAAGCAAAACTGCTTTCTGAAGGTCTGCTGTAAAACTTTTTTTTGTTTGAAGTGTTTAAACTGACACGGAAGTCAATATTTACCACTACACAGCTGATTGAATAACAAACCATTAGATAATCATTAAATTAACAACTATCTATAAGGTTCATATGCAACAGAAAATTCTACCCTTGTGTGCTTTGAAATTCCTTTGTGTAGTAACGTTAAGATACACAATCCCCAAACATAAACGAGAACAATAATTATTGATTCCTGTAACATTAGCAACACTTGCAGGAAACAAAGAGTAAAATGTTGAGTTTTTAACATTTTTTAATCGTTATATACCCGGTGGCGACAACCATGGTTGTCACAGAAATTGACACCATTGCTCTTATTGGAGCTAGTTCACCTGTCAGAGACTACAGTCATCTTGGTATCTAATCTGTTATTATTGTGGGCCCAAGTAAGTCCACATTGCTCTATTGTTTAAAAAAAAAGATCTGGAGTCACTCAAATGTCTCAATTAGTTTAAGCTACTCATCATAGTTATAAGGTTTTGTACTTAGTTGAATAGTCAAATTACAATTATAACTATTCACATGTCCAGGCCATTCTCAATATATTCAAGGTCTTGGTTCATGTCCACTTTTAAACTCAGGTATAAATGATCCAACTTATCCGGATATTGAATATACTTCAAATATATTACAGAGTAAAACCTACTTCTAACAAAAAATCTACCTTGGCTGTGTAAAAATGTTTTGTGTATTGTTTCAGTTCCCTCCCACAGCCACCACTTTGCACTACGAGTTCTACACTGACGATCCAAATACTGCTAGCATTCCATCTAGCATTCACTTAGAAAATGTAGACCAAATGGAATCGTTGCCTTCAGAAATAATGGACGGACTTATTGAGTCTTTCAAAGTACCCAAAGATGGACATGTAAGTTTCTATGTATCACCACGTTAATTTTGTATTAGCCTGATTTTAAGGATGAATAATTTTACAAGTTCAGCCGTTCCAGTTCTGTATTTATAAAAATGCTTTTAAAGTCTGACATTGCCTTATTTTATAACTTCACATTTTTGTACAATAACTTTGATATAGGATTCACTAGAAGTTCTTGAAACTCCTAACCTCTACAGGAGCATTTATTATAAATTTAAATTGTGAAATTCAGCATTAAACTAGCAAATCTATTTTAAAGCATGACTTTTGGCTCAATCTTAAAATTTCAATTCAGCTTATATTTTTAAATAATGTTATGCATTCTATTTCCCATTTACTAATTAAATTATTTGCTATCCTGGGAGATTTTTTAAATTTTAAATTCAAATTTACCTCATAGCATTGATTCATTTAATTATGTTTTTGATTTAGAATAATTTTTTTTTACAATCTTAACAGAATGTATTCATTTGCTCTTAGCCCTAGATAATTGATCATAGAGAAATTAGTGTCGGTGCTTTGATTTTGTATTATTAACTAGGGCTCTCATTTATTGATTTTTATAATGTGACACTTTTTAACGTGTTTCACAATTACAAATCTTAAGTTTTTTCTCGACTGGGCTGGGGAGCTTGGGGAACACTGACAGAAATAATGACATGAATAACTTTGATTTATGTCTAGTTAAAAAATCTTGCCAGGGCAGACTGGGGGCTGAAAATCTTGATCAGACAATGCAAGGGAAAAACTTAAACTCAAGGTTAAAAAAATAAAGGCACTAATGGGTGAATGTGTGTTGCAGATGCAGCTGTTTACACACCTGCGCCTGGCGCACAGCTTCTCCAACCACAGCCTGAGGCTCAAGTGCGTGCAGGCGAGGCTTCAGGCGCTGTCCGTGCTGCTCTACTCCAACGCCGACTCCCATAACCTCCTCTACCCGGGCATCCTGGATGAACTGGTCCAGCTGTTGGAAATCAACAACCCCGGGCTGGTAGAGATACGCTCAGCTGCCTTGCGAACTCTTACCTCCATTATACACCTGGATAGGAGTCCACACCTGCCTAAGTTCGTATATTTTTATAATTTTTTTAGTTTAAGATTTATTATTAGTACAGTAGAACCGAGATAGTTTGACACTTTGTGGACTTAGAGGGTGTCAAACTATCAAAATGTCGAACCATAGGAAGTATATGGGAAATTTTAACACTGGGATTATAAAAATCATGATTTTAGTTTTGGAAACACTAAATTTTAATGAAACCATAACTTAATTGAACTTTAATAAAGCAAACAATCCAATTATTCACTACTTTATTTACATTTTTACCTTTGTCAGTCTCCGACATGGACACTATCGTTCGTTATTAACATGTTAAATTGTCATGGATCCTGTCGAACTATAAGGAGTGTCGAACTATCCAGAGTCGTAGTATCAAGGTTCTACTGTTTTTTAATTGTTAATTTTCAGATCATAAGGGAAAATGGGTAGGATGTTTCTAAGATCACAATGTTCTGAGGATACAATATTTTGGTTTTAATTTTTTTACCTTTTCATTTCATTTAGTAATGTAGTTTTTTGATCCATCTTCTCTGTTGTATTTACAATAGACCAGATTTATCATTATTATATTTACATTAAAATGTATAAAATTTTTTAGTAAACCAGGAACATATCTGGTCTCGGTAACTATATCCTCTATTCTATTATTAGCTTAATAAGTAAGCTTGTTTCCATGAAACTTGTTGTGATATGTTGCCGCCGTGCATATACAAATGTTTGATATTTTATCGGTTTTGTTTGCAGGAAGCCAGGTTCACGGCTGACGATGATCATAGACGTGACAGGCGCTGGACTGTACCACGGGTTTCTGCCCCAGCTGGTGCGCAGCTGCATCACCTCGCTGACCAGTGAGACCAAGGAAGGCGAGGAGGACCAGTTCCCGCTACCTCTTGCCACTGCGCTGTTCAGCTTCCTGTACCACCTGGCCAGCTACGAGGCGGGCGGAGAGGCTCTCGTCAGCTGCGGCATGATGGAGTGCCTTCTCAGAGTCATCAACTGGCCTGGCGTCGAGCTCGAGCACATTACTGTGAGTTGTGGAACTCTTGCACATTCAAGCCGACAACCTTATAATTAGAGGTGTGCGGATAGTGAAATTTGACTTCGGATCGGATTCGGATCGGATAGTTTAATTTCGGATCGGATTCGGATCGGATAGTAAGGGGTTCGGATCGGATTTTATTCGGATTCGGATACTCGCACGGACAGAGTAAACTGTTATATTACTCAGAATTAAAATACAAATTAATTAACAGTAAAATCCTAGCACTTTATTCCTAGGAATGCATGAAAAATGTTAATTTTATTTTTGTTTAATATAGAAATGTAGGCATATATTGATTTTTTGTTTGTTAGGCCTAAGTATTTGTTCAAAACTAGAATTATAATTTACATTTTGGACAAATACTTTACAATTATGTACACAGAATTTTATTGTGTTTTTAGTGTGCATGTTTGATGTTGTCCTTGAGTTGTATTAGGCCTATGTTAAGTATGATACCATTTCATATTTGTATGATTTTGTGTATTATAGGCCTATTATAATATATTATAGCCTATATAATATAGTTTCATATATTCTACTAGCTACAGTAGGTCTCATCCAAAATAAATTCACTACAAGGCTGAGTTATCAGTAACAAACCAAGTTTTAACTTAAGGTAGGCCTATTGTTTGCTCTAAAGTCGGTCAATCAATAGGCTACATTTGTAACTATTTGTTTTTGGTGAGAAAATCTTTTTCATTAATTTTTTACAAATTTGCTTAGAACCTAGATAAATTTCTCTCTCTCAGAATTAGGTAATTTCCACTCTCATTTTTTGTTTGAATACTACATTGATAGTAATATTTTGAGCAATAACTTAGAGTTATGACCAAAAAAGGTCTATTAACTTACATTCATTAGGTTTAGGCTATATGCAAGTTTTGATATCTTTGAGCCACTGTGATGGCATTACTAGCCTAGGCCTACACCTTCATGAAGGCTACAGTCTTGTTTGATGTTTAAAAGTAGATTGCTAAGCTTACTTCAATTCAATAATGCAGTAATAACATGTAATACTTTTAACACTTTAGGTTTTAAACATACATCCCAATTTGTTTTAGGCCTATTACAATGAGCTCAGTTAAAATAAAAACTTTTCTATCTCAAAGAATTTACGAAGTGGAAGCAAGTCACAAGTCTCAATTTCAGTAATAATAAAACAACATTATTTTATTTTTCTACAAAGAACATTTTCTGATGTCTTAGTTACCCTACCCCTTACCTTTAGAACCAGCTTGCACAATAGGCATTCCACCTGTTCTTGGTTTTTCTCAAAAGATTTCCAAATCAAACTCTTTTTCTTTCTTGGCTCCATAGCTGAGTAGTTAACAACTAGCCTATCCGATTTTAGAAAATTAAGTTGATCACATTAAAAGTTCGTAACTTCAATTCAAATTTTATCTCGTACGCTGTCGGCTGTAGCAGTATTCCCAGACTTAAAAACATCGTACCACACGATAATAAATTATTGCACGCCACAAAAATGTCGTGTTCATTAATGTAATTAGTGATTGATGTCGGGAATGATTTGATTTTGTAATATTTTAGGCACGTAAAAATCAATTATTTGCCAAAACGATCACTAATTATCTTGAAAAATAACGGCAAATCTTTGGGAGGAAAATCAGTGAGACGTCGAAGAATGAGTTTTTTTTTTTTTTTTTTTTTGAGGGAGAGGCGGGAAAATGCATTACGCACACAGGTGGCCAGCCTGTAGTGTGGGGCTCCCCTAAAAACGGGTTTACCCACTAAAAAACCTCCTCTACTCTTTAGGAATCTAACCTGGAATTGTTTGTCACATTACGTCAGGCTAGGCCTAAATTTGGCTTACGCCCGTGGGGCTCGCTCCTTATCCAGCCGCTCGATCAAGGGATCTGGGCCACTTCGCGGTCCAGATCGGTTTTCTTTTCCAGGAGGATGCCCCGGACGAACTGTGACAAACAATCCCAGTTGCCCTCATCCTCCAAAATCTTTTAGCAGACCGAGTCCACCGAACATGCACCAAAGATTTGTGTGGCCTCCAGGCGGGGCCCTTCCCAACGGGGACAGCGGAAGAATGTGTGTTCCGCATCGTCGGGAACACCCGGGCAATAAATGCAGTCCGGTGAACCGGTCTTTCCCATCCGGTTCAGGTACGACCGAAAATAGCCGTGACCTGTCAAAAATTGGGTCAGGTAGTAGTCCACCTCCCCATGCCGCCGTTCCAACCATGGTTGGGCCTGCTTGATAAGTCGCGCAGTCCATCGTCCTCGGGTGTCGTGCTCCCAGCTGTGTTGCCACTGCTGGAAGGTTCGGGAGCGCTCTTCTGTTCTTGCCGTGTCCTTGCCGATCTCGCCTTGTTTCTGATAAATCGCTTTCCTCTCCCCTGCCAAGAGCCTGACAGGGATGACTCCGGCGACCAAAAGGACGGCAGGCTCGGACACTGTCCGGTAGGCGGAACACACCCGGAGCGCAGCTTGACGCTGAACCCGGGCGAGTCGCAACCTGTAGCACTCCTTATCTAGAGCGCCTGCCCACACCTCTGCCCCGTAAAGAAGCACGGACTGGACCGCGGACATCAACAGACGTCTTCTGCTGGATCGGGGACCCCCGACATTGGCCATCAGCCTACTAAGGTAAGTCACTACCTTAGCGGCCTTGTCCGCCGTACGGAAGATCTGATCCCTCCAGCTTAACTTGGTGTCCACCATAACCCCGAGGTATTTGGCGGCACGAGTTGATGTGACCACCTCCCTTCCCACTCGAAACGGGACGACGGTGTCGATCCTCTTCTTCGTAAGAATCACGATCTCCGTCTTACTGAGAGCAAGTGAGAGACCGTGATCGGACATCCAGTTGTTGACCACCCGCATAACTCGGTTCAACTTCAGTTGGGCCAGCTCAACGTTGCGTGCAGCAATGAGAGCTGCGACGTCATCGGCGTACCCAACCAAAGTGGTTTCCTCAGGCATCTCGGACCTCAGGAGGCTGTCATAGGCAACGTTCCAGAGATCCGGGCCGAGTATTGAACCTTGTGCGGCACCAGAAGTGACTTCCATCGTCCGCGTTCCGTCCCTCGTGTCATAAATCAGGCTTCGAGAGCGTAGATAATCCTCGATGAGCCGCAACAGATATGCAGGAATACGAAAGGTGTTGCGAAGCGCATCCAACATATCGACCCACCTCGCCGAGTTGAAGGCATTCTTGACATCAAGCGTAATAAGAAGCACTACTCGGCGGGAGAAATGGTTGTGGCTCTCGGCTCTCTCCACAGCTCTCTGAACTTCGGTGACAGCGTCGATCGTTGACCGTCCCTTTCTGAAGCCGTACTGACGGGGGCATAAGTCCCCGGCAGCTTCCACGGCAGAAGTCAGGCGGGAACGGATCAGCTTCTCGAACAGCTTCCCAGCCGTGTCCAACATGCAGAGAGGCCTGTGGGACGACGGCAGCTCAGGATCACCTTTGCCCTTGCTGATCAGTACAAGCCTGGCTGTTTTCCAGGGAGCCGGAAACACCCCTTCTACCAAACAGGCGTTGTACATTCTCAGCAACAAGTCAGCGTTGATTGAAAATACTTTCTTTAAAGCCTCACTGGGAATCCCATCCGGGCCAGGAGCCTTGTTGCTCTTCAGGGAGAGAACGGAGGTTTCCAGCTCCTCGAAAGTGAAAAGTGGAACGTCCTCTACCCGTCCGAAGTCAACCGGCGGTCGCTGTGGATGTTCAGGAAACAACGCAGCGACGATCCTCCCCATGGTGGCGCCCTCCATGATGGAAGGTGGAGAGCGGGCGCCGAGTTTCTGTGTTACAAGTTTGTAACCCAGGCCCCACGGGTCGGAATCAACGTCGTCACGAAGTCGTCGGAGAATGAGTAAAATAACTAAGTATCACAGTATTATCGTGTACTTGGAAACACTGTCGTCTACTGCGCAGGACAACAGAATCAAATAACCACAGACTAAAATCGTGACACTCGGTCAATTCTTGTGTTGTCCCCCATACCCGTTAATTCCAAATCGGTGGCTGTAAAGTGCTAGCGAGGGTTCACTAGCGCGCGTTGTGATTGGAATCGGAACCTAACTCTACAGCCAATCACGACCCCTGTTAGAATGAGTTGTTTTACTCCATCTGCTTGAGGCGCTAATGTATCAGATTTGTTTTGACAACCATTGCCTTGAGTGCGCTATATCTTTGGGACACCCTAATACCTGGAGTGTCAATACTAGTGTTGATGACTGTCTTCAATTTTCAAGTTTTCGAAAGAGATGATAATTATTTATTTAGTCGTTTTAATCCAACATTGTATTCATACCTCGAACGAAAGCGATCGTCAATATCATTCCAAATGTAGTTTTTGGGGGGTTTAAAGGATTTTATGCTCATATATACTATCTATCCGAAAAAATCGGATATTTTTCGGATCGTATCCGACGCCTGTTGTACATTCGGATCGGATTGGATATCCGAATCTGATCCGAATCCGATCCGGTTTTCCGGATATCCGCACACCTCTACTTATAATATAACCCTATTTTTTAACTTAGAAAAACATTTTGCTCTTCAGCACCTTCATTTTTTTATTTGATATGCTCTCAGTGTACATCAGTAACTGTCATGGGGTTTTCTTTGTCAGGCTATTTGTCATGGTTTGCGTCTATCTATGAGTCTGATGAGACAGTGGAAATAGTCTCGCTGGAATAGAAAGGGTAGTAAAATATAAACTTCCGCTTGTCCTATTTTTCACATTTTGGAGATTTTTGTGAACTACACTTAAAAATTAAAATAAATGATAAAACACAAGTGTAAATGGAATTACACTTACTAACACCAGGTCGGTACAGTAAAATTTTTGTGAATTTTTTAAAGACGTCATGTATTAGTAGGCTAGTTTGCCTGACTAGAGACGAAGAAAGCGTAATAAACAATCCCACAAGAATAGGCAAATTACAACGAGAAAGTAAACGCCACAGAGGACGTTTATACAATATCTAAAACCTCTGGAAGACACACATATAACCATGTAAAATATAGTTATTCTGAAAAAATTGCACATATTTGAAAAGCCATTTTGGTGTTGTTAACATTGAAAAATTTAGAAAGTTTAAAGTTTTCTCTGATCAATACAAATTCATATGAACAAACATTTTTAAACGGAGATTTCTGGCCATTGTCATAACATCTTTTATCAATTCAAATTGGTTTAACTGGGGAGTGGGGCGAAAGCTCAAACACTTGCCAGAACATATCTACTGTTACCGAGAGCTTATAGTTGGAAATATGGTGAATGTGATGGCTTACATGAACAACATGGTTGGGTTCACTTTCTTTTGTGGTTGATGGCTTCGGTACATGTTTGGGTAGGTTTGAGTATTTGAGCGGGGTTGGTAGGACTGACATAGATGATACACTAGGTTTATTACCGATCAACGGAGCTTGTTTGGGGTTAATATGTGGTTATTGGTTTATTTTTCGGAAATTGTCGTCTGCAGAGGTTGGATATTGTTTGAGTTTCACTTGAGCATTAGAGTTTATTATCAGAAGGGCTTGTTGAGTAATAGGATTTACTGTAGTCACTAGTTTGGGGTAAGTGCCCGATGTTAGGCCAATTAGGTTGTAGGGAGATTTTTGTAGTCAGCTGATTGTTGAACATAGTTATTTAATACTGAATTAGTTCTGTTTTACATACCTCTTGTTTTATTGAATACAAACACCTTTTTATTTGCAGCCTTAAATATAGTTTGATAAATATTGTTTATTTACTTATTGAGTATAACAAAAGTTGTCAAGCTTAAACTGTAAATGTTGTAGTTTGTCACCCGGGCCGTGAGAGTCATTGATCTGATAACGAACATCGATATGCAGTCCTTCCAGAGCCATGGAGGTCTGAATAGCTTCATCAACAGGCTTCAGGTATGTCATGGTGTTGTCAAAAATGTATCAGTAAAATATAAAACCACAGAACTATGTAATGAAAGCTTATTGCTTTCATTTTGAGAAACATCGGTCAAACTGATTCATATGTATACACATACAGTATATATCTGTGTGTGTGAACACAATAACTTTTGAAGAAACCTTCGATTTTGATGAAATTTGGTATGGAGATGTAGGGTAGCGTTCTTCCGGTAAGTTCGAAAACCCAGTTGATCTGACTACGTCAACAGGGTTTTATGAGTTTTCCAAATAGGTAAAAATTGGGTTTTTGTAAATTTTTAGCCTTAATTTTTAAAAGAAACCATTCATAAGAGCCTTAAAAAATCAACAATTTAGTAATTTGAATAATTAACTTAGCTTCACAGGTTAAGGAGAAAATATCAAAAAAGCTTTCCATCTCATTCTTATCCGGGAAATAAATAAAATGTGATTTATTGCTTATCTTTTATACTTATCAGTAAAATTCGGTTTACAGTTTCATTAGGTGATGAGTGTTAATACTTTGTTTAATACTTGGTCAAAACCCCCTACAGCAGCAAACCTATTTACTACATCCCATAATATTTTATTGGAAAATCTATATATTTAAAATAGTAAATAAAAAAACACTTTGGAAAGTTTGTCTGAGACTTCTACTGGGCCGATTTACATGCGTGTTGTACCTAAACAAACTTTTTCGGTCCTAAGTTAGCAGGTTTTGTTTGTATTTAGAAAATATTTGGGTTAAATCGGTCAAAAATTAAAAATAAACTTTTCTTACGGAGATTTAACATGGGGACAAAAGCCGATATTTTCAAACTTTTGGACAGTTTGTCTGGATCGATTTACATACAGTTTGTATTAAATAAAAGCTAAACTTTTATAGTAGCAGGTTTTAAAGCAAAAAATAATAATTGAACTAAGACATTATGGTTTTATAGCTTATCATTTTCAACCTGTAACAAATAAGTTTTACTGACTCGAGTTGTCTTCCAGATGGAGATGGCGATATGCAGACAAGAACAGCCATACGAGATCCAGGTGCCTTCCCAGCGACTGAACAGGTCTGACTCAACACAGGAGGGAGGGTCGCCGTCCGCCAACCCTACGGAGGCCGCCGAGCTGGACGACGAGATGGTCAGGATCGCCAACTCCGTGGACAGAGTGGCCGTCGACAGCGACTCCGGCTCGTGCTCCAAGGACCAGATGCCCGGTAACTTGAATCAATGCTTGGTCGAATGTTTTTAATTTATGACAGGGATGGAGGAAACCCGAAATTCAGACATGTTTTCAGAAAAATAACTTTTTTGGTCATCAGGTGGGAATTTTTAATTTGAGAATTTTTCACAGAAGAATTAAAGCACATAATTTTTTTATCAAAAAAGTAGACTTTCATAACAGGTCACCATAGGACCATCCCACATCCATAATGAATTGGCCAGTTAAACCAATGAACATTTAAATGCTTAAGTTGAGTTTTTTTAAATACCTAAATGTGCCTAAATATAAACAAACATAACAGGTTTATGATGTGACCTTGATTTGAAAGGCAGATATCTTCACAGATAAGTTTCTGTCACCCATTTCAGTGAAACACAGCCAGTTAAAGCTATGATGTATTACAAAATAGCCGGGTGAAAGGTAGCAGTGTTGGTTTACCTGATTGGATGGTCCAGTTGAAAATGTTGATTTTCAGTGGCTGAATTGTTTAAATTTAAATAATAAAAAACCCAATTTGTAAATTTTAAAACGATTATGAATTTTATACTTTTTTTCTTTTTGTTTTTATTTTGGGTGTATCTACTACGCCATGTATTTTATTTTTTTTCTAGTTTTGACGGGGAACAGTCTAAACTAGAGGTGTGCGGATAGTGAAATTTTTTTTCGGATCGGATTCGGTTCGGATAGTTAAGATTCGGATCGGTTCGGATCGGATAGTAACAGGATCGGATCGGATAGTTTTCGGATTCGGATTTTTGCGCAGAAATCCAAAAGACAAACAGTTAACCGATTTGAAGCCACAATTTTTAGGTTAGATCTAGGCCTTGATTATAAAAACTGTTTAGGAATATCAAAATCAATTAATTTAATAAAAATTCAAAAGCTTTAAAACAAAGTCAATTTATAATTTGTCATGATCACCGTAAACATTAATTGGCCCTAGGCCTAAATGAACATGTCAACATTATTTTGAACTAGCCCTAACCTAAGCTCTAATTAGAGTTGCTATAGGCCTAGGCCAAAACTACTCACCAGGAAAACATCCCAGTGTACAATATGACAAAGTAGGACTTTTAGCAAAATATTATTTTATTTGAAACCAAAATGATGGTAGGAAAACATAACCTAGCTTCATCTTGCATACAGAGCATTCTGTCAAACAGTCAATGTCAGTTATGGCAAAAGACTTCCACACGACACTCATTTTCTATTCTTTTTCCTTTCCAGATAGACATCAATAATTAAGAGACAATAAAAATGTTTAAAACACGATCAGAGGTATAAAGACATAACCTTTCAACATCAAAGAGCAAATAATTACAGACGACAACAGACCGTACGGTTGAATCGCGATCCGATCCAATGCCTTCACAAGTTCATAGTCAAACGCGATCGTAATCTTCATTAGATTAAATCTTATATTGAGTCACGAAACTACGAATGATGAATTGTCCCCCGACAACTAGCGCTCAAAACACCACGACACTAGCGATTCAGGCGGGTGGAATAAAAACTAGAGCTTTTCGTGTTGCCGTAATTGGCCGAGACTTGAATCTTTACTGCTAGCGCTCCAAGCGAGAGAGTTCAGAATTGACACTTTGTCAATTGTGCCGTTGAATGTTAAACACTTAACCTTGGTCGCTTGGTGTCTTGATTATTTCGCGTTATTCTATTATCTGACTTCTGACTTATTGGTCTGCTTCTGCTTCAGTACTTTGGACGTCATTTTAGACGTTCCGTCGCATAGTCACCATTTTATGCAGAATGGCCATCGCCCAAAACAATATTTGTGCATTGATCTTGTGTTTAACACCAGATATACAGTCTATCCGTAAAAGTCGGATATCCGACCCGAATATACGGATATCAATAAAATCTTCGGATCGGATTCGGATATCCGATCCGATCCGAAACCGAACCGAATTTTCGGATATCCGCACACCTCTAGTCTAAACCCAAGTCTTGTTACTATCTAACATCGTCCAGTTGTTAGAAAGCATAATAATTAATAGCCCAATGACAAATGGCAACTTGGTCCAAAATCAAACCTTTAAAAAGCTACTAACCTTTCTCAGGATTGAACCGGCAACCTTTGGATTAAAGGGGACACTATAACCACTCAGCTACCCAGCCAGTATTGTTTGAAGTAGAAGATAATATCTAAATCTAATAATTTTTTTAGTCTGATGATACGTCATATTTATTTTCTTAAAAGTTTATTTAATCATTAATAATCACCTGTTCCTTTATTACTGACATAATCAAGAAAAATAGCAAATGTATGTTGTTTTAACAATCTGAATTTGTTTCAGAACCAACATTAGAGAAGGTTCAAACACCTGATGAGAATGCCGAAAAATCAAATAAGACTTGCCTTCCACAAAGAGCAGCTCTCTTGAAATCCATGTTGAACTTCCTAAAAAAAGCTCTACAGGTATGTATCAGTTGCTTCTATAAATGTTGTCTGAGAAACAGAATCAATATATTATGAAAGCTTGAAATGATTATCTTTAAATAAATGTAGGATAATATCTTTGTTTTGAGATTTTGTAATCATTGCCTGATAGGATTGTAGGGTTGTAATACAGTAAATCTATAAATTCAGGTTTTATTTTAAAATGTCTTGTGCAAAAAATTATAATTTGATAAGTCAATGTACTAAAGTACTGTATTGGACTCTTTCTGTGGAATGTTGAATATTTCAATACCATGCCTTTCGGTGCCCATAGGAAAATTTTTACCTGGGAGGGGGGAAGGGGAGGGGGGAGACTGCCCGACAGGAAAACATTGCAAAAAAAGAAAAATGAAGCAATTAACAAATTTCATTTAAAAACTATTACTAGGCTACGTGTAAGACACTAAATTAGGCAAAGATATTTAAAATAAAATAAACAAATTACTCTAACTACAAACATTGTATAGAAACCAAGTGGTATATAGAATTGAAGGTAATCATTCATATGCTGTCATGTTGGATTTATTTCCCATAAGAGCAACATTAATTTTATCTCCCCTGTTTGTCATATGATTTCTTTTTTTTTTGTCCGAATGGTTTAGAATAAATTGTGTTTAAATTTCACTTAAATTTACCATTCCTTTTGTAAGATCGATTCTTTGCAAATATTTTGCCTAATTCCGTAAAAAATGTTCAAAAGTTGTACAAAATTTGATTACTTATATTAAAAAAAAAAAAAAAAAAACTTTGTTATAAAAGATAACCCTTACAAACCGTATCCGTCTTGATGAACCCTTTATTTAGAGTTATAAACCACAATTTTATGATTCCAAATAAAGTAGTAATTTAACATTGATATAGGGAATAGGCGGAATTGCTATTGGCTCCAACGCCCTCTTATGTTTGACTCTACTGTTCATAGAAACTCACACCCCAAGAATTTTGGTCGTTTTTCATCAAGACCTTTTTAACGTCATGTAGTTTGTATGTATTTCACTTGTAGTAGCCAAGGAATAAAATGCAACGACACTCAAAACTGCCGTTCAAGGTTTCTGTAGCTTAGCTATCTATAAACCTAAAAATTCGCAAGTAAAAAAAAAAAAAAAAGAAATAAAGTGGCATTATTGTATCTAAACCCTCTAAGCTCGACTCCTGATGAATTGACAACTTCAGTATGCACCATTCATATATACGACTGCATCTCGCGCTGCTCATAAGGCCCGTGTCGAGAGGGCCGGTCCTCGTACAGCAGTATTGCGGTTGTTTTCAAAATTGTAAAATATCCATACCTATATAAGTCAATTCAGTTTATTGCAAAGAAAACAACCTCAAAATAACTGTAAGGGTTTATAACTATTTTTAGGGAAGAGTTTTTCAATCACATTCAATTAATGATGAGTTTACTGGTCCTCATGTTAAAATTCTAATTAAGTACATTTGCAAAGTATTTTTTAAGATTTTGTCCCACCATATAGCAAAAAGAAAAACAGAAGAAGAAACGAAAAGAGTCATTAAGGATAAAGACAAAACCTTACAAAGACTATTTGTTTTGTAACCTGTTAGCGTGTTTTAGCTTTATTTATTACTTTTTGCCGGAGTAATTTCTCAGTGGTAAATTAATTTTGATAGCTATATATTTGTTTTATTTCATCCTAACATATCCACTTTTTAAATGCGTTAAATTTGTATTGGGTATCTATACTCATTTAATACGCTAAGAGATTTTTTGTGTTGAGAACTCCTCCTACAATTTTCGACCGATATTCAAGTGTTTGGTTTCGTTGGATAAGGCTTGGTCTGTAGTTGTTTCGGAAATTGATGAAATTGGACATAAAATAAGGGCGCTATACGCAAATTAATTTGGAAATTTTCCCATTAGAATAACATTGGGTTTGGGTTCAACATTTTAAACATCTGCGTTAATGTAGTCTAAGAAGAATTAACAAGTATTTTGGAGAATGGCTGTATTCGTCGATGTGATATTTTAGTCATAGACCGAAGAAGGAAGCATTCATTCTTGCCCCAACAGTAAGGTTTGAAATCAATAAAAACCAACCAAAGGAAGTTGGTGAAGGAAAAACAAAAATATACGAACCCACAATTCCTTACTACAAAGAAAAATATAATATTGGAAATATTGAAGTTATTGGCCTACTATTAGGGTCAAGAGACCCTAATCGTTAAGCTTAGCATCAGCATTTAGGAAATCCGATAAATCAAGTCCAATTGTATTTAAGGCTTAAAGGTATAACCAACTGAGCTGATGTTTAATAAGGTACATAACTACCATCACTACCTTCTTTTATGAATTTTGGAAACATTTTGGCTAGGGATTGACGAGATTGGATTTTTAGTTCGAGAGGAGACGAGACGAGAAATTTAAATTCTCATAAAATTTCGAGACGAGATCGAGACGAGATTTTCCTTCTCGTACATTACGAGAAATGTGCGTTCGGGATTTTAATCTGATTTTGTAACATTGTTAAATCTTGATTTATGTGAAGGAACAAATATTACTTTGTAAATTGCTGATTATGTTAATAAACTGAAGTTAAAAATGTCGCTTTCTTGACAAAAGGTCTAGGCCTATAAAGGAATGTACCCAATAAAAAGATTGAGAACATATAACCATAAACCCTACCGACCTTTTAATAAAACATAAGAGAATCCTCTGTTACAGTTACTTTGTTCACTTTTCACTTTCATGTTTCTCACTTTTCACTATTAACTTACTTTAAAATGTTTCCAAATAAGAGCTTTTCCTAACTCACAGTTTTTGAAATAGGCATAGGCCTACTAACTTTTGAGTCACAAGCCTAGAGGCCGGGACGCTAATAAGAAATCCCTTGTAATTGGTGGATTTAAATTTAAATTTTCAACTCTCTCTTCTTTTTTGTCTTTGTCCATGAGAAAATCTTCAGCTCTCAATTTGTTTGCTATTCATTGTCATTTCTCCAAACTATTCAAGTCCTGTATACATAACTTTCACTGTTTTGGAATTCACGTAATTCCCTCATGTTCCGTCTGCTAGTGGTAAGGTTTTTATTTTGCTAACTGAATAAAGACAGGCATTAGTATAGCCATGAAGCCTGTATGGTTCTGGTAAGACCATTGATTTTCTATGTATTCAACAAAACCTATTTATTGCTGATCAACAATTATTGTCAATAGGCCTATTCAGTTTTTTTAGTATCCAAACCTTGAAATAAAATCAACCATCAGCTGTTTTTAAGCATTTTTGGCTTAAAATAGCTGAACTCTGCAAAGAGTGTGAAAGGAAATTAAATTGTATTACGTGGGATATTTGAGGTTAGCCATTATTAAAACTGATTGGCCATCTTGTCATTCATCTTATTGTCACTACTATTCTTACTGCTAATGTCAAAACAGCTCTTAAATTTTTCAAAAATTATTTGAATCAGTTTTAAATAATTGTCTTGAAGCAATTAAATGTCCAATTATGATTGTTTATTGTTTATAAAGTTTTCCCAATGTTCTAAAGATTTACCAAACAAATGAATTATTTTGTAAATCAGTAGCTATGTTGACTCACTACCACTAACAGTCCGTGTAGATGCAGCCGTCTCCAGTCCAGTCCAAGTCTTGGAAGTCCAACCGTAGTTTAATTTTATGATGGCAAATTAAGTTTATAGTTGTGAGGAGGATAGGAAAAATAAAACACTTCACATTGCTTCAAATTAATTTATTTTTCAGTATTAAATTGCTAGTAAAATAGGCCTAGCAATTCTTAGATTATTTATACCTGTTTTTATTGTTATTCACAACTTATTTCTTGTCTCGAAAAATCTCGATCAAAATAAAATCTTGTCTCGGTGAACAAGATTACAAAATCTCGAAAATTTCTCGTAATTTCGAGACCCGTCCATCCCTAATTTTGGCCTTAAAAATTAAATTTTAAAGAACATTTCACTAACAATTACAAAAACATTCAGTGGGAATCTTGCGAAATCATATCTATACTATAAATAAAACTACATCTCAAGGACATTATTACAGTTCCGTAAAATATTAATTAGTAACATAGTTAAAAATTAGTTTTTTTTTTTGTTGCTGGAAGGGAATACCTTCCAGTTTGTACAGTAGCTTTCGTTGTGAAAGAAGGCTAAAATTTATTTATTAAATAAATTTTCTTTATATATATGTGTAGTTTTTTGTGATAACTGATATTCACAATATTGGATTCGTCGGATGTCATTGATTTAAAACTAAAGGTTACTTTTATATCGTATCAAAATAAATTGCTCGATTTCGAGCAACAAGTAGACTAGTACTGATAGACATCTTAAGGGTGTACAACGAAAGCTTTATCATCATAATAAAATTATTATTGAAGATGGTTTATAATATTATTCTAACCATACGTATAGTTAAAAAAACATAACACTCAATGAAAATTTCCTACAACTTTTTCACTGCGTAAAACACTGGTGTAACTGACGCTGCAATGCTATCGTAATGCGCTGCGGAACGCTTTTTGCCTCCCACCGCCTTTAATCTCTTGTGAACGCAACCCTAGGCTGGACCAGCCTGAGCAGCGGCAGCACGCGATAAAGTAGTATATATCGATGGTATGCACCTGTAGTATTCAACCGTGCACCATGTGACTCGCTAATTGTTTTCCGGCTTAGTTTTTTCTTGACCATTTTGTTAGTGCACGGAATTTATAGTCATTACATGAGATTTGTGTTACTGTTGTGATCACATTTCTGCTGTTTGATCGTCCAAGACAACATATATTACACTCTTCGACCGGTGTTTATAATTAAATTAATTCAATGGTATTTTTATTTTATCTTTATCACTATAAGCCACTTTTCCGATTGTTATGAGATATCACATGGTCTTCTTGAGTAAATGGTGGAAGTAATATTGGCTGCACAGAAATCTCCATTCACAGTGCTGCAGTCTGTTTTGCATTGATTTTGTGGATCTGTAATGTATAGGAGTGGTGTGGCACACTGGAAATTTATTTAAATTTAGGTTTAAATCTAACGCATGGGGCAAGTTTTAAACTGATACCGGTGTCGGTTGCAGGATCCTGCGTTCACGGAGAGCATCCGCCACGTGATGGACGGCTCGTTGCCGAGCTCTCTGAAGCACATCATCAGCAACGCCGAGTACTACGGTCCCAGCCTGTTCCTCCTAGCCACTGATGTTGTGGCAGTCTATGTGTTCCAAGAGCCCTCACTGCTCTCTTCACTACAAGACGTCGGTCTCACTGAAGTTGTCCTTCATGCACTACTTATAAAAAATGTAAGTGTCATTCTTTTTTGGTGGTCATTATAGCTTCAGTGCATTAACTTCAGGCAAAAGTCTGGAACATTACAAATAAGTCCTTACCTCTGAGTTAATGTAACTTAGTATTTTTATTAGGTATAGTTACAAAGATTCAGATGTATTTCACTGATTTTTTTCATGCTCATGGAGAAAGTGGCCTATTAAGAGTCTTTAAAATCTGAAATGTAGGGGTGTTTGATGCGTTATAATTATAATTCAATTCAATAATTATTGAAAAAATACCTTTGCACCTATTTAGTCACAATGCACCGGAACTTGTTGGCATAGTTACTCTGTCCTTTTTAATTGGTAGATCACTAACAATATCTGTTTGATGATGAATAACGTTCAATCGTATTCAAATAGACTTACTAATCTGTAGGTACTAAAGTTTTCTTCTGTTGCCTATGTTTAAATGAAGTTGAGTGGAAGTGAAAAAATATGCTATACAATAAAAAATATTATTTTTCAAGGTTCCTGCGACAAGAGAGGTGCTGGGTTCTGTACCAAATGTGTTCAGTGCCCTGTGCTTGAACTCAAGGGGTCTACAGTCTTTTGTCGCCCACAAACCATTCGAAAAACTGTTCAAAGTTCTATTGTCACCGAACTACCTGTCTGCCATGAGGCGGCGACGTAGCTCTGACCCCATAGGGGACACTGCTTCCAACCTGGGAAACGCTATGGATGAACTGATGCGTCACCAGCCCACTCTGAAATCTGATGCCATCGCTGCTATAATAAAGGTAAGGTACTACACTTCATAGTACACAATGGATTTCTCCCTAGTTGCGGAAGGATTTCCTAATATTTTACCATTCATGCAATTTTTCTTAAAGTTTTCTTATAACTGTTAGCATAAGCAATTTAGAATATTTTTATTGGGTTTCTCCTGATTTGGGGGAATAATTAGTAATTATTCATTTATTCATAATTTATTAAATGAAAAATGGGCTATTTCAAAAACTTAACTTTAATAACTGAGAATTGATCTGCTGTCAGCT
This sequence comes from Neoaliturus tenellus, assembly GCA_030545055.2. Taxonomy (NCBI): domain Eukaryota; kingdom Metazoa; phylum Arthropoda; class Insecta; order Hemiptera; family Cicadellidae; genus Neoaliturus; species Neoaliturus tenellus. Next base: position 39,354,817 of record CM061535.1, read on the forward strand.
CAGAAATCAAAATAATTTAGGCCTATAACTAAAAGCTTGTAAATAAAGTTCCTTTGGTATACTGCATATTTATTATGTTCATAGAGATTTTAGTCCATTTTTTCTTATATTGAGATGAATGATTCTGTATCATTTTAAATTTTATTCCAAGTGGTTCTCAGTACAATAAGAAAAAGTTAGTCAAGGCAAAACTAAATTGCCTGGATTTTATTTTGGTATTGGTAGTATTCCATAAATTATTAGTTATTCACACTGAAAAACCAGCAGAAAAACTTTTTCCAAATAATTTCATCTTAATAATCTCAGTTTTAATATTTTATACAGTATTTTAGGTAGAGGTGTGCGGATATCCGAAAATTCGGTTCGGTTTCGGATCGGATCGGATATCCGAATCCGATCCGAAGATTTTATTGATATCCGTATATTCGGGTCGGATATCCGACTTTTCCGGATAGACTGTATATCTGGTGTTAAAGACAAGATCAATGCACAAATATTGTTTTGGGCGATGGCCATTCTGCATAAAATGGTGACTATGCGACGGAACGTCTAAAATGACGTCCAATGTACTGAAGCAGACTAATAAGTCAGAAGTCAGATAATAGAATAACAGGAAATAATCAAGACACCAACGACCAAGGTTAAGTGTTTAACATTCAACGGCACAATTAATTGACAAAGTGTCAATATTCTGAACCCTCTCGCTTGGAGCGCTAGCAGTAAAGATTCAAGTCTCGGCCAATCACGGCAACACGAAAAGCTTTAGTTTTTATTCCACCCGCCTGAATCGCTAGTGTCGTGGTGTTTTGACCGCTAGTTGTTGGGGGACAATTCATCATTCGTAGTTTCGTGACTCAATATAAGATTTAATCTAATGAAGATTACGATCGGGTTTGACTATGAACTTGTGAAGGCATTGGATCGCGATTCAACCGTACGGTCTGTTGTCGATGTCGTCTGTAATTAATTATTTGCTCTTTGATGTTGAAAGGTTATGTCTTTATACCTCTGATCGTGTTTTAAACTGATTTAAACATTTTTATTGTCTCTTAATTATTGATGTCTATCTGGAAAGAAAAAAGAAGAGAAAATGAGTGTTGTGTGGAAGTCTTTTGCCAAAACTGACATTGACTGTTTGACAGAATGATCTGTATGCAAGATGAAGCTAGGTTATGTTTTCCTACCATCATTTTGGTTTCAAATAAAATTATATTTTGCTAAAAGTCCTACTTTGTCATATTGTACACTGGGATATTTGCCTGGTGAGTAGTTTTGGCCTAGACCTATAGCAACTCTAATTAGAGCTTAGGTTAGGGCTAGTTCAAAATAATGTTGACATGTTCATTTAGGCCTAGGGCCAATTAATGTTTACGGTGATCATGACAAATTATAAATTGACTTTGTTTTAAAACTTAAAAATAGTTGAATTTTTGTTAAATTAATTGATTTTGATATTCCTAAACTTTTTATAATCAAGGCCTAGATCTAACCTAAAAATTGTGGCTTCAAATCGGTTACCTGTTTGTCTTTCGGTTTACTGCGCAAAAATCCGAATCCGAAAACTATCCGATCCGATCCTGTTACTATCCGATCCGAACCGATCCGAATCTTAACTATCCGAACCGAATCCGATCCGAAAAAAAAATTCACTATCCGCACACCTCTAATTTTAGGCCTATATATTTTACAGCATACATGTATATAAGGTGCTATACATGTAGAGATTTAGGAGACTGAATAGTAGTAGCAGTAAGTGGCATTAATCTTCCTTAAAAGTAGTGATGAACTTTAGAAGTGTAATTATTAGATTTTCAAATCAAGGAAAACACATGACTTGTCATTTGTGTGTGGAGCAAACACATTTGCCCGGTGACGTGCACTTTTGTGAAGTGAATACATTTTCACAAGTAAACGTATTCATGTAATATTCACTTCACAAATATGGGCCCCACCACGCGAAAGCATTGCATACTCACCTCCTGAAGATACCCATCATAGCATAGGCAAAATGTTGAGGGACTTTGATGCCCAAAACTTTCATAATTCTATCACACAGTCTCACCCGGTTAAACAAGTAAGTTACACTTTTTCATGCAAATTTTTTGAACTATGTATGTGCCACAGAAGCCTATGTATTTGTTTAACAGTGTGATGTACAAAAGTTTAATTGAGACCCCTAACTATTAAAAGTTATTTTAGTTTTATGATTGTACCACAGCATAGTATTCAGAAAACATGGTTCCCTCACCATCTATTAATAAATTTTAATTATTAATCTTTTCCACTAATTATACATCACACGTATTTACACTACCGTTGTACAGCTTCTTCAAGAGTTGTGTCAGCTGGGTCGAGATCCCAAGTACGTTTGCTGGAAGCCCCAGAAGGGCAGCAGTAACGAGTCGCCCCATCCCGCACCGAGGGTGTCCAACGAGGCCGGCAGCAGTGATGAGGAGGAGGAGGATGAGGAGGAGGCGAGCACCTCATCCCACCCTCAGCCCACCCCCGAGGCCACCCCCACCACTGCCTTCAGTGAGAAGACACCCATCGCTCTCGTCGACTACATACTCAATGTGGTGAGTCACAGAGATATTTGAAGGGAACTTAATATTGTTAAGCCCCGTCCACACTTGGAGACTTGTTTCCGGAATCATTGTTGGCTGACTGTCTCTCAGGTGTTTTCTCTTGTATCCGGTGATGTCTACAGCTAGTCTGCCGACTGTCCGCCGAATGCCAGCCGACAAATATTTGTGTTTCTGGAGACAAAAAACGCTTTTTTCTGTTTCCCAAACGAACGGGAAACTCGGAGACAAGATACAATTGCATGTGTGGACGTTTCTGTAGACAAGAGACAGCATACAAACCGCTACTGCCCTGCGTAGTTCACTTTGAAATTCAAGCTCTGTATTGTGTACATTTCTTTAATTTTTTTGGCCCAACGAATCCTAACAGAATTTCAAAATCTCTAGTTGTCATTCTCGTAAAGTTCCAAAAACTTGCACCATATTCTAATTGGAAGTCACTTAGTAAATTGTGGCCATACAATAAGAACTTTCTTCCAGCAACTTGGAGTCCACCTCTTATGTCGCCTCTTTCTTGGTAAATCAGCCACATAATTAAGCACGCAAAAGCTAAAACCATGCCCTCTTCGGTCACCATGTCGTCAAACTCTGGTTTTTTAGTGTGGACGCAAAACAGTTCAGAAACTTTAAACAAAAACTAAGTATGCAGACAGTCGACCGATTGTCTGCATACACAGTCTCCAAGTGTGGACGGGGCTTTAAATTATTTTGATGTAGTACAATGATAGGCATTGGAAATTTATCTTTTATTCAATAAGCGTACTTAATAAATAGTTTTGTAAATACCATCTTTATTGAATACTGTTTAAAGTCTTCCAGGTTGATCCATATTGTGATTGAAGATTCAGTGATATAAAATGATCTCTTTCAATTGTTTGATTACATTAGATACATTTACACCAGATAATCTTGGTTGCTTCTTGAACTTCCATTCTTGTATAAATAATGCATATCTAAAAGCTTTTGAATTTGACCACTTACATTATTTAGTCACTATTTTAAATTGCAGAGTTTTATCTTGTACATAGTAAATTCATCTTTATTGGCTGCTTTAATTATGTAAAGAAACTGTAAACATGAAATGAATGAATGAAAGAGTAGAGCATGAATGGTTATTAAGTGGAGCTTAGTAAATATTATTTTATTTGCTGAAAAGAAAGGTTCAATTTTGTGCCAGCGGTCTCAGAAGGGGAAAGACATTCAGTCTTCAGTGGATGGTCTTGATAGGAATCTTCAATCAAATTAAAGAGTGAATTTTAAAATTATTTTTAGTTGATTACAAGCATTAATGTTCATCAAAAATGTTTTGCAGAAAAGTACTAGTACAGTAGTAGTCTGATCTGAGTTTCTGGTATCGGTTCAATCGAGGCAAATTTCAAAATTATTATCAGAAGAATTGTTACAAAGATGTGGAACATTTTTACAAATAGTTAATTTTTAAATTAATAATAGGTCAAATTAATGCTAGGTTGGATATGAGTCTCACTTTTACTGGATGTCAAGGAATCGAGGATGTTTTCGTTTCTTACTGCGTTCATACAGTTAGTTTTTCTGTCGGTCTACGCCAATAAACAGGCCAGTAAATCTGTTTAAATATATATGCCTTGATTAATTTAGTCTTGCAGTTTTGTGTTTGACAAAATATTAAGGTTAAACGTAAAATAGTTGAAATTTCTTCTAAGAAAATCAAATTCAACTAAAAGATCAAGAAAGTTTCAATACATTTTATGATCGCTACAGGTCTATCCTTATCCTTTCCGTCCATCTGAATTAGTTCTGGTCCCGTTTAGCACCGATTTTTTGGATAAATGAACAACTCTTGCAGATTATTGGATAAGATTAGTTTTTTTATAGAGCTAAATGCCTAGGTAGTAATGATTATTAGTGAAAGCCTGCTTATCCTGTCCATAACATATTATTGTAAGAGTTCGTATAGGGGTGGGCGAGTAGTGATTTTACGATTCGAGTCGAGTTGAGTCGAGTATTGCATCAATTACTCGGGTATCGAGTCGAGTCGAGTAGTAGTGTAAAAAAGTTTAAAATGAGTTTTTAAAAATAATTTTAAATAATAAAAGTAAAAGTATTACTAAATTCATCTTTATGCATGAGAACACTGAAAGATAACATCAATTTAGGGCATGACAATAAGAACTACTTAGATAAAAGTTGGGTGAAAAAGTAAGTATATTTATTTACAGTTTTCCTCTTACAATGTGTAGTACAAATTAATTTCTGAGAATTAGGCCTAAGTGAAAAATTTCATCATCGACAAAATAAGGTAAGACTAAATGTAGTTTAAGGTTTTAGAACAGTTTTCAACTAAATCAACCAACTATGAATGAAAACAATGGTAACTAAAAAGCAATCTTCTTTAAAAAATTTGACAAATAATTAGGCTTTAACAAAGTTAAAAATATCAATACCCAAATATAGGCTCAGTTGCTTCTTCATTCATTAGGCCTCATTCACTTTCGTTAGAGGCAAAGTCCTCGAGCATACCATCATCAACTTCTTTGTCACTCATTTTGTGCTATAAAATAAACTACTAGAACTCCGTTCAACTTTAAACACGATTAAACTTAAAAACAATAACACAGCCCGGCACGTCTACACAACATAATCTCACGCTAAGGTTATGTTCACACAAACACAACAGAAATGTGACGGGCCAAAAAACCCCTAGACTGTTTAAATACTATTAATCTATGAGGCATCTACACCCACCCTATTATAAGCTTTTTACCGTCACTAGATTTAATCTGTTTATTATTAGTAAAATATAGGGTCGGGTATGTTGAAATTGCTTTGACCTCAAATGGAATAGCGCACTAGGCTTCCAGAATATCATACCGTCAGCGGGACTCAACGCATGCCCTGGTGACCGGCCTAGTTTATTGTAGCGGCGCGTGTCTGGAATGCGCTGATGTTGTCTCAGCGTATGGCCTGGACACCAGACTGACTTGCGCAATAAGTTTCGGCAATGTTGATTCTAGCCGCTAGGAGCAGCACTGGGCGGTGACATTGAGCACGTGAGCAGGTTCCCACTCCCTGGAGGGGAGGAGTGGTGGACAGTAGAGCATCTGTTTTTGGAGTAGTCCGCGAGTAACTTCGAATTAATTAACATATCGTCCACCCGGGGCTTCGGCCCCGGGACGGGTTAAAGCTCGGTCGTATCACCTTCCCCAGTTTAAGTCATTTAATTTTAACTTGTAATTTAATTCTTCGGACTCCGCTGTTGTTGAATAATTGTGACGTTAGACCTATGTGTTAACTCTTGTATTTTACTTTTGTACTGTAAACTGCTGCCATCGTTATTGCCGTTGTAATAAATTAATTATTTGTGCTTACTTTCGTGTTTTATTCGGCCACCCTGTCACAGAAACAACAGATGATCGGTGTTTGTCACAATTAGTTGCACCTGTTGACACTAGTCGTTACTGTAATAACGACTTTTCAAGTGGTCACAGTTCGTCGGCAGCAATCACCCAAAGACGATAGCGATCCTAGTGGTTGGCTGCTGCATTTACCTATCTGACAGGCGCAAACCCTAACAAAATGAATTGAATGAACAGTACCGCTTCCAGCCACCAGGGTCGCTGTCGTTTATTGATCAGTAACTTAAGTTTCAAAGGACGAACAGTCTGATTGACTCGACTGTCTACCAATAGTTATTGGACTGTATCTCGGTAGTTTACCGTAGTAAGCTAGATGCCAAGCGATGGTCTTCCTAACATTTGTTTTTTATTATTGCGTTATTCTAAATCCAAAATAATTTAAGTTTGTTGTGTAAAGGAGAGGAATAATGGATGAAATAAATATTCAACACAAGTAAAAATATGTTTTATTGGAAACTGATGTGAATATATTATTAGTAATATGATTATTTCATTGTAGTTTCGCAACTTCCCATTTTGATCACGGCAGTCGGTTATATCGTCATGGCGGCTGCGGGCGAGGGTGGTCGAGAGTGACGACGACGACTACTCGACTCGATTCTCGAGTATTTGTAACTACTCGACTCGAGTTCGAGTAGGACTAATTACCCGATCCACTACTCGAAACTCAAGTACTCACCCACCCCTAGTTCGTGATATTGGAACGTTTACTGCACTCTGAGCTCAGTAATTAATTTCAAGGACATTAGATGTGATGGCTCCATAAAAAAATAACATTTTCACTGAATGTTCGCTATTACTTTATGAACTATCATTCTATCATTCATTCATTTTCCTTTTAGTTGATTTATAAAAATTTAACAAAAAGGATAAAGAAAACAAAATAAAATCACAAGACTGAAGGACCAGATTAATAGCTTTTATACCAAATAAAAACTTTATAGGTTGATAGGTGATTATAATATGCCCAACATTAAAATTTTTTCTAAATGAATCTGTTTCTAACCCTTAAGGAGGATTTTTGGAGTAAAGTCACATTTTTGACGTATAGTAATAGTAATGGTATGTTTTCAGATGAAGTTTGTGGACGCCATACTGAGCAACAACTCAACGGATGACCACTGCCGGGAGTTTGTGCTGCAGAACGGACTGGTGCCACTGTTGTCAATACTGGGACTGCCAAATCTGCCCGTTGATTACCCGATCACGCCGGCCGCGCAGGCCGTCGCCTCCGTCTGCAAATCTGTCCTGGTCAGTCAACTGAACATCACGGTAATCTGCACACTGCACACACCTGCCGTATGCCCAACACTTGCTAATCACTACTTACACTTACAAATGACTACCCATCGTGATTGTGAAATAAAATTTCCCCTACTGTCTCAAAACGTTTTACAAATATCCAGCTCAGCTGAATAACATTGAAGATGTACAGTACATTGGTGAAGAATTGGTGATATGCAGTAAAACTGTTTAAAGTTGTCTCCTCATTGTTGGTATTAGACAAAATTTAAGGTCATTAAACATGATTCCTTCACCACTGCGACTGCTTTTCTGCAGTCTGTGTTTTTGATGGACTATACTTCATATCCGATCAGTATTTTTGGCTACTTAAGTGCCTGGTTCCATTGCTAGCCACCGCTTTTATGCGTTCCATTGAGAGCCGATATTACATGGTCTGATAAAGTAAATGACGAACGTAATAAAGTCTAGCACAATCACTAGTGTTGAAATAACTCTACACTCTACATAAGTCAACATTCAGTTGAATTTGTGGACTTTACTGTAGAAAAATACTAATTTACAATTAAAACTAGCATACTCTTAATTTGTTGTAGTTTTATTTTTGTCAATTATTGTCTTTTATTATGGAATTTACAAAGCAAATTTAATAACAATAAAAACTAGTTTTTTCAAAATAACTAGGAGCTGTGGAATGATATTGGAATGCCAGTGATTTTTAAGCCTTTTGTAACTTTCAAGATTTTGGTTCAGCTATATTATAAAGTCTTTCTAAATATTAAATAAAAATTACATTTGATGAGTAAGCTTATATTTGAGGTAACCGGACTGGAATGTATTATTCTATAAAACATAAAAATTAAGTAAAAGTTAAATTTTACAAAGGTTCTTAAAGATATTTTTTTGGTTCATAAACATAACTATAAATTATAAATACTACCACTCGTTTCTTTTCATCAAGTGGTAACTTTGGTTAGGACACATAGCAACTTACAATAGAAGTGCTGTCTAACATCACTGTATTGGTGTTTACAGAACCTTGCCCACGAGCCACAAGTGATGCGCCAGGGCCTGACGCAGCTGAGTGAGGTGTTGAGCAGGCTCGGCCCACTCTGCACCCCCCACCACTCGCACTGTGGATCGCTGCTGCTCGACGAGCTGGCCAAGGCTCCGTGCATCGACACCGCCTTCTCCACTCCCTCGGCCACGCCGTTGCTACACGCCATGGCCGCCACCCACGGATATGTAATCATGTTCGTCCACGTCTGCCGCACCGGACAGGTAGACCCACTGGTGATGAAACCGTTACAATTCCTTCCTCATTGTGGACAGGGTGTCCAGGGAATATTTATCATTAATTTTTCTATACTTTCCACTCCTCTTTCAACATGTCTCTCCAAATTTTGATCTTCTTTCATTAATCTTTTTTAATCTTCTATTTACTATTTAAAATTTAAAATTACTATTAAAATTACTCATAAAAAAACCATATGCATAACAGTAAAACTTAAATTGCAAAAGTAAAATTACAAATTTTTAAATACAGTAGAACCTCGATAGTTCGACACTTTGTGGACTTAGAGAGTGTCGAACTATCGAAATGTCGAACTCTATGGAAAATTTTAACACTGGGAGTATAATAGTCTTAATTTGAATTTAGGAAATACTAAATTTTAGTGAAACCATAACCTAATTGAACTTTAACATAAACAACATTCAAAACATTCGCCAATTTGTTTACATTTTCACCTTTGTCAGGCTCCAACAAGGACACTGTCGGTCATTATTAACATGCTAAGCTGTCACAGACCGTGTCGAACTATCAGGAGTGTCGAACTATAGAGAGTCGAACTATCGAGGTTCTACTGTACAATAATTAGCAAATAATCAACTTGTAATTATGACAACACCATTTTCCTTAAAAAATAATAATAATAAAATAAATACTGCAAACACAATAAATTAGATTGTCTTACAACTGTGGAAAAATCTTGAAAAATGCTAGTTTGATGTGGACGGCCTATTATTAAAATGTTTTTTGCAGTTTTTAACCTTTTACACTCCTGTTTGATATGCAGCATGTTTATGAAAGAACTATCCGATTTTAAACGTTTATTCATGGGTTATGCCTATAGAATAGTATTAATCAAATATAACAGGTTACTAACCTAGATTAACCGTCACCATTCACGTCGAACCACTTTTCTTGGTGAAATGGGTTTCGACCTTAAAAGGCCATTTTCAAACCTATAGATGTCAAACAATCACTCCATTGAAGGTGCCGGTATTCAAAATTAAAACACAGTCCACAAACACGTAACATTAAAATATTTACCTACGCACAAACACATAGAGACGGTTCCAGCCGGCCGTTCATTATCAAACTCATGTTACGCGTTTGTGGACTGTGTTTTAAATTTTGAATACCTTCAATGAAGTGATTGTTTGACATCTTTAGGTTTGAAAATGGCCTTTTAAGGTCAAAACCCATTTCACCAAAGAAAGTGGTTCGACGTGAATGGTGACGGTTAATCTAGGTTAGTAACCTGTTATATTTAAATGTTGTTGAAATCACATAATATAATAGTCAACATAATTATATATTCTGAAAGAGTAAGTTCTCACGATATGTCACACCAATTACAACTCAGTTGCACTCTTAAATTTCCCGCAGGTGATAATTCAGATTTCCCATGTTTATACCAACCACGTGAGTAACGGGAGTAATTATGCGTATTACTCACTGGACTGCAATAGTATTTTGATACCAGATTCTTTTTCAAGGCCTATATTTAATATGTCATTTGACAACATTTTCTTCCAAAATTGGTATGATTCATGTTTACTTTGTACAAAATTTCATAAAGAATATAATAATAATAATTTTTATTCCTTGGAAAAAGTTTTACATTACATGCACTTAATTACAATTTTACAAATTTTCATTTAATTAAAATTTTATTTTCTCATTTTCTATAGACTTTTTCTTTATAACTATAGACTCTTTCTTTTTAACTTATTTAAATTTTTTCTTTCTTCTTAATTTTTTCTTCTTACTTCGTTCTTCATGACTATATTTTTATGTTTAATTTATTGACATTCTACCGCTTTTTTGATGTTTTTCATTTGAACTCTTCCTTCCTTAACCCTTCCATGTCTCCTTCCACGTCATTGGTTTTGCTCTTCAATAATTGTCTTCATACGTTGGACCTCTCAAGTAAATACCGGAAACAAAAAAGACGCAAGAGTGTGAATTTTTTATGTTTTTTACCATATCATTGTATGAAGAAATTTATTATTTATCAAGAAGTTTATTGTCATTTTTTATATTCGTTTTTAATATAATATTTAATATTGCAATGTTTATTTTGCCTATTTATTGTGATGAGATATTCAGCACCGTACAGTCTGTCAGTCCGCTTGGATGCTTAAGATCACACTACAGAATTATTATATCTTAATTTAATTGTTAAATAATATTAATTTAAACTTAAAAATTTATATTGATTTATGTATTTTTATTTGGTACATTCATGATTTTATAACATAACACGCGTAACATTATACATTTAACATATTAGGTGTTAGTGGAATTTTTAGACAGTAGTTCAGTATTTAGCACAATATTCATCCATTCACTCTGACGTTCAGATGACACTGTGCTAAGATGTGGTGTTAAACTAATACAAAGATTACAAGAAAGTAGAGGTGTGCCAAAGTATCAGTAATCGCTACTTTGTAATCGGTACTCGTCTCTGCAAAAGTATCTGGATACTGAAAAGCAAAGTATCCAGATACAAAGTATTCACGAGTTCAGCGATTACAAGCATCGACCAACCAACCTAAGACAGGGATACCAAACAATTCCTAAAAATAGCGACTCTTCCAAATATCTAATATGCTAAGTGGTACATGGATATAGCTGTAATTGCGAATACTAAAGTATCGAGCTATCATACTGAGACAGGAATACAAAACAGTTCCAAAAAATAGCGATTCTTCCGAATACCTACTACGCTGTGCGGTACACGTGTAAAACTATAATCGCGAATACAAAGTAATCGCTACTCTGTACTCGCTACTGGCTTGTACCGGTATCTGTAGTAATTGGTACTGAAAAGGAATCGTTTATTCCACCACCTCTACAAGAAAGGTAAGTTAAAAAAAAAAATAATATTTTTTTATTAGGGTTGGGCGAGTATTGTATTTTTGGGACGAGTCGAGTCGAGTAGTATGTGAACATAAAAATATTGAAAATTGCCTTAAGAGTCATCTTCACCCCTGGGCCAATAGCCCATTGTTGCGCAGTCGGCAATGTTAATTATACGGCTTTTAATACAAAACATGGCATTTGATTCCCCTGTTTCGGACGCCGTTTTTCAACCGATTTTCTTTAAACTTGGTAAGTGTTTAGTTGAATAGTTATATTAGGTCCCTCATACCTCGAATTTGAAAATTTTACTAAATTTTTAAATATTACTAAGGAAAATCGAGTTACTTTGCGACGTCACAGAGAGTAATATTTGTTGATTTTTCAAAATTTCGAGGTATGAGAGACCTAATATAACTATTCAACTAAACACTTACCAAGTTTAAACAAAATCGGTTGAAAAACGGCGTCCGAAACAGGGGAATCAAATGCCATGTTTTGCATTAAAAGCCGTATGGTTAACATTGCCGACTGCGCAACAATGGGCTACTGGCTCAGGGGTAGATGACTCTTAAAATAACTAGCCTAAACTAAAATATAAAAATATACTACTATACTAAAATTACTAGCCTAACAGGCCTTCCAATAATCACTGAAAGTTTAATTTGCTTACAAACAATGTGAAGGAAAAAATATGAGTTTGTAAATCGAAAACTTGGTTTTTAACAAAAGGACCTAAAAGAATGTTCTGAATGAAAAGTTAGCCTATAACCATAATTTAATGAAAGAAAAGGAAATTCCCTGTTACAGTTTCCTACTTTACTTCTCACTTTCATGTTTCACTTACTTTGAAATGTTTCCAATTAAGAGATTCACAGTTTTTGTGTTAGGCATAAGTTAGGCCTACTTTGTGTCACAAACCTAGACTGCCCGGATGCTACAGCTGAATCACTTGATGTACTTTGTGGATTTAAATTGTCATTTTCAACTCTATTTACTTCCTTTGTCTTTGTTTATAAGAAAATTTTCACAACTCATTTTATTTAGGAATTATTTTCACTTGCCCAAACTATTCAAGCTCTATACACATAATTTCCACTGTTTTAGAATTCACGTAATTCCCTCAATTTGCCATCTGCTACTGCTAGTGGTAGGGTATCTCTTAACTGAGAAAAGGCTACCTTTAGTGAACAGCCATTAAGCCTGTTTGGAATTACTTTAAAGACCACAAAGAACAATAAATTCAATGTCTGTCTTACAATCAAACCAATTAAAGAGAAAAAATACGCTGATTATCAATTTATAAACCTGATAGGTTTTTGTGAATATACAACTAGAAAATTGTATTAACGTGGGCTATTTGAGTTTAGTTATTGAGAAAACTTGATTGTTCATCGTGACTCTCTTTCTGTCTGTCTGAGTTACTACTATTCTTACTACTAATGTCAACACAGCTAATTTTTGTCCAAAGTTATTTGAATCAGTCATAAATAATTGTCTTGATGCAATTAAATGTTAAACTATGATTGATTATTAGTTTTGAAGTTTTCCAAAGGTTTTAAAGATGCACCGTACAAATGAATAATTTTTTTAAACAGTAGCTATGTTGACTCACTACCCCCTAACAATCCATCCGTGCAGATGCAGCTGTCGCCACTCAAGTCCATTTCATCGCTGTCTGCTTCACACAGAAGTATTTTATTATCTTGACATCTGTCTTTTGTTTCAAGATAATATATCATACTCGCAATGAACACATTTTAGAATTGAAGGGAATTGGGATTAAATCAAATGAAAAACACTTAAGTAATAATATATTTTCATTTACGCACTACTCGACTCGACTTTAATGATTAGTCACAAGTACTTTGTCGAGCTTCAAGTATCAAAAAATACTCGACAGTTGCTCGAAAACTCGAGTACTCGCCCTTCCTTATTTTTATTTAATCTTGTGGTAAGTTACGGTTGATTGTAATAGTGTTAATTAAATTCATTTATTGAGTAAAACAATCCATCCATTAAAAACTTATTAAGCTCATTTAAAAATTTAATTTTATCTTAAATCTTTATATTGATTAATGTTTACAACAGAGAATATGTTGATGCATTATATCAAATTACAGTTGGACATTCGAACGATCTCGATGACACATTGGGGCTCGGAGCTGGGCTTGAGTGTGCTGTCTCAGCTAGCGGACCTGTACACAGCGTTGGTGTGGGAGAGCACTGTTCTGCTCGCGCTCTGCAGTGAAGACTCCAGCCGAGAGTTCAACAAGGAAGACGTCTACAAGATCTATCCACCCTCAATGTTAATGGTAAGTGAATTCAATACTTTTATTTCTACTGATAAATTCATTTCAGAAGTAATAATTCTTACTTAACTAATTAAAGTTGTCTAATAAAATATAATATGAAATGAATCTTGATGGGTTTGCCTTTAAAATTACTAGGGGTGTGCGAGTAGTGGTTTTTCAGGTCGAGTCCAGTTGAGTTTTTCTTAAAATTATGGGTTTACCAAAAAATTGTTTTTAATAAATAAAACCAGGATCCTAGTACCTAATAAATTAATAAATGAACTGTCCCTAATAAATTACAACAATAATATTTTGTATTTGTAAGTGTTTTATTAGGCCCTACATTTTTATGGCACGTTTAAAATATAATAGACTAAATTTATAAAACTCATTTCAATTAGCCTCTTATCACTTCCCATTTATTACTTGAGTCTCACTCTTTCACCTATTACTTTAATAAATAAACACAGATACAAAACCAATCAATACTATGTCCATATTTATCATGAGTGCAGAGTTCATTCCCCATATAGATATATTTAGGAATGATAATCATCAAACTTCTGCTCTGCAATACATTTTGAATGTCAATATGCCTGTAAAACTTATCATGATTCCAATTAATATTTTTACAAAGGAAATAATAAAAACATATAAATTCTATAGTACTTAATTTTATCAACATACATCTTTTAATTAAAGGTGGTAGTATTTATGGACCATGTGCCCATCATTTTGTGTCAACCTCTCCATCTAGTTATCTTCTATCTCGCTTGGATCAAATAGATAGCCAATGTACACAATGAAACATAACCTCTTCCAATCTTACAACGTACATCTTAAGTACAGTAAAAAAAATCACAGGTTTTCTTTATGAGGTAGAAATAATTTCAATCTGAACTTAGGTTACTATTATAGCCAATGTACACAATGAAACATAACCTCTTCCTATCTTACAACGTACATCTAAGTACAGTAAAAAAATCACAGGTTTTCTTTATGAGGTAGAAAATAATTTCAATCTGAACTTACGTTACTATTATTCGTTATGTACAAATCTACTTATAATTTTTACTTTAATATCAGCTAGAGAATTGAACTCGAATTAACATTTTTTCCCAAAACGTCGAATTGAGTCGAGCAGTACACAGTATAAAAATATATAAAATGGTGCTGTAGGAAGGAGCAGTATTTTAACACTTAATATATTTCAGCAAGCAGAGTCTATGGAGGTTTCTACTGAGGGCCAAGAGGAGGTCATGGAGGTGGACGATGATAAGCAGTGCAAAGCAGCCCCATCCTCTGCCAAACCTGTACCTTTGATACCACAAACTATCAAACTCAAGTACATCAAACCTCTGCTCGGAGCTTCGTCACGTCTTGGCAGGGCTTTGGCGGAACTGTTCGGCCTTCTGGTTAAGGTTGGTAACTGAAAGATTTTCTAACAGATTGTGACTTAATATGTGTTTGTGATTACAGGATAACATGACTGTTTTTTATTTTTAAGTGAGTTTTATTATATTTTGTCCTTGGTGTAGCACTTTCCATTAATTGCATAGTGTAACCAAGTTACTTTTATGCACTCTCTTGTTTAAATATCACAAACATTATATACAACTAGCTAACAGCCCATCAAAAATGACAGATAATTTTTATGACAATTATTCATGAACGGAATGTGATGTTTTATAAGTTTAAATGGTCACAACATTTATGAAACCCATGACCGCATAGTATTAAAATTTAAACTTTTAATAATTTATTTGGCTATGTGAAATGTTCAGGGCTCCGTCACGCAGGAATTAAAGTTTAGGCCTATATGTAATTTAATTTTCATGGCTAATTTTTTTTATATGTATCAAGAACCCAACAAATGTACAAAATCATAATGCCGACGGGCTTGGAAATTTGCATTGACATTCCTCTTTGCTCATAGGTCCTCAGAAAGGAATGGTTTTTACAAAATACTTTCATGGCCTCTGCTCTCAGGACTCAGGGTTGAAATTTGGCGTTTTTTGTTCATAGGTACTCACTTAGATAAGGTTCTGCAAAACTCCTTTCGGACTCCTCCTCACAGGACTTGAAAATTTCAAGTTAATATTTTCTCATGACCAATTTTAATCAAAATCTATTAAAACAACGAATCAGCAAAGGGCCGAAGAGCTGGAATTTTGCATGGACGTTCCTCTTTGCTCATGGATGCTCAGTAAGAAATGGTTTACAAAATTTCTCATAAGGACTCCACCTCGCAGGACTTCAAAGTTTCAATATAATTCTTATGGGAGAAGATTTCTTATAAAGATATTGTATCATTATCTATATCATTAAATCACAAAGCGTTTCTTCAACCTCATGCAATAAGAATTTTTGCCACCATTCGTTCTTGTTGTTAAGTTTGTTAAATTCATGCAGGGTCTAACGTTCTCATTAGGTTTTGGTACCACCACCATCGCTGACCACCAGATCGCGGGCTCTTCCAATGACATCTAATTGAACCATGCTTTCAAGTTCTGACTTGACTTTATCACTCAATGGTAGAAGTACATTCCTGTTTCAAAAAAAAAAAAAAAAAAAAAAACAAATTAATGATTACTCAATTCCAAATAAACCTCTGTGCTTTCATCTATTATGGCAGATGACATAAAAGGTACATTAAAAATAATGAAATAAACTTAAATCAAAAGATAAATTATTATGAAAACTCTTTGTGACATTTAAGTCACAAACTCAAGGATGCGGGCAGGGCTGTTGCCACTACAAAACAAAAGGTCAAAATTAAGACTATTCATCTAAGAGTCCTAACTGATCAGACAAAATTTATTAATTTATACAAAATGTTAAATTGTATCAATAAAACCATATACAAAGTTTTGTTTTTCTTTTCCCATTATCCTTTCCATCACCACTAAAGACTAGACAGAAGGAAATACTCATTAGTCATTCCTTCATTTTTGCTCTTCTCTGCTCTGATCGTCTGCAATGGCATCGAGGTTATAGGTACAATTTGTATAAAGCAAATCAAAGCATTAAAATTGTTGTACTATTAAAGTGGGAGGAATGGAAGGGAGGGCTATAGGGGTAGTTGGGAGGCCCTCATCAAACAAATAATAAAAAAAAAAAAAAAACATCAAAGTTATTATTTAAAAAAGTGCATAGTTTATAAACCATAATTATTATGTTTTATGTAACACAAAAACCTTTATTAAATTTGTTCATGTGAATAAAATGTCATTACTGTTACTCCATGTTTAAATTAATAATTTGTGAATAATACTGGATTTTGAGAAAAATATGCTGGAGAAATATACTGGAATTCTAAAATCATACATCAGTAGACACCCAGTACTTTGTTTTTAATTTTCGCCCCATGATTCCTTCAGTATTTTTATTGTTTGCAACAAAGAATGACGTCTACCTCATTGGTCTCTATAGATAATAATCAATTTCTTTACGTTTTCTTGTGAAATATGTGTTTATCTTGTTTGAGTTTAGTAAAGTGTTTACTATTTTTAGTATTTCCGTTAAAACCTATAGGCTTTAGATTATCCGGCAAAATCTATTACCGGTATCCAGAATGGCTCTGGTCCCAAGAATGCCGGATAAGAAAGTCCACTGTAGTAGGGTTTTTACAATCATTATTTAAAATGATTTTTGTGTCTTTGTTAGCACTTTATTGCCATCTCCTGTTCTTAATCTTGGTATTTCTTGTATATTTCATTACTTTTCTTCCCTAGTATAAGTAGGTGGTTTGCTTGACTTGTGTAATTTTTCAAATGAGTTTTATTGCATGGTTTTTGTGTGGTGTGCAATTATATTTAAGTAAATTTATAGGTGTTGGCATTTCCTATTGTATACAAATGTATATTTAATGGAATAAAGGATTGTCTATTGTATATTGTTTAATGTCCAATAGTTCGGCATCTTCACATTTTTGCACTTTGTTTTTATCTCATTGAGAACAATACAACTAACTGTCAAAGCAGTTTTATAAAATTAAATTCACGGTAATTTGTAAGCTTTTCAAGAGCCACACCAATAGTAGTGGTGCATTGCTAGTATTGATTGCCTTGCCAATCTGATTATTTTGAATGTTATCACACCCATATTGTCAGCATCTTTCTGGGCTCGTCAATGTCTACAGTTGATGCATGATAATTACAACAGCTATGGGATCTGGGGGGTATCGGATTGCCGAAAATGTAGGAATACAAATATGTTGGTTTTATTTTACGAAATTTAAACAGTATTGTTTTGTTTACTTCTAACACTCGGCTGTCTCTATAATGTGGAAAACATGAGGATAATGGTCTTGAATGGCGTCGATCTATCTTAGGGGGTTTATTGTTTTACGTTAGGTATAGGGTCACAGTAAATGTATTCCAGAGATAATACCGCCTAGTACGAAAGTTAAAATCCAAACCAACTTTTCTAAATTTTTTTTGTCTAGTTTTCACAAATCAAATATATCTTCAATTGATGTTATGTGATATTCTGTTAAAAAATAATGGAAAAATATTATTAAGATGTGACTAATATTGTGTGGTAATAGCGAGTGTTTGAGACTGCCAAGTGATGTTGCAGTTGTGCGTGGGATTCCCTGTAAGGACGAGGAGAGGGAACCATCTGACCAACACGCCCGTGTCCCCGTCCCCGTGGGCCCTAGCCGTGTCCAACTCCTTGGCCACTCTGCTGGCGCGAGGTCTCAACCACAACTTCCTGCCAAACTCTTCCGTCATCAAGTTCAAGTATGTGCTATTTCAAGTTCTAGTGAACAAGTAGAGATTATCAATGACATTGACACACTATTCATATTGTAGTTACTTACTATACTGCACTGTGTGTCAGCCAGTACTTGAGCTCTGCTTGTAAGAAAATTTCAGCCTTCTGCTGTAGTGGACTAAAGGTCTTTAAAATTCAAACTATCTATTATATTCAGGGATAATCTTAGAGGGTCATTGGCCCACTTACTTTTTTAAATACTTCTCTCTACACATTCTGATGAAGAATCCTTTGGATTCAAAGTATTGTGTTCATTCTGTTGTGCAATGTCTGCGTTCTATCCAGCTTTGGGATTCTGCTCTCCTTTCCTATTCCAAAACTAGTAAACATTCAGAAATGGGATCATTCAATTGAAAAGAACTTATAAAATCCCTTGTCATTCTAAAAAATACTAGTATTTTTATTTTTGGTTACATGGTCTAACTCTATTGCTATTCTTTACGCAAAAACAATTCAAACATATATCTTTTACTTTCATAAAAATTATATATATAGATGATAAAGGTCTGAACTGTTTGATGTAACAGTTAATTTGCTGAACTTGAAGCTTTTAATAAATGCAATTTTTTGTTATTTTTCAGGCTGACCTACTTGATTTGTTCTGTGGGATTCACTCAACCCATGTTGTTTGATGAGAAGAGATATCCATATCATCTAATGCTGCTAAAATTTGTAAGATACAAGGGACAAGCAGCTTTCTTCGAGTAAGTAACTTTCCTCAAAATATCCATCATATCACTTTAAAATATCAAAGTTTGAACATGTGATTAATCATTGATGTTGTTCATCTTTAATACTTTAATTACTGTACTTGCTGATAATACGTGTCTGGTTTTAAAGCGTATTATGTAAATTAGGGGTGTGCGAGTACTCGAAACTATCGAGTATTAAACTCGAGTATTAACTACTCGAGCTCGACTCGATGTTTTCAAAACTACTCGAAGTTTGAGCGAGTAGTTTGCCTCGTTGTTATATTAATTTTCATAAACATTGCACATGAAAATGTAAAATATCATTTGTGTTGTATTTTATTTCAACCTCAATCCATTTTAATCATTAAGTCAAATAATTTTTCCAGCCTACTTTTAACTTTTGTCATGGTGACGACGTGATGAGATGTCTGAAGTGACGACCAAAGGAATGAAGCAGGTTAAGTCGGATCATAAACTAAACGGAAAATAAGTCACGACACCCAGCCACCAAGGTTATATTTACCACTCAACTGAGCAGTTGTCAAAGCGTCAATTCTGAAACCTCTCGCTTGGAGCGCTGGCAGTAAAGATACAAGTGTTTCAAGCATTGGCCAATAACAGTAACTCTAGGCGCTAGTTTTTATTCCACCCACTTAGAGCGCTAGTAGCTGCAGGGCAATTTATCATTTGTAGTTTTGTCACTTAAGATTTAATCTGATGAAGATTACGATATTGTTTGTCAACGAACTTCAGAAGGCATTGGATGCATCACAATTTGTCCGGCCACACACTCCAACAGACAAGGCGAGGCGAGGCGGGGCATTTTGACTAAAGGCACTTGAGCGACAGAGAAAGCATTGCAAGAGGCGAGGCGAGGCAAGGCGCGAAGACGCGGACAGGCGTCTTTAGTCAAGGAACATACCGCTTGTCGTCAAGTCGTCTGCATTTATTTGTTTTGAGTTCTAATCTGATGCTGATTAGGTTATGTCTTTTTATCACTGATCGTATTTTAAACTGATTTGAACGTATTGTCTCTTAATTATATTGATGTCTAAATAAACAGACTAGAAAAAGAAAAAGTATTTTATTTTGAAGTCTTTAAAAAACTAAAAATGACTTTGCTAAATGCTTAGTATAGAAGCTGAAACTAGGTTATATTTTATGGTTGCAAATTGCAAATAAAATGATTGTCCTATTTTTTCGTGTGGTGCACTGGGATGTTTGCCTGGTGAGTTGTTTTGGGCTATTGCAACTCTCTTTAGTCATAGCCTAATAATAATTTAGTTCAAAATATTCATGACAGGTACAATTAGGCCCAATTAGGCTAGGCTAATATGAATGTTAACGTGGCAAATTATAAATATGCTTTGTTTTAAAGTTTAAAAATAACCTAGTTGAATTGTTGATAGATTAATTAATTTGATATTCCTAATTTAATGAAGGCAAAGGCCTAACTAATAAAATGGCCTTAATTTTTCTAGGCCTACTACTTGCTTGTCTTTCTGTTGACTGCACAAAAATTTGATTCCAAAAATTATCTAGTCCAATCCTGTTACTCTCCATTCCAAACCAAATCTGATTTAAAAATTCACTATCTGCACACATCTAAAATTTATTATTAGCTTCTTTATAAATTTAGTAGAATGAAGTAAAACAAGTCAAAGTTAGTATGTAGCATACAGTATAAGTATCATTACCTGTAATTAGTAGTTTTATATTGATTGATTCCACTTTTTTGTAGCTTGTTAGGCCTCATTAGGTTTCTGAATTACTTACAAAAAATACTCGCTCGAAAATACTCGATACTCGAAAAAATAGCTAACTACTCGACTCGACTCGACTCGAATGAAAAAATCACTACTCGCACACCCCTAATGTAAATGAACACAGACATTAGTATGATGTATAGATATATTTTACATTTTTCACAAGTTGTGCTGCAGTTTAAGATGCCACTATATTGCAGTATGGACTCAAGAAAGATTCAATGTTAATGAGTCACTGTTGTGAAAATTTACGTTTCGCAGCAGCTACATCCTACTGCTATTTCTCCTCTGTTGAAAAAAATAGTTCGAGACATATCCCAAATCAAAACATTATTGTTCAACTCAACAACATTACAAAACTCAACATTACAGTAACTAAATGAGAAATTATTAACATGTAATTCAAGCATCAAGAGAACAAACATTTATCTTATCTACAATAACCTCTGCTCACAAACCACAGCTACTGACCCCCAACAACTTTGCTCCCAAATTGAGACACATTATTAAGGGAGAAGCAGCTCAATGCCTGGCTCAGAGCTCTTGCCTCAAAAGCTAACGGTCCCCGGTTCGATCTCGGGCGACGTTTTTTTTTTTTTATTGTCAGGCCTATAACAGGGTGATGCTACTTTTGGACCACCTATACATTTTTTCCTTAAAGTTTATAACACTTCAAGTTTCTAATGACGTTTATAACAGTTTAATCACTTAACAAAATAGGTCTATTAAATTTCCAAAATATTAAGATTTGGTTACATTTTACAATCTTTATATCTAGAATCAAATCTAGAAAATTACTAATCTCGAATCCAAATTCTTAAAAAATCAAATCTTGAATCCTTGAATCTCAAGTCCCAAAAAGAGATTAAATCAACAGATTTATGCTCTATAATGCCATTCCTAATCGTATTATTTCTCACAATTAACAAATAAGAGTCAGTAATTTAAATCATTCAAATATGATTATTGGGTTTTAAGATCGTGTAATAATTCCTCAACGTAACAAACGTCCAAGGCGTGCGTACGATATTTTGTCCTGTACCATAATTTTGTCTACAGCTGAAGGCTGCATCACTGACATGTTAAACTGTTTCACCTTGCTAGGAATGTTTTTTTTGTTATTATGTTCGTTCTTCGTTTTTTCTCCTTCATAGTAAAAGTTGTTTTGTTGATTCTCAAAACCACTGGTATTGGATTGGTATTGTATTTCGTAACTTTTATATATTCAAAATAAATAAAGGTTGTAAAGTCCCATCTTGACGATTGGCGATGATAAATATCTATTAATGAATGGATTTTTCAATCAAATTATTAGTCTTTTTAATATATTTAATGACTAGTACGTAGTTCAAGTAATGACCTTGAGACTTAGATTGGCTTTGTTCCATAGCCAATGGGTGGACATAAACAGGTACACGCTAAAGCTTGCGGTGTGTCAGCGCCATGATAACGTAATTCTGTTGGCGGACCCGATATTTGGTTCTCGAATCTGGTTGATTGAATTTCCAAATTGAATATTTTATTAGGATTCGGTAGATTCGAGATTCGGATTCGACACATGTCTAAGTATATAATTACAAAGCAATTTCATTACCCATTTCAAGCAACCTCGATAGAGATATTTAAATTATCCTTCGACAACTCTTATTATAAAACATTTTCATCATTTATGATCAAAATTTAAGTGGCCAAACATTGTTATCAATAAAACACTTCTATGTTGTATAAAATTTTTTAAGAAATTCTAGGATGTCTCTCCAACCAAACGATTGGTGTCTTCACTGTCTTCACTTAAGATCGATTTCTTTTCAAACGTGGTATAATTACAAAATTCCACTAGCATTGATACTTCAAAAAGCCTAAGTTTTATCAAGATATATCCGAGTAGGAACCGGTGAAATGTTTTAATTAATTTTGTTAGGAGTAATATTTCCATTGCCCTTTTTGACAGAACGTTCAAGTGGGCACTGAGCGCAGGAGGCAAATTCTCCCCGGAGGTGGGCCTCAACAACGAAGAGCTTCCCGAGGGGACTGGGGAGTTCCTCGATGCGTGGCTTCTGTTGTTGGAGAAACTTGTCAACCCGAAGGCAATCCTGGAGACGACTCACCAGCTTGGACCACGTGTGCCTCCCTTCAATGTCAACTTCGACCCCATCAAGTACCTGCAGCAAGTGCACAAGGTGGGCCACGTTATCATAAATTTACAAAATTCTAATTTGGTTATTTATAAAATGACAAGTAAATTTAAATAGCTAAAGCCTATCTTAGAATATTAGTCTCATAAGCAATAATAAGATTACCTAACCATTAGAAAGTTTATCGTTAATGCAACTGATCATACACAATTTTAAACACCGATAAAACACTGCTTCTTTACAAAATTTTTGGTAGGGTAATATCAATAAAAATCACTCATTCATTGAAAAATGGTAAATGTGTTGTCGAAGACTATCCCAATATATCTTACAATGATAATGATGAAGTATTTAGGGGAGTACATAATTTATTATTATTTAGTACATAATTTAGGGGAGTATGGTTTTAAATTACCTTCGCCTGAGCTCATATCCAGTTGCTTGTCCACAACCTAAGGTTTCGACGCACTTGCGCCATGATCACGTAATGGTCAGTTTGTTAAAATCTATATCTATATGAAATCAAGTAAAATTTATCGTGCTTGATTTTATAAATACCCAAAAAACCCAGTCACTTATGTTTGAGTACCCGGGTATTTTACATCACTATGTACAATGTATGTGTGTTTGTGTGTGTCTGTACAATGTATGTGTGTTTGTGTGTGTCAATATATAAAAAATAAACTTAATATCCTCTGTAGTACATATAAAAAAAATTATAGATTACACACATAATTTACACCAGTTTGTTGAGAAATAAGACTTTACGTTTCGAGGGCAGAAAAAGCTATTCTATAGTATCAGTTGTAAAATAATATTATATCTAATTTGGTTTGAAGGCTAAAAAACTACATACAAATTGAAGAAACTATTTTGGAAAAATAAGATTTAAACAGTTATGCACTATAGAACAAAAACACCATTTTGGACGCCATGCAATCTGGGGCAACGCAGAAGCTACTAAGCACTGTGTAAAAAATAATTGCTTTGATCGATACCCTGCATCAATACCTTAGTTGTAAATGGGTAAAACTAGGCATTATACAGTTCCTCTAAAATGATATAAGAGGTAACTTAAAAGTTTAGGAGACAAATTGGAAGCCTTCTACATTTTTTACTAAATTTTGTGCAAGTGCATAGGTATCCTTAGGATGGATGGAATGTTAGCAAGTGATGGATGGAAGGTTAAGTTTCAGTTATAAAGCCCTATTGTTAGTTGGTTCTCTTAACTTGTGTGTTTCATATCTAACCTTTGTTTTTTTTTTTTTTTTTTTTTAGAGGGCCTTTGAAGCGCTGTCTTATCTGTGGGGGCGAAAACCCTTGCCCACATATGGAGCAAGAATGACCGAGACCATGCTTACCATTTACCGACACATCGTTCGTGGAGAAAAAATTGTTGAAGTATGACATTTTTATCAAAAATTTTTTTTATATATATTTTTTTATTTTTTATTTTTTTATTTATATTCTATAGAGGCTTTATCGTTAGCTTCATTTTGTATTTAGTTGGTAATTCTTTATAAAAAAAGTCAACATATAGAAAAAGTTCTAAACACAAAGATAAAAGTGATTTCAAATAATTTATTAGAGAAGACTGCAAAACCTTGAGCTAAGTGTTAAACATGTGAAGGAAGAAAACCTTGTAGGGTCCACAAAAAGGGGTGGAATGTTATAAAATATCGTGATAATGGTTTTTTTCTATTAGGAAGAATTTACTTTGAATGGAATTTATCTTCTTCAGAAAAATTGTCCAAGAAAAGTTGTATTTATTTATTTGGAGAGCTAAACATTCATATTCAAAATCTAGGAGTAGGTATAAACAAATCTGAGAATTTAGTTTAGATTTTTTACGGTTAAAAATTATTCATATTCAAAACTCAAATATTTTCTGGTCGATAATATTCTATGTTAAATAAAAAGTATGACAAAAGTATGTAATTTGTGCACTAAATAATAGTGTAACAAAAATAATGATTGTAATAGTAGGCCTATAGATAATATTGCTACATATCTACACAATATCACAAAGTTGATGGTTAACCGTTGACTCTGTGTTATACAGCGTAGTGCAAAAGGGATGGTCGGATTTTACTTGCGTGTTAGTATTAAGGGAGAGCTAGGGGTGAATCCTCTGGTCTTCTTTACGTCGACCATTTTATACAATTTCTGTGAGGTGGTTCAGTGAACAGTAGATCAAAATGTTTTCACTGTGGAGCAGTTTTTGTAGAACTAATATTTTTTCAACAGTGTGATTATTTGGCAGCCCTTTAATGTTACATAAAGAAAGAAAAAAAGAATCTTTATTTCAGAAAGTGAACAAATTACAATAGGTCATTAATACAATGAAATCATACTTAAGATGGACAAATTCCTGATTGAAGATCAATAATGCGATGGGCCACTGCATTTCGGATCACAAGGTCGATGACGAGTAGTAAAATGTATACTGTACGTTCACAATTAGTGGTAAAGCCAGAAAACTTTAAAATAAATTGTAAAAACTGTAAAATGCATCAGTACTCTAGAGACACCATGACGCAAAGACACGATGGTACCCTAGGCCGCGTGCTTCAACTTTAAAAATTAAAATTGTGTAAGAGAAAGTACATGAAAGCCACTTTTAACCTCATCGGCTTAAATTGAGGAAATTTAATTATTAAATCCAAAAATGTAGATAAATCCAAGTTATGTTGAAAAACACTGAAGTTATATTCAGTTAAAATGTTACCATACTTTTTGCGCCACCTTGTCCTTTGCATGCGGTATCAAGTGCTTTAGCCGTAATTTTAAAGCTACAGTTTAATATTCTCTGAGATCTTATGACTGTTGGTCTCCCTAAAAGTTTTACCCATCTGCGATCAACTGAAGGAGCAAAATCTACTGTTCTTGGTTCACAAATTCTATGTGTCATTTGAATAGGTATTTACGTATTTATTTGTTTTTATTTGATTCTTGAATCCTTCACTATAGATTTCGTTCCTAACCTAATAACAACTTATTATTAAAAAAAAAAAATAGCATTATTGTTGACTCTCAGTTATGCTGACTAATGTCTTAGATGGCCAATCGTTAATTTGGAAAAGCGTTATAAAGTGGTGGCCATTATCATTTCCATCATTACGGCCAACAATTAATTATGTTTTAATATAGAGTAATTCAGAGAAACTTTATATTTCATAATAAAAAAAACAACAGGCTTCTATGAGTAAAAATAAATAAAAGAAACAAAGCGTTAAACAGTTCATTGAAACTTTGACACTGCGCTTGTCCAGACTAATAACTTCAGAGCATTTTTTCAAACAACATAATATCAGTGAATTGTATTGCAAGGAGTTTATCCTTTATTTACACACAAACTCTTTAGCATTTGTTACTCCACACTACATATTTATGATAAACTTAAAGTAAATAACGCAATGAACTGTTGTGAAATGTAGGCAGTGCGAAAAGTGATTTTTTGTTCAAATCGAGTTATTATTTATCATTCCAAATATCAAATAATTTTAAATTGATTATTTACATTAAAATTAGTTTTTCACCTTTTAAATATTAATTTGCAAACTTATATTTTGCCTCTTGTGGACAACTTCTTTTATATAGATTCCAAATTGTGGCCAGACTTGCTCAAATGGAATTTACTGTGGGTATTAACTAGTGATGGGTCAGTTGCAAAATTTACCGTATTGGTGTCAGTTTGATTTTTCACTGGCACCGGTTGTCGGTTGTTCGGTTTATTTTAGATGTAAACATGAAACAACTCAAGGCTCTACAGTAGACTCCCTCTTAACCGGCTACCTCAGGACCAGGCCTCGGCCGGATAATGATTTGGTCGGTTAAACCGATGTACCTTTAAAACATCAACCTAAAATTTATATAGCCTAAATGCAATTATGAGTTTAAGAAAAAAACTTATTTGTTACTCTATATAATTTATAGCTAACATCCGACACCCATGAAATCCACAACTAAACTAAACTAATAATGATTTGTTTCCTTATTTTGTCTACTGGATAACAGGTCCAAACGCTTTCACTTCCGGTAAAGGAAAAAATGTTGTCTATGTCTAATTCTGTACAACTTTTGTTTAACGAAATATTAAACGTTTGGTACGAAGAATGAAATAAACATTATTTGCGGTACCGGTTAATAAAAAATATAGATTAAAACAATTGGAAAAATTGTAAAGAAAACCAACAATACTGTATTACATAAATAAGACCTGCTCAAATAAAAAAGAACAAAAAAGAACATTAAACAACAAATTGAAATTAGAATAAATATTAACACCTAGGAATGAAGTTGTTTAACAAACCAATGTCATTTGTAAACCCAAGAATTTTTATCTATTTTTTTTATATTCATAGATTTTACTGAGACAGTTTCTTCTTACTTAGAGATTATAATAAAAATTGAACTGAAATTATTTTTACCTATTGGACAATAGTTTTATTGTTATTTATATGTATTCATTTAACTATTTTTTTTCTACATCAGAAAAAAAATTAAGGAGTGTATGATGAAAAAAAATTATGAAAAAACAATGTAAATTTAAAGTTAAAAACTTAAAATTCAATAAGCATAATTTTTTGTTTCCCTTTAAAAATATATTAAATGGGGTTTGAATTTTTCTGTTTAAAAATTGTAAAACAGTAATTTTACCAAACATTAATTTAATTAACAATACTTTGCCCTTAAACAAAAAGTCACACAACTTTGATTGACGTTTTATTTAATTTGTGAGTTTTATACGACAATTGGTTCAGAAAATAGCATTTGGTACTGGGAGCAAAAAACAACCCTCATGAATAAATTATTGCCGGACGTCTAACAATAGATACGCTGAACAAAAGATCGTTTCTGGCGTCCACGGAATGTGGCCGCTTGTTTTTGTGATGTTTTTTCCTCGTTACCGAGACGGCCGGCCGCGATCACGGTCGCCGCACTGTTTGGCAGTTCTTGTCTCAATAAATTCCCGAGTAAAAAAAATCTTGCCCTATGATCGGTACAATTTTGCTCCCGAAAATTTTCCCGAAATTTGGGACCTGACCATCTCTAGTATATTTGTAGGAATCGATTAAATACGTGGGAGTATAAAATAAAATCCAACCATTTGAAAAAGTTTAGAAACACCCTCAAATTATGGCTTAAGAAATGTGTTATTCCATGTCTAATTTTTTAAAAGAATTACTATCTATTATGTGTTATAGAAATGCACTTTGTTAAGATAATTATTTTTAATTCTACATATTTATAAAAAATAAGTACTTTTGTAGTATTTTTGGGTTCAATATTGAAAACAACATAATTATAACATGAATTCACCTATACACGGTGAACAATAGGTCATACAACTTTGATTAAAGTTTTATTCAATTTATGTAAATCAGATAAAAAAAATGTCTAACAATTAGATCAGAAACCATATATAATGTACTAGGGAACTGATAAAGGACCTAAATCAGATAAGTGATCGCCGGCCGGCCAAATGCCAAACTTATCGACATTTGTCTGCATAAAGAGCTCTTATCGGCAGGTGTTCCGCGTTCCATCTATTGTCTCATATTACAATTGTATTATCCTACAATCTTCCTAGAACCGGACGTCCTTTCCTTTCTAATTGATTTCTGTTCAACTTTTTATCTTTCGTTAGTAAAAAAAAAAAAAAAAAAAAAAAAAAAACCTGATAAAACCGACAACCGTCTTTAACAACCGACCCATCCTTAGTATTAAGGGAATAGAGTTAACTGTGTAAACCACTTAGAAATTTGTGTAAAATATAACCATATTTGTCATTATTAGAACAAGTTTAGATTGTTGCACAGAATTATCTGTAGCTTATATTTGCCTGATTTGGATATTCAAACTCTTGTCTGACCTCCATCCTAAATATTAGCATTTGTTCATTTATTGAAAGCTGGATTTAATACCGTGAAATAAAAGGATCTGAGTATTCTGAGGCTTAGCCAATAAAATTCCCAAGATTGGTCATTTGAAATAAAAAAAATTTATGATGAAATCTACTAAATTGACCGACCGAATAGATCAAGTACCTGAAAAAGAATTGTGAATGGATGCTGCTATGAATATAATATTGTTTATGTTGTAATTTTGTAGGCTTTAATAAAGGCGCAAAAAGAAGAAGAAGAGAACGACTTTATGGTGCCGAGTCCCCCACGACCACCTAAGAAGGAAAAAATGAATTCAACTGAATTAAAAGTTTTCAATGATATGGTATGAATTACATAATTATGTTTGATCATAAATCATCACAAATTATTGGTATCAACAGTAGGAAAGAGAGGATTTCAAGAGTGTAGGGAATGGATGTAATATTTCAAATGATGTTTTAGGAACACAACTAAAATACTTAATTGTAATAAATAATTGAACTGTTTTTACAGGTGAATCAAAATGGGACAGTATCAACAAGGAAGCGATGGTATGAGGCCGGCAGGATTTAAATGCTGTCGAAAATGTTATAATTTTGGTTTGTGATTTCGTAGGAGCGCAAGCAGAAGGAAAGTAGTGGTGAGACGACTGTTCTGGTAAACCCCGCTGCAGGTGAGGGCCGGCGCGGGGGCGGAGGCCGAGAGAGACCAGAGGTCAACTCCACTGAGCTCAGCCAACTCATGGATATGGGCTTCTCTCGGGAACACTGTTATGAGGCTTTAATTCTTACATCATCCCTAGAACATGCTACTGATTACTTGCTCAACAACTTTTTTCCCCACAATGTACAACCCACTCAAACGTCGGTATGTTTTAGTTTAAGTGTCGCACGTGTGGTTGTTTTGCATGTTCCAACGGTATTCGGTGTATCATCTATAATTTTATTCTCAATGCCTTACATCCATTTTGTTCTGCAGTTTGATGTTTTCTGACTACCAACCTCTCAACTTTCATCCTCTCACTAATTCAATACTTACTACTCAATTCAATCACACTCTTAAAATTTAGTGCACTACCTGCACCCCTCATTTCTAGAAATATTGCCTAATATTGCATCATGGTGGAAGCCTAATATTGCCTAACCTTATCAGGGTGTCTACTGGTCACTGAAGTCACTTAAAGTCACCGAAAGTAACGAATTCCAGTTAATGGTCATGGAAGTCACCAAAAAGTCACTTTTTTTCCTTAAAATGAAAGAAAAGTCACAGATTTTTAGTATAAATTGAGAAAATAATGCGATTATAAGCCAAAGTTTTGCGACTTTAGCAATTTCCCCCCAACATTTTCTATCTTAGAGACGGAAAAGTCACTGATTTTTTACATTTTTCACCACCTAAAAGTCACCGAAAGGTCACTGATATTTTGTATCTCTTTGGCAATAGACACCTTGCTTATGTTGCCACTGTTTTATAGTCTATGACCACCTTTTCTCCAACACAATTATCAGCTGCTAGCCACCACAGTAACTAGTTTTCAAACTTGCTAACCTAAGTATTGCATCGTAAATAGTTCTTTAACACTTTTAATGATAAGTCTTTTGCAAAATTTTAAGAATTATATGGTTCAGTCTATTTTTATTGTAAAGAAATTAATCAAAATTGTTTTAACAAAATATGAACTATTCGTGCAATTGAAGTCGATAAATAAGACTTATAAGTGTACAGGTTCCTTACCTAGTATGTTTATGCCAGCTTTGCTTCGCTTTGTCTGGAATTCTGTAAAATGCTTTATCAGAACTTTTGAATTGTATTTTCTAAACAAAAAGACTAAATAATTAGTTTATAACTTTCTAATTTATTTCTTACTATCCCTCACATTGGTGACATCTAAATTATTATCGATGTGTTGCATTTCTTAAAATTTGTCCCAAATCACAAAATTAATTGTGCAATTCCTAGGTTAAGAGTTTGCAGTACCCACCACCATGGATTTTTATTCCCGTAAGACTAATTTTAAACTTGAAACGTCCGCTACACCTTTAATATCATGGTGGAAGAAGGAAGGTGTGTGCATACGAATATTTCCAGTATCCCTACCATGATCTGTGACGTCATCTTTGGGCTACAGCTGAAATTTTCAACATTGACTCTTATGGAGTAAACCAGTATTTTTTTGCTTTAATCTGATTTCCTTGGCGAAAAACAGTCTAAATACTTAAAACACACCCATCATCATAATCTGCATTAAATTCTGATTATAAGTTGTTTACCTTATACAGTTTTACTAAGCGTTTAATGCATATTACACTGATAATATTTTATCTGTATTAAAATTGTTTTAGGCCCAGGTAATTGAGTAAAAGCAAACTATAATAGAATTTTTGTAAAATGTTAAAATGAAAAACAACTGATTTCATATTGAAAATATAACTAACCAACGCGTTTTAAACAATATATAACTTATATCAATTTAGTCACCATTTAACGTAGATTACAATTTATTCCAAGTAATGTGAATTGGAAAATCCGTGTTAAGCGGGGATGGTACGCATTTGCTTGATGCCGATCAAACTGTATCGTTACTTTGGTAAGGCAAAATAAACTATATAAAAGGTGCAAAAGGTAAACAACTTTTATAGTTTTAATCAGAATTTAATGCAGATTACGATAATGGGTGTGTTTTGCATATTTATTTAGACGTTTTCCGCCGAAGAAATTGCACTAGTGGAAAAGTGTCAATTTTCAAACAAATAATATTGAGAATACTTTGTTGTTTATCAATCAAACAATCAATAATATTAAACTTTTGATTTTATAGTCGCATAGGTATTAAAATTCCCTTAGAAATGACATAAAGATTAATTTTTTTACCTTAAAGACGAAGTGGATGTTTCATTATTCTTATGGAAATAAAAATCCAAGATGGCAGGTATTGCAGACTCTTAACTCATTTCCCTCTAAAGAACTGAACTCTCAAAACTGTTATTTCTTCACTGACATCCAAAAATCACAAATAAAAATGTGACTGGATTCATAGAGAACGAATTTTGATTTTTAATCGTCCATAATTTTCTGGAATATATGGGAATCACTGAATATCTCATTATTTTGAATCACTGATACTAGGCTGTTTCATAATAACAGTTATGACTGACAACTGACAGTTTCAAATTGATATCTGCATTTTTTTACCGTTATTATTTCTTTCTAGCCCCACTTCTTGCGTGTTGACTAATTTTACAACTTCAATGTTTTCATTCAGATCTAATTATGTTGGATTTATTCTTCTTAAAGCTCTTCAAGAAAGTTAAAAAGCTCTTTTTTACTGCTATGCATATTTTTTGTGTGTTTTGTGTGTTTTCATGTCTTCAATTTAAGTTCCTGAAATCATTTTGCCTTTATTTGAATAAATTTTCTTTGAAAATATTTTATTTGGATTGAAGTAGTTGTATATGCTTTAAGTTTTAGTTCAGCCTTTAAGTATTATAACAATAACCAAGTTGAGAGTTTAGTTGTTAGACTAGTAGTTCTGACTAAAAATTAACAAAATTGGTTTCTGGATATTTTTCATTTTGTATAGAAATCAGTCAGTTAGAAAGTGTTGATTATCTAGAATATGTCTGTAGTTTGCTTTGTCAAGTACTGTTTCTTTGAATTTGCATTTATTATTTTTTAAACAGTAATGTCCTCTTCAGGTGAAATCTTGGGTGAAAACATATTGTTTCCATCCTCTTCAACCCTCTTTCCTCACTGCTGTAACCAATTAACTGTGTGATCTATGTCTCTGTTTAATCCCTTTTTAATTTAAGATATTCAAACCTTTATAGTTAAGTTTCACTATCTTCCTTTAATGATTGTCAAAGAATCGTTAGTGATAGCTTGAATATTTTTGTTAAATGAAAAAAATAATGTTTTTAAAAAAAGTTTGTTGATACTTAAAACTATCACAACAATGGATCATTAACTCAATTTTTAATATTAAAAATACGTGTAAATCAAACAAACCACAGGATGCTCTGTTTTTTATGCTACAAGCAATGAGGATCTCAAAACCAACTACATTGTTGTTTCAAGGTGTGGATTCTCTGATGTCTCAACAGTGCTACCAACAGTCACATTAAAAACTGACAGTTATGCCCTAGAGTCCATTAACGAATCCATAATTTATAAACTGTAACCAGATTTAAATTCTGTAAGCTTTTTATTAATATAACAATTTTTATGAGTTGGTATAATTAATATTTGGGTTTGGCAAAAGGGTTTAAAAAAATTCAATAGGCTACAACGTTTTTTTTTTTTTTTTTATTTGCAGTTAAATAAAAAATAGTAAGTATATGTGTGTAGAATTAACTAAAATTACTAAAAAAATATTAGTATGTGATGCTAAAAGGAAAGTTGGAATCAGTATTAAACACAAAATTGAGACTCTACGATTAAGTTTAAAATACCGTATATAAAATACAACTAGACCTACCGATCGATTGGTATTATTGTACTATTATTCAAATAAGTAAAAAATAAATTACAGGAGAGTGAAGAACCGGAAGAACTAGAAGAACCTTTGACCAAAGAAGCCCTGGATGAATTTTCAAACCAAGTTCTCCAAGTGTGTTTGGATTACGTGGAGAAACTACCAGAGACGGTGTACCGTGTCTGTGACCTGCTAACCATCATCATCCGAAGGAATGGGGAGACGTTCTGCTACAGACTGCTCAACACGCTGGCAGAAGAGGTAAGCCTGCTGTGACACAAAGTGTTCTTTAATCTCCCACATTAATAAACGGCTTGAGTCTAAAAATAAACCAGATACCTTAAATCAAAACCAAGAGTTTTAAATCGAAATGTACTGCATCTTCTTACACTAATTTGTACCCACCTTAGTTTCCCTTTCTAATAACGATACTATTGTTATTTTTCCACAAATGTTAATTTTTCGTTTAAATACTAAACAAGGCATCACAATCTCTTAGGTGCCCATCCAAATTTCTTAAGGGGGAGTCTTTAGGGTTTTATGAAAAAAAATATCAGCATAAATTATATAATTCTTAAAAATCATTTGGAAATGCCAATAAAGTTCAGTTATTTATATACAAATCATAAATTGAATAATTTGACAACACACTTTTATTTTTCAGCATATTTTGTATATCGTTAACACAATTTTGCCTGTTCTTTAGCACTGCTGGTTAAATTGACTTCGTCAAAATAAACAATTTAAACTCTACTGGCAAACTGCTCAAACTACTTTTTTCACTCTCAAGTTGAGCTTTTTTCACTTTCAAGCTTTGGCTCGAGTACTTAGATGGTCCTATCGTAGGTCTACAAAATTGTAAAAAATACATCCCAGCATAAAAACTTTCTAAATACTTATAGAATTCAGGAATTCTTCAACAAAATTAATTCTTAATTGTTTTACTGTTACAGACGATACAAAATGTACATCTGCTTCTCGAAGAGCTTTGCAACATGGCTGCCCAAAGGCGTATGGACATATTTGATCAAGGATCGTCAAACATCGATGTCCACGAGATTGTTCTCAACTCTCCCTACTCCATCCGCATTGCTGGAAATTTGCACCTTTTCATGCTACTTTTTGAGGTAGAATTTTTTTTCTTCATTGATCTTCAAGGTCTCAAGTGTACCTTATTTTACAATTCATTGAGTCTGTAACACAGGTCAAAATAACAGTGGCTTGAAATATTTTATGAATGAAGGATGAGTGTGACAACTCGTGAAACTTGTTGTTATTGAGCAGAAATCAACTGATTTTAAGCCAGTATTATTAACAGTGGTGTAGTGGTGCGGGTGGTGTGGGAACGCGTGGGAACGGCGTTCCCACACTGGTTTTCAAGAACCCGGGAAAATATTAATCAAGCAGTTTAAAAATATTAAAAAATATTTCTATGCCAATAATAAAATGCAATAATTTTGTAAACACTATTTTACTCCGTACCTGTTTCCAAAGATAACCTCACTCTCGCTTGAACTTTGTATTATTGTGTACAGAGTACGGTATACAGTGGCGGGCATCACTCTCCCGTCCCTTCACAACCCTTCCACATCTACAGAAGAGGATGCATTTGCCGACTACTTGTAAACATGATTTTGTCAATCTGTCAATGAACTTTCATTGTAATTAATTATTCTGTTTTCCTCTGTTTTATGGATTTAATTTATTGTAGTTCTCTGCTTTTATACTTGTATAGAATATGTCATTTAAAAATTAGGTTATGTATGTTGCTAATTTGGGGGTTAAAAATAAAAGAAGTAATAAATAAATTAATAACCTTTTCTAAAACAACCTTCTGTTGTAAAATAATAAAGTTAGTTAAGTATAAAATATAAACAAAGGTATATATATCAAAATATATCATAGGTTTGGATATACTGGTTTTTTATTTTGCTTTTCTAAAAAACATCTAAATTATTAAATAGTTTAAATAGAGTTTAAATTAGTTTAAATAGAGTCCTTAGGAAATTCAGTTAGCTTAAAATACATGGCCTAATACGCAAAGCTATTGCTATCGTACGCATTTAGGAAAATTTTATCTTAATTTTCAGAAAATTGATAAATAAATGTATTAAGTCAATCCAAATTCCGCCTTTCCCCCATTAGAGCAATGTTAAACGGGATGTCAAATAACTCTTTTATTTATAATCAAAAAATGATGGTTTATAGCTCTAAATAAAGGGTTCATCAAGGCGGATTTAGTTTGCAAGGGGAATTTTTAATAAAAATTTGAGTTTTTACTAACTTAACCCTAGGAGCGGCCAGGCCAAATCGGTGCGTGTGCGCCAAGCGGCCAGTCAATTTCGGCCATTATGCAGACGTTTTTAAAAAAATTAGCAGTGTCCAAACTGCTAATGATAACCTAGTCATATGCATATTCATTTTGTTCGGAAAAAAACGTAGATTATTTCTAAAATAAATTAAATGAAATCCCTGTTGGTACGTTTTTTACAAAATGCAAAAAAACTAATTTTTTGAAAAATTTTGAAATATTTTTCAAAAGTAGAGTGCTAGAACTTTTACACAGATTTTTATACAGAAAATCTAAGATGTACAAAATGTAGGCAATTTATTTCCCTACGTGGAAATATGTTTCGTTCGAAATAATTTTTTTACAACTGTTACAGGGGAAATTACGGAAAATGGAAAAAATTTACAAACGTGTCCTGCAAATTTGAAAGATAAAAATAAAGTAAATAATATATACGTATTACAGTAAATGTGCTATGTTACTAAACTGTACAATGTAGTTATTGGAAATAATGCGTTTTTGTACCATAAAAAAGTTTGTTCTTTACTTTATAGGTGTTTAAGTTTTTTATTTTTATTTTCAAAAAACCTAATTTAGTTACTCAAAGCTTCATATAATTTTTATACAACTTGATAATATGATCAATTGTACATATTTTTCTAGTTACAGATCATTCTGAACAAGAAAATATACATAAGTATAAGGAAATAATAAAAAAAATTTCTTAAGACATTTGAGAGAATGGATGCACGGGTCGAAATTAGAACAAAAATCTACCCCTCAGGCCGTATTCCAGCAAAATCTGCAGAGGTTACTTCAAACCCTCACTGTGACATAACCTCACAAGATAACCCTATCATATGCATACTCATTTTGTTCACGAAAGAACATAGCATTTAAATAAACTAAAATTAAACTAATCGCTGCTAGTATATCATTAGCAAAATGCAAACAACCAATTTTATAAATCATTTAGAAATATTTTTTAATTAGACTACTAGAACTCTTACAATATTTAATTTAAACTCAATCTAATGCATAATAAACTGTATTTAATTTATTTCTCTACATATAAATGTGTTTGGTTTATTGGAAATATTTTTTCATCCTCAGTTATTGATAAAATAGGTAAAATGGGCAAAATTGACAAACTCAGGTTGTATGTTTGACACAAAGAAATAAAATCAAAGTATAGGTAAATATAAAAAGGACTTGTTATTTTACTAAACTTTACAATATATTCTTTGGTATTAATACACTTATGAACAAAAAATAACTGTTTTTCTTTTTACTTATCATGTGTAGGACAACATAATTTGTTCTTGACAAAAACCCAAATTTAGTTATTAAAAGCTGGTATAATTATCTTACAATTTTTAATAATAAGATAACTAGTACATTTATTTGAATTGGATATCTTCCTGAACAAGATTATACACATATATACAAGTAAAATATAAAAAATATTAAGGTTCCTTAAACATTTTTGGGATGAGACGCGTGAGGCTTCACACCGGCAATAGGTAGAATGGCCTAGCAATACAACTATTTCCGTCTTCTTCCACAGACCACCGGACGCACCATAGAGGAAGGAATCGCTACTAATATGTATAACTTTTTCCTGGCAACAAAATTATATGATTTATAACACGCTAAACTCATTATTAATTGTTTTAATTGACGATTTATAATTTGCCGTATTTCCGGCAAATTGGCCAAACTATGCACCGCACATTTCAGCTGATTTAAAAAATTATTTTGCGTATTTTCTGAAGTCATATGACAAATGTTTATCACTGGAAACGAAAGAAGAACTCGTGCTCTTTTCAATCATACCAACGGCTTTCTGATAGTCAAAAAAATACAAAAAGTAAAATTTTTTTTAAAAACATATGTTTTTACACGTTTCGCCGTTTTTGAGCCGGAAATGGTTCGCGCGCTTAATTTCGTTCAAATTATAATACGAATTGCGTCAATCTCTTAATGGTACAAGGTTCGATTATAAACGAAAATGAAAGTTTGGAATATCCTCTTTAAAATGGTACCAATATTATTACATTTATTGATCGTTTTCCATGTGTAATGAGTAGTTGAACAAAAATTGACCTATATTGCCGGAATCCGGCAATTGACGATTTTCGTAAAAATGAAATTGCCGGATATCCGGCAATGGCCGCTTCTAGGGTTAAAATAACAAAGCAAGTTTTTTACTACTTTTAAAACATTTTCTACAGAATTTTATAAATTATTTACAAAGAATCGATCTCGCAAAAGGAATGGGGAATTTAATTGTGATTCAAACGCTATTTATTCTGAACCAATCGGACAAAAAAACGAAGAAATTATATGACAAATGCCGGGGAGAAGTTTAGCATTGCTCTTATGGGAAATAAATCCAACATGGCAGCACTCCAACGCCCTCTTAAGCGTTCCCACATTGGAAAATTTGCCACTACAACACTGATTATTAATCAGCATTATGGCCAATAACAATTGGGTTTAGTTTCAATTTTTTTAATTTGGCTCAGTATCAAAATAGCAAACTTCATAAAATGAAGTGATTTTCAAAGTGCTAGTATCCAATCTTTTACAGTCAGTTATGTTTTTGCTGCTACGTTGTTAGATCCATAAAAACAAATAACATTTTCAAAATTTTGTAAATGCTCTTAAGTGTAAATCTAATTTTTGAAGTTAAGTAGTGTGTCTGAATAGTACTGACCCTATTGGCAATGACTTTAAGAACTAGTAGTAGGGGTCTGCGGTGCACCGAAAATCCGGTACAGGTACGGTACAAGGCGAAATACCGTCATCAGTTTGATACAGTTAAAGGCATCGGTACAAATCCGGTTGGGTACAGATTACGAATGTCAAAAATATTAATGTATCTACTACTTACATTTGAAAAACTGAATTAAATAATATTTTGCCGTAATCTCTTTGTTTTATGGAATAACGCATAAAAAGAATGGCTTGACATCATCGCTCAGCAACAAGATTACAAGTTAACTAACTATGTAGCGTTCGCTGACTGCCGAGTCCATGGATAGTAATACAGTTAACAATTCACGGTCCAACACCATTTAGACAATCGTGCTCTCGTTGGCAACTACGCTCGTAGCGGCTGATCAAGTGCATTATCTCTTATTCGATGACAACTATAACAAACTTCAGTGATATGAATGCCCGCCACCAGAAACGCTAGCGAGCGTCAGTAAGGACAGTTTTTTGATAAGAAGTGACGAGAACTGTATCGTCTGTGGATTGAAAAGGTATGTCCTATCCTCTAAAGTGACCCGGATTAGCTGAATGCATTCAGGAAGTAATACACGATCGCTTTGCGCAAAGAGTAAGACCATCCAAAAGCTGTTTGTTCATATGAATTTATATTGATCAGAGAAAACTAGAAACATTCTAAATTTTTCAACTTGTTAACCCAACACCAGATTGGGGTTTTAAAATATAGGCAATGTTTTCGAAATAACTATATTTTGCAATGTTAAAATATATGTTCCTTCCAGAGGTTTAGATGTTGTATAAACGTATTTTCCTTCCAGAGGTTTAGATGTTGTATAAACGTATGTTCCTTCCAGAGGTTTAGATGTTGTTTAAACGTACTCTCTGGCGTTTACTTTCTCGTACTTTGCCTTTTCTTGTTGCATTGGTTATTACGCTTGCTCTGTCTCTAGACAGGCCTACTAGCCTACTAATACATTTGGTCTTTGTTTAATGATAAATGGTAGTTGCCCTGAAAATTTTATGAAATAAGTTTATGATTTTAATTCAATCAAATGTGAAGCACGAATAGTTTGGTTGTAAATAAATAATTAATTGTAATCATGTGTAAAACAGTAGAACGCCTGCGACAATTCTTAGAAGTAAACAATATTTTTAATAAAATTCAGTTTGGTTTTAGAACTGGATTAAATGCACAATTATCAATGTCAAATTTGGTAAATAGTATTGCGGAAGCTTTTAATGGGTCACAGAGGACTACAGGTGTTCTCTGTGACCTGTTCAGGGCATTTGAATGTGTTCACCACGACATATTAATCAATAAATTGGAAAAATATGGAATAAAAAATGTTGAGATAAATTGGTTTTCTTCTTATTTAAGTGGTAGATATCAGAGGACGAAAATTACTAAATATGGACTAAAAACAAATTCTTTATGGAATGAAGTCAAAGTTGGAGTGCCCCAGGGCTCAATTTTGGGCCCATGTCTATTCATAATTTATGTAAATGACCTACCTAGTGCCACAAGTATGGAAATGTTTAAGTTTGCTGATGATACTGTGTTGCTTTGTAAGGAGCCCAATATCGTATCTTTACAGCACACAGTTGATAGAGAGGTGTCATCTCTATGTGACTGGTTTAGGGCAAATGGACTTTCTATGAACATGGACAAGACCCAGCTAATAAATTTTAAGGCAGATTATAAATATAGTCCCCAACAAGTAACGCTCCTTTCACACATCACGGTTTTGCCCGTACGATTAAAAATCGCACGCCGGACATTCCAATAAAATCTTATGAGACCTTTCACACAGCCACGGCGACGGTTTTTAACCAGCTGCCACTTACTTGTACGGTGTGTTGGACGGTTTTTAAATCGTGCGGTTTTTTCCCGCACGGCTAAAAACGTGATGTGTGAAAGGAGCGTAACACTTTCAAGCTCCAATTTGATGTCTGAGGAGACAGTCAATTTCTTGGGTATTCTTGTAAACAAAAACCTTAACTGACTTTCTCACATCAACAAACTAAGTAAAAAACTATCTTCAGCTGTTTTTTCTCTTCGGGTGATGGCTCAAGTGACAGATTTGTAAACTCAATTAACTGTTTATCACTCCTACTTTTCATCTTTAATGTCATATGGTACTCTCGTAAGGGGTAACTCCAGTCATTCTAAAAAAATCTTCAAAATTCAAAAGAAAGCCGTTTGAGTAATTGCTAAAATGACCAAAACAACTTCTTGTAGACAGTATTTTAAAGACTTTCAAATTTTAACTCTTTATAATTAATTAACATTATTAAACACGTATATAATACTAGAAGTAAGGATACCATTAGGCCAGTAAGTCATCGACTTGTTTTATATGAAACCTCTCCTCAGTATATAAGTCCAAAAATTTTTAATAAACTACCAAAAAAACTTAGATATATCATCACCCATACAATTTAGAAAGCATACAAAAAATGGCTATTAACAAAGAACTTTTTCTGTCTTGAACTTTAACTGTTAATGTGGAATTGGGTTATTTATTATTATTTTGCTTTTTTACTAGATAAATAACAAGTTTATATTTATTATAATTACACTCTTCAAGTGATCTTGAACTATCAACTATTTTGAACAAATTATACCTTTTATGGAAAAATCAATGTGACACATAAAGAGTCAAACTGTTTTTTGTGTTTTCTTCCACAGTCGACTTTCCTGCAGCTACCAATTTTTCTGCCAAGGCTGAAGGTTCTTCGTGGCCAATCTTTCTGCCATGGCTCAAATTTCTGTCGTGTGTGTATTAGTTCTGCAACAATGTCCCATTGTCGCCTGTTGTTCCGCTGTGGGGTCTACTACCACAAAAGGGAGTGAACATTGTCTTTACATTGATTGCAGGAGATGAAGGTGCCGTGTGCCAAGGTGGTGCATGCGTCCAACCTGCTCAACGTGCTGGTGCGACTGTTGGTGGAGGTGACAGAGGTGATGGAGGAGGGAGCCGCCACGCCCAAGTGGATGGCACCACTGCTGCTGCTCATCGACCTGCTTGAGAAGGTCTCAGTATGCGTCACCCGAAAGGTCAACATGCACAAGGTACGCAGACACACATTACATATGTGGACCGGTTGTTTTTTTTCTAACTGTAGTAAATATCTGTCTAAAAATAATAATACAGTACACCCACTGTAAATTTGTTACTAACACCCTAGAAAACTTGCTTACAGTCAAATCCTAAACTGTTCTTCAGGAAATTTGACAAATTATAAGCGGGCATTTTTATGAGAAGTTTAATGTTTGAATTAGTGTTTGTATTTTTGTTGCGTTTATTGCCAGCTTGACATAAGGAGATCAAATGCAATGGCAATACGAATCTTTGCTTGAAGGAGGGCAGTTTAAGTGACAGTTAAGGTCAATTACGAGGGCTCCTCGTTGATAAGTGACTGTTTGCAGGTAACAACTCAAGTGTGGCGGTGGCTGGACCTGGCGTCAGGCCGATGGTCTCTCTACCTGCCTCACAACAACAAACTGATCAATGAGGCGTACTGGCGGGGCGA
This sequence comes from Neoaliturus tenellus, assembly GCA_030545055.2. NCBI lineage: Eukaryota > Metazoa > Arthropoda > Insecta > Hemiptera > Cicadellidae > Neoaliturus > Neoaliturus tenellus. The sequence continues at coordinate 39,396,771 of CM061535.1, forward strand.
CCGTGACGTCACCATCACTAGCGGCCGCCGGCGCTACACCATCGCCTTCCCCAGCATGTGCCAGGTACAGTACAACTCCAAGTCAAGTTAACCGAGTTAAATTTCAAAATGAAAAGTGAAAGATATTTGCCAAGATTTGGCTTTTACAATCAGAACGTTAGTTTAAATAACCACGACTCTGAGAAATGAAGCGCATGTGTAAACTAGCTGTTGGAAGGTCTAACATGTTTCACATTTTTCTGGCTGTTGAGGGTGTTTTGTTGCTGCGTTTGCGCCAGTCTTTTCCTCAAACTCAGTCTACCCTGTGCTCCTTGGTGCTTGGCAATGCATTTCATTTTCAGTGCCATGTTTAACACATTTCACTGCGGCTAATAGTTAGAGAAAATCGAAACCTCATGCCAAAAAATTTTATTGTACCAGAACATGCCTTTATATGACATAATTATGGAACAGAGGTCAAAAATGTTATCCGTTGTGTTTATGACGTCATATCGTGACGTCATATTTATGGCCCAGTACTGTGCCATGAAATGTATAGGGGATCCCAAGCTGGCTCCCAAGGGGATCCCAAGTAGGTGCCAGTCAAGCCACACCTACCAACCACGCTAACATGGTATACAACTAATTCCGCTAGGAGCTAACCTAACAAAATATAAAAGATGAGTGCATTGTATCATGGCACAGTACTGTGCCATTAGCAGTGAATGTGTTAAGTCAGTCTTGTCATACAATTGTGTCTCCAAAGATAAGTTTTAAACGTAAAAGAGTTGTAATACAGTGGTTTTTGAAAGAGTTAAGAGGTTGGGGGAAAGCATTTAAAAAGAAAGTATTTAAAGTTAGGGAAAAACTGGGGTTAAGAAACGAGGAACGAAAGTATGGAGCATAAGACAGTTTGAGATTTTAGAGAAACAGCCTATATGTTTAGTGATAGCTTAAAGTATAGAATGTTACTTTACAGTCTAACGATTGTTTTTACTGTGTTAATTAATTGTGTTTTTTTCATATTCAATTCATATTAGATTTTGACCTCTTTCCTTATCCTTCGTATTAAAAGTTTTCTGTTATCAGAGGTAGTCCCTGCCCCGTATTTCTCTGATAAACTTCTAATGTATCTGATTTTATTTATATTCTGATGCATTCTAATATTTAAAAAAATATATAAGACCTTTCATTTTTGTTTTGTTTTTTTGTTAATTAAAAATTATATTTTTTGTCAGTTAATGTCCATAGACATTCCATCCATCAATTCAAAGTGTGAAACACTTCGTAAGTTCGTAAGTTTAGAATATACCATTTGATATTTAATATCATCAAATTGATAATTCCTGACATTTTACTGTCTCTAATGTTAAATCTCAAGTAACTTCTGACATTTATGTTTACTAGAAAATACAGTACAATATCAGTTGTTTTGTTTGGACACAGAATTTAGTATCGTTATATCTGTTTTGTCTACAGATCAACGATGATTCGGGAAAGGCTCGTCCTGTCATGATGACCTTGATTGACCCGAAAGACCCAACTGCAAAGAGCAACTATGACAACCAGCCCACAGACTTGCCTCCCTACCCAAGCACAGTCAATAGTACGGAAGACAAGGACCCCAACGACACGGTAGAGTCGCTGTCAGAACCGGAGTACTACGTGGACTTCTTTCACCGCCGCGTGGGTCTTCAGCCCATCACTGGGGTCAACCCTCAAGACATCCAGACTGTGTTGAGGTCAGTTGTTGAATGCAGATTCTGTTGCCTCGGTGACAGTAAAAAAAATTGTTTGAATTCAAGAAATTACAAGTGTGTGTGGACTGAAAACGGTTTACTGTTATTTAGGACCACTTTAATGTAACAAAGTTGTAAAGTCCATTATTTTCTCTAGTTTACCTTTCAAGAAAGGTACCCATTATTTCACGCCAACTATCATTTAGGAGTAGTATAAAACTATCTTAAAACTAAATGTTCTATAAGTACTTTTACCATTGTCTATTGCATATAATCCATAATTTTATGCATGTTTGCCATCATTTATAAACTTTTTATCGAGTGAAATCCATTAGACCCGATTCTCCACATTTTTTATGAGTACCTTCTTTAATGGTCCACCCTGTAGTACGATTACATGACACCCAATCATGACATTCATGCCCGTTATAAACATTTTCAACACTTGTTTGAGCAAATTAATACCAAAGTGAAGTGTATTTTAAAACATTTTGAAAGACGATTGAGTAAACGGATAAGCTCTTAAAAGAAACTAGCATTTTAGGCTCAGCATTCCAGGATAGTCTAATATGATTGAGATTATTACCACTAAAGATTCGTATAAGTTTACCAAGCAAATACTTGGCATCCCAGGTACTTTGGTATTTAATCTTCAAATTCATTTTAATCAGCAATTATTGTTCCCGCAACCCTCGGTTGTTTGACATTGACCTGTGTCCTTTAGATGCTGCATGCAGCTCATCTCCAAGCCTGTGGACCCCGACACCCTCCACGCTGTAATGCAGGTGTGCGTCCGGTTCACCAGAGACTACGACAACGCTCGACTCATCGCCGAGATGGGAGCAGTCAAGCGTCTGCTCAAGCTCAGACAAGTGTCCTCATTCAACGGCTTTGTGGGCCTCTCCACGATGCTGATACGCCACATCCTCGAGGAGCCTGCCAACATCACGGCGGCCATCGAGCGGGTAAATAAACTATTGAAACTGGGAAATACTGTAACAGCCCCCTTAAGTCTTCATGGGAGAGACCTTAAGGTGGGTAATGAAAGCACAAAAACAGTTAAATGTAAAGTGAATCTTTCTTAGAAGGAGAGCAGTTTTTCTGACGGGTAGTTAAAGCAAGGATTACAATACTTAAATTAAATGCGATTGTCAATTCTGTCATATTTTCCTCATGATCCATAGTAAGTCTAATAATTGTTTTCTTTTATAATATTGTAACAGAGAGAATTGCTGAAAAGAATGGAACTAACAAGCAGTAATGGACTACTTATCCATATCTATAATCTGATAAAAATCCTCTATCGTTGCAGCCAGACTCAGTTTTACATAAAGGTGTGCGATGTAGGAAATTTTTTTATTCGATTCACCAATGCGATTCAAAGAAATTTGATTTGATGTAATTAGATGCTATTCGATGCAATGTGGCATTAATTTTGCACAATCTACTCTCAGTCTATTGCACTATGATGAATTAAAATTTTTAGAATAAGTTTGAATGTATCTGATCTAGACAGATTTTATCACCACACTTTGGTCTGGGGCAGGTAAAAAAATAATTATTTAGGCATCGCATAAAAAAAATTAATCTTAATTTTAATTAGCTTTAATTGTTCAATAACTTAACAAAACAAAATTAAAGTAAAGAAATTAAAAATGAATAGTACGATTTTTATTTATTTATTTATTTATTTTTGATACTGATTATATATTGTTGAATTAATATTTTAATTTTTTTGTAGGGACGAGGAATTTTGGGGAATTTTGGAGGAACTTAAAATAGAATTCAGTACTTGTAACCATAGTATATATGTCAAACAAATATTTTGTGCTCGATTTTTAGGTGATAAGATTCAAGACACTGCCGAACATTCCTCCCACGTTCAAAGAACTGCATTACATTCTGCGAGAATGCGCTCCTGCCATCTGCAGAGATCCTGAGATCTTCAAGACTGTTGCAAAGGAAATCATGCGGGTCGATGTCTCAGTGTTGAATAAAAGAAGTAAGCAGAGGATATTTTATTGATTAAAAATATTGATCAGTTATTGAGTTACTATCAGGTTGGTAAGGTTATGCAAGTATTTTAAAAACTACAACAAACATTGTAGTAAATATTAAACGTTTTTCTCTCTTATAACATATGAATAATCTACCGTTCTGGGATTTCACTCTAAGTGTTGGGCCTCAATTTATTGGGGTTTTATTGTAAGATGGTGTCAATGCTGGTCATTTGCTTTATGCTACTTACAATTTTCTTAAACCAAACTCTCTTTGTTGAGATGAATTTTATTTATTTAGTTATTATTGCACAAGTAGCAATCCTCTCAGAATATTGGTAGGGCTGAATTACTGCGCCGACTGTTATGGAAAATATTCAAATCCATCCATAAATACATGTTTGATCTTATTTTAATCCTATTTTACCATGACTTCAACCATGTAATAACCCAGTGAAACAGATCACATGAAAAATCCATTATTCATTATGTGTTTCCTAAATTGTTAGCACAAGTATGACTCTTTATGGCTTCTTGGTACGCATCTCTGCATCATTATTTACATGGTTTTCAGCTGCATTTTATATTATTGAGGTAGTCATTTACATTGTTGCCTCAACCAGTGCACACTTTAGGAAATGATAAGGTGTGATACAGCTTTAGAAATCACTTGTTATTTGTAGGTGAAGAAGATGATCCGAGACTGCTCATGAAATGTCTGCCTTCGGACAATCAGAAGAACAACAAAGAGGTGGATCGCCTAGTGAAGAAAACGGTGACGCAACTGCTGAACTTCCTGGTGGAAGCGAGACAAGAGGAGGTGGGAATCAACGACGTCATCCCGGAAGAGGACCAGTCTTGCGACGGAACACTCCCCCCTCCAGGTACGAGACACCCATGTGAAAATTACAATGTACTTCAGGGTCGTGTAAATGTTTGTGTAATTTTAAGTTGGATTAATATTTCATCAGTAAAGAAGAATCGTAAATAGCCAGGATTGGCTCAGTTCTAAAGCAAGTTGAGTTCATTCCATGGTTGAAGTAAACATAGACTATACTAATAATATCAATTATGAAGTCAGTTGCCATTTCATTTACTTTTTTGAAATTCTGATTTTAACATTTGCTGGAGAACAAATTAATATCTGGATTTTCACTGACAGTTGTGGAGTTAAGTGAATTCATTCTTAACTTGGTAAAGAAAAAACCTTAAATCAGTGTTTCCCAACCTTTTGGTGCCCGCGTACCATCTGAGGCTTTTCAATTTTTTGGCGTACCACCCAAACTCATATATATCCCCCCCCCCCCCTTCGCCCTTACAAATATAGCCGGAGAGAGCCTAGGTTATTGTTTTCCTTTTAATTTTATTATAACATTTAATCCTTTTCAATCAGTAGTCTGAGGGAAAAAGTGAATTTGCTGTTATTTCTTGCTCAGGAAATAATCTCTTTCAGAGGACTGATTAATAATCGGGACTAATTTTACACATGCACAAATAACGGTCACGACACAAACTATTTTGTCTTTACTGGATTTTGTCTTCACCGAACGAATACACCAACTGCCAACGGGTTTGGTTTAACCTCGTTGGAATAGCCTACACAGACTGCGTTCCAGGGTTACCAAGTAATGAACTTCATATTCTTCGTGGATATTACAAAATTAATTTTCCCTCGCATTTCATTGTTTCTGCGGAGCATGTCTTGTAACTTCAAATAGTACAAGGTACTGTACACAAAATCATTATTCATTAGTAAAAATTAGCTCGGAAAAAGAAGCCTTAACTTTAAATAATTTAATTTGATAAGTTGGTAGGAAATTGCTTTAGTAAGGAAGAAGTAAAGCTACCTATTGGAGTCTCTCAAATTATGATTGAAAGCATTGTAACGCAGAACTGAGCTGACCAAAACGGCTGTCGGCATCACGTAGTTCAAAAGTGCTTTTTTTGTTTTTCGTGCATGTAATTTTTTTCTTCCTTTGTCTCTCGCGTACCACCGGTTGAGAAACACTGCCTTAAATAATTGAATGTAAAACATATAAATTGACATATAAACAGTGCTAATTTTTAGTATAATTTTTTTGCAAAATTGTAGTTGGTAGTTATTTGTTGTGATTCAACTATAAGTTAAAATTATTAATTTTATCCAATTTCCTTTTTTATTCATCATTGTTTATATTTTTTATCATCAACTTTATTTATCATTGCCGTAGTAGGATTTTTACTTAAATTTTAAGAACCTGATTTTTCCTAACGTGATAGGCACTCAACCGGCAGAACCGTTGCATTTTGATGAGAACATCAGCACTTGCTCAACCGTAAGGCTTGACCGTGATGAATTTGACGTGGACACGTTCAACGCCTCTAACCTGCCCATGTACATCGCGGCTTCTGGGCCCATCTCCAGCTCAGGACTCAACAAGAAGGTAACGAGTCTTGCCAAACCTACTTGATAGTGTCATAGACGACGATTTTAATTCTAGTTGAGATGACTGAGTAAACGAAATTATCAGTCAAAGTACCGGTAAGTTCAAGAATTTTTTTGTAGTTCAAACCTATAATATTTTGGTCAGTGGAGAAAAAATACAGAATAGAATATGGTCAACCATATTATGGTACCAGTTATTCAGTTCTGCTATTTTTGCTTTAAAAAGATTGTCTAACTATTGTGATAGATTTGTTTTAAAAACTGTTTACTTCTCCTTAATACAATCGCACATATCTTATGGAATTGAAGTTTATGGCATTACCTCAAAACAAAATATGGATTCAATTTTAAAATGACAAAAAACAGCAGTAAGAACTATTCTAAATCTTGAAAGAAATGCCTCTTGTAAACAACATTTCTCTGAACTTGGCTTCATGACTGTCTACTCACTATATGTCTACAAAACCGTTCTTTATGTCAAAAGTGGTTTTAGTTCTTTACCTAAGCATGAAACCATCCATAGCTATTTTACAAGAAATAGAAGAAATATTGCTCATCAAAGCCATAACAAAGAGATTTTTAAAAGGAAGCCTACACATGCAGGATCAGTGTTTTTCAATTCTTTACCTGGTTATATAAAAGATCAAACAAATGAAATAAAATTCAAAAGAGAGCTTAAAAATTACTTAATCAGTAAACCTCTATATTCTTTACATGAAACTATTTAAAGAGAAAACTGTATAAAGAACTGTTTTATACATTTAGTTTATAATTTGTCTTGTACATAGGATATAGAGTCCAAATTGTACAGTTATTGACACCATTCATTGTATAATATGTACAAATATGAATAAAGTGTTTTGAAATTGAAATGATTTTGGAACATACTAAATTCTGAAAGCATATTAAAAAAATTCAAAGGTAATTGTGTAACATTGACTGTTGCCTATCACGGTTAATTTAAGTTTCAAAATATTTATCGTGAAATGCTTAAGTCCTTTTCTCCATTATTTGCAATATGAATTTTTAACCCTGAATCGAGAAAACGTCCCAGAATTGGGTGATATTAGGCCGTGACCCAATTGACATTGCCCAATATCAGGTTTAGTTAGTTTTCAATATTTGTTCAGCACATTAATTGCAAGATTCTCTGCTGTTAATTAATTCAAATTGGTTGCTGCTATGCATTCCATAAACCAAGTAGATTCTAGTATTTTCTTTGTCAATTTGAATAAAAAATACTTTAATATTTATAGATTTTAGTCGTTATAGAAGGATATTTACACAATTTTACTTTGTTAATATTCTAGCAAAGCACAAGTAATGGGCAACAAAAGAATGAGAAACTAGAGAACCTGTTTGAGAGGAAGAAGAAGTTACCTCTCCTGCTGATCTCGTACATACTGAAGATCCTGGGAGATGCTGTCCGCTCTTACACGTGCATTGCTAAAATGATCACCGACCACAAGTTCTCGGCTAAACAGGCGGAGATCCTCAAAGAGGTAACCAACTATTCATTGTGCGTGCATTCTTAGCTGGATTCTGTTGAATATCAGCCTAATATAAATTTGAGTTACTTAAATGACTTTAAGATGTATATCATGACGTTTTTAGAATTGGAAAGTAACATAACTGATAGTAAAGCTCAAAAGAGAGCATAAAACTCTTCAAAAGAAATAAAGCTTAGTATTTCTAATCCATTGCATTTTTCATCAGGGGAACTTGTGAGGGTACTACAAGTTCCCAATAAAGAACCCAATGGATTTGAAAGGTTGAACTTTTTTGTTTTATACACATGTCTCTAAACCCCATGCTTTTTTTAACAGCAGCAAAAAACGAGATTATCTTTACGGGAAGTCAATGTGATGGCAATAGTTTATTTACCCGCTCGATGGCCGCCGTGATGTTGGCAGGCTCTTCGAGGATGTGGCGTATCAGCATAGTGGAGAGGCCTACAAAGCTGTTGAATGAGGGCACTATGTGACTTTTGATGTATCTAAATTATCAAACCCTTCTTCCAAAATCGGAGTTTCGGGGGCTAAGTAAAAAATCGTTAACAGATACCCCCATTTTTATGTAAATTTTTGATTGTATACATAATTCTAAGATCTTTTATCCTTTTAATTTTTCTCCATCCTAACGGGTAGGGAGCAAGGGGCATTTGAAGTAAATTTTTCATAACTTTGCATATTGTAAACCATTCAATAAAATAAGAAAAAAAAACTCAAGACAAAAAGGTCTTAAAATGAAGGTTAAGAACAATTATCTCGTAATAACAAAATTTTTTATACATTTTATTACTTGTCCGCCATATTGCCAAAAGTTAATCTATGCGCAAAATTTTAATGAGTGAAATATTCTTAAATCCTCATTTTAAGGCAATCTTGCTCTTTTAAAATCCATAATTAATACAGAATTGCAGTACCACTGTAAGAGTATAAGTATCATCATGTTGGTTTCCAGGATTGCTCAGCGGTGGCGTTTGTGCTGGACCACCTGATGCCCTACAGAGAGCTCAACGTGACTGTAGACCCCGAGAGACCCAACATGGCTCGCAACCTGATCGCGGCCCTGGCCTCCTGCAACCACTCCCCCGAGGCCCAGTGTGCTCTCGTCTCTGAGGTAACTTTTTATTTTCGTTGTATAAAATAGTAACCGTTTGTGCTGTTAAAAAAATTGTCCTGTAATAACTGGTTTCGTCAACAATTTGGATGTCTATTTTTTTGGAGTTTCGCAAAATGTGCAACTTTTATATGATTGATTCTTAATAGAGTTTACAATCGAGTCATGGGCACTTTTTGTGTTTCAGTAATATTTGACCTTATTTTATTGATAATGAAACTTTTCTTTATAGGTTAAATTATATGAATAAACCTCTTACCTTACACTTTTCAGGTTATCTTCAATTTTTGCTGTTTTATCTTCCAAATCATTACTTTAAACTTGACCTAATTTGATTTTTTGTAATGTACATTAGATTTATTAGCTTTAGCAATCCGATGCTACATTAAAAGGGGTGGTTATTGTTCAATTTTAAAATAGGTACAAGATATGTAGGCTAAATGAAAGTTGCAATCTTTTTTCTACACTAACAAAGTTTAGAAAATAAATTACAGTACTCTCTCGTTCATCGGAACTAATGTGGCGGGCGGCCGGTTCGGATGTCAAAAAATTCCGATAAAGCGGAGTCCGTCGTGAGTCATCATTTTCGCCCGTACGGTGACCTATCGTGATTGTATTCACTCTTGTTTTTAAGATAACACAAGAGATTTTATGAAAATAAGGCTCTCAAACTTTGAAAATGGTAACAATGAACCTATAGGAATAAAAACAACGCAGGAAATAAAGATCCAAAATCTTTATTCTCATATTCCATATTCATATTCCAGCAGTCAACTGACTTCCACGAAACACAGGTGCAGTTGCGACGCGAGACAGACTGAATGACAGTTTGGGAAGCGGTCGACACTGATGTTCACTTTCTGCCCCCTTCCTCTTCTATTTTTGTGCGACTCCACGGCCTGTGAATCACATCGATGGGTACAGATTACGGAAAACGCATGATGACTTTTAATGCAAAATGTGATACTTCACTGTTGTGCGGATAGAACGAATGGAAATTGAAGGCGCTAAAACGGAAAAATTATTTATTTCGTAAGAAATAAAATTAATAGTATCCAGATTTTCAGTTCCGATGAAGCGGAGTTCGGATGTCGCCGAGTCCGATGAACGAGAGTGTACTGTATTAGGGTTTTAACTCAAATTAAGTCTCACCTGGCTGGCATTCTTTTGTGGATCAATCTATATATTTAAAACAGTAAGGTAAAAACCACCTTTGGAGAGTTTGTCTGAGACTTCTACTGGGCTGATTTTCATTGGAGTTTTACCAAAACAACCCTTTTTGGTCCTTTAATAGCAGATTTTATTTGTGTTTAAAAAATATTTAATATTAAATTGGTAAAAAAATCAAATTTTTTTATGGAGATTTAACATTGAAAAAGTCAACTTTTTAATCCTTTGGACAGTTAGTCTGACACTTCTACTGGACCGATTTACATGCAGTTGGTACCAAATGAAAGCTAATTTTTCTATATTAGCAGATTTTATCCACTTTAATGTTATCTTACTTTCTTAAATATAAAAAAAAAAAAAAAATAGATATTTTGAAACTTTCACAATTAATATATTTTACAGGCTTTCAATTAGCTGATTGTATTACACACGAGGTAATTTGTCTAAAACCAGTAGAAGAATTTGGTTTTATAATTGGTGAATAAATATTAAATGAATAAGTTTTAATTGTTAAATTGTTTTGAACTATTCTTAAAGTTACTCAGCCACGTCAATCAGATAACCAATTGAAAGGAAATGGCAATTTAAAAAGTACATTTTATACATGTTTCGCACCATCCGATTAGCACTCCACTCGATTGCCACGGATTGAGCTTTTTCCGTCGAGTTACTACTCATATAGGATTAAGGTTGAATTGGAAGGAACATATAGACAAATAAAATTGTATTTGGAAAGTTAGGAAACATTTTGTATTTCTAAGAAAAAATGCCATAGAATTTTTAGAGTTAACTTATGATAATATTCCAGGTGAAGGCAGCTCTGCAGAGAGCTCTGGCATGGCCGGAGTCAGCCAAGAAGCACACCCACATCCAGGACCTGGTGGGAGTTGTGACCACGATGATAGACAACTGTCCCCCCGTGCCCATCAGTAGCACCCCTCTCAGCCCAGCCCTCAAGCTCAACCAGTACAGGTAAACCTTGGGTCACCACCACTCTTCTGGGGAAAAACAATCTTGTGGAGATCCATTTTGTGTCTACATGTTGTGTACTCTGAAAAGAAACATCCTCTAAAACAATTTTATCATATAAGTATTCAAGTGCTGAAAGTTTCAGGGTTGACTGGAGTATGGCTTTGAAACTGTAGGTTTTCCAAATCTTGAAGTTTATACTATATTTTGTTTGGAAACGGAATTGAAAACGGTAGAGCAAAGAATCGAGAATCAACTATTCGTCAATATCCCCAGTATCCTGTGAGTAAAGTATTAATCAAGTACAATTTGTGTATAAAGTATGCACACTTATCTCAAAAATGGCTTAATCAATTTCATCCAAACTTTCCAAATAACTTATTTCTGTGAAAAAATATTACAGCGAAGTCCTGCTAATCTAAACCCCGTTAATTTGAAAATCCGCTGTTCCAGAACATGTTCCATCAAGAGAACACAGTTTTTTCTTAACTTAAAAACAGGAAAAGGCAAGAGAATACTTTTGTTGTTGACAAACGAATATTTATGTTGCACAGAAAAGTTAATTGTTTTACATATGATTATATAGTTAAATATGGTGGTTAACTCAAATTTAAAACAAAAGAGAAAGCCTAAAGTAATGTAAAACATCAAAAACAAAATTGGAATGAAACAAATTTGGAATGGAATTAGGTCACAATGCAAGAGCGATGACACAATGACTTTTATTTCAAATTTGGCAAAGATAGAAAGATGGCAGGTGTTTGTGGATTGTGTTTTTAATTGTTGTTAACCTTCAATGAAGTGATTGTTTGACATCTACTGTACATTGGTTTGAAAATGGCCTTTTTAAGGTCGAAACCCGGGTCACCTGAAAAGTGGTTTGACGTGAATCGAGACGGTTAATCAAGGTTAGTAACCTGTTATAGTCTATTTTATAATGCTAAATGTGCCCTGAGTATTATCAAAGCTCAGTGTCTTCCCCACCCAGTCGTCATCGCACTGTTCACAGTAGAGCACAGTACTGAATATTAGTAGATGTCTTTAAGATAAATTTCAGACTTTACCATTGCTTTATGCATTAATCCTACATTGAAAGGGGTGGTTATTATTCAATATTAAAATAGGTACAAGATACATAATTAAGTAAAAGTTCCTCAGGATTTAAATGGTGAAAATAGTTTAACATACAAAATTTCTACTCCATGTTTTCATACACTCCTTAATGATGTGGCCTCATGTTACAGTGTCAACAACATGGTGCGGTTCATGATGCGCAAGGGAATCGTCACAGATCTGGCCCGTATCCCTCACAGTCTGGACCTGTCCAGTCCCAAGATGGCCGCCACGATCAACGCTGCACTCAAGCCTCTGGAGACGCTGAGCCGCATCATGGGGCAACCCGCAGCCCAGACACCCAGCAAAGCCAAGCCCAAGGGCTCCACAAGTACCACCACCGTGGACGAGACTGGCTCCACCCTCGTGGGTAAGTGTGGATCAACAGCGGATGAAATTAACTCTAAAAATTTAGTATATGTCTACCCAGAGAATATGGACGAAACCCTTTGCCAGTCTCGTTACAAAAGACCTATACAAGTGTAGTCGGCTGCTATGAATCATTATTTCTGTCAATGTCACCAACCATTATGGTGAATTTTATTTATGTGCATTAAGGGTATTAAGGAAATTAAGTGTATTATTTGATTCTTGTTATGAAAGCATTTACAAAATTTATGAATCTTATTCTGAATGACATGATTTCTTGTTGGGTGGGGTTTTTTCATTAATTATTTTAAATTTATTGGGCTACACCCACCTTAATATTTATGATGCGTGGATCCTTCGTCGCCTTTGAGTCGCGGTAAGACGGTCGGAGCGACTTCACGCCAAACAACATCGTAGGCGTCAATAATCCCCCCGAAGAGGCGTGAATGTTTTTCGGTCACGCGTAACGTCGGGACTTTGATAGCGGGATCCTATTTAGTGTACGTGTGTGTTGTGTTTTGTGTGTTTATCTATTGACGAAGGATCCACGCATCATAAATATTAAGGTGGGTGTAGCCCAATAAATTTAAAATAATTAAAATTTATGAACACCTCAAGTAAGCTTCTTTGCAATATTTTAAACAAGCTCTACAATGCGCTCAATGCAGTGCCCCATTTTAAAACAGAAGTAACCAAAGTTAGGTGCAAGAAAAAGTTCATCTAGTATATTGTGTACAATCTTATTTGTTCTACTTATTTATGTAAATTCAATAATAAAATCAAATAAGGTAAACTGCCTAAATGCCGTGAACATACCAAACGCCGTGATTCCTCACTTTACGTGCGAATACTGACGAAATCGGCAAACCGACGGCGAAATAACGACGTCATTTTTACTCAAAAACTCTTTGTTTACTACTCTGTGTGTTTCTTGGCGGGACGCGGCGGCTAAATTTTCGTCAGTTGGCGGTCAAACGTTGCCCGGTGCAGAAGTGCTTACTTTCTTAGCTTCTTTACTAAGGATACGGGAGAGCCAAATAAGTTATTGACGCTTTATATTTCATATAAATGGGGGTTTTCATCGATTTAAACATTGTTTATAATCTTTTCTATCTTAAAACTGCTTCATTAAGACGATTTCATTTCTGAATGTCTTTAAAATAACTGTCACGGGATTTAAACTGTAAATCATTCAGTTTTCAAAACCTGTGATAACGACCACGGAAATTGATTTTTATATGTGCCTGTTCAGTAATGCATTAAAATAGTTTTTTTACGTTTCAAACGCGTTATAATGTATGAAATTTTAGATAAAGAGCTAATTTATATAAATACTAAACTCCGTGGTTGATATTTTAACTTTTATTCAAGTAAATAACTTGTTTCTTGTCAAAGAATCTACTAAGACATTTATTAAGCTTTGATTATTGAGGGTGTTATTTATTTGTCTTTTCACTTATTTTTAATTGTGTGAATATATTTTTACTCGGAGCATTTTGCAGATAAGGATTTTGATAAATAAATTGTTTAAAATGTGATCTAACCTTTTTATTTCCAATTATCAATGGTCACGGGATTTGAATGACAAATAATGCATTTTTCAAATTCCGTGCTTGGAGTCACAGATTAAAGCTTTTGAAGAGGTGGTCTTTAGTAACGAAATATCTAATTTTTTCCCCATTTTGATCCAAGTTTAGTTGAAAAAGTGTTAATTATACCACTAAAATACACAAATCCCAAAATCCGTGGTCAACATTTTGGTGTTAACATTACTGAAAACACGTTTGTTGTACAAGGTTTTTAACAAGATGTTTAACACATTAAAGCAATGTAGGAGTAGAAATATTGTCTTAACATTTTAATGACCTTAAATATTTCGTATGTCAATGCTCTTTTAAAAGAATGTAGTTATTTCTTGACCAAAGATATAAGCATTGACTATGGATACTATAGAATCCATAGTCAATGATGTAAGTACTTAGCAAAAAAAGTTCTCTCCTTTTGCAATAAATGTTGATGTAACTTACTTTAACTGCCGTTCTAATCTATTGTGTAATAAATTAGGATTTAATTTAAGAGGCTATTAATCTGGTAAAATGAAACGAATTTGATATAATATAACTTTTTTATTTGGGTTTCCTTTATTTTATTCCTCTATGAGAAGAAATTTTTTACTGTATGCAGTCTTGACATCATATGCTCTAAACTGTCGTCAGCCTGTAAAAGACATTTCTTATATGGGTGTAAGTATTGATTTAGCAATAATAAGTAGTTATATTGCCAAAATAACATCTTAAAAAAAGTTTCTGACCATAATATGGGTACAACAGGATGGTCACGGAATTTGGCTGGCATATCACGGAGTTATGTTTCGTTCTCACGGAATTATGTAAATGGTGCAAAAATGACTTGCTCTCATAAATATTTTATAGTTAATCACATTTTGAAGCTACTTACCACCTGAAAACAGTATATTGAAGGGGAAATAATGAGGAGTAAAAAAATAGTACAACATACAACCTTACTTGTGGAAAAAGGTGTTTAATGGTTGAAAAGAAACTTAACCAGGCTGAAGGATGCTTAAGGTCACGGCATTTAGGCAGTTTACCTTAAGTGAAACCAAAATCTTACAATAAAAAATTGTTACCCAACTAATATTATATAAACTGTTAGGACAAATATAAGATACACATGTTAACATTACAGCAAGTGCTCAGTCGGAGGTGAACCAACCAACCCAGATGGACCAGTCAGGGACGGCCGCTGGGGCGGAGGAAGACAACCCGGACATGATCGATGACAACCCGATCCTGAATGAGGTGATGAACTCCGTCGTTGAGCGGGTCAATGAGATGGAAGACCTCATGCAAAACGTCATCGAGCGGCGACGGATACCTCTCAACAACTCCAGGTACTCCACTAGGTAACATTTCTTTTTTATTATTTAATTTTCATGTTTTTTGTCATTTATTATAACATTTTTAGATATTTAATTGTTTTAAATTCGTTTAAAAGCTTTATGTTCTGAGTACGTTTGTACATACACAAAAATAGAAAAAAAGATAAGTAAGAAAGTTTTTCATGTTACCTGTGTCATGTTGAGAGAGGTTTTTATTTAACTTTTAATATCCCCTGCCTTCATGATCTGACATGTTAAACAGACCATATCAAATGGTGCTGAGTAATTCTATGTCAGCAATTCCCAAGCTTTAAGTCAGGACACATGACACATTGATAGTGAGTGGGTACAGATTAAATGTGATAAAAATAATGAATAAAAACCATATATTATAGTAAACTTTATTAACAGTATTAATTTTACTCAATTCGTGGGTAAAAAAAAGAAAAAAAACTCCAGAATGAAGGTGGGTTCCCAAACAAAAAAAAAAAGAAGTAATTGCTTAAGTGAGTGATTTTTACGATTTCTCTAAATTTGTTCATAAAATTTACTGAGGGTTCAATATAAATGCAAGTGTGAGCCCATCTTTTAATATTATGGATTAAAAAAAATTTTCAAATATGGATTGAACTTTCTTAATTGATAACCTATGATGCTATAAATTGCAGTTTAGATCTAGAGTCAAACTTAGGCACAGCGGTCCCAACAGTTGCAACAAGTGAGACCCATTGCAAAATTGACTTTACAGTTTGTTATGTTTTAGGCGCAACAGACGTTCTCGTGGCCGAACACCAAGAGTCATCAGCGAACTTTCAAGGTTCAGCTCTATATTCTCCTCTAGCAATGATCTGAACAACTTCTCCAACAATGAAGAGGTAATTTAAGTTGGATTGTTTTGAATAATAACATTTACTTCAATTAAAATTAGTGATGGGTCGGTTGCAGAATTTATCGGTTCGGTTTCGGTTCAATTTTCACTTGCACCGGTTGTCGGTTGTCGGTTTTTCGGTTTTTTTAGATGTAAACAGGAAATCACTCAAGGTTACCATCTAAATTCAGGCTGATGCCTATTTTCTGCCTTTTACACATTTATGCTTTTTAAATAAGACCAGTCATTTATTACAAGAAAATATATAAAATATTAAATGTCTATCCTACTATATAACTGGCCTTATATTTTATCTGAAAGTAGTCAAAAAAGCAATACAAACATTTTAGTGGGCAAATTTGCAATGATAATCAAAAACTAAAACTAAAATATAAACATTTTGACTATTGTATTTTTGTAGGAATTGAGAATATGTGGGAGTATAGAATAAAATCCAACAATTTAAAAAAAAAGTTTAGAAACACCCTCAATTAAATTATGGCTTGAGAAATTTTTTATTATTTCATGTCTAATTTTTTAAGAGTTACTAGCTATTATGTGTTATACAAATGCATTTGGTTAAGATGACATGATGGTTAAGATAGGCATGGTTAAGATGGTTATGGTTAAGATGGCATTTGAATTTTATCTTCAATTCAGTAAAATAATATTTTTATATATTTATAGAAAAAGTACTGTTGTATTTCATTATTGAAAACAACATAATAATAACATTAATTCCGCTATAAAGGTTGCACTATATAAGTCGTACAACTTTGATTAAAGTTTCATTCAATTTGTAAAAACTAGACGAAAAAATGAGCCATAATTTGTTTCTGTACGACAATTAGATCAAAAACTGAATATATTGTACTAGGGGACTGATAAGGCGTAAATCAGATAAGCGATCGCCGGCCGGCCGGATGTCAAAACAATAGAGCGCTTATCCGCAGATGTTCCGCATTCCATCTATCGTCTCATATTACAATTGTATTGTTATCTTCCTAGAACCGGACATAATTTCCTTTGTGATTATTTCTGTTCAACTTTTTATCTTCAGTTAGTAAAAAAACCGATAAACCGAAAACCGTCATGTGTTATCAATTCTCGGTTATCGGTTTTTTCGTCAAAAACCGGTAAAACCGACAACCGACATTAACAACTGACCCATCCCTAATTAAAATGTCAATGTCTTAATACTAAATATCAAAATGTTACACCATCCCTAAGAACTTTTAGCTGACACACTTTATTACATATAATTTTCAGACGAGTCAAGACAGCAGTAGCGACGACTCTGATTCCAACCCGACAGATGAGGAAAGGCACATGGAGGATGCAGCAACAGACATTGACGATCATGTGGAAGATGAGGACGACGATGATGATGAGGAAGAAGAGGATGATGATGAGGATGACGATGATGATGACGATGATGATGATGATCAGGAAGGTAACTGTCAGCCACAACAGAGTACTTTTCATTTTTATGGTGTCTTTATTGTTTTAAAAAACTTGATCTTCATTATTGTTTATCTAAATTACTTCAAAATTGTAATTATCAGTTAAGTTATTGTATATCTAAGCTTTTTTCACACAAGGCATAATTGCAAATTGAATCATTCACAGTTAATAAAGTCCACCAAGTGAATAATGAGAAATAATTCATTTAAATCTGTAAAATCACCATGTCAAGTTATATTCAAATGTGATTACTGTTACTTAACTGTGTCAACTTACGTATCTGAAGATTGCTGGTTATACACATTCCTATAAGGCAGGCATCCTCACTGTGCGGCCGTTGTGCTATTTTTTGTGGCCCTCGGACTGTTAGGAATTAAAACAAAATTTAAGAGCTATAAAAAACATTTATGAAAAAATTGATGAAAACGACATAACGCTCACTATAGGTTTTGGAAATCGGTTGAAAAGGACAAATTTCCTAATTTAATTCATTGACTGTGCTCAGAAAACTAAGTGTGTTTTTGTTATAATTATATTTTTTGTAAGTTATTTGAAGCCTCTCATTTTTCAACGTTAGAGCTTCCTAGTGATGGAATATCCTTGTAGGCCTGAGTACACAGTCAAGTTGTGTATTATTTTCAATGTTTTTACAATCAGTGTAGACTTTGCTAAATTGTAACTTTACTGTGTTATTACTTGGAGAAAAATGTGCCTAAAAACAGGTAAAAACACATTTTCTAGGCTTTTATTATTTTTTTCTAATATTCTGGGAAAAATCATGGGCTGCCACTGCTTGTGGTCCTGATGAAAATTTGAGGCAAACCAACTGGCTCTCTAATAAATGTTAGTGAGGATTCCCTTCTATGAAGTATATCAACCTAACAACAATATTTTATTATTAATTTTTTAGTTAAGGATTATTGGAATTTAAAAAATATCTATACATTTAGTTTTTCTTAGAAAATGGTTTACATTATCGTTAACATTTTAATGTAACTCTATTTAACACGATGCTCCAATTTTACTTTTTATTGTTCAAATTTTTTTTGCATCACTCTGTGCTGAAGTGGATTTTGCATATGTTGATTTTCTTCTTTATTATAGGATAATAAATTTAAAGTCTGTCAATGCTTTAAAACTTCTTGATTTTCCAAGTTTTAACTCACACATTTGTAGGTTCATCATTTCTAATGAATACACTTTTATCACTGTCTTTATATATTTTAATCATAGTTAACTTTATTCAATGTTACAAATGGTCTATGATCGAGTTTTCAAATTGGTAAAGTATGTTATTTAAGACTTCACACAAGGACATGTGGAATTTTTAGTAAATGTTGCAGGAGAGGAAAATGAAGGCGAGGAAAGTAACGGAGGTTATGATGAAGATGGCTTAGAGCTGTTTGAACCAGACGAAGGCTTGTTCCGTATCCCGGGACTGGATAGGGATTCAGATGATTTCCTAATGATAGAATATTCGGAGCCGGATCCGTCGGCCCCCCTTGGACAGCCTTGGTCTCGAGACAACTTTTTGCCTTTCACTCTTTTTGAGGAGGGCAACAATTCATCAGATAACTCGGGTATGGAAGTTATTTTTTGTGAATGTCTTTAAAACCTCTTATGACCTGATTTCTATCAGTAATTACACCCAAAACCTTCTGCAAACAACCCTCTGTCTTTGCCTTTCAAACCTCCACTGGTTTTCCAAGTTTCCCATAGAACTCTACCCTTAACCTATTTTAAACTGCCTATGTACTGCAATTATTTCCTTGCCCTGAACCTAATCTCTTGAATGGTTTCCTTTTGTTCATCAACCTGCACCTAACCCCTTGCCTCAAACCTAACGCATGGTTTTCAAGAATTTAAGAATTTGGTTGTTAAGAATTACCTTGGATTCCACTATTGACTCCATTAGTCCTTTCTTTAACCTACCCTCTTGTCTGTTGATCTATTCCTATTCCCTCACTCAAACCCACTATCTCGCAAGGTTGTTAAGAAAATAGATAGTTGTTTATATAGACTAGCTGATTAATAAGTTTTATGATATTTTTCGTTTTTACTTATTACCTTGTTCCTGACTTGTCAAAATTTTATTTTCAAAGTCCATCGCATTTACTATTACCTCGGATCCTCATTTCTTTAATGTATGTTTTTTATCATTTCATCTTTCACAGGATCCAGAAACCAAATCTGACATTTATTTTCTAGAAACTTTATAAACTGACTCGTCTCTAGAACAATAACCTAATTGTATCGATCGTCGGTAACTGTCCCAGGAACACGCAGCAGCATCCCCACACAACATCCGCTGCTGATGGCTCGCAACGTGGACAGCCAGCACAACACTACCTCCAGCAACCGCACCCAGCGCATGAGCCGCACCCGGAGATACCAGTATGTGCAGATGAACAGGGCAGCCGTCGCCGCTCCTGTCTTCCTTCAGAGGTGACAAACAATCCTGTATTGAAGCCATTAGTCAACTAATGTTACCTCATACAACATTATTTAACTATTTAAATGTTAACAAATATATTGGGTATGAATGAAATTCCGTTTTAATTGAATCAAAAAGATTGTCACGTAAGCCAAACTTGAGTAAATCTAGAGCTAAAAGTTTATTGATCTTATCAAATGACCAGTCTAGTAGAGGTTAAGTTTGCAATTCCTACTAAATGGGACTTTAAAGGTAAATTGAGTGGACCAACTGATAAAGAGGAACTCACAAAGCTTACTAAATTAGTTAAAGTTTAAAATTAGAGCTACGGCTTTACTGATTTACCCTAAAAGAGAGTAGGCTAAGTAGACCAGGGATGCATAAAATGTATTGACTCCTAAAATTTCCCCTAATTCTACTGTTACGGATCAAATATTTCCCCCAAAGATACGTGACATATATGCCTTTGCCTTGAAACTCAACAGCTTAAAATGTTTTGATGTAACGGGGCAGTGAAATAATAATTTAATTTTAATTTTTGTTCCTTACATTAAAACACAAGTAGGCTTACTTAAAAAAAAATCAAGACTACTTTGAGTCCCTGTATAAAAGTATTTCTATTTAACTATTTGTAATTTTACTATTCAACTCTTATGATAGTTAAATTATGCCACTGATGTAAATAAAAAATAAATAAATAAAAAATAATAAAATAAAAATCATAACTTCCTTAAAATTTCCGCAGACACCAGGAAACTTCCCCCAATCCTAGATCGCCAGATCTAACATATTTTGCGCCCCTGAAGTAGAGACACCGCCAAACAAATTGTTTTCAGAGTATTTACCATATTTCGGTCCAATTGCAAAGTTAACAGTCTTTCTTTTCTCTTTCTAAAAAAATGTTCCCAAATGAAGCAAAGTGTGAAAATACTAAGTGTGTAAGTCTTGTGTTATCTTATTGGCTTGCTCTCTTTTATGATAAGCCAGTTCTAGTCGTTTATAACTTTAAAAAAAAAAAACCATCAACCCTTTTTGGTTTTCATATAAAGGATTTGAAGCTTACGAAGCTAAAACTAGCAATTTCTTTTACATCACTTTTATATTCTATATTGAAATATTTGAACTTTAACACTTGTAAATGTTTTGATGTACATTTTACATCATTTAAAAAAATGGTGCTGTGTTTTCAAGTACTGCATATGCTCTCTACCAACCTGTTAAGTGATGCTGTCCTTTGGCAGTTTTGTAAGCTACTTCGAACAGAAAATTATACAGCATGTCATACTGTGTGTTGTTAACACCTTGAACCCTGGGCGCTGATTTGCCGTTTTAAGTGCGTTACTGGCCAATTTTGGGGTTAAAATTAAAATTCGTAGCTTGCTATACATATTTTTTGCCCATATAAATTATATATCAAAATAAAGAGAAAAATATAACCTTTCTAATGATATAACTTTTAATAAAATTACAATAAAAAATAATTTTGGGATTCCACATAAAATTTACCAGAAAAATTGAAGAAAATAAAAATTGTGACGGTTCGTACACTTATATTTAGAACATAGTTTAATATTTACTGTGAATCTAAAACCTAATTCACAGTCTAAACACTTATAATAACAGTAAAACTACACTTTATTTTACACGAAAATGAACGTAAACAAAGTCAGCCATTACTGCAGACAACAACACTGCGTTGTCAGCCGGCGACGCAAAACATCGGCTGCAGGCATTTGGATTTATTTTTCTGCTACAAAACAGATGGCTTTTTGTGAGACTTGAGGATACTATAATCAATCCCCGATGATCAAGGAAGCGTTCCGTAGCAACGAATAGCGCATATAAGCCGAATACAGGTTGCTATAGAATTTTATTTCGAGGCCCAACCTATACTCGGGCTTGGTTCGCGGTGACATACGCTATGCCCCGAGCTATACTCGGGCTCAGGGTTCAAAGTGTTAATTAGATGACTGTAAATAAGTTAAGTGCAAAATAGTTGTTTATACCCCCTAATGTAAAAGTCGCATTTTCTGTGTTTTTGTGTGTGTTTGCTCAGTATAATCAGGTATTATGTTATTTTTTTCCATTGTGGGTTTTAAACAATATGTTTAAAAGACAGAGATATATGTTTTCATGATGAACTTGGAATCTTAAGTTATGGTTAGTCATTTTAGGGGGTTGGGAAAAACCGCCTGTCGTTAGTGGCTTCTTGATACCAATAAAGCATAGGCCTACAGTGAAGGGTTCAATGGTAATGTCGATGTCTTTTAAGGTTGATGGGTCAAAGCAACAGTGACCCCCCCAACTACCTCAACATCCCTGGACATCCGGGCAACACGTACGGGGAAATGCTCGCCTCCACCTTCCCCAACACAAGACTCATCGTCATGGACAACGGCCTCGGAATCCTCACTAACTCTGAGGAGGAGCAGATCAACTTTGTGGTAAGTTATGTAATGATTGACAGAAATTGGTAGGTCTGTAAGTCCTTTTGAATTCTCTACTGGTCACTGCTACAGTCATGAAAGTCACTACAAAATGCTGAATTTTTTGTCAAAAGTGAAAATTCACTACCGGTAATATTTTGTTGATTTAGTGTTGGCCTTATGTGTTTGTATTAACAATTTTATAAAGGCACAAATTAAAAAATGCAAAATTAATTAAATTGTCTCAAGTGTGTACAACAATTTGACAGATTTTTCAATTATGGATCTCATAAAATCACAGGAGTCGTTTTATTTTTTATTTTGAAACTGTGGACGGGCGCGTTTGGTTTTAGATTACTTTATTGTAAACAGACTGAGGTATCGGTAATGAGATTTTGACATCGGTTCTCGGTACCAGTACTTTTGCCAAGAAGTGGCGGTACCGAGAACCGACATTAGGTACTGACACATCCCTAGTGATCAGTGATTCACGAAGCCCAGGCCACTGGGCACTACAGGAGCACTCAGAGGGGTCAAGTTACCTAGTGTTGTTTGTGGGGGTTTTGCTACATTTTTTTTATTTTCAATTCTATAATACCAATGTTAACATTTTTAGGGTTTTAACAAAATAAGATATTCCTAGCTTAGAGAGACTTGTATGTGTGTTGTTTTGTAGGACCAGTCGGGGTATCTGCTGGGCCCTAGCCTAGCTGCCACGCTCAACAACGTCCCCACCTCCATGTACTGGTGGAACGAGGAGCTCCGTCTCCTTGATCGGGACTCCATCTGTGATTGTTCCATCTGTAAGTGTGGTTCCAGCATGACTACTCTACAGCATAAGCTTTTAATATTCGAGCTATTAGGGATCTATAAGATGCAGCGAGTCTACAGTTTTAAGGAAATCAGTCAGGGAAATAACTTAGAAGCCAATATAAATGTGACTATGTACACATTTTTGTGAGCTAACAAAACCAGACTAATCCAACAACATGAAATGGGGTTAAGGATTTAAATAAGACTACCTCTAATTAATTAATGTTTTACAGTTACTTTTTAAGTTGTAATTTTTACTCAGATTATTTTACAACCCTTCTAAAAATGAATAATTGAAATATTTGTTGTATTGTTTTTGTACTTTTACAAATTGAGGTGTAAAAAAAGGCTACTCAAAACACTTTTTGTGTTCTAATAAAGAACTGAAGTTTTTCACTACAAATGTTTTTCTTTGTTAACACAGGGGTTTAAATAACAAGTTTATATCAGCCTAAAACTATGCTTTAAAATTCTTTTAAAATTACTTGTAAGCTTATCTTGTTGGGGTGTTAGTCTGAAAAGTTATTTGTACCTCTCTTAAACAAGGTTCTGGTTTATTTTTGCAGGTGTTGGTTTTGAACTAGTTCCAATCTTTGAACAATACAGAAATGAAGAATTTTCTGAAAGAAAAGAAAAGCGTAAAAAGATGGATGATGAAGAGGATAACAACAAGAAAGCAAATACAAGCAATGGCGAAACCGAAAAGAAGAAACTCTATGATGGTATGAAATCCTGACTACATTAAGTACATTAACTTGTCCTATAAAATCAAAATGTTATCAACACTAAAGATCTTCTTAAATTATGCAGATTGGAAAATCTTGAGAATGAAGATATAAAAACGTATCCCTCAATTATTTTTAGAAAAATTCACTAACATTATAATTTGAAAAATTGTGGATCAAATACATTTTTTTAAATGAATCTATTTTAACAAATCAAAATCATTTATTCAAATTCAAATACATTTATCTCACTATATAATGTGAGAAGGACTATTGTGATGGACAGGATAAGCAGGCTTACCTTAGAAAGTGAAGGCATCCTTTTATAGCACACATAATAGACACACAACTAAACAAAAACTTCAATATTTCAAGGCCACTGGCCTCTTTGTTAACAAATAATACATGTGTAAAAGAAATGTATGAAGTTGAGTCGCAACAGGTTCCTTGTGAAATATTCATGACTCATAGTTTGTCTATGCAACATGGTGTGTTGCATATACAATATGAACATACCGAGAGGTTATGTTATGGTATATTGTTTATGTGAAGTTACAAACATTTTGAATGTAAAAATACTCATACAGTAATCTTTGAGGAGTAAATAAATACAGGCGCAGTCAAGAGGCATAACCATGTCTCTTTCGTTTCTTCCACTGCCTCATCACTTGCATTTAAAGATTCATAATATGAAAAATAAAGTGTCAATATCAAATACACAAAACTTGTGTAATGAAGTTATAGGGAATGAAAAACTGAACTGAAGGAACTAAAGAAGTTTTAAAATAAATTTTATGTTATCAATTATCGGGAGTGTCCTGTATTGTTGTAGGCATCATGGACATGTTTGACTCGCCGAGGCCGCCTGCACGAATGCCCACCCGTCGCATCGCCATGCTAGCGGCTGCCCAGGAGGTGGCCCACGCCACGGAGAGCCTCGCAGGCTCCATAGTGGAGTCAGTTCTACATCCGCGGGTGGTGCAACCCCCGGGGGCCAGACCCCTGTTGCCCATACAGCCGCCTGCGGGACCATCCTCCCCACAGGAGCCTGCAGACCCCCCACCCTCGGTTGAGGAGCAAGAGCAGGGTGATGTCCTCGTTGTGCCCTTTGCCCCTCCACGCCGCGCGCAAGCCTCCACAATCCCCGAGGCTCTGGAACTGATCCCGGTCGCCCCACCCGTCTCTGAGATTTCTGACCCGATGGGATTGATCCCCGGCAGTGTTCCCTACCCCCCGCCCAGCGACCCTGAGGACGGATTCTTCAGAGTCAACCCACCACCGTCGATTACGAGAAATGAAAACAGTGGAGAAAGGTGTGAAAGCTCGGAAGAAGTGAGAGTTCAGAACAGTACTAGCGAAAGTTCCGAACCCCAGACAGAAACCATGCAAAGCAATGAACAGAGAGCTCTGACTTCACTTCCGGTTGATATGAGCCCCTCTTCCAATAGCTCACATTCCTTATTTGTAGATTCACCACCCGCAGGGATAGCCGGACTGAGTCAGTCGTCCCAGAACAGCACACAATCCTTGTTTGTGGATTCACCTGCAGGACTCACCACCATGAGTCAGCCATCGCAGCGAAATGAAGCTCTGGAGATAGAGATGGCCGCCAACTGGCTGCAGTCGGTGACTGGCGGCCAAGGTAGTCCGATCGAGGAGGAGAGATTCGTCAATCAGGCCTTCTCTCAGCAGTCCCAGACATCTCAAGAACTGCAGCTGCAAACGCAGGCACAGACTCCTGTTCAAGATGTGTAAGTATGAGAGAAGAGTTCTCGCTTCTGTCTGAATACACATGTTCACGTCTTCTTTAGTGGTATTTACATACTTGGGTTGAAAACTGGGGTATATAAATACTCCCCACTCATGTTTTATGGAATACTGTAGTGCTGCAAAATAGCAATTCCTTAGTATTATTTGTTAATATAGCTAGAAACTTAAAATGTTGCAGCCTCATTTTCAAATTTAAAGACTTAAAAATTATATCAGTTATAACTTATTAAGTTGGATAAAGTTCTATCCAAAGCTTTCTTCAAGAGATGTTTCCAAAAGAATTCTCAAAGAAAATTGATTATTTCATACAGAATACATTTTTAAAGGTCTTTAAATTCAAAGTGCTATTCTACAAAACCGTCCTCAGCAGCTTTCATACAAAGTATAAATAACTATACACATTAATGTAGAATAAAATAACTAAAAACCTAATAAAATAATAAAAAACCTTCTAAATCATACAAAACACCTGTCAAAAACTGAACAATTGGAAAACGTGAGAAAAAAATAACAATAAAATAAATAATATACAACCAGAAATAAAGACAAAAAATAAATAACTCTGTCAGATCACAAAAGAGATAGCCTGATCCAATCCCACCGACTTCAAAAGAAAAAGAAAACCCTTAAAAAATCACCAGTTAATTCCTGAAGGCTATAAACTACATTTTAAATCAAAAAGTTTTTTATTAAATTTTTAAATCTTTTTTCATTAGCAATTGATTTAATTTCTGGAGGAAGACAATTAAAAACCTTACCCCCATCTGTGATGGAAGGTGGTGAGATACTTGTAGTCAATGTTGGGAAAAAGTTTTCAAAGTCAGAAGTTTTCCCTGCTTCTTGTTTGATAATTATACACATCTCTACCCTGTGTTAAAGAAAATTTAGAGCAGCAGTACAAAATATTCTCAAAAATATGTAACTGCAAGGCAGAGTCAAAATATTCAGTTCTTTAAAGGTGTCCCTGCATGATCTCTGTGTCCCAATTTTTTGACGATTCTTAAGGATTTCTTTTGAAATATCATGCTAGGGTTGTAGAACTAATATCAGAAATCATTAAGAGAGCTTATCATTCAAAATTGTTACTTAAGTTAAAACTATATTGTACATAAACTTTAGTTGGTGTACATCTTTGCATGGTTTCTTTTTTATATACCAATTTGTAATGTGCCCTGCAATCGAAAATCCTACGAGTTGTGAGGTCATACAATTTTTGTTGGCATAAAACCCCAGAACCTAAAAGATCTAATTTTAGAGTTTGTAAAATTTACCCCTGGTGTTGGTATATAATTTCTTGCCTAAATGAGATTACTTGTCTTTATAACAGAAAATATGAGTCTAGTTAACCATGGACATATGTTTTTTTATTTGCAGGGAGAGCCCCGAGTACCCACCTCCTCCGCCCCCTCCGATGCCGGCCCCCTCAGAGCCCATCCCAGAGCCCTCTGCTCAACCCTCCATGTCTTCCCAGAGCTCGCTGATGCCTGAAGAAATCCCAGAAGGAGTTGATCCATCTTTCCTCGCTGCCCTTCCTGAAGACATGAGGGCTGAAGTGATTTCTGAACATCTCAGGTGAGCTTTGGTTTTCCTGGTAATATTGTTGTCCGTATGTTTTTATTTAATGTTTTTAGGTTGTGGATAAGGTATGTGTCGGTACCAAAATTTCAAAGTCGGTACCGGCACCGGTACCAAGTATTCATTTTTTAATGACATTAATATAATAATAGGAGTTATGAAACAAATTTGTACATTGACGAGATATTTTTATTTCAAGTAGAGAGAAATTATCAATTAAATTAACCAAGTAAAAGAATTAGGAGGTAAATGTGGAGCCATGAAAATGTGTGAGTGACAATTAAGGAAGGGGCAGTGTTGGGGTGTGTATGGGAAAACATTCATCATGAAGATAGTTGACTAAAAATATAATAAAAAAACAGTAAAATATTTGTTTTAGAGTAATTATTCATGTACAGTAACAGATCAAGGGGTCTGCAGGCCAGCTTTTAATTCTCACCCTTCGGGTCGGGTCTGGTAAAAAATCATTACCCATAGGTCTCAGACAAAAAATGAGTTGGGCTGAAAACTATTTTTATTCATAATTATTAATTCTTCAAATACTTTCTATTTTAGTAAACTTACGCAAATTAAAATCAAACAATAACTTCATAAATAGCCATCAACCTCAAGTTTTCAAGTAACATTAATATGAATGGAAATTAATTTCAAATTTCATTTGTTCTAAATATAATTATTTTATGACTATTATATATTTTTGTGTTTTCCCCCATAGTTGTTACAGAAAAAAATTGAAAGAAGGAAATTTAAAATGAATAATACGAAGAAATATTTTTTTAACTTTTGATACCAGTTACAAAATATAATTTTAAAAATTAATAATTAAAAACAAATAATCATACAGTGGTTATAAATAGTAAATAATTATGTTTGATAAGCAAACCACCCCGGGTCCCAATTAGTTTAAATAATCGACTCTCTACTGTAGTATATTTAGATTAAAATTGTTCGTAACCCTCAGATAGTATATTTGATCACCAGGGTCTTAAGTGATGTTTTTGTTTACAAAGTAAAGGTTTAATTTGGATGCACAAGCTCAGGTTGTAAAAGAGTATTGAAGAGCAATTTTAGGCTTGTGATATGAATATTTCTTGTTCTAATGTTCAGTTAATTTAATTAACTACATAAAAAACAGATATTTTACAGCTTATTTTGAACAATCTTTCTCACAACTAAGCAAATTATCTAAGTTATTAAAAAAATTATTTAAGTTATTCAAAAAATTAGCGTATTTATCCTCTGGTCGACAACACCAGCTGATTGTTTCTCTCCGTGTGACAGGCTGCAGCGGCTGCAGAGCCGGGTGCAGCAGAGTAGTAGTGCCAGTGCCGGTGCCGCCGCCGCGGACGACACGTTTGCCGCGCAGGGACCGAGCGGCATGGAGGTTAATGCCGACTTCCTGGCGGCGCTGCCCCCCGCCATCCAAGAGGAGGTGCTGGCCCAACAGCGTCTGGAGCAGCAGCGACAGGCGGCGGCCCTCTCCAACCCCAACGACCCCGTCGACGCGGCCGCCTTCTTCCAGGACCTGCCCCACTCCCTGCGACAAGCTGTGAGTCTCTCAGTCACATTGGTTTTTCTTTCAGTGATTTATATAACTTACTAATTTAATTTTTCAACTCATCTACATTTTCCTAGAAATTCATTTTTTATGTGGTCACCGGTTAGAACAACACCAAGATACCAAAACACTTAGTGCGGCCACTTGCAATTTAATAATAAAAACGTCACTTTAAGCACGATTACAAAAACACATCATATCAGATTCGCCATTAAATAAATAAAAATGCCTTTATTTTGAAGTGTCTCTCAATTTACAAAATTGGTTTTCAAAGCAACTTAAGTCAACAATTTACATACAGAGATATAATGTAACCATTAAATCTCACCATTAATGTGAGTAACCATTTGCCAGTTCCGCCAATGGAGGAACTGGATTGATATCCTTTAATTTAATTATTAGTTATTTTTTAGTCATTCTTTATTTAGTTACTTATTTATTGTCATTTTGCTCTTGTATTTTGTTTTTATAGAATTTGTAATTAGTTATGACTCAAAAGTATACAAATAGACTCGCCTACGGCTCGATGGGGGCTCCGCCCCCAAGCCCCCTAAGAGGGTTGCCCCAAATTTGTTAATTGCTCTAAGTCTCAAGTACCGAACAGGCTAGACCCCCCTTCTAGGGGTTGACCTAAATTTTTAAATTAATAAAAAGTCGTGTTTAAAATACGTTAGTTCCACGGAAGAACTGCACACTCAAGACAGTAACAAAACCGTCAAATACACAAAATTCACAATCAATAGTAAACAAAGCTTTTAAAAAACTCATATGAATCGGTTTTAATACCCCTTCGTAATTAGAATTCGTTTAAAAGTTTTGAGCTGTGAATTTATAATTATTTATTTAAATATTTTAGGTGTTATGCCGGTAAAAAAATATACTTTAGATTAGACGATTGTTGTTGTGTTAGATGAAAAGAAATTTCAATTAAAAGAGTTATAATTGTTGTTGTTGCTATCATTATATTTAATCGTAGTAGTTATGGTAACAAATATTTCTCTGTTCGGTAGCAAAATATAAAGTTTTAAATTTCTATAAATTTTATGTATCCTATCCTATAATATAATACAAGCTATGTCTGAAGGGATGTGTGTTCCACGATCTCGAAATGTAGCTGTTAGATTTTTCTTAAGCTTTGCACGAGTGTTTGCCCACAAATAAGTTTAGAAACAGCCTCAGTCCCAGGAAAAATCGAAGTTGGTCTAAATTTAAGTTTAAAAATCGTTATTTTTAACATTGGTCTTATAGGTTACTATTTTGGTAACGAAATAACAACTAAAAGTAAACAAAAATAAAGGAACATAAATTTTAAGCAGTTTTTTAACAGCTGTTATCTGTGAAGAGTCTGGTGTAGATTTAATAGCTTGATTACCATGACACTATAACAAAAGTCAATTAAAACCAACGAGCAAGGCTCGTTTAACCTGGTACTAAATAGAGATACAATTATGGGAAAATTGGCATAATCCCATGCCTCACCCAACTCAAATAAAAACTTGTAAATTTCAGGAGATAGAAGAAAAACGTTTAAATCACTGAAATAGCGTATAACATTCAAATCAATGAGCGAAAACAAGAATTAAATAACATGAAAACAAAATAATAGGAAAGAATAAAAACGGGGTTGATCCGCAAAAAACCCCTACTATTACAAACAACTAATTATAAGAATATAAAATCGAGACCTGTGAAATAATAATTTATTCATAAAGACCTGTTTGTTTTGTTCAATATTCATTTAAAAAATCTCAAAAACATATTTTAAGTGTGTACTAAAATATAATGTAAAACACTGAATATAAATAAAACAGAAAGATAATAATGAACTGTCTATTAATTATTGTACAAAGTAATAGAAGTATATTACGTTAAGATCACGGCACGAGCAACACAGTAATTTCATTGAATGTGAAATTCGGCTGAAAGCTTATCCTGGGGTGAATTTGAATTAGTAATCTAAAATAAGGTGAAAATGAAATGAGAACCTAACATTTAAATCTGTTCTTTTTGTTCAATACTAATTTAAAAATTTTCAAAAACATATTTTGAGTGTGTATTAAAATATAATGTAAAACACTGAATATAAATAAAACAGAAAGATAATAATTAACTTTCTATTAATTATTGTACAAAGTAATAGAAGTATATTACGTTAAGATCACGATTGAATGCGAAATTCGGCTGAAAGCGTAACCTGGGGTGAATTTGAATTAGTAATCTGAAATGAGGTAAAAATGAAACGAGAACCTAACATTTAAATCTGTTCTTTTTGTTCAATACTTATTTAAACATTCTCAACAACATATTTTTAAGGGTGTAAAAGATCTAATATAAGACACTGAATACAAATCAAACAAAAAGATAAAATTAACTGTCTATTAAGTATTGTACAAAGTAATCGAAGTATGTTACGTTAAGATCATAGCTCAAGCTTCACAGCAAAATTCATGTAGTGCGAACTTCGGCCGTAGGGTAATCAGTGTGAATTTGAATCTAAGACATTTTTGTGCAGAGACATTTTTGCTTAACCTAAAATGCTCAGAGAAGAATGAGGAAAATCTAAATTTCAACCTCAAATATTCAATAAACTGCTAAAATTACGCGTACAAGATCAAATTGTAAAGTTTTCTTAAAAACCGTGTAAAACTAAAAAAAAAAATTATTTAAAGTGAGAGTTTGTATTTGACATCAGTGACACCCAGTCTGGAGAGGTAATTTCAGATACACCCTGTACATTGAAATTACTCTCGGTGGATAGACCGCTTTACCTATAAAGGCACAATTGGTTAATGTTACAAAATTTCTTAAAAAGAGTGTTTCGGTAATCCGCGACTCCCAGTATGTTGGCAATTTTCTCAATAATACAGGTCGGTAAGTTTAGTTCTCGCTTGGGAATCACTCTGTAGTAAGTAATATATAGGAGATCTACTTTACCGACTTTTGACGAATTTCTGATACCCCGATGAGTGAGTCAGTCAGTTACACATTCGGGAGTATATAATTTAGATTTTCCTGAGAAATTTTGTAATATTTAGAAAGTTATAAAAACTGTCTCTCTTAAAATGCTTTTTAATAGCGCTTTTAAATGATCTTTTCAAATGTTTGGGACTGTTGAGAGATTTAAAAAATAGAGTTGTCATAAAATAATTCTGATACATTATTAAGTGCAGACAAACCTTGAAAGGTTTGCACATTGTCAAAATATGTACTGTATTTTTCTTTGTAATTTTGGATAATAAAGAATTTTGATTGTTTGATTGA
The DNA here is from genome assembly GCA_030545055.2 of Neoaliturus tenellus. Lineage (NCBI taxonomy): Eukaryota > Metazoa > Arthropoda > Insecta > Hemiptera > Cicadellidae > Neoaliturus > Neoaliturus tenellus. The sequence continues at coordinate 39,428,947 of CM061535.1, forward strand.
GTTAATGATGGCTGGTTTCTAAATTGTTAGTTTTTAGAGAGGTCAAGGAAATAATGTGAGGAGGAAGTATTTTAATTTAATACCAGGTCCAGCCTACTCATACAATAAGCTCAAATACCTCCTCTTCACACCTTTATTTCCTTGACCTCTCTCAAAACTAACAATTTAGAAACCAGTACAGTAATCATTAACTAATAATTAAATTATATATATATATATATATATATATATATATATATATATATATATACATAGTTTTCCCATTGCAATATGCTACTGGCTAATGTTTCTATTGAAAATAAAACTCTATAATTTGAATTTAATTTATATTAATGTCGATAATTCAAACTCCGATATTTCAAACTTGGACAATATACAATATAGTATAGACCCTTAGTTTAAAATTTATTGGCTGCCCCATGAATTTAGAATAAAATGTGGTTCTGCTGAACCATTATTGCTTTTGAGTTTGTGCACCCTAGTTCTATCAAATTTATTCATTCCAGGTTTTGTTTAGATTTATATAGCTATTCCGTTACTTTTACAAGTACCCCAGTCGGTACTTGTTGATGAGGCCAAGTACCGACTGGGGTACGAGTGGCCACTCCAGTAAGTAAGTAAGTAAGTATTCCGTTACTTTTAATATCCTTTATGCTGGGATGATGCTGGTTTCAAAAAGGACTTAACTGCTTAGAGAAACTTTTTTTTTTACAAACTTTTTTTTAACTCAAACAAAATTGAATAGTAAACCTGAACAGAGGTTTGTAGTGTCAATTTTAGAAAACGTAAGTTTTGACACCCATAGTTTGCTATTTCTGAATAACACGAAAATGAGCAATATTTGCAGTTGTGTTAAAACTATTGTTTTTAATGTATTGGATCACGCAAGCTGTTTGCTTTGGCTCGAAGGATCTTCTACCGATAAGGTATGCCATTCATCAAACCAATCACAGCTAGCAAGCTTTAGACTAGAGGAAAAGCTATTTTTATCACAATGGCCACTAGTCCTTGTGCCGGTGGGACTCAAAAACAAGCAAAGCATGTGTGGTAAAAATTGGAGAATATCTCTAAAAAATTAAACTAAAAAACCTCTCAACAAAGTTATAAAAATTTTCAAAGTTGTAATGTCTTTTTTTAAACATCGGGTATTTGTCAAGTGTAGTGATGTGAGCCAGGTATCCAGTCGGTAGGTATTTATAAATTGGGTACTACCCAGGCCCAGGTAAATAAAAAAAAAACTGGGTATTTATAACTTATATTGAATTTAGTTAAGATTGAGTCGTATTTTTCAATTATTATCCTGTATGAATAGTAAAATCATGATCAAATGGGTTTTAATTTTTTTCGTAGTATGATCCCCACTGGCATTTCACTTGTGAGGATAATCAACATAAATACCCAGACCTGGGTATTTACAATTTTTTTTTCTTAGTTAAATGAATTTAATCCAATTGAGGATGAGAAAAAGAGTTTATAAAAGTAGTAATTATTATTCAAAGAGAGGAAAATTTGATCTAGTGTTTGTCACCTCGCAATGAAAACAGGCTACCATAACAAAAACTCAGTCTGTATGATGGTAATATTCTATAATAATTTCAAAATGATTTTTGTTTAAGATCTTTGATTTAGTAATAAATTAAAATACAACTTTCATTATATCTTGGCACAAATGAGTAGGACCTATCCCAAAATTTCATTACCCAATGCTTAGTAGTAAAACAATTAATGGAAGTTAAACTGATCTTGGTACATGATTTTCATAAATACAAGGTCAGAAATGAATGGTGCAGTTTTTAATGTTACTTGTAAAATTTAGTATGTAAGGTGACTTAAAAATAAGTCATCTTCACCCCTGTGCCAATAGCCCATTGTTGCGCAGTCGGCAATGTTTGGCCATTCGGTTTTTAATGCAAAACATGGTATTTTATTCCCCTGTTTCAGACGCCGTTTTTCATCCGATTTTCTTGAAACTTGGTAAGTGTTTAGTTGAATAGTTATATTAGGCCCCTCATACCTCTAAATTTTGAAAATTTAACAAATATTACTCTCTGTGACGCTGCAAAGTAACTTGATTTTCCTTAGTAATATTTGTAAAATTTCGAGGTTTGAGGGCATAATATAACTATTCAACTAAACACTAACCAAGTTTAAAGAAAATTGGTTGGAAAATGGCATCCGACACAGGGGAATAAAATACCATGTTTTGCATTAAAAGCCGTATGGTTAACATTGCCGACTGCACAACAATGGGCTACTGGCACAGGGGTGAAGATGACTCATAAGGTAGAAAATTATGTTCGGCACCTCTGAATTTGTCGGCTCAATTAGTTTTGTTACGCTGCCTTATAAACCAGTGTTTCTTTGCTGTCGGTTAAATCGTGCAATAACTTAAAATTTTCTGTTCTGATCTAAAAAAAGATCAAACAAAGAGGGATAAGTCAAGATGGCCCAATAGATGCCCGAATCGACTCCAGGCGAGTTTTCCTTTATAGTTAGTTATATGTTAAAAACATCATATACCCTCTGACGATCCATGATTTTGCTCATTTAAAGGAAAGAAGGTATTAGACAGCATCATTGGGTACAAGAAACATGCTGCACAGCGCATGGACTAAGATTGACCATAGATTAGATGTCTGGAAAAGTATTTTAGTTAGATACGATTGAAGTGTACTAAGTTTATCAGCATAAAACCTTTATTAATGATAATCTATTGAAATAAGTAATTTAGTGTACTTTGTTTGGTTCTTTTTATTTCATGTTAAATTAAAATTGCATCATTCTTTTACAAAAATCCTCTATAATACCGTACTTGAAAATTCCTGGGTATTTAAAAATTGAAATCAGTTTGCAATTTTTTTTTTTTTTTTTTTTTTATATATAAAATGACAAGTAAATTGAAATAGCCATGGCCTATCTTAGAATATTACTCATTGGGTATACTAAGATTTCCTATCCATTAGTAGTCAATAATGCCACTGATCACACAAGTTTTTTAAAACATTATAATAATTATAATTTACACTAAAATAAACACTATAATAAATTGATTTACACTATAATAAATATAATGTTTCTTTTTCGATTTCATAAAATATCCAAAATACCCGAGTAATTATGACTTTTGGGGTATCCACCCCAAGTTTGAAATACCCAGGTAATTTACATGACTAGTCAAGTGGTACTAAAAATAACATATTTAATGATTGCAGATCCTGACAGACATGGAGGAGTCGCAGATCTCAGTGCTGCCGCCCGAGCTAGCAGCGGAGGCCCAGAACCTACGACGGGAGTGGGAGGCACGCAACCGTCAGCTGATGCAGGAGCGCTTCCTGTCCCACGTCACCCACAGCACCAGTGCCTTGTCCTCCATCTTGCGACACACCACCACCCCCCGCAACCTACGTCAGTAATACACATTCACAAGCAAAGGATAAGACTCTAAAAAAATCAAAACCTATCTTTTCCCAAATTTATTTTGATTACCCTCTATTCTTAGTTCTTTATTTCAAAGTCTTCTATTAAGTTTCAAAATGTAACTTTTATTATTATTAACATCATCAATTTTTTATAAATTGCAGGTAAACGTCTGAACAAATTTTTGTGTGAGTGCTGCTGGGTCCCCGAAACAGTCCAGAATTGTAGGAAATAATTCCTATCCTATATTAAACAAATCCAATACAATCCCCATCTCTAATTTCTTTACTTTTAAAATATTTTTAAAATTACTTTTACTTTAATTTTTTTTTATTTACAAACTTCTTGACTCAACTTTAACGAGTAGTCACAAGTACTCGCTTGAGCCTCGAATATAAAAAAATACTCGACAGATGCTCGTAAACTCAAGTACTCGCCATCCCCTAGTATTTAACAGAACTTCAATATTTTTGTGTGAAATTAAAGGGTATAATGTGTAGATTTGCCAAATTTCCAGAATACACATGATGGTTCTCAGGGTTATGTCTAAAACCCGTCAGAAAAATTCCTCTTCAAAAATAGAATTAATTTAAAATTATTTGTTGGCTAATAGTCAGTAGTGAGAGGCATGCTAAGTTTATAAACAAATTTATGGTTTACACATCAGTAGTTTCAGGTTTTTTTAGCATTTGAACAATATGGAGTTTGTAAGGAAGAAATGGTCGCAAAAAAATAATACCAATATTAGGAGGCTTGAATAAAATAAATAGGTATCAAGATGAAACTGGATATGTTTTTTAATGGACATGGAATAACATAGTTTCAGTATGGTTTTTAGCAAAACTATCAATGTTGTTGAATACAGCTGGTTATCTACTTTCGCTTCCTCATCAGGTGGAACTTATGTATAATGTGTGTGAGCAGGACGGCCGACTGGTCCGAGATACACAATCCAGAACATGGGGCCAGGCAGTCGGACTCCCTGGCTGAGTTCTTGGAACCTAGGAGCCCGGTTGCTGGATTCCACACAGTCAAGCTCCCAGACCGGCAGCCTCTCCAGCGCCAACCTCGCCTCCGCCGGAGGCATAATCGGCAGGTAAAGTCTGCACTCGGCACTGTACTGTATACTCCACCGCACCACAGGGTGAATCAAACTCGTTACACTCAAAGAACTACAATAATGTTAATTTGCAGCAGAAAAGTGTTAAATATGAATACCCATTGAATGGCACCTCATTTTAAAGGACTTTATAAGAGCATTTGAATGGCTTAAGTTTAGGGTCCCTACACTGCATATAATAGCTGACCAAAAGTCTATTTTTTACATTTTTTAGGCTATTTGTTTGATGAACATAGCTTTTCCCATCAAAAAGTTAAGAAGAGTATTTGCTTGCTTGATTCACCCTGTATAACCCTGTATACCCACTTCAAACTGTTATGCCACCTGTATGTTTGTTGATGACTTCTTAGCTCTAACCTACACTGTACACTGGTTTGGTTTTTTAAGATTGTCACTGTTTGATGTGTTTTCGTCTAAAACTTTGTATATTAGTCTCCATTTTCTGCAAATATTGTGTGTTTTCTGTTTTACATGCACTTTTCCTTTTTACTAACTATTAACTGGTGTTTGGTAGACTAACTTGTACAAACTTTTTTGAAGTGATAACAAACCATTTAACAATGATTTAGCAATTTCCACTGTATAAAATACATTAAAATTAAATATGAAAAATGAAAACCACACCTAATTTATTATGAAATTATTACAAAAAATATTAGCCTATGACTTTACTAGTTTATGAGTGATGGTAATGAATCTTGATTTTGAAACCAAGGTTACGAATATCAAAATTTGAATAACTTTGTATCATTGTTGGTGTGTTGGTTGGAACTAACTTATTTCCATAATGTTATAAATCAATTTTACCCTTTTGTTAACCTGAAATTGTCTGTTTTCCTATTGACAAACCACAAGGTAACAGTGAAAGAAACTTAATACATTACTTAAATATTTGCTCACATTAAAAAATAAATATTGTAAATCATCGAGTTCTGTTATTAACTCTAATGTTTGGAAGTTAGTATGAGGTACATTAATTCCTATTCCTTTTCAAATACAAAGTTTTTAGCGAATTTCCCTATAGGGAATACGCTATTACGGTAGTAGCCATGGTAAGACCTAAGCCCAGGACCACTTTACTTTTTCATTTTGAGGTCCCCAGAAGCCAAAAACACCATTCGTTCATTTTCATATATATGTATATATATATATATCTATATATATATCTATATATCTATGTGTCCGTGGTACTGATAACTTTTGAAGGGGACCTCCGATTTTGATGAAATTTGGTATGGAGGTGTAAGACCAGGTCTATTTTCATGAGTTCGTGAACCAGCATTGTCGGGTTATGGGAACGGGGTTTTATGGGGTTTCAAAGGGGTCAAAAATGGGTTTTTTTCATTTTTCGACCTTAATTTTTAAAATTCATCAATTTTAACTAAAACCATTTAAAAGAGCTTAAAAAAACAAACAATTTGGTATTTTGAATTTTTATCATAGCATAACTGGTTACGGGGCAAATCCAAAAATGTGTTTTCCATGTTATTCTTATGGGAAATCAAGAAAACCCTGTATCTTGCTTATTTATTGACATAACTTAATCAAATTTGGTATGTACATTATCTATATAAGGTTTAACTTATACTTGCTTACAAAACCCATATGGCGGCAAACCTACATACTCACCCCCATGGGGTTTATGGGGAAAATAAAAAATTGCCAGAGTTTGATACAATTTTGTGTTTACATTCACCAATTATTGATTAACTTAGATTTTCTAACAACACCCAATGGCAGGAAACCTACATACTCGATCCTATGGTGTTTTTATGGGGAAAGTAAATAATCTGAAATTCCATTGGAAATTCGCTGAGTACGCAGGTCTGCTGCGACGGGGGTATTTTCTTTTTGTGAAAATTGTGTTAATTTGTCGTGCCATCCAACAATTTGTTTAATACCTATTTTTAAAGATGACATGAAATGACAATATTAAATTCTGAGTACATTTAAATCAATGAAAAATTTCAGCCATTTTATATATATAAAACTGATATATTAAGAACAGGTGTGTGCCTACCAGCCAAAAAAATCTGGGTATTTAGGATTTATTTCAGAATAAATAAAAAATGTGAAAAATCTTGTGTTGGTGGCTATAAGACTTAAGTTACTATATATATTTTTTTCTAAAATTAAAGAAATGATTGCAGAAATTGTCTATTACTGATTTAAAAAAAAAAGATTACTGTACCTGAAGAACGGGTCAGATCCAGAAGTTAAATTACAGATCCCCAAACATAGTGAACTTTTTTTATTAGCAACACTGACCATCACCAACAATGAAGTTTTTTATTTTGATTTTTTCGAATTGTCCCTATTTAATCTAACTGTTTTGTATATTATTTTAATCTGCTTGATTTTCTGTTGTGTCTTTAGTTTGTCGTTTTGCCTGTTTGCGGTGGTGCATGTTGTAATAACTAATCCCATGCTTGCCTGTGCACTTTTTCTTACAGTCATGAAGAATCCCTTGCAAGTGGTGTTGGATTTCGGAGCAGTGAAGAAAATGGCCACTATAGGGAGATTGTCTGGAATCCTACAATCCAAAACTCTCTTCACTCTCCCATGCCTTCACCACCTCAAACGGGACCTTATCACCCATTGGGTACCCTTTTCTCGATTTTGGGAACTAACCCTGCCCTCCGTCCCATTCGCCAGAGAATCGTCCGTCGACTTAGCCGTCGTCCTTCGATTGGAACAATGCGGTTTAGATATTGTCGACCACCGCTAGTTCCTACACACAATCTCCTTGTTCATCGAAATCCATTGAGTCCACGCCCACCTGACAATTTTTCCATCTTCAGTCCCGTGTGGAACTTCAGCAGAGCCCCTGAGTTGATGGAAGAAGAACAATCCAGTTCTACTGAATCAATTGGGCCTCCCCCTTTCAGTCCTCAATCAGGAGCTTCATTGCCATCAATTTTCAGTCCTCAACCAGGACCTCCGTTGCCATCTATTTTCAGTCCTCAACAATGGCATTCAAGTTTCAGCCCGCAACAAGAACAGTCTGCTTCCAATCTACAAATAGGGCCTTCAATTTACAGCCCTACTGGATCTTTAGGCCGTTCTGTATTTAGTCCTCCTGGACAGACTGATCGTCCCACACAGAGCCCACAAAATGTAAGCCCACTTGGGAGAAACAGCACAAGCACTAACCCTTTCTTGGAAAACGTTTTTTCAACAACTTCACTTCCCAGAAGTCCCTTTGGGAGCACCAATCCCTTCCGGGATAACACACAAGAGCCATCTCAACTTCGGCAAGATCACCCCCAAACGGCGCTTCCACAAGCTGAAAGCCCCGTTTCAAGCAGCAGCAGTAGTGGCAATGCCAGACAAAGTCAAGATACCACCGAAATGACACATACATGTGGAAGTAGTAGCAGTAGCTCTAATTCCATAGGGTATTTTGTTCCCCACCCATCTCGTCCTTCCCAAGTTGCTCCACATGTGACACCTCCACATGGTGGAAGGGTTCATTTAAGCAATTACTGGAACCCATTTACCCATTCAATTCCATTTCCATCTATAACTCGCCCAGAAGCTCAAAGCCCTGCGAGCAGCAGCAGTAGTGTCAATTCCATTGGGTTTTGTGTTCCCCGCCTATCTCGCCCACACCAAGATCGGCCTCAAGGGACACCCCCACAGGCTGCAAGCCATAGTATGGGCAGCAGCAGCAGCAATTCCACCACAAATGTTGTTGCCCTACGGCGTCGCTATGTTCCCCAAGTGACACCACCACGACCTACAAGCTCTCGTGGAAGCAATAGTAGTCACAATTCCCGCCCATCTCCACTTAATCAAGATCGTCCTCAAATAAGCAGCCCCCAACTACCGCAGCTTTATGAAGATCCTCCTCAACTTATAAGTCCGCTTCAAAGCAGCAGCAGTAGTGACTTCTGGGACCCCATTCCTCTTCCCCCTATCCAGCCCTCTCGCTTTAGTGAGGAATTTTCCATGTGTGATCCTGTCGTCCTGCCTGGTATCCTGCACTTGGACCCTCCGAGACACAGAAATCCCCGCTTAGTTAGCGAGCCTGCTGATATAAATCGTATCTGCATGCCCATCTATGTGTATGTAGTAAAACATTTTTATTAATTTCATATTCATTTTACAGTCTCACAAAATCTACGGGTGCTTTTTTTTAGTCTCTTTTAGCTGAGAACTTAAAGTTTTTATGATTAAAACAATGATGATTAGAGTTGTAACCATTTTAGTTAATTTTTGTTTATATCTAAAGCAAGTCTCCCATTCTTAGTAGATTTTGCGAGGCTATTTTATTATGACAACATATTTCCTTTCAATGGTTCTAAGTTTCCTAAAATTGCTTTTAGAAAGTGGCATTTTAAGTTTATTGGTGTGGTCTCTAATTATCTAAATCACATTGGATTCAATCAAATTGAATCCAATGTGATTAGATTAAATTTGATTCCATTCCAGTCCCAAGCCAGAGAAACTACTAAGTGGATAGGACCTAATGGTGAGATTTTTTTTCAAGAAACTACTTTCTTGTAATGAACCAAAAGAGAGAAATTTCAAAGAATTCAATTTTTTGTGGAGAAAGATAAAATCTTAAATCAGATTAGGTTGAACAAAGTTTAAACTCAGTTAGAAAATTCTAAGAGTTAAAATATCCAGTAGAACAAATCATTCTTTTGTCAGTCTCTTAATATATAGAGTGATTCATGCAAGGCATCATATACACACTAGGTTGTATATTGTTTAAATAAAATTATTTCTGTATAAAGTGAACTCAAGGAAAACGTTGCAGTATATTTTATCCACGACCGTTGCCATAACCACCAAGTATGATATTACAAGTAACATAATAAAGAGGTACATTATTAAACCAAATTCTAACTCGTTGATTAATGAGGTTCTAAAAGTACAGGTTTCACGTTGAAATATAGAATCTAGAACTATATTATTACCAATATTTGCTTTGCATCTGACGAAAGTAGTGTTTTAAGAGAAATTACACAATTCGCTCACCAACTCATTAATCCATTACGATTCATGTTTTGGTTTCTTTATGGGCCCAACCTCAAAAGAGTGTGATCATTTTGAGTGAGAACGACGATTTGGTCAAGCTACATCGGTGTGGCTACGTTTTGAATGGGTGATCGCATATAACCTATACATTTTTTAGATGTTTATTACAGTGATTTATTGTTCTAACTTACATCTCACTCGTGGCTTAAAGGCATTCATGATACATTCATAACTAATATTATCAACAATTGTATCATGAACACGTTCAAGCCACAAGTGAGTTACGAGGGCTATTCAGAAAGTAAGGAACGTTTTCGTCTTACGCCGTTGTAAGCGCGCGTATTGAATATATTAGGGTATGAGAGTGCTCGGGGCCTCAGTGGCTATCCAGCCGTGACACTTGGAGCATCGTCGCGCCGCCCGTTTTCTTTCTATTTAAATTCAAAATGGCCGCTTCCGTAAAAAGTTTCGCCAGTTGTGAAGTGCGATCGGTAACACGGTTTTTGTTGACAAAAAACTAAAAACCGATAGAAATTTATCGATTTTTATTCTTTCAATTTCAACACAGCAGTCTGTGAAACTTGAGGGAAAGATAACGAAAGCTGTGTTATGGTGGAGCAGCGGTTTTCACGGATCTTCTGGTCAACTTTAGTGACTGGTTCGTCAGTCACAACGCTCGGTCGTCCACTCCACTGCTCATCAAGAACATTGGTTCGGTCATTTGTAAACTGAATACACAACTTACGAACAGAACTTTCATTGAAGACATTGTTCCCATACTTCCACACACTTTTCGATAAATTTTTATCGGTTTAAAGTTTTTTGTCAACAAAAACCGTGTTACCGATCGCACTTCGCAACTGGCGGGACTTTTTACGGAAGCGGCCATTTTGAATTTAAATAGAAAGAAAACGGGTGGCGCGACGATGCTCCAAGTGTCACGGCTGGATAGCCACTGACGCCCCGAGCACTCTCATACCCTAATATATTCGATACACGCTCGTACAACGGCGTAAGACGAAAACGTTCCTTACTTTCTGAATAGCCCTCGTAGTTATCTGACAGGGCTTAAAGGCTGAATAAAATCTTTGAATACACTATTTTATCCACAATCTACTTTTATCAAATTATAAACATGACAAATCACTAACATAGAAGTCGCATAACCTGGTGTTGCTTGATCAAATTGTTGTTCTCACTTATATTACATCATTCTTTTTGGGATTATGCCCATAAAGAAAAGAAAACATGAATTGTAATGGAACACTCAACTTATGTGCAAATTGCGTGGTTTCTATTTTGACAATACTTTTGTCAAATGCCGAGCTCTCATTGGTATAGAACCTGCATCATAAAGTGACTCCTGGATCATTATGCAGCTGGTTTGTATTTGGTTTAATAATGTACCTCATTAAGATGTTATTTGTAATATAATTATTGGTGCTTATTGTAACAGTTGTAGATAAAAATATAATGAACATTATATAAATACGAGGATTTCCAAAACCTGAGGGTCACAGGTTCCAATCTTGGAATGTTTTAAATACAAACATTGTGTATTTAACTAAGAACCCTTTATTAGGATTTTTTCGCTCAGTAATTTTTACACTAAATGATTTGCTTGCTTTATGGCCGGCTTCATCAGTAGGTCTTAGTTTGGTTAACAGGGATGTGTTATAGAACAGTAGATAACAATTTTAAATTAACATTAAACCGTCTTCGTATGATTCATAAATAAAACATTAAAACATATGTATAGTGCCATTTTTTAAATTACAATTTTTAAACAAGTATGAAATGGTTAGATACTAAAATGTGTTGTAAATGATTAATTAATTTAAGTACACGTCGTCTGTAAATTTAGTGGCTTCTATTTTCTTAAAATGGGGAGCTATGTGATGCTAAGCTTATAGTTTTCCTCTTGATTTATGTCGTTGATGTGTCTATGGCTTCTTTAACTTTTCTTTCTCCATAGCTTTCTTCTCGGGTTAGTAATATTGCCTTGTCAAACTCTATGGTGTTGGCGTTGTGTTCTGTGTGGCTTAACTCTCAACCCTTTTATTCTTGTCACTCGGATGTGCTCCATTAATCTTGTATTTCCTGATATACCTGTATCCCCCATGTACTTTGAACTAGAAATTGTGGTTGTAAATTATTTATTTTTGGTTTGCATTTGTTATAATAGAATTTACATTCATAACCTTTTACATGAATTATTCTATGTCACTGAAGTTTAATCTATTTTCAAAATATTTGTATTTCGGCTTGATATATAAAATCAGTACTCGCCTACGGCTCGATGGGGGCTTCTATAATAATGTCCTATCTCAGGTTGTTGATAAACTGAAGATGGTTTTACGTCAAGCCAAAACGCAGGGTGCTGAAAACTCTGGAAACGGCTTAACAATTTTATGAATAATTTAGCTAGAATTTCAAAACTCCGGGAATTCAAATTGAATGTTGAAAACCTTTATTAGCGAATTTCTCTATAGAGGATACGCTATTACAATAGTAGTAGTGGTCAGAAGCCTGGGACCATGATACTTTTTTTGTACTCTTTGGAACCCTTTTGGATATTTGTTCCTTGCATCGAGACAAGAAAAAAATGTTAGACAAATAGTTGTCTAAAATCAATCGTTAAGCCGCTAGCCGCCATTTTGTTTTTTTCACATAATAATTTTTTTCCCTTAACGGGTGGTTGTATTCAAATCATATTTGGTATAAATCTTTATCATACCAATGTACATTTTTAGGAAAAAAATTAATTTTTTTCACTCTATACTTTCAAAATGGCGGCCATTTTAATTTTTCAAACTCAAATATCTGAGGATAGGTAAATTTTATAAACATTTTACAAGACACAAAAAAGTTGAGAAATTAAATAATCTAACAATGGTACTAATTTTGTAAGGACCTGACAACAAATAACGGAGTTATTTTAAAGTGGCCTTCATTTGCAATAATTAAAATGCAAAATCAATGTTTTCGTGGAGAAAATTTGCATTAACTCCTTTATTTGTTGCCACATCCTTACAAACTTAGTACCGTTGGTTAGATACTTTAATTTGGCAGATTTTTTGTGTCCTGTAAAATTTTTATAAAATTTACCAATTTTCAGATATTTAAGATCCAACAATGACAATACCCGCCATTTTGAAAATATATAGTGGAAAGAAATAATTTTTTCCCTGAAAATGTAAATTGTTATGATAAAGATTTATACCAAATATGAACTCAATACAACTATTTGTTACGGGAATAAAAATTATCATGTGGTAAGAAACAAAATGGCTGCTAGCGGCTTAACAAAGCATTTTAGACCCCTATTTGCATGAAGTTTTTTTCTTGTCTAGATGCAAGGAACAAATATACAAATGGGTTCCAGAGAGTTCCGGGACACCCTGTCAAGAACCTAAACAGAGTGTCGTTAAAGTCACCAAACTTCATAATATGGTTAGTTGAGTCAAAATAAGCAAAAAGTTCATATGAAGGTATATCCTAAAATGCATTTACCAAGATATCTACCATTTTGTATTTTTTACAAAACATTTTTTATCTCAGGCATGGTTTAACTAATTGCTTTGAAACTTGACATGTAACGTAAGATAGTAAAGGTTCAATTTACAAAAAAAAAAAAAAAAAAAAAAAAAAAATCAACTTGATACTATTTTAAATTTCAAAGTGGCGGCCATTTAAACTTTTTTAACTTCAATTACGAAAAAACTTGTCATGAAAACAAATTTTTGAACTAATATAAAATGTAGAGAGTTTAATTTCCTATCCGATGACACAAAAATTATGATAATTGGTTTATAAAAAACGGAGATACATTAATTTAATCAGTTTTAGGTTGCACTGTTATTGTCACCCAAGAGCGGACGTGCCACCATTGTTGCGCTAGTAAATTGTAACAATTTTAGCCAACTAAGCGGGGTGGCAATAATAGTGCAACCTAATACTGATTAAATTCATGTATCTCCGTTGTTTATTAACCGATTTTCATAATTTTGGTGTCATCGGATAGGAAATTCTCTACATTTTGCATCAGTTAAAAAATTTTGTTTTCATGACAAGTTTTTTCGTAATTAAAGTTTAAAAAGTTTAAATGGCCGCCACTTTGAAATTTAAAATTGTACAAGTTGATATTTTTTTGTAAATTGAACCTTTACTATCTTAAGTTACATAAAATCTTAAATGTTAGCACAGGTTGATATGTACCTCAAATTAAAGGTCATGCTTAGTAGAATACAATTTTGCAAACTCGACCTCAAATGCCTAAACAAGCCTTAAAAATTGCAGGCAATCAAACTTCTTATTGGAGTAATATTGTTGAAACTTAAAAATTCAAAAACTTTGTAAATACTTAACCCTTTGAGTTCGGGTTTGAGGTATATTAGTTAGAAAATAAATATCTTTATAATGATGTAAACTATGACATTGGCCAATATACTTTTCTATAAGACTTCGTCTAGGGGACGTCTCTGGAGAACATCTTGAAGTAAAATTCGTCCTATGTCATATTGTATAATTTTGTAGGTATTTTCTTTACAAATAATGTGCCACGAACCGGACGTCAAAAGTTCAAGTATGTCTGAAGTTGTTGAATTTTTCTCAATAATTTTTTTTTTTAATATGATTGCATTAAAAGGTTTGATTGACTGCCATTTAAGGCTTGGTTGTCCATTAAGGTCGGTTTCGCGGCTTAGTACTTTACTTAGCGAGACCTTTAATTACTGTACAATCAATGTATGCTAACATTTTAGACTTTTACTGAATCCTCATGGGCCCATCCCCATCAGACTTGGAAACTCAGTTATAAAATTGAAAATTGTATTTTTAGCCCTCAAATGAATTTTCAGAGGTTTAAACTCCTAACTAAATTATTGATATAAATATCAAGCTATTCCCAGACTTTTCAACTCCCATGTATGCTTATTTTAAAAATAAATTGAATTTTAGTGACCTGTAACTAATTAATAATAAGTTTAACGAAATTATGCTAATTAGTGGAGCCCCGAATTTAGGATAAATGAATATTTCGGCCTAAGCAAAAGTATTACCAATATAATACAGAATTATGAAGAAAATTGTTTATTTCATAGTCTGACACTTAAAAGTCTGACATGCTCAGTAGTAAGATGTCGTGAATCTCGTGCCTAATGAGTAGTCATTCTAGACTTTTACAGTATACAAGTTCCTTGCCGTCCTAGGGATCACATACAAATTTTAAAGATGACTTTGCTAAATTTATAATGATGTATCACATTAAAGCTAAATAATTTCAGCTAAATTAGTATTTTAGTATCTCTTTTTTCATGAAAATATTTGCATTAAGTATCCTTGTAAAATTATAAACATTATTCCACATGTTTGTACTTGAAATTTCCACGATTGGAACATGTGGTCTTGAGTTTTTAAATCCAATATTTTTACAAAGTAAAAACTATTTTTCATTGTTCCTTTTGCTTGGTTTTGGGGAATAATTTTATTTAAATTTCAGATGACCAAGTGTTGGTCTGTAATCAATGTGGGACACTTAATGCACACTATCCCGTATCCATCAATGTCATTGTTCAACTTATCCTAGAAAGCAAAATATTATATCAACTGTATTTATTAATCATAAATATTATGTAAGTAAACAGATAACTGAACATCTACTGACATCATTGTCACTTAGTTTAGGCAAATTAAAATCATTTCTATAATTTCTGAAGTTTTATAAATCCATTGTTGGACAGAGAAAAATAATTGTTATAATCTTTTAATTTTTGCTGCATGAATGAATAGTTTGTCTTGACCGATCAGTTTAGTGACCCAGGAATGTGTTTTAGACCGCGAGGCAGACAGGTGTTGGACTACGAGAGCATTTGCTGCTTGCTCGTCCTGTTGTTCGTGGATGACTCCCGGCTGAACACAGCTCGCTTGCACAGAGTTTTCCGAAACCTCTGCTACCACCCTCCTACCAGAGAATGGGTTATTCGGGTAAGAATGTGTATATAACTCATGTGTATCATATTATTTCTTCTGCTTCCTTTCCAAGTGCGCAGTCATTGACATTCTCATAAGAAAACCTACTCGATTCTATACAATATAAATTCTTGTAAAACATCTGTACATTTGGTATTTATTGACCATTAGGCGACAGGTAAAAATAATCCACAGAAAATGTTCTTAAGATATATAAAAAATGAATTTTTAAGCATGTGAAAAGCAGTTGGCTTTCATTACATGCCTGCAAATTCCGAGCGAAGTGAGTAACATAGGTTGTCAACAACGATTAAACAGCAGGTAACTGGAATAATAGCAAATGAAATTGTGGGTGAATTCAGTGTGATATTGATGTACCATAAAAACCGCTGCAAATTGCAATTGGCAAGTGACATCTTGGCTCATGATCAACCGTAGGCTCTCGCGGAGGTGTAAAGTTTTTCAAAAGTTTCAAGTTTATCGGTTTTCACTGTATATCTGGTACTCTGTTATCTGATTTTTAGTTATATTTCTTAAAAAATGAAAAATAGAAGCAAAAACAAAATTGGCAGTGTGAGTTAAATATAGATTTAGATTTTAAAACCGAAAGAAGTTTGTTGTTTCATTTTTATAGGCAATCTTGTCGATCATGGAGAAGAGCAACGAGGGCCAGGCTGAGGTGCAGAGCAGCGCCAGTGTCGGGGCCACACGGCGCATGACCCGCAGTCAGTCGCAGCCGAGCCCGGAGCCGCCAGCCACCCCCGCCCCTGCCCCCGCAGCGACCACCACCGCCACAACCACCACCGCCACGACGAGCCCTGCCACGACCACCACCAGGTAATAGCCGAACACGGCCGCAGATGTTACTAAAGATAATACCAGCCGCAGATGTTACTAAAGATAATACCAGCCGCAGATGTTACTAAGATCATAGAAATAGGCCTTAATATAATCCTAATGGTTTCACAAATATATATACAATTTTCATAACACAGTTGTAGTCCTGATTCCACAATAGAGCTACTTTTAAAAAACTAAACATTTTAATGACCTCCCACAACAACTGAATACAATCAATAACATTGTCGGTAAATAAATTTATTCACGTGAACTGATGTAAGAGGGGTCAACCCCAATATTTCCTACATTTATTTCCAGACACAATATTCCTTTGACAGAATGAAGGTAGAGCATACTCTGGGTTGCCACAGACATTAAAAGTCAGGAATAGTCAGGATTTTTGGGTTTTGGTCAGGAAAAGTCAGGAAAAAGTTTGAAAAATGCCGAAAGTCAGGAAAAAATAGGGGAAAAGTGCCAAAAGTCAGGAAAATATGCAGTGGTACAATCCGACCGTCTCGATTTTTGACCCCTCTCATAAATCAGAATTACTAAGTAGTGGGTAAAACGTATCATTTTTATACATTAATTACCTATTGATAATGTATATTTCTATTGTGTTTTTCATTGTTATAATGTTAGTATTTACTTTATTATTGGAACACTTTGTTTTATTTTTAGTTAATTTCTCTACAGGAAATATTAGCGAATTTCCCTCTAGGGAATACGCTATTACGATACTCATGATAAGACCTAAGGCCGGGACCATATTACTTTTTTGTTTTGAGGTCCATAGGAGCCAAAAACCCTGTTTGTTCAAATTCATATATATGTGTCCGTTTACACAATAAATTTTGAAAGACACCTTTTATTTTGGTGAAAATTGGTAAGGTGTAAGACAGCGTTCTTCAGGTTAAGTTCAAAAACCAGGTTGACATTCAGAACAGGGTTTTATGGGGTTTAAAAAAAGGTTAAATTAGGGGTTTTTGGTATTTTTTACCCTAAAAATTTTTAATCATCAATTTTCAAAGAGACCATTCAAAAGAATTTAAAAAAAAATTTTGTATTTTGAATAATTTACATAGCGTCACTGGTTATGGAGAAAATTAAAAAAAAAACAAGTTTTCCATTTAATTTTTATGGGAAACCAATAAAACCTGGTATATCACTTATTTTTAACATTTTCCAATAAAAATCTCAAAAGGCGTAATTAATGCTATATGTAAATAATTTTTAGTGAATTTCCCTATAGGGAATACGCTATTACGGTAGTAGCCATGGTAAGACCTAAGCCCGGGACCATGTTACTTTTTCATTTTGAGGTCCCCAGAAGCCAAAAACACCGTTCGTTCATTTTCATATATATGTATATATATATATATATATATATCTATATATGTGTCCGTGGTACTGATAACTTTTGAAGAGGACCTCCGATTTTGATGAAATTTGGTATGAAGGTGTAAGACTAGATCTATTTTCATGAGTTCGCGAACCAGCATGATCGGGTAATGGGAACGAGGTTTTATGGGGTTTTAAAGGGGTCAAAAATGGGTTTTTTGCATTTTGGAGCATAATTTTCAAAATTCAACAATTTTAACTGAAACCATTTAAAACAGCTTAAAAAAACACAAACAATTTAGTGTTTTGAATTTTTAACTTAACTTAACAGGTTACGGAGAAAAGCCAAAAATAAGTTTTCCATGTTAATCTTATGGGAAATCAACAAAACCCTGTATCTCACTTATTTATTCTAATAACTTGATAAAATTTGGTATATACATTCACTTGGTAAGGTTCAACTGATATTTGCTTACAACACCCATATGGCGGCAAACCTACGTACTCACCCCTATGGGGTTTATGGGGAAAATGAAAAGAACGCCATAACTTGATAATATTTGGTAAGTACATTCACTAGGTAGGATTTAACTGATATTTGCTTACAACACCCATATGGTGGCAAACCTACATTCTCACCACATGGGGTTTATGGGGAAAATTAAAAAGTGCCGAATATTGATACAGTTTGACATTTGCCTAATGTAACTATTACATTTCCTAACGAAACTAACATTTTCTAACAACATCCCAAGGCAGCAAACCTACATTCCCATTCCTATGGTGTTTATGGGGAAAATACAATATCTCAAGATCGTTTGGAAATTCGCTGAGTACGCAGGTCTGCTGCGACGGGGGTATTTTTCTTTAGTTAATTAACTAAACAATTGGAAAATCACTGAGTATTTCGCTGTGACGGGGGTATTTCAATAAAAATTTTTGCGATGGGCAACGTAGGGAATGGAGGAGATTGCATTAAAAAAAATATTCAAAAGAAAATTCACTAAAAACAAAAAACGAGTCTTTATTCGTAAAACACCGAGGTTCAAAAAAGTCAGGAAAAATCTCTCAGATTGGTCAGTAACAGTCAGGAAAAGTCAGGAAAAATGGCCTCCAAAATTCTGTGGCAACCCTGAGACTGTCGATACAGACTAGATTAAACAAATTCGGTTAAAGCTGAGTCGAAGTAGGTCATTGGTCCGGTCATTACAATAATGACATTATGATGACATTTGGTTACATTTGAGCTCACACACAACACCTTCTGCACCTAAAACCTCAACCATGGTAGATCTTGAACGATACCTGGTGATGCAAACTCCTTGTCCTTGAAGGTAAGGACATTCATGCACTGTAGGTAAATCACACAAGAATTGAAGGTGCAAAAAGTATGATTCTCGATTAATCTGAATTCTTGGGTAGTTGATTGTTTACAAATACTGTCGGTCGGTTGCAGCTCGAGTGGGTCAAAATCCTCGTCTTCTTGGCTCAATATCAGCATGGACGCTGCCCTCGGATGTCGAGCTACTGTCTTTCATGTACATAAGAACCCAGGTCGCCGAAACGACCGAACTATTACCATCAACCCTCAAGCTGCACCGTTTGTATATAGGTGAGGCTTCAGCAACACTTAACACTTACAGTCCGAGTTTTATTAATAGTGTGCTAGTTTTATTCATTCAAATGTGGTTTTTCTTTATGCTATTGTGGCATTATTGTATTTAATTGCCATTGACAGTGTTAATGTCTTATTGTAGTAGTCCACAAATTACAACCATTGTTTTTGTGTTGTGTTTTTTGTCTATTATGGTGTGCAAATCTGTAATTTTAAACTTGTAGGTCAATGTTTTTTTTAACATGTATTCTAACGATCAAAAATTTCAATCTGATTAATTTTTTGTATCATAATTTCTAAAATATTTCCATTAGTTTGCAGTAAAGAGGCCTTAGGCTGATAAGGTTAACAATAAAGGAGAAAGGATTGAGCTAGCTTGCCTGACAAAATAATTTGCAAGCAGTATATAGACACATATAAGAAGTAAGCATTTTCACTAATATTTTGTTGCTATGGGTGACTTTGGAAAAAAATTAACCTTAAAGGATTCAACTAGCTTACCTGAGAAAATTATGTTTAAGTAGCATATAGACATATGTAAAAGGTACATATTTTCACAAATATTTTGTCCCTATGGGGGACTTCTTCAAAGAAGAGAAGAAAGTTAAATCTCCATTTTGTAAATTTTAGTGGGGCCCTTGTTTAAACTAACATTTTCATTTTAATTGAATGTTGTTTCCGGATCAAAGTAATAGACTTGTGGAAAGATTATAATACCTGTTAGTCCGCCAATCCATCTGGATCATTTGGCGGACTAACAGGTATTATAACATTTTCACAAGTCTAACATATTTATTGTTCCTCGCCTGCTTTTCATAGTTAGCAAAGTGTTTGAAATATTATGCCTAAGGGACTCAACTGACTCAACAATTATGTTTTCAACTGTCAAGTTGATTATTAACAACATGCTAATTGGTCTGATCTGTTATGCAGGCATGCACTAGAAATCCTGATCTCACTAGCCAGAATCTTCCCCAGCTACTTTGTCCCTGGCAAGCACCCGATGTCGAGTGGCGGGTCTGCTGGTTCCTCCTCTGTCACTGCCTCTCCCCCCAAGGCCTCCAAGTCCCCCCGGCCGGACAACTCACCCAACTTCTGGGACTTGCTCATTCGCCTGGACTCTCTCAGCACATCCAAGAAGGGCAAGGTAAGGAACATATTTTGATCATTGTGAATCTTAAGTTTTTATTGAATTTGAGACAAAATCTAGCACTTTTACTGAAATCCTGGTATTCAAATAGGATAGATATGTACCTCTGTTGTCCATAGTCAAAAATCTTTATATATAACTGTACACATCGGAGTACATGAATTAGAGGTGTGCGGATATCCACACACCTGTAACATGAATGGTGCCTTTTTAATTAGGCTTACTGGAAAAAAACTGGCCTGCACGCCCCTAATTTCAGAGGAAACTTTCCAGAGACTTTTTGGGCCTATTAGTTAAAAATATGTAACGCATAAGTGTAACCCCGCACGTCTTCTTAGGGAATGATGAAATGACACACACAACATTTTAACAAGCAGAAAACTAATTTATTAATTTAATTCATCCTATTTATCAGGTTGGCCTAAAATGTAATATTACAAACTTTACGATTATTAACTGATTAAACACAAATGAAACAACACCGCTCACTACCAGATTATCGATACATACGGGGGACAGAGGACAAACACCCGATAAACCGAAACTCGGGCCACCGCCATTAACGCAGCGGTGGCGCCGCGGCGCGCAACGCCAGACGCAGGCGCTTAACACGACTTCACGGATCCGACTGGGGCGAGGTGACGATCGTTCGTCAGCACGCTGAAGCAGTGTCAACCAATCAGAGCACTGCTGCTTCACGCTGGTGTCTTGATTAGTGGAGCGCTCTTTGGATCACAACGGACATTAATGAAACTAAAACTGAACATTGTCGACAACTCAACGCACAGCTTGGTGATGACAGACACCACGTCAGCACATTCCATAACCCATACGCTGCCTGAGCCGAGGTCTGTGGGATTATCCAAGAGGCTACTGTCATACTGTCTTGCCAAGATGGGCTAGACTACAAATAAAGCACCATGCCCTAAAATATGATACTTAGTGACGGTAAAATTGTTATGATTAGGGTGGTGCAAACTGTATTATTTATGGGTCTAGGGATTTTTGGGCCGTCACACTCCCCTCACCCTTAGACCTTGCTGTCCCCAGCAAGAGGTCACAGCAAATAAACTGGAACAGACAGTCTGTTGACCAGAGATCATCAGCCTCAGAAAACTTTCGCTTGAACCCACCGAACCTCAACTCATGGCAGCCTCAGGTCTCTAAATGGTCCAAAAAAAAGAATGAATATTCGCTCATTACTGATTTACTACAAAGATCAAATTGACAATGAATTCTAATTTGGAAGATACGGCAACGAATGTCCTCTGTCTCGTTAGAAATCCCCTCTTAACTTTATTTTTGTTAAACAAAAGAAGAAAATAACACGCTAAATAAGTCAATCAACCCCAACTTATCACATAACACACGATCTACAATATCACCCTCATATACAAAAATTCAATAATTACAATAAAATTGAACAATACAATTATTACATAAATCTAAACGTTTATACAACCTAATCAATGCAAAATCTAAACTTCATAAACAATTAATTATGACAACTCAATATTTGTACAAAATCAGTAGAAAATCTCTTTAACAACATATGCTCCGCGGGGAGGCTCTCTCGCAACAGGCTTTAACAAGCGCTTCTTACTGTTTATAAAATAAATGACACACATGCCGGTGAAGCCTAAGTCAAGCTTACATAGTACACAGTCTACGATATTTGATCTACAATAAGTTTGACAACAAAAACAAAATTGACAACAAACGACGAATCAACGGCATAATCGATAACTTCCACAAGACGAAATCCAACGTCATAAACAACTAATTATGACAAATCACAAAGAGTATCTCAGCCTTTGCACAATCGAACCAAAAAAAATCTCATCAATAACGTATGCTCCACATGGGAGGCTCTCTTGCAACAGGCTTCATCAAGTGTTTCTTACAGACAAAATACTATTAAAAATTAATAAAACAAACTTAATAAACTAAAACTTACAAGCACTTAGTCTACTCAGCTTGTGTGTGTTTTTAGCAGGAAAACACGCACAAGCTATCAATTTACAAAATACACTCGAGTAAACGAACAGCCAGTCAATTAGTATGTACTATCAAAATGCTTCTAAACATTACCCGACGGAACTCTGTTAAAATTGTTCAACAAAGACTCTTGAAGCAATCCATGCCCGACCTGTAGAGGTTCTGCGCAGAGTCCCCCTGACTCATCCCGTATATATCTTACTGTGAGACCTGCTCACACTTCTAGGAAGGGCCGGAACACATACCGGGCACCGTTCCATAAAAAAAAAAAATCTAAAAAAACAATTTTGACACAAAACCTCGTCGTCACTATTGGAGACTCTGTTCGCAACCCATTCTACAGGTGGCCGACCAGGCTGTGGTAGCTTCAGTTGCCTTGTACTGTAATTAATTATTTAAATAGGCCTAACCAACAAAAATCCATTAAATTATTTCAAGGTATTGAATGCAAAACTCAACTAAGCTAGTGTGCTGATTGAATGACTGCGCTTTCTGACCCACAAACACATAACATATACAACCAACAAAAATCACAACTCATGAAAATAATTATTTTACACCAAATCAAAATTACAACAACTAATTAACATCATAACACGTTTTGAAGGCCTGGTAATGTGCTAACGCCTTGTCTTGCTAGAAGGGTCCGGAACACCCTCCAGCAAGGCATGTTCCATCGCGGTATCATGGTTATGTGACTCAAATGAAATGATAAAAAGTTTTATTTTGGGTTGAGCCTAAGTGTTCACAGTCCAGCTTAAGAAGAAAGGGAGGGATAATGGTTTGGGAGTAAAGGATTGCGCGCATACCTTCCTGTGGACACAAGACTCGTCCCTACTTGCCTTAAATACAACCAATTTATACTGCCAAAGCAAACAGAAAATGAGGAAGTTATTGTTATTACCAACCTTCAACTGAAACCCAAAGGGATAGATCCCACTAAAATACAACTACTAAAACATTTCCCAGTTTATCAAAAACACTTTACAAAACAGTTATCCTTAACATAGCATCTATAATCGAAACTTCCAGTTCATTTTACAAATTCCTGACACAGTCCATCAAGGTCGGTGATTTGTCCAAAACATCACTGGATTCTGGTATCTAGACTAGTGGTACCAAATCATGATGAACGCACTCCTAGTTCGTCCACACCGAATTCTCTTTCGCAACTGAGGTCTTAGCGCCCATATAGCGCAACGCGGGAGCTCAGTATCACTCAAACCATAAGTCCCTTCTTTGCTTAACCTCGAAATTAATCAACACTAATAATCTGAAAAATCAGAAGTCCGAAATTCATTACTGTACAAGTTAGCCAACTATCGAAACGTGCACTTAAGCAATGTCCAAATCTGGATTATTCCACTCTACCGGTATACTGCACAGCCGGGGATCCCCTATAACTCTCAATATATCGAACACGCGACGACTCCTCAGGGTCAACAGCAGCTTTTGGAGAAGGCTACTGGAGACAATCTCGTCCTGGACGTCCAAACATCTCCGACGGCTCGTCACTCTCCACGCAGATCTGCTCATCATGCATGTCCGGGCAGCACCTCTGCATTGTCTGCGACCCAGGCACTGGCACGGAGCAGCACGGCATTCCCTCCTCAGGTGCACCTGGACAGAAAAACCACACACAGGAAACATTCTTCAACAGGAACAACAACCACAAACAACACACTCACCATCTTGTTGTTCCACGAGCAATGTCTGGGGCTTAGAGAAGCTAAGCGCGCAGAGCAGCTCAAACCAGGGGCTCTAGTCATCACATCCGCCCCAACAACCACCATGCCGCTCATGCGGGCAGGGGTACTCAACACCGAGGGACTCCAAAACTCAACCCAATCGCCAGGGGAGACCAAGACTCAAGTCTTAACACCAGGAACAACGAACAAAAACAACACTCACCATCTCGTTGTTCCACGAGCAATGTCTGGGGCTTAGAGAAGCTAAGCGCTCAGAGCAGCTCAAACTAGGGGCTCTACTCTAACCATCACATCCGCCCCAACCACCACCATGCCGCTCTTGCGGGCAAGGGTGAATAACACCAGGGGACACAGAAACTCAACCCTATCGCAGGGGAGACCAAAACTCAACCACAACTTGACCGTGTCCCCAACAACTCGACTGGAGCTGCCAACAAGTCGGGCAGGCATCCTGAATTCAGTTAAACATCCAGACAATTGCCTCTATCTCACTTTCTGGCAATGTCAATTCACACCCATCTCAACTGCTGCCAAACATTTTTTTTTTCATGAAATTTTGGGCAGGCAGGAGGCAAAAAAAAACACCTTTTACTCTCTTCCCCTCTTACTACACACAAAAATCAAACAAGTGGTCGAAGTTGGCAATCTCCAAGCCATTCGAGCCAGCCAGTTTTTAGCCCCATATAAAAAAAACAACACTCAACACTAAACACAATCTCCAAATTTTTTTTATCAAACTCCCTCCCAATAGTACTTTCTAACTAGGTATTTCATTCAGTACAATATTGACTTCATTCAGGGGTGGCAACTCAACTGGTTAGCTTACTGTAAAAGATGTTTATGTATGAAATAAAAATTATGGAAACCGAAACAACCAACTTCCCATATACCAATCCTATCCCAACTTAAAACATCCTACCACTTGCTGCTAGGCAGAGGGCCTGATCATTGCAGGGCGCGCTCTCCTACTATGAGCACTAGCTTCACGTTTGTCAGGTCCCCAAGACCATCTGACATATAACCTACCAGAAACACTCTTACCCTCTCGACTCTAGTTCACCGTGCTGTCAGCTGCAGAAAGCAGGCACGACACTCGGAATTTTTTTTTCAACTATAAACACAAAGTAACCCTCCACTTTCGGTTTCCAGCTCAACGAAATAACAACTTATTGAAAAATAATAATGATAGTTGTTTGTAGCAAAAAAACTTTCTCCTATACTTGTGCTTAGTTATTTTTATTTAATGTGTAAAATTATCGAAGTCCTACTAACAACGCGTAACCAGTCAAGCCACACTCCCCTTCCTTTTTCAGAATCGTCTGCGGTCTACTATTAACTCCAATGAAATAAAAATAAAAATGAACACATGATTGATACTTGAATTTATACTTAGGCCTTGTTTTTGAGCATCCCAGTGACGTCCATCGTGGATTCCCATCGGCATTCGATCAGCGTGGGCAATCCTCAGGAACATCTGTCCGAGGGCGACTACAAGTGCAACCTAATTCTATCCTATTACTGTCAAACAGAAAAAAATGTTATTGACTGTCCAGTGCAATTTTTACTATCTCCTAGGCTATCACCGTAACCCAAAAAAAAGGAAACAAACGAAAAACATTTTTTTTTCATAAATTTAAGATTTA
The DNA here is from genome assembly GCA_030545055.2 of Neoaliturus tenellus. Lineage (NCBI taxonomy): Eukaryota > Metazoa > Arthropoda > Insecta > Hemiptera > Cicadellidae > Neoaliturus > Neoaliturus tenellus. Next base: position 39,454,733 of record CM061535.1, read on the forward strand.
ACTACTGACCCAGAAATCACTCATTAACCTCCATTAATAAAAGTAACCTAGTTAGATCGTAAATAAGAAAGCCCGTTCTATTTTCGGTTTAAATTCCCTCAATTTAACTCCATTTTTGTGCACAAAAACTCAACTCCTCTACGATTTCCAAAAACGACAACAAGCCTACGCGGTTGGTCACCTCTGGGAGGTTCACCTCTCGAACGCTGTACCGTCGGTGAGGGCAACGCGTATATCAATTTCTCCAACTCATCCTGAGTTCCACGGGAGATCCAATAACAAAATTACAATGATATGCCCTCAAAAATACACGGTCAACGAGCTATTAAATTCTATTCCCGTCCTCTGCTCCCCCCCCCCCCCCCCCAAAAAAGAAAATAAAATAAATTTTATCCGTTTCAATATTACCCCAGTCGGTCACTGCCCAAAAATTAAATCTCTATTTAATTTTAAAATACTAAGCAGTTCTAATTTCATGTCAACTCAGAGGGGTTGGCTATGTTCACAAGTCCCAAGCACCTCCTAGTATGTAATAATAAATATTCCCAATAGAAATTAAAGTCAACAATGCTCCAACATCAATAGTTAATTGAATATCCCTCTTAATGAAAAAGATGTGCTATGTTTCCCAAATAGCCACTACTATTTTTCCCGAATAAAATTTCAAACACCTGACGTCCATATGAAAATCATTCTCAATCATTCACCTGTTAGTCATATTTGTAAATATATTTAATTCCTAACAATTTTGCAAGTCAACTCCCGAACTTCAGAAATTCGGCCAAGTCCTTAGCTGAAAATCCGCAATAAATTTCAAAATTGATAACACATCAGCCTTCGCTTGCTATTAAAGTCAGCCCGTGTGACTTCATCCTAAGTCCGGATCGATATTATTCCAATAGCCCAGGACCCCCCTTTCTCCACTTACTGTTCTCTTCAGAATATAAATATAAAAAAAAATAATAAAATTCATATCTTAATTTCTAGTGTGAACCAAATGTGTTGGTGTCCTTTGACCTGACAAAGAAAATTGGCCAGAAGCTTTTCTCACAAAATAATCACTTTAACTAAAAAGAAAAATTCAAAGAAAAATTGAAAACCAAATTTTTAGTCAGTCATCTATCTATTTACCTTTTTAAAAATAACTTTTTAAATGTATTGGCCTATTTTCAATGACGCCCAGACATCTTCCAACACACCCATCGATTCACAATAATCTAGGGTTAGCCCAATGTTAATACAACATGCAAGTAAATTTAGGTTAGTGTAGTTAGGCCCAATAATAATAATTATAATTATTAAATAAAATCCTTAATTTTCTTATAATATTTATTAAAATGTAATTTAAATAAAATAATTAATAAAGACACTCCTTATTAGTGATAAATTAAATACCGAACGAGGTCAATCACCTCCGCTAATCAATTCGCAAGTCCGACTACCAATTCCGTCTGCCCAAGAACAATTCTCTTCAATGAGTTAGTTCCAAGTCGATCAAGGATTCGAATCAAAGAACTGAATCCCCCGACAAGCACCGCGAATTACCCTGCTCAGGGAATTTCTCCCCGCGATTTCCCCGCCTCCACTTCGAATTTTCACAACAAGTTTCTAAGTTTCACGAACAGCAATAAATTTTCAAACTAGCATCAATCTAATTTACAATGATGTGCGAGTCGAAATACTACTTCAACAATCGGTGATAATCCCCAAAATTTATTATTTCTACCCGTCTGGCCCGTCCCTCTTTCTTCTCACTCACCGGGCGTCAGTCCGCCATCTTGTCTGTCAATGTGACCTACAATTAATCACAAGCGAGCAAGAAGCGATGGCGAACTGCCGATGGTGGGGGAACCGAGGCTCAACCTCGTGGCGTCCAAAATGGCGAACAGCTTATGCTCTAATTATTTTAATTACTTCAAAATTCTGTAGAAAATCGAAAATTAATTATTTTTTGATGGGAGTTTCACCAAAATGCATTAATCAAAATTCCCTAGCCGTTTAGCGGTGAACCCCTTGCAAATCCCTAAAATTTTGAACATTGACCTAATTGACACAAAGTGCAACTACTGTAGTCCACTTACCAAAATTCATCTTTCGTCGTCTTGGTGGGTCCGCGTTTTCAATCTTCGGGGTGGTTATTGCGCACTCCACCCCACACCCGCGACACCACTTGTAACCCCGCACGTCTTCTTAGGGAATGATGAAATGACACACACAACATTTTAACAAGCAGAAAACTAATTTATTAATTTAATTCATCCTATTTATCAGGTTGGCCTAAAATGTAATATTACAAACTTTACGATTATTAACTGATTAAACACAAATGAAACAACACCGCTCACTACCAGATTATCGATACATACGGGGGACAGAGGACAAACACCCGATAAACCGAAACTCGGGCCACCGCCATTAACGCAGCGGTGGCGCCGCGGCGCGCAACGCCAGACGCAGGCGCTTTACACGACTTCACGGATCCGACTGGGGCGAGGTGACGATCGTTCGTCAGCACGCTGAAGCAGTGTCAACCAATCAGAGCACTGCTGCTTCACGCTGGTGCCTTGATTAGTGGAGCGCTCTTTGGATCACAACGGACATTAATGAAACTAAAACTGAACATTGTCGACAACTCAACGCACAGCTTGGTGATGACAGACACCACGTCAGCACATTCCATAACCCATACGCTGCCTGAGCCGAGGTCTGTGGGATTATCCAAGAGGCTACTGTCATACTGTCTTGCCAAGATGGGCTAGACTACAAATAAAGCACCATGCCCTAAAATATGATACTTAGTGACGGTAAAATTGTTATGATTAGGGTGGTGCAAACTGTATTATTTATGGGTCTAGGGATTTTTGGGCCGTCACATAAGCACTGCTTTCCTTTTGAGTTTTGTTAAAATAAAAACCTGCAACCCTGGGTTGGTTAAGGTTTAATTTAAATAATTCTAATCTGAAAAGTGGTAAATTCCCTCTATCAAATGATGATGTAAGATGGAACACACACTGTTGCGGCAGGCTGTGACGAGGCAGAGTGTTCCTTCCACGTCGGACTCTGACAGTCTGTGCTTGGAGAGTTCGCCGTTCGGGCAACTGCTCAAGATGCTGGCGTCGCCAGTGGTCCACAGAAGTCCCCTGCTCATGGACAAGCTGTTGCGGCTCTTGTCTCTCATCTCCATCAGTCTGCAAGTGCATCGTCAGCGCCTCTGGGACCGAGTGAGTCATCTAGCAAGTCTTTTAATGATAGTTGAAATAAAATTGGAAAAATACAAATGGAAACGTTCAGAATTTTTTGTAAATAGGGATTGTAAATTCCAGTGAAGGTAAATGCTGACTAGACCATACAACTTTGACACATTATAAAAAGGCTCAAGGTTAGATTAGACTTGATATGCTTTGTAATCTCTTTTAAAAATATGATTTATAAATTATGCACATATTTATAATTTTTAGTATATGGTAGATTAGACCCTCAAGTTATTGCAATTACTACTAAACCTGATAAAAAACTTGATTAAAATTTTTTTTTTTTTGTTCTCTTCAGGTAAATCTTTGACTTTTTAGTTATATAAAAACACAAACCCAATAACTTTTTGTGCTATGGCTTTTTTATTGCTATGGATCATAACTTAAAATGTACAAATCAATTTTGAGTAAGTAACTAGACACTATGGTTATCCTAAAGCAAATACCTGATACTGAAGGTGGATACAGAAAAAAACTACATAATTGACATTGATTCTTTAAAATTCAATAATTTTACTATGGTATTTTTTTTATTACGGTATGTCTAACTAAGTTGGTGGTGAAGTGGTTACCACGCTGGACTTAGGGAACCTGGCAGCAATGTCATGGGTTTGAAACTGTGTTCTGCCTTATAGTTTTTGACAGTAGGATACCATTCAACTGCACTATAGCGGCTCACCCCCTTACTTTATCTAATACATTCTACCACAAAGCAATAGTCTATGAGGACAGGGCAAAGTAAAGCATAAAAGAGGCAGCCAACATAAAAAAAATAAATAAATAACAGTGTCTTTTATGTTGTCTTTGAGTGTTTTTAGCTTCACCATTATATATGCACTTTCCTTGCTTACTGTAATTAAAAAATAATTTAGCATAATGAGTCTTTTTTAATAAAAAACTAGTCAGTTGAAAACCCATATTTTTCATAAAATCTGATTTTAAATTGTAAAATAGATCTTTCAGATCAGGTAATGTGTAATAGTGTATAATAAATGTGGAAACTTGTTTACTTGCCAACAGCTGGGACTGCAGGTGGAAGTGAACCCCACAACGCTGCACCACCTGGGGTTGGCCATCGACGTGTTGACGTCCAACACCTGCTCAGAGGAGGGCTTGGAGGACGCAACCGCGCTGCTGCTCAACATGACCGTCAGCCTGCCTAACACCAGAGAGACTGTTAGTATCAAATCGATCCTCTAAACTTATTACATTCATCTTTGTATTTCCGTCAATCCATCTTCACAAGAGGGCCCAACCCTTCCTGAAAATGAGCATTTCAGAATTACACTAGTTAAGCCCAAATGTAACACTTTAGTCTTAGAGATGCCTTGCTGCCCGGCTTTCATAAATTTAGTCTTGGTTTAGTTATACTTTGATCTGCATCAATCATTATTTTATAACTTGATGCATTTTAAAGACATTCTTAATTACTTTACCTTTACTAGAACTGTTAATAAAATGTTAAGATTTCAATCATTGTTTAGTTAAAAGAAAATCAACATTTTTCTTTAATACCAAATCCTAGAGTCAGTTTCCTGCAACACTCAATGAAGTAAATTATTCAGTTGATGATTCCTATTTTTAAATAATTAAATATTAAATTCTACATTTAATATTAGATGTTGAACGTGTTTAAGGTTCACAACATGTTTTGTGGCCACTGCCTCACCTTTGATTCACCACTGGTGGTGTTGCAGGTATTGAACCTGCTGCTGGGAGGGGCCCGTCAGATGGCGTCCATGGTTTGTGTACATATAGAAACACTGCTGCAAGAGCTGCGGGTACTCAACAGCCAGCAAGCTCACAACGACGATCTAGACGATAACGCTGTAGATAGTAGGATAACCAGCCTCAAAGGCATACTAAGTAATAGGTAAGAATTTGCTTACGGAACAAAAAATGCCATGGAATAACAGTGGAAGCCCTCTTAACCGCTCTTTATGGACTGGGACTGGACTGTGGAGTGGATAACAAAAGGTTGATTAAAACTATAGCAGGTGTCACGAAATTGCAATCCTGAATTTACAACAGTGTTGTCAATTTGTGCCAATTCATCCAGCATTTAGCATCTGTTAATAACCCCTGCAAACGTATGCAAAAATCAAAACCTAAAATTGCTAGGTAAGCTTGCAACTTTGTACTGCCTAGTAAATAATATGACTGTAATGGGCATAAAAAGTACTGGAAATAAATTAACGTATCAATAAGGTTGGCAAACATCCTATTTTAATGGAATAGTCTCGCTTCTTCATCTTTTTGACAGTGTCTCATCCGTTTTTTAAAAATTAATATTTACCAACAGTGAATTAATAAACCGTGTCAAAGTGTGTACATACTTATATACTTATTTGTTGTTTGTTATTTATGGAATTAAATTCATTTATTCATTTACTTGTATTTTTAGGAACATACTTATACAAACCATTTCTTAAATGTGTGACATTTTACAAGAAGTATTTTATCCACTTTTTATTGCCTGATTATTTATTTCTGGTTTGGGGCATTAGGAAGTTGGGAAGCTGCATCGGTGGATGTGAATCTTTCCTAAAAGTAGGGAAGCTTAGGCCAACAGATGGTCAAGTCATGGACAGTTAAGAGGGCTTATTAGAGTGTATAATTCTTTTTTCAAAGACAATTTATAATGATTAAATTGACAATTCAGTGTAAAAAACTGTCTAAGGTCAGTTTTTAACATTTTTTTAATTTGATCAAATTGATTAATACTGTACAATTTTGTTTGGTTTTCATACAGGCAAATAAAATCCAAGTCCCTAAGGTTTAACTCGATAGAGTCTCTACTTATTTCTTATACAGGGTGAAGTGCGAGAACCGGATGATTTTGAAACAGTTGCTTTATTATTATAGACTAGTTAGGGAAATCTGGGTTTTGTTGTTGTCTCGCCTTTTTAGTCTAAAGGGGTAACTAGTCAATATAGCATCTTGTTTTTTCACACAACACTTTTTGTTAAAATTGTAAATTTATTATCAAGCGTATCTTTATTCTTAATTTAAGGATCAGTCAAAATCAAATTGACACACTTTCTAACCAAAACAAATTGCTAAGCAGAATTTTACTCATCCAGAACAACAGGAACAGAAAAAAATAAAAAGCCAAGCAATCTTGTAAGCGTGAAAACACCCTAAAAAAATGCAATAGTGAAAACTACTGCAATCAGAAGCATTCAAACTGAACGTAGACAAGCACGAGAGCTTTAGCTTGTGTTTACTATTCTTGCAGGACCGTTTGGCTTCCTACATTTTTCTGTTCCTGTTGTTCTTCAGTTTAACAATGGGTTTCTGCTTGGAAGTGTCATTTCGACCGACCTTTAAATTTTGAATGAAGATACACTTTGATGTGATAATAAATGTACAATTTTCAACTTACGTTGTAGTACGAAAAAAACAAGATGCTATATTGACTAGTTATACATTTGGACTAGAATTACAAGACCTACTTGAGACAACGACAACCCAGATCTTCCTAACCCATGCAATAATGATTCAGCAACTGTTTCAAATTCGCCCGTTCCCACAAGTCCTCCAGTATATTTTTATCAATATAATATTGTAGTATTGCAATCATAATAAAGTCGCAATTTTGACAAGTTTTAGTTTCAAAACCAAATCAATGATTGCACACACATTAAGTATATCAAGCATAGCATTGGGGGCATGGCGAGATCACAAAGCAAACTTCCGCTCAGATATCCTTTTTTTATGTGATCATAAATTGTGTTTTTAAAATACTTTTTATGAAAATTGATTGTAATCCCAAATTTATAAATTAAGGAGGGATTTAGTTACCCCTTGTAAGCAATCTTTTCAATTCATAAATTGTTAAATGATTATTGTCATTTCAGAAGTAATTTGTTTGTTTGTTACTCGTAGGTTATGTACTCAGTTTTTAAGATTTCAAAATCAATTTGAAAATATTATTTGATAGGTTTATAAAGTGTTCCTTGAAAGATGACAACATTTAAAAAATAAAAAAGTTAGGGTCCTAATATATTTTTTGTATATTTTTAGGTTTACCAAAGATACTGTAGTGGTGACTGCTCCAAAGAAGGTGAAAGCCGGTCTCGATCTACAGCTGAACTCAATGGCTCCACTCATCTCCAAAACATCGAGCCAGGCTTTCTTTCTTCGAATCCTCAAAGTCATTGTACAGTTGAGAGAATCCGTCCGCAACTTTGATAAGAAGAAACGAAAACAGGCTGGTTAGTATAATTTATTAAAGATGTGTTGACACAAAAATTTATTTATCGATTCTCCATACCGATACCATGGACGTATAATATGCCTACCTGTAACTTACGTGCAAGTAGAAAAAAATTCATTCGCTGATAGTAAACTTCCCCTAATCCGGCATGTCTGGGACTTGTCACATGCCAGATTACCAAATATTCTGAATTATAGGACGAATGTCAGTAAAATGTGAATTAAGGAAAAAAAGACATTAAAATATATTTTATTCTTTTAACAGCTTTGTTAACTTACAGTATAAAAGCATTGCATAAAATACTGTAATGCTCCAAGCGAGAGGTTTCAGAATTAATTGACTTTTTGACAACTGCCCAGTTAAATGGTAAATACATACCTAGGTGGCTCGGTGTCGTGACTATTTCCCGTTTAGATTATGATCGGACTTAATCTGCTTCATTCCTTTGGTCGTCGTTCTAGACATTACATAGCGTCGTCACCATGACAAAAGTTAGAAGTAGGCTGGATAAATTATTTGACTTAATAACTAAATTAGATTGAGGTTGAAATAAACACAACACAAATGACATTTATTATTTTCATATGCACATGTTTATGAAAATAACAACAAGGCAAACTACTGATGACTTTCTCGCAAATAACTTCTCGGCGTATTGTGTCATCTACTCGCTGAAGTTTTGTGACAATGAAGGTCGGAGTTAATATGTTCTTGATGATATTAATTGGTTTTTAAAGGCTATTATCTTGCTCTTTTAACATTATACGAGGGAAATATCACAAAACCATACGATTTTGAACATTTTAGGCCCGAATTCGTATCGAATGCAAAGACGCCAAGTATCGAGTATTGACGATTCCTCGATGCCTCCAGTATCTAGGGTATCGTGAGATTAAGAATCAAAATCGGCCCATCACGTGTTAAAATACCTTTATTCTTCAACTAGTACTCTCCACACATCCACCCTTCAGATGCAATCTCCTACCCCTAATTTAAATATCATAATAACCTTTACTCAAAAATTCAAAGTCCAAGATAAATGTAAACACTGATTTACCTTAAACTAAAAAAAATTCACCACTTGAAAAAAACTAACTTTTCAAGTAGGCCAATATGGATACACACAGACTGTATTTTGATTTTAATATTTGCCAGTGCGGAACTAATATAGAACAGAACAGCAGCTGTGACAATTTGAAACAATTTGAAAACAAAAATCACACAGGTTTTAGACTCATAAAAAACTCACCAATTGGTCACTCATGAACTAACTGGCTGCTATGACGATAGCTGAAGCCCAGGAGGAGGTGAGTTTGCGGCCCAACGTGGGCTCATCGGAGTCTGCGATGGACACCACTCAAGCCACGGTGGATATTGTGGTGCCTCCGACTCCGCCCAGTGATAACGCCATGGACACCAACCAGTCATCACAGGGGTCGACGTCGTCTTCATCCGATGTCATACCGCCAACGCCTCCCGGCCCCGGCGAGTCCATGGAGTCCTCTCTGTCCCGATTTTTGAGACAGAGAAATGCCACCACTGCTGCGTCTGCTGGGGCCAGTAATGCATCGGCTGCCTCTGTCGCTGCGCCCACACCCACATCTGACAATGGTGAGTTCAGCCGCCCACTGCCCACCACCATATGTATTTTGCTAAGAGTAAATTGCAGTCTAGAAGGCAGGTTTTTTACTTCTCAACAAGTCGTGAAAATGTCAGGAATTTTGTGGAGTTAAGAGAAATTGTGAAAAAGTCGGGTCTTTGGTTGGGAATACTCATTTTCTTATAAAAGATACAAGAACTTTATTGTGTTTCATTATTTTTAAGAATTTTACAAAAATATGGGTGATGAGGTGTGTTTTTTGGCCATGAATAAGTTTCAGTGGTCAGGAAATGTTGGGATAGAGATGGGAATTTCATTTGTGAAATTTGGTAGACATCCAAAGAAGATGTTGGGCTGTACCTCGTCATTCTACATATCCCACATTCTATCATTGAATATTTACACTGGTTTCTGGGTCGACAATAAATGTTTGACCCCATCCACAAAAAAGGTCCAAAAAGTCAAATCCAGAGAACAATCGTCCAATTTCTATTATTCCCACTTTAAATAAAAAATGTTATAAATTGTGGTATATGATCGAATCATCAATTATTATGATCAAAACTTTGGAAGATAATAATCTATTCAACATGTCTCAGTTTGGATTTAGAAGGGGGTTTTTCAACAATGAATGCTATGGGTGGGCTGGTAAGGATGGTTCTGTCAGCCTTTGAAGTTTGAAGACAGGGCCTATGCTCAGGCCACTTTATGTGACCTGAGCAGCTTTTGTGTAGACTACATCCATTTCTCACTAATCTGTCTCATTATGGTGTGCGGGGTTCTGCTCTAAAATTTTTTTAATCTTAAGTGCAAAACCGAGCCAAAAAATTATATTGATGGTCTGTGGTCTGAGGAATTAAAGGTCAACTGGGGAGTTCCTCAAGGTTCCATTTTAGGACCTTCACTTTTCATCATAAAAATTAATGATCTCCGTCTCTGTGTGAAAGCGAATAGCCTGCTTTATGCAGATGACACAGCTTTTATTAACTTCAATTCTGATCTTGAACAGCGCAAGCAGATGGCAGAAACAGCTTTAGTTGAGGCCTTTAATTGGTTTGTCTCTAATGGTTTTGTAATGAATGCTGACAAAACTTAAAATATTATCTTTTCTCTTCGTCCCATGAATCCATTTTAACAAGATCAATTGGTCACTAGCATAAAATTTTTGGGCATTTTCATGGATGACGACTTGACATGGGGCTCACACATTGATTATATTTCATCAGAACTCTAACGAGTAATTTATCTGCTGAGGCGTCTTACCTTTTGTGTTGACATGAGGGTTGCCTATTTTGCATACTTTCAGTCTAGGAATGGACTCATATTGTGGGGCAATAGTAGTCGAATCGATGAGGTTTTGGTTCTTCAGAATGAAGCTGTTCGAACCATTAATCAGGCTTGCTTTTTTGATAATTTTAGACCTCTTTTAATCAATTCAGAAATTTTGACAGTCATAAATAAACCTTTACCTTTTTGTAGTCTGTGTATTTAAAAACCCAGATCTAAATTTCAAATTTAATACACATTCACACAACTCGCGAAGCAAAAACAATGCAGTGATAGATTTTCATAGCTAAACAAAATGTCAAAACGCCGTAAGTTTTATGTCTAAAACTGTATACAGTTTACAGTAAACTGTAAACTGTAAAACTGTATAAACTGGAACACCTCATTAACACCTAAACTGAAAAAATTTCAAACTAAAGTTTTATATTTGGCTCTTGATTACCTCAATGTATTCAGTTGATGAATTTTTTGTAATGAAGAGGATTGTGTTTTAAATTAAATTTGATAAAACAAACAAATGTTTTGTAAACTAGTTCCTATTGTATGTGCAGCTTTGCTTACATGGTATGTAATGAAGTGTTTTGATTCCACCGTAATTTTGTTATACTATATGTCCCAGCAAGATGCTATGTGTAATTTTTTACTGCAAATAAACAATTTATTTATTTTTATGTCTGTGATTGCCCTTGAAGTGTTAAAAAACAGCTTCCTCAAACTCAGCTGTGTTGCACCCCTTCAAAAAAGTAGACATAATTGTCATTAATGGTTCAATTTGTAGCTGAATTAGATATTTTTACTGATAGTTTCTGGCCTTAAACTAATAATCTACCTTCAGTGTCTCTACACAGACCACAAGTGAAATCACCCATTGTTGCAGGAAGACCTTTTAGACTTACATCAGTGTATGACAACAGTTGTAGTGAAGTGCATAAGTGTAGTGGCGTAACACAACGCAATGTCTGGTCAGGCTCTGTCTGCCACCTCATTCCAGGGATAACTGTTGTACCTCGATGGGAGAAAGGAGGTTTATCTTGATAAGTTGACCTGTTATTTATTGACTTGAAACTGCTCTTCAAGAATCTGTGCATCAAATCAAATAATTATTATTATCTATTTCCATAATTATTACACAAGACATAGAGACAATATTAAACCAGTAAGGCACAGATTAGAAAAATTTCATTTGTCTCCTCAGTATTCAGGTCCAAAAATACACAACAAATTACCATTACATTTGAAAAATATTGAAAATTCTTTTAAATTCAGGACCACCCTGAGAGCCTGGTTGAAGACAAAAAATTTTTATTCAATTGCTGAATACTTAGACAGAGATATGAGTTCTGATTAAAGAAGTGAACTATTTTATAATTCATTATAAGTTGTTTGGTTTATTTTAAGATATTTCTTATACTTGTATTGTTTTCTGTATTGTACTGACTGTATGTCCTATCATTTGTATGATGTAATGACATGTAATAAATAAATAAATAAACAAACAAATTTTATGCTGTTCCATTATATGTGGGTGTGGTCAGCTTAATACCAAATTACCCATATTTTTTTAAAGCAAAATTTCATTATGTTGAAATTTAAGTATTGTCAATGACACACTTTTTAACTATTTATGTGTTGGCAGTGTCGGATCGGCCGTCAACAGCCAAGTCCCAGGAGGAGGAATCGCCACTGCCCCCGCTGAGCGAACAACTTAACCTGGACATCCTGTGGAACACACTCAGCGAGTGTCTCACTGAGCTGCAGCACACCAATGACAACCACGCCGTCCTCGTGCTCCAGGTAGGCCTACCCACACCTCATCAGTCTCGTTCATCCAACTCGGTGAAATTGGAACCTTGCTTTATCAGAACTGATGATCTAGATATTATTACCCTTCTCTTTTTTTTATAAAAAAATTACGTGTGTTCAATCTCCAGTTTGTTGTACGCGCACTACAGCAATGTATCACTTTTTCATCACCTGTCACTGGGCGCTTTTCATAATCTGCATCCCTCAGTATGATTGACGAGGCCATGTATGTATTCCCACAGAAATAGGTATGGGGAGGGGGGGGGGGCAGAAAGTAAACATCCACCACCTAAACTGTCAGTCTGTTTCACGAGTGCACCCTTGTTGCGGGGACTGTTGGAATAAGTGAAAGAGGAAAAAAGGTTGATACTAATTTTTTTTTATCTGGGATTGTAGTATTCTATTCGGTGTAATGTTTTTCCAATTAAATAAAATAAAAATAAAAATCAATTAATTAATGTAAAACTTTTTAGAGAAATTTAGATTAGAATGAAAAATTAATTTGTTTACTTTTTATATAAATTAATAAAGGGCGCCACTGTTTTTACAGTCCTTTTTGTTTAATTAGTTAGGCTAGCAGATAATTTAGGTCGGTCTAGAGCCGAATGATCTCAGGGTCGATGTGCCCTGCCCACTGAGCCCAGAGATAGGTTAGGACAATAAGTACTCATCACCATTTGCTACCAAAAAGAATATTTAATTTACAAAACTAAGATAAATTTCACAATATAGGTTAATTGAAATTGAAATATGACTTAATAAATAATAGGTAGAATACAATTTTGATAAATCAAATTAGTTGAGTTCAAGAATCACGTTTCACCAACCTTGAATGTATTTGAATGTCTGGAGATTTAGCTTAAAGTCACAAAAGATATTTCTACGAATTTATTTCACAACTTAATGTATAAAAATTTAGTTTTGAATGCACTTATAATACCCACAACACATTTATAAAAATTCAATGAAATTCACTTGATTATGATTGATTAGATTTTTGTTAACTTGTCTCTTTAGAATGACAATTGCTGACCTCTTTCCTCCTAGACCGGGGAGAAAGAGATAGAAAGCTTCATTTCCGTCAAAAATAAAAAAAAAAACAAACTACTGGAAGTAGGTGTGCCAACCTCTGAAACCTAAATTCTTATATTTATTTTTGCCGTTTTGGTGTTTAGAACTAACAGATTAGTTGTCTGTTGGATAATTTCTAAACACCTTTGGCAGAGAATATGTTTGTTCTTGTTCTTTTCTTTTTATTTGTCAAAATAATATAACCTAAAAATTAAAATTTCTGCTATAATGTAAATACGAGCTTTTAATTTAATAAATTTCTTCTATTTAATTATTATAAGATAATTTTTGGTTGATTTATTACTCAAATAAAAGTTTAGTTTTCTTATGGTAGATAAAATTTGTGATTTTTGACACATGGATTTTTGTTGACCTAGTCCTAACATAGGTACTACCTAAAGAAAGGGTAATTTATCGTCAAAATGATTCAGTTTATGATTAGTTAGGTTATTGTGAGTGAGTATCTTTTATTTCCAGATTATTTTACAAATTTGAAGCTTATAGATATAGGCTATTGTTAGTATTTGTTTCCTACTCATGAGTTTTGCTATGATTAGGCTAGGTCTTTTTAGGCTATTTCAGCCAATAGTGAAATTTCTGGAATTTAATATTTCTTAGGCCTAATATGAAAACTTCCTAAGTGCGGATATAAATAATTAAATAATATTTTTAAATTTCAGAGGTCTGACCTATTACATTACCCCACAAATTTTTCAGACATTTTATAAAAAAAAATGAAATGAGAAAATTTGTCCCCCCTGGAAATTCAAGGCTGGTATACAAACAAATATTAACATAAAAATGGCACACTTAATCTAAAAAACGCTTAATGCATCAACCTTGAATAATAACATCAGTATCAAAAGAAAATCAGCAAAAGAAAAACATATACATTTAGCATTTTTATACCACAAATTACAATATCATAATTATTTCATGAAAACTTATTATAAACTAATATCTGGAAATACATATTCACATAAAAAATGATCTACCTAAAAGATATCATGACAAGTTTAATATCAAATAAAAATTCAAAGGGTAGTGATCTATTATACAGGTTCATTTATGTTAGTTACAAAAGATTACATAAGATCATATATTTTTGCTTTTAATCAAAGTTCCTTCTAGTATACAAATTAAAGTTTGTAAACTATTACAAAGCATTGCATCCTTCACTGAGTCTCTTTCTAGTGTCCGTTTTAAGTCCTTCATTTTCACATAAATAGTAGGCCTACATTCACATCACCTATCCCATACTTAGCATTTTGATAATAAAACTAAGTGCTAAAAATATAGCTAAAAAAAAAAAACTGGTAAATTATTTATTAACAGTGATCCTTGCCTCAAATCACATATAAAAAATAGTATTATTTCCTTTAATTTATAAATTAAATGTTTACATTTGGGAGATGCAAATTATATTTACTTTCCTTATTTGTTTATTATTGTTGATATTTTATTTATTAATTGTTGTGATAACTTAGTTTAATTTATTTGAGGGTTGTGAGTGTGTCATTTAACTGTAATAATGTATATGCCCTATAATTAATAGCCTACAGTATTCTCTTTTTAACAATGGAATTTCTTTAATTGGCTTGTATTATATGTTCCAATTCTTGTCCCATCCTTGTGGTCTGCTAACACATAGGCATTTTCACCTATTATACTAATTATTTTGTAAGGTCCAGTGTATAGTAAAAAATATTTTTTTATCTTCTTGTCAGTCTTGTTTGACAATGGGTGTGTTCTCAAAAGTACCAAGTCATTCAATTTATATTTAATTGTTTTCACTCTTTTAGCCTGTTGCAGTAAGCGCTTCTCTGCCTTTGATACCATGTTCTGCCGAACTAGCTTGATTAAATCCGCTTGATTTATTTCTGGTATTTCAGGAAAGGGTAGTAAACTTGTAATGAAATTCTTGCAACTTTTGCCATACATGATCTCATAAGGAATACATTGAGTAGTACAATGTGTGGAAAAATTTAAACAATTTTCAATAAATGGCAAGACATCTGGCCATGTGGTATGTCGTTCATGGCAATATATCCTTATCATTTTATTTATTTCCCTGTTGGTTCTTTCAACTACTTGACTAGCTGGATTGTATGGGGTGCTGTGGTACACCTTTATACCATTTTCCTTTAAGGTTTCATGATATTTTTCGCTACTAAAGGCAGGTCCATTGTCAGAAATGATGGCTTCTATTTCCCCTATCTTTGGTATGTAGTCTTTCAATAGTTTGCTAAGAACTGTAGTTGTTGTGGCTCGTTTTACAGCATATATGGTCACATATTTTGAGAAAATGTCAATAAGTGAGAAAATATATTGTACTCCAAATCGACCTTTAGGCAGGGGGCCGATGAAATCTATTGAGATCAGTTCCTTTATTCGCTGTGGTAAAATGGCGTTATATGGGCCTACAGCTGTAGTTTGCATTGGTTTAGCTTTTTGGCACAACACACATTTTTTTACATGCTCTCGTATTGTTTTTTCCATCCTGGGAAACATACAATAATTTCTAAGTGTAATAAATAGTTTATGGCTTCCTATGTGCCCATATTTAAGGTGGCTATAAGTTAAAAATTCAGATAAAATGTTATTTGGTATGTATACTTTACAACTCTCATTATTGGTTTTATTCTTGTAGAATAAGATGTCTTCATGAAGAATGTAGATATTCCTTAGCTTATCGTTATCTTGAAGATTAGTCGTTAACTTCTCTTTGATATCTCGACATTGAGGGTCTTCATCTTGCTTTAGGCCTATATCCTTAAGAACATTCTTAATAGTACTATCCTTAAATCCTAAACCCAAATTTGCTTTCAGAATAGATATAGAATTCTTTTCCAGTGGAGTAACATAGTTTTCTGATAAAGTTCTCGACAGAGTATCCGCAGGGACATTGTCTTTACCCTTGAGGTATCTAATCTCAATATTAAATTCTTGAAGTACTAAAATCCATCTTAAGATTCTTCCATGGGTCAAACGACAATTCTTCAAAAATGTTAGTGCTTGGTGATCTGTTTGGACAATTACTTTGAAATGCCCATAGATAAAAACTCTAAACTTCTGACATGCAAAGATGACACTAAGTAATTCTTTTTCAGTTACAGAGTATGATAATTCATTTGATTTAATGGTGCGACTGGCAAAAGAGATTACTCTCAAGTCCCCCTCATTATCATGTTGTTGCAATATTGCTGATATTGCAATGTCACTTGCATCCGTATTGATGTAAAATGGTTTGTTGAAGTCTGGATGATGTAGGATGATGGTCTGTAGAAATTCTGACTTAATTTGATTAAAGATGTCTTCTTCCCGTTCCGTCCATTTCCATTTGATATCCTTCTTTAGTAAATGATTTAACTGTCCTGTCAGCTCAGCATGTTTCTTCTGGAATTTTCTATACCAATTCACTAATCCTAAAAACTGTTGAAGATCCTTGACGTTTCTTGGACTTCTTAAGTCTGTAATGTCTTTAATCTTCTCGGGATCCATCTTTATGCCTTCCTTGGTTATAATATGTCCTAAGAATTTTATTTCAGGTTTCAAAAATTTTGATTTCTTGAGTTTGACTGTAGCACCGCTTTGCCTCAACCTTGTAAGCACTAGGTTTATATGCTTAATATGATCATCTAAAGTCTCTGACGTAATGAGAATATCATCAATATAGATTGACACATTTTGGCTCATGTCATTTCCTAAAACTTGGTTCAAAGCCTTAATAAAGATAGCACCACTAACATTTAGTCCAAATGGTAAACGGACCCATCTGAGGTTAGTTCCATTATGCATAAAAGATAGATACTTTCTGTAGGTTTCATCAACTTCTATTTGAAAATAACCTTGCGTTAAGTCCAAGCTTGTCATAAATTTAACTCCTGCAAATTTTTGAAAAAGCTGGGTGATTTCTGGAGGCGACTCTCTGTCTGGTTTAATCAATTTAGATATGTTTCGTCCATCCATACACAGACGGATTGAGTTGTCAGCTTTGGTAACACAGACTAGGGGATTTGTGTATGGGCTGTCCGATGGTTCAATAAGTCCCAATTTTAACATTTTGTTTATTTCAGATTGAACTTGGGCTCTTTTAGAAAATGGGATTGGATAAGACTTAGCATTAAAGGGTACATCTTCTTTGATATTGAACTTTGCTTTAAAATTTTTGATCAGGCCAGGTTCATTAGAAAACACGTCAATATTATCGACTAACATATCCTCAAAACTTTTAAATAGTTCAAGTTGATCAGTAGGAAAATCATTTCTTATCTCATTTAGTTTTTCTATAAATTCATCTGGAAGGTTACTAGCTGTTTTATCTTCAGTTGTGACGTATACACTATGAATCTGACTTGTAATGAAATCCATTTCTTCGTCCGTCTCAAACATTTCTAGGAAACAGCTTTGAATTAATTGTATTTGGTTCACCGAACATTCCGATTTCTCTTCTTTAAAAGAAATTCTTCCAGGATGTTCTTCATCAGGAATATGTACACATTGATTATTGAAGTCAATATTTAAACGGTAGTGAGAACAAAAGTCTACGCCTAGAATAGTCGGAATGTTTATTTCCTTTACTATTAATGAACTGAAAGGCATGATGTTACCACTGAACTCAAAATTGAGTAATGCTTGAGTGTGTATCCTCTTACTCCTTACACCGGTGACTCCAATTATAGTTAGGTTTGATACTGGTAAGGTCATTATTTTGCAGCCACTATGTTTCAAAATTTCTGAATATGTTTCTTCAGACATAATTGTTGCCTGTGAACCAGTATCGATAAGACAATCTAGATGATAATTGCCTATTTTACACTCTAATTTTGGAAGTGATTGCTTCAACGGTTGGTTTAAGGGTGGGGTGAAATTTTCCTCACTCATTAGCTCATCAATGATGTTGTCACCTCTGGTGATAATATTACTCAGGTTGATAGACTTCCTGTTTGTCAATATGTCTATGCACAGTTTTCTTAGTAGTTTAAGGCCTTCTTCATTAAGATGAAAGTTATCCGGTTTCGAACCATGCTTAGTAAACATAATAGGCTCAAATAAATTCATTTTGCAACTTGAGTAATCATCCTCAAGGTAGTATTCACTGATATCACTAGATCTGATAACTCGATCTTCACTTGTACCTAACGATAAAATGTACTCATTATACTCGGCCAACTTATTTAGATGATCTCTATCTGTTGCCATTAAAGATGGTATGGGAGGTATTGTCAAAATAAGTAGCTCTTTACACCTGCTCTTTAAAAACGCTACCAGGTTGTTTAGTTTGCCTTTCATACTTAAAACAGAATCATTTTTCAGGAAATTATTGCATCCTATCATCAATATACACTTCTCAGGAATTTCTGTCCGGTTAATTTGTAAGAATTCATGAATATTCTCTATACCATATCCACCGATACAGTAGCCTATTCTACCAGAAGAATTTGGGAAAAATTGTCTTTTCAATTTAAATTGTTTCTCAGCAAGTCTCAAAAACTGGCTGTCACCTATCAGGGTGTGACCTAATATTTTAGGAATGGCTCCGGCTGCTAGATGTATTTTTAAATTATCATTTCTTTGATTCCAATTGCCGTTATAAACTTCTTCAGTAGCAGCCTTGCCTTTGTCTCAGTTATGACTTCTGTCATCATCTTCATCTTTTTCAGTGAGACCACTGTAATGCCTAGACGGGGTTTTCACCCCCCTCCCCCTGGAAAAATGCGTTGGATTCCTTTGGTAGCCTCCACGGTTACAATAGTTTGATCCCCTGTTGTATGTCTCAGGATTTGATTTTACTTCGGTAAAAGAAACTTGATTGGCCCTATCTGTACCGGTACGCCAACTTTGATTTTCTGGTCTATGTCCACTTTGGCTTGTTAAGTGTTTGTTGTTGTTTCCACCTCCTCTACCCACGCTTTGGTGATAGAACTGATTGTTGGTTCGATTGTTAAAAGGATTGCTCCGATTAAATGGAGGCTTCCCATTCATCTGCTGAGGGTTGTTATTGCCGGTACCATCAGAAAAGGGTTTTTCATTCCTGCTTTCATCTGGGCTGAGTGGTTTTGATCTCGGAGTATCTATAATTTGACTTAAGAACTGTTCTAAACTTTCCGCATCTTTAATATTAGGCGCTGTAGCGATTGCTGATCGAAGCAAAGGAGGGGCATGTCGGCTGACGTATGCTAAAAAGACGTTGTTGTCAATTTGGTGGTCAAGATACTGTGTTGTATGGTACAAATCCATAATGTAGCTAGACAAATTTCCATTCTTTGGATGAAAATTTCCCTCGCCCATAAGATGGCTTACAAACACTTGTTGGTCACTCATCGACCAATAGCGTCGCTTGAAAGAATTTGCAAAAGATGGAAAATCATGCCATTGACCCATTTGTTTCCTTGCCCAAATACCGGATTCACCCAAGAGGTGTTTGATTATGACCAACAGTTGGTTTTCCCAAGGTCCATGTGATGCATTGACATACTTTTCTGCCAACTTAAGAAAATATACAGGATGCGGCTCAGATTGATTCGGATTGAAATTAATCAGGTACAGTTCGGCATCAATTTTCGTGATTGGTTCATTTAATTTTAGAGTACCGGTAGCTAATTCCTTATTTGAGTTTAATAGGGATTCTAGTTCTCTTTGTCTCGTCTCCAGTTCCATGCATCTTTTACTAAGGGTCGAGTGCAATCCATGTTGTTGTTTATCTTGAAGGTTTGTATTTTCAACAAAAAATTGCGTTGAATCATCTTTACGGTAAAGAGTGTCAAAGTCATGGTTGTTTGTGTGTTGTGTAGTTGTGTCCATATTTAGGTTATTAACTTTATCATTTATTTTCTGTAATTTAAGTTCAAAAATATCAAGACTTTCTTTGAGTTCATTAGCAGTTTCATTTTGTAGTTGGGCTATCTCATTATTCATTTCTTTTCTTAAAATTACTCTAGTTTTTAAAGATGCAGTTTCAATTTCTTGACGAGTTTCCTGTCTGAATTGGCTTAAGGCCGTTTCAAATATTTCCTCATGTGATTCACTATTAGCGAGTTTATTTTCTATCAAAGTCATCCTAACCTCATTTTCAGCAATTTTGGTCTCAACAATTTGTAGCCTATCATTAGTCTTAGAGCTGTAGACATCTAACTTATTGTTAATATTAGCAGTGTCAGATTGGATTTTTTCTACACTTACTTGAAGGCTAGCAAGCATTGTCAATATCAGTGTTTGATTATTGTCATTTGAATTTACTTCCCTAACATTAGGCTCATCCCTAACATCAACATTTAGTTCTATAAGATCACAATCATTACTTATATTTAACTCATTTGAATCAGGATCATTAGGCCTAGTGATGGAATTAATTATCTCCCTACTTTCAAGAGGCAAATCTTTTTCAGAGATCATATGGGCTTCCCCATTTTGAAAACCTAACAAAAACTCTTGGCTATTGTTACTATCAGTGCTTAAGTCTAAACTTAACAAATCAACTTTGTCTGCCATCATCAATTTTGTTCTAGCCTAATTTTACATGTACCGTATAGTGACAAGAAAATGGTGATTATTCTCAAACCCTTCTCTGCCTCAGTGAGCCAAGCCCCACACTATGGGTGCCAATTTGTAATGTTTTTCCAATTAAATAAAATAAAAATAAAAATCAATTAATTAATGTAAAACTTTTTAGAAAAATTTAGATTAGAATGAAAAATTAATTTGTTTACTTTTTATATAAATTAATAAAGGGCGCCACTGTTTTTACAGTCCTTTTTGTTTAATTAGTTAGGCTAGCAGATAATTTAGGTCGGTCTAGAGCCGAATGATCTCAGGGTCGATGTGCCCTGCCCACTGAGCCCAGAGATAGGTTAGGACAATAAGTACTCATCACCATTTGCTACCAAAAAGAATATTTAATTTACAAAACTAAGATAAATTTCACAATATAGGTTAATTGAAATTGAAATATGACTTAATAAATAATAGGTAGAATACAATTTTGATAAATCAAATTAGTTGAGTTCAAGAATCACGTTTCACCAACCTTGAATGTATTTGAATGTCTGGAGATTTAGCTTAAAGTCACAAAAGATATTTCTACGAATTTATTTCACAACTTAATGTATAAAAATTTAGTTTTGAATGCACTTATAATACCCACAACACATTTATAAAAATTCAATGAAATTCACTTGATTATGATTGATTAGATTTTTGTTAACTTGTCTCTTTAGAATGACAATTGCTGACCTCTTTCCTCCTAGACCGGGGAGAAAGAGATAGAAAGCTTCATTTCCGTCAAAAAAAAAAAAAAAAAACAAACTACTGGAAGTAGGTGTGCCAACCTCTGAAACCTAAATTCTTATATTTATTTTTGCCGTTTTGGTGTTTAGAACTAACAGATTAGTTGTCTGTTGGATAATTTCTAAACACCTTTGGCAGAGAATATGTTTGTTCTTGTTCTTTTCTTTTTATTTGTCAAAATAATATAACCTAAAAATTAAAATTTCTGCTATAATGTAAATACGAGCTTTTAATTTAATAAATTTCTTCTATTTAATTACTATAAGATAATTTTTGGTTGATTTATTACTCAAATAAAAGTTTAGTTTTCTTATGGTAGATAAAATTTGTGATTTTTGACACATGGATTTTTGTTGACCTAGTCCTAACATAGGTACTACCTAAAGAAAGGGTAATTTATCGTCAAAATGATTCAGTTTATGATTAGTTGGGTTATTGTGAGTGAGTATCTTTTATTTCCAGATTATTTTACAAATTTGAAGCTTATAGATATAGGCTATTGTTAGTATTTGTTTCCTACTCATGAGTTTTGCTATGATTAGGCTAGGTCTTTTTAGGCTATTTCAGCCAATAGTGAAATTTCTGGAATTTAATATTTCTTAGGCCTAATATGAAAACTTCCTAAGTGCGGATATAAATAATTAAATAATATTTTTAAATTTCAGAGGTCTGACCTATTACATCGGTTTGATAAAAAATGTACTCTATGGTAAAAGTTTGATGGTAAAAGTTACCTGAAGGTGTAATATTTATGATGACGCTGAATATGGAATTTTCATTTAGCTGACGTCTTGAATTTTTATTTATGAATTTTGCTAGACACGCTTTGAGAGAAACTTTAAGCTAGGCTATTAATAGAATCGATGTTGGTGAGTCCTCGATAAATATTGCCATGGGATTATGGATTGGGGGTAGTTTGGGGATCTTCCTGCATTGTTTTTTATGTCCATTAGTTCATTGTTACCATGTATAAAGTTTCAGTATTTTATTTTCATACAAAATCTTGTGTTATCTCACCAACAATAGTGATTATTACCATTATCTGTCGCCGCAAAAGCGAAAACAATGACTCATATTTGTCTCGATGAACGAGAGTGCACTGTATAACTAAAGAATGCATTAATTAGAACAAACCAAATATTAAAAAATTAAAAGTAAAAATAGTATTATATGTTTGCTTTATCAGTGGTGTTTTATTCATAAATTGTAAATATGTAATTTGTTTTATGACATATGACAGCATGTATGGAAACTTTTTTTATTGTTTAATGGCTCAATAAACCTTATTGAATCTTATGTCTTGACAATCAAATGAAAATGGCTTACACCACTTTGGGAATGAAATATTGTTATTAAAAATCCAATAAATAAAGCAAATTTTTGACAGAAACTCACAAAAAAAATTATTCTAACGAATCAGATCTCATATAACAAGTGGTCTTCATATTTGTAAATAACAAACAATATATAAACATCTCCAAAGAAGGTACGCATAATTTTATAGGAATTAATTATTATTAGCTATATAAAACTAAAATGTTATATATGTTTCACCATTGGTTATAACATATTCCTTACATCTATAATATGTAATTTAAACAATTCCTTTACTATTATGTTATATAGTTTATGAGCACAGTTTGAATGAGTACCTTTCCTGTATTCATTTACAACTAAATAGTTACTAATTAAAATTAACTAGATTAGCTCATACAAAAATTAACTTTCATTGCTAATTCAAGAGATAAGCAATCCCTTAGTAACAAGTTCTAAATAATTATATTTATTGAAAAAAAATTATGGCTTAGGCTTATTACTTTCAGTTAGTTTCCACAAATAAATTAATAGCAACTAAAATTATTTGCCATTTGTTTAAGAGATAGGTAATATTGTTGATTCGATTGACTATTTTAATAATACAATCACCAATCTCGAGTTTTATGATTTTCTAAGGAGTTTTATGATTTTCTACTTCCCAAATTTATTGGTAGTAATTCAAATAAATTTTTGTTCCTGAATGTAAATAAATGAAATGATACACTTATAGAAATTATTTTACCAACCAATTATAATTTTTATAGTACAGTTGTGATAAAAATCAGTTATTCATTTAATTTATCAACCAATTATGATTTGTACTCAATGGCTGTGGTCACAATTGGTTATTTGTGATTGTGATAGCAAGGAAATTTTTTTATAATTTGCATAATTTTCTCAATATCAACTGTCTAATAAATGTAAGCTTAAAAAGCTTACATTTATTACAAAATTGCTAACCATAAATTAAGTCTCTTATGCTTTTGTAATTGTTATTACAGGTGAAACTAATGTTTGTCTCATGAACTTTTTGATAACACAGATCCTGTTTGGTATCAAATGTACTTTCAACACCGACCATCCTCAATTTTTTTTTTATTTCAAGATTTTGTTTTCAAAGTTTAAAAACCTACTTGTTGTTATTACCGGCGATCAGGTTTTTTTTTTACATCATCTCAGGATGACTATTTCTGGATTACCACCAAGCAAATATCATCTCAAATTTTGTAACGACAATTTTTAACGATCGATCACAGGATGAGTAATCTAATGTTGTGCATCCTTGATCCTCATGATGTGTATTGTCGCAGCCCGCCGTGGAGGCTTTCTTCTTGGTTCATGCGAGCGGGATGGAGAAGGCCGACCAGAAGGGGGAGAGCAGGAATAGCAGCGAGCAGCCAATAGTGATGGAGGAGACTGCTGCCCCCACCGCCTCCGCCACCCCTGCCGCCGCCACCACCGCGGCCACGCAGCAGAGTCTAGGGCTGGATGGCCTCACCCAGGCGCCCCCACCCGTCTCTCCTCTCCCCACCGACCCCGCCAACGACCCGTCTACTTCTCAAGCATCTACGTCCAACTACTTCCTCTCATTGTCGCAAGAGTCCAACCCTCCCGTGCCGCCTCATCAACTCAAATTCCTCAAATTCGCAGGTAATGTGGATATGTATTTAATTTTCTTTTTTATCATGAGAAAAAAGAACGATTCCAGTTTTATTTTTTGAGCATAACATAAAAACCCATATCCTTCTCTTGTTGTATCCTCTATGAGGCATGCATTTAGTTTTATTTTATACAAAGCATTTTATTCAATGTATTTTCTAATGGAAGCCCTTGACATAATTTAGAAGGGTTTTATGTGGCATCATCTGCAACATTCTTTGTGGACTAATGAAAATTATTGTAAATTCTTTTTTGAACCTCGAGTATTTGTGTTACTGAGCCTGATAGTCCTCCAAATTTTAATTCAATAACGGATTCAATGAATGTAATACAGTTTAAGTTTAGTTCACATGATTTAGCTTGAAAATAACTTTGAGGTTTAGCAATGTAAGTTTTGTTTTTATTCTTCAACTCACTTCAACCCAAATGAGAGACTAAGTTGTTATATGCCCGAACCATGATTCGTCAGGAATATTTTTGTCTGATTGTGACGCTTCTTTTAATTTTATTATTTGAAATTTTTTATTGTAAAGGTTCTGTTTGTCTTGTCAATTATATTTTGTCCCAACTGCTATGTAATGTCAAACTGAGCTCTTTGTATTGAGATATTTAATTTTTACTTTGTCTCCCAAGGGAGACAAACCAAACAAATAAGAATGCCATTGACAATCTGGCAACACATGGGTAGTGAACATTGAAATGAAATGAAATGAAATGAAATGAAATGAAATGAAATGGTTTATTCATCACACAAAGTTTACATAATTGTGATTTCTTCACACGTAAACATATGACATGTCATACATAAAAGTCTTAATCTATGTCTAGTCTAAAAACTAAATGATAATGTGGTTCTCTCATCACAAAAAATACAAAACAAATTTAAACAAAATGAAAACTAAATGTTCAAAATAAAACAAAACACAATGAAACTTAAAATCTTCTTTGTCAACTAGAAAAAATCTTCTACAGAGTACGGACACAATGTTCGTATGGACACATTTTCAGCACTGTCCCTATATTTGCAGTGGAATCAACAAGTCAGCTGATTATACACTTGCAGCACTTGACGTTCTGAGTTTGGAGGTTGATAATTAACACAATGGATAGCAATGAATAGTGAATGCTTTTCTACATTAAAAAAAAAAATTGTGGCTAATTTTGAGGTGAGGAATAAATTAGAGGTCTGCGGGTACCCGAAAATTCGGGTAACTCCGGGTATTAGCGTGAACCCGAGTGGTCGGGCGGGTTTTACACGTCTCGGTCTTTATTCGGGCGGGCTTTTATTTTAAGCCGGGTCGGGCGGGTATCTAATGCCCGAATTAAATCGGGTTGTAGGTACCCGACAGGACATTAAAAGCAAACCCGGGTTTTTAAAACTATTTTACAGCCAAAATTTGTGAATTACAACGTTCACGGTATAAATGGGCATCGTTCCACACACTATTTTAGACTAGTGGTCATAAATGCCAGTCATTATTACTGAGGTGGATGTGGATGAACTGGAAATACCTTAGCTTACTATTCGCGACACTCGCACATGAAAATGTGGCTTCTGAAAGAAGCTAGCGGTCTCTGGTGCCTAGAAACGTAAGCAATTTTGTTTTGTTGATAATTTGGTACGCCATATTTCATGTTCAATTTAAAACAAATAACATTTTGATCATGAAAGATCGTGTTTGACGTAGGAACATTTGTATTCTTTTAGTACAGTACTATTTTATGCCCAAAAAATAGTTTAAACAGCATTAAATCATTTGTTGCAAGCCTAGACACCAGTAGCGCTAGCATACTTTTCTCACTCTAACCTAAAGGAACTGCTCAGTGTCGTCGTCGTGACTGACTCACACTCTTAGGCCAGAAAGATAGACTTTGGCATAGCCAATATTGTCACCAACTGTACAAACCGAAATCAAGGTAGCAGTGGCATTGGTACTATCATTGACTTTACATACAAAGTCTTTGTTTGTAAAGTCAATGGTACTATTTACACGATAACCGGTAAATAGCAAGAGCAAAATCAAAAGTAAATAATCTCTACAGATTAGTGTTTACATTATTTTTACAATACAAAATTCATCAGTGTATATATTTTTACGAAATATAATCAATATAGTACTATTTGGTATAATTGGTTTTATTGCCGAATTATTTCTCATTCCATCTTGCAAATTGTCAAAACATTTAAGATTTCTTGAGAACCAATGAAAACAATTTCTTGGATAATGTAACAGTTGGATATCCATAGTCAATGGTTGGATACTTCATAGACAGATTTCTTCATTCTCTATGTAGTTTTATAGTAACGGTACTCCATGTTTATTGTATGGTATGGCGCGATCCGTCGTCTGCATTGATGATTTGATAGATGGTTTTCCTCTCGTTCTGGTTCATTCAATTTACATTTGTGTTACTTGAGTGATGTTGAATTTTTTTCTGATATGAAAAATAAATATTAAAAAGCCACGGAATTGAGAGAATTCTAATGTCAGTGTATCCACTAACAGTCCTACTAGTGAAACCAAAGATTTGGGAAGTGTAAAATGTCGTGGATGGGCATTCATCTGCTATTTGGAATCACTCAAGCAAAGAAACAAATTTGCCGAAAGTAATCCAACATAAATGAAATGCAATTAGGGCCTATTTTAAGTCTGTTTTGAAAATAGGATATGGCAATATTGATTGAAATGCCAAATTTGAGTATAATCACATAATCTTTTCATAATAAAATAACTTTGTGTATTATTAGGCCTACAGAAAAATAGGCTACGGTATGATAATTCGCATCTAGGGTATTTTGACATTTATAAAAGTGGTTTTTGTTTAGTTTCAACAGTGTACAATATAATTTGTATATTTGTCATGTTTGTTGAATAAGTTAACATTGGGTAAAGTAACTTAGGACTAAAGGAACCCTTAGCTTGATAGGTTATTGGCTCGGGAGAATTTTTTTTACTTTTTATACTAGAATAAAATACATTATAGTTTTTTAACTTTTGTTAGGCCTAGGCCTAACTTAGGTGGAAGGTTTTTGCCTTGTGTATTTATTAATACTATACTTAAGCTTAGTAGGCACATCAACAATTATTTTAAAATGAAATAACTTAGTCCTAGACTTTTTTTTACAAATAATAGCGAAGCCGACCCGAAGTTTTATTCAACTTACAATACCCGAGCCCGACCCGAGTTTTTTTAACATACATAGGCTACCCGAACCCGACCCGAGATTTTTTAAACTCATACACCCGAACCCGAAACCGACCCGAATTTTTCTTTAACTTATAATGTTCAAACCCGACCCGACCCGAAAATTGATGTTAATCTACTACCCGACCCGAAACCGACCCGACTTGAAAAATCACTACCCGCAGACCTCTAGAATAAATGTTGTGTTTATTTCTTGAGTAAAGTTCATTGTCACCCTCAACTACAGCTCAAGCACCAATAATTTCCTTCAAGGAGACAAATTTGTTCTTTACTCCCTTATTACGCAGATAACAATTGTTAATAGGCCATTTCAAGCTATTCCATATGCCTTAAACCACCTATCTAGTACTTTCAAAGCTTCTGTGTCCTCATTTTTAAAGTTGTCAAAACTTTCTGCCAAAACTGCAACACTAGTGCCATCTGAGTACAACTGTGTTTCTGTTTTAATTTTAAGGAGCAAATTTTTTTCGGAGAAAACAAAAAGTAATGGGCGAATTTATTCTAACGAGTATATTTGTCCGGCAGAAACGCACAGAACAGTGCTGAACCAGATACTGCGGCAATGCACGACGCCGCTGCTGGAGGGGCCGTTCGCTGTGCTAGTGAACCACACTCGCGTGCTGGACTTTGACGTAAAGCGGCGCTACTTCCGCGGTGAGCTGGAGCGTGCTGATGAGGGCCACCGCCGCGAGGAGCTGGCTGTCCACGTGCGCCGAACACAAGTCTTTGAGGACTCCTTCAGGGAGCTACATAGACGCTCACCCGACGAGTGGAAGAACCGGTTCTACATTGTGTTTGAAGGTAGATACCGGGTTTCTGTTTTCTCATTGAATGTCTTCTTTAACCAATAAATTTTTGTAGTGAATTTAGGTAGTGAATTGACTTTCATAATCTTTTTATTTTGAAAACCTGTGACGTTATATATATGTAATTCCGATTCTCGATTTCATGTGTGAAGTATCACTGCCAGCCGCTTATGACTTAGTAAAATCCATTTTGATAAAACATTTTATCAGATGAGGTTTCTGCATTGTATGCAGGTAAAGTTTATTTTCAAGCAACCTAAAAAGTAGATACTTCACTTGGCTAAGAGAAGAAGACAGAGTAAAAAAATTAAATCTTAACTCACCAAAGCTAAACTTGATGCTCAGAAGCTTGTTGTTCGAGCCTAGTCTTAAATTCATACAAAAAAAAAAAAAAAAAATAATAATAATTAAAATAATTGTGTACCGAGTGGTATTAATGTTTTTTTTTGTCTTTGTACTTCTTCCCAAAATCAACGTGATAACTGTAGTCTAATGTTCAATAATAATATAGTTGTGAGAATGTGATTCGAAATCGTGACAGGTCCATCACAGTAGAAATTGGATAGTTCGATTATCACTAATTTGAACCATCAGAGTTTTTCTTTTGGTCCCTCGTACTTTAAACATATCATTAAGCATGTAAGTTTTATCATTTATATAGCTAAACTTTTAAATTGGTTCCTAAAAATCTGAGTTACCCAGGTTCCCTTTAACATGCAAACTATTTGACTAAGTTGGATTAAAAGCTCAGAAAAGAAACTTAATTTACCTCAAAAGTTAGTTAGTCAAAAGTGTACGTCATTCCCATCAACCAGTCCATTGTTTGACTAGTTGTTGACTTGACAGCTGACACTGTTGTGTATTCCAGGGGAGGAGGGCCAGGACGCAGGAGGCTTGTTGAGAGAGTGGTACATGATCATCTCGAGAGAGATCTTCAACCCAATGTACGCACTGTTCACTACCTCGCCCGGTGACAGAGTTACCTACATGATCAACCCGTCATCACACTGCAACCCAAACCATCTGTGCTACTTCAAGTTTGTTGGCAGAGTTATTGGTGAGTAGAGTTTGCAGTTGACTACTTGTAAAACATCCTCTGGGTTGTTTCTTAGTTAAATTCAATTTAAAATCAGCATGACACTGTTACCACAACCTTGCTTCCATTACGTTGCCATGGGTGGTCACTTGTCGAAACTGTTGTCTCTTAGTCCACACTTGACCAAGACTTGCCACAAACATTTGTTGAACATTATTTTGTTTGCTAAACTATAGAAAATGTTACCAAAATAATTATTTAGAAGACTAAAAAATATTTAACAAACATATAAACTTTTTTTTTTTTTGAACATGGTTAGCCCAGTATGGACGAACATTTACATACTATTTGTGTTTAGTTCTGCACTAGTAAATGTTCCATGAGCTCACAACAAGCAAATCCTTGTAATTATTGCTCCCATGTGATACATTGGCATTGAGAACTAAATAAATAAGTTACTCTAGATATTCATACCATTTTGTGTTTTATTGAATAATGTTGACAATGTTTTGTCTTTTTTCAGCTAAAGCAATCTACGACAACAAACTTCTTGAATGCTACTTCACACGATCATTCTACAAACATATCTTAGGAATTCTAGTCAAATACACGGACATGGAGAGTGAAGACTACAGCTTCTACAAGGGCTTAGTGTTCCTGATGGAGAATCACGTAGACATGCTCGGCTACGATCTGACGTTCAGCACGGAGGTATCTATCAATCTTACATAAAACCTGCGTACATATAATATGCAGAAACATTATTGTGGGATTTCAGCTGCTTTAAGCAAATGATAAACTAAATTAATAATTAGTTTGATCCTTTATTTTTTAAGTTGGAGCTAATTTTCTATGTGAATTAATATGGCAATTCAAATATAAAAAAAATTTTTTAATCGGTCAAATCATTAAGTTCATTTAATGATTAAAATTCACAGTTGTGAATTTTAAGAGTACGTTATTTACTTTTGTAAAAGCTTTGGACTGGTAAAACTATGTACAAGATAAGCAATTTAATGCGACACTTTACTCCCAACTCATGCAATACAATATTAAATGCATTTAATACAAAATAAAAACGTAAAGCATTCCATCTTGAAAACCAAATTTTTTTTTAATAATTTATCCAAGCTACTGTTGTAACAAACATACATGACCAGGTGCAAGAGTTTGGGGTGACGGATGTGCGAGACTTGTTGCCGAACGGCCGCAACATACTCGTCACAGAGGACAACAAGATGGAGTACATTCGACTGGTCTGTCAGATGAAGATGACTGGAGCCATCCGCAAGCAGTAAGTGCTACAGTGCTAAACTAATTTTAATTAGAAAAGGCACACCTAACTTGCTGTGAAATCAGTTTTGAATATTTAATGTATCCTTCAGCCAACATTATAAAATTTTTGAGATTTTGTTGGATTATTATTCTGCCATTTCTAGATTTCGGACACTGCAGCCAAAGTCCTATTTATACTTTACCAAATAAAAGTTCGGGGGCCCATTTCATAATAATCTACTAGTTACAAGTTGTAACTTGTAATTTCCATTAGATTTTCATTTGGCGATCAGCTGATTTAGTAATAATATTAGTTTGTAGTTTATTATGAAACGGGTCCCAGGTTATAAATCGATCATATCCTTCCATATCCCATCAAATACAGTACTGAGTTTTTTACAGTAGGCCTAGTTTTGAATATTTCTTAGTAGACAGTATTCATACCCGCATAGTTTTAACCTTTTATGCTTTGGTTTATGGAACTCAAATTGCATTTTTAGATTTTATATTTAAATGACATTTTTAGACTGTCTTACTTTTTTATACTCTTTAATTTTATCATTTACTTATTACACTTAATTAGTTGTAATAGCTCGTCTCCGATTAGATAGGAATAATTATGTATTACTTGTATACAGGTTGAACGCCTTCTTGGAAGGTTTCTATGACATCATCCCCAAGAGGCTCATCAGCATCTTCAATGAGCAGGAGTTGGAACTGCTCATATCAGGGCTGCCTAACGTTGACATTGAAGACCTCAAAGCCAACACCGAGTACTACAAGTACCAACCCAACTCCCTCCAGGTCAGCAATACACCATATTGTAACATTCATTTCAAACTTATTATCTTCAAGGCATCTTTAAAAGGCAAAACAGTTTTATTACAGTTTGCAGAATATTTTATTAATTGTATTTTAATATATTTATTTAGTGATGGGCCAGTTGCAAAATTTATTGCATTTCAGTTAAGTTTTTTACTGGCACCAGTTGTCAGTTTTTCGATTTATTTTAGATAGTAAACGTGAAACAACTCAAGTTTACCACCTAAAATCGGACCAAGCCCTATTTTTGGCATTTTACACATTTGTGCTTTTTAAATAGACCAGTTAGTCATTGCAAGAAAATATATAAATATTAAATGTTTATCATACTATAATACTGGCCTTAAATTTTATTTGAAAGTGGTCAAAAAGCAATACAACCATTTTATTGGGCCAAATCAGGTAAATTTTGGTAGAATTTTGACCAGTGGCGACCTCTTAATAAAAAAATCCATGTTAAATTTTTTATAAAATTTTGTTATTGTTACTTCATATTAAGATTAATTGTTCACAAGTAAAACTGGAATTATTATTATTTTTTATTTATTATTTATTTTATTAGAATTATTTTTATTTTTCTCAAATATAATGAACTAGGGAACTGATAACGACATCAGATAAGCAATCCTCGCTGGCTGGATGCGAAAAAATAGAGCTCTTATCGGCAGGTGTTCCGCCTCATATTACAATTGTATTATTATCTTCCTAGAACTGTGGGTGTACTCACCTTTATAATTGATTTCTGTTTAACTTTTTATTTTTCGTTAGTTATTTGTTATCAATTCTCTGGTGTTATTTTCAAAAGCCGATAAAACCAACAACCGACTTAAACAACTGATCCATCCCTAAAAATATTGATATATTGCTTTTTACAAAAAAGTTTAAAACTATAGTAATTGTAAAATCAATATTAAATTTGAAAACATATCCCAAATGTAACAACTTCACGATAATGTGTCATGAAACAGTCATAAACAAGTTTTTTATACAGTCAAGATAGTCGAGAAGCAAAGTTTTTGAT
Organism: Neoaliturus tenellus; assembly: GCA_030545055.2. Classification (NCBI taxonomy): domain Eukaryota; kingdom Metazoa; phylum Arthropoda; class Insecta; order Hemiptera; family Cicadellidae; genus Neoaliturus; species Neoaliturus tenellus. The sequence goes on from CM061535.1 coordinate 39,487,393, forward strand.
GGATTACAAAAAAGATATGTACTAAAGTCAAAACTATATTTTAAAAAGTAAAGGCTAAAATTCCTATTGCAGTACTCAATATGGTGGTAATAAATAAAATATGAACGATTTTGTATTGATTGATTGAAAACATTTAGACTACAAGAATATTTAATTTAATTTTCAACACTTCGGGCACAATTTGTGAGAGTATTAATTATCGGCTGCAGAGTTTTTGGCAAAAACGCTAACACTCAGTGCTAGAATGCAAAGTTTGAATTTGAAAGAAATATGTTGTACAATATGGTTCTCCTGAAAATGTACTTTTTGATTCTCCACAAATGTGCGAAGAAGAGGATGCCAATGTGCAACTACCAAGTACTCCATAATTTTAAAACGCCAAGGAAAAGTTACATTTTTTATAAGTCCAGCCGTAGAAACGTTTTGTGTGTGCTTATGATTTTAAATAAATGAAGTGTCCATCTTAGTATGAAAATTTCATATGAAAGTCCAAATAATCTTTATTTATGAAGTACATATTTATGTACTGGTATAATAAATGGTGTCATTTGTACTAAAACTAAACTATAAACCTAAGACAATAAAGCCCTTGCTTTTATATGTATCTACATGTGAGACAAAGAGAAAACAAAACATAAATTAAAAATATAATTTGTTGTCTATTTTTTAAAGAAAATTGAGGGGGGGGGGTGAAAAAGAGTTCTATCACGAAGTCAAGATAGCTTTTTCTTCGAGATATTTTTTTTTTATTTCTGTTTAAATTTTTGGTGTTTTTTCTTCATTTTTAATGTCATTAGGTAAATTTGTGAGTCAGATTTTAAAAATAAAATGTTTTTTTTATGTTGCGTTGAAGTGATACATTTTATGTCTGGTACTGGTATTGGCACTTTTAAAGTTAGAGATTTTTTAAGTACCTAATTTGTTGCCATAGTTGATGAGTCTAATATGTCCATAAACTATTAAAATCCCTAATTTTTGTTATTTTTCTTTTACTATCTTGTAATAATAATTCCCCAATTTCATTATAATTTTTATAGCCTTTTTTTGTAATTTCAGTATGTTTTTAATATTTGGTTTTGTGGTTGAACCATAAAGACATACGCCATAAGATATCAGGGTTCAACTGCATTTATTTCAGACTTATTTTTTTATCGCGTTAAAATTTTGCTTACTCAAGTTTTGATTATGCCATTATTTCCTGCAGATTCAATGGTTCTGGCGAGCTCTCAGAGAGTTTGACCAAGCAGAGAGGGCCAAGTTCCTGCAGTTTGTCACTGGAACTTCCAAAGTTCCGCTCCAGGGCTTCGCTGCCCTCGAGGGCATGAACGGTGTTCAGAAGTTCCAGATTCACCGCGACGAACGATCAACAGACCGCCTGCCTTCAGCTCACACCTGGTAACTATTTAATTGTTGTTATAAGCCTTGCAATGGACATTGAAACAGTTTTGGACATAATGAACCTCAAACAATTCTATAGATATAAGTCGATGTTATTCAAGGAGCCTTCTAAATAAATAAATAAATTCTTTATTCCATGAATGTACACGTTTTTACAACAGATACATAAATACAATGAGTAAAAAATGTTTATAATAAATACATAATATGCTCTAATTATTACCAGTACATCAAGGACAGGCACCTCGAGAGCATTAGCTGTTTTGACGTCACCATTACTTTATTAGTGCAGTGGTTATCTGACATCTCCATCAAAAACAATGAACCGTGAACTAGTTTAAGTACCGATGCGACTGCTGTCTTGCTTTCAGTTTGTACAGTTGGTAAACGGTATTGGCTTCGCCACAGTCTATCTTTTTGGCTTGTGAGTCAGTCATGACACTGGGCAGTTTATTTTAAGTTGTAATGAGAAAAGTATGCTAGCCCAGGGTGTCTACTGAAACTGGAACTACTGGAAATACTGGAATTATACTGGAATTTTAAAAAAGATACTGGAATAATGAAATTTTATTAAAATCCGGAAATTGTTGTTATTAAAATACATAAAATAAAAGATATGAAAAAAGACATAAAATAAAAGCAATAAAAGATATGATAAATTATAAAGCATCTGGTGAAGATCAAATTTATGCAGAAATGTGGAAATATACTGGCAAATCAACAAAAACATCTCTACATATGATCTTACAAAAAATCTGGACAACCGATAAATTCCCAGAAAATTGGACCACAGCCATAATCAATCCACTTCACAAGAAAGGAGATAAGAGCAACCCGGATAACTATAGGGGAATTTCACTTTTGGATTGCACATATAAGATTTTTTCAAAAATATTATACAATAGGATTAAGCAACAACTTGATAATGAACTAGGAGAATACCAAGGAGGCTTCAGACCTTGGAGGAGCTGTGCAGAACAAATAATTACGCTGAAATTGATTATGGATTACTACAGAAAACGAAACAAACTTCTTTCAATAACATTTGTAGATTTTAAGAAAGCTTACGATTCCATCCACAGACCATCATTGTTAAAGATTCTCAGACATTTCGGACTCCACCCAAAATTAATAAAACTTATAGAACTTACCTTGAAAAATACCTTCAATAAAATTAAATTTAGAGGAGAAATATCAGAACCTTTCCTGGTCAAAACTGGTTTAAGACAGGGAGACGGCCTTTCACCACTTCTTTTTAACTGTGCACTTGAATACATTATGAGGGAATGGCTTAAAACAAACCCAAAAAATATTACTGTTGGAACAAAAAAAGATGACATAAAGTTAAACTGTTTAGGATTTGCTGACGATCTGGCTCTTCTAGCTAATAACATCCAAGAAACCAAGCAACAAATAAAATCACTTCAGGAAATAGCCCAGAGCATAGGCCTAAAAATTTCTTTTGAGAAAACAGAAATAATGTTAACAAAACCACCATTGGCTAACAAAATCAAAATTGGAGAACATTGCATCAAAATTGTAGAAAATTTTAAGTACTTAGGTGAAGTTATAACATACAATCTTAAAGAAAATCCATCATGGCAAAATAGAATTAATAAATTAATCAGAATGCAACATGTTACTAAAAACACATACAACAAAATATGTCTATCAATAGCAACAAAATTGAAACACTACAAAGCAGTCATACTTCCACAAATAACATACGAAAGTGAAACTATATTTAAAACAACCAACACTCTAGCAATAGATAAAATACTGAAAATAGAAAGAAGAATCATCAGAACATGTATAAACAAAAAATATCAAAAAGATGGAGTTTGGAGACTTGCCTCAAATAAAACTGTATATAAGGAAACAGAGCCATTGACAAGTATAATTAAAAAGAAAAGAATTTCATTTATTGGACATCTTTAGAGGACACCGGAAAATACGATAAGTAAGAAAATAATTGAAAAGTTGTGGAATAGCAGGAGTGACTTTAGGTGGATGACAGAGATTAAGGAGGATATGAGAAGATTGCAAATATCATTAGAAGATTTGGTAAATAAGTCGGAGGCGCTCGCAGTACTCAAAGACAAAAATATAATCCTGCCAATAGGAGCAAACAATCAGAGACAAGGAAGAGTGGTTTCGGAAGAAGAAAGAAAACAACGGTGGGAAAGAATGAAGAAGTATTGGGCGGACAAGAAGAAGAGACAGAATTTAAGAAGAACCTGACCATCATATTGACTTAAGTGGTCCAATGCTGGCCATAAAATAAAATAAAATAATAATAATAATAATAAAGTGCATAAAATATAGATTTTGTCATTTGATCTGTACATTCCGATGTAAAAATATTTCATGGTTATCAAGTTTGTGGGAAACCCAAAATCAGAAAACTTGTAGTTCTAATCAAATAATTAATTTAGCAATAAAGAAATATAAACATTTGTATAAAGATTAAGCTTGGAAAGTGTTGGATTTTATACTAAAAATGTAGTTTTCTTTTTAAATTTTATTCATATGTGTAATTATTTTACTTTTAGTATTATACTATTTCATTATTTTTTTGCAGTTAGGCCTAACTATACTTTTTTTAAATCGAAAATCAAAATTAAAATCTCTTTATTGTCACATAACGTTTACAATAGCGATGCTATTTTAACAAGTGACATTGTCAATATTTAAAACTAAATTTCTTACACTAAAATTCTTACACTACATTAGAAAAAACTGCATACTGTAATAAAAAATAGAAGGGGATAAAAAGGGAAGTGCACAGATAATAACTAGTTCTTTTCAGTCCAAAAACAACATAAAATTCAAGTTTAATATATAATTTTAAAATTGTCATTCAAATACAGATAGTAAAAACATTTCTCTTGCAAAAAAGATTTCAACTTAGAATTGAAACTGTCTGTGTCAAATAATGATTTTAAAATTTCAGGAAGTTTATTGAAAAGCCTTTTACACATGTAACTATGTGTTTTTTTTTTTCAACAAAGTTAAATGATGTATTTGATACTGCTAGTCATTTTTGTTTCTAGTGTTATAATTATGAACATGTTGTTTAGATAATAAAGATGGATAAGTAACTTTGAGAAGAATCAAAGATTTATAAATATATAGGCTAGGCAATGTCAACATACCAAATTGTTGAAATATGGGCTTCCATGATGTCCTTATACTTGAGAATGTCATAATCCTAACCATTTTTTTCTGAATGTCATAATTTCGGTTGCTTCACGCTTAAAAAAAATTATTGAAAAATGTAGAAAGCTTTTGTTTTGCACCCTGACTTTCAAGTTCCCTTTAATATCACTCTAGAGGAACTGTGTAATGCGTCACTTTATCTGTTTAAATTATAGTATTGATCTGGGGGTGGATTTTGCAAGTGTGCGTAGGTCGCTTCCGCTTGCGCCCGATTGTGCTGCCGAAAATAATTGTTGTAGCCCGAATGTTTTTCCTAAATTGTTTATTTAATAAATATTTAAATAAATATTTAATAATTTTTATACTGATTTGTTTTAGAGATGTTTCTAAATAAAAGTTGTTTAACAGTCTTGCCTATTATAATTTTTATTTTTCATCAATTATCTGACATAAATCAGGATTTAACAATGTTACAAAATTAGATTAATTCCAAACATACATTTCTCGTTAAGTATGAGTAGGGAAATCACGTTTTGTCTCGTCTCAAATTAAAAATCCATTCTGGTCCATCCCTAGGTAATACTGAAGACTGTTAGATGTTGGACTTCTGGAATATGTAACAAATGTATTTATAGTTATGACTCTTTAAAAAAATCTTGATTTGATTATTTTCCTGTTTTCAGTTTCAACCAGCTGGATCTACCAGTCTATGAGACCTACACCAAGCTGAGGACATATCTTCTCAAAGCCATCCACGAGTGTTCAGAAGGCTTTGGATTTGCCTAAGGATGATCACATTTTAGGGTTCAATTTTTGAGACTGAGCATAAATTTGCAAGAACATAGTTTCAATCCATACAAAATTATTTATTTACCAGAATGTGATGAGAATTTTTTGTGTACAATAGTTCTAAGGTATGTTCAAAACATGTTATTTGTTGATTTTGAATTGGATTTTCAGTTTATGGGATTACATGAGAATCCAGTCTTTGTTTTGAATAATTAAATCCATTGATTGTTTTTAAGTCTTAATTATTCATCGAGAGTCATTCTATAGTTTAGTATATCAGTTGTGGTTAAAATGCTGTGAAAGTGATGTTAACTTTAATACCCATACTGATTTGATATGTTAAAACATTGTAAATCAAATTTAATAAGCTACGAGCATTGTAACATCCAACTTTTCTTAAAGATAGGGTAATTTTGTTTATTACTTGTAAAAAGTTATGTTTTGTATTTTAATGTTTATTTTGAAGAGTTAGAATAATTTTTAAACTAATGCATTATTTTCATATTATTTAAGTAATCAAGAAGTTGTTGACAAACTATATAGAAATTAAAGTTTTTTAAATGGTGTGATTGTTTTTTTCTTTTTTCACCTAATCAGAGCTAAAACTGCTTATCGTATTCTTTGTAGTCAAACATATTTAGTGATTCTCCAATTGTCTTTAAATATTCCATTAATGTTATAAAATGTAACAATTAAGATGGAAAGAAATTAAGATTATATTATAGCTATTAACTTTGAGTATAGATAAGGGCTGTTGTTAAAGAGGTTTGTCTCCCTAAAATTAAACCATATCCCTTTTGCCTGATTTCATAAAATTTTAAGAAATGATTTACATTAAAACCAAACTAATTGGGACTGGGCCAAGTTTGGAATACCAAGTGTTGAAACTAACCGAACAATTGTTTGTAAATGGAAATCTGTTACAGTAAAACTTAATGTTATAGATAATGCTTTTTAAAGACCATTGCAACAAAGTACACAAAAAATCCCCCCACTTTTTTGAGCATATCATTAAAATAAAAAAAAAGCCATAATTTGATTTTGTACCTACGATTATCAGTGTGGGTCCTAGCAGTTTCATAGTAGGGAGCATAGTTATGGGCCCAGGAATAAATTACTATGACTGCTATCAGATTTCAAACAAAAGCTTGCCAACTCGAAATATATTGTCTCAATAGTGAGACAGCCGAGCATGCCGGAACAAACTTTTTCAATAAGTCCCTGAACGTCAAAATCTCCTACGTCAAAAGAAGTAACCCATTTTAACTTTAATGGCCAAAGGAGTGAGAAAAATGTCTTCTTAGTTGCACCAAATCATTATTTTGTCAGAAGTCTACAACTAAAAACAGCATAAGAGTAGTATCCAAATTAAACATTGTGAAATATCACTGTCCCTGATTTCATCTATTCTTAAAAGTCTTATCAGTGTTTCTATTCATTTTGCACTTTGGACATGTAAAATGTTACCACTAAAGCACTATAAAAAGGTGTGTAAGTGTAAGTGCCACTGAAATCTCAAGTAACGAAGCCAGCCCAGCAGCTGGGTGAGTAGTGTTTCACAGCACTAATAGGCCATGCCTTGACTGCAATTCGCGGGCCCACGATAATTTTCATCTACTACTAACATATCTAAAACAGTAAGGTAAAAAACAACCTTTTAACAGTTTGTCTGAGACTTCTACTGGGCCGATTTACATGAGAGTTGAATCAAAAGAAACGTTTTCGGTCCTAAATTAGCAGGTTTTATTTGTATTTCAATAGTATATTTCGTCACAAGGGCCGAAAGTGGCGTTTTGCCGGCCCCGAGATCGTGTTTCAAGATCGAGACGAAGTCGAGAACTTGAAACTTGACAACGATCGAAAACTAAGCGTTGGTAAAACGCTTTAGGCCCGAGTTATGAACGATATTTTTCATCACACTACACAATTCAATAAATTCTAAACAAGTGAAAAAACTACTTTTTCGTTCATGACAAACAAAATATAACCTCAACTTCAACTAACCTAGCGAGATGTACTGCTTGAATTTCTGGTTGCTAGGCAACCACTTCACATCAGCTAAGGCCACCAAAACTGATACTCTAACGGTAAGTGACTACAGCTGATTCCAAGGGAAAAGCACTATTTTCCCATCTACGTCATACATATTTAACAGTTGCTACCAGCTGAACTACTAACTACATCACTGATTTGTTATTTGTTGTTGTTGTTGTTAAATACCTTCTAATATTCTAGATTTCTCTGCTACCGTTTCCATTACCGCCCTAGGCCGGAAAATTTTGCCGGCATAGGCCTGCAAAACAGGTGTTTCGTTTTTAGAAGTGAGGGTCGAAAACAGGTGATTTCGATGTAGTGTGATGAAAAACTATTTATGTTACATTTGTAAAAAATTAAAAATTAACTTTTCTAATGGACATTTAACATGGCGAAAAAAGAAAACTTTTTCAATCCTATGGACAGTTTGTCTGAGACTTCCATTGGACCGATTTATGTGCAGTTTGTACCAAATAAAAGCTAAACTTTCCTATATTAGCAGATTTTACTTATTTTAACATTATCTTAACATAAAAAAAATCAAAATTTCCAAACCCTTACAATGAATTTATTTTACAACCTTTCAACCAGCTGATTGTAAATACATGAGGTGTTGTCTAAATACGGTAGAAGATCAATGCTCTAGAAGGATTTGGTATATTATGGTCAGTACCTAAAAAGTATATAACTATGATGTATTATTATTTTAACGGAAAGAAAAAATAATACAGTGTTGTACTATTTAAACTACTCAATTTTATAGTTTGTGGGTTAAGAAATAAATAAGTTTTGATTATTAAACTGTTTAATTATGTAAAGCAGCATATTAATTGGAAGGGAGTAGCAATTTAAAAAAAATCATTTTTTCATGTTTCACACCATATGTATAGGCCTAGTGCTCCACTCATCATGACTGGAGCTATCCGTTAACTATCGACGGGTAACGATTTTTTTGTAATATTGCATGAATTCATCTATCTAACAGAACAACACTAAGACTTATCATCTTGTCTTAAGTATCTAGTAATTTGTAAACTTTTTACAGAGTCACTTAAATCACATTTCGATTAACACGTTGGCTACCAACGGTCGGAAATTCGGGTCGCCGGGAGTTCCCAGCAGACCGATCCTAGTACTCGATACTCTCACCACAGACCGAGTCATTGTGACAAACACTAACCCAGAGACCAAAAATTTTTTTTCGCTATTTTCATATAATTTGATGTGTATCATATATATTTGTTCATAAAAGTTGGTAAAAAAATTTATTTCAGTACTCTTTTAGCATTTTTATTGCCTCACATATGTGTGACATTGGTCTATATTAATATTTTGTATTATGTTTGCTATAGACCGACTGTCCCACATGTGTGTCATGAGTTGGATGACTGGAAAATAAATGAAAAATAGTTTTACTACACCAAAAAAATATTAAAATATACAGGACAATGTGTCACACAATAAAAAAATGCCATCTGGAATGTGTAGTAAACAAACACTAATGGCAGCATGTGAGCAGACAAGATGGTCAACTTTGAAAATGTGTAAAAATTAAAATTGAGGTCGTACCCAGAGACCAAGCGACACACATCTGTGTCACACATTCCTATAGACCGTTAAACAGGTTTTAGATCGATTCAGTGGACCACATGGGCGTGGCGAGTCATTTAACTGAACCGTGACTGCATCCCATATATGTGTCGTCGGTACACTGGATTTGACCTGAGCGTCTCATATATGTGTCGTCGGTACACTGGAAACACCTTGAGCGACATATATGTGACGCTTGTCTATATTTAAGGTTTTCTTTTAACATTACGTCACATATGTGTGACGTTTGGTAGCCAACGTGTTAAATAACTGCTTATAAAATATTAAATACGCAAGACCATTCCGGAACGTCTTAACCATTTTTTGACATTATGATGCTACCTAAAATAACAACACACAACATGGATGACAATTGAGCAATACGAAGTTGTCTGTCAGTTAGTGGCTGAGCGACCAACTCAGATATTTGAAAAAGGGGGAAATTGAATAGGGACTGCACCTGCAGATGAGATTGCTCAAAGTAATTTTTAGTCTTTTTAGACAGTGAGATGAGAGTCTCTCAAGTGGTGCATCTCAGGTTCCTGGGTTTAGCCCCAAAACTGAACTGGCATCCACATATTATTGGCCTTAAAAAAAAAAGTTGTGCTCCAAGACTGAGAGGTTCATTGGATTTTGATGGCTAAAGGCAGGCATATTTTAGCCTATTTCAGTCCCATGAGAGTTATGGCTTGGTTGTGTAGGGCTGCTCACCACATACTGAAAGTATTTTTAAAATTAAAAAAAAGATCGATTAGAATCATTGCTGGAGCAGGAAAATATGATAATTGTAAACCCTTCTTTATTAAATTAATTTTTTTCAATTTTTGCACTTTGTATTTTCTACAACCTTCTTTATATTAAAGAAAACATGGACAAAGTCAGAATGCGGGGAGCAATTGATACGTACAACACACAGTCTAGAAGCAATATAGATATTCCAAAGACCAAATTAAATCAAAATGAAAAGTGTCCAATTATAAGTACTGGTAAATTTTACAACAAGATTCCTGAGGAAATATGTTGCTTGGATGACAAACTGTTCAACAAAACTCTTTTTAACATTTTTTTTGTCAGTAATCTCTTTTGTAATAAGAAGTATGAAGTTTTAAACACAAATTGGAATGTATTTGATTTTAAAAGGTAAAATTCTAAATTTATTTTAACTTAAGTTATGATTATTTTAGAACAATTATGACTTTCCAATGTATTTTATATAAATATTCAAGGCAAATTAAGAGTTCTGAGTTCATACTGAACAGGGTAGAAACAAGGGTCTAGTCAAGCAAGACTAGCGTCTGCCGCCATGTTGTAAAAGACAACGCCCGAACTCACACAAATAATAATAATGATAACAACAATCGAATAGTCGCTTCCTCAGTGGTTAGTATCCAAAATTTTTAATGTTTTGAATCTTATACTGCAAAACAAGCGCTGTTAAAAATTATATGTGCAAATCTTTTCGTTCTAGGATTTTTATTTTTGTTTTAAAATGGTGTTTTTTGTCAAGAGGAAAAAGATTGAAACTATGGTCTCAAGACTAATGGGTATTTTTTTATATAGCTACTAGCGTTATCACAATTGACTTATAACTGTGCCGCTTCTTTTATTTAGTTAGTAAATTTCATTTTATTGTTTGATTATTTGTAATCATGATTTTTTATAATTTCTTTACATTACTTATAGTGATATAGATTCTTTGACTTATGGCTTACATCAACCCATTTACGCATTTCAATTATTTGCGTGAAATTTGCTTTATTATTCAGAAACCATTACAATTCTAGTCTAGTCATGTGATTATTTTAAGATATATAATTCAAATCGACAACTACTTCGTTGTGTTTTTAAACTGTTTCACATTAGTCCTGCAGTAATTTTTGTAGAAACTATAACTTAAGTACTATTTTACACATCAGTCTGAACTATTTTTCTTCCTTAAGAAAATCATGAAATCCTTACTTAAGTGCGTGTAATTTTAGAAAGGAGTTTTAATGGTGTAGGCCTACAATTTCTCATGACTTTTATGTATCACATGTAATCATGCTAATTAAATATATTTTTAAAATAATTTTAAAAAGTTTTCTAGACCTCATTGTCTTGCCTATTGATATCAAAAATAAAACATAGGGAATAAAATTATGTAGGAAATACATTAATGTTCTCCGCTCATTGGTAGGTAGTATAGGCCTACAGTAAGTTTTTTTTTTTCAAAACAATTTGAGTTTGTTTTTAAATCCTTTTACTTCCTAATTAAAATTGATTGTAATAAAAAAATTCTAATTAATATTTTAAAATATTCACATTTTTATTTTATAGTGTTTATTTGACAACTGTGGTTTAGTATGCTAGAATATACATAAAATTAGTATAGTGAAAAATAGAATTTGGTCCTCTGCAAATGTGTAGTTTGGCCCAATCATAAAACTTTATCTTGAGCCAGCTAAAATCTTAAGGCCCATGATGCGAGGCAACCATTTGGTATTGGACAAAATTAGGGAACGTACCAAGTCTGAATTTGGTTACATTTGGTATGTAGGGGTAGTAATAAAAAATTCTCATGGCATTTTTGTGATATTTATTTTAAGCACCTTTGCTCTCAAAATAATGTTCTGAATCAATTTACAATTAAAGGTTAGTAGTGTCAAGGTTACCACATTCTGGCAGTTTAATGCACTGTTGTGATCTAACCTAACATAAACACAAACAGCTAAATAGAATTAATTACTCAATACCTCTAACTTTAGATAAGCCGATTATGCTACCTCTGTAAATGGATTTTTCCGTGAATAAATAAATAAGCCGATTGTTTGATAAAGGTATGGAAGCAAACTTATGAAGGTAAAAAAGCTTTAAAATTGCAATTATTTGTTTTATATATGTCAATAATAACTGCTTATTAGTTTAAAAATATGTTATTAGTTTAATAAAATGTTGTGTAGTGTGACTAAAATAGCATATTACCGTATACTACTGTCTTAGTCTTAACCATTACTCATTTTTTTTTCCTTAAACTTGAGCTTACACAGATAGCAGAACATCTTGGCCTCTGACGTATAACTTACTCCATTTCTGGATTCAAATTGGTAAAGGATGAAGATGTTTTTGAATAGCCTGATGAAGAGACTTATTGTAACACCTCGAAACCGGTCGCCTGTTACTGGATAGTTGGATCACTAATGGACAAGGTAATATAAACCATTTTAGTTAAATTTGTAAACATGACACTAAAAACAGTCTGTGACAATCTGCAACTTCATCGCTCTACTCCAATTGTTTGAACTGTAAACGGTCATCACAGGCCGAGATATTCTGTGTTATCTGTAAGTTTTGAGCTTGATGGATTGTTTTTTTCTTTATTGACAAAATATAGGCTTATTTCAGTAAAACTAAAGTTGTTCATATTGAATATTTTTAAATTATGTAAAACTTAATTCCTCGGTTTTTTAGTCAACCTTTAACCTCACCATCCAAGTCCCTGTCCCTGCATACTCTTCTGTCGTCTGCCAGTTCAGTTTCAGCTCCAGCCTCCCTCAAAGGTTCAGCTAGACTCAAACAAGTCAGTTGGTCTTCTCGAGGGTCGCCTTCTAGCTTTCAAAACATTTACCTTTTCCTTCAAGTGATCCCAATTTTGGAATTAAGTAAATTAGCGTCGTAGACAATTGAAAAGCTATTAACCCTCACGGTGCTGTGTAATTATATATGTAACCTCAAAAACTGCTAGGGTATTCAAGAGAGTAGAGATGAAGGCTTAAGTCAACCGATATCCAGTTTATATTCTGGGTATCAAGAGCGGCAAAGGAAATATATATCGTTCCCTAGCAGTCTGCGGGAAAAAGACGTTGAACAATATACAGTTCCTCCTTCCTAGCACCGAAAGTGTTGGAGCTAAATTGTTAACTCAATGGCCTTTCATTTTTCTAGTATAGTGAAGACACTGGAATTTGTTATTTTAAAATCTTTTTTGGATTTTAGTAAACACTGCGTTAACTTTGTTAAAAACTTATTATAAATATTGTCATGCACATTGTAATAGGGCTACTGATGTTTATAATAGATTCATTTCAAACCTAAAATGCTCCCAGCTACACCCTTTGTGACATTATTCATACTAAACGCAATTTCAAGACCAAGCATCTGTCTTTTACATATTATCTTCATTCAATATACCAGGTTAGGCAACCTACAAGAACTACATATTAGCACCAATATTACAGATTTGCTAAGAAACGAAAACTAATCCAGTAAATGTTCTACTCTCATTGAAACAAGAGAGACTCCGAGGCAAAGTCACGGGATAAACGCTCCAGTCTAGCACATCTCTTCAATTCAATAAGTATGTCTCTCCCAAGTGTGCCAATGGGTTAAATTGTGAAGAGGGTGTTCTTGTATTTGAGCACAGTAAGACTTAAGTAAATCACCGACATTAACTGGTGTAAAATTGAGACATGAATTGAATTTTTATTGAATGACTTGATAGTGTTTTGATTTTAACTGTAAGACCCAGTAAGATATACTAATGTTTATACCACTGATTCTAATTTTTAAATCTGGTTGTATCGAGGAGTGCATGTCGTTAGCCCAGTTCTCTCTCTACAACAAACATTTATTTGGTTTATTTCATTATTGATTTATTTTGGTCCAAAATCAAAACTTTCTCACTGTTTATTTTGTTCAAAATAAAATGCAGTAGAACCTCTATTATCCGTCACCTTCCGGACCGGGACTGTGACAGTTGAATAGACGAATAACAGAGATCCAATTCTAAGAAATATGAAACCCTGTGACAACCCAAGGTCATTGACATCATATACAATCGCAATGGCACATATACTTTTGGCACAGTGTCAATTAAGACTAAGTATTAAAATGTGCATTTAGACAGTGACAGATAACAGAGGGTGGAAGACAATGGAGGACTGTAATATAAAATTTTTAATTATTCCATGATCAAAATTGAGTCATATTATGATAAAAAAAACTGGCAACTATTCATCTGATTCAGAAGATACATTCTAAACTAAAACCATAGATTTGTTTATTGGTACCAGAGTACCCTTGGAATACAATGAACATTATTTATAATAATTTAGAAAAATTTTTGTTTAGTTAACTCTAAAAAAATAAAAATAAAAAACGCTAAGTGTGTTTTACGGTTCGTAGGTCAGTGCACAAAAAATGGATTTAACTAGCAAGTAAGTATTGACAGTTTTAAATTCACAAAACTACTGTACTGGCATAGTATTCATACAAATCATTCACCGTCATACAATTACAGTAATTGTAGTGTGAATTGTTTGGTTTTTCTTTTGATAAACAGGAGGTTTTAATTTTCGTCCACGTTCTGCTGAAGAATATTTACAATTAATTGATGAAGCTCAATAATTATTATTAATATTATAAATTTGTATGATGGTTAAACTAATTGTACATTTAACCACAGTTAATACAGTATAGGTATTGGGAGACACTCGTGACAGTCAGCCTGTTAGAGTGGTCCCGGAAGTCATCAGCAGTCCCTGGTGCCTAGTCTTGGCACTAGATAGCTGACATAACAGTGCTGACGCACGCTCAGACGCAGCGTCAGCTGACTCATACTGAATCTCCACTGTATTTTGTTCAACAAAACAATGACAACGAGTTAACCTAACATTAATAGTTGTCAAGTGTCTTTCTTATTAAAATTAAATTGTTTACGTGTTTTATTGGTCTATAGTGACTGAAACAAAATAATCTAACGAGCAAATTTACACGTTTTTTTAACTTAGAACTAAAGTAATATATTTATATATATACTTGCACACTTAATACAATTGAGTGAAACTGATAGAAGTTTTTATTTGATTTTTTCCCTTGTCCGAAATTTTTTTTTTAAAGAATATAAATTTATTTTAAACTTTAAACAGTTGTTTCCCTGGGTCGTAATGTTTGAACGGTTTGACAGTTGGCGCCAATGTTTCAATGTCCCGTTCTTGACTACTAGAATCGCTTGCGCTTCATATTGTTGGTGGGTCTATCGTATGCATCTGGACTGTTACGTCAGCTCTCTAGTCCCGAAACTAGGTTCCAGGGATTACTAGTGACTTCATGGATCGACTATCGTAAAAAGATCGATAGAGTTTCGACTGTCCCAAATACTTATACAGGGTGAATCTCGTAAGGTGTCCTAAATGGATTACGGACAAACGCTTTGACCTACATCCTTCAAACAAAATTATTTCCCACTGAATTGACCCCAAGGAATAATTTAAAAATGTTTTTAACGTTGTATAAATACAGGGTGTACCAAAAACTGGGGGTCACAGGTTCGAATCTTGGAAATTTCAAATACAAACATATGTCATATTATACATCATTAGAAAGGTCTATTTAATAGAAACATTTTGGTGAAAACAGAATTTAGTTATCTTTATTCGTTTCAAAATGGCGTCCATTTTTGTAGCCAAAATTAAAATTTACGGAATACAATGTAATTCGTTTATTATTTGTCATAAATGACTTCTGATTCAAAATAATTATTTGAAATAAGCTAAGCTTTACAATGATATGCCACAAGATTACATTTATTTTAAAACTAAAATTTCCAAAATTTAATATTTTTGTAAATGTTTACATAAACAAAACTCAAAAATTTTAAATACAAACACATGTCATTTTGTACATCATATTAAAGCTTTTGTTGAACTGAGCAACTTTGTAATTTACACTAATGCCGTATCTCTTTTGGTTTTGTAGCAATAACGGAAAAATGTTATTTCCCCATATAGCTTGCATGTTAATTAATCAGGACATGATAGAATGGCAGTCCTTCTTCCATTGTTGCCATATCATTAAATTAACATGCAAGTTATATGGGGAAATAACATTTTTACGTTATTGCTACAAAACCAAAAGAGATACAGCATTAGTGTAAATTACAAAGTTGCTCAGTTCAACGAAAGCTTTAATATGATGTACAAAATGACATGTGTTTGTATTTAAAATTTTTGAGTTTTGTTTATGTAAACATTTACAAAAATATTAAATTTTGGAAATTTTAGTTTTTAAATAAATGTGATCTTGTGGCATATCATTGTAAAGCTTAGCTTATTTCAAATAATTATTTTGAATCAGAAGTCATTTATGACAAGTAAAAAAAGAATTACAGGGTATTCCATAAATTTTAATTTTGGCTACAAAATTGGACACCATTTTGAAACGAATAAAGATAACTAAATTCTGTTTTCACCAAAATGTTTCTATGAAATAGACCTTTCTAATGATGTATAATATGACATATGTTTGTATTTGAAATTTCCAAGATTCGAACCCGTGACCCCCAGTTTTTGGTACACCCTGTATTTATACAACGTTAAAAATATTTTTAAATTATTCCTTGGGGTCAATTTAGTGGGAAGTAATTTTCTTTGAAGGTTGTAGGGCAAAGCGTTTGTCTGTAATCCATTTAGGACACCTTACGAGATTCACCCTGTATATTAGGCTGTGATTTAATTGTGTTTTACTCTGAGTATTACTCGTTTTAACAGATCTTTTGGTTATATGCCAAGAGTCCAGTCTCATAAAGAGTGGTTAAGAGGAGGAATTTCACTGTATTGTCGGAACCTTTGTCGATGGCTCTGTATTGTGAGTTATAATTTTTTAGGCATTTTAACTTAGCAAATTTCTGTTATGATGATCAGAATATTGTTTAGTTGAGCTTCGAAATAATACTTTTTTTGTTAAGTTTACAAGGTTAGATCAACCGTACTATGTTTACATGTTGACCATACATTAACATGATAGAAGGCTAGCCACATAATAGTTAATAGTATCAAATTTATGATGGCAATTAAAGTCAACTAAATAATTATATTTTTAAAAGACGATTCTGCTATTTAATTTTGTTGTTATTCATTTAATAATTTATTGTGTTCCACTGAATAGTATTTACCGTACTTGGATTTATGAACACATAAATCTCACAAATAGAATCATTCTTGGGGTGTCCTTGATAACAGGGAATCTAATCTGAGTCCCTTATACCATGATCTTGCCAGACTTTTACTAAAAATGTAATCTGACACTCACAAAAACCAGTTTTATATCATTAAAAATTAACTAGGGAAGAATATCATAAGTTTAAAAATTACATAACTACTTTATTTTTATAAAGTTTTCAATATGTATAAAGGTTTTGTTCCATTGCTTTTGTTATTTTAAACTCCACAGAAAAAAAAAAAAAAAAACAATTCATGAGCAATACTTGCAATAAATTTAATAAAATAAAATCTAAATAACATTTTGAAACGGTAGAGCAAATATTATTCACGATTTGGTTACTCAATTATTTTAAAATAATACAAAGAATACATTTCTGAGTAGGATTATTTAAGCTCCACCGTTATTATCACAGTAACATAAACATAACACTTTTACAAACATCCAAAATTCTTGGATATAATAAAGAAATATTTAAATCAAAATAATAATACTAGTAGTAGTTTAAAATCTAGCACAGACTTAAAACTATTTTAAATAAAAGTTTTTATCCTAAGAGCCATGGCATGTCTGAGAACATTAGTGCTGTAAACAAATTTAAATAAACTAAAAATATTTTCTTGTTAAAGCATAAAAAATAAAGCTTTTCCCTAATCAGTCTTTAAACTACTTTTTCCCTCCCATTCCTTGCACTGATCAAGCTACTTTTATAAAGCCCTAAAAAAAACGTTCACTAACTTATTAGGCACTTATTTTGACTTTGTCAAGGGTCACATGTACTTTACTTTTATCAAGTTTTAATTTACAGTTTCAGTGTTTATTTGTGGCATTGGCGGAGTTGAGCTTTGTTGTATAATTTCCTTAGTAGTAGTCACCTTGTGCTCCTGTACCTTTACAGACTTTTCATCTCCAGATTTCTTGATAAGGGTTGATTTTTCACCTGTTTTTGTGTTTGCTTTTGGATCACTCTTCACACCAGTTTTACTCAGTGTAGGTTTTACATTCACAGCTGCTTTGCCACTGATAGTATCTTTACCAGTTTTTTCAACAGTTTTTACTCCGGTTGTGGTTGTTGTCTTCTTGGCTGCTTCTGAGGTAGAGGACTTTGAAGTTTCATTTAAAGCTTCTGCTGACTTCGGTTTTGTTGTGTTTGCGGGTGTTGTAGTCTTGGAAGCTGCAGGTTTACTTGGGGCAGATGTTTGAGATTTTGTAGCAGAACCAACTGCTACTTTTGCTCCTGTGGTAGATTTGGTTGAGGTTGGCTTTGCAACTGCAGTAGTTGCACTTTTTGGTGCCTCAGCTTTTTTTGTGGGCAATTTAATGTCAGCATTTGTTGCAGACTTTTTATCTAAAGGCTTATCTTTGGTAGCTTTTGGAGAGGTTGAAATCTTGGTAGGCACAGGTGATTTTGTCTCGGGTTTAGGTGATTTAGTACCCAATTTCATCTCTGGGGATCTAGGTGTGGTTGGAGTTGTGGGATTACTGGTTGGCGTTGATGGTTTGCTTGGTAATTTTAAAGTTGTAGGAGCAGTTTCACCCACAGGAAGAAGTTTAGGAACTGTTTTTGCTGAGGTGGTGCTTGTAACTGTAGATTTAGTTACAGTGGGTGTGGCAGTTTTACTCACAGCTGGTTTTACTGCGGCGGCAGTTGCTGGTTTCACTGCGGCGGTAGTTGCTGGTTTTACTGCGGCGGTAGTTGCTGGTTTTTTTGCAGGTGTGCTACTTGCTGCAGCTTTCACAATTGTATTACCAACAGCAGGTTTTACAGGAGTTGAGTTGGAAGGAGCTGGTTTTCCTGGGTTATTTGTACTAGGAGCAGTAGGTTTTGAGACAGCTGCAGATTTTGAAGATGTTGGGGTAGGAGCTGATTTTGACAAGGCTGCACCAGACCCAGTTGGTTTTGAAGCAACTGAACTAGTTGTAGAAGTTTTTGATGAGACTGCACTAGGAGCTGACGATTTTGAGGAAGAAACAGAGGCAGCAGGTTTTGTTGTTGTAGCACTAGAGGTATTTGGTTTTGAGGGGGCTTCACTATTAGAATTAGTAGACTTTGAAGTTGCTACACTAGAACTACTTGGTTTTGTGGCAGGAACATTAGGAGTAGTTGATTTTGTAGCAGCCACACTAGAATTTGTTGGTTTTGAAGAGCCTGTAGTAGTTGTTTTTGATGTTGTGTTACTAGATGCAGTAGATTTGGGAGTTTCTGTACCAGACGCAGCAGATTTTGAAGTAGTCACGCCAGGCTTTGAGGATGTCCCACTAGAACTGGAAGGTTTTGCAGTCCCTGTACCTGAAGTAGCAACTTTTGTAGAGGTCACACTAGAACCAGGAGGTTTCACAGAAGAAATTTTACCTGTAGTTGCAGCTGAAGTAATTTTTGCTCCAACTGCTAATTTAGATGATGGTGCAGTTGTTTTGACTGCCGTAGATTTTGCTGCTGGTGTAGTTGCTTCTGGTTTGGCAGGTTTGGAAGTAGCGTCAGCAGGTTTACTGGTGTTCTTATCATCACATTTCTTGACTTCTTCTGGTTGCTCTCCCTTCAACCCCTTTTCGCCATCTAGATATTTCCTGCCAGACTCTTCTCCTGAAAAAGCATAATGTATTACTAAGTTGTAGCTAAGCAAAGATATAGTGCTAATTGTATTAAATCATTGATTGTTGTATAGCTGCTAGTGCTTCAGCCTTAGGAAAACACTAACAAGTTACTGTGTGCTTGATTATTTACAAACTAAAAATGTTATTGAAAAATGTATAATGTAAACATTTTAGATCAACTTGAAACTTTGCCTCTAAGAGTTTGTTTCTAGCCCTAAAAAAAAACTTTCTCATTTAGGCCTAGTTAATTACTTTTTCATTTGACTTTTTTTTAAAGTATATGTTTTGATAACTATTCAAATTTCAAATTCTTTATAAGTCACATAACATTTGTCTTGGTTCCAGCACCGCTGGTAAAACAGGTGGCATGTCAGGAAACAAACTTAAAGGAATGTGAAGTAAATGGTGTAACTATTATTTGTCAAATAACTAAATTCTAAATGGCAATACCAATTAAATATATCCCTTAAGTATAGTCATCAATAAAATAGTATATTTTATTCAGCAAGGTTTGTACTTCTTTTAAAACTCTTATCTTGTATTCAATATTTTTTATTCTACATGGGAGTTTATTTAGAATTTTTCCCCCAGATAGTGAGGGAATTTTTCAATAGAACCCAGTCTTTGTATAGGATATTGAAAATCCTCCCTAAATCTTGCTCCATATCCAAGAAACTGTTGCTCCCCCATCAACATGTAAAAATCGCCATTAAAGAAAAAAAAATCAAACATTTAAGAATGTAGAGAGAGGGAAGGGTTAAAATATTCCCTTGAAAATATCTTTACTAGAAGTTTTGTAATTATACTCTCATAAAATGTAAGAAACACAAATAGGTTTGTAACGTTAGAATCAGTAGTTTATGTGGATCAAAAATATATAAGACCCATTCTAGTTATTTCTTTTATTTACAAGCACCAACGGTATGAATGACAGCACGCACACTGATGGAATCGGTTATTTGGTCGTTGTTGCCTGATTTTTTCTACCTGCAGTCTGGATTTGGAAAACAGAGCGAGCATTTATAGAGTTATATTCTAAATCATTAAGGAAAATATCCAATTAATTACAGCTTCGGTTCTGGTTAAATAAAGTCACAAAACTACGATCCATACATAGATTTTAAAGTAATGTAACAGTACAAATGTGTTACCTGCAGTAATAGTTGAGAAGTCAGTTGCTGCTGAATCTTCAAGTATTTTGTTTTTGTCCAGCCCTAATGGTAGAAGTGAGGTGGGGATGGTCCCTGCTATTAGAGGTACTTCTGTCATTTCCAGGAGTGGAGCCTCATTTTGCGTTTCTGAAGAGGGGAGAAGTGCCTCCGTCGCAACCGTGTTCAGAGATGGGTCTGTCACACATTTCAATTGAGAAGTTGAAGTAACATCTGCAGTTTCTGAAATGACTTCATTTTCAACTGATTGTTTATTTTTATCTTCTAGATCAAGTTTTTCAATAGGGTTCGATAATTCCAGAATTAATTCTTCAGAAACAAATTGATCCTCCTCCTTTCTGATATAATTTTTGCCTACTAAGTTTGCTGAAATGGTTTCGTGAGGTACCACTGTGAAAGTTGAGGTCTCTAAAGTTTCAGTCTCGCTTAACTTTTCAAGTACATTCAAAAACTCATTATTTACAATGTTGTTGTCTATTTCTGAACAGTTAATATTGGTAATAGAACTTCCATCAGCTACAAAACTATTATCCGTTTTGAAATCAGTCTTCTCGATGGGGTAATTCACATTAACAAGCTCTTCTTTCTCACATACAACTTCTAAACCATCCTGACAGAATTCAGGGACCTTTTCTGGCTCCTCAGATAGTTCATGATGAATTAGTTCATCTTTGTTGATAACTTCAAAACCTTGAACGAGGATCCTTAATTCTTCAGGAGTTGTGGGTGAAGAAGAAGTCTGGTTTTCAAGCTCCAACTTCATTTGTTGTGTTGTATTTTTAATTTCAGCATCCAAATAATTATCTTTGGTCGGAACTTTACCCAAAGCCTCAGGAACAAGTGTACTTGGCATTTTGTTAAGTTCTGACTGGTTTGTCTCAACATTAGGTACATTACCTTCACATATAGTTGATGTCTCTTCAACATTCTCATTTTCCATGATTTCAGATTCTGATTTGAGAAGCTCTTTTTCAATCAATTCATTATCTAATAAATCTTTGCTTGGTTTAGGCTTTTCATCAATAAAACTGGTTTCCTGAATCTCGCAACTTGGGTCCTTAGCAAATACATCTAGAGTAATTTCTTTAATGTTTGTTTTATGATCATCAACGGGCGTAGCCTCTACAGTTGCTGAATTACAGGAGGAAAATATCTCAAACCCACAAGAATCTTCGGGCTGGGTTTTATTAAGTGTTGGTTTTTCTGCCTTTGGAGTAAGTGCATCACTGTTTCTGCTCTCCTCTGGCTGAATTGTCTGGATATCGGGTTTTAGATCTACTTCTAATTTGAGTATTTTTTCACACTCCTTTGGTTGATTGATTGTATACTCTGGTCTCAAAAAGCTTTCATTTGTGTTAAATTCCATCTTTGATAATTTTTTGTTTTCTTGAATATTTTCACATTCAAAACTTACTGTCTGCTTTTCAATGTTTGATTCAACAATTAAGTCTTTTATCCCTCTAACATCTTCGTTATCAGCATCAACTTTCCCGTCAACATGTTCCACATTCACTGATAGACATGTTTTATCCCCATCAAGGATTTCAGGGGTTTCAAGAGATTTAGGGAGTTCTGTCTCTGCAATTATTCTATTTGCATTTGGTGGGTGAATGAAGGAAGGTAGTTCATTTGATGATTCAAGCTCTTCAAATGGAACTATTGACTCCTCAGCAGTTGATCTTCTCAGAATGAAAGATGGTGGAATGTTTATCACTGTGCTAAATGGATCTGTCTTTTCTTCATATGATTCCTCTTTTTTTATCGGGCTTTCTTCTGGTGTTTTGTATAACTCTGCCAGATTGTAGAACTGATCGGTAGGTGTCGAGACAGTAGGTGTCTGAAGGGCACCAAAAGGATTTTCATCACCAAAAGTTTGAATTGGCTTAAAGGTTAGGTCAATGGGAGGGGTTCTCCTGTGCTCAGTAATGAATCCTTCAGTGTTTTCAACAACATTTGTGTCAGCCTTTTTAGGTCTTTTGCGATATCTGTGCCTAGAGGACTTTGGTTTCTTTTTTTCTGAACTTAACACCTTAATAGCTTTGTCTTTTGATGAAACAAGATCAGAGCCTATTTGTTTATCTGCAACAATGTCAGAAGCTGGTATATCAAGTCTGGTTTGATTATTACAGAACGAAGTGTCATCAATTATCTTAAAACAAGAAACATTAACTTGTAAAGATGTTGTTGTTTCTGGGATGTCACCTTCCACTGACTCGTTTTGTTTGCAAAATTCAGTGGGTGATGTATTATTATTTTCAGACAAATTCATTTCCTGAGATCCACTGTTAGTTAAAACCTTGGTTATTCCAAAAAAATGTGCTTTCCCCAGCTCTATGGATTTCTCGTTTTCTTGTATATTTTGAATAGAAAATAGTTTATCAAGTGGGATGTGCTCCGTGAGTTCAGGGCACGGTGGTGGAGCGTTCATTATGTTGGGAAGAGTGGAGAAATTGTCTCTCATGAAGTAGTCCACATGTTTGGGAACAGCTGGAATTAGACAAATAATATAAATTGGTAAATGGCTTTGACTGCTGGAACAATAATAAGTTTATTTTATGTTATACATATTGTTAACAATGAATCATATTAAATATTGTTACTAAAAACCTCTTTAGGCATTTCTGTAGCTAGAAAAATATTCTTGAGATTTAATTGTGATCAAACTAACATGCTAATCATAAATTAAGGAAAACCAAAGTTTTCTGTTATTTATCCGAAACTAACAGAAATATGGGGCATAAGTGTTAATTACTAAGCTGCTCAGTTCAATAAGTTCTTTGTAATTATGTACTATGTTTCCATTTACATATTTAAGTTTCATTTATGTAGGCTAGATATTTTCAAAAATGAAAATATTTTAAATTTTTTTTTTTTTTTATAAGGCTGGTATTGTGACATCAATGTAAACCTTAAATAATTTCAAATCAGTATTTCGAATCAGAAGTCATATCTGACAAATAAATCACAGGGTATTTCTTAAATTTTTATTTTGGACACGAAAATGGCCACTATTTAAAACGGAGGAAGATAACAAAATTCTATTTTCACCAAAATGTTTGTATTTAATACACCTTTCAAATGATATATCTCTCGACCTATTTTGACATTTGAAAACTTCCCAAAAAACAACCTTCCCCTCAAAAATACACTTTGGAGCATCCCAGGGATGAGAAAATAAAATTAACAATTTCTTTTGGGGTTGATTAAGAAGGTTAAACATGTACCAAGGACAAATGGAGGACAAAAGGACAATGTACATTTGACAAAGTTTTGAAGTAAGGTTAGGCGTGTGTAGACTGCAGTCTGTGTTAGGTTTTAAAATGTGTTGTGTGTCCCCTAGTGTAATATGTGTGAAACTGTGTATATTTATGATTTTAAACTTTGACATGAACCCACCGTTCAAAATGATTTAACCTCTGGCCTTATAAAGTGCTGATGATGCCCTTGGGATATAAGGGCGAAACAATTGTTCACTTCAAGTAACAATACACTGGATTGCTAAAGACGGTGAGTTTTACTCCATATTTAATTAAGCAATTCCTGGTAGCCAACAAGTACAATGGATTTTCATAGGTTTTTCTATGTTAATTATAGAAAATGTACAATAATTGCAAAACAATTTTTAAATTTATTTTAAAATAATTCTCCAAAAATACTTCTAATGGCTCTATTGGGATGACTAATAATGAAATACTGGAAACTTTTCAATTTAAATTATTAAAAAATATTAAATTATTTGCAATGTAAAATTTATATCACATCATAATAGTTACCTCTAAAAAATAATTTCTTTCAAAATTCACTCTACGATTTTTCTTTGAGTTATGTATAGTTCAATTTAAGAACAGTTTGAGTAAGAGGTAATCTTTCATTGAATTTGACTTAGAGAGGTAACATATAGTTTAGTAAAATGGCAGCAGACAGTCGCTATATCAGGATGTGTCACATACTCGACCTGAGCACTTGGGTTCCTACTAGCAGAGGTCCTTAGAAAAACTTTGAGATATACCAGTGAAATTTGATTTGTGGAGGTAAAATACAAACCAAATTCAACTTATACTGATATTATAATTATAGATAAGACTGTATATCTTCGATTGACAGGAGGTGAAAAATATAACTGTAAATTATTTCGAGTTATGAATGGTTTTTTAATTCAACTTAGGTAGGTTGTTTCAAGGGGATACAGATGATTTTGAGCTATGGATAGTCCACTGTACAACTGATATAGAAAGAGTATTTGTAGGAGCCAAACTTTGAAATGCTTGAGGTGATGCTGCAGCCCGCGGCAGGGCCCAACTTCCCAGTACTTCTTATAGATTTGAAAGGGATTTTGATGCTATACTCTATATTTGGATTAATAAAACGTTCTTTGAACTAATATTTTCATGATTAAATCAAATGATCCCGAAATAAATGCCTAAATTAATTAATCTCATTTGTTTTTAGACTGCACCTAATTATGAATACTGTCCTGGGAGGATTGGAAACATGGTGTAAGTAAATAAGGTGTGCTCCTCAGACAGACGAGTGAGGGGGCGTTCTACTCATCAGTGGTGATGGGTGGGTGGCGTAGGGTCTTACGTCACCTTGGTATGAGATGAGAGAGTCGCGCGCCAATGAAGGACATTGTGACACTTCTATGATAAACCGTGATTATAATAGTTAGAGATGATAACAAATTAAAGAATTTGGCATTGATAACCATAAATATGAAATGCTTATGATCAAAATCATATCAATTAATTTTCAAAATTGTCTTAGTTAAATTATAACATTTTTTAAACCTTGTAAAACGTGACGGGAAAAAGTTAGTCAGCTACGAAACTATGTATTATTTGGCCAGGGTTCAACATAAGGGAAAATTTTAGAGGAAAAGTCAAATTAAACTAAATTAACAGCCTTATTCTGCTATAAGAAATATTTATATAGCTAGGCAAAATTGAACTAAGCTAAATGGTACGGGTGTGAAGCAGCCACTGCCGTGATGTAAGAATCAGTACCGTCCTTAGAGGTATGCGACAGCTGCAGCCGTACAGGGCCACACGCCTGGGAAGGCCCCGCCTGCCCCATATTTTTTTACATTTTGTTTTATCTATGACAAAACCAGAGAGTGAACTTCTTCAATTAACAAAATAAAAAGCTTAAGTTCCTAATTGCATGTCTTACAATTATTAGTTAAGACCATTAGATGTGCCCCGGTTGGCGGACATCATCGCCTCAGATCAACAGACAGGATCAACCTAGGCGGACATGTCCACGGAATATGGTGGTACGATCGCCCCGGTTGGCGAACTTAATCTTCCAAGATCAGTGGACACTATCGTCTCCGACGGCGTACACCATTGTCTGCATTTGGCGGACATAAGCGTCTCGATTCGGTGGACACGAGCACCTCTGTTCGGCGGACACAAGCGTCTCCGTTAGGTGGAAACAAGGGTCTCCATGTGGCAGACTCGAGCGTCTCCGTTTGGCGGACCCAAGCATTGCCGTTCGGTGGGCACAAGGGTCTCCGTCAATGGTCACGTGTGTCTCCTTTAGCGGGACAGGAGCATTTCCATTTAGCGAACATGAGCATCTTCTTTCGGCGGCCATTAGACCTAGCTATTAATTCCAAATATTACACAAATAAAATTTTTGATTATTTCCGTATTTTCAGACCAACAAAAATTGTAATGATTCACCCTTTTCCAGAAATTTCTATAGCTTGGAAACCCTCCGTGTACCAATATTGTAAATTGGTTGCGGCAAGGTGTGTGGCGGGAGGGGGTGCGCAGCCTAATGGCAGAAAGGTCCACTGACAGATCTTGCACAGGGCCCCGGGTTCAGGTAAGGATGGCACTGAGTGCTGTCCATTAAAAGTGCTACAGCTATACATTTATATACGGAATGTGATTTTTTGCTTCATATATATGATTTTTATATCATTTAAATACTACACATTTTTATATCATGTAAGTATACTACACATAGTATACTTACATAGTACGGTGTATATTCACTTCTTAAGGAAATATTACTCAATAAAACCTCAATTATTAACGACTATAGTGTGGTTCACACTGGTGGTGAATTTTTGTATATAGTAGATAGTAATAATGTAGTGATTAATCATACTTAACTGTTTTTTTACGATTGCTTAAACTTTTACAATTCATGTTACTTTTAGTTCTAATTTCTAAATTTCCTGGTTTAGATTTACATTCTACCGTTTAACTGGTTAAATTAGACATGTTGATTTATAAAAATTTACTCATATAGCATAATTACTTTCATAAAGATATAAATATAAATTTTGTTTTTTTTTACGGGTATTTAACCCTTTGAGGGAACATTTAAGTTAGGCCTATACTTAGACTAGAATTTTAATTTATTGTACGTAGAATGACTGATTTTCTTATAAATTTTTTACACAACTTGCATTTTTCCATGACTTCCGGTTTATAAGTTATGGTTCGTCCCTTATATTGGACATTTTCCCCGTAAGGTTCCCCCTCAAAAAAATTAATAAATATACATAAAATAATTTTCAAGGGCTAAATTCATACGAAACACACTGTTGTTGTATGAAAAACAGGTTTATTAAGAATTTTTAATAATTAAAAGTGATAATAATTGAATTTGGCTAATTGAAAAATGGGTTTACACATTTCGACCATGCTATTGATTATTTTTTGTGACTAGAGAAAATAAAATATATATCAAGTTACTTTTTCTTTCTTAACAGTTCTTCCCTCAGTGATAAATGCCCAACTTACAGACTTATTTCTAGTAAAACTCAAAAAACCGTTCTTATTTATTGCCACGCACAGGGGGATTTTGCACTTCATGCAAGATACAAATTTATTTTTCTTGCAGCCAGGGGTTTTTGCATGTTGAAATCATAAAATAAATCAAGTAGTTTACGAAACATGATTTATTTGATATATATGCAATTTTATATACATATTGGCAAGCAACTTATCGGTTGAGGGAAAATGTCCAATATGGGACGCTTATGAAAAACAAGTTTTATGTAAAATATATGTTTACAATTACTGTTGCTATGGTTACATAAAATTGTTGAAACCTTCCCCTATCAGAAAAAAATGATCCATGGCTGTAAAACCAGTCGTTTTACTGTAAATAAAATAATATTGTACTGCATAACCATATGTTTTCAAGTAACCATGACTTTGCATTTCTCTATGTTTATGAATAATTCCACATCAATCCAATAGAGTGCAGCACCAATCAGTACTGTTCAGTGATGCTATCTGTTGGTTTTAAAGCGAAACTAAAGGATATCTTCCTTAATACTATAATAGAACGTTGTAAAAATTATTTTTCTGAGCGTCCCATGATATATTGGACAGATTCCCCGAAATGGTTAATACGCAAACGTTGTACTGCATTTTCACCATTAAACGTAAAATAAATATAAAACTTTTATATAATTTCAAATAGATATTTTCTAACATATTCCTAACTTAAATTTGACATCAAATTAACATTAAATGTAAACATAGTGCATTTTTACATAACTTATTGTCATTGTCTTATTGACTTTTATATAATATCCACCATTTATAACGATCTGATATTTTATTTCCTAGGTTACCCAACATGCAAAGTTTAAGCTGTAATACATCTGATCTACCTTTTGTTGTTTCTGCTGTTTACCTAACCTATAAAAGTGATTGTTTTGTTTACAAACAGTTATGTTATAGTGTTGGTGTAGTTTGTTTAGATATATTGGGAAGTGTAGGTTTTAAAAATGCCTAGATTTAAGCGTTTTGGTAAGAGGAAGTATGTTGGTAATAAACTTACTTTTGCTCAAAGACACCACAAAGACAAAAATGATGATTGTAAAATCAGTAGGCCTAGTTATAGGTCTAGGTCTAGCCTAGAGACTGAAAACAGTGATGAAGTGGAAAACTCTGCTGAAAAAAGTGAGCCAAGTTCTTCTAAAAAAAAAATTAAAAAACCTGAAGTACCGTATCTTAGCAATGGTGGGTAACAGGTCACACTATTACAAAGACTATATGGATTCAAGGCAATGTAATGGTTGACGTAAAATCCTAAGTAAACAACTAAAAACTTTTGTGGCCTGTCGTAACTGCTCGGAGTCTGACTATGTAAAGCTGTTCGAAGCTACTGACCACAGAATGGGTATTGTTTCCCAAATTTTTCTCTGTTGCACTAATTGCTCTTTTGAAACATCGTTCATGACATCTAAAAGAACTTCAACAACCCATTTCAAAAATAATCTCAGACTTGTGTCTAGACTAAGAAGCTTTGGCAAAGGACAAGTATAAGTGTTGCGATAGACGGCACCTGGCAGAAGCGAGGCCACACCTCTCTCAATGGTGTTGTAAGCAGCCTGGTAAATAGTAACTTAAGTTATTAGACATAGAATGTCTAAATAAGTATTGCCCTTAGTACATGTAAAATAAATCATAAACAAATACATGATAACTGCAAGGCTAATTATGAAGGAATGGAGGCTACTGGCATTTTGAACTTGTATCGAAGATCAGAACCAAATGAAATCCCTCTATGATACACCGAGTGTTTGGGTGGTGGTGATAGTAAGACCCATGACCGTGTAGTACAAGATAAACCTTATGGAGATTATGTTCCTATTACTAAACTAGAATGCATTGGACATATTCAAAAAATAATGGAACGCGCCTAAGAAAACTAAGCAAAACATACAAAAAAGTTCACCTCACTGATGGAAAATACCTTTCAGGTCGTGGTAGGCTGACAGATGATGTAATTGACAAGCTACAGCAGTATTATGGGAATGCTATTAGGTCCAACAAACCTTAGAAGAGATGAAAGAAGCAATTTGGGCAACATTTTACCACTACAAATCAAATGATGCTGAACCTCTTCGCGGTATGTTCCGATTGGGGGCGATTCATGTTGCAAGTATAACCGTGCAGCGGCAAGAGGACTACCATACCCAGAACATGACAATTCACTGCCAGAGGCTGTAATGCCAGTAATAGAGCCTGTTTACAAGAGCCTTAGTGATGCAAATTTACTAAGTTGATACCTGCATGGAAGGACCCAGGATTGCAATGTTGCGTTCAACAAACTAATCTGGTCTTGTCTTCCGAAAACAACATTTTGTATTTTGGACTCATTAAAAGTTGGAGTAATGGATGAATGGATGCAATGTTATGCTTTAATGAAGGAGTTCTTGGA
Organism: Neoaliturus tenellus; assembly: GCA_030545055.2. Taxonomy (NCBI): domain Eukaryota; kingdom Metazoa; phylum Arthropoda; class Insecta; order Hemiptera; family Cicadellidae; genus Neoaliturus; species Neoaliturus tenellus. The sequence continues at coordinate 39,517,296 of CM061535.1, forward strand.
AAAGTCAAAGTTTTATAAGTACTTTGTGGAAAATCTGGGGCAAAAGTGTCATAGGTTTCCATAAGCAGGATTTGACACATATCAAAGATGCGGAAAGGGCGATGAAATAACTGGAAGAAAGGCTCGACAGGCAAGAAGCAATGTGAAAAGAAGGCTTGAAGATGTGGAGCTTGATGATGATGATCCTAGCTATAGGGCTGGCCTTTTTTTAAATTAAAGAGTAAGTAAATTTAATGTTTTAATTTTAGGTTAAGTTTTTTTGTCGTTTTCTGAAAAACTAAATTTTTTAATAATTTAGTAGGTTCCTTTATTTTTTATCGATCTTCACAAAAATTGGTACAGATGATCCTGGTAGGTTGATAAGCAATAATAAGAACCAGAATCAAATGATTTCTTATAATTTTCTTTTTACAGCTACCCATTAGGCCTACCTATGTATAAAATTCCATAAAATATATGGTATATAATTTTTAAAATCATACAAAAAAATTTCTTAGATAGCCTACAGTAAAATTACTTCTTATTATTGATGGGAAAGGCCATTTAAATAAGGTGACAAAATTTCAGATTGATATCTCAGTATTTGTGAAAGTTATGTGTAAGTTCTTACCTAAAGATACCTTATGTAACATGGTGGAGATAGGGAGGGCTGGGTTACCTTATGATTAAAGATTTTATTAAATTGTGGGAAGTTTTGGCAAAGATAAATGTTGTTCTAGATTATAAAACTAGAATACGTTATGTTTAAATAATCGGCGGATATATCCACTTACCCAAGCCGAAATACTTTAACATGTATATCCGCCAACCGCCCGATAAGCACAAAATATTAGCGAATATACCCACCTATAGTCTGGGTAGGGTTAAGTTTTATGCTTAAACCCAAGATTCCTGAATGTGATTGAAGAAATGGTGGTAGCACAGTAAAAGGGTTTCAACTGCCCTTCATTGGACTCTCCCCCCCAGGTCAAATAACCTTAAGGATGGTAAAAAAATAAACTATATTCTATTTTGAGCTCCTATTTTCTTGGTTATAAAGAATAAAATTAAAAAAAAACATTTTTCTAAAGCAGCAAGGCACGTATACTGTACTGAAGCATTCATACCAACATTTTATAACAAAAATAAATATCACAGAGACAAATAAAAAAACAGATGGACCACGATGAATGGGATGGACTTATCATGATGGGGACATCAGCTGTGACAGCAGCCTTTACCTAAAAAGAGGATAGTTCACTCGGGCATTTAAGAGAACTTCTACTGTACGGTACCAGTATATGCTGACCGGTTTGATGTTTTATCATTGTAATAAAGCATAGCTCATGTTCTCGTAAAGTACAAAGTTCCAATACTGAAGTTTAACACTTACTTGAAAATTCAAGGTTGACGGCTGGGTCCTCGAAGTTGATGCCAGGAGAAGCGGAGATGATGGAGTCATCCATCATGAGTAATTTTGTGGGCGAAACTGGAACAAAAACAGCTGCGTTTGGATTCAGCTGTGAGTTCATGAGTCCAGCTGTAAAAATATGTTAATTATAAAAAATCTTATGAACATGCTTGCAGACAGTGTTATTTTATACACTCCATTAGTAATAAATATTAAAGTATAGGTTACTTGGATGCAGGACTGTAGAGAGAAGGACTAGCCCACAAGGGCTCGGAACGTGATCCCGCTCCCCCCTCCACTGTGACTGCTGTGACGTAGCGTCGGGACAGCACTACACAGCGCCGCATACTCGCACTGTGTTTGCGCTCGCTTTGATGTACATTTTGTATTGAATACATTATATTTTAAGATTATCGGCGAACATTTTTAATTTATTCCATTTTGGTTTTATGTCTAAAATTAACATTATTCTTGACAACCACAAAATTGAAATATTAAGTCTGATAAAAAGGGTATTAGACACCTTGAGCGATTACTATGTAGTTTTTCTACTTCAAAACTTTAGAAAAAGATTTTAATTTTCCACTGTCTAAATATGTTGATTGCAGCTACCATCTTATGAATTATATATTCTTTATTTTTTATCTTTATTTGTAATTCACTTGTAAGAACTAGTTTTGTAACAACAATTTATAAATTTGCATGTGTAATTATTTATGATTGAAGAATTTATTGATAGCAGAGAATACATAGGCCTACTCATCGATTTAATGGTATAAAATATGCAAGTAAAAATTAGATCATGCTGAACAAATTTCTTGATAAACTTTAAAGTTTTTTTTCTGGATTTCACGCGCAGTTAATTTTTTTCTTATGTTTATCATAAAAACTTTATTTTTAGAAGTTTCTTAAAAGATTAAAGTATGGCATTAAAAAATAAAAATTAAGATTGACAAGAGGAAATAAGGTTTTTTTCACAAAATTTTCAAATAAGTAATTTTTTACCTTTTGAATAATTTTTCACAAACGAAAACATAATAAAGGATAATTTTCTTTTTAAATATGGGTTTTCCAGGAAGTATGGAAAATAGTACCAGAGAATTATAATTAATCAACAGTGTTATTTGATAATCAGTTGGGTTTAATAATCTTATTTGATTTCCTTGTATAATTGAAATTGTACAGAACATACTGAACTGAAAGTGTTCTTAAAGCCTTTGGAATCAGTTAAACTTAAAGCATCGCATTTCATACCCTACAGTTGTTATATTAAAGGAACCAGTTGTTAAATTAATTTAAAGACTTTATACATGAAGCTAGTGTAAATACAATAAAAAATTCAACATAAAAAAATAACAGATAGTAAATAGGTTGAATTCCCATGTTTGGTTGTTCATTTAAGCCCTTTGTAGATTGTTAAGGCCTATTTTAAAGGTAAAATATATATGTCAAATATATGTCATCCATACTGTTGATGTAATTTGTAAAAATTACAAATTTACTTAGAACTATTAAAACCTCTCCGGACTGGTATTATTTTTATGACTGAATTATTTAATAAGATGAAGTAAATTTTATCAAAAATTCACATATTGTAAGTTTAGAATACATTCATTATTATCATAAACAATTAATTTATCTTCTTACCACAACATTTTTATCACCCACTAACTTATACTGTTTATATTTAGTTTTACTGGCTTCAGTGCAACAGCAGCCTTTTCATGCTTTGGTATACTATTTGTCTTATTGTCTGCTTTGTTGACAAAAAAGTGCTTTTAATCGGCAAATGGTGTTAAACTTTAGTTTAGGACAGTACTGGAACAGTAATCCAATCAACAAGAAATCACAAAAAATGTTTAATTTTGCCAAGTTTGAATTTTTTGTGGATTTATATAGCATTTTTACATATCTTTTGAATCATCCAGAGAAAAAAACAACAAATTTCTTGGCCTAAAAATGACAAAATTGGTTCAGTAATTTTCACTCGTACATTTCAAAATTAATTCTTTTATTTTAAACTACAAATATAATGTAATACTAGGTTTAAATAAAAACTTAATCACCTCAATAAAATTTTAAACCACCAAAAACAGAGCAGAATAAAGCAGTACAACGCTAACAGCGCGGCGAGTACAGCTAGATTGTCCCGAGTCGACGTCACTGAGTGGTGGGTCTGGCGGGGCGGGGATCAAATCTCTACATCAAATGAGTGGGCTAGCCCTTCTCTCTACAGTCCTGACTTGGATGTGAAATGGTAATATTTAAAAATAAATCATTCATTTAGTAAAATTCTATAAATCAGTTATTGAGGTGAATCAAAGTCTGGTTAAAGAACAAATTATTAATCCTTATGTAAAAACAGTAGATATATACAGTAGATCCTTTCTAAACCAAACCTCACGGGACTGGGCCTTGTTCGGATAACCTTTTAACACGTTTGCTACCATCATGTAAATAAGAAACCTCAACAACAGACCAGCCTCAACAGTAGTTGGCTATAGTTGACGCGTGGGCTATAGTAGGCTATAATCCTGCTGACCAACGTCAACTATGGTTAACTCAAACATCAACTTTACTATAGTTCTTCATAAAGAACGGTTTATTTTATCAACTAGATTGTTAGGCGTTGGTCTACAGGGATACCTAGTAAATATGCTGGAGTCGTAGTGTCCATATGAGTATATATTTTTTTGTAAATTTGGCAGCATTTTTGTTTTTAGATATTGATCTGCGGTTAATTCAATAAGCTTAGTCTCAGGGGAGTGTCAGGTCTGCAGGGTCGAGCTATTAAAGACAATCTTGGGTCAACTATAGTTGACGATCGGTATCGAACGTGTTGAAGGTCAGTTAAAGCAGTTGACTACATAAACATGTTAAATATAACGATAAAAATGTGATATTGTGTTACCTTGTACCTTTATCTATAGAACGTTCTGCTTCGATTATATTCTAAGACAATTCTGTTTTTATGGGAACTTTTTTGCCCCGTGCTAGGAATTTTTGTCTTGATATGCGATTTTCGGTCACAAGGAATCAATTGGAGCTGGTCCCATGACTAAGAAAAATCTGGTTTCCGTACTTCAGCCCTTCATAGTGCCCATGTTATCCTTATAGACATTTTCTTGGCTAAATTGAACCAAAATCAGCTAATAATTGTAAAAATATACCAACTTCAATCTGTGGGGTTGAGTGAGGGGAGCAAACGAGCTCATCTAGAAGCCTTTTGGGATCGGCCTTTCAGTAAATGTAAAAACTAAGAATTAAATGTGGTGTTTTATAATTTTACACGTTAATCGCACAAATGATCGGTCTCACCCATACTTAATAATAAAAAATTAAAAATAACGAAAATTCCCTCCCAACTATAAAACATAGGCTTTACATGCACACATAAGATGAACAAGCAGAAAAATAACTGATGTTTAGCAATATAGTAAGTTCCCTTGTGATTCATAACAAAGATTTATCTGATTGGATACCATTCTATTTTAGCAAAGAGGTTTTTAATTGAAAAGGTTAGTTATTCCGAACATTCAATATATAGGAGGCTTATTTTGATTATCTGGCTGCTACTTCGTGTCAAGGCAGAGGCAGTTCAATCGAGGGGCGGTTGATCCAGGGCCGGTTAACTGAGGGTCTACTGTTTATTGACCCTAGAAAATTCAAACTAGGGTGAATGCACCAGTTACCGAACATGAACCACTTACCGACCACTTTGATTGGATTATAGTGGCCTCTATCAAGTAAAATTATAAATATATTTGAATGGTTATTACATATGAGTACTCAAAGTCTTTTCAAACAGGAGGAAATTTAGTTTTACTTGAAAATACTAGTCGATTATTGGCACAGTCAGCTGAACAATGTATGTTACTGCTTACAGATGCCATAATGTATTAACTTGAGGATTTGACCTTTGCTTTAAATGTTGACTAACGTGAATTGACTTCTCATCCAATGCATTTTGTTTGTCGATAAAATTTGGAATGTCCGTGTTCGCCGTGCCAGAGGCGGTGCAATCGATGTTGTAATTATTCAGCTGGATTTTCAGTGATGTAAAAACATTTTATCACAACATAAACATAACCCTGAGATGTAAAATGTTTCATCTTGGTTAAGGAGAGTGGTAGTACTGACTTACCTTATTATATGTCTTAACACATAAGTAAAGAAATGTTACGATACCCAATAAGCAACCAGCTGGTCGGATATAGTACTGATAGAATATAACTTTTGTAATCCAATAACCGATCGCCTATTAATATCGTTTTACATAAAAATAAACGATAAACTACAATAAATATCAAATTCTTAGGTTTATTCTGTTCAGAATAACTGCTAACCATTTTAAAATTCCATAAAAATTGTCAATTGAAAAGAGTTCAAAATGTTGCTTGCCTTGCAAGCTTCTAGTTATGGGAGCTCGGTCTGCCGCCAAATGACAGTTGTGCCATAAATAAAAATTCCCTGATACCATCAAATTGTAGTAATCGAGTAAAACTAAATTTCCCGCTGTTTTAGAAGACTTCGAGTACTTATATGTATAATAATCATTCAAATATATTTATAAATTTTCTTAACCCTCCAGAGGTCGCTTAAAATTTAAAACGCCGTCTCTCGCTCAAGGAGGTTTCCTCCGGGTTTTAAATTAAAGCACAAAATGTATTCTAAATACTTTTATTGTTTGAAATAAAACAGAAAATGATTGTAAAATAGATTTCACGCAATATCCTTGCAAGATAGAGCAAGAATGGTAAAGTTAATTTAACAAATAAAATAATTATAACTATTATGGATTATACTAAACATATTTCACTTTTTTTACTTAAAACTTAATATTTTTCAATAACAGTTTTGTAAAATAGTATGAAAATAGTAAAAATAACGTTTTGGGGTACGAATAAAAAAGCTTTTGCCTAAAACTGAACTATCAGATTATTTAAAAAATAATATGACGTGTTCCTGCATAAACCATAAATTAAATGGTATAACAAAGATACTACAATCAATTCAAATAGTTATACATGGAAAAATAAAAAGTTACTTCAAATAAAAACAAATCTAAAATGGCAACTGTAGCCTAAACAATTCCAAATAACCAAATAAAAAACGGTTGCACACGGACTCTTCCTCCGGGTAACCAAATAAAAAACGATCGCACACGGACTCTTCCTCCGGGTTTACAAAACACACGAGGACGCTCACGGAGGAATCGTCCAGCACCTCAGGACAGCGCTCGCCAAACTGACCCTGGACGCTGAAAGCGGGATAAGGGTACGTCAAATGCATGGTGAGGAGGGGGGGCGACAGAACACAAAAGGACAGTGCTGTCAACCAAAAGATAAATATTTCCCACAACAAAAAATATTGACCCGGAGGATTCCTCCGCTTAGCGTCCTCTCGAGGGTTAATATACTATAATTTAATCAAAGTGGTCGTTAACTGGAGCATTCACCCTAATTGGCAAATGTGGTCTTTACACCAATCAGATATTGGTGATTTTACACAATTTCTTTCAATGCCCAGAAAAGTTACTCTAAGATGTTTTGGGTGAAATAAAAATATTTATAGTTTAATATTCTAAATAAAGTTTCTAAAAAAACATCAAACATGTTTAATTTGTTCATGAATTATTTACTACATTTTTTTGAAGTTAAAAAAGACTTAACTGGTCTAGTATTGGTACATTCACCCTATTTTACTCATAAATGACTAATAAATAAAAAAAATAATAATAAATAATCTTATTAACAATAAATAAATAGTGATTTTTAATGAAGACAAGATCAAAATGTATTATATACCACATTATTTCTCATTAGTTTTATTCAATCTTAATCATGCAAACACAAAAAACGTATATTTTAAAGTTTATAAAGCAATAAAAATAGTTTTTTATTTCACTTAGGCAAAGTCTAGTTTATAACAACTGTCCATGGTCATGTAAAAAAATTAAATATAAAAAATCAAAAATTTTCCCTAAATAAAGCTAATTAATAGCCACAAAAACTATCAAAAATTGCGGATGTCAAATGCATTGACATTTATTTTATTGAAACGATTTTATTCATAATTTTATAGTTTTAATATAGGCTACTTTTTGTACCCCATTATTCAAATTTATCACCTTATTTCACCTACATTGCAAAAGAGGCTCACACCCCCCCCCCCCCCTGTTCTGTAAAATAATGAGCATCGTTCAATAAATTTATTCAGCACAAGTGTTGTGTTTCAGTACCTAACTAGTTGGTTTTTACTGTGAATCATACTGAAACTGAGCAAAAAATATTGTTTGCAAACCTAGGAATTTGGATTAAACATCAATAGATGTCCATCGATCCAATGTAAAAATTTAGTTAACCCCTTATCGGGTGATACATTTAGGTTACCTCCTCACTTGCAAAAAATAAGTCAAAAATTTAGGAAGCTTCTGTTCTGAAGCCTGGCCTTCAAGTTCCCTTTCGTATCTCTCTAGAGGAACTGTGTAATGCCTGGCTTTACCTGATTACAGTTAAAATATTGATCTGGGATCGATCTTTTCCAGTGTTCGTAGGTTGCTTCCGCATTGGCCCGATTGCGGGACTCTCAGTGCGGAGTTTTCTTCCCCTTTCGTCCGATTATGCTACAGAAAATAATCGTTTTAGTTTGATATTTTTTTCAAAATTGTTTATGAAGTTTGTGTATTGTTTGTTTTTGGTTTGTTTATTGTTTGTGTATTGCTATATTGTTTGTGCCCCTCAACCACATTAGATGCATTATTGTTTCATAATTGAATGTTTTTTTAGCCTTTGAAATATTTATTCTATTTTCTCAATGAACTGGTGTAATAATTATAATTTGCATGGTGTATTGTGAGGAATAAAAGGTAATTGAAAGAATTTTATACCGTATTGCGTAAAAAAAGAAAAAAATAACAATAAGACTAAACGTTGTGCACCGTGTGTTTTATAACCATTATACAAAGGTAGGTTACTGATGTACAAAAATTATTTCAAGTCAGAAATCATTCTAGTTATCAGGAGATTTAGAGTTTTACAATGATTATAATGCGGTATTTAATTTGTAACATGTGTTTAATTATTCTTACTCCATGGCAGGTTAATTCTTTGAATACTTATTGCAAATCAATATGGTGTAAAAAAAACCTAGAAGAATTTTAGCATCCTGTATTGTTATATGTGTGTAAAAATGTGTGAAGTAATCTTATTTAATTTAAAAAAAAGATGTGCAAGTAAAAATCTTTTTCAAAGAATAATTTTTTGTTTTTCTGATCGCCGAGGTACAGCATCTCCGCTTGCGCCCGATGACATTTAAAAATTCTAGCGCCTGATGAAGGTTACCTAGGGTAGGTTTACCATCTACAGAATAAGAAATTTTATATTCATAAATAAAATGAAGAATAGATTTCTGGTACTCATATTTTGGCCATATTATAACAATCAAGGGGATATCTAACTTAGAGAACAAAACTATTATTTCAAATACATAAACATTGATATATTAAATCATCAATGAATTCAATATACTTAAAAAAAAATTAACACAGAATTTGAAAACTACCCATAAGCTAAACTTTCTTTTTTTAGTAAAGAAATAAACTGTATGATATTATATACAGAAAAAGTGTTAAGAATTACCAAAAGTGTAGTTGAAAAATTAAGTTAAGATATATATGCTTTGCCTTAGTAAATTCAAGGGGTTTTTGTAAAAAAAAAATAAATAAAGAGATATTGCACAAAAAAAACTATCCTCATTTAATGTTTATAAAAGTATGAAAAACTACATCTTTCTCCCTTATAAAATATTACATGAAGGATATATATTTTTTTTTAAAGAATTATATACTCATAGGGTACGGTATTCCGGAACTGTCTAAAAATATTTACTATAGGCAGTAAGTAAGTTCCTGATTCAAAGAACATAATAATAGTAAATTAAAAATATTAATGTCTTTATTTTTTAATTTTATAAAAATTAAGCAAAATTGTGTCATTTTTAACTGTTTGTCATTGTCCTTGACACTTTGAGTGGTATATTTTGTGCAAAGAGGCTGTTTACCCAAAACCATAAAAAAATCTCTAGATGAACTATTTATCCAATGACCTGACCATATTCTCATTAATAGGGCAGTTGTGGCCATCTCCATTGCTTTATTCAAATTATTCTCGCCATATTTTTTTCTCAAAGTTTTAGATATGAACTAAATCCAAACAAGTTTAAACAATCCCTAATCAAATTTACAAACATTTCAAATTTCTTCATGCTTTTAAAAGCTGTATTGATTTCTTCACTTTCATTGTGTATTTGCCTATTGACTTTTCAACAAAACCTAAACAACCTTCTCAGGGAGTTGTGGATCACTTTGCGCTTGACAATGTTCGCATAAAGAGTGTTTTGTTACACTTAGTTTAAAACTGCATAGAAAAGTGAAATTTGTGGACTTACTTTGTTAGAATGAACAACTGAAGATGGACTTCACACACTTCATATGCCTTAGAATTCCAATCCCAGTCTGTGAATGGATGACTCTCTCAGCATACTTTGTGACTATAACAAGCAATACGACAATAACAAACAATACGACTATAACAAACAATACGACTATAACAAGCAATATGAAAATTCTAGTGCCTGATGGGGGGTTAAATGCGTGGTCCATTAAAAATAAATGAGTATCAAGATTCATCTTCACCCCTACAAATACACTAGAAATACACCTCTAGAAATAACTGGCTGGGTAGCTGAGTGGTTATAGTGCTCGCCTTTGAATCCAAAGGTTGCCGGTTTGATCCTGAGGTAAGTTAGTAGGTTTTTTAAGGATCAATTCTGGACCCAGCTGCCATTTGTCATTGGGCTATTAATTAATGATGCTTTCTAACGACTGGTCAATATTAGATAGTAACAAGACTGGGGTTTGGACCGTTTTCCCGTCAAAACGTTAAAAAATGCCAATGGCTTAGATAGACACAAATAAAAAATAAAAAACATATTTGTTGTTTAAAAATAAATTTTATTCTTGTAGATTAAGGTTGGATCTAGGGTCCTCATACCTGATATATCCATAAAAACAATTGATATATTACTTTAATAAAAAAATATATATATTAAAAGTAAGGAAAACTGAGTTAGTTTTCTATGTCACTGAGAGTTGTATTTTAAATTTGTTTAACTTTTAATGTATGAGAGGTCTAATATAACTATTCAACAAAATAATTACAAAGTTTCAAGGAAATCGGTTGAAAAGAGGTGTCTGAATTGGAAAATACAAAACCATGTTTTGCTTAAAATGTGTATGGTTTTCATTGCCGACTGCGCTACAAGCCCAAAGTTGAAGATTACTCTTAAGAGTTGCAGCAAAGTTTTACATAAAATTAATCTCACGGCTCTATGTGAGTTTGAATAAATTTTCAAAATATAAGAGAAGGATTTATTGCCATTTGACCAATCATTTTCATAAATTAACTGTGGTTTATTTGTGTATCAGGTTGATGGACCAAATAAACTTTGTATTTTCTGTAAATAAATTGAAAATAGGTGCATCATTTGAATAGGTGAATAGATAGGTGTGCCATCAGGAGAAATGATGCATCAGCATCACATTTAAAATTTACAAAACAAAGGTGTTCAAAAGTCCCCAGGCTGGTAAAATATTTCTTTTAATCGTCAACTTACGGGAAATAAATTTTGAAGATTCATTTTGTGCTATAAAAACTGCTGTTAGAGGTTAACTTTTATTATTTCATATACTTTGAGGAGTATAGTTTTCTGCTTTCAAAAAATCCTAGACTTTACGTACATGTTAACCTATGCTTAGTTGTATTTAAAATTTTACAGACTTCCTCGATGTCCCCTCAAAGTGTGAAAAAACAAATGTAAACATTTTTTTTTTCTTAAAATGTACTTGAAAAACATTCTCTGTCATAAGTGGACCAATGAACAAATATTTATTTTACCACCATGGCACTTTTGTCCAGATAAATTAAAGATTAAAATATAGGTTGGACTATTCACATCACATCAACGGTACATCGGCCCTATAATGTAATTTAATATAAGATAGAAGGTTGGGTTGATGTATAGATATTGGATATTCAATTATTTATGATAAATTATCTGTCCTAAACATTCAAAATATTGTTCACTATTTTGTTGCTTGAGGCAGTTTATGAGTCATGGAACAAAAATGTGAAATTAAATTCTGGTTTAAATAATATTATTGCAATGGCCTATAGACCTAAATGTAATTGAAATAACATTACAATATTCCAAAAGATCAAATCATCTAATATTACTCAATTCAGTTATTGTTGTTAGGTCAATTTACAATCTACTGTATATGTATACTGTATTTTGTAATTGGTCTATAAATTATTTAGAAATTTTATCCTAAAGTCTCATATATTATTTTTTGCCACATTTTTTCCCTAGTTATAGCTCGTCTTCATGCTTTGTTCTTAAAGCAAAAAAATTTCAAGTGTTCTCCATTTTGGCTATATAGTAAAACTTGCCTACTTGGGATTTGCCCCCATGCCCCCTTTAAGGTATCCCCTAATTTGCTTATAGTTTATAAAGTCCCAAGCATTTAACGGGATATAGATAAAAGTTCATCTATCTAGATGTTTTATTATTTCTAATTTATGATAAAAAAAAATCAAATGAAGTGTCATGGACCTTGAGGGTGAGCGGCTTCAGATACTTATGTTTAAAATTGTGGTTTGTTTAAAGATATTTTTATTAAAAGCGACAGTTTCTTCCGTAGTATTTTTTTATACGATCAACAGTTTAGTCACAAGAGAGATAAAACCGTAAAACCTTGTTCAGAGTCAGTCTGGAGGGTTAATGGTGGGAGATGCGATGAAATGTCACAGGATCAAACTTGTGGTTCACGCAATTCCCTATCGTACTATTTGACTAAGAATATTGACAGGGACAACCGTTTGGTGGCTACAGCTGAAATAATGTGTCTGAACTCTTAATGTGCAAATACTGAAAATAAAATATAAAAAGGTTACATACCTTGACGTTCACAATTCCTTATAGTGAAAATATGTCTACTATAGTTTTGACTATCACGTAGCCAATTTCAAAACTAAATATAACAAATGTTTATTCCATCGTTTGCGAATTTCATCAGTAAACAAAAGCACACTGGACACGACACATAACATTTAAGTTCAGTGACGTGCACCGGCCGGTGAACTACTAAATGTTATGTGTTGTGTTCGGTGTGCTTTTATTTATTGATGAAATTTGCAAGGATGGAACAAACGTTCATTATATTTAGTTTTGAAAATGGCTATGTGATAGCCGAAACTACAGTAGACTTCCTTTCACTATAAGAAATTGCCAACGTCAAGGTATGCAACCTTTTTATATTTATAACCAATTCCGGAAGGCTTCAACAGGAATGAAAATAAATACTGTATTGCAAAAAAGTAAAATTTACATTTTGTAGGTACACAAGAGGAGATATGGCAAAATTGACAAAATGACTAAAATTTTAGATTTCTAAATAGTTTTTTATATTGCAGTGTGACATTTTTTAGCGGGACCAACAGTTTAGTCACTAAAGCAAAAAAACCAAAAACAGTATTTCATAAAAATTGGTCTGGAGGGTTAATGATGAGAGACATGTTAAAAAGTCACAAAAGTGAATTATTTGTTGTTCTGCAGTGTAAAGGTGAATTTTAATTTCTTCCGCCTGTTGTTTCTGAGATAATTAATAATTAATTTCATTCTTTTACTTTATCCCATTTGAAGCACTCATATAAAGTACTTATTGTCGGGAGATGACTTGTTGGCCACTGAGGGGATTGGGGGGCGAGAGGAAATTTACATCCGACACCTACCGGTCATTTAGTTAGGCCTAACTAAGGAATAAAAACCAACTTAGATTGTACTATTATACATGAAAAAATTTTGCTAAAAAAAGTTAACAACTATCTTTGTTGACAAACCAGCTAGCCTTATTCAATGCAGAGAAAGACAGCTGATTGCAAAATGAAAGAAAACATCGTAGGGATGCTGTATGTTATTGGTTTTGTTGATAGCTTAACATTTGGTGGAATGGCATGCTTCAGCTTCCCCCTCAACCCACAATCCTCTCACTGGCCAACAAGTCATCTTTGGACAATAGGCCTAAGCATTTCAGTTAACACATTGGCATCCAAGCAGAGGCTAAGCGGGCAGCCACCAAGAATATTTTTTGTAGTTGAAAAATTTTAAGGTTCTAGAAATTTTTTTAGCAGAAAAAAATATACTACAGTAATTGGGATAATATCAAAGATTATTATTATCAGTGTAGTTAACATGAGTAAATTTTTCATAACTGAAGGAATGGGAAGAGAAAGCATGGATACGGTATAGAGGTGCACCTCAGGTAGGGAAAAGGATAATGGTTATCTGAGTGGATGTCAACAGAGAGCATATAATAATCCCCGCACCAGGGATCCCATTTGGATAAAAACGTTTATAAAATATGGTGAAATCACAAAAAAAATCTTTACTCATGTCCACTTCTCCTCTGCCTTTCATTTAATTTAATTTATTAACGGAAATACACCATTTAGCATTTGATACAATCGAAATAATTTGTAATGGCTTTGTTCTAAAATATCAATAACATAAAGCACAGTATTACTATAATATTAACACAGTTTTGGATTGTTTTGCAAGTAATTCGTTTCCTAAGTGCAATAGACAAAAGTTTATTTTTTCTGCAGGCTGCTCAGCTCTTTCTCTGTACAATAATGATATAGATTTTTAGAGAAACATTGCGTTAAGATTACAGCACTTTTGAATTTATAAAATACCTGGAGAAATACAGATTACAGAGAGATTGTTAAAATGACAAATTAATGTACGGTTTAAAAATAAAACAGGAGGTTATTATGCTTAAGACCTAAATATAAAGCCAGTGATAAAGTTATGAGAATGATTAAGTTATGTTAGAAACTAATACAAATCAGTAAAAACAGTGAAATAAATATTCCACGTTAAACTTACATCGCGTTTAATATATTTCTAATGAAAAGGAATAGGTTAAATTTACCGTAGGCCTATTCAAAAATAAGCTAAACTGTGGTTTTAAAAGCACGTGATTTATGTAAATCTTTCATCTTTCATGAAGATGTGTTCTACGAAGAATGTCAATTATGATAAAATAAATATAGAAAACTAAAAGAAACACAAAATTATCTGGAATAAAAAATACGGAATTGAAAAAGATTGTCATGTTACTATAATCCGCCCCGGTCCCAACATGCAAAAAGCCAGAATTAGGCTAAATATATCGATTTTGAGCCATAACAAGTGAAACAAATGTACCATCGACGTTCCGCTAGATGATCAAGAAAACTTTGAAGAGATTAAAATAAGTAAAATACTTAATACATTGTTTAATAATTACTAACCTAAAAAAAAGTATCCACGACCTGGTGGAATCAGAATCAACCGATGCACTCGTCTCCGAAGATCAGTAGAAAATGGCCGTTAGAGGAAACGTGGTCGCAGGGAAAAGTTCTGGAATGAACATGCCAGCTGATAAGAGGGGAGTTGGATTTTGACCTTTAGCGCGGAGTAACTTCAATGTACAGAGGTAAGGAACGAACATCTCACCAAACACCGAAACACTGGCTGCACTATAATAAAAAAAAAATAATAAATAATAATAAAAAAACAATCACCAAAGATTATAATTAATTTTTACATTGTTGCTATTTTACTGCGTTTTGTTACTAAAACTATCGAGTTAAATAAAAATGTACGGTCAATTTCAGCTGCTCTTTAAAGCTAGCCTTGATAATTGTGGTTTACAGTATTAAAATAAAACTGTCTATGCTAATTTGAAATGCCTCCTGAATTGTAAATTAATTGCAAACGATATATATTTTTATATTTATATTTGGACTATCTGACGGTGACAATTTTTTTCTGTAGACAGACATAAAGAAGTATAAATACAGAATTTAAAACCTAATGCAGTATGTGCCTAGGCCATACAAATTGTTGTTCTGAATTCATAATGTGGAAGATATTGAAGCTTAGTCTTGTATGATACTTGAGATGTTTTCCGTGTTAATAAATAATTAATCATATTATTTCTCAATTTTATAAAATAATTTTAACAACAATATTTCCATTTTAACTTTAGATGACATTCGGCGATATAGGCTTTTTATTAAAATTAAGGAGAACTACCCTAAAATGCTCGAGAACTTTTGAGAAATCAACAAATTGAGGGAAACCTCAAATAACCGATTGTAGGACGGAAGGTCCGAGGGTAATCCCTTCAATCGTCGATTGTACAAAAAAATGACAGGGTTGGACAGAGGGTCAAACCCCGGACCCTAATTAGTAAGCGGACCTTCTGTCCGCCATGTGAAAAGCAGATCGGCGGATTAAACACTGGTCACAGTGGCACGCAACTGCTCTCCGTGGTTCACATAAAGTGTTTATTTGTGATTTCCATCGTCACAAAGTTATAGACTTTTTATTTCTGACTAGTGTTACAATACTGCGGAACTGAAAGAGTAACAATATTGTATAGAGAGTGAAAATTTGATTTGAAAGTTAATTTTAAGGCTCCGGTTTATCTGAGCAATCTGAGCCCGAATGCCGCCTTTCGGCCGCGGCCGTAGAGCTAAGCGAGTTTTATGGATGCAGAGGTTTACGGATATCGTGTTTTAAAATTAACTCATTAAGAAAGAGATTGACTCTTAACTTTTTCAAAAAGTAGAAAGAAAGATCTTATCTTCTCTGGTTTTAGAATTTTAAAATAAAATTTCTAATTTTAGTTATAACAGTCTAAAATCATCTGTTTTTTTTTCTAGTTTCAAGTTTTAGAGATGCAGAGGTTTACGGGGATCGTGTTTTAAAACTAACCAATTAAGATAGAGATTGGCTCTTAATTTTTTCTAAAAGTAAAAAGACGGATCTCGTCGGCTCTGGTTTGGGAATTTTTTAATAAAATTTCTAAATTCAGCTATAACTATCTAAAATCATCTGTCTTTCTCGATGCAAATGCAAGGGTTTGTTTTAGAATCCTGGTATCTTCTGCTAAATGCAGCCTAATAGAGCTATAACTAAGATGTCATATTAAAGAAGAATAACGGTGCTAAATTTCCTTTATTACACTTTGGTAGTCTCACTTTGGTAGTTTAATCAAAACTAATGGAAAACTTCAGTTAAAAATCGAGAAAAACAGATAATTTGAGACAGTCATAGATGAAATTAGAAATCTTATTTAAAAATTCTTAAACCAGAGCCGACGAGATCCGTATTTTTATTTTTGGAAAAAGTAAAGAGCCAATCTCTATCTTAATTGGTTATTTTTAAAATACGATCCCCGTAAACCTCTTCATCTATAAAACTTGCCACTAGAGAAAAACATATGATTGTTGTATAATTTCAGTTATAACTGAAATTAGAAATTTTATTTAAAAATTTTAAGACCAGGGAAGACGATGTCAGATGTCTTCCTACTTTTTGAAAAAGTTAAGAGTCAATCTCTATCATCTATATATATAATTCTGTAACCGAAATTTTTTGAGTAAAATTGTGAGCGTTATACAAATCGCAGAAAGATGGGAGGGGTCTCAAATTAAAGGTCTCAGTCCCATACACGAGGGAAAACTATCGGCGTGTCCATAATTTTAACAGGAAATGAGAAATCACGTAAAACGTCCTCCATAAGAATAGCATGGGAATTCGAAAAACGTCTGCATTGTGTACACATTAAAAACATGTGTTAAGGTTTAATTTTAAAAGAGACGACAGATGATCAAATTGAGTGAAGATGATAAAATAATTCATCCCAAGAGAAGCACCAAGCAATCTATACATATAATTCTGTAAGCAAACTTTATTGAGCCAAATTGTGAGCGTTTTACGAATTGCAGAAATATGGTAGGGGTCTCAAATTAAAGGTCTTGGTCCCATGCACTAGGGAAAATTATCAGCATATCCATAAAGTTACGAGAAAATGAGTAATATCGTAAAACGTTATGCATACGAGTATGGGGATTCGAAAAACGTCTGCTTTGTGTACATTAAAACATATTTTATGACTTTTTTTTAAACGAGAGACGGATGACAATATTGAGTGAAGAACTATTAATAACGAAATGACAAAAATATATCTGTTATAGAGTGGTAGGGCCTAATACTATAATAAGACGTTTTGTGGCTTTGAGCTTGAGCGACTAAAATGTTTACTAAGAGCGTTTACTTACAAACTATTACAAATTGGCTGCTGATTTTTACTGTTCTTATAATAATTTAAACTGTAAAAAACTGATCGTATATGCAAATTATATAATATACATTCTGATTGTGATAGGAATGCAATGGGCGATGAATTGTGGTTTGAAAAACTCCTACATTAGTTATATTAAAACATGTTTTGGTTTTTTATTATAAGACAAAAAGTGTCAAATTATCAGTGATAATGATAAATTTGAAAATTAAAGTGTATCAGTCAACGAAGTGTTCGTATTTTGTTAGCTGAATTTTCACAGAAACCTTTTGGTCATTTCATAGATTGCAGGGTTATAGGATTGAGTTAAAATCAAAGACGTTTGTCCTACATATGCTAGGGAAAATGTAGCAGGTCAAAAACGTTATAACAAATGGGAAATATATAAGAAAGATTATTTTCTGAAAGTTTCTCCTGAAAGATTTTCTACTTATAGTGGATTTTTAGCGAATTTCCCTATAGGGAATACGCTATTACGGTAGTAGCCATGGTAAGACCTAAGCCCGGGACCACTTTACTTTTTCATTTTGAGGTCCCCAGAAGCCAAAAACACCATTCGTTCATTTTCATATATATGTATATATATATATATATCTATATATATATATATGTGTCCGTGGTACCGATAACTTTTGAAGGGAACCTCCGATTTTGATGAAATTTGGTATGAAGGTGTAAGACCAGGTCTATTTTCATGAGTTCGCAAACCAGCATTGTCGGGTTATGGGAACGGGGTTTTATGGGGTTTCAAAGGGGTCAAAAATGGGTTTTTGGCATTTTTTGACCTCAATTTTCAAAATTCATCAATTTTAACTGAAACCATTTAAAAGAGCTTAAAAAAACAAACAATTTGGTATTTTGAATTTTTATCATAGCATAACTGGTTACGGGGAAAATCCAAAAATGTGTTTTCCATGTTATTCTTATGGGAAATCAAGAAAACCCTATATCTTGCTTATTTATCGACATAACTTAATCAAATTTGGTATGTAAATTATCTAGATAGGGCTTTACTTATGATTGCTTACAAAACCCATATGGCGGCAAACCTACATACTCACCCCCATGGGGTTTATGGGGAAAACACAAAATTGCCAGAGCTTGATACACTTTTGTGTTTACATTCACCAATTATTGATTAACTTAGATTTTCTAACAACACCCCATGGCAGCAAACCTACATATTCGATCCTATGGTGTTTTTATGGGGAAAGTAAATAATCCGAAATTCCATTGGAAATTCGCTGAGTACGCAGGTCTGCTGCGACGGGGGTATTTAATCTTACTTTGTTTACACAAAATCAAGAATTTTGATTAGGAGGGACGAATATTAACAGTAAGTGAAGATGATCTATTTTGAGTTGCTGTGAAAAATAAAAAAATCTGACATGATCTAAAAAACCCATTAAATTATAGGACAAACAAGACAATGAAATGGGTGCTGAACATCAATCATATTTTTTCTCATTCAGATTCTCGATGTTATATTAAAAAGCTGTCATAGCTCAAAGGGACTGTGACTTCTTTTTAAACTTATTTTCCATAGATCGATTTAAGTTTAACAACAGACAAAATGAAGCATTTACTAACGGGTGGCCTAATAGTACTACAGTAGGCTATTGTAAAGAGAGCTTTGGGGCCGAATGGCCTGTTCAAACGGTACTGTTAAAATAATTTTCAGGTTGAAATAATAAAACGTCTTCCAACACTACTCGATATATTTACACTTATACTGTAAATGTTTACAGACGGTAAATATACATAAAAGATCTTATAATGGCGATCGATTTCGACCAGTCACACCAGTCATCATCAGGCCAGGATTGGGCCTGATGTATATGATTTTATATACATTAATTATATTATTTTGTTAAACAAAACATCGTAATCATAAAAAAATCATTAAATACATTGTTATTTTAGTAGGCCCACAATATATAACAAATGAAGACACCTATGTCCCATGTCTCTGTCAACTCTCGTCAAACAGTCTCAAACGGCTAACGCAGGGGCGGACGTTAGGTCCGGGCACGATCTGCCATTAGAGGTTTGACCTTGTGTCCGCCCCGTCAAAACAGGTAACCAATTTCCAGGTCATTTCTGAAGCCCGGACCTTCCGTCCGGCTACCCAAAGGGCCATGTGGGGAGCCCCCATCAAGTCGTAAGCGAGTTATACTCCTTTCATCTTCCCTTTATTTAAAAGTTTCTTGTAGATAATACTAAAAAAAAATTATAATAAATAATAATAGAGACTTGTAGATTATAATAAATGGTGAATTGCAGTTATTACAATAATACAGCTATCGCAAGCTACCCTCAGCTGAGAGAATTTCGATAACTGGCAAATAATGTTAATTTAATCCTCAGCTGAGAGAATTTCGATAACTGGCAAATAATGTTAATTTAATTGTGTTCTTCCGTATGAACTGTATTGACTCAACAATGGACTAAAGGTTGCAACCCGTACCAACGTGGGTTTTGAGAAATTCCATCAAATTTGCGCATTATTTACGTTGTTTACGTTCAATTTAATTAATACCTATTTTGTTGCGTACATGTTTTAAAAGTATAATGGAGTTCCGAAGTTATCGGGACAACTTAAATTAATTTATGACATTTACTAATCAGTTATAACTAAGTTTCTTACATCAAAACAAAAGTACGCACTCAACCGTCAGAAAAGAAGTCTTTTAAATAATTTTCCAATGTCATAAATCATAATTAGGAGTTTTATTAAAATATGCTGCCGTGTAGCGTACATACAAATTTAACCTTTTATATTACTAGACACAATTTACAATCATACATAGGGGTGAATGTACAGAGAACATACTATGATTCATGGAGCGAACTCTGTTAGATAAGATAACACGGTAGACGGGAACAGTTAACAATCGAGAGTGCGTTAAGTCTGTACCAGTAGCAGAAGTAGTTTCCGGATAGCAGAATAAAGTGCGTAAAGTCAATACCAGTAGCGGAAGTAGTTTCCGGATAGCAGAATAAAGTGCGTTAACGGTACTGGTTGCGGAAGTAGTTTCTTGCTTAACAAAAAAAAAGTGCGTAAAGTCGGCAACAGTAGCGGATGTAGTTTCCGGATAGCAGAATAAAGTGCGTTAACGGTACTGGTTGCGGAAGTAGTTTCTTGCTTGACAGAAAAGTGCGTAAAGTCAATACCAGTAGCGGAAGTAGTTTCTGGATAGCAGAATAAAGTGCGGTAACGGTACTGGTTGCGGAAGTAGTTTCTTGCTTAACAGAAAAAAGTGCGTAAAGTCGGCAACAGTAGCGGAAGTAGTTTCCGGATAGCAGAATAAAGTGCGTTAACGGTACTGGTTGCGGGAGTAGTTTCTTGCTTGACAGAAAAGTGCGTAAAGTCAATACCAGTAGCGGAAGTAGTTTCCGGATAGCAGAATAAAGTGCGTTAACGGTACTGGTTGCGGAAGTAGTTTCTTGCTTAACAGAAAAAAGTGCGTAAAGTCGGCAACAGTAGCGGAAGTAGTTTCCGGATAGCAGAATAAAGTGCGTTAACGGTACTGGTTGCGGAAGTAGTTTCTTGCTTAACAGAAAAAAGTGCGTAAAGTCGGCAACAGTAGCGGAAGTAGTTTCCGGATAGCAGAATAAAGTGCGTTAACGGTACTGGTTGCGGGAGTAGTTTCTTGCTTGACAGAAAAGTGCGTAAAGTCAATACCAGTAGCGGAAGTAGTTTCTGGATAGCAGAATAAAGTGCGTTAACGGTACTGGTTGCGGAAGTAGTTTCTTGCTTAACAGAAAAAAGTGCGTAAAGTCGGCAACAGTAGCGGAAGTAGTTTCCGGATAGCAGAATAAAGTGCGTTAACGGTACTGGTTGCGGAAGTAGTTTCTTGCTTAACAGAAAAAAGTGCGTAAAGTCGGCAACAGTAGCGGAAGTAGTTTCCGGATAGCAGAATAAAGTGCGTTAACGGTACTGGTTGCGGAAGTAGTTTCTTGCTTAACAGAAAAAAGTGCGTAAAGTCGGCAACAGTAGCGGAAGTAGTTTCCGGATAGCAGAATAAAGTGCGTTAACGGTACTGGTTGCGGGAGTAGTTTCTTGCTTGACAGAAAAGTGCGTAAAGTCAATACCAGTAGCGGAAGTAGTTTCTGGATAGCAGAATAAAGTGCGGTAACGGTACTGGTTGCGGAAGTAGTTTCTTGCTTAACAGAAAAAAGTGCGTAAAGTCGGCAACAGTAGCGGAAGTAGTTTGTTGCTTAACAGAAAAAGTGCGTAAAGTCGGTACTGGTAGCGGAAGTAGTTTCCTGATAGCAGAAAAAAGTGCGTAAAGTCGGTACCGGTAGCGAAAGTTACACTTTTCATACGAAATTTTACTAAAGCTAACTAAAACTATTGAGTTAAAATACTAAAGTAAATAATTATATGTGAATATGTTTGTTAAGATTTTTTCAACTTTAGTCCAAGCCGTTGTTTGAGTTTGGTTCATAGTGGATCAAAATTGATCGTACCTTAACGTAACAATCAGTTTAATTTGACACTATTAATTTTTTGTCAAAACATTTTCATGCAAACTATTACCTAATTGAGCCCAGAACAGAAGGCATTCATTCATCGAATGAGTCAAGAGATGTTCCCAAAATCATGATAATTGGACCCACATTAAGGTATAGCCTAATTTATTCTTACATAGGAATTTTAATAAAGTATGTAAGGAACTAATTTTATTTATTTTTTTCATAAAAATAAAGCTAGTATATAGCTGATCCTCGTTATTTGCAAACTAGCTATAAAGTGAAGCAATTAACAATGATAATACCTGGCTGGAATTAATGAAGAACATGAATAATGAATCCAACATACCTTTTTATTGTCTTAAACGAAAATAAAGTTGTCATTTAACAAACTAAACAGTTTTATCGACACAACACTTCACGATAAAATTCAAATTATTGTTTTCGAAGTTTTTAAGAACAACGCTAACCATACGTTGTACTTTTGCGACACCGTTCTAGCATAGGGTTCGTCACGAAAGTTAATAGGAATATGATTTTACCTATAATAATTACCGTTTCCTCTAGTTCACAAAACCAATCGCTTGCAGGCTTTCATAGGTTGGAGGAGAAACAATTACACGTAAAGTAAAGTCATAACTATTTATTTTCAATCACCTATTTTGGTAATTCTCTCCATATTTCGAGATTGCAATCCCAGACCAACTGTAGTAATTTCTTTCTTCTGTTTGATGCTGTATCAAAGTCACTGAAAGCTAACTTTTGGTATTCAAACAAAGAGAAGAAAAACGAGTTTGTTGTAATACCTTAACTTGATTTCGCTATAAGATACTGCTGTGTTATGTCTAGGCCCAAACACTAAAACCATACAATTTTCAGCATAATTCTTAGAGCAGTTTTTGACAACCAAGAATTTCATTATTACTAATTTAAGTGGGGTTTGGAGAGTGCAATTCGAAACAAAATAACAGACATCCACTCACTCAGCGCGCATCCAAAACAAATCAAACACTCACAGACATAAAGCAACGTATAGCTTCACAAACTTTCAGGGTTAAGGAATATCAAAAACAACAATTTTTACTGATAAACAAAATTAAAAACCATATTTATTTTAATAACAAGTTAAGTAAACTCTGCTTTTCGACGCAACTATAAATGACTCTTTTTTACTCACAAATGTTCCATGTTCCATGCAAGTGGGACGTTGCTGCAACAAGCGTGGTTCGTTCAAAGTAGGGAATACGGCTCTTCTTGCGCTTACCGGTGTGATGTTTTCCATCGAGCGGCGAACCTCAGGTAGAAAAGAGGCAAATGGTATTTTCGGGGAATTCCTCCCTTCGGCAGGGAGAACCTCCTGAGCGGCTCTGAGTAGAAGACCTCTCAGGTGACTCTAATTTACACTCGCATTTTCAGTGTCTTTACATTAGTTCACTAATACAGTAAATATAAGACCCTGTAGAATATAATTTTACAAATAGAATAAAATTAAAAGTTAAACAAGCTGATGGGATCAGGCCGAAAGGCCGAGTGCGATTAAATTCTTCGTCTTTGACCCCCTGTCAGGACATTGGCAAACCATATGCGATAATTCGTGACAGGCCCGCATCAAAATCTTGAGGTGTCTTACAAATAAGGGCACGCAATCCTGGCTGGCGCTAACAATGAACCTTTCACTATATTAGTCAACGGTAATTAACTTATAAAAAATTTTATTTAATAAAAGTATATATTGACAAACTTCTAATAATAAGACCGTATGCGTCTTATTTGGATTGCCATTTACAGTGTATTTCATTTACTGTATTAGTGAACTAATGTGAACACACTGAAAATGCGAGTGTGTAGATAGGTCAGAGTCACCTGAAAAGTCTTGTACTCAGAGCCGCTCAGGAGGTTCTCCCTGCCGACGGGAGGAATTCCCCGCAAACACCATTTCACCCTTTTACCTGAGGTTCGCCGCTCGGTGCACGTGACAACCGGTCTATCACGTCCTCCCTGACTTATTTCCTGATGTAGAGCAGAATAATAAAACTATTGGAAGTACTGTAGTAAATAAACGCAACACAACCATCGCAATGCCCTTCTTTGTGTTTACTTTGATTCATGTTCTCCTTTTGTTAGATAGAAAAACACGAACAACAAGAATATATCATTTACACAAAACGATTAAATAGTATGGGGTTTATTATTTAAATGCATTTTAAACACTAGGCCTACTGTACTTTAGACCTAAAATGTTCAAGAACAACCTTGTGAACTACTAGGCAAAAATATATAAACACATCGGTGCAATATGAGTAGAGTAAGCGTCGACAGACTACATAGAATATTTGATCCCTTACTTTTAAAAAAAATCGACCCCCGCTAATTCGAACTTCGATAGCTCGAAATCTTCGGTGTCTCCAATTATTTTCAATCCCCTTGAAAAACTTCCACACTTGAATCAAAAACCCATAACTCAAAATCATTATTTATGGCTATATTTTACCTTTATATTAAGTCGACGATATACAAATATTATCTCTATAAAGTTCAATGGATAACTCGAAGTGGAATTTGCCCTTTACCTCTTTACATCGAAGTTTCATCTGTAAGTGGAAAGCCTGGTGCACAGGTGCGACAATAAGTCGGTGACAGATCCTGTAGAGCTATCGTCCGGTGTCACAATACAATACCGTACTTTTCGTTGCCTCTGTAGTCGAATTAGGCCTAACCAAAAATTGCCTCTTCAACTCCAACGAATACGAAAAATCACCTTTAAGCCGAAATATACGTAACTCGAAGAAATTTCGTAGTCTAGTGAATTTCGAGTTAGGGAGAGTCTACTTGCTTTGTAGTCTGAATAAACGCGTGGATTTTCATCATGCCAAATAAAATACTGATTTAACTTGTTGAAGACCTTGGAATGTCGCAAGTACACAGAAACTCAAAGCTGTTCAAATAAGATGAAGTTATCCTAATTGACGGCGGGGGTGGAGGGGAAGCTGTGAGGTAGAGATATGCTAGTGTGTTCGCGACGCTGAGAGAGGCCTGCGGTGGTGGCCGTCGTTACCTAGCTACGCCGTCGTGTTGCTACATCGCTACATCGCTACATCGCTACATCGCTACATCGCTACATAGCTACATCGCCATGTCCTACGCGCAGCTGTCCAGCTGTTCCACCAGTCTATCGTCCGAGCTGAACGCGTCACTCGATGGTCTGCAGAGAGTATTGTTGAAACTAGAGGGTGGTGTCGAACCGCACAGAGTATGCATTCAAGGTAAATAAAGTAATGAAAACTGCTCTGTGGTGATGACTAGATTAGTTGGCTAATATATTTCATCATTCTTACTTTCATCCTCTATGTGTTAAGTTAAGAAACAAATTTTGTTAGTAGGAATATTATTTTTTTTGTATTTTTATAGGAACTTTTTTTGGGCCATGTCCAGCTTTGAGAATATGACGATATTTAAAAATGTCTATAAAACTAGAGACCTCACCATCCGATTTTGGTTATTTTTTATCATTATTCTCTTGCTAAAATCTCCAAGAGTTTTTATAACTAATCTCTGTTGTGACCGGTTATTTCATTTTAAACATTTCTAAAAACTAAAGCATTTCATCGTGTTCCAAATGGCTCTAGCTTATAGAATACAAGTATCCATTAAATTGCGTTCGCATTTTTGCAAGTTCTTGTAATTTCGATTGAAACTGTAAATGGGAAATAGCGAAGACTGATTGATTTTAATGCGAGGGTGTCCACTAGTCTATACAGACAGTTTACCAACAGAGGTGACGTTTTACAGGGATGTCGCCCTTAGCTGCTCTTAATGACCCTATTAACCCTAACATATTTATACACTCAGCTTGCTAATCTATAACAACTACAACCGAAGATAACGGCGGTGATCGCATCCAATTAGGAGCTGTATCGTAGGTATAGCCATAGCCTACTTGGTATCGGCGGTATCGCGGATCAAGCTTGGATCTGATCGGTGGCAGTTTCCATCGCAGTATATCATAAAAACCCTTCTCCAACATCTGGTTATGATTATAATTGTACATTACACGGTAAAGGCGTGCAATCATATAGAAAAGAGCGAAGTAACAGAAAAGAATTTTGAGAGGTTTGGACCGCTTTCCCCTAAAAGCGTTTAGTACACTATAATAAAAATGACACTCTCATTGAAACAGAAAAAAATAAAATAAAAATCGAAGGGAACATTTGACATGTCTCCGCCATCATTAATCTGGTACAACAAATTCGGATCTATGCATCGAAATACTGTAGGGTACGAATGCTTCGCATAGGAAGATACATGAATAGTATTTATTGAGATCATCTTTGATATTTATTGAGAGATTTTTGGGTTCCGTTGGTACATTTAGACATGTCTACAATGTCGAAGTATAAATATCTTAACTTCAATTTTGATGTCTTTAATTGTACAGGGTGTTTGGAAACTCTCTTCCGAAACACCTTCTGGCGATTCCTTGGATCAAAATAAGCAAAAAATATCATATGACCATATGTCCTAAAATGCTTCGTTATAGGCCGCTAGCCGCCATTTTGTTTTTTAAACTTAGGCTAATTTTTATTTCCGTAACGGATGGTTGCATTAAGTTCATATTTGCCATGAACCTTTATCAGACCAATGTTCATTTTCAGAGAAAAATTATTTTTTCCAATGTGTATTTTAAAAATGGCGGTCATTTAAAAATTTTACACACAAATATCTCAAATCGGTAAATGTTATCAAACTATTATAAGGAGCAAAATAGACGAAGAATTAAATTATCTAACCAATGATACCAAGTTTGTAAGGATCTGACAACAAATAACGGAGTTATTGAGATCTTGAGAAAACTGAAAACTCATCACCTCGTTTGCATTGTAAATATTGGAAAATAGGTCGATTCTTCAATATTTAAATTTCACACCGAAAATCATGACTTATTTAATGTGAATTTACTCTTGATATGTTCATCTCCAATGCTGTGTTAAGATTTCAAATTAACTGTGATATGATTTTACGGTACTACATCAAGGAAACAAATTTATTCTCACAGTAAACAACAACAATCATGCCATAGTGAATAACTGGCGAAAAGGTCACTAGACCACTTAATTTGGGTTTCTGGATCAGATGTTGAATTATAACAAATTGAATACACTCACGTTCTGAGGAAAGAACACAGATTAAAGATCTTATCTTTTGACCGGGATCACTCAGGAAAAAGTTACGCTGTTTATATAACTGGCCTTTGTAGTTTTACTGAAAAAAA
The DNA here is from genome assembly GCA_030545055.2 of Neoaliturus tenellus. Lineage (NCBI taxonomy): Eukaryota > Metazoa > Arthropoda > Insecta > Hemiptera > Cicadellidae > Neoaliturus > Neoaliturus tenellus. The sequence continues at coordinate 39,544,689 of CM061535.1, forward strand.
AATTAGGGAAGCATTTAAAGAGCACAAGAGCGTATTAGAGGCTTTCAAAATGTATTCTATTATTATTTTACTGTTCATTTTTTATTTTCAAGACATTCTTTATAAGAGCCTCTGAAGATTTAAGATACCGCTGCTTTGAAAATGAAAAAGTATTTGAAATCATACCATGTTATGTCGGTTTATACAAAACTTTAGATTAATTCAACAAACCGAAGCATAAAAAAATGAAGTAAAACAGAGCGGATATAGGCAAACGCGAATAAACTAAAGTTGTTCAACGTATATTTTATCTTTTGTTTACATTGATATCAGCAAACAGTTCTTAAGAACAAATTGATAAAACCGTTGTGAAAACTCTTCATATTTATTTTGATTTGAATTAAGTTGATTTCTTAGATGATATTCTTATCTTTATCTGTGCAAAATTGCTGTTATATTTTTCCATTCTCTAGTTTGTTTTATAATTGGTACCAATTTGACCGAGGGTGATATTATCAAAACCAAGAAATCCAATAATCGTGGTCCAGAAAGATATTTGTAATCGTAAAGTCAGCATTTGATTCATCCCCTCCTCTCGTGGATCAATTAATGTGATAACCCTTGACGAGCGAGCATGGTAGACCCAGGCCTCGCCGTCACATCACAGTTGCGGTCGCGTCGGTTGTGTTCGTCTACACGGCCGGCTGTGTCTTGTGCTCTGGTGTGTGACTCGTCACCTATGGTTTTGGACGTGTCATTATTGTGTAAACTTACATTATAACATTGGCTTTCTTAATTAAATCCACGATAGTCTAACACGCACAAGTGACGCTCGACCACATGAGGATAAGTTGAATTGAATAATCCACATGAATTTTCGACGATGATATAGGGAATTCTATAAATTAAAAATGCCGTTTCTATTGATGGCACTACGTTCACGTATGAGCTTCTTTTTTTTCGCTCTACCACAGGATAGGCGATAATAATCTAAAGTTATGTACATAAAAACAATTATAAAAAAAGAACTTCATTATTTTAACACAACTATTAATTTTAATAATTGGACATGTATGTAAAAATCGTCTTGGTTATAGGGTCTTAAATTATCTGGTTGCTAAAAATCAACTAATTCCCAAATAAAAAAATCATAATAAAATATTAGCAATAAAATGACCCAATGCTTTGCAGTGTGCTTTGGTCATACGTTGCATAAATAACTTATTTGTGTTTGCTATACATTTTAGTTATCATAAAATCTGCTTGATGTTGCAATTCATTAGATGAAAAACTTGAAATTATTTCTTGAAGAAATGTTTTGGTCAACAGGTTATTCGTAGGGAATAAAAGCTATTTTATTATAGATATTTTAAATTATTTTCTTCCACGATCGAGATTTCCCATTCATAACTCATCTTTATACCCGATTGATAGAGCTAACAGAACCGTACAACAATCGACACTAAATACACTAAATATAAATCAAGTCATATAATGCAATTAATTACTTGTACTCATAAAAATATTAGCATTCAACTTTTATTCAGGTTTAACAACTTTGTCAAGCATGGATTATATTTTTGGTTGTGCCAACTAAACGAATGTCTCAATATCTCTATGATGTGTCAGGCACTGGCGCAGAAATATCCCTCCCGCAGATGTGATATTGTAGGCATTGCATCTCGTTAGGCTGGCAACGGCATGCTTCAACCTGGCACCCAAGCCAGACGGTGAAGCCAACAGCTGTTCAACCGAGTCGCTGCTCTCACATGACAGATGCAACATTAGAATCAGTCTGATGTTGTCGTCAATATGACAGCTTTTTGTTTCATATCTAAAGAGATAGACTCGCTATTTGGTAGTTTCAAAATATCTATCCGTATTCGTGTGTTGGAATAGCAGCCGCGTTGTTGTGGTAGTTCCTGTTCTCGTTGATGTGCGTTAAAGTGATTTTCGACAGCCGTTATTATCGTATAATCTAAGCATGTAGGGACAAAAGCACCAGAATGTGAAATTTGTATATGAAATATATCTTGTAAACAAATAAGATCATTCAAACAAACAAAAAACGAATCGTTTTTTATATATGAAGATAGCTTTGTAATTCTTTAGCGGTGAAAAATGTTATACAGTATGTTTTTTTTATATTTGTACCTTAATTTATTTAATAACTAAAATAAATATTAGTTTCCAGTTTTCTGGAAAGGTCTATCAACGTTGGGGAGGAAAATTTAACATGAATTTCATTCCCTCGTTAAATTAATTCATTTGCCATTTTTCTCTAAAATTAACGGTTACTGTATTGAGCTACAGGCAATTGAAGTTAATTTTTTGTCGTTTAAGAATAGCACTGGGAAAACTTAAATTGCCTATATCTCTTTCCAAAACCATTTCCTAAAATAAATTTTAAGTTTTATTTGTGAAATTTCTTTAAAAAATCATTTGAAGGCTTTTCTACTCTATAGAGTATTTTTTATTTTAGGGAATGTTGTTGGAGATAAATAGCCATACAGATATGGTTGGAGCCTAGGCAATTAAAGTTTGTCCCATGTTATTCTTTCGGGACTAAAAATGAACTTCATTTTCCTGTATTTCCCTACCATTAAGTTTAGGGAAAAATGTCAAATAATAAAACGTCTTTAAATTGCGTATCCAATCCAAAAGTGACAACCAATGGGAGCTCGTAATTGAAATATTTGTGTTTGTGTTTAGGGTGAGTATGGGTTTAATGAAATTTCCATGTCCCACAACAGTAATATTTATTTTGGTTTTTGAATATATTAACGTACAAATAAAAAACCCCTATGTAATAAAACAAATTTTTGCCAACTGCAAGCTTATAAACCTGTTGTTTCCTAAAATATTAATTTTTTTTATTACTTAACTGTATTAATTCTTATACTTTGCGAATTATAAGTTAAATTGCTTTCAAAAAATATCCTCACCAAACCAATTATTCATTTTGAAAATTGAGCAATTATGAAGGAACAATGCGTGTTTAGCTAAACAGGTTAGGAAAAGTCGCTAAAAATCAAACAAATACAATTTGAAATTCATCAACTGGCTAGTCAACAATTTGATTGTTTTAGACAAGAAAAATTTTTATCAATTGCTCCCTTGACCTTGGACCAACAACCGATAGCAGTTATTTTACGGAACACTCAACTTTGAGGTAGTATTTTGATTACGAAGTGTATTATGATGGCAACAGGTTTGCCACGTGCTCAGACACGAACTCAGCTGACCAGCGAGGCAGCGACTGCTGAGTGCTGAGTGCTGAGGGTTTGAGAGCTGAGTAAGCGAACTGAGCTGAGCGACCGGCGAACGGCGGCGCGGCGGCAGCCGAGCGGAGAACCACAATGTAACAGCAGCAGTGCACACGCAACGCAGTCAATCCTCAATCCTCCCTCTGTTATAACCAGGCGTATGTCTCGGTTAAAAAAATTTTAAAATGTTTAATATATTAGAGTCATTTAACGATTGGTTCCCTATTAAAAGTTTAAATTAAATACAAAACTTAGGTTAATTGAAATTACTATTATTTCTTAATTTTTTACCTCAGGCGTATAAAAATTACGAAAAAATTAGTTTTTGTTGAAATTTTTATTTTCTATTTCGTCCAGGTTTGTTGTATATAACAAAATGACGTCAAAGTATGCTACTGCACTGCATTTCTAAAATTTCACGGGGTTTGACATCCTCTTGAATTTGATACAATCGTGATTGAAACTAAACACCTTAAATACCTTTTGTAGTATTTGACAATTTGACTATGATTTTGTATTCGAGCTGAACTCCAAATCAAAGTAATCGCGAGTGTTGTAAGTGACGTGACTGTAGTGGCCAGTGACGGTGATAGTGCCCGAGTGGTGGAGCTTTCCACGGATGAGTTGACGACTGTTGGGTCCAGAGTGCCCGTAGTGCCCGTAGTGCCCGCCCGCGGCCACGATGCCGACGAGGTCCAGGGAGGAGCGCCTGCCCTTGCTGACAGGTAAACCTATTTTTTCTCACGTCCAGATGGAAAAAGAACTAATTATTTTAAATTTATACCCACGCCAGTGACATGTTTTAACGTTTTTAATGGTCGGCACTTGGTTCTATTACTTTGGTAATGTCGAATGTAGTTAGACAACGTCTAAATAGTAGCCAAATAACAAATAGCAATTGAGTCCAGAATCTTGGCCATCGGGAGGGGGGAGGGGGGTTTTTGATACGACATGGCTGCCAAATTAACAGAAAAAATCTAAAATCGAATGACACTTTATCCACTCTAGCGACCAATGGGAGGTTGATAACATTGCGATTTGCATGACTAGTTTTTACTGAAATAATCGTCAAAATTTTAATAGTAAAATTCAATTGTACAATTTTCAACAATTAATGGATTCAATCCACATACAATGTATCAAAACTGATTTTCCGTATTTATTTATGTTACGTAGACCTGTACATACTGTAATTAGTAGGAATCAACTGAACTTTGAATTGTGCTTTATTTCAGTAAAACTATATACCCTTCAATTACAAATTTAAAGTGAATTGAATTGTTATTAGTTAGCTCCTGATAAATTAAAATCTTGGCAATTAGGAAATCCACACCTCTTAATTTTTGTTTGTTTGTGTGTTTTTTTTTATCGAAAACATTTATATGTAAATTAATATTCTGGTACTACCACTGTTTTGTTTTGTTTTGTTTTGAGTCTATCTACGCCAGTGGCATTTTTTAACGTTTTGACGGGGAACGGTCCAAACCCCAGTCTTGTTACTATCTAACATCGACCAGTTGTTAGAAAGCATCATTAATAGCCCAATGACAAATGGCAACTGGGTCCGAAATCGATCCTTTAAAAAGCTTCTAACTTTCCACAGGATCGAACCGGCAACCTTTGAATTCATAGGCGAGCTCTATAACCACTCAGCTACCCAGCCAAGGACAGCACTGTGATGTTGTTTTAGTTTTAAGTGTTTCTTTAAGCGATAAAACATCGCTTGCAATGAGTTTTGGGGCGAAAAAATTAACCGGTAAACTTGAATGAGTTCATGGACTGATTTAGGTCTTGTATCTGGGGTGCAAACTCTCCGGAATTTAGGCATATATGAGATATTTGAATGGGTCAAATAGATCCAAACACCAAATTTCAAAGATTTGTTTTTAGGTAAAAAAGATAGGTACTTCTTTAATCTAACAAACACCCTTTTGCACTTTATGTTACAGCTTTATTAAATTATAAAAAAAATACCATACACCATAAACCTGGGGGTGAGACACACCCCTTTGCATCGCCATAAACCCGGCAATGGATGAGTTACAAGGAGTTCAATGGAAAACGCCAGTCAAATGAATGAAAACATTGTTGTAGCGTATTTACCGCGAGAACATGAATGAGAATGAGAGCGATATTTTGTTAGGTTTTCATCATGCTCTTATCATAGGTAAATAGTTGCACTGGCTGCTCCTGTGTTTACAGCTGTAATTACCGTCTCCGCTTGAGCCCCTGTATCCTGTAGCCACCGTAATACGCAATGCTTGCTTTCTCGCTTCCGTTCATGCAATCTTACTGCACTATATCACGCCGGTTACTTTCTTTACGGGTGAAATATTTTTTGTCGCACTAATTTAATATATATTTTTTACAAATAATAATAAAATTGTGGTTTTATGTCTCTTTGGTAATGTTTGAAAAAGAATAATTCAGTTTTATTTTATCAAGTTTCAATTTAAAAGCTAGTTATGCATATATGTCATTCAGCCATAATGTGCTAAAGAGAATATTTTTTTTAGAATGAAACCCTTTAATTAGGCTTGCCATACGTCCAGATTTGACCGGGACAGTCCCGGGTTTCCGCTGTAGTCCCGGTTTTTCGTTTTTGTCCCGGTGTCCCGGCTGCTTTTGCTTTCGTCTCGGGTTTTTGAAGAAAAAAAAAACAGTTAATTGTAATAAAAATAATGCATGCATACATCACCATAGACGGTGGCGAGCTAGGGCTACCAGGGCCATACTCATACTTTCTGTTGCGGAACTCCCCATGCAAAATTTGATTTTGGTACACAGTATGAGTCATAATCTTTACAATTAATACTTAATAGCTAAAAAATTCAAAGAAACTTCATACATATGTTTTTTTAATGTCTTGTTTTACGGTTCTTTGGTTGATATTCAAAATTCGCATTTTGTTGCTGATCGTATTGACTTTGAGAGTTTCCGAATAAATTTGAGGTGGTCTACCAAAATTTCTAACTAATAATTAGATGATGCAACTGTAGTATCTTTATAGTATGAGGGTAAAATGTGTTTAATATTTATTTTCTTTCTCAGTGATTGAAAATACAACAGTAATAACATATTAGGTTATAAATCGCCCTGTTGTGTATTTTTCAACTCTGAAAATATGGAAAATTGGTAGCATTTAACCGGTTCATTTTAATTAACTTGAGAAAACCGCCCAAGTCTAGACTAGGGGAAGAAAATCTCGATAGGTCTACAGAGCATCGACCGGCAGCCTGGTGTTATCTCTTGACCTCTGACCTGATATAGACCTTTTATCAATGGATTGGGGCTTTACATAGATATAGCTACTTTATAAACAACACCTATGACAATGCAATTATTATTAAAAAGATGTTTTTGGTCACGATAATATTTTTATAAATCTGAATCATTATTTCAGACTTATTTTTATAAAGAAATAAACACATGAGTGTAAAATAAGTAAGGTCGGTAAATTACATAAATTATGCGAAGAGAAAGAAAAGTAGGAAACAGTTGGGAAGAGAGGGTGTGGAGGCTCCAGTACCAATCCTCGGGGGGTGGGAGAGGCGAAAAACTAGTACAAATAATGTACTTATTTTTGTATTTTGAAAAAAAAACAAGTTACAAATTTATACTCTTTAATAATGACTAGGCCTTACTTCATAAAACTTTATAAAATAAAATAACTTTCGTAACTTTTGTAAAAAAAATACATAATAGTTACAATTTAACGTTACATTGTAGTTGTAAACTTCCAGAACATTTTACTAGCATAACAATTCCTGGGGGGCTTGGCCCTCATGCGCCCCAGACTTAAACTATACAGTATTGTACTGAAAAGAGCGGGGTTCCTTAACCTTTTAATGACCAAATGATTTTACTGTGGTAAAACATTCGATTAGGAATATTAGTACTGTAATAACATTTTTATTCATTACCAATACTTTTTTATTCTTTCAAACGTTTACGTTTCAAAGTTAGGTATAACCAGTTTCAAGGTACACATTTTTATTGATTAATAAATGTTTAAAAGTTGATACTTGTTTTCATATAAAATGGGAATTGAAAGTATGCTGTACATACTATATTGTCCATAAAAAAATTATATTTTTGCTGTTGTTAATTTTATTGTGCCATGCAAAACTCGTCTCAAATTTTCTACCTGGAAAGAAAGTACAGTAAAATTTTTTACATACAATTTAAAATACTACAGAAAAAGTTCAAAATATCATAGAATAAAATAGAATAATTAATGAAATAATAAGAAGAACTAAATTAAATCGAATTTCGTATAGGCCTAAGTATTTGATATTTTAATAATGCTACAGACCCATAATATTAATATTATTTATTAAAAGAAACGCCCTACGAGAGAGTAAACCGTTTATGACTGAATATAGCGTTAAAACAATGCACGAAGTGTTCCACTGAAATAATACGTGTTAAACTTTTACAGTGCCTGCCACAATGGATAGGCAACCTCATATCTTAGCCGCAGAGAGGGGCCTAGCAGAGAAGGCACTTGTACAACCTCAGAAGTGAACATCGTAAAAGATGAACATCTTACTGTCGTTGTTGAGGTCCGGTTATACACAAATAACAAAGAAATATTTATCATATGATAAATATAAATAAGCTTAATCTTTACTGTATCCGGTAATTTTACAATCAGATTTATCTTGTTTCACTATTTTTCAATATTTCACAGTATTTGAATAATTAAAAATTTGTTATTATTCCTATATTCTTTTTACATGTCGGGAAGGGTATTCGCTGATATGAATCTCTACATTCAAAGATATATCTGTTAGCCTACCCACTCCATCCATGAACACGGTTTGAGGTTCCTAGAAAATACATCTTACCCTCCGGGGTAACAGGTTGGGAAACATTTTTAAGTTACGATTTTACAAATTAAGTGTGTGATTCCTTGATTGGCCTCATGAAACTTCTGCAGTAATATAAAAATATTGAAAATTACAATAAGGGGTTGTCTTGTTATTTTTTTATTCGAACTCTACTATAAATATTGTCACAATTAAAATGTATAACTCCTCGGGAGAGTTCATCTTGAGTCTCGAGGAACGTTATGGACTTTGCCAAAAGGCCTTTATTTACTGACATGTAAATAAAGAAAATATTATTCCACCATTCGACTTAAAAATAATTTTAAAAATTTACAGTACTACCTTGCTTTTTTAATATAAGTTTGTTAAATTATACATCTATCTCGTTTAGATTTCATTAGATTTAACTTAAAATGACTTTTCCCCTTTTTCAGAGTTTATTAGCTGCTATAAATTTTCTAATTATTGAATACCTATGCCAGATTTGGTTACATTGATCCCTTATCTAATTTAAATTTTATACTGTATTATGATTACAAATTAATTTTTATCTTTTTATTTCCCAGTTCACGCATAAATATATCCAAGCCCTATCAAGTATAAAAATCTTGTAAAAATTGCTTTTGTGTGTTATGGTGTTGCCATTAGTAAATACATATAAAATATTAATATGTGTTTCACAAGTATCACCATGTCGACAATAATCATAATGTGATCGGTATGATTTTTAGATTACTGCTATATAACATACTGTGGGGGAGGCCTAACCCGAAGTGCAAACAAGGCATGTCCACAGGCTAGTTTTTTAGGCACGTCGGACTAGACGATTTAACAGATCGTCTGCTCAGATGATGCTCCGATGCTCGATTGCCAATTTTGATGAGCTAAAGCAGGCGTTTTTAAGCTAGACGATTTTGTTTCAGAGGTTAAAAAGAGTCTTGCCCTCGCTCCAAGCGAGTCACATTCAAAAAGCGCAGTATGTGCAGTTTCATCTAACTAACGGCCCTCATTCGGTAGTAACAAGTTATAGTTGTTTCCTGAAGTGTGTAGTTGAATAAATCCATATCGTTGTCTACGACTGGCTGAGGGAATGAGTGCAGGAAACAGCGCCGCGCCGCCGGGGTCAAGGCAGGTCTAGTGAGGCAAGCACCCGCGGATCAGGAGAAATCCCCGGTCCACGCCACGTGCCGCGCGGCGATTGACACATCTCATCTTCTTTTTATTTTAGCGAATTTCCTCTAAAATTAATGCTAAAGGCGTTCATTTATCAATTTATTCCAACTGTTTGCCCAATATAGAAAAAATTAAAAACTAATGAATTAGTAAACTCTCACTAGAAAGACCAGAATCCGGATCAGTGAGAATACCGGACTAGCAGAAGAGGTCGGTATAATCATTAACTAAAGCGTGCTATAGTCAATGATGTGCACACCGAAGCCGACTTAGGGTATGAACACACAGAACGCGGCGCGGAGCGTCATGACGCTTCGAAAACAAATACCTACGTAGTTTGTTATGGGATTGAAAAAACAGAGAGCGGAGCGTCTCCATTTGAACCACATGAGTTTTATTTTTTTGGAGCGTCAACGCGCGTTTTTCCTATAGATATGGATGGCGGGTGTCTAACGAAATGCTTTTTAGGCCTGTACTGTGGCAGGCAAAGCGTAAATCATACGTTATTAACGAGGAGTGTCTGTAGTGATGTATTTAGATTTTATCCAAAATCTCGAGGGTAGGAATTTTATTAACATTTTGATTTAACTGTATTTTGAAACAAAAAGTTTAGAAAAACCTCAACGCCAGGAAAATTGTTTCTAGATATATATTTTAAAAAACGTTAAAAAATATAGCGACATTCATTTAATAATTTCCACAACACTTGGAAGGTTAAAATGCTATTTTGATTTATGATGGCCAAAACCACTGATGTTAAGCCCTGCACTGGATTGCACTTTGTAGCACATTTTCAATGGAGGGTGATCGTAACGACACTCGCAGTTTGTATGAGCCCACAAAGGAACTACACTAGCGCCCCCAGTGTTTACATTCGCAAACAGTGATTTCATTTTTAAGGAATTTGAATGATGTTACGAATGGATTAGCCATGAAATAGATTACGTATGGTTTTGATTTTAAAATAACCCCCCCCCACGTCCACGAAAAAAGTATTTTTTTATGAACTGAACAAAAATGTTAACTACTTACCAGGCGTTGCTGTTCCGCCAAACAAACCAAACTTACGCCAACATCATGATTAACGTAAAAAATAGTAGTTGTGAGTTTACCCACCAGGGACACTAGCTTCTTCTACCCGAGACATTTCACGTTAGAGTGTCACAACCGATGAAGTTTGGTAGGTGAGCATAATCTATGATTTTAGACTGTGACGCTGCCACAAGAAACCCTTCATTATTTTTGCTTCGGAAAAAATTAAGACAATCGGTGATGACAGGGGCTGCTCTAGGATGAAAATATTGGGTAAGCAACTGTATGCGGGGTTAATTTATTTTGAATTAAGTTTTATTTTAAGATACAAGTCGTCATGGTGGCGCCGCGTTGTTGCCATTTCTTAAGCTTTGACCAGTGGGGAATCGTATTTGCTTCAATTAGGTTCCTATTATTTATTCTCATAAGTTTTACGTTTACACATAAATGTGCAGACCTACGTAAACTGATTGATTGTTGAAATAGAACTCAATTTGCTTCAATTCAAATTTCAATTTAATTTAAAGTCGTTCGAACAATGTTTGTAGCTTTTGACAAAACAGCATTATTGCTGGCAGTTGCCTCTACAATTCCTTGCCTATCCGCTGTTCTAGCTGCTCCTGCGAAGTTACTTTGATTCTTTGGGGGGTTGTGATTCCTAGCTTAAAGTATTAAATTAAAGAAAACACAGATCATAAAAGTATTTTTTATATTGAGACACAAACCAACGTAATCTGGTGCGTATTTTTAGATGAATATGCTCCTATAAGTGACAATAAAAACTATGTATGAGTCTTTCCCCAAGTGGTGGGAGGGGGGAGGGTGCGGCAGAAAATGAATATAGCCTACAGACGGCAAACTAATACATCGGCCCCTGTTTTCAATTCATGCACGCCACAAAAATGCCACTTTCTAGGTGCACTGCATGGGCTGATGTACGGGGGTGCATGTGGGTGCGTCTTACCTCCAGTTTTTCGCAAAATGATTTATTACTGTTCTAATGAGCTGTAAAAGAAAACATAAAAAGTTACAGTTAAATTAAGTAAATAGGTTATCTTTTAGGCACAAAGAGCTAATTAAATTGGGGTTTGTGTTGAATTTGGCATCCAATGAGCTAATTTGTCTTCCTTATATCTCGCATCCCCAGGTCCGCTCATGGCGTAGTAGGCCTACCCCTCCCCCCCCCGCCCCCCCTCCGAATTGGAGATCATATGCTGGCCAAGCTGTAGCAGCGCTTTTTGTCCGAAGCCTGGGGTGTGCCTTGCTCGGGAACGACCACGAAAGAGCCAATATGCGCCCTTCAAAAACCCTGTAATGAGAATAGGAAGTCTACGCCGAGTGTACATCATACAATTGGTTAATTATTATTTTATATCAGATCGGTTTCATATACCTAAGCCAAACATACAATAAAATATTCTAACTACTTACAAAGTTCAAATCATAGCATAACTTCACGGGAAAAATATATATTCTTATAAATTAAAAAATACAACTGGTTGAGAAGCCTTATATTATTTTAAAAATAAGTACAAAACAAATTATTAAAATCAATACATTTCGATTTGTATGGAAACCCATTAGCGTACGAAATGTTGACATTAATCAATTTGCATAGTTGCCAAATGTTTAGTTATGCGTAGACAGAACAGTGGGCATGTCCTTTGTATTATCAAAGGCGGTAATGCTTTGTTATGCTTCTTCTGCCCAACTATTGCCACCGGAAAAATCCTATCGTAAAACAGCTTGTGATAAAATAACTGACTATTCTTCCGTCACACTTTACTGTCTTGATTTTCTAGATTTTTCAACTCAATATATTTTATTTAACTTTTCGAAGTTGTGATCAATTTAAGCCAATAAAAAGATAAAACTACATGTCTATGGCCTACTATTGGAGATGATTTCAATTTTCTGATTTTTCGAATTAGCTTTAGTTTTTTACTTTCGTGGAGAGACATATAGATTTATATGTAATACTTATTTCAGATTATTAAATAACCCATATACCCATAACTTATCCTTTTAACTTTTATGTACTTTGAAACCAGCTTTTCGGGGAAGCATGATTTTCAACTATATTTTGGATTTTTACGAGTGGCAATGACTAACATTCTTGAGCAATACTATAAAAAAACTTCAATGTTACAACTTAGGCCTCGTTCTTAAGAACAAAAACAATTAAAAGTAGATGCCTGCAGAATTTTAAGATGAAATAAAATGAATTGATTTCGTTGAACAGCCAGACAACCCAAAACCACTCCAACGTCCTTCATCTCTAAAGAAATAGCCCCCCCTCACCCCACTACTCCCCTCTTGACCTACAAAAGACTAGGAAGTTTTTACAAGCATTTATGTTTCCTTTGTTCGCAGTAATAAAGATCAGGTAGTAAAGTTCTCAATGTCATCAGCTGCAGCCTGCGTATTTGCTCCTTATCCTCTTCAAGATACAAGCAATCCTATGAACATAAAGCTATTCTAATAGAAACTTATATCTGGGAATCCTTAGCCCTTTCCTCAATATCAATACAAAGTATACTATAATAACTATCAAAATCAATACTACCTTACACTTTTGGTAAAGAATGATTTAGAATGCCTGCTCTGTCTAGTGATCCGGAGGGGTTATAGTCGGGAGCAATAGAACAGGCGTGTCAAGGTCAAGTCTTTTAATGGGCCAGCTGATTTTTACTCATTTAACTACATGTTAATTAACTTGACCTTCACCCGCCTGTTCTATTGCCCCCGACTATAGTTCACTACCACGGTTTTGGTTTTTTTTTACCCATTATCAAGTGTTAACAGTTACTTTACATTAATCTTTCAATAGTGAAGTTTTCATCACATTAAAATTGAAAGGAAACACGGGCACAACACGGGGACGGTACATTTATCAAACAAATCACAAAAATCTGTCCAGTATTTAATAAGAAAAACACGTGCTTCGGTACCGAGTCATGACTCACCTTCCACTTTTGACTATCCTTGACTATTAGAATGTTCAAAGTTAAAAATAGTGTAGCTGAGGTAATTCTGTACTTCAACTGCAGGACGACATGTAATTTGGTTACTAACTTATCAAATGCCCTTTGTAAACAACAGTAAATTATTCAGTTTCCCAATGAAGATTTAAAAGATATTTTAAATATGGCAGTGTATTGATTATTATCAGAAATTTGTAAATCAAGCCATCATAGTAAAACGCATTAACCAGCCAGTTAATTAAAACGTCATTTGATTCAATAAAATTTCAATCTTTAAAATCTGGACTTGGGGAAACCCAATATTTTTAATCGATAGCCTAAACCTAAGCCTTTGTTGTCTGACATATGATTATGTCTATTCGAAATTAGAAACCAAAGATATCAGAGGATGAAGAAACACGTTTCGTAGAGGACCCCTGTGGTGCCTTGCTCAACACTAGTGCCTAGCGCGTCGATGCCTCTGTTTCTAGCAAGGCACATCGCTAACACTTATCAGTACCTACTGTACACTTTCACGAGTGTTATGTTAGATAAAACTGGGTCAGTTGAATTATAAAAGTTTTAAATGGGATTTTTCCGTAAATTAATTCACAACCACAGTTTTTCTGGTTTCCGTTTGTTCACTACTGGATAATTATATTTTTTGGAAATGAAGTACATATTCTACATTAATTTGAACGTGAAGTTCAGAGGTTAAATGGCCGAAATGCCCCTTGAGCAATGTACTGTTTAATTTATATAATTGTAGTCATTAATGTACTTAATGTACATATTTATAAAAAGTGCCAAAGTTCACAGTACAAAATAGTTTATGTGTTCGAATGATACAGAGTGAAATATATAATTCTTCTCGTAAACATTTCTATAGTAAATGTAAAGATAGTAGGCCTACTCCTTCCAAAATGGTTTTAAAATTAATTAAGTTAAACAAAAACTAAACATTTCGAGACAATAGTTTCCCACGATCAAAATGGACGTTGTATCATCTAGAGCCAGAAACGTAATGCTATCATCGTCCAAGGCCAAGGTTTTAGCGTTTTGACAACCACTCTATTACACTAGTCTTTCTTTTGTTAGCAGAAAATTTCAGAGAGGGGGAGGTGAACAAGATTGTTCGGTCCGTATTTTCTTTAAGGGAAATGTTTCCTCATTTAAGTCCAAGGAGTCAATTGAAATATCACAAACTCACAAACATATTAATATCATATAATAATTTATAGTAGACTAGTTACATATTAGTAGATGTTGTTGGGGGTTTTTACAGCTCAACGCCCATAAGATTTTCAGTGGGATTTCTAGAAATTTGAGCCTATGTGCATAACTATTGGGGACTCCTCTCTTCCTCCCCCCTGCCCCAGAAACGCGCTTGTGCCCCATGTGAACAGCCAAAAAAGGAATAATACGTTTCCTTTTGAACTAGGCCTATGTAATTTTTAAAGTATTTCTTCATCCAAAGAAGTAAAGTACATGGTGTAGACCAAGTCCCTTACACCTTATTATAGGTAAGGTAGATTCAATTCTTTGGAAAAGAAAGGCAAATAAATAAATTTTATAGTTTTTACACTATTTAGGCTAGTAACGGGTGAGCTGAAATAACCTGACTGATTTTATGCGACTATTGCTCAGCTGTTACAGGCCGTTTTGACGCGGTTTACAGTGTTCATGGTTTCAGTTAACAATGGTTTATATAGTTAATGCCATTTTGAGGTTAGTTATCATCATCAGTGGAAAGTACATCGTTGTGATTTTGCTTTTAATTGCTTTTATGTTTGAAACGGGACATCTTTTTTAACGATTTTAATGATGTCACATGTTCTGCGCAATCCTTTCATCGTGTGACTAGTGGCTGTAGGGATAACTGAAAAGAAAAGTTTTCTTAAACAAAGTAAAGAAAAGTTACCGTATATGTAACATATATAACATATTGGCAAAATTATGCAAACATTTTAGTGTGATGTGCAAAATAAACCTACGTGTAGTTCGCCCGAGGTCCTATGCACCCGATAGGACGCTTGCACCGATATTCCGATAAAAAACCAAAGTAGACACCGAAACTCCAACCCTACCCGAAGGGTGACCCCAGGTAAGCGCCGATATTTCTATTCCATCCCAGCCCGGAGGCCACTCCCGGAGTGCGATCTATGGATCATGAATACTTCCTGGAACCTACATAAATGGATAAATAAGGGCAAAATGATTGTTTTATCACCATTTTATTAGAATAATGATAAAATAATATACAGTTCGCAGTACTTTAAACAGAAACAATCTCAAATCAAAATTTGCTCCTAATGTACAAAAAATGTGCAATGATTTTTGGATGGCGTGAATTCTTTGTATCCAAAAAGTTTTAAAAGTATAAGTGCACGGAGCTGGTGACGGAGGACACGGAGGCGCTGCCGGGACACGCGGGCCCCAGTCCCTCGTCAGACATGGTGCAGTTCATCTGTGTAGGGGATGTGGGGGCTGGGCCAGGGTGTGACGGTGTCCTGTGTTGCAGGGGAGACGGAGCTGGTGACGGAGGACACGGAGGCGCTGCCGGGACACGCGGGCCCCAGTCCCTCGTCAGACATGGTGCAGTTCATCTGTGTAGGGGATGTGGGGGCTGGGCCAGGGTGTGACGGTGTCCTGTGTTGCAGGGGAGACGGAGCGGGTGACGGAGGACACGGAGGCGCTGCCGGGACACGCGGGCCCCAGTCCCTCGTCAGACATGGTGCAGTTCATCTGTGTAGGGGATGTGGGGGCTGGGCCAGGGTGTGACGGTGTCCTGTGTTGCAGGGGAGACGGAGCTGGTGACGGAGGACACGGAGGCGCTGCCGGGACACGCGGGCCCCAGTCCCTCGTCAGACATGGTGCAGTTCATCTGTGTAGGGGATGTGGGGGCTGGGCCAGGGTGTGACGGTGTCCTGTGTTGCAGGGGAGACGGAGCTGGTGACGGAGGACACGGAGGCGCTGCCGGGACGCCGGGACACGCGGGCCCCAGTCCCTCGTGAGACATGGTGCAGTTCATCTGTGTAGGGGATGTGGGGGCTGGGCCAGGCTGTGACGGTGTCCTGTGTTGCAGGGGAGACGGAGCTGTTGACGGAGGACACGGAGGCGCTGCCGGGACACGCGGGCCCCAGTCCCTCGTCAGACATGGTGCAGTTCATCTGTGTAGGGGATGTGGGGGCTGGGCCAGGGTGTGACGGTGTCCTGTGTTGCAGGGGAGACGGAGCTGGTGACGGAGGACACGGAGGCGCTGCCGGGACACGCGGGCCCCAGTCCCTCGTCAGACATGGTGCAGTTCATCTGTGTAGGGGATGTGGGGGCTGGGCCAGGGTGTGACGGTGTCCTGTGTTGCAGGGGAGACGGAGCTGGTGACGGAGGACACGGAGGCGCTGCCGGGACACGCGGGCCCCAGTCCCTCGTCAGACATGGTGCAGTTCATCTGTGTAGGGGATGTGGGGGCTGGGCCAGGGTGTGACGGTGTCCTGTGTTGCAGGGGAGACGGAGCTGGTGACGGAGGACACGGAGGCGCTGCCGGGACGCCGGGACACGCGGGCCCCAGTCCCTCGTCAGACATGGTGCAGTTCATCTGTGTAGGGGATGTGGGGGCTGGGCCAGGGTGTGACGGTGTCCTGTGTTGCAGGGGAGACGGAGCGGGTGACGGAGGACACGGAGGCGCTGCCGGGACACGCGGGCTCCAGTCCCTCGTCAGACATGGTGCAGTTCATCTGTGTAGGGGATGTGGGGGCTGGGCCAGGCTGTGACGGTGTCCTGTGTTGCAGGGGAGACGGAGCGGGTGACGGAGGACACGGAGGCGCTGCCGGGACACGCGGGCCCCAGTCCCTCGTCAGACATGGTGCAGTTCATCTGTGTAGGGGATGTGGGGGCTGGGCCAGGCTGTGACGGTGTCCTGTGTTGCAGGGGAGACGGAGCGGGTGACGGAGGACACGGAGGCGCTGCCGGGACACGCGGGCCCCAGTCCCTCGTCAGACATGGTGCAGGCCGGCTCCTGCCGTCTGTCCGTCGAGCGGCCGGTGTTCCAGCAGGCAGCGCTCAACGATGCCTTCCGTGTGCCGCCCAGGTCTTCTGCCGACGACCCCTGTGAGTTGATTTATAAATATATATAATCTAATTTGTAATGTTTAAAAAAATACATTGTATTTCATATTATGTGGAGTTTATTTTAATGTAAATAAAAACAGGGACCGTTATAAATTTGTGACCGAACCTATGAATGCATATACAATAGATATACTGTATTGTATACAATCTATAAACTAACTTTTTGAGTAGAATCGGAATTGAAACTTGACATAACTGTACGTACCGTATGTAAAACGTCAATTTCTACATTGTAGTTCTCTAAAATAGCATCCTTTAATTTTCATTAATACAACACCTGATATCGCTGTTATCGTCATTAGATCTTTTATTCTTGATGTTTTAGTCATGCAATTAAATTTTGCAAAATTCTCTTGAAATTGCTATACATTTGATAAAACGTCTAGTTTTGTCTTAGCTTTGAAAATTTATAACTGCAGTAATTTTAGTAACAAAAATTAAAAAAATTCAAATAATCTCAAATATTTTTTTCTTTAAATATAATTTTTTTGTCAAGTTTAAATTCTGTATCTAAAATAGCTTTTAAGATGTCATAGATTAATTTAAAATATACATACAGACATGAGGCAGATACAAAACGAAGGGAGATAGGATACATGATGAGCTGAATTATTTGCTCATTTATTGGTATTTTTTTTAATGGTTGCGGGGGCCTTGTACATAAAGGGGCGGTGTCAAATTTAGATCTCGCGTGTACCAAAAAAACGACTAGGGCCGGCCCTGGCTGTAATGCAGTTTTTTAAAACCCCAGTCACATTATCGTAGTGCATTCAAAACAAAACACTCTCCTCACGGTAACTAAGTCCTCCACTCCATTCACAAATAAAACAAAACTGGCCCTTACCACAGAGAAGAAAAGGTAAAGATGAGATGAGTATGATACTGGCAAAAATTTTGTGTGAATTTTGGTATTTTTTCAGTTGTGATGTGAAAGATAATAAAAGAGTCCCAAACCTAATCATCACCGTGATTATATACCGGTCCCAAAATGCCGTCCTCTTCTGTTTTTTTTGTTTTTTTTGTTTTTTGTTTTTTTTTTTGTAACAGCTGCAAATTTTCCTGACAAGTCTTAGGAACCAAAATACGAAACTTTTGCTGGGTCAAAAATTTTAATCCTATCCTCTAAAATCTGGGTTATGGAGGTTAAGTCGAAATTTTTAAATAGTATGTCTAAACCCCATTTTTATGTCAGTTTTAAATTGTATGCGTAATTTAAGAACCTTTTTATTCTGTAACATGTTTCTCTAAAACTAATGGTTAAGGAGCTAGGGGCACTAGGTTTACTAGTTTAAGACTTTTTAAACTTAAGTTTATTTTACTGTTTCGGAGATACTCTACATGAATGAAGTTTAACCAATGTTATAGGACTAGTATAGAACTTCAATTGCCCTTAGCTACCTGGCCTTTAATAGAAAATGTCATTGAATACAAAGGCCCTTAAACTATGCACACAATAAAAAATTGACTTGAAAATGGGTGATTAATATTTAAAAGTTTTTCTTACTCCCAAAAATCAACATTTTAGGTGAGGGGGTTGAGAATTATGAGCCATAAAGGTTTCTTATTTTGGTCGCCAAGACTTCCCAGAAGATCATCTCGTTATCTGCTATCACATCGTGTTTTAAAATAGTAGGAGACGACCTTTGGGACACCCGGTGTATTATTTCTATTGTTTCTAAGAACAAAATCCCATGCTGATTTCATTCTAACGTAATGTTTCAATAGGAAATTGTTGACTTATAACAGATCTTTTGCACCACCACAAAATAGTTCTATAGAATTTACCAGAACTTTCCTTAAAATTAAATAAATAGTTAAAAGCTGAATTGACCGATTATGTCATTATCAATCGAGCTGTGTCGTGTTGTGTTCGTGGGCGTTAGTGCTGATAACCACAGAGAAGCATGTGTGATTACGTTGCTCCTGTGTATGCCACATTCTGCGTTGTGACAACTGCGAAATCTGCTACTGAATGTCATGTTTACTTTTTGAAATAATTAACCAACACAGATAAAATATAGCTCTGGGAGGTCCCGAACGGCACGTATGGTTCGTAAAACTGAGATATGAAGAGCATGACGATAAGCTGGCTGAATAATTCCTGAAAATGAAGCGTAAAGATCTTTTGCATTGAAATGTTTTTCGTACTAAAAAGCGTTTTGAAAAAACAGTAGTCAGCATAGACAAGTAATTAAATTATAATAAATTTATTTTATTGTAAACACTTCCATTAAAGGCAAAATTCATCCTGAAAAATAACAAAACTTTGTTTTGCTCTTACCAGAAGTAAATTCTAAGTCACAGAATAAGTTTTGTCATTACACACTTAAACAAATTAGATTAAACCATTTGAAACCCTTTTATTAGCTGATAAATAGTGTACACAGTATATTGTCTAATGGGCCCGTATTTAAACTACTCATTTTTATTTAGGTTTTTCTCTCAACAGACAGTGCAATTTTAAATTCGGCAGGACCTTTTTATTAAGTTTTGTTGTGAGCTTAAAGACAAATCAAGTGTAAGAAGACTTGTTTTAATTTTGGTTATTATTATGTTTTACAATACCAATTCTACTTTTTGTAAATATTTAACAGCAAATTAAAAATATATTTAATTTGTGTTAAAATTTATATATATTAAGTTATAATTTATATATTAAAATTTATTTTATTTTATTTAATACTATAACAGTGTTATAGTATCTTGAATCTGGAATGTAGTCACAGTATACACGTTATTTTAATAATTTGAGTTGTCCTTTAATTACGTACGTACATTGTGTTTAGACAGTAAATGGAATATGTGTTCGGTATTTTAGGATGTGAACAGTTCATAAAAGTAGTTTTGGGATTGGTTTTAGTTTTTTGTATAGGTCTGTTTGATTTTACTGGCTCTGGTAGCCGAAAACAATGATATAACTTATTAAATAAAATCCCTCGACACTACCAACCGTTATATCATTGCTATCCAAACTATGTGTATGGTGTGTTAATGTTTGTAAACTAATACTAGTTCTGTAGTTGATGTACCTAGATGGTTAACCATATAGGTCTTGGGTTATCCCCAAAATCTCAATTCTACAAAAAGTAATTAATCATATGAAGTAATTAAATGAAGTAATTAATCATATTTATATTTAACGTAATCGGTAACTTTTTAATGGCTTAAGGGTTTTTCTATGACCCAATATCGATTCGTTTTAACAATTTTATTAAAACGTAACATAGGTACTAGAAGCAGGTTTTTGCTTCTGGGGCATTTCTTTTTAAATTTGATCAATCACAACACAAATTTGGCCACTTATAGAAGAGAAAATACAAAAATCAAGGTATCAGTAAATTAACATTTTTTAACCCCCGACCTGAAAAAAGGCCCGCATGTTCTTTTTTAATTTTTTTAACTACTGTCTTCAATTTCTTTATTTTTAGGCCTAAAGAACAAAAATAAACAAAGAAATATTACTCGCTTTATGTCCATAATAATAATATTTCTTTTGATAAAATTATAAACAAAAAAATTAATTTGTGCATGTTGTTTCTTACACGATACCTAACTCTGTTTCGGGCAGGGGCGGATTAAGGATGTGATTTTGGGGGGGGCGGTTTCGAAAATATAGGCCTTTTTTGCCGTGGATAAGAAAGGTGTTGAATTAATAAGAATTGTTGGGGGGGGGGGTATTTTAAACATGTTTTAAAACATGTTAAAGATAATTGTTTATTTCCTATCATATACCATATTAATTAAATTTAATTTAATGATTAAGCTGTAATACCAAATTGACCGCGTCGACCGCTATACCCCTGCTCGTTGGTTTTAATCACAACTTTTGTTATAGTAGCCTATCATTGTAAATAGGCTATTAAGTTTAGGCCTACATTAACTACCAACTCACTGACCGTGGTGTATCCAAATTATAAACAAATTATAAACATGGATGTTTATATAAAATAATATAATAAACAGATCGCTACAGACACTCCTATGGTAATTCGTTTTAGGTTAGGATTGGTTTCTCACAAAAATCTCGCTATTAAAAGGCACAGAGGTTACATAGAACAACCAAAGTGATGATCCTAAACTTCTTTATTTTAAATTAACAAAATTTTGAATTTAACAATAAGTATTGTTACAAAAGATAAAAAACATTTAAAATAAGAGGAAAATTAATATGAACTAAAGTAATTGGGTACAGAATTAATCCAATTAAAACGTAAAAAAATAACTAAACACCTTGAGTACAGAAACATTATTATAATAACAAATTATGCTTTTTAGTTTCCTTCATCATGGCAAATTTGTTGATTACATTCTCCTCGTCCACGTCGATGTCCCGATGGATGTACAACATCGTCAATCCATTCAGACGACATTCGTGACGCACAGGCATCACGGACAGTGCCGAACATCTGAGGACCGTGTTTAGGCCTACTCATGATGTAATACTATTAATTAAGAGAGACACAGACAAAAGAATGATACCGGAAGGTCGTTATTATTAATAAATTTTAATATTTAATTATAACAGTTAGTGGATTTGTTATGTTTTAAAATGGAAGTTTAACTTATCCGTTATGTTATGTGCTTACGCGACAACCCATAATGTAATAGGCCTATAGAATTTATTGGAGGAATATTTTCAGAACAACCGTAAAACAAATACGTTTTAAATTAATTCTTCAGATTTCTAATATTAATAATTTTATTGGGTTAACACGACAAAAATTATTATTAGTCTATTACTAAGAAATCTGAAGAATTAATTTAAAACGTATTTGTTTTACAGTTGTTCTGAAAAATATTCCTCCTCTAAATTCTATAGGCCTATTACCTACATCATGTGTTATCGCCTAAGCACATAACGGATAAGTTTTAAATTTTCATTTTAAAACATAACAAATCCACTAACTGTTCTAATTAAAATAATTAAATATTAAAATTTAATAATAATAACGATCTTTGGTATCATTCTTTTGTCTGCGTCTCTCTTAATCGTAAACAAGGTCCTCAGATGTTCAGCATTGTCCGTGATGGCCGTGCGTGGTA
Source organism: Neoaliturus tenellus (assembly GCA_030545055.2). Classification (NCBI taxonomy): domain Eukaryota; kingdom Metazoa; phylum Arthropoda; class Insecta; order Hemiptera; family Cicadellidae; genus Neoaliturus; species Neoaliturus tenellus. The sequence goes on from CM061535.1 coordinate 39,567,105, forward strand.
TTTGCGGAGTTGGTAACACTGTCGGCGCTACCCCCACTCCTCCTCCGAATTTGTCCTCCACAAAATGACAAAGGGGGAAATAGACGCCTGTGAAGTTCCTCGGCCCTCTCAAGTTATTAGAGAGTTTTTGCAACATACGATAAACCTTACGGTAAACGCTAAACGCTATTTTTAAGTTGTCAAATTTACGTATATTACGTTACACAGGATAGTTTAACTGTGTGAATGGTGTCTAATGGTTACTATTGATCACTTATCAACGAGCTTTTGTACCTTCAAACAGCAAAAGTACCTAAATCTGTCATTATTTAAATAGCGTTTAGCGTTTACCGTATTCATTTACCGTATGTGCAAAAACTCTCTTATTGCGAGTTGCAGTGCCGCAGCAGCAGGCGTGAGGGGTACTCAGTAAAAGCGCGGTGAGGTGCCCGCCGCGACGGCGCGGTGCTCGGAAACAATTTTTTATTTTTATTTTATAGGTATCACCTTTATTTTGTACATACCTAGTTTAATCCTTATTTTGTCATAATTTATCTCTAACAATATTACAATTACTAAAACTATAATCATACACTTATTATAGCTTTTGATAACTCGACAGCCAAAACAGTATTTCAATCTCTGCAGCGGACGGGGGGGGCGGACGCCCCCCCCGCCCCCCCCTTTAATCCGCCCCTGGTTTCGGGTTGACATGATGCACATTGTCTTTGGGGAACTCCAAATTTCCCAAAGGATTTTTTGCTTTGCGGTTTTCCAATTCACTGATTCCACTCGATCGCGATACATAAAAATGTAGAACAGAACGATCAACGTACCTTTCGCATCTTAGTCCCGTTATTTCCATACTGACCGGATAATTCTGGACTGGACCAATGGAAACCGGTGAGTGGTGAGAAGGGACCAAACCGGTCCCGAGCGTTTCTCGGCTGGGTGTTAGTTTATGAGTACATGTGCAGATTGTCAATAATAAGTTACTTGTTGTACGACTATGATTTTGTACAACCATTACAGGCGGATACAAGAGGTCGCGCGACGGGCTTCCAGCAGAAGCACTTAAAGGTCGGAAAACTGCCAAACCTCTGACCCCTAGCGCACGTCGTAGGTCAACTCGGGAAACACTTTCGCGTAAACGCGTAACCCAAAAAATAGCGTACACGGTCAAAGACCAAAGGAACCCGGTCAACGGCTTCTAAAGCCGCCGAAAACTGTTCAAAAACCTTTTCACCCTCTACTGTTTTCTTTTTTCTCCTCCAGATTTTAACCAAAATGCAAACTTTTTGAACACATAGTTGAGTGGGTTTCTTTTTTTATAGTGTTCTAAGTACAGTAAATGTTATTTTTTAACTTGTCGACTAATTTTGTTGTTTGAGTATTAAACGCAACAAACTGAAAACAGAATACTGTACCCTCAAACCCGAGATGCATGAATTTAATTATGCCATTAATATTGTAAAGACACCCCCTTCCCCATAAATTTAAAAAAATTTCTATATATGGCAAAAATTAAGTTTTTCATCCTTTAATTAGGAAGTAGGGCTAAGTCTGAAAAGAATTTGCAATCTTCATTTCATTAGGAATTTATCTTCATCTCAGTTTTCAGCAGAAAGCTCGGATACAACTGGTTCAATGTATAGTGCAACTTCGCTTCGTATCACAACTTTATCCAACAAATGTAGATTAGATGCATGTTAGCTTGATTTGTTTTTAGTTGATTCATTCCAGTTTTTTATCAGTTGGCTGATTCATATATGTTGTAAAACAAAAGTGAGTCGTCGTACTTATCGCGCTTAAAACTTCTAAGAATGCTAAATACTTCATTGGAATAACAACATCGCACATTTTTAAAACAATCAAGAATTTCCGCTCGTGCATCTTTCGCCCAATTAGTAAATTTCCGTTTTTTCATTCAGAGTATTGTATCATAGAGGATCTACATTTTTAGGGCATCAACGTGGAAAAATGTAAAACACACTAGATGTTGTAATTTTCATCTCGGTGTAGTGCTATTTCGTCCAGTGCGATTTCGTCCCAACACCCATTTTTTTAAGTGTGATTTCGTCCAGATCATTTTTACAGTTTATTAAACACATTAGTCAGTGCGATTTCGTCCTATAGAAAATTTTAACAATGGATAAGGAACGCAACACAGGTATCCGAAGGTTCGTTACGTTCCGACTCGACAGCCCCTGTTCGCCGTTGGGAATTTCTGTCCGTCACTCGGAAAAACTTTTTACGTATGTGAACTATCTAACAATTGCGTAAACTATACAAGCTATAATGCTAGTAAGACTTTTTTTAGAAATTAAAATAATGAACAAGTTTTACTTATAACTAACTATTTTGTAACTATAAGTGTTCGACATATCCTTGAATTATAATTTCCTCTTATACAACCGTGAACGGAGAAAGCCCCCAAGCCAGCCTGGCAAAGTTTCAATGTTTTGTAGACCTGTCAAGTAAACAATAAACAATAGTATAGGCTATTGGACGAAATCGCACTAGTTCTCAGGTAGAGTGTTTTCGTGGACTTTGGACGAAATCGCACTTGGACGAAATCGCACGACACGTTTCATCTCGAACCCTACAGTCAACCCTCATTAAGTCGAACCTCAATAACTCCAATATTCTGTGTATCTTGAATTATTTTCCATCCCCTCGGAAAACCTGCCTCAGTTGAATAAATAAAACATGCATAACTCATCACTCATAACTCATAACTGCATAAGTAATTTCACGATTGTTAAGGTAGTGGTGGCTTGTGATCCTCTGTCTAAGTGGAAGCCACAATAGTTACCTCTATAGATCGAAGCTCAGTTCACAAGTCAAATTAAATTTGCAGTTTACCCCGACAGATAGATTTTTGCCTCAATATTTCTAATTTTTCCTTTGGACCTCCTTAAGTCAAAATATCGGCCCCAGGTCGCAACGAGTTGGTGACACATCTGGTCTCACTGAACTTAACTCGAAGAAAGATTACAGTTTCTTGAATTTCGAGTCGACTCCGTTGTTCCAGAGACTTGACTGAGCCATCGACTCGTAAAGGCCGCGTTCGACAGGCTGTTGAGCGGAGCTGCAACAGCTAGGGAGGCGACACGGTCCAAACTCACCCGTCCCCGACCCACTCACCCAGTGTGCTGACTGCCAACTTCCTTTGCCAGTTCAGAAATTATTTCAGGGAACTTTCTTCAGCCTTGTATATTTGTTTCAATTTTATAGTTAAACAAAACTTAAAACATCTTGAGACAACTTCAAAATCTTCATATAAGCTGTAAAAGTCTGTTCTAGTAGACGTAATTGAACGAGGGCTTATATATGATAGCCAGAACTTACAATAATATTAAACTAACGATATTTTCCAAAGAAATTTGTTTACAGTGGAAGCTCTCCTAACCGACTTCGGATCAACCGACTGTTGCATTATCCGACCATTTTCCAGGCATGTACGAAATTCCGCAATGAGAGCCAATGTTGCGATGATGATCTAAAAATACACTCATATTTAAACAGGTCGATCCTTTCTGTGGCAAGTAAAATTTAGTCATTTGCTCACAATATTTCTTGCAGGCAGTTTTTACCATTCTGTGTTTGCTGGTTGTGTTTTTAACAGGTTTTTATACATAACTCTTTACTTTATTAACTAATTGACTGTGTTAGGAACAATTGATTAGTTTGCAACAATTTTCAATATTTTTCACTTGTTTTATTGATTTTAACACACATTTCAGATATAATTCTGTTTAACCCACCTTTTTTGTTTTCTGACCACGGTCCGGTCCGGTAGGGGTCAGTTAAAGAGCTTGAACTGTATTTAAAGACGGGTAAACCTACGATTGTACAAATTAAAGGTGATGTTTTGTTTTCTGGTTCATCCTGGTAACGCACAGCGGTCACTATGATCACTGCTTTGGGGTGTAGTGACGTACTGCACACTGATAAAAAAGGGATAACTCACGTAACTGTAATACACCTAAAACACACGAGTACAAAACTTATGTTTAGATGCAAAAATATCTGTACATGACGACTCTCAAAACTGTCTTAGACGAACGCTTTAGAGAAGTTATGTTATAATCAATGAAACTCCACTAAAACAGAATAAAAAAGTAATTTTATTACTGTAGCATGGTTAAATTTTTTCGGTTTTTATTAGTTAAAGATATTCTTCTTTCTATTAACAGAAATAAATCCCCCCCCCCCAAAAAAAAAAAAAAACAAAAAACAAAAAAAAAAAAACAAAAACAAAAAAAACAATATAGGCTGAGCCTGTCTAAAATAAAATTTTTAATATAATTTTCAGATCAATGTTTCTGTTTCGGAAATTTAAATTGATCTGGAAATTTGTGGATTTAATTCAGCAATTCAGCCAACTTAGGCCTATTCTTCCTCAGCTTTGTTAATGTTTCTTCGAGGAATTTTATTTAGCCCTTGCGTGTGTTTCCGTAGTGCTACGGAAGTAATATTTGCATAAGTTTCAATTAAAACAAATTCAATTCATACATGAAAATATAAATAATTTTTGATAGAGGATAAAATTTTTCGCTATTTTGTGACAAAGGAATTTGAACTAAGAAATTTTAGAAAATTACTTTGTTTTAAATAGGATTTGTTAGGTGTGGAAAAAATAAATCGGCTTTGTTAATATTTTTAATAAAAGGAACTGATAGCGAGCGACGGCAGCAAAAGCTGTACGTTTTGCATGCTCGTAAATGGTGGGCCGTATCTCATTAGACCATTCAAGACTTTGGCAGCTGGATTTTGGCTACGCCATAATGGTAATGGTATCCCTGTTTTGTTCGGTTTCGTCCTGCACAGGTAGAAATTAAGACCTATTTTGTGCTCGCTAATTTTATCTACTCTTGTCAAAATTACTAAATATTGACTCCGTTGTGATCTCCAACGTTGTAAATGGTATTACTTGTTTTGGAACAGGAGGCCATAAAGATAAATTGTATCTAGATAAAACAAAATACAACGGCATGCCTAATCAATTTTAAAATACTCTATTTAGCCTACACTCAATTTCTAAAATTAGTGCGAAAGCAATCATGAAAATTCTCAGTTAATAAAAAACTCTTTACGTTACCTAATTTTACGGAGTGACTAAACACGTAATTTCCTTGGAAGATTAAACTATACAATTAGTCTATACAGTTTTAAACTAAATGACACTGGCAAGGTCTTCGGCTTATGTGAGCTTACTGAGATATAAACAGTTTATTAATTTCAAAGTATATTTTCTAAATAGATTAGCCTAACACCACTCAATCTTAGTGATCGGGAGAAAGTAGTTAGGTGCTAGGGCCCCACTTTTTTTCTTTTTTCACATATTATGTTTATTGATACTTACCATACCAGTGAGTGCCTTCATCCTTCGATGCCGTCCTTGCTTTGTGGCCGCGCGCCCATAGACGGCACGGAACTGCGGAAAGTGGCCGAACCGGCAGACGGAACAAAACAGTTTTAGAATCCAATAACTTTTGAAAAATTCTATATTTTGAGGTCACCGTTATTATAATGGTACAAACAATTACTTCAGTTGCCTCCAGCTCCCTCTTCAGATAAAAAAGTTTACAGAAAAATGTCAAATAAAGTACCAAAATATCTTAAAATTACCAAATAGCGTATTTCTTTTAGGGAAATTGCCAAAATGACATGAAATAGGGTCGTGTTTAAGACTTTTAAATTGGCAGCCATATGGGGCTGCCAATTAAAAAAAAAAAAAAAATGTTATTGGAACACTTGAGGCTGAACACACAGTATCTCAGGTCTTGTACAGATGAATCTGAACCAAGTTGTCGTATTGGCATTATAATGTTTGTACAACTACTCAAATTGTTCTTTGTGATCTTCAGCATGTTTGACCTTGATTAATGAATGTTCTGTCTTTTTGTGAATAAATTCATAGGCCTACCTCTGGCTAGCGGTGATTCATGTTCTTAAAATGTTAATCATATATTAAATGTATGATCCTACATACGCTTTTTGGCATTGCTTGCATTTGATATGATAAACAGTGTCTTTGAAATTGTATGACCTCTTTGTAGACGTAGAAGTGGCTTGCAAAGAAGATCCCGTGAACGTTTCACAAACAAAGCATATAGGTCTGTTACAAGGCTAACTATGTATGCCGTTGAACGAACGTTGTTTTTGGTTTCTATAGGAATCTGAAAACTAAAAAAGTAACATGGTCTAGGAAAAGGTCTCACTGTGTGACTACAATTGTACTGTTCAGTAGTACAAGCACAGCTGTGCAGCGTAGGTCTATTCCCTTTGTAGAAATTTACTAAACACATCCCATATTGATTTTTAAAATGCAACATAAACGACCTTTAGAAATCAGGTTTGAGGCATACTCCCCAAAATTCTAAAGCGTTTAAAATGGTGTATGATATGACATGGCCAATGAACTTTTCTATAATTCAGGGTTTTATTTATTTATTTGCACATAAACGGTATACACAATTTTAGGTTCTCAGCAGACTTCACCCATTTTCCTCCTAGAGTAGATAGAGTTTTCAGAAGTATCACTGTCAATTAGCACAGTGTCTGGAATGTGCAGTATAACTGTATAATTCTTTTATGTTGCAGATCGGGGTGCGAAGGTGCCTTGTGTGTCATGCAGTCCAGGCGAGAGCCTCGTTGGTGCCGGACATCACTCAGCTGTTCAGTATAACTGTATAATTCTTTTATGTTGCAGAGCGGGGTGCGAAGGTGCCTTGTGTGTCATGCAGTCCAGGCGAGAGCCTCGTTGGTGCCGGACATCACTCAGCTGTTCAGTATAACTGTATAATCCTTTGATGTTGCAGATCGGGGTGCGAAGGTGCCTTGTGTGTCATGCAGTCCAGGCGAGAGCCTCGTTGGTGCTGGACATCACTCAGCTGTTCAGTATAACTGAATAATTCTTTGATGTTGCAGATCGGGGTGCGAAGGTGCCTTGTGTGTCATGCAGTCCAGGCGAGAGCCTCGTTTGTGCCGGACATCACTCAGCTGTTCAGTATAACTGTATAATTCTTTGATGTTGCAGATCGGGGTGCGAAGGTGCCTTGTGTGTCATGCAGTCCAGGCGAGAGCCTTGTTGGTGCCAGACATCACTCAGCTGTTCAGTATAACTGTATAATTCTTTGATGTTGCAGATCGGGGTGCGAAGGTGCCTTGTGTGTCATGCAGTCCAGGCGAGAGCCTCGTTGGTGCCGGACATCACTCAGCTGTTCAGTATAACTGTATAATTCTTTTATGTTGCAGATCGGGGTGCGAAGGTGCCTTGTGTGCCATGCAGTCCAGGCGAGAGCCTCGTTGGTGCCGGACATCACTCAGCTGTTCAGTATAACTGTATAATTCTTTGATGTTGCGGATCGGGGTGCGAAGGTGCCTTGTGTGTCATGCAGTCCAGGCGAGAGCCTCGTTTGTGCCGGACATCACTCAGCTGTTCAGTATAACTGTATAATTCTTTGATGTTGCAGATCGGGGTGCGAAGGTGCCTTGTGTGTCATGCAGTCCAGGCGAGAGCCTCGTTGGTGCCGGACATCACTCAGCTGTTCAGTATAACTGTATAATTCTTTTATGTTGCAGATCGGGGTGCGAAGGTGCCTTGTGTGCCATGCAGTCCAGGCGAGAGCCTCGTTGGTGCCGGACATCACTCAGCTGTTCAGTATAACTGTATAATTCTTTGATGTTGCAGATCGGGGTGCGAAGGTGCCTTGTGTGTCATGCAGTCCAGGCGAGAGCCTTGTTGGTGCCGGACATCACTCAGCTGTTTAGTATAACTGTATAATTCTTTGATGTTGCAGATCGGGGTGCGAAGGTGCCTTGTGTGTCATGCAGTCCAGGCGAGAGCCTCGTTGGTGCCGGACATCACTCAGCTGTTCAGTATAACTGTATAATTCTTTGATGTTGCAGATCGGGGTGTGAAGGTGCCTTGTGTGTCATGCAGTCCAGGCGAGAGCCTCGTGTCGCTGGTGCCAGCCATCACGTGGCTGGGCAGATACAACTGGAGGCATGACCTCATCAAGGACGTCATATCTGGCTGCACCGTTGCTGTCATGAACATTCCTCAGGGTCTGTATGATTCCAGTGAAATGGAGGATAAACGCGAAATGATTTAGTTATACAGTTTAAAAGTTTTTCATAAATAAATTGGTAGATAGGTACAGTAGAACCTCGATAGTTTGACTCTCGATAGTTCGACACTCCTTATAGTTCGACAGGGTCCATGACAACATAACATGTCAATAACAAACGATAGTGTCCATGTTGGAGACTGACAAATGTGAAAATGTAAACAAAGTGGTGATTAAAGTGAATATTTGTCATGTTAAAGTTCAATTAAGTGTTATGGTTTCATTAAAATTTAGTACTTCCTTAGTTAAAATCATGGTTTTTATACTCCCAGTGTTGAAATTTCCCATATACTCCCTATAGTTTGACATTTCAATAGTTCGACACCCTCTAAGTTCACAAAGTGTCGAACTATCGAGGTTCTACTGTAGATTGATGTGTGTCATGATATGATACCATATATAGTAATATATAGTCAATCAAAAAAGTACTAAATATAATTAAAAATTTAAGCAAAAAAAATTTATCACACAGTGTAAGTAAATGTTTAGTATCAGAAGTACCTAGAAGTTCACCATCATTGAGAGTTAAAGAAGTAGTTTGATAGTTTGACACTCTCCAAGTCCACTAAGTGTCAAACTATCGAGGTTCTAGTGCATAAGGTTCGTGTAGTTATTAAAATTATATGCAAGGAACAAACATGTGAATAACAATGCCAAAATCAGTCATTTGGCCAGTTTTGCCTGCCCTCTGTTTGCCAGCAGCAAGCTATGAAAATGGTGTGATCATTCCGAATGTATTTATATACTTCATGTTGAGTTGTTTTTACTGAATCAATTAGACGAATATAGAAATGTTAGATACCTGCTGTCTGCCGAGTGATTCTAATTGTAATCTTGAAGACTACGCATTTCGATGGATCAAATCCATCATCTTCATTTTTTATAGTATTTATATATATAGTTCTATGGATGGGAAAGACATTTTGATACAAATTCTGCTAGCTGTTCTGTACAGTTTTGATTATTGCTTTTAAAGATGCATTAAAAATAACACTAAACTGGCCTCATTCACAGTTTGTTATCTGAATTTCTGAATGTGCAATGCGTTTTTATTATAAGTTATAGACAAAATCTACACTTTTAAGAAAGAAATTAGTTTTTTACAGTTTACTGACAGTTTTTGCTTGTGTGGTGGTTTATTTATGTATTTATTGCAGGAATGGCCTATGCACTTCTTGGAAATGTACCTCCAGTGGTGGGGATATACATGGCCATATTCCCTGTCTTAGTTTATGCATTCCTGGGAACATCAAGGCATGTGGCAATGGGTGGGTAGAAAATATGATAATACTATTCAAAAAGAACAATGTGCCTAGTAATAGTTGTAGTCTTATTATGTTGATAGAACTGATTAGAGAGTTTTACCAGACAAATTTTATACTGTTATTAAATTCTAAATTCTTATTCTGGTCTGATGAGAGGATTGAACATTAAAAATATCCTGTTACATTGCTGCTTCAAAACATCAGTAATAGATGATTCACTACGGTAAGCATGAGACAAGATAATTTTATTTAGATATACTATCTCAAAGAAACACCATATAAGGCTCATGTGTTGCTAATCGTTTGAATATATGGTCCACATTTAAGTTTATTAAGATAATAAGTCTTTTGGATCCTAAACATTAGAAACCCTCTTAACTAAAATACCCTTGCTTTAACTGGACATCGAACTAACAGGCCTTCTTCTTGGAAATATATCATGTCATCTTTCACAGTCAGTGGTCTGATAGTGTACTGGAAGTAAATCTCTCCTTCCTTCTAAAATTTCAGAAAATGATGTGAATTTTAGGGTCATTGGGAAAAAATATGTTATCAAAGTATAGGTACACTTAATTAATGCTAGAAAACTGTAATAGATAGTTAAAAACCTAAAATAACTGTTTTACCCTGTTCATAACAAGGAGTATGACCAAATATTTTTTTTTACTTTTATAATAATAATTCATAATTATTATTATAAAATTATTATTATTATTATATTATAATTCTTTTATAATTCATAATAATATTAAATTTAACTAGCCTTTTAATTATTTGCCAAAAAGTCTGAACTCATAGAAGCCAATTAAAAGTGCTTCTACTGTATCTAAATTTGTCATTTTCAATTATATTTCTGATTGAGTTTAACTGTTTATTATTACACCCAACACTCTGGTGTATCAGCTGATCTGATTGGTTGTGATGACAGGTTCGTTCGCGGTGATCTGCCTGATGACAGGCAAGGTGGTTTCGCAGCACGCCACTGCCATTGCGGGGACACCATTGTCACTGGCCGCCCCCAACGCCTCCAGCCCAACAGTCACCGAGCTGCCTCAGTTCTCGCCCCTCGAGGTCGCCACAGCCGTCACATTCATGGTGGCCATCTACCAGGTAACTGTGCCCAAGTAGTACTAAGAAACAAGCTCATCTCATAGATCTTATCAGTATGTTCCCGGATACGCATACAGGGTTCATAAAAAAATTCTATTCAAACAGGTCCTGAGATAAATTTATAATTCAACTAAGAAACTAATCGTGGACTCATAGATTTTCTTTAAATGTGATTGTACTCTGCCCATGACTTTCAGCATTGACTATATACTCTAACATGAATTAATTTCTCATAGCATAGGCGTCTTTGGTCTTTGAAACAGATTCACGGTAGTGCGATATCTTGCAGCATACATGAAGTACAAGGGATTTATGATAGGAAAATTTGTTCTACCATTTTTCTTAAATCTGCATCAAAGATTTTACAGCGAGGATTGTGGTTATGTTGTGATAATATTCTTTTGCAGCACTAGAAAACCAGCTGAATAGTTATAACACTGATTGCAGAGGCTATGGCGTACAATCTGTACATGAACATGTCCAAATTTTGGGATCAAACGAATGCATTGGACGGGAAGTCTATTCCCGTTAGCACCGTATACTGTATAGTTAATGCTTTAAGATTTTTTTCAGAAAGTGTGTGACAGGAAGGTTCAGCCAGGGGACACTTTTTTCAAGTCTGAAAGTTCCCTCAAACTAATTATAAGTGTGAAAGTAGAATTAATTATTAACTTATCTAAATTACCACTGAAGATAAAATATTTTGTTATTACTGCCCTCCTTTTAGATGATCCATTGTTTTCACAACGCTCTTCCCCGACCTGACCTCACCCTAACCAATGGTAGCTTTTGAAACCGCCATAACAACAAAACTGTGTTGCAGATAGTGATGTACCTGTTAAGGATGGGGATAATGTGTTCTCTTTTATCTGAAACTTTGGTCAACGGATTCACTGCTGGAGCTGCTATTCATGTTTTCACCTCTCAAATCAAGGATCTTCTCGGAATGAAAATTCCCAAGTACAATGGAAACTTCCAAATCATTTATGTAAGTATAGAACCACACTTACAGTGCTTTGCTCACAATTCATAGAGTTATATCATATAATTTCCTTAACTTGTGGAAGTTTGGTTTTCTAACTTATGATGATTTTTAATTTACAAGCTTAGCCATCTAAAATGTTTGTTTACCTAAATAAACTAGAATTTAATAAACTAGTAAGCTTGCTTTATTAGTTATATTAATCTATTTTTTATTTATTCATTGGCCAGGTAAAAAAGAAAGCACTGAAGGTCATTTGCTCTAAAAGTGTCCTTATAAGATTGATATGTTGACATTATTGTAATTCTTCAAATATACTCAATAATGATATTCTTTTATTTTCCTTTTTATTATAAATAGTTTAAATTAAAATATTTGACACCTGCTTTTTTATGTTGTGAATGTTGAGCTCTGTACCTTCAGAACAGAAGAGAGCAGACTATAGTCATGCCACACTTTTGCTTCTAGTATTATCATAAATAATAAATGGTAAACCTAAATCAAATTTATTTTATAACTTCTCAGTTATTTTTTATAGTTTCCCGTGCATATACTCACAAGTTACCATACTACAGGATATCTTCCCGACAAAGTACATTTTCAATATAGCACTTTGTTGTATTTTGGTAACAAGAATGTAATGATTCACTTCACTACTTCAGCATTCTGTGACATCTTTTTAAGTTTCAGTAATACAGGTGAATTCTTTACATTTTTTCAGTTAACTCCTTTCTTATTTCGACTAGAAATGAGCAAAAAGAATTGATTGCATAAACAATTTTGATTACAAAAATGGACTTACTGGATAAGTTGAACCGATTAGACTATAGTAAAAAGATTACAAAGTTATGCTCAAATCTGTGTTGTGTGTTTTTAGTGTACCCATATTTTAACTTTTCAAGTGCTGCACCATTAATAGAGTTTTAAATATAATTTCCTGTATTTTTCTTATGTGTTTGCAGACATACATCGGACTCTTCAACAATCTGTCAACAATCAATGCAGCAGCTGCTTTGATATCTTTTTTCACAGTTGCTTTTTTGATATTCGATAGTAAGATAATTAAGGTGAGAATTTCATATTATTGTAAGTCAGTTAGTTATGTTTAAGCTAATCATTGGATGTAAACATCATTAAAATTATTTCTAAAATACTTAAACAAATTAAACATTTGAAGCACATACTGTACTATAAACTTAGTACTAAGCAAATGCCGTGGATATAGTTGGGAGCTTGCACTTGCAGTGTCTTCAGTGCTAGCACAAAACACTAAAACACTTACAAACATACATAAGAACAAAAATCTCTGTGGATTGGAGTTTTTGTATACAACCTTTGGGAGCTTTGAAATGTTCATGGTTCTGGTAATGTTGGTTTAGGTAGAACATTCCACAGGGCAAATTACACTGAGCGGAGAACAGAATTGCTAAGCCATATGTGTATACTTTTATACACCTTCATTTTCTGAGCAAAATATTCTTCCACCTACATTAAACTATGCCTTTGAGATGTTAATCAGTGTTCCATAACGTAAACTAAAAGTTTAAGATAGCATTTTATTTTGGTTAAATATTTTTATTTGGTTGAAGAATAACTTCACTTCAAAACTATTTCATTCAACTATCCTATGATTCCTGTATTATCCTCTTTTAATGGCTGTGTCTTATATTGTTAATTTATAACATAGTTAATATTTTTCTGCATTCAGCACTTAAAATTTTCATATTTTTGTTTGATTTTTCACAACCAACCCTAAAAAGAATTAAGTCCCTCATAGTTAAAAGTGTACATTTGCCCAATATTCCATTTCACACAGAGACTGATCTGACACCACTGCCCTTTCGAACTACAAGTGAAAAAATCTAATGTTGTCATAGCATGCTCTTAAGAATCAAATGCATACAGGAGGAAGACAAGAGAAAATATGTACGGATGTTACCCTTGTCAATGTATTTAAGACTTGCCTTTTTTGCCATGACTCTAAACCAGCGGTTCTCAACCTGGGGTATGCATACCCCTTGGGGGTACAAGAAGGGTCGAATGGGGGTACGCTGGAAAAAATTGGTAATGGCGGACACTATTTTACATAAGACCATGGAGCAACGAAAAACTTGCTAAGCAAATTATGTATAAAGCGCTGTGTCCACTTGTGTATTTAAAGAAAATAAATTCACAATTGAACTGTTTTACCATAAAATCAAGCCATAATCGTTTTTAAGCTAAATCACCACTACGCATTATAATATTAACACTTCGCATAATTTATTTTAATCTCACAAACATAACTAGTGAGATGGGAATGACACGTTATTGCGCCTTCCTTGCCACTTGGCAGTTCAGGAAGCGCATAAAATTATTTTTGAAGGCCTACATTGCTTCCGTCTTTTAGTATAAATAATGTGTAGTAATCTTTATTTCGTCAGTCACACTGGAACTGCGTGCTGCCATATAGCACTGTGTCTTAGTATAATTCGTATTATGAACTGTTTAAAGTTAGGGTTTGTGTCATTCATTCTGCGGTTTATCACAAAATATGGATACAAGGTTAAAAATCAACTAGTAATAATCAAACGTTCTTGATCTTGTGATGTACCTGGAGATGGTACAAACACTTTTAAGTACGATAATAATGCTTATAAACCACGCAGGAAATAAGGTGAACGCCTTCAACAGTGAAACCTGATTTTCAAATGCTAAGCACAAAAAATTAGGCGTAGGGATCTCATCAAGATAAACTGAAATGTTATGTTAGTTATTTGAAAAATAATAAATTTGTGGTGTTTTCATAGTCCAAAAATAGTTGGAAAATGTTTAAACCAATTTTTTATATTGATATAACATACCCTTTAATGAAATTCATTTGTAAACCTTTAGATTTGTGTTGGGAAGGAGGGTTACTTATTTAGTTAACTATCTGTCAAGGGGTACTCGGCGCTAAAAAGGTTGGGAACTGCTGCTCTAGATCTTTTTCTTTTTATACATTGATAGAATTCTGAAAGCTTCTTTTCTGAGGTTGATCACTTGTTTACTTGTATTGTTGTCGTGTTGGCAGCCGTGGGTGAGCAAGAGGTCGGTGTTCCCCGTGCCGGTGGAGCTGATCGCGGTCATGATCGGAACCATCGCCTCCACCTACTGGGACCTGCACACCCGATACAGCCTCACCACCGTTGGACACATCTCTGTCGGGTATCCAAATTCTTCATTAGGTATCCATACTATACTAGCACTAAACCACTCTGAAAAATATAAACATATACAATGCATGCATATTCATATCAAAATTATGTGTACAGTAGATCTTGGATTGCCCAAACTAATATGGGGACAGCCTGTCCAGATTTTGGAAAATGCAGATAAAACAAGTCAAAACAAATCAAATCGTTTTTATTTTTTCACAGCATACATGCACCTCAACAAAAATAAATAGTGTAATACATCTAAACAAACTATAAAAATATATAAAAAGTGGCTACACAAAAAAATGAATCAATAAAAAATAGCAAAATAATCAAATAAATGTGTAGGGGGCCGTCCATAAATTACGTCATCGCTTTTTGCCCATTTTTGGACCCCCCCCCCCCTCAGAAAAATGACGTCATTTTTAACAAACCTCCATTTGAAATAAAAGTAATTCTTTTTTAGTCAAAGCTACTTAAGTTCTATTTTTTATTGATTTATTAAGACTATCAATTAACTTTTGAACCCCGTTTTGGCGGTAGTTTGTTGAAAGAACTATTCAAACCGGATATTTTCATTTACAAACTACTGTAGTACCACATTATTTATAAGATCGGAAGTTGTTGAAAAGTACAACGTATTTTAATACCCCCCTCGTCGGATATGCGTCATCACTGCTCTCTCCCACTCCTTCCCTTGCAGGTGCCAAGGTCATTCACCAGGAATAAAGCCAAAATGACATTCTCAATAAAAAAATAAACTATAAAACAATGCCTAAAAATAGTCTAATGCATTTTCTTAGATAATTATTTTATAATTGTTGAATAGTGTACAAATTTATCATTTGTATTGAATGTTAAAATTTGATATAAAACATCATTTTAAAAATGACATCATATCAAAGCCGACCCCCCCCCACCCTTGCACATCACCCTACCGTCATTTTCAATCTGGATCCCCCCCCCCCCTATTTTCAGATGACGTAATTTATGGACTAGGTGCTTCAATTAAAATACTAAAATTTCTCCTTTGTGTACAAGGACTTTTCAGTTATCAGTTTTCATTTTTAAATGAGTTTGGTTCATTTTATGTATTTTCAAAATAAAAAAATAAAACTACTAAACTTACATAAGTTGATCGCTTTTAATAGAATTAAACTAATAGGGTTAGGTTATAAAACTCAATTTCCCCTATTTGAATAGACTTTAAATACTGTACTGATATGTTTATAATCATTCAAATATATTTATACCTTTACTTAATATACTATAATTTAATCAAAGTGGTCGGTATTCACCATATGTGCTGGTAAGCACTTTTTTGGCAGTGGAAAAAGTTGTTAGCATTAGTGTGGAGAGGGAGATATTAAAAGTTATTGTATCTTTCAAAGCTTAATAGGTAAACCATGGTTTCAATTATAAAATAATATTATGCAAGTAAAACATTAGTCAAATACAGGGTTATTCAAAAAGAAGTACACACTTTTATAAATCAATAAAACTGAAACAGAATAATTTATACCCGTAGTGTTGGTATTAATGGGTAGCTAATGAGCTAAAGTTTTACTTCATCAGCTGATTGTTGGCACATTGTTGTTACATTTCCCTCATTCATGTTAAGAGTCTGCAGTACCTCCGCCATCTTGGATTTTTAGTCCCATAAGAACAATGTTAAATATAAACATTACTGTTAATTACAGGTGTTTTTAAAACACTCTGTCCCTATAATCTTACATCGGATTCACATGAAACTTGAATATGTTCATTGTGGTTTATACGATGTGGATAAATGTTTTAATAAACCTTCTAAAAATGGTTTAACATGGTTTAAAAATGGTGTTAATATATATTTATATTTTATTCTTTATTTGAGTGAATAATTTTTTAAATAACTTTCTATGACGTTAAATGGAGGATACTATGGTAACATTTTAAATGACATCAAGTTTGAAATTTTCTGACAAAATACAAACTCACAGTAATGTTTTGAATTTAACATTGTTCTTTTGAGACGGCAGAGATACTGCAGACTCTTAATAAAAAATGGTGAATATTTATGTTGAAAAGGCTTTTTGTGTGCTTGAGCTAGAGAAAACTCAATCAGTTACTGTAGTGCAATGTTGATTTAGGATACACTTTCAAAAATCCGTGCCAGGATGGAAGTCTGTTTATGATTGGCACAAGAAATTCAAAAGCTCCTATCATAGGTAGTTTGTGCAAACCAAAAAGTTCTGGGAGGGCATCGCTAGTAGAAGAACATGTTGATCAGGTCCAAGCTGCTATCCTGCATAGTCGAAAAAAGTCAACGTCCAGGTTAAGTGTAGAACTTCAAAAAGATAAAACCGTATAGGCTACAGCTTTTGCGAGAATTATGTGATGATGATGATGATGAGGAGAAAAGTTGGGCATTCTGTGTTGATATCCAGACACGTTCGAATGAAAATGGATTCATTGATCGACTAATCTTTTGTTGACGAATCAACTTTTCATATAAGTGGACAAGTTAACAAGCACAACGTGGTGCGTATCTGGGAAACTGAAAATCCTAGAGAAGTTTTACAACATGAGAGGGATTCTCCTAGACGCCTATTGTGTCTATGGGTCTTTCTTCTTTCAAGAAAGTATGGTTACAGGAATATGGTTAGTTGAATATGGTTAGTGAATGGCTTATCCTTCAACTACAAGAAGATAGTAATGACTTCAAAATTCAAAACTGTCAACATTTTTTTATCAGTTCAAAAAAAATTTTTTTCATGACAAGTTTTTTCATGATTGAAGTTTTAAAAGTTTAAATGGCCGCCATTTTGAAATTTAAAACTGTATCAAATTGATATTGTTTTGTAAATTGAACCTTTACTATCTTAAGTTACGTGTTGAATTTCAAAGCAATTGCTTGAAAAACGTTTGAGATAAAAAATGGTTTGTGAAAAATACAAAATGGCGGATATCTAAGTAAATATACATTTTAGGATATACCTTCATACGAACTTTTTGCTTATTTTGACTCAATTAACCATACTATAAAGTTTGGTGACGTACTTTAAGGACACCCTGTGTATATATGTAAATTAATATATAAGTTACCTTACACTATTACACTTTGGCCGCCTGCCGCCTCCACATAACCTTTTCTTCTCACACTTGAGAGATTATCCCCCAATTTCCCGGCCCACCTGAGCACAACCTACTCCCCGATGTGACAGTGATAACATCTGATTATCGTGTCGAATTTGTGACTGTTTTTAATGTTTTTTACTTATTTGCTTTGTTTGTTTGTTTGGGTGAAGCTTTTTATAGTGAGTGTTGAGTCTTCATGAAAGTATAAGGTATTGTGTTTTGCTGCATGCTTGTGGCTGCAACTGCAAATGGCATTGCTCCACAAGAACCAAGAGCCAACCAATCCCGTGGGTTGGTTCCTGTGTGGCACTTAATGCTACTTACAGCGGCAAACGCGCTGCGCCACTCCAGTCTGTCAAGTCCCTTTCTCGTTGCTTAGTCTTATCAATTTCATTGTTGACTCTCCGAAGTAACTGTGAACGTGAAAAATATAATATAGAGTAGTATAATATAGAGTCTTAAGCAAAGCGACGTGTCATGACGATATGATGTCGTATGTAAATAATTGTAAATGTTTTAACAGTGACAGAGCCTACGCTCACTGGGACCGGATGTCGAATATAAGTGAAGCAAAAAAGTAACGAGGGTATGGGTAGGGTGGAGGGGTGCGGCAAATGTAACCTTTGCGTAGGGGTCAAAAGTGCTAGTGCTGCACTTTCGCTGGCCCTGCACGACCTATTAATTGCTTTTTAAGTTGTTATTTATTTCCTAACACATGAAAATCATTTTTATTTGGATTTGCAGACTTCCAGAGTTCCGAGCTCCCAACTTCCAACTGGTTCCGATAGTTGCCCTGGACAGTTTTGTAATCGCTCTGATTGCTTACATCATAACAATGTCCATGGCACTCATCTTTGCACAGAAAATGAATTATGAAGTGGATCCAAACCAGGAGCTGCTGGCTCAGGTATTGTCATACATCCACAATTCAATAATCCAATTGTTTGAAATTGTTCTGATCGCTAAGATTAAATAATCTTCAAACAGGGGTTCAGAAAATTATCATAGAGCCACAATCATAAGCGTAGCCTGACAAATTTGTTTTTTTTTTTCGTGGGCGGTACATATTTTGTGCTTATCAGATGGTGGATGGATATATCCACCAATTATTAAAACATGACGTATTCTAGCTAGTTTTATCATATAGAACAACATGATAAACAACAACATGATAGAACAATATGATACAATACAATATGATAGAACAACTTTGTAAAAACATCCTAAAATTAAAAAATAATTTTAATCAATAACACTATTGATTTTTTTCTTGACAGATAAGAAATTTATTTCGTTCTAGTTGGCTGCACTGTTTGATTTTGTGCGCTAAGGATATCTAACTTGACATACCAACACTGTGAGGTTACTTTTACAGTGCTTTCCTTCTGTGATGTGTAAAAATGTTGCTAATTCAAAACCATTCGTTATATCCAAAGTATAGTTTACATTTTTACTTTGAACACTTTCTACACAATTCATGATGTAATATATAGCATTCTTTAAGTTGGAAGGGAATGTTTGCATTAATTTGTATATGTGTTTATATTACAAAAAATGCATTTCACAAGTTTTAAACTCGCATATACAATCAAAAGTTATGGATACTAAGTAGACATAATAATACTTTCTTATCCAAAAATCTTGTGAAAATGTGTTCATAAGACACAAATATATTTTTAGGGGACCGGTAACCTGTTGGGATCATATCTGTCGTGTATGCCGTTCGCCGCTTCATTGTCACGCAGCATGATCCAACAAACGGTGGGCGGACGGACGCAGCTCGCTAGCATCATCAGTGCTGCCATCCTGGCTGTGGTGCTCCTCTCCTTCGGCCCTGTCTTTGAACCTCTGCCTAGAGTAAGTATATAGCCCTTCAGCTCTCTAACTGGTATGTGCCGTTACAGAGTATGACATTGGGTGCAACCAAACTTAGTTAGTAAGTTATTCTTAAGCAAAGACGCCTCAACGAGAGTGTATATAAGCCAAAATTAATGAATCATTAGTGCAGAATGAATGTGATGCATCAGATAGCTTACTGACAGACCCAGTTATTTCTTTAGACAGAATAATTTTATAACAGTCTAGCTACCAATGGCAGCTTCAGCTCTAAATCATTTCACAAAATTTGTTGAATGCTCAGAATTAATCATGTAAACATCAGGCTGTGAGGTGAGTACCACCTAAAAATGTATTTGAAATTTAAATGGAGCTGCCCTAGTATTTTTAACTCTTTGGGTTGTCGGATTTTATATTTTACATTAACCTGGGTTCCTTCAATTCTTTTGCTGCTTCTAGTCCTACTAGAGTCTTGATACCCAATCTTATGGCCCATTCCTATGCATGAGGAGTAGATCTTCCTCATCGTGCCTGGAAGGTGACACTTTTCCAGCAAACTCTGGTCTTCTAGGTTTTTGGACAAACTTTTGTTATCCCTCCAACAGAGGTTAACATGGCATATAAACAAATGTTAGCTCTGATTGGTAGACTTAAAGTTTGGGTTGATTTGAGAAACCCACCTGAAAAATTTAAATCACACTCAGAGCTATGTGCGTTCCTCTCTATCTCTCTAACTGACCCTGTCTCATTGATTCAAAATTTCTTTTCTTCAGATAGAATTTTGTTTACCAGTAACTGTACAACATATTGAAGGGAGATGTGTCTACCTTACAACTCGAAACAAACAGTTAAACAAATATATTTAGTACACTAGAGTCATACTAATCCAAACCTCTTTTATACGTTGGCTACCGAACGTCACACATATGTGATGTAATGTTAAAAAAAACCTTAAATATAGACCAGCGTTACATATTGTATGTGTTGCTCAAGGTGTTTCCAGTGTACCGACGACACATATATGGGACGCTCAGGTCAAATCCAGTGTACCAATGACACATATATGGCACGCAGTCACGGTTCAATTAAATGACTCGCCACGCCCATTTGGTCCACTGAATCGATCTAAAACCTGTTTATCGGTCTATAGGAATGTGTGACACACATACGTGTCGCTTGGTCTCGTGGCAAGACCTCAATTTTATTTTTTTCAGATTTTCAAAGTTGACCATCTTGTCTGCTCACATGATGCCAATAGTGTTTGTTTACTACACATTCCACATGGTGTTTTTATTGGGTGACACATTGCTCCGTATATTTTAGTATTTTTTAGTGTAGTAAAACTATTTTTAATTTATTTCCCAGTCATCCAACTCATGACACATATGTGAGACCGGTCTCAAGCAAACAAACATAATACAAAATATTTCTATAGACCGACGCCACACATATGTGACGCAATAGAAATGCTAAAATAGTACTGAAATAATTTTTTTTCAATTTTTATGAACAAATATATATATCATACATCAAATTATATAAAAATAACGAAAACATTTTTTTGGTCTCTGGGTTAGTATTTGTCACAACCCCTAACCCAGATGGGGGCTTAGTATTTGTCACAATGACTCGGTCTGTGGTGAGAGTATCGAGTACAGTACTAGGATTGGTCTGCTGGGAACTCCCGGCAACCCGAATTTCCGACCGTCGGTAGCCAACGTGTTAACAGGAAATTTAGTTAATCCATTCACATTGATGGGAATCATAACATTTTTAAAAACATAACTAGTGTGACAAGGACTGAGAAAATAATATGTTTATACGTGGATAACAGATTTGGTTCTACTTATTGAGGTAGTAAAATCCAGTCAACAATGAAACTGGAGTGTTATCACAATGAAATCACTACAAAACTTCAGGGGTACAGAATATCTCCGATCCCGCGATCTAGGATCGGGGAAATTTTGGGGAGATTATTAATTTTTTTGGGAATCAATATCTGACTATCCGTTTCTAAATAATTGAAGTTAAAAATGAGCATCTAATCAAGATTTTATTTTGGTTATGATAGATATAAGTATTAAGAAGTAATGGTAAGTAGTTTTGACTTTATTTTAATTACTTGTGTTTTAATATAATAGTAAACTAAAATTTAAAAAATCATAATCATTTCACTGCCCCATTGTAAACCGTTAAGTTTTAAGGCAAAGTCATATATCACCGCTTAAGAAACAACACCGCCTAAGTGACATTTATTGGCAAAATTCAGATCTTTGTTTCTCTAAGGAAACCTATGCATTTTACACATCCTTGCGAAGTAGTTCCAAGTAGTATCCAAAACTGATATTCAAATAAGAGTTCAATGACCAGCTTGACAAACCCCAATGGAAGGTGGTTGTTGGAGGGGGCTAGTGTATTTGTATGTACCATACTCTGTCTCTGTCTCAGAGTAGAGACGGGCTTTTTTAAGGAAAACAGGTTAAATAACACTGTTAACGGCTTGTAACCTGTTACCAAGGTACTTAAAACACACTTTAATTTTGAACTCTTACAATTTGACGATTTAATCAGGAACCAAACACTAAGCAACAAAAAAGTTTTTTTTTTATTTTGTTTAGTCTCAATAAAATATATACAAAAATGAACATAGTGTTATATCATGAACACAAAAATACAGTCATTCAGTATAAGCCAAACTGCAGAACAAAAAATTTAATACAGATAGATGATGTTACATTCTAGTTTAGGACGTAACGAAGAAATGTGAATGTGAACAGCCAGTATCTAATAAAGTGGAATGGTAACACGCACAGGACAATTAACTTACAGTCCAATTCAGCCATTCTGAAGCGAACAGGGTAAAGAAATAACAGCAAGTGTGAAAAACGTTATATTCCCATCAGGCTGGAATAAACGAACGCTGGTAACAGTGGTAGAGAAATAACGTTGTGTTTCGTTCCATTCCAGACGGCCGGCCGCTGCCGAGAGGACATATTACATGCGTAAAAAAGTTACAGCCCAGCCGGGGCTAAAAGACAGCCAGTAACAGGATGACAGAAAAAAAAATCCAGTGAGAATTTAGTTTCGTTCCTGGTGGGTTGGTATGTGTTGCGACCAGCAAGCAAGTGCTTGGTGGTGGAGAGTTTTAGGAGAAACGGGCCAGTAACAGTTGCAAAATTAACACTTTACCGGAACCTGTTACCAACCTGGAATGGAATGGTGTAACTCGTTCCTCAAAAATAACAATAATTCCCATCTCTATCTCAGAGCAGTTGGAGATATGTTGTAACAGAGATAAGCACTCATTTACCAACCTGCAACCGATGCCCAGGATCCTGGATAGGTCTTGACAGTTCATAAACTTAATTGTTCACTAGGTTAAAAGTTCCCTATCCACTATCACTTTCATTATCACTATCCACCCTACTGCAATCTTTAATTTTCTTTGACTGCAAAATTGTGCTTCCTGCTCATTTGAATTTTTTAAGTCATTTTATTTCTGTTGTTAAGTTTGGTAAACCAATATTTAATATACCTTATGAAATATCACTTCCTTTGGGATCCAGGTTTGTCAGAAGAGCCATGTGTAAAACCTCTCTAAACTTGGAAATTTGCTTCCATTCTTGAGTACTCTGAAAGGTGTACTTGTTTTTAATCCTAATTTTTGGTAATGAGAAGAAGATGACATAATCTCAAATTAATTTGGATCAGCATGTTTAAATTTTAAATTATGTTTAATGCATGGAAGTCTGTTTGATGTTGATAATTAAATTTTATTATTTTTTAATGATCTGCAACATACTGAAAGTTTTTCTAATTGCTATGATAAAATCTTTACTATAATTCTAGTAACAATACTAGTTAAAATATTTAAAGGGCCACTTTGGATTGAATTTACATTCGTATTCTATACTTATTCTGGGATATTAATTTTTTGGAGGTGGATATTTCAAAATATCTGTATGTCTCTTGTTGATTTATACTTGACCCCTTTTATTGTGAATCTCAAAAATTACTTACTACAAAATATTTTTCTTTAAAATTTTTGTATAATGTATGATTATTTCACAGTGCATCCTGGCCAGTCTGATCATAGTTGCTCTCAAGGGAGTGCTGCTTCAAGTGAAAGATGTGGTCAAAATCTGGCGAATGTCGGCATTAGATGGCATCGTGTGGATATGCACGTACGTTTCTGTCATCGTCATTGAGATAGACTACGGACTCCTAGTAGGCCTAATCATCTCAATACTCACCATTCTCTTCCGAGGGTTGAAACCCTACATCTACAAACTCTCCAGACTGCCCAACACCGATATTTACGTTGAGAGTGACCGGTATGCAAAGGTAACTCGTACTATTTTTCTATAAGGTAAATTTTTCAACATGATTCCAACAGCAACGTGATAGTTTGATTGTAAATACTAATGATAATATTTATAGTGTATTGTAGTTCAAAACATTTAAAGAGAAGTGTATGTCTAGTTAAAACTGGACCAGAGATTGTAATACTGAAAAAAAAACAAAGACAGTACATGGGTTTTTTGGAAGCAAAATTCATATATGTTTGTTTGTAGCATGGAAGCTAAGAGCATAAGAGTACAATGTATAGCAGAAAAAAAATCCATTTCCCCTAGACACTAATATATACTGTGCACTGCTGTAGCAATATATGATTTTTCATACCTGTGTTAAAAGTGATAATTTAAGTACAGTAACAGCAAAGAATGTTTATGCTGTGTATTAGTTTTCTTAAGCAATGAATAACATTTCAGAATACTATTATAATCAGGAATAAACCAAAAAATTGCATTACAAGTTTTTTTACTACACATATTTTACTTAAATAACCAAATTGATATGGTTTACATAAAAATTCATGGCTAGATATGTATGGTTCTTAGATCTATCCTCCTGATCGATTAAAGAAAGCTCTCTTAAAATAATAATAAATGGCGAAAAAAAAAAAAAAAAAAAAAAAAAAAAATGGTACTGTAGTTATGATTATTTCTTGATCCGTATTTCTGCACAAGAGAGATGAGAGGATTAGAGGTAGTATTCTTATAGCAGTGCCTGTGTCTTGAATTCAACATACATCTTAGAATTTCTTCAGTAGGACATAATAGGCAACTGGAAAATGAGTCACCCATCTGTGTGTGTCCTTTTTATAGGCTTGTGTTCTGAAATGTTTTCACTTGTTATTTTTGTTCTCTGTGGTCTCTCTCTTATAAGGATATTACAATACTACTCAACCTCCCAAAGATGGGCATACTTTCCTCTTGATTTGAACCTTTTATTTCTAAAACCATTCTGTCAGTTAAATATGGCCATACAAGACTGTTTTCTGTTGCCAGGTTGAAGACATAAGTGGCATCTGCATCATACATTATGCCGGTGGTCTTAATTTTGCCAATAGGGGATGTTTTAAAGAAGAGATTAAGAAAATAATGAACAGATGGCCTAGGAAAGACAAAATGCAGCTGAAGCCTTTGCAACAGATGAAAACCAATAAAGTTTTACCGATTGAAGTGGAAGCTGAAGTGAGTATAAATCAGCCTGGGAACCTCACTATGATAACTTTCACCATAAGTTAATCAGACATGATAACTTGAGCATTTTTCTGAATTTTTAGTTACCATACATTTATTTTTTTTTCACAAAATGTTACTAGAGACATTATATGATATTCTTTTAGAAACCTATATGACTGTTGCAATAAGCACTAATAATGAATGATATTATAAGTAATGCCATAAAGAGATATATTTAACCAAATTCAAACCTCTTGCATAATAAATTAAATAATGATATTTACCTTATCTAACCATTACATTTCCTAACAACTAACATTTTCTATCGACATCCCATGGCAGCAAACCTACATACTCATTCCTATGGTGTTTATGGGGAAAATACAAAATCTCAAATTCCTTTGAAAATTCGCTGAATCCGCAGTTCTGGTGCGACGGGGATATTTTAAAATATTAAACTTAGTTTTTTTTCAATCAATTTATTTAGTTCCCGATGGTTTGGATGTTCCAAGGTTCAATTCCTGGTGCTGGATCTGACGGGGATGCAGTATGTGGACCCGTCCGGGGCCGGGGCGTTACAAGCCCTCGCCTCCGAGTTGGCCGACAGCTCCGTCTCCATCTACCTGGCCGGAACCTCCGGTGAGACAAGTGCACATTAGTGATGCGCAATCGCACCAATGCATCCATTTGAAATAGCCAATGACAGTATTACATTGTATAATGATATAGTTTGGGTAATCAATAAAGGTAATGCAATTTTAATCAATATACATATGTTTATTGAGCGTATACACTAGAGATCACAAATCACATTACAAAAGGTAATGTGATTCTAATAAATATAGAACAATTTCACTTTTTAAACTAAGGAAAATAAGCTGAGAGACAAAACTAAATAGACCATTTATTGACCCCGACAGGACATTATTGTTTTCTTACAGTAGTAAGATTTCAATAACGATTCATGGTGCTAACTTAAGAAACATTGTAACCTAGTTTTAAGTTTATTCTGACAATGTCACCTGTTTCGCCAGCTTTGCTGGATGTATGAAATGTAACTTAATTGTGACAATAAATTCTTGATTCTTGATTCTAGTGTCCGCAAAAATGAATGGATTGTTTATAATGGATTCAATGGAAACATTCAAAGCAAAACATTTAAAGAATGAAAATTATATTAAACGTAATCATTCGAAACTGTAAGATCAACAATTGTGCATAACTAGTTTACATATAACTATTTTTTTAACAAGTAAAGAGTAGAGCCTTGCTATTCCAAACTAATTGCAAGCCCTTTTTATTTTAGCAAGACGTTCTGAATAGTCGGATTTGATAAAGAAGGAATTAAGGCATAAACTGATAAGTGCGGGGATGTTGGCTACAGTCAGCTACCATTCTGTATTTTATTTTTGTTTATGTTTATGACAAGTCCAGTGAAATTTTTTTACATTCTTAAACTTTAACCTCAAGGGTTAAACTTTACACATTGCTGGTACAGTTGACTTCTTCTAATCTGGACTACTCGGGAACTGACCCTAGTCCGGATAAAAATATTTCCTCACCATCCTTCCAAAACAGTCCATGTTTCCAAAACAGTCCTATGTTGACTGTTTTTTAGTTACGGTATACGAATTAAAACAGTGTTTCTCAACTTTTTTGTGCCCGTACCACCTGATGCTTTTTAATTTTTTGGCATACCACCCAAACTCACGACCCCCCCCCCCCCCCTCCACAGGAACATATTTTGACAGATCACGTTGATTTACTGAATGTATGGACAGTATACAGAACGAAATAAGTAGGGACATCTTTATGGAAAACGGGAACGTCGCCCTCAAGACACAGATATCACCACCAAGATCTAATTTTTATTTAAGGATTGTGCCGATTGGTTGATGGGGAACAGATGGCTGGAATAGTTCTGCAATTATTTTCTTGGTTTTATGTACCCAGATATGCTAATTTTGACATTTAAAAGAGGTCGAATGAGTGTTTCCCATGGCAATTGAGAGAGTTATCCTAGAATCAGCGCTTTATTTTCCTCTGGGACCAAAAGCAACATATTTTACATGAGATCCCTCTACTTATTGGGGTTTATACATTGACAAGTACCCAGCGTGTGTTCCAGTGTTACTAAGTGATAAACTTAAAATTCTCTGTGGATATGACAAAATAAAATTTCCTTAATTTTTCATCCCATCTGCAAAGCGTCTCGTAACTTAAATAGTTCAAGGTAAATATCTTGATCTTAAATATATCAATTTCAGACAAGTATATTAAACACAAAATCATCATTAATTAATATTATTGTGCTCGGAAAACGGAAGTCTTAAAATAATATGGTAAGTTGGTTCAAAAATGCTTTTGCTAGGCAAAGGTGCAGTACCAATTGGAGTTTCTTAAAACTAAGTAGAAATGTGTTGTAATTCAGAACTGAGCTGACCAAAAAAGCCGTCGGAAGTCACGTTGATCAGAAACTCTTTTTCAATTTTCTGTGTGTATTTCATTTCTTATTTCTTCCTTTGTTTCCTTTGTGGTACACGAACACCGGTTGAGAAACACTGAATTAAAAACCTTTAATAGCGTGTTTATAATTATTATGGGGTTTTGCTACCAGCTCGTTGGAACCTCATTTTTGTGACATTGTTAAAAACAAACTAGACATCAGACAACAGGAAATAGCAAGAAATTATAAAGCACCTCGAATAAAAGGTTTTAGATTTACTTTTTGAAGAAATGGGTTACAATGTGATATTTACATAATTATTATGCAGTTACTGTAACTACAATTTCACCTTACAAATAAACTTGTAATAATATAATAATGAAATAAAATTACCTTATCCAATCACTGGTTATCAAAAGACGACATGTTTCGTTCCTTAGAACTTCATCAGGTCCATAGTATGCAACTACCACATAATCCAATGAATTATTACATTGTGGTTTGTCAAATGATTCAATAGAAGGTTGTACCAGTCACTAAAACTAAAAGTTGTCATAATGATAAAATTAATAAAACTGATTTAAATTGTATTTGGGCTGGGCCAGCACCTCACTCTTATCACAAACTAGATAATACTCAATTTTAGTTTGTGATAAGAGTGAGGTGCTGGCCAGCCCAAGTACAATAATTTTAATCAGTTTTATTCTGTTTTATTAATTTTATCATTATGACAACTTTTTGTTTTAGTGACTGGGACAACCTTTTATTGAATCATTTGACAAACCACAATGTAATAATACATTGGATTATGTGGTAGTTGCATACTATGGACCTGATGAAGTTCTAAGGAACGAAACATGTCGTCTTTTGATAACCAGTGATTGGATAAGGTAATTTTATTTCATTATAATATATTCTAATCCAGGGTCACAATGAATACTATAATAAAATAACTCACATTTAAAATTGCTAAAACACTCAACAATACATATACAGTAGCCTACAGTAACTAGTAAAACCTATTAGGTACATAGTAAACCTCTGTAGTTGATATGATTATCCGGAACAAACACAATAGAAAGCCAAACTGAGGTTCTTCTTTTGGCTTAGTGTAGGCCAGAAATAAAACAGACACATTCAATCCTGTCGATTTCGGCCGTCACGCGTTAATTACTTATTTCCAAGTCGTTGTCCAAACCATCCGGTGTCCGGACCATCGAAGTCCAAACAAGAGAGAGTCTACTGTAAAAGATATTTTTTATTAAAGTTATTTATTAGTATCCCCAAAGATCTCTGCCTTTAACACATCACAGATGTTTAGTTATTAAAGTATAATGCGTAATACAGGAAATGTCCGATGGCAGGGTGTCTAGTAGTCTTGAAAATCTGGAAAGTCTTGAATTAGTATTGAATTTAACAATGGTCTTGAAAAGTCTGGAATTAGTCACAAAATTGCCTTCTAGTCTTGAAAATTATAAAAATTTTAATCATGGAGACGCTTGCGATCGCCGATTAAGATTGCTAACTAGAGACGCTTATGATCCCCAATCAAAACGCATGCGACTGTAGACAGTAAATGCTCGCGACCACCATGCGGAGACGCTGGTATTGACTCTTGATTCAGTGTATGCTGAAAAATGGCCTAAAATGGTGTTAACTATCATTGGCCTACAGGCTAAAGAAAAGCAAGGTAAAGCAACATTTTAATTATTAAAAAATATATGCAATTTTTATGTGTTCTATAAATTTGACATTACTATTGAATTTGTGGAATTATTTATATTATTTATTTTAATAATAAACTAAACATCCCTCCGAAGGACAGGCACACAGCTAGTATTTAATAAAAATAGAACTACACACTTGTACACTATTTTAATTAATTCAAACCATTTTAATTTTCAATGTTGTTGCAGAATTAATATTGCTTATTATTAATAAGTTAGAATTTTATAGTTTCATTCTAATAGTCTTGTTTTTGACAAGAAATATTAAGATTCATTGTATCAGCCGCTGATTTGCTATTGAAGACTAAAATTTATTAGCCTCTGAACTGCTATTGAAGACTGAAATAGTATACACATACCTTCTCTCGAGCAGCTCAAATTTTGTTGTTGTATATTATCACTACATGCTTTGCCATGAATACAGCATTGTCAAGTGATATAAGAACATCTATCCATCAAAGAATTGGTCTTAAGGATTAAAATAGACAAAACATATCACAAACACAGTTCAGTTTGCCTATTTTGATCCTTGACTAATCCTTAAAGGATAGTATCTTCTTGTATCATTTGACAATGTCGTATTCTCAGCAAAACATATAGTGATTATATACTTACTTACTGCTGTGGCCACTGGTACCCTAGATGGTACTTGGCCTCCCCAACACACTGCCTCCATAGGTCTCTGCTTCTTGCATCTTCCTTCCTTCTTCCTAGCTTCCTCAGGTCTTTTCCCACTTTTGGTCGAACCATCTAAGTTTCGGTCTTCCAAGGGGTCTTCTACCTTTTGGGTTATTCCTCAAGTTGTTCTTTGATAGG
Organism: Neoaliturus tenellus; assembly: GCA_030545055.2. Taxonomy (NCBI): domain Eukaryota; kingdom Metazoa; phylum Arthropoda; class Insecta; order Hemiptera; family Cicadellidae; genus Neoaliturus; species Neoaliturus tenellus. Next base: position 39,597,225 of record CM061535.1, read on the forward strand.
GAGTTGTCGTCTTTCCTTAGAATGTGCCCTGCCCATCTCAGCCTTCTGCTCCTTATCTCAGCGACAATATCCGGATCCTTAAATAAATCTCTAAGTTCCCAATTATGCCTCGATCTCTAGTATAGTGCCTCGATCGATAGTATAGTGATTATATTCAACAATAAAATTTTAGCTGCTTGACGGAAGGTATGTGTAATTGTGTATACTATTTTAAAACAAATATGTTAGTGGCAACTATATAAATATTTTGTAAAATGTAAAATAGAAATTAATATGTCTAGTAGTGCAATAGTCTTGAAGAAACTAAAGAAGTCTTGAAAAAGTCTGGAATTAGTCTTGAACTTTGAAATAGAAATAAACTAGACACCCTGGATGGAAATTGTAACAGAGATTGTTCTCCCTTGTCCCCTCTTGCCCTCCAATGTTGTCATTTATCTACACACTCGAGGAACAAGGAATTGGTAGTGGATAGATATTTGGCAACAATGTATCAACCCTCATCGGAATATTTTCATGTCTTTTACTCCTCCATGTACAGATGTTGTTTAAAATTTTCTTCAATAAGGAAGTTTACAAGCAGCTGTTATCCAGGCTGTTAATTACAAATGTACTTTTAAAAGCATGAACCATGGCTCTCTGTCAATGATAATAGTAAAATTTGAAAGATACCTTCTATGACAATACTTAAGAGAACTAATCTGTGTATATCTTCTAATAAACTGTATTTTACATTAGTTTAAGTAAATAAACACTTACATGCAGTCTTTTCATGAAAATTTACATGTCTTTATAATCTCTTCAGTTATACGTTGTCATAAACTAAGAATTTTACTAACAATCTGTGTTAAAAATAAGTTGATTTTGGACCAAAGAGTCTTTACTATCACATGTAGTGTAAATAAACAGCAATATTTAATTACACTGATGAATATCAATCTCAATGTTTATATGCCATTGGGAACCAATCCTACAGGTAAAAATAGACAATAAAATAAAGTTAACTAAACAAATTTGATAAAATTAATAGAATGGCAGGTAATTTTAGCAGAAAAAATCATATCTACAGCCTATTATGGACTGTGAAATATTTACAACAATTTTTATTCATGAATTTCACTCAAGATTAACTGACTTCACATTTGCAGGGCCTGTATACGAGGTGTTGCAGAAATGCAAGGTGTTTGATGCCGCCAACATCTGCTGCTTTCCCACTGTCCATGACGCGGTGGTCTACGCCCAAGCAAACCTGCCAAAAGTCATTCATAGCATAAGACTGTAGGATACTGTTTATAGTTTGTTGAAATTGATATCCTGTACATATAAATATCAATTATCCAAGCATATGTACAGTATGTTGTGTAGAATATATTAGCTTATAACATAGTCAATTAATGAAAGTTATCAAAATAACTTATAAGAGTCAAGAGTGTGGTCATGATCAAAATAAGTAGTTAAATGTGTAAATAAATCATTCAAAAGCAATTGGACAATAATATTACCAAACCTGCCATTTTCTTCAATTTTTTTAAAATAAAAAACTGTTGTACAGTATTTTATTCTATAGAGTGTCATAGACATAATAATTGCTTAAACTATCTATATTCCTTGAAAACTTATTTATTACTGAAATTGAATTGAAATTGAATTTTCATTTTATTCTGTAGAATTATGAGTTTCATATGAGTATCCGTAATGAGTTATTACGGAATAAGGCATAAAAAACTAAAACAATATTTTCACCAGAAAACCTTAAAACCTGGCAATACATTATTCTCATTCTAAAAACAAAAATGTTCAGTATTTTTTTTTTTTTTACTTTGTATGGCCACTAGCCACTATTTTGTGTTTTCAACTTAATCTTATACTCTAATACGAGAAAGGTATATTTTTTGCATGTATGTATGTTTGCACATGGATCTCAAAAACTGCTCGAACGATTTTCTTTGAACTTTGTAAATAACTTAGTTCTGGAATAAAAATGGTATAAAAATGGGTCTCTATGCCAGAAAAAAATCCTATTTCTTTTTAATTTTTGATTGAAATTTAAAACTTTTTAAACCTTGGTCTTATGTACCTTGGTCTTAGTTAAAAATCAAAACAAAGAAATAATAAAAATATTAGCTGGACAGCTGGTAATGGCAGCTGACTTAACATGTTCCAGTATAAACATACAGTATGGTTTTGCATGGCAGCCAGTTACTAATTTATAAATGGTACTCTTGTATGATAAAAATAATTTATAATTTTTTTTAATTCTACCTCATTCTGTTGATTATGAATGTTTAGATAAATAAAAGTCATGTAAAAGTATAAAACAACTATTTGTAGAATTGCTGCTTTGAATAATTTAAAAACAAAAGCATTAGTAAGAATTGTGAAAACAGCTGTTAACTAAATAATTAGAATCCACATGTTATAGATTAAACCTGTGTTTTAACAAATATACACCAGAGTGCAGCACCTTTAGGCCTAAATTGAAACACTCTGAAAGGCGAGTGAGCGAAGCGAGCAAGCTTGTTGTGAAGGCGAGAGAGTTGAACGAACGAGCATGTCTTGAACAAGAAATTCCGGTAAGCCTTTTTGCACTGGACATTTGATTGCATTGTCTGTAACTGATGGGCCTATTAATATAAAGAATATTACTGCTTGAGTTTACCGAGCAAATGCTCGGCACCCAGGTACTATAGATTTATTCCTGCAATTTTTTTAACAATTGCAGATATTGAGATTATCTTCTGGAGAAGTCTTACTGATCAAAATAGAAAACTTTTGATTTGTCTAAATTTTTACCACTCTCCCTCAAAGTTTTGGTTTTTGGGGCATAAGTCGGAAATTTAAAATGGTAACCACTTAAGTGATTCTTCATATCAAAGGGCGGGAAAAAAATGAAGAATGTCTAAAGTTATATGTCCCTATCTCAATCATGTGAAGAATAACAGCTGAACAAAAATGGTTGATTACACCATTAATTCATAATGGTTCACACTTTAAAGACCACTTTTAACTTGGTTGATAGAGACCTCAAACTCTCGCCATTTTTTTCTTTTTATTATTACTAAGACCTTTCAAATGAGTTGTCACTCAATAGGGCACTCTAGGAATCACTTACTAGGGAATATAATAAGATCTTATCTGCTCCTTAGCAACCCATCCATGATTACCTACCCCAAGTGATGGGCCGATTGAGGACCCGAAAACCACCACTGCGGACAGCATCGAGTTGACAAAAACAAACTTATCCATCCACACTGACTGGACTTCCCCCAGGGACTCTTTCCAAGGTCGGAATTACTTTTTAGTTGCTGACCCGACCTTAGCAGTAGGTAGTGTATGGATCTCCCTTGGAAGCAGTGGACTTTTCTCAATCGATTCCGCAATGGAGTGGGAAGATGTTATATTAGTGGGAAGAGGTTATATTGGAAATACAAATGGGGAATGACAGAAGACCAGTCATGCGGCTGTGGAGCGGAGTTCCAGATTATGACTCACATATAGTCACTGGGTGCCCATTTAGTGCTTTCCCCGAAGGGTTGATTGGTCTGCACTGTGCAAGTGAAGCTGGGTTGCAATGGCTTATATAAAGAGAGATCATAAATGTTGGTTTTAGTCTACTTTTAAATGTATTGACACATTTGTTTTGCACTGCAGAGTATCTTTTATATTTTTCAGAAGTTGGTGGCTGGCTATGAAAGCCATACGATATATATATATATATATATATATATATATATATATATATATATATATATATATATATATATATGAGTAGATAGTATCATGTTGGTTCTGGCTCACTTTTGGAGACAATCAAAAATCAAACAAATTTCACAGTTTTTTAATACAATTATGCAATATTTTTGCCATTTTTTGGCCAATTTTTAGCTTTTGTCAAATTGTCATAAAAAATATGCAAATTTAATGAAATTTTTAACAAATATGCCTAAATTTTCTACAAAATAAAATTTTTTTAAAAACAAGTAAAATTATCACATTTTATAAGTATTTTTTCAATAGTTGACTTTTCATAAGGTAATTTAAAATTTTAATAGTATTTTTTCAATAAAATTTGAATTTTTTTTAAATAAGTAAAATTAAGGTTTAGTATCAATAATATTGTAATAATTATTCAAATTTAACTAAAGCAGTTTCTTTATCATCAAAAGTCTTAATATCAGTGACAATTAAATGTAAATCTTTTTTATTTAATTCTTTAATCGATTTATCATCAATTACATTAGTAAATCTTTTTGGTAAATGTACTTTACATTTTTCTAATTCAACAATAATTGTATATCCATATTTATCTTTAATTCTTTCAAATTTTTCAATTTTATATTTTTCATTTAAATTTAAACTTTTTAATGGTTTATATTCTTTAAATCTTAATTCTCCAACATTATTAATTTCTTCTAGCAGATCCATTTATATAGGAAAAAATATCACAAACTTGTTTGTGATAGATATGTTAAAAAGTCATTATCATAATTAGGTTTTATACAAAAATCCATATTTAAGTATTTAAAAATCATAGGTAATAAATTTTTGTATGATATATTACTTTTCTTAAAACATAAATATTTATTAAAAAATAGTGTAATTTTTTCTTTATCTTCATTATTCAATTCAAAATCAATATTGTATATTTTGTTTAAAAATTGATAGTAAAATATCCAATTTGTATAATTCCTTTGTTTTAAAAATAATTTTATATTCTTAGGTGTTATTTCAAAATGATTGGAAATACATAAAATATATAATTCATTAATTAATTGTTGTGTTTTATGTGGTTGAAAATGGTTAAATTCTTTAGATATTAATGATTATTTAGAAACTCAAAGAAATGAAATAAAAAAATTGATAGAAAAACAAAAATTCAAAAATATTAAAGGACAGATGGCTTTAGAATGTGAATATGAAAGAAAATTAATAAATGGTGAAATTCAAAATAGTAATATGTATTTTTGTATAAAAAGTTCAGATATTTTAAATATAGATGATTTTATTGATGATCAATTTAAGAAATTAATAATTAGAGAACAACTAAATCAACCATCAAAAGGCTCTGGTTGGTCATTAAAAAGATGTGTTGAATTAAATCTAAAATTATCTAAAAATAATTCATTAAATGCTGGATCATATATAGAATTACCAAATGAAATTAAGAATAAAAAATGTTGTGTAAATTTTAAAAATAAAGATGAATATTGTTTTATTTATGCAATTAGATGTGCTATTGATAAACCAAACAAAAATGCTGAAAGAGTTAAACAATACCAAAAATATATAAATGATGATATTTTTAAAGATTTTGATTATCCAATAACATTGAAAGATATTAAATTATTTGAAAAAAGATCATTTGATTCTAAATATAATTATCCATCAATGTCAATAAATATTTATAGAATTGATGAAGATAAAAAGATAGTACCATTACAAATATCTGAACATTATAATACAAAACTAGAAATTGATTTATTATACCATAAAATTGATAACAATCCTCATTATATAATGATTACAGATTTAAGTAAGTTAGTATCTAAGCAATTAACACAAAAAAATACAAATAAAAAATATATTTGTAGAAGATGTTTAACTCATTTCTACAAAAACAAAGACTTGAATAATCATTTAGAAATATGTAAATTATTAGAACCTTGTAGACCTATAATGCCATTTAAAGGTCAAACTGTAAGTTTTAAAAATTATTATAAAAAGTTTGAACATCCATATGTAATTTATATGGATTTTGAAAGTATATTAGAAAAGATTGATAATTGTAAAAATAATCCAAATTGCTCATATACAAATAAAATTCAAAAACATAAACCATATGGATTTACAATCCATTTAGTATCTAGAGTAACTAATAAAATGTATAAACCTATTTGTTATAGAGCAAAAACTGAAGAGGAATTAATAAATGTACCAAATAAATTATTTGAATATTTAGATGAAATTTCAAAATATATAGCTAAAAAATATAATTCAAAAAATAAAAAGCCTATGAACTTAACTAATGAAGAAGAAATTAATTATCAGAAAACAAATATTTGTCATATTTGTGAAAATAGTGGTTTTGATAATGATAAAAGAATAAAAGTAAGAGATCATTGTCATTTAACAGGAAAATTTAGAGGTGCTGCACATTTAAATTGTAATTTAAATCTAAAATTTCCTCAAAATATTCCTATATTCTGTCATAATAGTTCAAATTATGATACACATTTGTTTATAAAAGAATTAGCTAAAAAATATGGTAAAATTGATTTGTTAGCCAATACAGATGAAAAATATATAAACTATTCAGTAAATTCTGGTTATGGTTATGAATTTGAAGGTGAACTATATTTTAAACCTAGAAAATTTATAAAATTCTCATTTGTAGATACATTTAGATTTATGGCTACATCAATTGAAAAATTAGCTAAAAATCTTAAAGAATTTAAGCATATAAATAAATTTATAAAAGAAAATGATATAATTGAATATGATAATGAAACATTAAAAATATTAACTTCTAAAGGTGTATTTCCATATGAATTTATTGATAATGTTGAAAAATTAAACTATGATAAAATATTAGAAAAAGATCAATTTTATAGTTGTTTAACTAATGAAAATATAAGTGATGATGATTATAAACATTATATAAAAGTTTGGAATAAATTAAAAATAAAAACATTAGGTAATTATTCAGATTTGTATAATATTCAGGATGTATTATTATTAGCTGATATATTTGAAAATTTTAGATCTGTTTGTTTGAAAAATTATCAATTAGATCCAGCACATTATCTAACATCACCATCATTAGCTTGGGATTCTATGTTAAAATTAACAAAAATTAAACTAGAATTAATAAGTGATTATAATATGTATTTAATGATTGAAAAAGGTATTAGAGGTGGTATTTCACAATGTATAACTAGATATTGTAAAGCAAACAATAAATATACAAAAAATTATGATAAAACAAAACCTGAAAATTATATGTTATATATAGATGCAAATAATCTATATGGATGGGCTTTAAGTCAAAAATTAGCTTATAAAGATATAACATGGATGAATCCTAATACATATACATTAAATGAATGGGAAGAAACAATATTAGAATTAGATGAAAATGCTGAATATGGATATATATTAGATGTTAATTTAGAATATCCTATTGAATTACATGATGACCATAAAGATTTACCATTAGCACCTGAACATTATAATAATAAGCTTTGCACAACATTATTTGATAAAAAAGATTATGTTATTCATTCAAGAAACTTAAAATATTATCTACAAAAAGGATTAAAACTAAAGAATGTTAATAGAGTTATAGCATTTGATCAAGATGATTATATGAAAAAATATATTGAATTAAATACCAAATTAAGATCCAAATCAACATCAGATTTTGAAAAAGACTTTTTTAAATTAATGAATAATAGTGTTTTTGGAAAAACTATGGAAAATGTTAGAAATAGATGTGATATTAAATTAGGTGACGAAAAGTTTTCATTAAAACAAGCAAAAAAACCTAATTTTAAAACATTTAGTATATTTGATAAAGACTGTATTGCTTCACATATGATAAAAGAGAAGGTTAAGTTTGATAAACCAATCTATATAGGATTTTCAGTACTTGATTTATCAAAATTACATATGTATCAATTTTATTATGCAAAATTAAAGAAGTTTGATCCAAATATAAGGTTATTATATATGGACACAGACAGTTATTTTATAGAATTTAAAAAGGATCCATATAACATTATTAAAGAAAATATTAATGAATTTGATACAAGTGATTATAAGAAAGAACATGAATGCTATAGTGAAAAGAATAAAAAAATAATTGGTAAATTTAAAGATGAGTTAAATGGTGAAATATTAGAAGAATATTGTGGTTTAAGATCAAAATTATATAGTTATGAATTTAATAATAAAAATCCTGTAAAATGTAAAGGAATTAAGAAGAGTGTTGTTGATAAAACATTACATATGGATGATTTTAAGAAATGTTTATTTGATGATCAAGAACAATATAGAGAAATGACTTGTATTAGAAGTTTTAAACATGAACTATATACAATTACAATAAATAAATTAGCTTTAAGTAATAGAGATGACAAAAGATTTATTTGTGAAAATAAAATTGATACATTACCTTGGGGTTATAAAAATAATTATAAATAAATGGAAATTTTAATTGTTCCAAAAGAATTAATAAATAATGATTTTGATATAAAATTATATTTATTTAAAACTAAAGTATCAAATAAATTTTTAATATATCTTTTTAAATATAAAAATTATTTTGTATATCATTATAAGTTTAATTTTATAATAGAACCATTTATAAATATAATAAAAAATTATGTTAAAGAAAGTTTTAAAGAAAATGATCAAAATTATATTAATAATTTATAACCATATGATATTGAATTTATAATATAATTTATGTATATTTTTAAATATTTTCTTTAATAAATTTAAATATATTCAATAATTTATTGAATATCTAATCTAAAAATATCTATAAATTTTACTTTATTATCATTATAAGTAAGACCCGTCTTTAAGACGGGTCTCAAATTTGTATATAATTTATTATATTTATGAATATTTTTGAATGTTTAAGAAGGGTAACATTTTGTTACCCTTAAGTTTTTATTGTATAAGGTTACCTCGTTTAAAAAATTTTAAAATAAATATTATAATTTATATGGGACCCATTTTGGGTCCTACCTAATTTTAATAAGTTTTGTATGTTTTTCATTATATGATAGGGGGGACAAATTGTCCCCTCTAAAAATATCTATAAATTTTAATCTATCCTTATTGTTTTCTACTTTTTTTATTTTAAAATTAATAAATATAAACCAGATTCATTAATAAATATTGTTTTAATATCTATTTTATTGACGCCCTGTTTTAGGGCATCTGAAAAACATGTTTGTACATCAATTTCTAGGGTGTCATAATTTGTGACACCTATAATTTTTATGTAAATTAATTTATCATCATTATGTAAGTGTAACTGTTGGTTACACTTAATATTTTTTAAGTTTTATATATTTTTCTTTTACATTATCAATTAAAACTTTTCTAGAATTTTTATATTTTAAAATATCACAAATATCTTTTCCTTTAAACCAAGGATTATTTTGTTTATTAAATACAATTAATTTATTATTAAACATAAAATTATTGTTAATTAAATCAATTGTTGTTTTTATTATTTATGTAGACAAATTTTATATTACAAATTTTGTTTTAATCTTAAATATACAATACTTTTAATATTTTCATTATATATTAGATTTCCATCACTATCTTGAATAGATATTACAATATTTTGAATTTTATTTATATTTTTTAAAGGAATATAATCAATTTCATTTGGTTTTTCACTAATTTTTGATCCATATTCAACATTTGGATAAAATGAATATAGAATTTCTGATTCTTTATGTAAATGTGAAAGATCTTTATGATTTTCAAAACTAGGATCAACTAAATTACAATGAATTTCAATAACATCAAAAGGTCTAATTTTTGGTAGTTTTATTCCTTTTGTTAATACATTTGGTTCAATCATTATATCATCTAACCCTAATAAATCAATTATAATTGTTGTTACTATAATTTTAACAGGAGATTTTATTATAATATATGGTCCATCATTTTTCAATATAAAATCATTTTCATCAAATTTATTAAATTTATTTTTAAATTCTTTTAAACTATTAATAAAAATATTTTTTATTTCTTCAATTGTATAATTTCCTTTATTTATATCAAAATATTGATCTATATTTTTATCATTTTCATCTTTAATAAAATATCCATAACAGTTTTTATAATCATTTGGTATATTTGATATAAAATTATCTGAATAAAATCCACTTAAACCAATACTATATTTTCCACCTAAATGTATTGGATGTTCTAATCTTAATTCTAGTTTGGATGAATGACCAATTATTTTAAATAATTTCATCTTATTTAAATGGAGAAATTTTTAGAAAAAAAAAGATAATATAAAATTAGAATCATATGATAAAAATAATAAAAATGATCAACCTATTAGATTATTAATTATAGGAACAAGTGGATCTGGTAAAACTACATTATTATTAAATTTTATTTATAAAAGATTAATTCCATATACAAATTTATATATTTTTAGTAAATCATTAGAACAACCATCTTATAAATTATTACAAAAAAGATTTAAAAATATAGAATCAAATATTAATAAACAAATTTCTTATTTTTTTATGTGATGATATGATTCCACTAAATAAATGTAAACCAAATTCATTAGTAGTTTTTGATGATTGTATTTTAGAAAAACAAGATAAAATTAAAGAATATTTTATAATGGGTAGACATAAAAATATATCATGTATTTATTTATCACAATGTTATTCAAAAGTTGATATGCAATTAATGAGAAATAATTTAAATATGTTATGCATCTTTAAACAAAATGAACATTATATGAAAAAAATATATAATAATTTTGTTGGATCAGATATGAAATTTGATAAATTTAAAACTATTTGTAATGATTGTTGGAAAGAAAACTATGGATTTTTAACTATTAATTTATTTAAAAAAACAAATGATGGAAAATATATGAAAAATTTTTCTGATATTAAATAATGATAATGGCTTGTTGTATATTTGAGTCAATAATTGATAGAATATTTATTTTATTAGTATTATTTATTTCACTAGTATTTATATATTTAATGAGAATTACAGAAATAAAGTAAAATAAATTGTGTTTAACATAATTAGTGTTTGTGTTAATATGATTTGTTTTTGTGTTAACATAAACACAATTAACATAAACAATAAAAAACACATATTGGTTCACTTTTCTTTGATTCAGTTCAGTAAAAGTGTACTGTTTTAACTAATCAATAAATTTGGTTCAGTAAAAGTGCACCACTTGTAACTAATCAGTGCACCACTTGTAACTAATCAGTAAAACACTTGAACTGTTTATGAGTTTGATAAAACCACTTTAGATAAAACAGTTTACTAAAGTGGAAAAGTAGTGCACTAAAAGTGGACTGTTTCAATAAAAGTGGAAAAATAGTTTACTAAAAGTGAACCATTTCTTTAAAAGTGGAAAAATAGTTTACTAAAAGTGAACCATTTCTTTAAAAACTGAAACAAATTTAAACAATCTATTTTAAATTATTTTATAATGTTTTAAAAAGAAAATTAATAGAATTCTAATTATTTAAATTAATAAATTATTAGTTTCTACTAATGTTTAATAAAAAATATACATACAAGATAACTATTTATATACAAATTTTTTTATTAAATAATATGTTTTACAAAAACAAGAACTAGTTTAAGAATATTTTGAGTAGTTTAAAAAATCAAATAAAAGACTATGGTTTTTTAATGTTTATGTTAACATAATTTGTGTTTGTGTTAACATGATTTGTGTTTTGTGTTAACATTATTTGTGTTTGTGTTAACATGATTTGTGTTTTGTGTGAACATTATTTATGTTTGTGTTAACATGATTTGTGTTTGTGTTAACATGATTTGTGTTTTGTGTTAACATGATTTGTGTTTGTGTTAACATGATTTGTGTTTTGTGTGAACATTATTTATGTTTGTGTTAACATGATTTGTGTTTGTGTTAACATGATTTGTGTTTTGTGTTAACATGATTTGTGTTTGTGTTAACATGATTTGTGTTTTGTGTTAACATGATTTGTGTTTGTGTTAACATGATTTGTGTTTTGTGTTAACATTATTTGTGTTTGTGTTAACATGATTTGTGTTGAACATAAATTTTTCTTTGTAATAAATGGATAAAATATCTGTTGATGAAGCTAAAAAATTAGATAATATTGAGAAAAAATTAATAAAAGAATTTAAAAATCAAATTAAAATCGAAGATAATTATGAAAAAATTAAACAAAAAGCATATGAACCTATAACATCAGCAATTGGTAAAGTTGAAAATAAAATCGGTGAAGTCTTATGAAAATAAGAACCTAATGGAATTGGTACCTGTTGTTAATAATTTTGCTAATATATCAATACCAGAATCTGAAGAATTAAATTTACCTTCAAGTACTCCATTTAGACCAATCAGACAACCAATAATTCAAGAAGAATCAACATTTATTGACCCAAATTTAATTTCACCTCAAACATTAGATAAAATTATTGGTCCATTAGCACAAAAATATTTACCAAGAACAAAAGATGATAAGTTTGGTTTATATTGGAATAAACATAAAAAATCATTTATGATTGGTGATAAAATAACTGTAATTGATAATGATGATTTAATAATTGATGATAAAAAATATAATGGAACACATGGATTATGGAGATTGTTAACTTATGAAAAGAAACCAGATAATAATTTATATACACAAGATGATTTAAATAATTATTCAAAAATTTTATGGGAAACTAATTCAATTTATAAAAATAATGATCCAAATAGTAAGAAACCAAAATCTAGTAAAGGTGATAAATATATTAATTTAATTAAACATATTTGGGAATTAAAAGGTGAAATTGAAGGTTCAGGAATCAGAAAATATACAGAAAATAAAATTGAATATAGATTTATAGATGATTTAAATAAATTAGATAATATTATTAATTATATATATGCACAAGAAAAAGCTGGTAATAATAATTTTTTAAATGAAAAGAGAGCAATTAAAGACTTTATATCAAATAAATTAGATGAATTAATTGAAAAACCTGAAGGAATTAAGTATTTAAAAAGAATTTTGGCAAATATTTCATCACCATTATTAAAAAATGGATCAGGTATTTTAAATGATGTTATAAATAATTTACCTTTTGAATTACATGTACCTGGTTATCAATATCTAGGGCCTGGAACTAAATTAAATAAAAGAATAAAAAGAAATGATCCTGGAATAAATGATTTACATAAAGCTGCTAAAGAACATGATTTATTTTATAGAGATCATAAAGATACAAAATCTAGAAATGAAATAGCTGATAAAATTTTACAAGATAAAGCATGGGATATAGTAACATCAAATGATCATGGAATTGGTGAAAGATTAATTGCATTACCAACATCAGGTGCTATGTGGATGAAAAGAAAATTTGGTATGGGTTTAGAAGTAGGATTAAAATTTTAATACAATTTTTTATTAATTATGTTAATCTATATTATAAAAAACTATAAATTGTTTTCTTAATAAATGGAAAAAACAAATATAAACTTGACAGATAATCAAAAATCAAAAATAAAATTAGCATTTAAAAATAAAAAATCAGTTATAATTCAATTTAATATTGATCAATTTAATGAAAATGGAAAAGATATTATATTATTATCTAAAAGACAAATTAATAAACTAAATAAACATAAAAAATTAAATAAAGGATTAAGATTTGAATTTTCATATAATCAATTAAAAGAAATAAAAAATGGTGGATTACTTAAAGAAATTTTAGATTTTGCTGATAATATACCTATAGTTAAAAATTATACACCAAATGTTAGAAAGGGAGCAAAAGTAGTAAAAGAATCTATAATTCCTAAATTTAGAAATTTTGTTGATTGGTTAGATCATGAATTAAAAAATGTAGAAGGATCTGGTTTAGATAAAAAAACATTAAAATATATGAAACAAAATTATAAAAAAATTTTGAACCACTAACATTAGGTGAATTAGAAAAATTGTGTAAAAATATAAAATATTTTAGAGGTGTATTTATGAGAGATATATTACCTAAAGTTAATAAATTTGAATGTGGAATTATAAATTTAGATTCATTTGATGGAAATGGAACTCATTGGGTTTGTTATTATAAAAAAGATAAAATTAAATATTATTTTGATTCATATGGAAATATATTTAATAAACCACCAATAGAATTAGTTAAATATTTAGGAAAAGATAATATATTTTATAATGATAATCAAATTCAAAATTATAATGATCCACCAATTTGTGGTCATTTATGTATTTTTATATTAAATGAATTAAATAAAAATAAAAAATTTGATAACATAATAAATAAATTAATCCTTAATAAATATGGATTCACAAAATATATTTGATCTGTTTGGAAGACAGAAAAAACATCCAATTAATATTAAAGAAGATTATATAAATTCTAAATTAAATATATTTTTTAATAATTTTAGTAAAAGTTTTAAAAGTCATGTAAAAAAGACTGAAAATCTAGTAAATGCTATTGGTTTATCAAAAAATTATATAAGTATTAATGGTAAAAGAATTGTTAATGTTAAACCAAGTATAAATAAATATGATGTTGTAATAAAATCAGAATTAGAGGAAGTTTTAGATTCAATTATTAAAATTGGTAATGATCATTCAGAAACTAAAAAGGATTTAAATAAAATTACAGACTTTTTAATTAATATTGGAAAATATGTTGAAAATTTAGAAGAAAAATTAGAAAAAGAACTAAAATTTCTATTTGATGGAGTCAATGAATCCATAAAAGAATTAAATGCTGAAATAATACTAATTAAATATGATATAGATAAATTACAATAATTATTTTATATAAATGGAGTTGATTTATTGTCTTAAATGTAAACAAAAAACTAATTCTAAAGATATTCAGATAATAAAATTGAAAAATATAAATGTAATTAAATCAAAATGTTGTATTTGTAATTCAAAGAAAAGTTGTTTTACAAAAATTTCTCCCTAATAAATGGCTCTATACAGTTCATTTGATTTATTCATTATCAGAAACCAAAATCAACTAAACAAAGATGATTGGGATGATATTTCTGAAAAATATGAGTTGAGTATTAATATGATGAGATTGTTTCAAAATAAATTAAATTGGCAAAAAATTGCTCAACATCAAAATTTAACTATAGATTTTATTACTGAATTCATAAATTATCAACTAAAAGATTATATTGATTTGATTTGTAAATATCAAGATTTAACTGAATATTTCATTCATGATTATGCATTTACATTAAATTGGGAATTAATTTTAGAACATCAAAAAATATCAGCAAACTTTATACTTGATCATGCTACTGAAATTGAATATTTTAAAAGTAAAAATGAAATTGACACATAAAAATTATAAAATTTGACATCATAAAATTATAAAAATTTTACTTGTTTTAAAAAAGCTTTTGATTTAAAAAAATTATCCTTAATAAATGGCTTTTTTTTTTTTTTTTTTTTTTTTTTTTTTTTTTTTTTTTTTTTGAGGGAGAGGCGGAAAAATGCATTACGCACACAGGTGGCCAGCCTGTAGTGTGGGGCTCCCCTAAAAACGGGTTTACCCACTAAAAAACCTCCTCTACTCTTTAGGAATCTAACCTGGAATTGTTTGTCACATTACGTCAGGCTAGGCCTAAATTTGGCTTACGCCCGTGGGGCTCGCTCCTTATCCAGCCACTCGATCAAGGGATCTGGGCCACTTCGCGGTCCAGATCGGTTTTCTTTTCCAGGAGGATGCCCCGGACGAACTGTGACAAACAATCCCAGTTGCCCTCATCCTCCAAAATCTTTTGGCAGACCGAGTCCACCGAAAATACACCAAAGATTTGTGTGGCCTCCAGGCGGGGCCCTTCCCAACGGGGACAGCGGAAGAATGTGTGTTCCGCATCGTCGGGAACACCCGGGCAATAAATGCAGTCCGGTGAACCGGTCTTTCCCATCCGGTTCAGGTACGACCGAAAATAGCCGTGACCTGTCAAAAATTGGGTCAGGTAGTCAGGTAGCCATCCTTAATAAATGGCTGATTACAAAAAATATGTAAATGATATTGAAAGAGCTGAATACAAAAATTTCTATCCATTATCTAAATTACATTTAAATGAACCTAATAAAAAAAATGAATTTAATATAGATTTTGGAGATGGATTTTGTACTTCTAAATTTCAATTTTATATATCTGGTAAATTGACTAAATCTGATGGAAATGCATATGATAATGGTGCTAATATAAAATTAATTGATAATTTTGTTCCATTTTTATTTTCAAAAGTTGAAGTTAGAAAACATAATAAATTGATTGATGAGATTGAATATCCTGGTCTATTAAGTACAATTAAAGGTACTATAACTTATTCAAAATCAGAAATAAATCAAATAAATAATGGTTTTGAATCAAATTTTAAAAATAAATTTGAAGCAATTGGTAATTTATCTCATTTTGGATTAGGATTTTTTGAAAATGTAAATATTCCAATATACAAAGGAGGTTTTAATATAACATTTATTAGATCAGAAGATAATGATGCAATTTTTAGATGGAAAACTAAAAAGGCTGATGGATCTTATGATAATGCTACATTACCAACTGAAGGTAAAATAACAATTGATGAATTTTTTATTAGAGTTCCTATAATTGAATACAAAACAACAAGTAAAATTCAATTAATTAATGAACTAAGCAAATTTGAAAAAGTAAATTTTCATTTTAATCATTGGCAATGCATTGAACAAAAAAAATATTACAGGAAAGAATTTAAGTTTTGATATAACAAATATCTATAGAAATATTTATAATCCAAAATTTATTATAATTGGATTTCAAAAATCAAGAACAAATGATCAGTTATTTGATACTTCTAAATTTGATAGTATGTATGTAAAAAATATAAGAGTAAAACTAAATGGTCATTATTACCCTGATGAATTGGAAAATTTTGATATAAACAATGAAAAATTTAGAATTATGTATGAAATGTATCAAGATTATAAAAAAGTTTATTATAATAGTAGTAAAATGTATTATAATCCAACAGAATTTCTAGAAAATAGACCAATTTATGTAATTGATACTACAAAAAATCCAACAAATATTTCAAATTCAAAAAATGATATTATTATTAATGCAGATTTTGATTATGATATAGTAGCTACTAGTAAAACAAATTGTTATATTATTATTATATCTGAAAAATTACTTGAATATAATATAATCAAAAATGATATTACTGAAATTAATTAGAATATATTATTACTATTTTAGTCAAATTTATTGAAAAAATACTACTAAAATTTTAAATTACCTTATGAAAAGTCAACTATTGAAAAAATACTTATAAAATGTGATAATTTTACTTGTTTTTAAAAAAATTTTATTTTGTAGAAAATTTAGGCATATTTGTTAAAAATTTCATTAAATTTGCATATTTTTTATGACAATTTGACAAAAGCTAAAAATTGGCCAAAAAATGGCAAAAATATTGCATAATTGTATTAAAAAACTGTGAAATTTGTTTGATTTTTGATTGTCTCCAAAAGTGAGCCAGAACCAACATGATACTATCTACTTATATGTATATATATATCAGTGTGTGTGAATATTCGAACTTCGAATAATTTCTAACCAAATATCGCGATATTCTATTTGATTCAAAATGTCAGAAACTACTCAAAGTTCGAACTGAATAGTTTGAACCGTTCGAATAGCTTGCCGGTTACCCAAAAACTCTAACGATGGCAGACGGCTAGTGGTAATATTCAAAACAAACGTTTGAATGAACAAATTAACGTAGGGTAAAGCAGAAATATTATTCAAATGCAATGAATGGATCCACAATTATTACTATCAGCTATATTGACAAAAAACTAATAACAGTAGTTCTGAGTTTCCAGTGTTGCCACATATCAACCAATTGTTAAATACTTATAAAATGATTGCAATTTTTTTATGCAGAAAGAGTGAACTTATATAACCTTTGGTTTAACTGTCTTTTGCCATCTACAAAGTTGTATAGTCAATCTACATCTTAAGATTGACTAAAAATAGTTATCAGTAAAAATAGTTAACACGGTGGGTAGGTAAATCGTGATGAATTAAAACTTGATCATACTCTTTAATCACCCAAATCAGTACGGACTAAAAAAATAAAATGGCGCTCGCATTTATTTGATCTGATCAGCTGTGTTGTTAACTCGTTTAACTTCTCGGTGGTTTGGCGGTAATGTTAAGTTTTTTTCGTCGCAATTAAATTATTGTGATTGTGTTGTGATTTTAGAAAAAATAAGTTGGCTATTAAACCTCAAGTAAAACTTTTAGGAATTTTATTGACATAGTTTGGATTCCGGGAACATTGTTAATTTATCTATGAATTTGATGGTTACAAAAATAAAGTCAGAATAGGCCTACAGGGTTGTCTCCTTTTTCAAAGTTGTGATCACTGTTGCTGGGATACGCACACCTTTACTTTTAGTTTAGTTTAGGCTACAAGTATCTAGATGTTACTTATATTTACAGAATTTATCTGAACTTCTTCATTTGAATAGCCTATTGTAAAAAATAAGAATCTATTGAATCTAAAATCTCAAAACGTATTTATAAACCAATTATTATTACTGATATGTTAAAAATAAAAACAAATAAAAATATAAAAACTTATATTTTACGTATTTTACATTTTTTTAATCAATAATTGTGTGTTATTGCACTTCTATAAGCCTGTACTTTCATTTTAAGCTGAACATTGTCCTGAAAACTACCGTTTTTACTCTGGACAAACCAAATAAAAACAATAAAAACACTTTATTTTTACCAAATAATGTGAAATACAGTTTGGTTATGAAATGCTTGTATTAAAAATGCTACATAACTGAATTTCATAGTAAATCTCAGTTGAAATAAATTATTCATTAAACACAAATTTCAACATTACTATTCGATTCAAAACTATTTGATATTCGGAATAGTAAATAACTATTCGATTCAATTCGAAATCAAAAATCACTATTCGCACACCAATAATATATACCAAAATCATAAAGGTCAAACAACAAATGAGTTGATGAGACTCATTTGCAACTTTTTTAAATTGAAAAAGTCAATTTTTGCATTCTATGTATTGGAAATTTACATTTTTTAATAAGAAAAATCACCTTTACTTAATTGCCTTGCAATTTTTTGGCAGTTTTTATGAATTTAGGAAAGAGCATCGATAGAACTGTATAAAGATTTGTCTCCTCACACAGATTTATAGTCTTTTTGGGAACTCATGCATGATACATCTATCTCTATTTATGAATTTATAAAATAAATAAATTGAATTATTTTAAAAAATATAGCCGCCCTTTGAAAATATAGATGAGATCATAACATGTTTATTTTCTGGGAATGGAGATTTATGTTATAAAGGTCCATGCCAAATATGAACTCAATATAACAATTCGTAACAGAAATAAAAATTATTTATTTAAAAAAAAAAAAAATGGCGTATAGTCTCTAAAAGAAGCAGAAAATGAAATACACGTGAATGACTTGGTGGGTCCCCCTTAAGTGCTAAATAGCTTCATGTCTCATGCAGCTCTTGCACTTAACAATGGTTGAGGTTTTGTGAAGAAACCTGGTTGTTAATGGGGTCATGCAACCAAAAAATCACAAGTAATTAACCAAGAATTACACCGGGCAGTCCCTCCCATGGTCATTGTCCCCGAGAGATTGCCGGTTCACTGTCTATTAGTGTTGGAAAATTAAGCCAAAAACTGGCTGGAAAACTAAAAAAAATTGGACAGCTAATTTTTGCTGATATTTGTCTGTTGTACCCTTACCTCCCTCTGAAAAGCCCCCCGAAATCCCCAGGGAGGAACATGCCCATGTCATATGGAGTTAGAAGTAAGACTTACTTGGGCTTATGGATTTCTACATCCCCAGGGAGGAACATGCCCATGTCATATGGAGTTAGAAGTAAGACTTACTTGGGCTTATGGATTTCTACATCCCCAGGGAGGAACATGCCCATGTCATATGGAGTTAGAAGTAAGACTTACTTGGGCTTATGGATTTCTACATATAAAATTAAAGGTTTTAAAAGTAGAATACAATGTTAAAGACCCTATCCAAAAAGGTTGCCTGAGTAAAAAATGGCAGCCTGTTCCACTTTGAATTAAAATAAAGATTCAGCCTTAACACTTTTAAATGCAATAATTCTAGATTCTCGACCTTTTGAAGCTCGGTTTGCAGCAAGAGTTTGCCATTCAAACATGGTATGCTTATTACTCTGTTTCTCAATCTTTTTGTACCTGCATACTACCTGATGCTTTTTAAATTTTTGGCGTACCACCCAAACTCATACATACCCCCCCCCCCCCCTCCCTACCTTAGAGGTAGGCCATAGAGAGCCTAGGATATTGTTATCTTTTTATCATATTCTGCTGTCGCTAATTTGATTAATTTCACTTAATTCGCTACGGAGGAGTGTATAAAAAAATGAAACACAAATTAACTGACAACATTTAGCAATGCAATATTCTATTTTAATTGAATAAACATAAATTTTAACGAACTTCATACTTCAAAGCTATACAAATATTAATGTGGTTAAATTGACATAGTAATATAAATACACTAAATTTTCTAGTTTTAAACATAAAACTGCTAGTTGCAGATAGTACAAAATAACATTGAAAACGATAAAATTGAAAAAATGTCTCTTCTACTTACCTTAAACTGCAAAAAGATAGTTATTTATTTGCATTTCTACAAAAGAAAATAAACCAATAAAAATTCTTAATTAACAAACTAAGAAGTATTGACAGCTAAAAAAGTAATGGGAAAATTGTTGTTGTTTCTTGCTAAAAAAGACTCAAAATCTCAGGACTAATTATCAGGACTATCTATACACATGAACAAATACACGAAATCAACTGTTTTCACAGATCCCTCACGGGGCTTTACCGAGTGAATACACATAAATATTTAGTCCATTGTTACCAAGTGATAAACTTAAAATTCTCTGTGGACATGACCAAATCAATTTTACCTAGCTCACATTTTATCTCTTCTGCTGAGTGTGTCTTATAAATTTAAATAGTTCAAAGTAAATCTTTAAAATATTATAATTCAAGTTTAAAAGAGTTCTGTGACCAAAATCATTATTCGTTAATAGAGATGAGCTTGAAAAACGGGAGTCTTACAAATAATTTACCTTGCCAAAAGTTAGTGCGAAATTTCTTTAGCTAGTGAAAGGTGCTATATTGGAGTCCCTAAGTAGAAACATTCTGTAATGCAGAACTGAGGTGATCAAAACAGACACCGATGTCAAGTCAATCAGACACATTTTAAATTGTTCAAGTATTTAATTTTTTATTTCTTCCTTCGTCCCTCGCATACCCACCTTAAATTCTCTCTCCACTGTTAAGAAACACTGCTCTACTTGGACGTCCATAAGAGGAAGCCTTGAAAACAATTTATTAGTCCAAAACCAATGCTATTTATCATTTTAAAGGTCTTTGTAAGGAGAGTATGAAGCCACAAACCAGACCTCATAAGGTAAAATATGTCAGAAGTTATTGAATTTTTAAGTTTTGATAATATATGTTTTTAAACATCATCCATTTTCCTAATACGTACCATCCTATTGAGATCAAATTTTCTGCATTGTATTCCTTTAATTAAGATCTTTAATTTGGTATTATATAATAAACTTCTGGAATATATTTCAATTTGGTATGCTTAATATCCAAATTTTATTTTAACTCCTTGCAAGGACCATCCCCTCATTTTTTAGCATGATCGCCATTGTGGATTTTAGGGAACTTTTCGGAGGAGGTTAGGATGTTATTTTGTTATTGAACACACTTAAAAAAATTGACTGTTCAAAAATTATTTTATTTTTTTACCTCTAATTTTACTACACTGCCTACCAGGCTGTCACTACTGGGAACTAAATGGGTTTAATCATCGAAGACCAGATTTGTAACTTCAGTAAAGTACCTACTTTATACCGTCGTCACCCCTCATGGGGCTATAGACGATGGCCTACGACCCCAACCCTGCCAGTGACAGTCCATATCTTTGAAAATGACCTGAAAAGAACCTCCACCCTCCCTCGCCCCAGGCGCCAGGTGCCAGCTTATAACATTTGGCCCTGTACAGTTTCAAGTTACAGCATGGTGCATAGAACTAATCCTTTAGTCATGTTGAAGCTATGACTACAGATGACACGACAATTGTGATAACGTTAGAAAAGAAGCTTCAAAACACGGCAATAATCAATTCTACACTACAAAAAGCAACCTCAATCTGCAGTTCGATAAATTTAAGCATCAACAAAACCAAAACAACACATATTAACTTCACACCCAACAATAGAAACAACGAAGATGACTGGACCAGCCTAGACATATCAACCACAAATTCTACAAAATTCTTGGGAGTAATCATTGATCAACACCTCAACTGGCAGCAACACACTGACCATCTTTGTAAAAAATTATCCACAGCCCACTACGTTATTAGAAGAATTAGAAATGTAACCAATGAGGAAACTGCCCTAATCTCATATCACTTGCTCTTTGCTTCCCATACGCTATGGAATCCGCAGCCTGGGGCTCTGCATCCACTCACAACATTAACAGAATCCTCATCATGCAAAAAAAGTCATCCGTACCATCCTCAGACTTGGACCAAATTATCACTGCAAACCGGAATGATCACTGCATTAGGACTAAAAAGCCTAACTATCATCTCACAATACATCCTTGAAACCATAGTCCTTGCAAAATAATCAAACCCCACCCTCAGACTTGATCACCACTCTCACCATACTCGCAATAGAAATAACTTTGACTTGCCACACCCACCGCCTCAAAAAATACAGTAACACTCCACTCTGTACCGGCTCCCGCTTCTACAACCTCCTGCCCGACCACCTAAAATCCATTACACCCATAGCCACGTTTACCAAAAAACTTAAACTTTACCTAATTGAAAGACCATACTATAACATCACCGAATTCAATACAGAACACATCTACCATCACCTCAGATAGGCCTAGGTCTAACCTAATCATTCGAGCTCACTTGGAGAAGAAGGAAGACGGATGAAGCTGACGACTCCCCAATCAACCGATTGTGGCGAAGACATCGTATGTAAGATGTAAGACAGAGTACTCATGTTCTATATTTAGTCAGATGGCATTGCAGTATGTGTTTATTACTCAAATTGCAACATCCATGATCTTTATAGTTGAACTAGTAAAATTTCTCCAAATATGTTTCCAAATTGTTATCACAATAAATATGATAGTTTCAAAATCTAAAGATGTTAATCTTGCCTTGGAATTGGAATTGACAAAATAAATTCTTTAAATACCTCAGTCACAGTTCCCTGGAGGTCTAGTGTGACCTAGGTTTCTATGATATGCAATTAACCTCTTGACGGTTGGATGGATAGAAGGACAACACGTGTTTCATCGCGTGCCTGATGATGATGCAATAATAAGCATCGAAACCTAGGTCGCACTAGACCTCCAAGGAACCGTGACTGATGTATTTAAGCCATTTATTTACTTAATAAATTTGAATTAAAGGTGTTCTTATTTCTTTTTTAATTCAATATGATTCTTGTTTTTAATTGTTTAAATCAAAATTAAATATGTGTTTGCTTATGCAAATTGAAACTTTCAAATGTGTCATAAATTGTTGAAAAATCTCATAAAATAAAGAAAAAAAATTTTCAAATTTTTTATTTAGATGGACCTCCTTTTGCCTTACTTTGCCCCATCCACATAGACTATTGATCTGTCCGTGGATCATATTAGACAAAGTAAGGGAGTGAGCCGCTACAGTAGCCTAAAAGGTGAATGGTACTGATAAATAAGTCACTGGCAGAACACGGATTCGAACCCACGTTCGCTGCCATGGTCCCGAAATCAACTGCCGAAGTTAAGTCCCGCTGCCAGCTCAGAAAACACTAGAGTTTTAATTTTATTGCACCCCTTTTTGAGAATATTTGCAGGATTGCGAGTGTTGGTGTCCGCGCGTGGTCGGTGTCCTACCGATCGATATAGTGGTAGTGAGGGAAAGCGGATCGAACCGTGGCCATTGTACCGGTGTTCACACATGGGGTAATGTCCGTGAGGTACAATGCGTTGTTATAGTGACCGCACAAACAATGGTGGCAGTGGGTGGGTGCGGCAGCGGCAGCGGCGGCGGTAGCGGCGCGCCGGCCGCGGGTCGTCCAGTCGCCAACACCTTGCACAGCACTTCCGCACCGACACAGACACAGGCCGCCGCCGCTAACGCTCACAGGTGAGTCGTCCGCACACGCACACGCACGGCACCAGACGTGCGTCCTCTGCAAATTGTTTAAATTTCCATTAAATGTTACATTACTTCATTTTTTATAGAATACCATGTAGTTGTAAGTATGTAGGTTTGCCGCTATGGTAAACCTTATCTAAGGATGTTTAGGATTCATGACTAATCCTAAACATTAATTAGGCTAGGCTCGTCATAGGGGGGATGAAGTTAATCACTCTGCGAAATAAGGGTTTCACATAAAAACTGGGACACGCAGCAATACATATTTTCTCTGTCACCAAATGAATCAAAATACTATTTTTATTTCAGTCAAAACTGTTGAGTTGGACATTATATCGAAACCTTTCTGAACCTTTACTGTATAAGCCCTCTCACAAGATCAATTAATTCTAGACTGAACTTATAGAAATGGACCTAGCCTAACCTCGGACCAAAAAGTACTATGCAATACCCAAGTTCGGTACAGGAAAAACATAATTGCTTTTTAAAGGTCTAATGTAAAACCTTTTTGTATTACGAATATGAAGCGTTAAAATTAAAACAGAAGTCAAGTTATAAGATTTATCATTAGGCCTACACAGGACTGAATAAGTGAGTAAATCAATGTTTTACTTGTTTGATATTTGTAATGAGACCAAATTACTATGTTTTACATTTGTTATTACTTAATAACAAACATTGATGACTTATTGATGACTAATCCTAATAATCAAATTAACAATCATCAATATGGTAAATATGCAACCATAAATTCTTCCCTTGTGTACTTTTAATTTCCTTTCTGAAGTAATGGTTAATACAAACGATCTCCTACAAAAGATAACAATCTTTGTTTCCTATAGCGTTGGCAACACTTGCAGGTAAACAAAGGGTAAAATGTTGATTTTCAACACTTTTAACGCCATATATTCAGTAGCGACAATTACGGTTGCCCGGATTCGCACCATTGCTCTTATGGGGTCTAGCTCACCTGTCCCAAGACTACATCAAAGCGGCTAAATGACTTAGAACTGCACCATCCTCACCAACGGCTAACTCTTATTTCTAAAAAATAATAATAATAATTCAATTTATCCTCTCGTTATTGTGGATTTCATTGAGTTTAGTTTAACACTTGAATAAAGAACAACTGCTTGTAAATACTTGTATAGCTTCCTTCCCGCACGCAAATACTCAAGTTCCTGTTCTAACTCTGGCAACTCATAAAATAACATGCAAACATCCGGGTCAACATCACTTTTGTATACCGGATCATTAACAAGGCTAGTGATCAGACATGTTCTATGAGTATGTAGAATCACAGACTATAATGTGTGTTAGAAACGGTCACTTGCCAAGCCCCAACCACAATCTACAAAAAATAGTACATTATTTACTTCATTTAGCAGCAATAATATCACAACAAACTTAGACTAGGAAATTTACTGGCTTTTTTCCAGGAACCAGGAGTATATTTATATAATTTTGTTTACCTCTGCATTTATATGTCATACAAAAATCTCACACATTGTTAAGACACGTGACTATACATAGCCTACACTAACTGGCTATAAAGTCTAACAAGACTAGCACGTCTCTTAACACTCGTGCTTTAGGTATAAGACATACGAATTCATTGCCCATCAATCGTTTATTTTAGTTATGAGAAGAATTAATTAACCACCTGATTAAATTATACCATCAGGATAAAATTGTTAAGCCACTTTTTCAGACACAAAGCAATGTCAAACTAGAATTTCTCCAAAAATTTTTGTAAAGATTTCTTGAAAACAAAAGTAAAATAACTACTCTGGCGTATACCAATATTTCCTGAAAATGATAATTGATTTTAAATTTAGTCCCAAAATGGACAATTCATTTTTTAAAATTTGTTTTATAAAATATTTTACTCGCTATTCTCGATGACATACTGAAGTTTCACCTGTTAACTAAAAATTATTGTTTAATTTAAAACGTACTGTACCTTACTTACTACTGCACATACACAACAACTTTAGTCAAGACAAATTTCTGCCTATAGTTCATTTTATAATCGATCCGGAGTATGACCGTCGCATCGTGCGTCTGGGTCTGGACATCGTGCAGGGGCGCTTTTGGCTCACAACCATTCTCAACTACAACTGATGACGTTCTGCCAAATGTAATTTTCCCATTTCATCATGTCCTGATTAATTAACATGCAAGTTAAATGGGAAAATGGCATTTTTACGTTATTACTACAAAACTAAAAGAGATGCGGCATTAGTGTAAATTACAAAGTTGTTCAGTTTAACGAGAGCTTTAATATGATGTACAAAAAGACATGTGTTTGTATTTAAAAATTTTGAGTTTTGTTTATGTACAAATTTTCAAAAATATTAAATTTTTGAAATTTTAGTTTTTTTATAAATTTTGTCTTGTGACATATCATTGTAAAGCTTAGCTTATTTCAAATAAGTATTTTAAATCAGAAGTCATTTATGACAAATAATAAAAGATTTACAGGGTATTCCGTAAATTTTGATTTTGGCTACAAAAATGGACGCCATTTTGAAACGAATAAAGATAACAAAATTCTGTTTCCACCAAAATGTTTGTGTGAAATAGACCTTTCTAATGATGTATAATATGACATATGTTTGTATTTGAAATTTCCGAGATTCGAACCTGTGACCCCAGTTTTTTGGAACACCCTGTATTTATACAACGTTAAAAATATTTTTAAATTATTCCTTGGGGTCAATTTAGTGGGAAATGATTTTATTTCAAGATTGTAGGACAAACTGTTGATCTGTAATCGATTTGAGACACCTTACGTGAGACACCCTGTATATAGAGGTCTATGATTACAACACAATTCTTACACTTAGCTGTTTAACTACCTACTGTAAATAAGAGACTGTTATAAAAATTGCATTCGCCTATCAACGACTTGGCAAGGAACGAGATGAGTTCACAGTTCGCACACTCATACTGTGCATGCAAAGGAGTTTTTCCAAGACGTGAACCACAAGAGATCCCAAACAATACGATTATCAGTAGTAATGACAATGACGGCAGACACTTGCTATCGCGGTCGCCGCTGTTTGCATGCACGATAAGTTTTTAACTCTTAAAACTTAGTAATTTCTGGTTTTGGCCAAGTACGGGACATTTACCGTCCCGGGTGACTTCTCTCCGAGGCGCGGGGCAAATTTACTAAATAAAGGGTTGTCCCTTAAAACCCGGGACGATTGGGAACCCTGTCGAGTGGGGATGAATGTGTTGAGTGGTGCCAGTTGCAGTCGCCATTCGTCAATGTTGCTGTCGCTCTCACAACATGGCGTGACCGAGCGAACCTGACGACTGTCGTGTCGGCGTTAGCGTCATGTTGTTGCGTGTACCCCACGCACGTGTTGCTTGGTGTCTCTATCGCCGCCGGCCGCCCCACCTACACCAAACCAGCAGTTGCGTGATCAAGTCTTAAATTTCATGAAAACAGTATTTTATACTCTTAAAATATTACGACTATGCCATTGGGCTTGACGCTGGCATAAGCTATTGACAAACATTGGAGTCTGACATCATTATTCGCTCTGACATCCTTTTTACTCTGAAATTAAGATCATTGGCCATTAAGACGAAGGAACCCAAATATTGTAGAGCATCTTAACATGTATGAATGCTTGAAAATATTTAATCTGTAACTAAGAGGGAGGTCTTGGTACAGCAAGGTCTAAGTCACAGATTTTTTCAGTTAGGTCAAACCTTCAGCACTCATCTTAATCTCAATTCTATATGAAAAGATTGTTCTGATATCAGATTGTTTTTCTTCAAATATTTTAAACCGGTTTCGTGTTTTGAATAACCAGTTTTAATGCCTTCAAGGAAGTCCTGGATAATTTATCCTTCAGCAATCGGATGAGACTACAGATAATAACTCAGTATGCCATAACGGTGATTGATTGGACCTTTTAACTGACAATCGGTAACAACTCTGGACTCACTCCACTGCCTGCCTTCGTGTCAGATGAATAGGAGTAGGCCTACAATAAGCAAAATCTGTAATAGAAATGAAGCTATTTTATATCTTCACAATTTTAAAATAATCCAACTTTTAATGTTATGACCCATTGAAAACACGAACCCATTTCCTCCAACTCTAGATGGAGACGGCCTGAGAGGAATTTTTCGTTTTTTACAACTATTTTCCATAATGGATTGAAAGTAAAGGAAAGGGTTAAATATACATAGCCTATATTTAAATTTTGTAAAGTAAAAAACATATGTTTACCAGTTTTGGAGTGGAGAGGTAAAAGCGCTTTCAAAGCCAATCAAAAAGGTAATGGTCTTTCGTTCTATCATCACTTATACAAAACTTGGAGCACGTCACTTAATTTATTATGAGTGATGTTCTGTTAATTGGGTTCTGCAGCCAAATTCGTTTCTAGTAATGAAAATAATTATTATAGTCAAAAATATTGTTAAACATATTTATGAATCATTTTATTTGGATGGTGATGCATGTTACCGATATTGTAGCATCACCAAAATATATAGTGAAATAAAATACTGTTTTGCTAAGAGGAGCAAACTGTAAAAATATACAATATTTGGCTATAATGAACAAACTGTTAACGTCAAGAAATAGTCTGCAAAGGCAACAACTTCACTTTAGAACGTTTTTACTGACTAAGTTAAATAATTTCTCTCCAGAAGTGAACAACATTTATTTTAAAAGGGAGGAAAGCTTACGTGGTCAATGATTTTTAGATGTTAAATATTCTGTATCGAAAAGAAGGTCTCATTTTGAGGCGATCGGCCGGCGTATCAGTAAAAGTGACCGTGTGCGCAAAAGCGCTCGCTCCTCGGGGCTATAAAACTGACCCTAGTCAAAAACTTTATCGCTGTGTTTAATGGAGGTACGCCCCCAGGGAACACTATCGCCGAATGGTTCGAGTAAAAGCTTTGTAGAAGAAAATAAAATTTTAAAATTGTAGGAAAATTACGAACATACTCGGTGAACTAACTCAGTATCTGGAGCAATGACAATGCGAAACGTGGCGAACTGACTCGTGCAGACCCAGTACACTCTCGTGCTAGCTCCAGCTCGCGTTGATTCAAAGATAGTACTGCACGCAAGTCCATTTTCTGACTTCGATATTTTATAGCCTACTTTTGTAATACCTATCAAATATCTGCTAATGTAAACAATTAGGTTACAATTCCTTTACGTCTTCAATCCAAAACATGTCTTCAGATGACTAGTTTCGGGACCTCAGTCCCATTTTCAAATCTAGCGACAAAAGTTGAAAACACTGTCAGTTCTCGTAAAAAAAAGAAAAAAACATTACACTTACTACAGACAAGCAGCTAATGTAAACCCTTATTTGGCATTTGTCGTTTATATGCGTAACTTATTCAAGTCCATTTCAGGAAAGAATATACTGTGAGACATTCATAAATCTCTTGAATTTGCAAATGAACAGTATTTTATTTTAATTTAATTCAATATGTTTTGTATTTCTCACAGAGAATTTTCATTAGTAAAACTGTACCATGGTCAAAATTATTATGCGAACTAATAGCTTTAAACCTCCCACCTAACAAATTATTTTGACCCATTAGATTAACTATGTTCATATTTTTATGTAATAAAAGCTATTCGAGTTAGAGTATTTATCATTAAGTTAGGTTGGATAAGGTGTATATGAGTGCCGAGCGTGGGAATAAAAACCTAACCCTTGGGTGGACATGGCCTCGCGACACGGCGCTCATGATCTAGGCCTACTTACAGTATTTATTAGCCTTCAACAATTGTTTTGTCATAGATGAAATATCTCATCTATGGTTTTGTCTAACTGATTATCAGAATATCCTCTTAGTGTGCCGCTCTTATGTTTTTTATATTACATAAGGAATAAAACTATACGAGCTACATAACTGTGTACAGTTTCGGTGATACATATTTAAAGTTTATAGTGTGAGAAATTATACTGAAAATGTTAGAAAGCTTAAATTTAAAACTAAATCACGCGTTGCCTTTGTGGGAGGTCCATGAAGATATTGGACCTAATATTGGTCCAATGGTCCCCATACGCGCACGAACAAAAACATGATTTAAATCGTTAGTGCTATTTAGTGCTGCAGTGCAATCCCCACTGTTAGTGCTCCGTTTGTACAAGACTTGAGAGGAACAACTTTGGGGGGCTACTGGGCTACTTCATTGAAGTTAGTCTCCTCCACTTCAAATAAATGGAGCACTACGTCAAAAATGATACCGTACCAAACATCAGTGTTTCGTTAATTAATGGGATCAAATCACAAACCACTGCACGGTTAATGTGTCACTAGTGGTTGGCTCAATTTTTTTTCATTAGTGCTCCCCATTCGTTATACTGCTCGTTCGATGGATATTTAAACATTAACCAACACTAACGAAGCGCTAAAGGTTGGTTCTATTTTTGACGTTAGTGCTCCATTTCGTTTAGTGGTGGGTTAACTTCCGTGAAATATCTCACCCCAAAGTTTTTTTTATATACAAGTCTGAAATAAAATGAACAATAACATGGGGGATATAAATACTAATGTTTAGTACCATTTTTGACGATAGTGCTCCTTTTTTATGGGTCGGGCTAACGCTAACACGTGAAGTAGCCCTTCGAAAGGCTTTCCCTTTATAAATCTTGAACAAAAGCACTAACAATGGGGATTGAAGCTCTAACTGTTTTAATCATGTGTTTTATTCGTTCGCATGTGGTGAGGGCCAACTGGGGCATCAAATTAGAAAGAAAATAAATAGATGAATATTTACGTCGTGAAAATGTTGTGTAGGTGTTTTTATAATTAGCTAGGCTACTGCTTATTTCTAGACATGGGTGTCAAGCATTTATAATATAACTCGTTTCAACTGGGAATTTTGGGAAGCTGTCCATGTCTACTTTTCGGAAACTTGGGTTAACTTTCACAGTTACCACGTATTATGACTCGTTCATAAATAAGTGTAGGTAAACAATCGTAGTCAAATTAAGTACCGTGCTATTTCAATCGGCGAAGTTGTCATGAGTTAAAATCAACTATTGACACATTCAACAAGGGTACGTTATATTTAGTTTAGTGTTCTTTAAAGTTCCACTCAGTCACTCACACAGCCCTCTCCGGCTTAAGATCGGTTTCAATTTTATTTAGACTGATATTGCCAGTGTCCGGACCAATGGGCCTGTTGGTTCCTTCGCCACGCCGGAACCGGAGGTCGACCGCAGAACATATCGTCTGGTCGCCCAAACTGATACTCAGTCCTGCAGAACCCAGATGACCCTTCCCAAAAACATTATAGCGTAACAGTACTTTCCGGAAGCGAATTAAGCAATTTTGCGTGCAGAACGGAACTTTCATACAGACTTCCTGCCGAATTTCCGGGGGTAATTGGAGGAAGTAAGGTTGAAAAATTCAAGTGTGAACAACCCGTGCCAGTTCTGCTACAAAACTATAAAGTCAAAAGCTATCGTCAAACCTTCGCAGTATGCAATTTATTTAGTTCCTCGAGCATTAAACGTCAATTTAGATTTAAGTTTTGTACCGTGGAATAAGAAGTATGGAGTGTCAAACATTTATCTGACAATCCAATAACTAAATAACATAATTTTGCTCGACCTCGGAAGCACTCGATCTCATAAGATAAAATTGTAATATGGCCATTCTTGGCCTACATCGATAACAAAATAATCTCATAAGCATTATTAAGAGTTAAAGTTCAGGGTATGATCAAAGTGCTGCTGGAAAGAAAGTATAGATATAGAATTTAATTGGGGTCTACAGGAGAGCTTTTTTCCAGTTCGGTTTAGGTCGGCGGTCGGGCCAAAAAGTTAGACCCTCAGCTACTCACCACTATGGCCGGTATGGGACGGTATGGAGTCTACAGTTACAGTACCTCCGCCATCTTGAATTTTAGTCCCATAAGAACAATGTTATTTATAGGTGTCTTTGAAACACTTTATCTCGATAATCTTGCATCGGATTCTCATGAAACTTGAATATGTTCACCATAATAATATGGTGGTTAACATGAAGTGGATAAATTTTTGAAGGTTATAAATTTTTATAATAAACCTTCTAAAAACCGGTTTAACATGGTTTTGAATTGGTGTTAATATATATTTATATTTTATTCGTTATTCGAGTGGGTAATTTTTTATTGTTTTTCTACCATGTCAAATGAAAGATACTATAGTAATATTTAAAATGACATCAAGTTTGAAATTTTCTGATAAAAAACCAACTCACAGTAATGTTTTTATTTTAACATTGTTCTTATGGGGCAAAATAGCAAAGTAGCGGAGGTACTGCAGACTCTTAAAAACCAATGTGCTATGCTCTCAGTCGTCTCTCCAGAGTCTGCAGTATCGAGGTTCTGCATGCAGTTTACTTCTCCCCTGTGGAAGATATGGGATTATACTGTGGGGATTCTCGTAAATTCAAAATTGAGTTTTTATTTTGCAAAAGTGGTGTGTATCCGAGCAATGGGTAGCAATGGGTACATTTTACCATATATATTTGAACGAATAAAATGACTTATGACTTATACAGGAGACAAAATACTTATTACCATGGGTACTGAGACAAAAGAACTAAAATTACACATATGATCCGTAGTCTTATGAGGTAAGCCTATGCTGTTATTAGTAAGGTGATGATTTTATCATAAGAAAGTTAAACAATACAAAAAATGAAAAAAAAAAACAATGATGTAATTTGTTAGGTCGCTATATTGCTTTTATTTTTTCATGACAGTCGAGTGCAAAATTAAATTTCCTAACACAAATTTAATGTCCAGCTAAAACAAATGTGTAGTGCAATTTGAATATGGAGTGTTTATATGTGAGTTGCCCTGTCACACCGGCTAATAGATTGTTTATTATTTAACCTGCAACTACGTCCACGAAAAAGGTCATCGCCCTTCGAACCACCCCTTCCCCCCACCGATCCAACGGTCTGATAACGTCATTAGCTTCTGTAGTCCAGTTTTGGCATGCATACTTCGAATTAGCGAAAATACATGCTTGCTTGCGTAGGCGAAGAGCAAAACAAACATTTTTTTACAATGGAACAATTTTATGTTGGCTGTTTAAATTATCAAATAATATGAATTATTGTAACAGTATACATATGATTGATGTATTATATAGAGTTTTAAGACTTTTTGATACGTCGAAGTAAGTCTATTCCACTACGTATTTAATTAAGGAAGTGTTACCAATTATTTAATACATTACGTATCGCATAGTATGTTTATATAAGTTATAATTCATGTTGATATATGAAGGAATACAAAAAAACCATAAAGTGCCAAAGCTTAGATGCTCTACTAGGGTGATTTTACTAATCTGTTTAAAAAGATTCAAGGAGATTCTCTAAACTTGGAATGATTTTTAATTAGAGCTCTTTTAGCTCCAAAAATTTTCCAAGCTGTTCGTTATCAGGAGTCCTTGAAGAATTTTTTGTAGGAAAACAAATATATCTTGTGGAATTTTTCCAATTTTATTCGTCATTGAAAAGTTATCAAAGTATTCGGATTTCCAAAAATACTGATAGTCTGAGATGGTTATCTGTTTTGCACTACCGTACATTGAGAATATTTAACACCCCTGACTCACCACAAGCTCTATAAAAGCAAATATAATTGTCTCTTGCGGTTTGCCACAACTGCAGAACATAAAAATGCACCTCCTTGCTCCATCCCATGTATGGTGCAGTGTGTAGGCATACATAATGTAAGCACGTTAGTTTCGGTTGATATCAGCCATGCATTGTTGAGGACTCCAATATGATGGAGCTCCCACTCCTACTGTCATTTCCTAAGTATTGGAGATGTAACAGCAAACGTCATTGACCCATTCAATGTCGAAGAATGTGGGAGCTTAGGAACGGTCAATCGGCGCGTGGTGTATCGGTGCCCTCTCACCTCGCCACCAATCATAAAAATCACTGAGCCGTACTAATGAGGGTCGGACCCCATCCCATCCCCCTCGGGGCCTGCTACCTGAACTGATCGGTGTGAAGTATAGGATCCTGTTCCCAATCACAAGAGGGAACGGTATCCACCTTTCATGACTCGTTCACCTCCATGCAGAGAAGAGTGTCCAAGCAGATTAATACTATAGTACTGTATAAACATTTCATTATCTGTATATCATAAAAGAGTGCACATTATTGTCTAGAGAGGA
Source organism: Neoaliturus tenellus (assembly GCA_030545055.2). NCBI lineage: Eukaryota > Metazoa > Arthropoda > Insecta > Hemiptera > Cicadellidae > Neoaliturus > Neoaliturus tenellus. The sequence continues at coordinate 39,631,481 of CM061535.1, forward strand.
AACTACTGTACAGATCATGGCCATTTTAGTTCACGATGAATTTTGCATAGCTTCTATATATTAGGAATAATGTATGCTAGAACTCATCGATTGGTTTACTGCTTCAGGTGATCCACAGGACCGATCCACATTAACATTACTACTGATTTACAAAGTACAGTAAACAAAGCAGAAAACTTCAACTGATGTATGGTAATTGACAGATAACAAACGGAAACATGGATAATATGTTTGTTTGAAGATATTTTGAATAGTCGAATAAATTATCAGAAATGAAAAAGGGTGTACAGTTTCAATAATGTATTAAATATTATTTATATTAGTAGCCCTATTAACAGAATTTCTTGCTTTTCCAATTCGAATAGGCTACCAATTCGAATTTACTGTTTTTAAACTTAAGTCTTAAGGTCCGTTTACACTAAAGGTTTATATGCAAAAGTTGACAAATCTTACTGGTATTTATGCGATGGTTATATGTCCAAGCGGATTATTACTAGAGTCATGAACGGTGAATACCGTTCCCTCTTGTGATTGGGAACGGGATCCTATACTTCACACCGATCGGTTCAGGCAGCAGGCCCCGAGGGGGGGTAAAGCGACAACATGTCGTCGTGGCCAATTTTACCTGCGGCCACACCATACCTGCTCTGCGGGGGTACGACAACATGTCGTCGCTGCCGCTTGAGGCGGGCGACGACATGTTGTCGTACCCCGAGAGGGGAGGTTTAACGAGGGACTGACAGCTAGAGATCAATGACACTTCGCGTAGGAAAGGAGTGAAATCATCCCAATTGTAGTTGTTAGATGTGAATATAGACTAATTCATGCAAATTAAGGTTATATTAGTAGACAAATCACAATAACAAAATTAAACTAATTGTTTGCTTTATTCTTATTATTTTAAGATGTCATCTTATTATATTAAGATATCTTATTATTTTCTTATTATTGTAATATTTTTTATCAACGATATTAGATTTATTTCATAGAACTATGATAGTGTAATACCGGCCTGATCATTGGTGTGATAAGGTTCATGCCTAATATAAACATAATACACCCATCCGTTAAGGAAACAGATATTAATAAAAAGAAAATGTCAGCTGGCGCCTAACAAAGCATTTTAGAACATGTGTTTCCATATTATTTTGATCCAATTATCTAAAAATCTATAGATAAAGGGTATCTATAGAGCGTAAAGATAGAGGGTATTTAGATAAAAAATTTGAATTTAACAATATATTGGCCGAAAAATAAGTTTAGAAAAATCCTCAACCCCAGTAAAATTGTTTCCAGTTATAAAGTAGAACTTTAAAAAGCTACATTAATTTAATAATTGCCACAACACTTGGAAGGTTAAAATATCAATTTCCAAACATGCCATTTTGATTTATGTTTGATGACCAAAACCACTAAAGTCAGGTTCTGCACTGCACTTCTGATTAAGAAAATTTATCTTTGGTGATAAAGTTTATTTGAATAATATATTATTACTATGTCGTAGCGAATATGTCGTCGCTAAGGAACACAAGTAAATTATACTCATAAACTATTTCTGTACACGTCATCCGTCCTGAAGGTACAAATTTCAGTTCCCGAAACGTCATGTTTGAAGTGTATTTGTATTTTGTAGTGCAATGTTACATAAAATAGGATAATAATTATCCAATAATCTTGGACACTGGCGGAGTAGGAGAGTATAGGAGACCCGCCGCGCCGTGTTCATACCCTTATTTGGGTACAAAGACATCCAAGGAAAATATAATGATTTAAAGTGAAGCATATTTAAATTATATGCTAAATTCATTACCGTCTAAGAAATTAGTTACATCTTTGACTATATACCCTGACGTGAATAGACTTCTCATGCACATGCACGTTTGAAACCTTTTCACGGTGGGGCGAATATAAATAAATTCTAAAATTTATTTATTTTTATTTTCAAAAATAACATTACATTAATTTATAGTTAAGATAAAAAAACATATAAGTAGTGTAAACAAATTAATCTGTAAACCATAAGTTTAAAAAGGCCTATAGTAAATACAATAAGTAAACTCTATTTATATAGTAACCGAAATTTCACTTAATCATAGCAAACGTTAACTATTTATTTTACCACTCTCCAAGTAACTACAATGTTGAACAATCTTTTGTTGAAATTTTTATCGTCTGACAATAATGGTGGAGAATTGGAGTTGTCTGCTTTGTTTACTAAATTTATTTTTTAAATCAGCAGTGGTACAGTATGAAATATTAGTGTAGGACATGGATCACCAGGAGCAGTAAACCAATCGGCAAAATAACGTCTTCGATTGGTCTAAATAAAGTTTAAAATTCATTTTACAGAGTTTTAAGGCATATTCTCAGGGGTGCCATATTTTTCCTCTCAGGGACCATAAGAAATCCATTGATATCAAAATATCCTTGATCCGTTCATCGTTTCTCTCTAGATCCTTAAATGCACTATTTTATTATATAAAAAGATTGTTTTGATTCCATTTCAATTTACTTAACACTTTGATAACATTTATACATGACGTAATCTATCATTACGAATATTAGAATGAGGTTGACTAATGCATAGTATTCTTCAAAAAAGAAATATGTAAAATTTAGACGTTTTAAAACTAAATGTAAAGTTTTAAAAAATTGAGTAAACTGAACAGGGCAATAAAATGGATTGACGCTTTCCCAACACAGAAAAACACAACCCACACGGAGGAAGTATTAAAGGGATCAATAAAGGTAACGGTAACATGCAATAAAAATGTCTAGTACATTTAATTGAATTTGCTGTATATGTTGGCCTAAGAGTGTTTTTTCAGTCAGTTGATGTTGTTCAGATACAGAACAAAAAGTTCAGATTAAGTCAGTTTTTGTCAATTAACATTGCCTCTATGTGAAAACCCCTGATTATATTTTAGTGTTATGCTTTTGGCGTCCAGTAGTTGAAACGAATTATACTATTTCTATATCGAAAAACTACTTTATTGTAAGATTTCAGTAAGGAAAGATAAATAGCATAATCAATGTGGGGTGTCCGCCGACGCCGAGAGAGCAGACCTGTGCGCCAAAGCAAAGCCTACACCTCAGGCTATGCAGGTAGGCAAGCCGAGAGAGAGTGAGAGAGGAGATTAGCCAGGGTACGACTTTGTGTCGTCGCTGCCGCTTGAGGCGAGCGACGACACAATGTCGTACCCCCGAAAATATTTTTATTGCGCCCCAACGGGAGCAGGTAAAATTCAGACATAAAGTCGTACAATCCCGAGGGGGACGGGACGGCGGCTGACCCTCATTAGTACGGCTCAGTGATTTTTATGATTGGTGACGAGATGGGTGGTGACGAAGCGGGTGCACACTGGTGTATCCCGAGCGCCGCGACCATAAATTACCAAAGGGTATGCGCGGTGATGGGTCAGTTTTGAATATGTCTTCGATTCGTAGCTTGTTCATGTTATCATATCACGTGTATTGTTTTTGTTCAATATTGTATCAATATTTAACAAGTTAATCTAAGAATAAGTAATTCATCTTGCATAATACAAATTATTTAAAAGTGAAACGTATTATTTATTTTAATTTTCAATAGAGTTTGATTAGTATTATAATGGTTATACTATATGCGTGCAATTTTTAGCTAGTTTACATAATTTAAAACTATTTTCCGTGATTCAAAACCAGATGCGGGAAGCCAGTAATTCCCACCAGCGAACAACTGGCGCCATCGACTCGAATGTAACAGAACCCTTACGCGCATTTTGTATTCGCCTCCCCAAAACACTTCTAGCAGATGGTTAAAATAAGTAAAATTCTTTTTTCACAATTCCAAACCAGGAGCAGACTGTCAAAAAGTAATTTGTTTGTAACTTTTATTGTGTGAAGTTTTTTTATATTTTAGGGGAGAGCGGGGTAATACCGGACGGCGGGGCAATACCGTACACCGTATTTTCAGACAAGCTGAAGGATGCAGTGAGCGCTAGGACGTGCTGCTATCTAGCAGAAGAAATGCGAAACCGATAGAGACAGTCGGGGAGCGTCCATCTTGACAAACGCGTGTGTGACAAAAACTTTTATTGTTCAGTCAACTTTCCTTCTAATTTTAGTGACTTACTTAAGTTGATGTAAGTGAAACTTGCTATTACTTACTGTATTCAAACTAGTGGTATTGAATAGCTCATATCTTGCGCTATTTTTAAACACCAAACACAAACCCTAATGTGTTCTTATTTTAGGTTATGGTTGGAAATGCTACGTCATGTCGTTTTGGGGCAATACCGTACTTCTTGCATGGGGCAATGCCGTGCAGGGTGCTAGGTGTTAATTACAAATAAAAAATGTATTACGTGGTATTTTAATTATAACGTAAACTTATGTTTTCTTTTTTTATTAATTCAATATTAAAAAAACAAAAAAAATTAAATAAAATTTTTCTTTTAGCGAATTTCCCTATAGGGAATACGCTATTACGGTAGTAGTCACGGTAAGACCTAAGCCCGGGACCATGATAATTTTTCGTTTTGAGGTCCCTAGATGCCAAAAACATCGTTCGTTCAAATTGATATATATATATATATATATATATATATATCTATGTGTCCGTGACCACGATAACTTTTGAACGGAACCTCCGATTTTGATGAAATTTGGTACAGGGGTATAAGCCAGCGTCTACTAGGTTGAGTTCGCGAACCAGAATGATCGGACCATGGGAACGGGTTTTTATGGGGTTTCAGAAGGGTTTAAAATGGGTTTTTGACTTTTTTACTTTTATTTAGAAAATTCAACAATTTTAAGTTAAACCATTTAAAAGAGCTTAAAAAACAAACAATCTAGTATTTTGAATTTTTTACCTAGCTTAAATGGTTATGGAGAAAATCCAAAAAGTATGTTTTCGTTGTTATTCTTACGGGAAATCAACAAAACCTTCTATCTTGCTTATTTATTGACATATCTTGATAAAATTTGGTATGTACATTCATTAGGAAGCGTTTAACTAATATTTGCTTAGAAAACCCATATGGCAGCAAACCTACGTACTCATCCCTATAGGGTTTATGGGGAAAATAAAAAGAACACCATAGCATTATAAAATTTGGTATGTACAATCACTAGGTAGGGTTTAACTTATATTTACCGACAAAACCCATATGGCGGCAAACCTACATACTCTCATCCCCATGGATTTTATGGGGAAATAGAAGATATACCAAAATTCCATTGGAAATTCGCTGAGTACGCAGGTTTGCTGCGACGGGGGTATTTTTACATTATTTTTAATTTTTATATTAAAAATGTATTATGGGTATTGTTTGGATTATATTGTAAGCTTTTGTTTTCTTCTTTTTGTTAATTCAATATTTAAAAAATATTTAAATTAAATTTTCTTTTTTTATACAATTTTTAACTTGTGTACGGTATTGCCCCGGCACTTGGGGCAATGCCGCACAGTGTAAAGGTTTTGTAAAATGGGCTTAACACTCAAAGTTAGTTAGAAATTCCAAATATGAAATAGATAATTTGTGGCAAATCAAATTTTCTTCAAAATGAGATGTTTGCCACTTTCACTGAAGTTTACAAATTAAAGATAAAAAATATTATTGCTTAACTGCACGGTATTACCCCGCTCTCCCCTATATTCTAGTCTTGGAAATTAGTCATCCAATATTTTTTATTCAGAATATATTTTAATGTTTTTAAATAGTTTGAATTTTATTGACAAATTAGCTTCGGGGGAGTGTGTTTTGAATTCCGGCTGTCAAAACTGTCCGATTAGCCAGGTAGAACGCGCGGCGCTGGGAAGACGCGGCTCTGGGGATACGGAATCCTGGGGAGACGCCACGGAATAAGACCGGCCCAAGGACTGATCCCTGAGGGATCCCATTTCTTGCGGCATCCTGTCCGGCATGCCCGATCTGTAAGTGCTTTCTTCCGCGGTTCTGGGCCTCGGACCTCCAGCCGTGATGGTCTGGCGTTGTCCAAGATGAAGGTCACAGGATGGGTGAAGGTCGGTCTGAATGTGACCACTCGTGTGCATCTAGGCTGACATTGGCCCGCGGACCGCACGCCAATCGTCAACTAGGTCAGTGATAAGCGGTGTCAGAAATGTAATGGGTCACATTGCCTTCATTGAGGCTACAGTTAGGTATATATTTTGTTACAGGCAGCTGCGAGTACGGATAGGTAGCCCCAGGGCCGCCCCGAGGGTAAAAGGCGTCCGGGCGAGATTTTGATCCGCGCCCCTTAAATGAATTATGTGGCCTATCTGTGAACTGTAATGTTAAATTACAGTCAGAAGCATTAAATTAGGTGCATGGCTAAAGTTTCGATGCTGTTAGTTTTAATGAACTAATTAAAAAATTCACTTGTAATATAAGGCTTTGTTGACACAACCATTTGTTGACAACACATGATCTGGGCCTGGGCAGGGCTTACGAAAACTCAGGCCTCTATACATTTTTGGTCACGTGACCAGATGAGGTCGAATTTCAGCTGTCAACTCCATTTAAAACCATTGCAATAGCCTGACAGCACAATGGAATGGCCCGTTGTTTCGTAGGCCCAAGCTAGCGCTCAAGCCATTTTTTTTCAGTTAGTAAGATCAGCTGGCCAGTAGGCCTACATGCAGCCAAATGCTACTGTGCGCTATGGTGATTTACTCCCACTCTTCTACTTGCATTGTAAAAAAGGTTTATAGTTGCAATAAATTAGTCACAACTAATTTACGACTGAAAGAGTAAATGTTTTAAATTTTAATTTAAACTAATCAAAAGTATAAATTAATGATTCACTTCCACTCTTCCACTTGCATTGCGAAAAAGGTTTATAGTTAGAATAAATTAGTCACTACTCATTTTCGACTGATAGCCTAAATGTTTTTAGATTTAATTTGAACTAATCAAAAAATTATTATTGAACCGCATGATGCAGTTTTTAGAATTTTTATGAAGTAGTTGCAAGGTGACTGTAGGCCAGGGCCAGGTGAGCCGCATCCCATAAGAGCAATGGTGTCACTTTCTGCGACATCCGTGGATGTCGCCACAGAGGTTTTGCCGGTTACAAAAGTGTTAAAAATTCAACATTTTAGGCTACTCTTTGCTACCTGCAAGTGTTGCCAACACTGCAGGGAACAACAATAGTTCTCCTTTGTGTTGGAGATTTTTTGTCTCAACTATTACTAAAATAAGGAATTTCAAAGCAAACTAGGGAAGAATTTGTGGTTTGAAATAATTTACCTAGATTGATAATTGTTAATTTGGTCATTACCAGATGGTTTGTTATTAACTAATAATCCAAATGTAAAATAGAGTAATACGGTGTCGTTACGATAAATATCGTATCCGTGGCAAGACTGCTTCATTCTCTTTTTTTAATCAGCTGTGTAATGGTAAATATTATAACGTAACTTGACTTCCGTTTTAGTTTAGACGCTTCATATCCGGAACACGAAAAAAGCTATTCGGCTGACCTGGGAAGAAAAGTTATGCTTCTTCCTTTACAGACCTTGAAGTAGTCGAGCCTTTATAAAACGGGGATTTTGCCTTGGAATGTATCTATATGTATTATTCTCAACAAGAACTTAATTCTGAATTAAGGTAACAAATGTTTTAACCTCAACACAGTGCTGAAGATGACCCCTATGAAAAAGGGGCCAAACAATTGTTCACGAAAGTAGGCTACTGTATTTGGATTTAATCGACAATTCATTATGCTATCTGTAATTCCAGGTCACCTGAACATTACCATCGAAATAAAAGGTTTTGTTGTTTTTCCCATAAGAATAACATGGAAAATATATTTTTGGATTTTCTCCATAACCATTTAAGCCGCTAAGTTAAAAATTGAAAATACAAAATTTTAATATTTTTTGAGTTCTTTTAAATGGATTACCGTATGTTAAATTGTTGGATTAAATAAAGCAAGGTTGAAAACCGCCAAAACTCATTTTTGGCCCTTTTGAAACTCTATAAAACCCCCTTCTTCATGGTCGAATCATTCTGGTTCGCTTAGGCCTACTCATTTAAGTGTATGCTGTTCATCCGTTTAAAAGATATCGTGTTCACAGACACACACATGTATTTATACCTATATTATATCAACTTGAACGAATGGTATTTTTGGCTTCTAGGGATCTCAAAACAAAAAAGTATCATGGTTCCAGGCTTTAGGTCTTACCCTTCTTGGAGGAATTATAATTCCTCCAAGGTCTTACCAGACTACTACCGTAATAGCGCATTCCCTATAGGAAAATTCACTTATAAAAGAAGATAAAAATTTAATTCACCAAATTTCTGGGGAAGGTCGAAGGACCGAAATCGCAATATAGATCCACCCCTGCTTGCCTGACTGTCTGTGTCAAGATTCAGCGATAGAGGATAATCCTTGTTTGTTATAGCTCAGCCATGAGCGTCACCAGCTGGTGGATGCGTGTGGTAGTAGTGGTATTCCTGATTGTCATATCCAGCAGTGGGGCCACCACAACCCCGCCTCTTACTGCCAACCTCTTCCAGATCCTAGACAACTACACAAATAATTTTGCTGTGAGTAATTTGAAGCCTGAAATAATTTGTGTGGTATATAATATTTGTGATGTTTCAATTCAAGACTTTTGCAATAAAATATGTTCGATATGACTTTAATTTTAATGTAGCTCATCAATATTTAATAAATCAAAATCAACAACTCTATATACAATACAATATGATACAATAAAAATACAATATAATAAAATTGTATTTTTAAAATTTTCAGGAGAGGCCCAAACGACAAGAAACTTCAGGTGAGTGTTTTCTTTGAAAGTTTGAACATACATAGAGAAATCTCACTTTTAAGAAATAATAATATATTAGCAGATCACACAGTTTTTGACTGATGATACAGCATTTCTCTTTGCTGTGGGTAAAAATATTGTCCAAAATAGCTGATCAGTATGAAAATAAGTACACAATTCTTTTTAGAAATGTCATTTTTGTTGCCACATGAAATGTCAAGTTGCTAACAAAAGTTGAAAATAGGTTAAACAAATTTAAAACGTTGAATAAGGGAATAAGCGTGAATATGACAAAATATTATTAAACATTTCAAATGTGTTATTTCCCATAGAATGTTCCAAATGCAAACACCTAATTTTTGACAGTTAAAAAATTTATTTCAACAGAAATATTCCTTACTATGTTAAAAACTTGCTAGAAGATTAATCTTTTAAACTGTGATTTTCTAGAGCTGTGTGACTTTGGCACTGATGCGGACTTGAACACGTGTGAATGGTCGAACCGCAACGGCACGGCGCTGCGATGGGAGCTGGGGGCCGGCACGCTGTCCAACTGGCTCGGGGGACCGACCAGAGACGCCAGTGGTACGGAGGATGCCGACAAAGGTACGGCCAACAAGGCACAAGTAGACAAGTCAAGTGCTCTGACCATTCAGAGCAGTGCTGTTTACAGCAAGAGTCTATATATTAAAGGAAATACAACTCTAGGCAGTGGTGCAGCAATAAAAATTACTTAACCAGATTGATGAATAAAGGGAAAGCGGTGAATTCCAGGAATCATTAAATTTATAGGAGGCCTGTGTGTGGGTGGTTGGATATATTATTTAACTTATAATACCAAGAGCGAGCAGAGCATTAAATTTGGTGGAAAATAAGGGTATTGTAAATAAATACTAAATACAGTAAACTCTCTATAAAACTTTACCGTAGTCTATCAAGCCCTTAAATACTCTGGTGCTTTTCAAACATTGATAATCGTCATTTGTGACATTCTTCTTAGCCCGGTATTCTACATTACCAGGAACATTAAATAATCATAAGCAATGTTGTTGATATTGTTGCCGCTTTTCATTGTTCGATCGTTGTTCATTGACTATATTACAATGCTCGACTGCTATTTAGGACGACAACCTCGCCTTCCATCTCTAGCGTTCGCTTGTACTATTTACTATAGCCATTGAGTATTTGATTACAGTAAAATATCAAATTGCGAAAACAGCTGTCGTATACTGGAGCTTATACAGTCAGCTCGATGAGAAGGACTCGCGTTTTGCAATTTGAAGGCACTCGCTTAAAAATCTTAACAGGAATTGGGACAGGACAGGGCGGCGTAGCAGAGCCCTGCTGTAGCTCTAAAAGCTATAGTGGTGCGCCGCTCCTACCCTACTGCACCAGTGACTACAATATGTTTTTATAATAATCTATGATACAAACTAAAGAATCTTTTATTCAAAAATATTTTAAGAGGTACCATTGTTTTTGTCTGTTCTTGTTCTCATTCTATAACTCTAATTTTGGACCGTTCAGTTAATCAGTTACAAATCGAGCCAATTTGTCTCAAACATTTTTCAGTCTTGAAATAAAAATGCTATGCTACGTTCATAAATTTGTGTTTAAGTTGTCCCATTGCTCATATCAAAATACATCTTGACATTTGATTATGTGACAACTCAGTTTGGTATAGTAAATTTAAATTAAGTAAAACTTTTGTTAACTTTTCTTAGTAAATTACATCCCCCATAAATATATGTCAATTTGAATAGTAATTATTATTAAATACTGCTAAATAGTCGATTATCAAAATCTTGAATTTGCTTTCCATTCCAGGAGGTTACATATTCTTTGAGACGTCCCTTCTGGCGGCACCAGTGCTGCGTGTTGATGACATTACCATCCGAGAGGGCCAGAACGCATTCATCGAGAGCCCAATCCTCAGTACGACGGGTGCAGAAGGGAAATGTGTCGGCTTTAGGTGAGAATCTAAGTGCCATTTTCTCACTACTGCATGGTGGTTCCTGTAGGTCAATCAATTGTGTATTATTTTTCTAATATTAAAAATTTTAAATTTTATTACTTGTGGTTTTAAATTTTTTTTGTGTGCTTACAACTGTTGAAAAGCCTCACCGACATAGATAAAGCATGTAATAATGGAATGCTGTTATTCCGTTTGGAAATGAACCCCTTAAGAGGTTCGAAAGCTTTGTTACTAAAAACCGAAAACAAAATCAATAACTTAGGTTATTTAAACTTTTTTTAAAGTGTAATTAGCTATATTTAGAACTTTTCACAATAATTTGGGATGGAAAAGTGGTTGATGCTTATTTATTAACCATTTTAGTAACCAAACCTCTCATAACAAAAGTAGTTCACAAAAATATTCTGTCACAGTAGCCTTAATCCTTTGTGGATTACCCGGGTTTTGGCCCTCTTCACCAGGCCATAGTCATATCCTAAAGGTATTTATTAAAAATATCTGTCTTGAAGACTTTGCCTGATTTTAAAAATGTACAAACACATGACACAAAACACTGAACACAAAAACATAGAGATCACATCGCAAACTAAGGCTAGTAAAAATGTTGTTGATGCACGGCCAACAATTAACATACATATACATGAATGCTAGCTGAAGGTTGTGCATCGCCAACATTTTACTAGGCCTAGTTCGCGTTATGATATGTACGTTTTTGTGTTCAGTGTTTTGTGTCATGTGTTTGTACATTTTAAACATTTTTAAATCATGACAAAGTGTTCAAGACAGATATTTTTAACGAATTTCAATAGACGAAACCTGGGATATCCACAAAGGATTGTGGTTGGATGAACTGTGAGCAAACAGGTTTGTAAACCACTTTTGTCATATTCTATAGTTCTGGAAGCTTATTTACAATACATAAACCACTCATAATAGACATTGTTTGTAATATTTTTTTGTACATACAGTCGACTCTCGATAACTCTAACTTCAATGACTAAATATTTTACATTCAAGATTCGAAATATCTTTTTTAATATATAAATACAGTACACAAGAATGGCATCAACATACATCTCTTATTATTCTGAATCCCTTGGAAAACCTGTCTAAGTTGAAAAATATGCTATACATATTTCAAATTAATGTCATGGTTATATTTTACCTCTATAAGCTGAAGAGATAAAAAAATTACCTCTATAACTCAAAACTCAGTGGATAAGTTGAAATCGAATTTGCTCTTTACCTCCACAAGTCAAATTTTACCTCTATAACTCAAAGCTTTCTCTATGAAACTCTAAAGTCAAAACCCCAACCCAACAAGTCTGCGAAACATCCGGTGCAGTGTTTGTCCTTTTGTTACAACACCGTATTTTTGTTACCTCTGCAAGTCAAATTTAAACAAAACTCGAATTTACCTCTGTAACTCAAAGGAAAAAAATCTGTGGAACTGTGAACTTCGAGTTAGCGAGAGTCAACTGAATTTTACCCTTTTCTATAATAAACAATTATTGTTATTTGGTGATCATTTTTTTATCAAGTGTAATTATTCAGTTGAACCAGTTACAAACTATTTATTGAATACTGCTCAGTTTTGCTATAGATGGTCTCAGTGCCTCGGGTCTGCGGGTAATCCTGCAGCCAGTGAACAAGGATGGGAAACCGGACGGGTACCTCAGGGTGCTGTGGGGGACCAAGGATCCCACCAACGACATGTGGATGAAGTCCGAGGTCCTATACACCTACAACAAAGACCATCAGGTACGGTATACATCACATGACCTTGAACCAAAAGTGTTTTCCTTTTAAAAGATATTGGTTGACATGTTCTTGAGTGAAAGCAAGAAACCTCTGTTTTGGTTGAGCTAGGATATTAATTAAATGCTTCCAGGAGTTTTTCTGATGGTTTGGTATTCACAGAGTTCATTTATTAGTATTACTCAGGGTGTCAAAATTCCTTGTGCTGGTATACCAGTACATTATCCGGTACATATGTAAATCTGGTGCTAGAATTATTGATCCTTTCTACTGAGGATCATGCGTCTCAGATATACTTTCATCAAACTACTGGGGAGCATCAAGTTATGGTGATGCAAAAAGATAGAGCAATAAATTATTTTGTATTACTTAATTGGGAGACCTTTTTTCACTAAAAGATCTTATTCAGACTTTGTATGGTACTTTTGTTTAAACTTTAAGTGTTTACCTTTTTGTAATGATTGTTATTAAACATTAATCGATAGTGTACTTGAAATATTAATATATACCATGACCATACTAAATTTAGTATAAAAAACTGAGGATCATTAGTGAAGTTTTTGCATATTAGTAGGAAATAATGTAGTGCCATATTTTTAGTAGCAAGAGAATGAATGGCTTTTCTACAGCTTGTTGCAACAATTAGGTGCTGTTACAGATTGTGTTTGAGGGGGTGGCCAAGGAACTGCCGGACCCATACCGCAAGTACCGCGGCTACGTTGCCGTGGACAGCATTATGCTCAAGCCCGGCTCTGAGTGCAAGGGCCACTGCACGTTCGAGGGAGGCTTCTGCGGCTGGACCAACGACGCCAACGACGACTTTGACTGGTCTCTGGTAAGGGCCAAAAGTAGACAAAAAATAATATTTTGTGTCGCATATGTACCTTCAACAATATATGAATGGAAGTCAATACTATCACCAATTACGTTGATAGAACAATAAAAAAAAAAAAATAGCTGATCCGTGTGTGGTATGACTGGATGACAAACTGGGTTTAGAGGTAAACAGGGGGGAATACTCTAGGGGCTTGTTTATGGACTTTGAACCCTACGTATATAAGGACTCAGAAAAGTATCCCTGTGATGTCCATGCTTGTTTACCATATCTGAACAACATATTGTTTATTCTATCGCTCTTTTGGAGTCTGCTAAGACTAATTTAGAAAATATTTATCTAGCAAAAACAATACAAACTATTAGGATCTAGAGATGCTTTGGTTCAGCTTGGACTCCGAACAGTTTTTAAATTTATTCAATCACCAAGTAACATTAATCAAATCTCAAACACAAGGAGGAAACAAAAGGAACCATTTAAAACCACACTGTTTCATATTTGATTATAAATCAAAATACTCAGCTAGAATTGTTTCAGGAATTGCCCAAAAACCAATGAATCATATGCCAGAGTAAAACGTAGTTGATTTGTGTGGCAGGGCCGAGGGAGCCGCAACCCTTCGACGGGCCCAGCCACCGATCGCTCCAGCTTCATCTACGGGGGCATGGAGGGTGGCTACGGGTTCATCGACTCCTCCTACCCTCGCCGCCCCGGCGACGTCGCCAGACTGTCTAGCATGGAGTTCGAGCCCACAGGTGACCAACTCCTCAGTTCAGGACGTGTCCAAGATTTATTTGACCTTTGCTTTCAAGTTACTGATGGATTTTTTGTCTCAGGTTCTTATAAACGAAAAGTGTGGTACTAAATACTGCTACATAATTTGAATGAAAACATTGTATATTGTATTAAACATACTGTTAGATTAAAATATACAGTACAGTACCAATATACTACAGCACAAGTTCTTAGCAACCATATAACCTTCAAGGCATGTTTGCCTTGATAAAAATTGATTTGTATTCCCTAGGGAAAACCTTTTGAAAATGAAGAAATATTTAATCTCTTATAGTCACATAGGTCTTTTGACAAGAATGATCTAGTCTAGGAGCTGTTCACATATTACAAAGAGGTAGCCCTCTTACAAAGCCATCAACTTTCCTGTATAGATACATTCCTAATCCATGTCTATATCTTCTAGATAGGAATATGAAAGGAAGTATAACCAGTTTACTTATGTAGAGCATGTGAAGTGTTTTACTCGTGTGGATTATATTGACTTCCCAGTCAGCTTTTAAATCTGTAACAATTTACCAGAATGTATAGGTGAGTAAGGTACAATACCAAAAATGTTCACATATGAAAGTACTAGAAAATGAATGAACAGTACTTTTCACAAAAAGTAATTATTCCCTCGCTTTACATAAATTTTATATCATTAAATTAAGAATTTCAGAACTTCAGAACTCTTTATTTGCCAGTAAATATTCATGACAAATACATTGGCACGTTAGTATTAATAATGACACAAACATTTTATTTCACAATACTACTTGACTATGTTAAAATCCAAAGGCAGTCCAGTTTGTGTTCATTTACATTTGAAGAAGATATGTTGCTTCCTGGCAGCAGTTAGGCTTTTGTCTAACTATACCTTTTGACTATCTGAAACGATCAACTAAATTTTTTTCTTTTTCGATGAAAGGCTCAGCAATCATTTTTTAAAGTGGACTCCATCTAACTTTCACTCATTCTTTCAACAATTTAAGGTAAGTTTTACAAATGTGAATGTTTGTCCAGGAGCGGACATGCCCCTCTGCATGCGGTTCTGGACGCACATGTACGGCAACGGCGTCGGAACGCTGAGCATCCACCTACAGGACACACGGGACAACACGGAGCAGCAGATTTGGAGCCTGACAGGGGAGGCGGGCAATGCTTGGTACCAGGCGGAGGTGCCCGTGTCCTCGGCAAACACCTTTAAGGTACAGTAACCACCACCAAACAGAGGTGTTTTTTCTAACTTGAATATTGAAATGGTGGGTTTAACCAAAATTTCCTAGGAATTAGGGATGGGTCGGTTGTTAAAGTGTGTTAAAGTGGGTTGTCGGTTTTATCAGTTCTTGACAAAATAACCAATAACTGAGAATTGATAACACATGTCGGTTTTCGGTTTATCGGAATTTTTTTTCTAACGAAAGATAAAAAGTTAAACAGAAATAAATTGCAAAGGAAAGGACATCTGGTTCTAAAAAGATAACAATACAATTGTAATATGAGATGGTAGATGGAATGTGCAACACCTGCCGATAAGAGCTTGATTGTTTGGCATCCGGCGATCGCTTATCTTATTAACGTCCTTATCAGTTCCCTAGTACATGAAACTTACAATATTGTTGAATGTAATTTAAATTCAGTTTATCTTAATTTTTTTGTCAGCTTTCCCGTTTGTTCGCCCTAAGTGTGAACAGCCTATTTTTATAAATGACCGGGTTTTTGTTGCTGTTACTGGTGGGGAAGAAGATTCCGGCCAAATTGCTAAGCTTGTCTGCCTTTAATGGGTATTTTGTACAAGTCCTCGAAATAATTTTAAAGGAAAGGAAATAAAAGGGTGAGAAATGGTACAACATATTGCCAATTGACCACTCAGAGAGCCAACTACAGAGGTTCTGTGGCAACTGAGTTTCAGACTAGTAAAGGCTTTGCACTCTCACTGGCCAACCATCTGATTGTCAATTCATCTCCCTCAGCCAGGGCCGACTCTACCATATAGGCGAACTAGGCGACCGCCTAGGGTGCCGATACACGAGGGGCGCCATCGCGGCTGAGACTACACCCCTAAATTGCCGTAAATAGTGTTCCCGATCAACGGTAAAAAGCACCCCAACCGGCTGTGAATAGCACCCCTGATTGGCGGTAAAGAGCGGCTTCAAAGATGGCTAGTAACTCCTGAATTGGTAGTAAAAAGTGCCCCCGATAGGCTTAAATAGCACCCGAAATCAGCCTTAAAAATCCCCCAAAACCGTCACAGCGCCCCCAAATACTCGTGATCAGAGATGAATTGCGTCCCCAATCAGTGGTAAAGTGCGCCCTCTACTGGCCCCCTAAGCGCCCTAACTTTGCTCTCTAGTAGGCGTTAAATAGCGAACTTGATCGTAGTTAAACAGCGTTACCCACCAGCAGTAAAAATTGTCCAAGATCGTCGGTAAATGGCACCAAATAGCTTTATCCACTGGCGGCAAAAAGCGTCCATGATTGAAGATAAATAGCGCCTCGGATTGGAGTTAAATAGCATCCCCTGACATTAAAAAGCCCCCATGATTGACGGTAAATAGCGCCCTGAATATGACAGCGGTAAAGAGCGCCTTTGACCAGCTGTAAACATACCCACAATTTACGATAAACAGCGCCCCTGAGCTGAAAACAGAGCCTTTTCGGCGGCATTAAAGGGCAAAACAGGCATTCCCAATATGCGGTAATTAGCACCCACGATCGGCAGTAAAGAGAGTCTATGATCATAGGTTGAAAGAGAAAGCGTCCACACTTAAGTCATCTTCACCCCTGGGCCAGTAGCCCATTGTTGCGCAGTCGGCAATGTTAACTATACAGCTTTTAATGCAAAACATGGTATCGCATTCCCCTGTTTCGGACGCCGTTTTTCAACCGATTTTCTTTAAACTTGGTAAGTGTTTAGTTGAATAGTTATATTAGGTCCCTCATACCTCGAAATTTTAAAAATTTATTAAGTTTTGAAATATTACTAAGGAAAATTGAGTTACTTTGCGACGTCACAGAAAGTAATATTTGTTAAATTTTCAAAATTTCGAGGTTTGAGGGACCTAATATAACTATTCAACTAAACACTTACCAAGTTTAAAGCAAATCGGTTGAAAAACGGCGTCCGAAACAGGGGAATCAAATACCATGTTTTCCATTAAAAACCGTATGTTTATCATTGCCGACTGCGCAACAATGGGCTACTGGCCCAGGGGTGAAGATGACTTTTAACACTTCCCAATGAAATTAATCTTTGCATATTCAAGATAAATAAGTAATTGTTGTTCAATTTTTCTTTATAATACATTATATGGATAGTTTTTTTATTCTAAGTTTGTTTTATCTGATAATAAATTGGTAGTAAAAATGTATTTGTACTTTAATTGTCATTTTCTTTGTAATAAAGTTATAACGGCTAAAATAAATGGCTCGAATGGATCCGTGGGTGGGGGAAGGAGAGGGGCGCCTATCAACAATTTTGCCTAGGGCGTCAGAAAAGCTAGGGCCGGCCCTGCTCTCAGCTAGGAGTGTGCTCGAGGTTGGTATTAACCCCCTGTATCCAGAACATAAGTGGATCATGGGGGATGGAGAATTTGTCATAATGAACAGCCAAAAAACTTACAACATGCTATTACAAATTCATTTGCTTTGGCCAGTGTCAACTTTGTA
The DNA here is from genome assembly GCA_030545055.2 of Neoaliturus tenellus. Taxonomy (NCBI): domain Eukaryota; kingdom Metazoa; phylum Arthropoda; class Insecta; order Hemiptera; family Cicadellidae; genus Neoaliturus; species Neoaliturus tenellus. The sequence goes on from CM061535.1 coordinate 39,649,262, forward strand.
ACAACTGGTAAGAACCATTTTTTTTTTTTTCATTTTACAAAGCTCTTCTTATTGGAATTCAATATAACTAATTTCAAATTAATACCTTCAAATAATCCAATAAATTATTTAATTTTTTATCAAAAATTAAATAAATTTATTGGATTATTTGAAGGTATTAATTTGAAATTAGTGGTATGAACCAGTTTTAAAGTTGTCCTGGGGTAATTTACAGTGTACTTTTGTTCTCTAAAAAATGTATTGCAAAAATAATTTACATTTATTTCTACATTTAGGTTATCTGAGTGTCAGTTTAGAGCCTATGATGTCTTTCCAGGCACTTGTATGAGTAGCAGAGTCATGCTATTGCCAACTAATCGGAACTGGACAGTATTTGGTCTGGCCCTATGGGATTCAGCTTAAAAAACATTTTTATATACTTTTTTATTGTAAAATTTTTACACACAAACATTGTACCGTAAAATCCCACAAAGTTAACACAACTTGGTCTAATTAATCACTCTCAAATTAATTAATCACACTAAATTTTACTTATAGTTATGGATATTAATTTTCTGAAGACTATTCGTTTGTTTGACAGATTGTGTTGGTTGGTAAAATCGGGAAAAATAACCTCGGGGACATTGCAGTTGATGACATCTCTCTGACCCCGGGCAGTTGCCCAAGTAAGTTCGATTTTTGTTTCTGTGATTATACATGCCATTTTTTTACAGGAATACATTTCTGGTAAGCAGGCACAACTGAACGCAAAAGATTGCTGGTTAATTAAATTAATAGATTGCCAGAATTTATTTATTTATAGACATTAAAAAATGATAATAATTAATTATAATAAATAAGAAAAGTAGTTCTATTGAAATATGGTCTCTATTTGGAATGGAAAAGTTCATTGATTACATTTAAAAAATAAAAGATGTCATGAAAGATTGGGGAGGGTTCAACAAACCAGATGCATGCAAAATTAAAATTCACTGCATTTGGTATGGTAATTCTAACAGTTTTTCTATCAGTCAAGATTGTTTTCAACACTAGCCAAAATGTATTTTGCAATACATTTTTTATGTTAGTTTAAGTTTGAATTCTTTGTAAGAACTCTTATCCTGAAACTTCAAGTATTCCGGAAATGGTCTGCCTTTACATATAGCTTGCCAACCTCTGCTAGAGGAATTATAGACGGTCATCCCCAAGCAAAGCAGGCCAAACTTCCAGAGTCTCTCCCTCAAACTCCTGTTAGAGGCAGAGCAAGGAAGAGTCACACAAGCTCCAATAAGACTGATTATGACTCAACAAGCCTTCGAGGCCTCAGGAAGAAAATAAATACCAAGGTTAAAGGAAAGAGTCACATTTTCCCACTTTATTGTCAAAAAACTACCAGTAAAGAATAATATGTAAGTGTAACTGCTACATTTGAATCCCCAATTTTGCCCTCTTTACATAAAATCTTATAAATCGGTCAGCGTACCAACGACCATACTGATCTTAATTTGTGTTTCAGCGGCCCCGCAGGTGGCGGCCCCCGGATCGGGCGACTGCACATTTGAAGTGGACGAGTGCGGTTGGGCCAATGTTGGATCTCGAGAGCGTGTAGATGACATAGACTGGGAGCGAACTTCCGGCCAATCCCTGCGAACTGCGACCATCGACCACACCCTCGGCACTGAGAAAGGTATCACTAACTGACTAAACTAGTTTGTACAGTTTTGAGAATGTTCTATTGAACGTCTATTAGTAGTTTTTATTTGAAGTTGCAATAGATATTATAAGTGAAAAATGTTTAGTTATTACAACACTTTTTTTGCTCTGTTCCAAAAAGTTAGGATGTCACATAAAGATGACGCCTAAATTATCTTAAGATTTTTAGTAAGTACTTTTTGTTAACTTTCAGATTATTTTATTTCAATAGTTTAAGTATTCACAAATATTTCACAAGTATTCAAAAGATGCTTGATGGTTGTGAATGGAGTTGTAATTAATTGATCGTCTTACTCATTACTGTTGCAATAAGTAGTTAATACTGCTCTCTTCTGTCACAGCAAACCAGTTTTGGCCTCTTTCATAGAATACCTAATATTAATGTTAGGTTAAAATCTATGAGAAGGAACGAAAACTCATTTTATATTTTTGGAATTGATAAATGAAAAATAACTTCCACATGTGATGAATACTGTAAATTGATCACTTGTACGGATGGTTCAGTATATCTGTGCTCATGCCTTTAAATAAATATATTCTAAAATTGATTTTATTTGCGTTTTTTCTCAGATCCAATACACAATTTTTGGATCTTGATGATGACATAGTTATAACAGACCGATGTTTTTAGAAAGGTAACCCCACCCTGTCCCTCGACAACCTTCTTTTCTCGAAAGCCATGAGCACAGATACTCCGAGCCGTCTGTATAGCTAGTGCTGAACCAGCTCTCTAATAACTTTGTCATATTTTTTACCCCAAGAGTTGTGTTATTCTTAGAACAAATAGAGTGAGAAAGGGCTACATGCTGAGAAACAGAAAGTAGCTATTTAGAGCATAGTAGAGAGGATGTGTCATTGTTTTCATGAAAGAATAAAACTTTCAATAGGGGGAAAAATCTTGGCTTGCCTTTATAAATTATTATAATTATTATATATCCTCAACATTAAATTTCCAAAGTTTTTCGTAAATGATATTTTACATTATTCTTAATAAAAACAATCAAAAAATTAAGCCAGTATATAATTCAGATGTTCTAAGATTATCTTTTATTTTAACCTTTGTCATGCAGAATAAGAAAATAAATCATTGTTCATTATTTACAACTGGCATGTAGAACTTAATAATTGTGATACTTATTTGAGATACATTTTATTTCCAGCCTTGATACAGTCATGACTAGATGCTTTCTAAGTTGCTTCATGGATAGTACAAACCCAAATATCACAACGGTAGCCTTAGGTCGGAAATCTCAAGTAACTTTCTAGACATCGCTGTATAGATAACATCGGTTTACGCAGGTTACCTGATGACCTTGGCTCGAAGCACTGTCCAAAGGCCTGGCAGCAGAGCTTGGTTTACCTCTAGAGATCTCAAGACGGACGGCCTCACTGGACCAAGATGTCTCTCTTTCTGGTAAATATTTTCAAGTGATATTATTAAATATATAAACACACCACTTTTTTATTACCATTTTAGTAGTTTTAGAATAGGAATTGTTTAGTTCAATTCATAAGCACTATAGCGAGAGAGATGTCACAAAATGTGTACCATACATTAATTCTCTGAAGCAAAAATCCACAATCAACCTTCAAAAAAATATTTTTTACATACAGTAAAATGTCTCATGAAATATCAAGTTAAAACCATAAACCAGGGATAATATCTGGGCACGCCAGTACTTGTATTATTAATATACATATATGTAAAACTGTAATTTTAAAAATTAATTTATATTAAACTAAACAAAGATCAAAGTTTTACTTCAGTACAACATTCGTTTTCAACAAGAAATAAGATAAATTTAGGCATCAAGGTACCAAAATTAAATTGTAAAATTCAATAGTCGAATACTTTTTATATTATACAAATTTAAAATTAATACACAGGTACCAATATTTTTTAAATTTTTATTCTTGAGGCCTTTTGCTAGCAAAGCTAGCATCAGACGACTCACAAACTGCTGAAAGGTTATAATAATATTTACATAAATAAATTGTTATGAAACATATGATTAGTTGGGTAAATTAAGATTGAAATGTATAAAGTTTTTTGAAAATAAAAATAAAATATGGTACTAACAAATAAAATATTAGTTTCAACTTCATTTACAATTTGGCAAATCTTGAATTTAGCAGTGATGAATTTGGAATTGGGCCATTGTCGTTGTTAACTAAATTGTTCATTTTGTTGATAAAAACTGATTCCCGGGCGTTCAATAAGGTGGGTTTTGTGACATTCTTTAGAAGTTTTGTGCTATTGATAGACATGGAATGGCCGGTGTCTATACAATGTTTGGCAATGGCAGACTTTTCTGGGCGATTATAAATTATGTGGGATACGTGTTCTTTTAATCATGTTTTAATATTTCTTCTGGTTTGACCCACATATCTTGATTCGCATCCTTCACATTTTACTTCATAAACTCCAGATTTTAATTCCTTGTCAATTTTACTTTTTGGGTTTCTAAGGATATTTTTTATTTTATTATTTAAATGAAACATTTATGTCTGCATTCTTTTTAAATGTTCTTCGTACTTCTTTAAATTTTATATAGCCCATATAGTCTACAACAATCTACCTTCTGATGTAAAAGAATTGGAGGTTGGCAGCGTCGACGTTTTCAGGAAGGGGGTGGGGCGGTTGCTGCTGGGCCTCAGTGATGATGCTGCTGAAGCTCTGTTGCAATCCCGGTATCGGACATAGCGTGACAACAAACATTCTGTATTTTCTGTCTTTTTTTCTTCTGCATTTTCTGTATAAATAGGCTTAAGTATCCAAAACTCAACAGATGTGTTATAGTCCTGAGCTCAAGGATCATTATTTCTTTTATTGTTTTTTTTTCATGTAACAGTGTTTTTTTTTTTCTATCATATGTACAGTTATTGTTTATTTTATTAGTTGATTATTTTATTGTATTTAATTTTGTAAGGATAAGTGTAAAGTGCAAGACCAGTGAGTGACTGCAAAAGACTCTCCTCACACGCAGACGAATAGTCTTTGTGGGGATATTCGACATTTGTATAATTTATTTTTTTCTGGCATGTATTTTATTTTTTAATAAATTTTCTGAATATCTGAATCTGAATCTGTAGAGTATTTGCGACAGTTAAAATACTGCTCTAAGCCCAAACAATAATATCAAATAGTAACTACTGTCATAAACCTTAGGATTATAAAACCTTCTTTCTCTTCTGCCATAGATAACAATAGAATGTCTATTGTTTCTAGGTACTTGATGAATGAACCATTCATAGACAACGCAGGACCAAGCCTCGGAGCGTTGTCGGTGTACACCAAGCCGATGGATGGATCCAAGGACATGAAGCCGGTGTGGAGGCTGTACAACCACCAGGGCCCAGAGTGGCAGTATGCACAAGCTCTCATTCAGGAGCCGGCCGACATGGTAAAGACTATTGAAGAGCTAAAATGATATTTTTCATTACTCGTTATAACTTTAACAGTTATTTTGTAACAGTTCAGAACATTGTTCTCAAAGAATGTGTCTCGTAAGTCGTTATCCAATAACAGTTCTGGCCAACTGTTCTTTCACAATTGTTGATTCTAACCGTTCCTAAGAAAGATTTAGCCTAACTTATTTCTGAGGAACGATTTTTCGACTCAGTTTTAAGAAGAAAGTAAAGATTGCCATAAAAGTCATATGTGAGCTTCATACACATAAAAAAACATGGAAAAACAACATCAATTAATGTATGTCATTTTTTGTGATAGACTATGTGTTTGATGTGATGCTATGAAATGTGTGTGTCAATAATTTGACTCTTGCGAACATTTCTTAAAATTTGTTTATGGTATGGGTAAGTAGCTTGAAAATTAAAGGAGCTAAGGCGGAAGGATTCTTTTTTGTTAAAACAAATTAAATGTATTTGTAGAAATTGGTCATGTGAGGTATGTTATCGTATAATCTTCATAATCACGAGTATGCTTTATTTTGAATTGAATATTTTTTTGGTTTCAGATTATCATAGAAGGAATCTGGGGCTCAAGCCGAGCCAATGGATTTATTGCATTCGATGACATAACCTTTTTTAGAGGGGCTTGTTCAAGTAAGTAAACATACGTAAAAAAAAGCAAATTTCACACATGTGAAGTCATTATGAAATTTAATTATTTAATGTTTAAGCCTTAGTTGTGCATATTGTATAAATTTTACTTCTTTATTGCAAATCCTTTTTTGGTAAGGATCAATTAATCTAAATCTAAAACTAATCAATTTTCAATCAATTACCATAAGAAAAAAATAACCTTTGGTCAGGGTTGAGAAATATTGCTATGAAATAATTGTTCATCGCACTAAAGTGTTTTCCCATTTTAAAGTAGGAAATGCAGCAGGAAATTTTCCCACACTAGTAGGAAAAAAAAACACAATTATAATTTTTTTATTTAATTTTTTTGGCTGTTGTAGGAGTTATGCTTCTTGCTGAGCATAGGTATAGAGTGACTAAAATTTGCTGTGGGGAACGCAGGAAAATCATAACTATGATAATCTTACTTAAAATTTGTTCAGTAATGAAATTTTATATTTACTAATGCAACTTTTCAAAAAAGTTGGAGAAGCATGTGACCCCCCCCCCCCCCCCCTTCGGTGAGAGTGTAATTTTGTGCCTTGATGAAAATTCTACACTCTGCTAAAGTATTGTGCTTGAATTTGATTGCTTAGCTATACAATGGGAAAAGAAAAATAATTCAATCAATCTAAGTAAGTAGGATCAGTAATGATGTTTTCGTTCCTGACTTAATTGTTGCACACAACGAGATGCTGAAGAGGAGTTGTTTGCTTACGTAGCTCTGCCGGGAGGGGCGGTGGTGCGGCCAGGGGAGTGCAGGTTCGAGCGTGACATGTGCGGATGGAGCAACGGAACGGACAAGATGACATCCTCGTGGAGACTGGCCACTGTCACGAGGAGACCCGCCAACTTGCCTGATAAGACATTTGGGGCACCCGGTAACTCGATTAAATACTTAAAATGTTCAATATTCTGTAGTTCAAGCTGAATTTTAGCTGTAGGATAATGTTAAGATAAGATGGAAAAACCTAAAAACATTCATAGATTTGGTTTGGTCAACAATCCCAAAATAAAATTGACATCTATTTTAATAAAATTAGAGTTTTGTCTGTACATTTAATATGAGTAGAATCTGTCTTTCAAGCTGTCTGTAACGCTCCTGGGCCCTATTTTGTCCTCTTTTCACAGGACAACGACTTTACCTGATGATCTCAATTTTTTCTTTGTTATAGACTAGAGTGGTGTTAAGGTTCATATAGCAACTTTAATTTCCTTTGCGACCTTAGGGCTTTGCCTCATAGTATGTCAAAGTAGCCAAGTTGTGCTAAAATACCAATCTTTAATCTCTTTTCACACACCAAGGGAACATCTATCTAGTAAATGATATGAAAATTGTTTTTACTGTTAAATATATAATGCAATTAGAATATTTTAACTGCTCTAAACCAAAGTTCATTAAAAAGGCTCTTCCACATAGTAAAAAGAAGTATTTGATGTTAATCTTATGGGTCATTCCGTAATTTTCATTCAAGAATTATGCTGATTGGTTGAATGGAATCAGATGGGTAAAACAATTTTACTGAAGTTTGTTATTGTTTTTATTTTTTATAAAGAAATATGCTCATTTTGACATTATTTAGAAGGTGGAAAGTGGGCTTCCTGTAGAAATAAGGAGAAGAAATCCTAGCATCAGGGCTTTATTTTGCTCAGTTTTTCGAGGAAAAACTTTTTTACATGGGATGTCCCTTTTTAGTCAATCTGTATACTGGCAATACATGGGGATGAACAAAAAAGACAAAAAATAAAGGTAAATTTAAGGTAAAGACAAAATTGAATTAAGTAGACCTAATCTACTTAAGAACAAACATATCTACACTGGTGCGGTGCCTACATTATTGACAGGTGTTGTGTTGTTTTACCTGGGTTAGGTATTCCAATTTTTATTAGTTTTGATTAAATGTTGTACATGTCTGTACATGTCTTTCAAGGGTAGAACAAGAAATACAGGAGTGGGATACATGGTATTTGGTATAGCTGTTGTCACATCCAATCAAGGTTTCATTATTAGATTTCATAAAAATATCTGTAATAAGTCCGAGTTTTATTTAATCGTGTATGAGGAATGGTATGGTATACTCACAGAACTATAAAGTTAATCACTATAAAAGTATTAATGTTTAATCAAACTGCAACAAAAACATGATAGAAGAATAGAAATAACTTCTAACCCAAATGGGAAATGGATATAAACAAGATGTTGACAAATGCACCTGGGAGCTATTACGCATAAAACTTGATATCTAATTACGTTGAAATAAACCAACTGAAGCTAACATAGGTATTGAATTTGTGAAAGGATTTATATAATTCGTTTAATAAACTGCACACACACCCTGTGCGAAGAACGGGTGTACAGCTAGTTGTAAATAATGCTTGTATTAAAAAACTCCTCCAACCATACCTCTTTGTTTTTGTGGCCCATAACTTACATTGGTTATTACATTTGCTACCTCTAAGCCTCGGCTGACAACCAAAGTTTATTTTGTATCTTATTAACCATTTAACAAGGTAAAAGAGCTTTCCTCCAATTTCAGCATCCGATTCTTCATCTTCACCTTGTTCCTCGTTAGCAAGTAGGGCCCTTATTCTCATAGTCTGAGTCTCAAGTCTCTCACAATTAAGTGTATGATTATCATTGCAGACTCCTCAGACAAATAACAGAGTTTACCCTCGTGCTTGTCATTAATGATACCAAGGGTGTAAATACGTTTACTGAAATGGCTGTGTCCAGTAATCACAGCAATCGTCAGCTCAACATCTACCCAATTTCAGCAACCAGTTGCACTTGATTCTGTGACCAACTTTTTGAACATATAATTTATATTAATGATTATTCCTATCTCAAGGAAAATAATCTTTTTTGGTTGCGCAATAATCACATTGAAATTTTCCTGCAATTAAATAACAAAGTTAATTGTAAAAAAATAAATAAAAATCCTTAATACAAGAATTTGTTTGCAGATGGTTACATATACTACGACTTGTTCAACCAGATCCTAGGCAGCAATATGGTCCAACTCGTGTCTCCTCTGATAACCTCCGGGGACGATACGCAGTTGTGTTTCTCCTTCTGGTACGCTGCGTTCGGGGCCGGGGACTCGGCCGTCTTGCAAGTCATCCGGCAAGACAACTCTTCAGGGGAGGCACTCCTCGATAAGGTGATTAGGGACATTAGAGATGTTTAAAAATAACAATTTATTATTTTACGTTCAAGAAAAGAATAAGTGGCTTCACTAACTCCACTTCACTCATTACGGCTAACAAGACTGTGTTGTTGGGTGCCGTTACTAATATTTTTTTGTGACAGCTATCATTTTGTGCTAAACTAATAACTCTTAGAGTTGTGTATCCTACATGGAATACCATGTTGCTATACATTGCATTTTGTTGCCAAGTTTTGGTCTACTGGAGAGTTATCAAAGGTGTTAATAAAGTTTACTCCTCTTATATGCAGGAATCTAGAGTAATCTTAGAGGACCCTTCAAATGTCTTAGTAATATAAAGGAAAGGAATTTTTTTATCGATGGTGGAGCTCGAGAGAATACAAAAAGCTAAAGAAGTTCAAGGCATAAGACTATTTGTCTTCTGCAATATCCCAAAAAAAATATTTACTAGTGAATTTTTAATTGTTTCACGAATGTTCCTGAACGTCCTAACCTCCTGTGTCAAAAAAGGACCTTCTTCTGTCCTATTCTTATAAGTTGTCCAAAGGAGTAAGGTAAAAGATTCTCCTTAGTTGCATCTAATCTATATTTTTACATTTTATACATCCAAAGTAAATTTAGTGGCCTATCTTTGTGCCTGATTTAATCATTTTTTGGAAGTCCATGTTTTCAATCTCAATATTCATTTTCAACATTAAAAATGTAAAATACAACCTCAAAAGACTACAAAAGCACTGTAAAAAGCGTTCAATTGTAATCATCGCCGAACCCCTGGTTGTCTCTCTGGCTGGTATTTACTAGTATAGAGGTCGACATTGGGAACATCAAAATGAAGCTGTCACAGTATTGGTAAGTCTTTTGGCTACCCAGTGTGACTAACTTCCCTGAACCTTGGTTCCTCCTTCACTCTCTGAGATCTTGAGTCACGGTTGAGTATGGATACCCAATTTGACCCGAGTCCATGTAGGGAGAAGTGACTTACTTGCTGTGCCTGGGACGGGTACCTGGGGGTAGTTCCCTTTACTAGGGTCTCTTGTCTGCTTGGCTTGGGGACGAACCCTTGGAACATAACAGACCAACACAATGGAGTTTGGTGGCCTGTACTAAGGGTGGTCCAGATCTGGCTGACTTGGGTTTTGTTGGATTGGGCGGTTGCCATCTGGGGATTTGAGTCACACCCTAGCAGGGCTGGGTAAGTTTCTCTCTTTCCCATGGAGCAAGGCAGACTAACATCTCCTACCTTCCCCACTCCTGCGAATCCCTTCTTTCTGGTGGCTGTACAAAATCCCTCAGGGAGACGTGCCTAGCCGGTCCAATCTTCCTTAAACAACAAGTTACGACACTAGAATAGCAGGTGGCGTTTAACAGCTCTAATAGGCCACACCCTCACTGCTATTTGCGGGCGCGTCCCCAGTCCTTCTCATAATAATTGAATGAATAAATCCTATTAATAGGTTGAGTAGCAAGTTATTTTAAATTTGAACTTTTTACCAGTGGCGGATTTACGAAGGTTGGGGCCCTAGGCCAACTTTTCTGTGGGGCCCTCCTCCCCCCTCCTCTTCACCGACTGAAGTATGAGTGTATCTAAAGTCATCAAATTAAGCTAAAATCGTCTTTAATTTTTTACCCTATGCTCTGGTACCAGTAAAGTGTAATTGTTTGTGTACATTCTGATCTCTGAGAACGAGCTCGTCTTGAAAAGATAATGGATTATCCAGCTGTTAAATGGGGGTGGGGCATGGGGTCCATTATGCTTTATCACTGACTATCTATAGTTAATGGATCTATGCTATAACTGGAGTCACTACTCTCTGTTCATACGTTTGTGAAAAGCGTGCCGCTGTATTTTAGGGATGTTATGTCCGTTACGTTGGTCAAATTGCTGTTGGTGGGAGGCTATCAAAATAGTCAAGATGGCTATCCGTACTCAATTTTACCAAACTGAAGTTGTGCAATGGGGTCCTTATTGATCTGGATTACTTTGTTAATATTACTATATTGGTATAAATGTGTTGCTTTCTGAATTTTGATACTTATGGTACACAAAATTCTTATATACAATTTTGATACACAAAATGGTAATGGTTTTAGAAAATCTTTAAATTAAACTAACATTAGCTTTAATGTTACCCAGATTTTGCATTTTAACAGCGTCTCACCAATAGCAAACTGGCACCAAAAAAATATCAATTGGAAAGTGGTGCACTTTTTAGACACAGAGAGGTAACTTCAGTTAGTTATAATAAAAACCCAAAGGGGCCGCCGCGTCGTCGCGCAGAGTTGCCACCAATATGATTGTGACTTAACCTACAGGTAGCTAATGATCACCCGAAATTGGCATGGAAAACGGCAGACGCCACAATGACTTCACCAAAGTCTCTCTGTTGTATTGTGAATTTACGGGGTTTCAACTAAATTAGTCTGCTAAAAAATCAGGGCTCAAAGCTGATGTTCATCTTTACCATGCAAGTATATCCTTAAAAATATATACTCTGTATATTTGGGACTCCGTGCGGCCCCCCTGCAGCCCGCGGCCCTAGGCCAGGGCCTAGTCGGCCTAGTGGTAAATCCGCCACTGCTTTTTACAGAGTCGTTGTTATCTCATTCGTATTAAATATTGGTTTGAAAAAACTTAATACTCAACAACATTTCAGCACACTCCAGAAAGCCCATACTAATTTTCTGTAAAAACACCTTACTCTTCAAAGGGTGAAAACCGAACTGTTTAGATTTAGTAGTTTGTATTCTATCAGGTATGCTGTTCTTACATAAACCTGAGATAGTCTAGCCTAAAACAATTTTGCCTATCAAATAATGCATTAAACTCTGTACACTAGTAATGTTTAATTTTTTATTTTAACCTCTGTTATAAGCATATAATTAACTGGTATGATTGTAAATTATGAGGTGTGGAGTTTGGAGGCCAAGAACATGGACACGACTAGGCCCACGTGGATGCCTGCGCAGGTCACTCTCGACGCCAGCACTGACTTCCGCATCGTCCTCGGGGGCCAAGCCACCAACGGCGGGTTTGCTGTCGATGACATCGGCTTCTCTCCCGGCTCATGTCCCAGTGAGTTTACACCAGTTATTAGGCCTCTTTCAGATCAGTGCGGTCCGGTGCGGCGCCGGACCGCACTGATCTGAAAGAAGCCTTAGGTGGATGGCCTGCGATGAAGAGGTTTTAAAATTGTTTGTGGTACAATTCTCCTTTAAAAAGCATATTGATTAAATCTGCCATTTTTGGGGATTTTATTAAGCATCTATTGGTCTTCAAAATCAATTCACTTTAAATCCAAGTAGATAAAAAATAATTTTTTATTGAATATTATTAATTTTTTTATTTAAATTTATTATTGCTTTTAAAGATGAATTATTAATCCCATACACTACTGAAGTATGGGAGCTCTGTAGAGTAAATAGGTTTCTTATGAAAATTTTAGCAAATTACGCAGATTTAAATACTTCCGAAATCCATAGCCATGAGAGTAGTAGTCCAAAATAAAAAATATACATTTGACATCATATTTATAATATAAGAAGTAGTTTAAGGCAAAAAATAATTGAAATTTTTTTTCATGCACATTTTTAATGTAATGAAAATGCAACACAGTTCTTCTGCTACGTAAGAGTTTTGTTTTTTGCGACATGTTAAGAACCTCAATCCGCTCTTCTGTGAAACCCCAGCTTATGTCAGAAGCGATTAAAGACAGATTTAATCTTGAGTACATCTAAACATTAAATTTATTAAATTTTTCAAATTAATCTCCATGAGTTGTAAATTAACCGCCATTTGTAAGCTGTGTGATACCTACTGTAACACAGTAGCTCAAAACTGCATAGTACTTGATAGAGGTCCCTATTTTTTTAAGAATATGTAAATTGTACTGGAATTTTTTTATTAAATTATAACGAACTTTTTTCCTTTTAAATCTTCCTGAATAAATCTTCCTTTAAATGCTCCTTTACTAAAATGATGCATTGAAAATCGTCCAAAAACAAATTTTGCAGATAAGCCTTAAAATTAGATAAGCTCAGCAAATCACAGAACATGCAATTCTTTCTTTAAATGGACAACACCATCTCATTGAGCTACTGGCAGGCGACATGATGTACAGAACTCTTTTTTTTATTTCTGATGATTATTATTTGAACTACTTTAGGTATTCTGCAGTGCCATAGGAAGACATGGCTTGTTTATAAATTTTTGTTCTTTGTTGTAAATATTGTTTTACACAGGGTTAAATGGTGATAGAAAAAGACATTGTATAGTTTTGTATATTTTATATTATCTTTTTCAGCTCGACCTGAGAGTGCAGAGATGAAAACTAATCAAGAACTACAAGCGCAGCAGTAACCAAATGATATTTTTAGTCATTGAAATTTTTAAAACCTCTATTAGAATAATATTTAGTTTTACTTTTCAGTGATTTTAATTTAGTTCGTGGACCTCTAGAAATGAAAGTGTGTTACCAGAGGATTAATCTGTAAATATTTTCTTATGTTGAATTCTCAATAAGATTTAGTTTAGATGTTTTGTACATTTATATTTTTAAATACTAATATGTTTAGTTGTATTATTTGTAAGTTATTTGAAGTTCTTATAAGTTTATTCTGATTGTAATTACAACAATTAAAAGTAAGAAAAGTAAACATGATTAGTTTTGGTGTTTCTTAAGTAAGTAAATCTTTTCCCCTAACCTACTCTAAATATTTACTAAGATATTCTTTGTGGACAATATTTTTTTTTACACTAACCTTAACAACGTTCATAGTTGTGTATAGACTGTACCCCTCAATACTGATTACCTGAATACTTTGGCAGAAATAAAACAATGTCAAAAATTTGACATTGATATATTTAATGATGTGTTTAACCCTTTGAGTACCACCAAAATGTTTAAAATAGAATCTCTCTTAACTGATTCCTTCAAGACCGAACTATGGTCGAATAAAGAAAAAGGTCGGTTAAACCAAATAATACCATAAATATGTGGTAAAATCAATAAAACAAATGATATTGTTTGAAATTTTTTCAAAGCAATCAATTGTTCCTAACACAATAAATTATTTAGTAAAGTAAACAGAATGCTATGATAAAAAAAACTGTTAAATTGTTAAGAAGTAAATTTAATCATTGTTATGGTCTGTAAACCCCACAATCTGTAGGCTGTAATCAACTCAGTCTATGTGTGTAACTTTCTTCTTATCGAATGTTAAAAAGATCATTTTATGTCTGAGCTTGAAGTAGTGTGCCCTAATGAACAATATGCTGTGACGTTAAATAATGTTTAATAAACGTTTCTACGTTATATTCACCCACTGCGATTTTAATTTACTAAAATAACCTTTAACAGAAATAACATTGTTAGCAAACACAGTTAGCACAGTAAAAACTGCCTGAACAAGATATTGAGGGCAGCAACTGACTGAATTTGACTTGCTACAGAAACCTATGATCGACCAGTTAAAACATGAGTTAAGTTTAGATCATTAGCACAACATCAGTTGCATGGCGGACATTTTTATATTCCTGGAAAATGGTCTGTTAATCCGACGGGCGGTTAAACTGAAGTCGGCTTAGAGAGCTTCCACTGTACCTTAGTTCCAAAAACTGCCAAGAAATTATGCATTTCCTATTAAATTTGAAGCACTATCTTAGTTCAAACCAGTTGTTTCTCTTCTAGCAATAAAACCCGTTAATGAAGAAAAGAATAAATATGTACAAAAAATATTGATGTTTTTCATTGAAATGTTCAATGGAAGAAAATTTTAATTTTATGATACATTAAGGTAAGCTGTTATGAGTTATACATTATGTTTATATGGTGATGCAACTTATCTTCCTATCAAGCTATCTTCATGGTCATAGGTTAAGTCATTTAGTCATAAAATCACATTATACAAACTCATTTTTGAATGTATAATTTAATATGTACATGACCCATCATCTGTATATGAAACACCATGACAATTGAAAAATCTCTAAGCCATGTTAATCACATGAACTACAGAAACAAATACTTAGTAAAATAAATACCCTTCAAATTGGTTTTGGTAATAATTTATTTCTTACAAATAAATAAATAAATAATATTTTATTTATATTTACAAGATAAGTACACTGAATAAATACATAATATAATTACATCATAGTGACTAAATGAATCGGCAAGAATCAAAAGAACCTATGTTGTAGTTTTTGGTTGTTTGGGCAGTTTTTTCTCTTGTTTGTTGTTTGATTTTTGTTTGTGCCATTTGCATGGGATGAGCTGACACTTCTCTTTCTTCACCACATGTTGTCGCACCTGTGACAGCTGTTTTGCCAGTGGGGGTGGCAGCATTGCCTCTAGCACCCTGCAATCACAGAACAATCAGCTAACTTGTTCCATCCCAAAATTGGTAGAAATCTTTAATTTTACACTGCGGTTTGTAAAATATATACTATGGTCATTTTTATATTGTCATGTATAGCCCAACATTGAGGATCAAAATATCATTGATGCCAAGAAAAATTATTATTATACTTAAATTATTGTTGAATAAAAAATTAATTTTCAATATAAAACGTATTTTGAGCCAAGGGAAATTTATTTTCACAGTCCAGCATTACATGATTTTGGATTATTTTAAGTGTGTAAATTATAAAACTTCCAAGTCCAAAATAAGTGTATAAAACCTCTTAAACATTTCAAGAAAACTAGTGCAGCTAAGTGATTGATCCGAGTAGTGATAAGTCCCGATCCTGAGCTTCGTAAGTGATCCGAGTACTGCCTATGAACATAACCTGAACTACATTCCCTATTTCATTTTTTATGAGCCTTTTAAATCAGTCACATAAAGAGATTTATTGGATAAATAATTACTTCTTTCATGACTAGGCCCAAAGTATAATTACTGGTCAAGTATCTAACAGCTAAAAAATATTAATGCTATAGAGCTAGTGCAGAATTGAAGTACACCAAAACTCACTCAAGCATGTACCCACCGTCAGTAATGCCTCTTTGACCAAATTCTGCTGAGTCATTGAATATTATATCCATCATTAAAGTTGTCCTTTTTTTGTGTGCTACATGTTGTTGCAATTAGGCCCGAAGTAATGAGTAGGTTGAGGCTCACTAAACATACTTCCAACCAATGACTACCAAAAGCAGATCTACTACAATGAGGTCATGTGTATTGTACCTTTAGTTTGAGGGTTTGCAGCATTGTGTTCTAAATTAGTGAGACGTTTGATTTGATGTGCCTATGCTTGCATTTAAGGTGTTCTTCTGGTGTGTCGTTTCCCATCAGAATTAAATAGTCATAAAGTATTCTTAATTGTTATACTACAAAGACCATATGTGGATTTTGATTGTGTTGGTCAAATTTAGGAAAGCCAAACACGTTAATCGTACACAATCTTTTTTAGACGTTGATCTTAGCTAAAACACTAAACAATCTCACCTGAGAGGCTTCTGACCAAGTTTCATGTTGCGTATGGCTCGCCCCAACTCGCAAGCCAGCCGCTCAGCGCAGTCCTTGCCTTGGATAGCCTGCCCGACCACCCGAGTCAGACTGAACATATCTTCTTCTTCCTCTTCAGGGAGATTCTTCAAGGCTGCTTTCTTCCACGATCGATCACTCCCAAATTTTGGCAGGAAAAGGATGCCTACAGAGATGATGGTGGCCATGGTGACAAACCCAGCTGTGGCGAGGAAGAGCGGGTCCACGGTCATATCCTTGTTCTCATCCATCATCCCGGCGTCATTCATCATCATCATCATCATATCATGGCTGGATGAGTTTGTCATTATCATGTGGTCTGAATCATTAGTGCTGTTTAGAAAACTCTTGATAGGGTAGAAGTAGTAATAGTAGCCATTCAGTATCCCTTGGTCTGCTGGCGCCACCAACTCATCTGTTATCAAAGAGAGATTAATATCATAACACAAAGTTTGAGATGTATAAAAGTATAAAATGTTCCAACTTTCCAGCTCTCCAGTAATCCGGGATTTTTTAGATTACGCTATTACAATTTTTTTCAATGTTAAGTCCCAGTTTTTAATATTGGATGATTAAAAAAATGTTGCTGCTATTGAGCCCGTTTTTCCTGGGTGTAATTATCTACAGAATATATCAAGGTCTAAATAAATCAGTGAAGGAATAAATCAGTGAGGGGGAAATTGGCTCCAGTGTGTTATATTGACTTCTTCCGTTAGTCCAGAATTTTCACTAGTCCGGCACTAAACTAGTCTATCTATTGGGCTAGTGAGAGTCCACTATACTAAGGTCTATCCACGAATACTGCATATTACCTTGATGGTGATAATTGTTTTCATCGGCCAGAGGGAGCGGAGGTGCTGCAGATATGTTGAGTCCAGTGCTAGCGGCTACAGACGCCTGGTACAATGCCAACAGCTCTCCCTTAGACAACGGAGGAGGGGCTGTGGTCTGGGAACACAACGCATTCACATCATGGGACAATAGATGGTGTTCAATAGATTGCAGTCGACTCACGCCTACTCAAACCTAGATAGCTCAAAATATTTGGTACACAGGTACAGTAGAACCTTGATAGTTTGACTCTCGATAGTTCGACACTCCTGATAGTTCGACATGGTCCACATGACATTTAACATTTTAATAATGACCGATAGTGTCCATGTTGGAGCGTGACAAAGGTGAAAATGTAAACAAATTGGCGAATGATTTGAATGTTGTTTATGTTAAAGTTCATTTAGGTTATGGTTTCACTAAAATTTAGTGATTCCTAAATTCAAATTATGATTTTTTACTCCCAGAGTTAAAATTTCCCATATACTCCCTATAGTTCGACATTTCGATAGTTCGACACTTTCTAAGTCCACAAAGTGTCGAACTATCGAGTTTCTACTGTATCTCAAATTATTTTCAATCCCCTTTGAAAAACCTGTCTGCCTAAAGATTTACCATGGATTAATTAATTTTACGATTGTACTTTCCATTATAAGCAGAAGAGATAAAAATATTTTTTGATACCCATTAAGAAATCATTTGTGTAATGAGCATTGAATAAGTAAGTTGCACAAGGCTAAATTAGTAAGCTGTTACATTAAGTACTTCAAAACAATTATGACATCGCACTTTTCCACAATCAACAAAACCAATAACAGCTCAGAGGAAGCACATATTCAAACAAAGAAAATTTTACAGGGGAACTTTAATCAATCTCTTATACCACGTTTGGTTATATTGTTGTTAGTAAGTATTGTTAAGAAAAAAATATTGATTAAAAATGGTTTAACAATTCTGATTTTCTGTCACATGGTACCTGGACTATGTTCATTCTTCCTCTGAAAAAAGGACAATAATATTCTAATTATTGATCCATAATGTTTAAAAATATTTAATTGTTACAGTTTAGTAAATTTCAGAACTATATTACGAACCACATTTAGATATTAAAATCCAAACAAAAAAACTTAAAATAATTTGTAAAAATGAATTTTCTATCACAAACTGAAAAAGATAAGTTTATTCTTTTTTAATCTTACTGAAATGCTAAACTACTCTGCTTCATTGTAGCAGACAATAACTAATGTAAACCAGTGGCGGATCTAGAACATTAATAAGGGGGGGGCTAACCGGGGGGGCCTGCGCCCCCCCCCCCCCCCCGATCAGCGGGCCAGACCAGAGGGGGGTTCGGGGGAAGTTTTTGAAATTTAAGTGTTAAAAATAACAGTTTCATGTCATTTCTTCACCCATCGCTTTGGAAAACAATACTAAATCGCCAATTAACTTTTATTACAAACAACAGTTTGGCCAATGTACCAACTTTCATTGCTCTTATTATCATTAATATTAAATGAGAATTTCTTTTGCATCGTGAAGTACAATGCATACACTAACCTTAAAAAATTTGGTTCGTTTTTATATGCCTATCACTGTTGCTATCTAAATTTTCATTATCTTTATTTAGTATTGAAATGGTACACTCTCGTGTTAACACTTTTAACTTTAATATACTAAGTCGGTAATAGGTAGGTAGGTTAATATTTTAAAATGTTATTAATACAGTACATTTCATCATGGATTAGCCACTAGATCACGTATAGGCCTGGCGCACATGTTTATGTAGATCACAGGTGGTGAACTTATAGCAAAAGAGTGGTGTACAATATTTCTGCTCTGTCTAGTGATCCGGGGAGGGGTTATAGTTTCACTACCATGGTTTTGGGTCTTTTTGGGCCATTATAAGTTACAGTTACAATTACATTAATCCTTCTATAGTGAAGTTGTCGTAGTATTAAAATTAAATAGAGACACAGACTCCAACACGGACACGGTACATTTCAATGAACAAAAACTCACCATTATGTATAATAAAATCACGTGCGTCGGCACCAAGTGATGAGACTCGGCCTTTCAGACTACCGGTTTTAGTGTAGGACTACCGTGGCGGATGCTGCACTCTGGTTTATTTTTTGTCGGATCAGATGTTCTAATTCTTTTGTTATCAGATGATTTCATTATTGTTACTATTTCTTAAGTTTTTAATTCAATTGCAACTCTAAAAAGTGCTTAGTTGTATTATCCATTTACTTTACTTTTATTTATCTAAATATTCATAATCACCAATACAAAGTACAACAACAAAATCATTGTTTTTATTATAGTACCATCCGGCAATTAAGTAACTGGCTACAATTCAAAACCACATGTTAACTTGGACACTTGGTTTGTACTTTGACTGTTGAGTCAAAAGAACTTAATTTTACTTACTAAGCTAACTACTTTTTATGTTATTCGAAGTGTGGCCTTAAAAACACATCTATTGAAAGAAGACTATTTACTGACCATCGTGTGAAAATTACACGTTTCTAAGTTTTACTGTTTTTGAGTTGGGCTTGTATAAAGTCAGCCATGTCACCGATGATCGTGGCGAACACATCTCCGCTGAAGGATGTAACGCTGGGTTAGTTATAGCTGTCTAGTCGGTCTTATGTATGACTTATCACTACCGTGTGACTTGTTTTGAGATAGTGAAAGTATTTCTGACTTATATATCAATAAAAAACATAACCTAATCGTCGCAGCGCATTGTAAACTTGGCTGAGGACTTGTAACAGGCCCGGTGTCAGGCCGCGGGCGGAAATGCGTTCACCGCGATCATCGGTGACATTTCTCACTTTAAGGATGTAGAACCGAAAAACCGTAATACTTAAAAAAGTGAAATTTAACACAATGCTCAGTGAATAGTCTTCTTTCAATTTATGTGGTCTTTAATACTGCAGATCAAAATAACATAACGAATTAGCTGCCTTATGTATGACAATAGACAAAGTACCCGAAAAAAGATTTTCCTGACATGGAAACCTATAAATATAGGCCTTATCATTTTTATCCCAGAACTGTTTTATTTGAAAAGTTTGAAGAAAATCGTTGGAGCCTTTGTCGATATCCGTGTGTACATACATATAGACATAATACAAATATACCTCATCAATAATATTAGATTACACTTAATGATATACTTTTTTTGTTAGTAGGGATCGAGTGCCGATATATACTATAATTAGTTTATAAGTAGCCTTTTTTTGCAAAAATTTGTGATTACTATTTGAATTTGTAATCATTTTAACGAATTTTACCTCCAGTTAAAATTAGGCTCCAGTTATATTAGGCCTGGTTTTGATAAAAACTTGAACGTCAATTTAGACTGCTTTTCGTCGTCTTTTATTTAATCTTATTATTTAATCTTATTATTTAATCTTATTTATTTAATCTAACAGAGGTCTTGATTTCGTGTTGTGACAGGAAAAGTTTGCAACCAAACATTAAATAAAACATCTAGTTGTAATTTTGATTCCCCTTCGCCTCCACCACTTCCACTTAGGCCCCTATTATACATCGCATCTTTCAAGGCACGTAAAATAAGTACATTGCACTAGATAGGAGCATTTATACCCGGCGCCTGACGGTCGTCTGTCGTGCGTCATCCAATAAGGTATAGGCCTAAGGCAATTCGAGCGACACGCGGCGGGCGCAAACCCTCGCGGCGTCGCTCGACGCGATGTAAAAGGGCCCTTAAACTTGAGGATGGAATACGTCACTCCCCATCTCCGCCTCGTAACTATACAAAGACTCGGCATACACACACATAGGGACTCTGGAAGCCTCAAAATTGGTGCCCCACCGATTGAGATGGCGTACCAATAGAGACACTAAAATGACGGTGTCGTCTAGTTGAACTGCCAGAAAAGGATATTATAATATCATTTTTAAGAACAAATATTTTTAGGGGTGATATTTTTATTTCACAGTGTGCATAACAGACACAAAGTAGTTTACATTGAAAAATATCGGAAAAACGTGCGCTGGTTTGCCGGCGCCCCATCACCCGGCCTGCGCCCGACTTGGGCCGGCGCCCGCTCCGTGCCATCGCGGCGCCCCACCTTGGCCCCCAAGGGGGGGGGGCTATAGCCCCCTTAGCCCCCCCCTTGGATCCGCCACTGATGTAAACAACAGTTGCAACGCATGCTCAGGCCAGGGTCTGGGCGGACCTTGTTCATTCTTCCGAGGGAGACCGTGGACTTAAATACTATGTACCCTATTGCTTTTCACTAATATCATGGACTATGATCGATATAGCTCTGTATGATTTCACAAAGTGATAGTGCTGATCAAATGACAACTGTTGCCATAAAAATTTCAATTTTGAAAAAAAAAAAAATACTATGTCCGTTCTTACTCTGAGCTTTTCACTAAAGTTGAAAACTTAAAATTATTCGTTTGAAAAAATTGTTGCAGAATTGTTATAGAATATTTGATGAAGTATGCCCACAGGATGAAATTGTTAAAGCTTGTAGCAAGGTGATCTGAAGGGGTATACACCTTAGAATGGTGTATACCCATTCTAACTCAGTATGGGTGTATACCCAGTCTATAACTTTTACTGCTATTCCTTTTTTCCAAACATATATGGAAGTATCTTTTTCTATCTAGAGGTGTCCTTTAAGCAATATGTTATCTTTTAATGTTTTTCATAAGGACTACACTAGTCGAACATAACGTTTGTTCGTTCACCTCTATAGCGTCATGATAAGGAGGAGGAGTTGGTCTGTAGTCTTCAGCTATATCCTCTGCATAGTTTATGTACTTCTCTTGCTGCATCCTGCTGATGACAGACTGAAGGAAATCAGCACCAGTGCTGGAATCTATGTCCTCAGCATCAATCAGAGTCTGCCACAATACCAGCGTAATTACCAACAAAACTCTGAAACACAAATTACGTTGATGTTGAAATACCACTCTCTGCACATAATGTAATTGATTTACAGATGAACGAGCATTCAACAACAGATTGTAGATATTTTAAGATTAGAAAATAGTTTTAATCATTAAAATGTTTTCAACTTGTGAGCTTAACCAAATTAAATAGTAAAATAAAATTAATTTGTTATTTATTTTGAAAATTGTTTAGACTACTTATTGATTTTAATCTTATAAAGCGGTCGGCGTTGATGAGCAAACCAATCTGGTGAAGAGCATCCGCATCGGCTGTGAAGAGTGCCACAATCAACACGGTTAAGAGCAACCCCAGTTTGTTATGAAGATTACCACCCTGTCAGTTTTGAAGAGCACACTTTATTGGTTGTGAAGAGTGCCCTGATCAATAGTAAGAAGTGCCCCAATCAACGGTGAAGAGCGACCCCAGTTGGTTATGAAGATCACACCTAATGAGGGGTGAAGAGCGAATCCGATCAGCGATAAAGATGGCACCCCGGCAGTGAAAAGCTCCTCTGATTGGCGATAAAAAGGGCACCTCAGAGGAAGTGAAGAGTGCCTCCTATCGGCCAAAAGAGGGCAGTGAAGAGTGCCTCCTATCGGCCAAAAGAGAGCACCTCAGAGGCAGTGAAGAGCGCCTCCGGTGGGCAATAAAGTGGGCACCTCAGTAGCAGTGAAGAGAGCCCCCGATCTACGATAAAGAGGGCATCTCATTGGTTGTATAGAGAGCCCCTGATCTGATATAAATAGGGCACTTCAGAGGCAGTGAAGAATGCCTCCGATAGGTGATAGGGTACCTCGTTGGTTGTATAGAGAGCCCCCGATCTGCGATAACGACGGCACCTCATTGACAGTGATGAGCTCTTCTGGTTGGCGGCGATTTGTAAAGGAAATTGTTGTTCATTTTATGTTGTAATAAATTGTGATTATGATACAAATTCCGAGTAGCTTCTGGAAAAAGTAATTAGTAAAAATATATAATTCAATTTCTCAAAATATTTTGTCCCTGAATAACAGCTTAACTAAATAGGATAGCCTATAATTAGTTTTACAAAAAAAGGCGGAAAAGGTTGCAAAAAATCTAGAGCTGGCCCTGGATGTAAGAGTCTTAAATAATGATAATCCAAATCATAAACAGCAACAAGCGTGCATTGTGTGTCACTTGGGGAATTGTAATCCCACACCTCAACACAGACCCGCTTGTCTGGGGTGACGTCCCTCCTCCCCTTCCGCTACCTCGAGGACTGCGGCGAACGCCCATCGGTCGGATCTCCTCACCAGTTCGAGAAAATCATCCAACTTCAGGATCGGTTTTTCGTAGACTGCACAGCTTGGCATTGCAGGCGTCAAGATGATAATTCATAAAGATCTTTCTTAGAACGGCATCAGCGAAAGTTTGGCCGCCCGCCATCACTGTCAAGAGATCACAGGACGGATGAAGTCTTGGTTTGGGCTTCCCGGGCACATCAGCCTGAAGGTTGGGCGCGCGACCGTAATCGTCGGAGCAGTTCCGCCGCAGCTTTCTGTGGTTCGGTCTGATCGCCAGGGCCAAAGCTCCAGCTGTGTGGGCGGGGACAGGGAAATTTCGGGATTTCTCCAATTTGCCTCTCCGATTCCGTCAACAAGCGCAAGACTGCTTCCTTCAGGGGACCTCCCCATATTCTTGGTCTGAGTTTTATTCGTGGCACAATTTAGCCTATCCAATGCCTTTTAGGAGTTCCCGAAAATAGGCTAACCTATAACATAGCTTTAACGTCTATCGTCCTAAACGAAAGCCTACGAAAATATGCTATCTTCATGGGACACTCTTTAACCATCCAAACATTGCTTGGCAGGTTTTCTTTGCTGTGTTGTAATTTTCTATCAGCGCACTTAATGGCATTTAATAAAATTTTACTGGAGAACAGTCTGAAAATGGTCTTTGTTATCACGTCAGTTTGTTCTTGTTCGATATAATTAATTAAGTAGCCCAGTTGAGAAAACAAAGCTCCCAACTCTACTGAAAGTTTCCACAGTCTGTGAAAGTTTCCACAGTAAGTTGTCAATTGATTTTCCTTTCGTTAATCACATATTCTGTTTCTTATAGACATTACAGGCATGTTTTGTTTTCTAATGACAACATCATCCACTACACTATTATTACATTAGCTCCTTCATGGTTGGTGTATTTGAAATTGTGGAGTGATTTCACGGGACCTAGAAATATAGCTAGGCGAGTCACACAGATCGTAAACGGTGCATGAACATGAACCGAGTTGTGACTGTCTGAGAGCGATTAAAGTTAATGTTCTGGACTGCGTTAAATCGCCGACTAGTGAGTGCAGTATTAGACGGCTGAAGACATATGTTCTGTAATTCCAGTAACATTTTCTTCATTTCTGTACATAAAAAAATTCTTTGTTAATGGATCGGATCATTTACTCAAGTGATAAAAGGGAAAGCATAGATGATATATTTAGATTTTCACTCCTCCTTTAAAGATAGTTTTGTATTACAAACATACAAATATAAAATAACTAACTGTCCTATCCTCTCTAAAATCAAATTTTACATGGTGTTTTAAGAAGCACATCTATAAAATATCCCATGAATTCTCATAGGTTCGTCTTTGTGATAGGTCCATTTTCACCATCAATCACAATCATGAATCACCTGATATCACGTTAGTTGAATCACAGAAAAAGGAATTAGTGATTCAAAGATTCATCCTCGAAAGTTAAACGAGAAAGCAAAACGAGTTGACCCGTCCGGCGCCGCTGCGCCGTCGCCGTGACCCCGGTCCCGGTGTGTGTCTGTCTGAGCTGCCTCTGCCATCTGTTGAGTGGGAGTGGGACGCATGCGCACAGGGGCGCCGACAATGCAACCAAACTGGCAAACCTGCACACGGAAACTCTGGTTTTTTTCATTTCTAAATAGAAAGAATCCAATTTTACTTGGTTTGACAATAAAATTTATTTAAGAAACGGTCTTAGATCATAACGGTTGTCCCTTTCTTACGTTGGTAATAAGTCGAGTAGGAAAATTTTTATCTCACCTTTGTTTCAAAATTTATGAATGCCATAAACATATGGCAAATGATTATTTTTTCGTCTGCATAGTTGTTTCCAAAACCATCAATACTTTAATGGCTTATTTTTAACTTCTCAGTCACAGCTAGGTTTTATTTCATTTTGTAAAACAACTAAATGTTATTGTTATCAAAAGTACGGCTTTGAAAAACAGCAGGCCCCAACTCTCCCATGAAGTGGCTAAAGACAAAATTAGTAGTAGAGTTATGCATTTTTATCCTTAATTGTTTTCACTCGTTTTTCGACATTCCTGGCTTATAAACATTTTTATATTATCAACTAGAGAAATATGCAGGAACAACATACTATTATGTTGTTCACCACATAGTCAGTTCGTGCAAACAAAAAAGGAGTGTGCATCGTGATTGTTAGTAGTGCTATTTGAACTGCCGAGATGTGGTCTATAAGGACGATTTGGCTTTCCTACCCGCAAAACCACACATTTCAAACTAAATTTCAACGGAACAAGACTGAAACAGGTTCCGAAGCGGCAGGTCTACGCCTAGCCCTCAATTTGGCCTATATTTGACGGACATCATCAGTGAAATCGGCAACCCGCGTGTCCAGTTCCGCTGGCCGGCTGGTCAAGCCCGGCGGACTAACTCCAAAACAAACTAATCAAAAGTGCTATTTTCCCTCCCGCAGTAAGTCATATCGATTTGTAACAGTTTTAAATACTTCCCCCCATTTCGAATTCGTTATTGTACGGTAGTTAATAACATTTGTCCATGTTACTTTTTTAAAGATGCAGTGTAACGGAATAGAAATTTTGATGGAATGCAGTAAGATGTAACACAAATCAAGTTGTTTTCATAAAATACGAACTTCTAACTTTTTTATTGGAACTGTCCATTATAGGGATGAGTCACATACGACATACAATGAAATTATAAAAACAAATAAGTTACATATTACAGTACGGTATAATACATTTACAAATTTCGCTTATCTTTTAATTTCTCATTATGCCACAAATGCTTTAATAGACCCTAAGGTTGATAGATTATCAGTTAACAATAACTCTCCATCATGAAATGAATATATTTTTTACCCATATATGATTATACGAATAAGACTATAACAAGTAATTCAATAACACATTTTTTCCTATTGTTGTCACTGCTAAAACAAATAAATTTAGACAAACAACAAAGGCTGACCGTTCGCAAATTTTGGTTACAGTTTATTTTTTATTTTTAATTTTTTATATTATTATTTTTTTTTTAACGGTCATCATTATTGAATACACTGTAGAGTTATGACTGCAATTTAATTTATGTATTTGATGAAAAAGTCCTCGGAAAATGTGGATGGTTCCTTTTATTCCAACCATTTAGCCAAGATTTCAATAAACGTTTTCAACGGTAAAAATGCTTCGGAAGACGCAAGTTTTATGGGGTTTTATAGCATTGCAAATAACGTTTTAGATAAAATAGCATACCAAGGACGTGGAACTAATGTATTAGGTCGCATAAAAAATATTATTTTGGTTAAATAAGGCAGTCATTAAGTTATAAACAAGATAAAGTTGAATGAAGCTTAATTTTTATAACCCAACTAGGGGGTTTTTATCTTAATTTTGATTATAGGGCGATCTCTTTTGCTTTGAAGCGACCTTGTAAGGCTGATTTCGTTCTATTGAATATCTCGAGTCGAATCAAGATAAAAAAGTTATATTCATTCTATGAGTCTAAATCACGGTCTAAATTTATGATTTTTTCTCAGGAGTTGCACTGATTCTATACTCGAGCTAAATTATTGATTTAGTTACTGCTAATATATTAACTGTCCATTATTACTTCATGGTGTTTAAAATCTCAAATTCCAATTACTCATTTTAGCTAATAAACAATTTACCGGTTCACTGTATAACAGAAACAATGAAGTATAAAAAATAACAATGCTTACAGGTAGGATGTAAGCTGCAACTTTTATTTTATATTATTGACACCTTTACGATGATACTTTTAATTATTTACTTTACTTTTACTTACTTTTACTTACTTACTTACTTACTTTTACTTTTACTTTTACTTACTTTATTTACTTTACTTAATTATTTAATACTTTTACTTATTTACTTTATTTAAATTTAAAATATATATTAATCGTTTATTTAAATTTTGTAAACTAAGGAAATAATTTAAAACAGAGGTTTTGTTAACATTCAAAACATAGTTAACTAGCCTTAAACAAAAAAAGTCCTTGCAATTAAAACCATGTTATATTCAGTGTAAGGCTATTTTTTATACTAAATAAGAAAATTCAACAAATGACCTGTATCTACCAAATAAAATCTTTACCTAACTAAGATCACTGATTGTAAAGAGACTCTGGCAGTCTTATTTTTTATTGTTTATCCCACCTGTTTAAAAACACTCCCTCCGCATAAAGATACAACTAATCGGCGAATCGACAATGACCATGAAATGTAGACTGCAGCGAAAGTGAAGCGAAAACAGAATAAAATACGTGAGGAGACGAGAATAACGGTGGTCCACAATCCGCCGATGACACGGATGTTTGGAGGCTGGAGCTAGAGCGCCGGCGCGATTATCATCTGACCAACACTGCTCTAAATTGGTTGCTCTAAATTAACATTATAGCAAACCAAACACCAGCTGGATTTCTACCCCCGGAATTCTACCCCCGGAATACTACCCCCAGGAAAACTACCCCCAATTGACTAGACCCGGAATACAACCCCCGGAAAACTACCCCTGGAATTCTACCCCCAGCAAAACTACCCCCAATGGACTAGACCGGGAATCCTACACCCGCGAAAGTACTTCCACGTAGGCCTACACAATTCCTTAGGTATTTAACAATTAATTGTTATTTTATGTACGTAAAACATTTCTATTATAAAATAATAGAAATGTTAAGTTTATATTAATACAAACTTGCCCTTCGGGTGATCTCGTTCTCTACCCTCACTCGCCGTCAAGTTCTATAATAGGCCTATGCTTTAGTTTTATATAACCAATCTTTCCTCAATCCTTTACAGGCTTTTAGCTATATATGGTTTTATTGACATGATATAAAATATATACATTACCGTACCATGATATACTTTGATTTTGATATTAGGTTTATAATTTTCAGCACCTGGGGGCCAAGCAATAGCTCGGTAAACTTAAACAGTAATATTTTTGTTAGTAATATCATAGATAAAATATGGTAATATCATTTACAGACAGCCCGGTGCAAAAAGGCTTATTTCTTGTTCAAGACGAGCTCGTTCGCTCCATTCACTCGCCTTTCAGCTTCCTTTTTCTGTGCTTTCAGACTGTTTCAATGTAGGCCTACGGGTCTCGTGTATATTTGTTAAAACACATGTTGAATGTGTAACACGTGGATTCTAATTATCTAGTTAGCTGGTGCTTGCTGTATTCTTTCTAGTGATTTTGTTTTTAAATTCAAATGTAATTCTACAAATTAATTTGTTGTTTTATATACTTTTACATGACTTTTATTCTTATTC
The DNA here is from genome assembly GCA_030545055.2 of Neoaliturus tenellus. Taxonomy (NCBI): domain Eukaryota; kingdom Metazoa; phylum Arthropoda; class Insecta; order Hemiptera; family Cicadellidae; genus Neoaliturus; species Neoaliturus tenellus. The sequence goes on from CM061535.1 coordinate 39,678,004, forward strand.
ATAATCAGCAGTATGAAGTACGATTTAAAAAATTATAGATTATTTTTATCATAAAATAGTACCATTTAATGATTTAAGGAATTGGCTGCCATGCAAAACTACATGTTTATACTGGAACACATAGGCCTACTCTGCACTTTGACATTGAGTCTACTGTTTTCATTATTATTATTTTTTTACTCCATAAGACCAATGTTAAAAATATTAAAATTTGAATTAATGATTAAAAATAAATAAGATTTTTTCTGTCATAGAGACCTGTATATTTATATTAAATTCATCCCAAAACTATGTTATCTGCAATGTTGGAAGAAAAGGTTTTAGCTGTTTTTGGGATCAGTGTGCAAACATACACACATACAAATATATAACTTACTCGTATTACAATATAGGATAGGATACACTTTATGCTTATGTAACTTAACTCACGTTTTGTAAATCTAGATAGCCTGAAAAGTATATAACTCAATATATCTAGTACAACCAGTAATACGGTAATAGAATTTTACTGCTGAGTAAAGATCTTGTCCATCTCGGAGACAAAGTGATCAGAGTGAACAAAATTCCTTCAGATTATTGTGAATATTATTATTCCGATTTTTCTCTATTTAACTTTCAGGTTTGAAGCACATAGGGCCTACATTGTCATTTAATAAATATTATGTAACACCTGAACATGAATGAACTGTGAAGGAAATTGCTGCTTTCTTTTATCAGTTGCTGCGGTTGCTGCATACACATTTTTCCAAACAATTTATAAAAAAATACCTTAGAAAATAATGTCATTAATTTATTATATTGTTTTGTAAAATATAACATTAAACCAATAACATTAACTCATCATCACCCACAATTACATTTTCACTAAAAAAAAAAACATTTTCAAAAACACACATCTAAAAGCCTGTAAAGGATTAAGGGAAGATTGGTAATATAAAACTAAAGCATAGGCCTATTATAGAACTTGATTGAGAGTGAGGGTAGGGAACGAGATCACCCGAAGGGCAAGTTTGTATTAATGCAAATTTAATATATTATTATTTTATAATAGAAATGTTTTAAATAGCAGAACACGTACATAAAATAACAATTGTAAATACTTAAGGAATTGTGTATAGTAAATGCCAAAATTAGAGAGACTGGAGGCAGGTAGTCCTGGCCCGTCCTAATCCTTTGTTGACTAAACATCCCCTACTGTAGCGCGGCCGGCCGGTTAGGCACCGGAATGCCGCCCAGGTCTCGGGGAATTCTCAGAATTTTGGCCACTGCCAAAGGTGTAACTCCTATTTTGTCTGAGGTTTATCCCTTTTAAAATGGTTACTAAACATCGTAGAACCATGATTCAAATTTTGTTATAATCGTCTAATCAACACGCAACACATAATCCATGAATTTTTATTTTACGTGCATTGGTTCGATTATTGGATAATTGAGGCAGTGGCCAAAATTCTGAGAATTCCCCGAGACCCGGGCGGCCTTCCGGTACCAAACCGGCTGGCCGCGCTACAATAGGGGGTGTTTTGTCAACAAAGGATTAGGACGGGTCGGGACTACCTGCCTCCAGTCTCTCTAATTTTGGCATTTACTATACTTGGAAGTACTTTCGCGGGTGTAGGATTTTCGGTTTTGTCCATTGGGGTAGTTTTCCTGGGGGTAGTTTTGCCGGGGGTAGTTTTGCTGGGGGTAGTATTCCAGGGGTAGAATTCCGGGGGTAGTTTTCCACCCCTAGTAAACTTACAAAACATTGCTTAAATTGTTCATCGTAGAAATAAATTATAACAGTGCTTAACCAATGATTGAAGTAGAGTATAATGTATTCTCTTCAAAAGTTCGCGGCCGGAAAACTACCCCCATACCTGTGACGTCAAAATGACGTAGCGTTTTTTCATGGGGGTACTTTTCCTGGGGGTAGAATTCCGGGGGGCCCCAAGCCTACCCACACAGGAGACCAGCCTGTAGTGTGGGGCTCCCCTGAAAGGCGGGTTTACCCACTATAACACCTTCTCTACTCTTTAGAATTCTAAAATGGAATTTTTTATGACATTACGTCAGGCTATGCCTAAATTTGGCTTACGCCCGTGGGGCTCGCTCCTTATCCAGCCGCTTTATCAAGGGCTGGATACTTCGCGGTCCAGATCAGTTTTCTTCACCAGGAGGATGCCCCGGACGAACTGTGATAAACAATCTTAGTTGCCCTCATCCTCTAAGATCTTTTGGCGAGTCCACCGAAAATGCACCAAAAATTTGTGTGGCCTCCAGGCGGGACCCTTTCCCAACGGGGGCAGCAGAAGGTGTGCTTCGCATCGTCAGGAAAACCCGGACAATAAATGCCGTCCGGTGAACCGGTCTTGCCCATCTGGTTCAGGTACGACCGAAAATAGTCGTGACCTGTCAGGATTTGGATCAGGTAGTAATCCTCCTTCCCATGCCGCAGTTCCACCCACGGTTGGACCTGCTCGATAAGTTGCGCAGTCTATCGTCCTCGGGTGTCGTGCTCCCAGCTGTGTTGCCACTGCTGGAAGGTCCGGGAGCGCTCTTCTGTTCTAGCCGTGTCCTTGCCGATCTCGCCTTCCTTGTCTCTGATAAATCGCCTTCCTCTCTCCTGCCAAGAGCTTGACAGGGATGACTCCGGCGACCACCAGGACGGCAGGCTCGGACACTGTCCGGTAGGCGGAACACGCCCGGAGCGCCGCTTGACGCTGAACCCGGGCGAGTCATAACCTGTAGAACTCTTTATCGAGAGCGTCTAAACAGGACGAATTCAAATCGTCAGAGTTTGACGCCTGACGCACCCGTCAAAACCTGACGAATTTAAATCGTCCTGATTTGTCCCCCCCCCCCCCCCCGACTTTTTATTCGTCAGGCTTTGACGTCCCTTGACTTTTAAAAGTGCCAGGGTTCGTCGAAGTCAGAATTTGACGGCGTCCCGTCTGCCCACACCTCTGCTCCATAAAGAAGTACGGACTGGACCGCAGACATCAATACACGTCTTCTGCTGGATCGGGGACCCCCGACATTGGCCATCAGCGTACTAAAATAAGTGAATACTTTAGCGGCATTGTCCGAGGTACGGAAGCGAACCTTGCCACTTGAGAGCAAATTTGCAGATTAGGTATTTTACAGTTATAAAAAATTATCTGATAATTTTCTCTTGCGTGTTTTCTCTATAATTCAGAGATACGGACAGTTCTGTTTAGTAATAATAGTGTTACTCATTCTTCGACTATGGTAGATTGCGTTTTCTGATTCTTTTACACCAACTAGATTCAATAGTTTTAGCTTTGCTTATATATAGTATAGATTAAAAGACACTTATAAAATTACATACTACAACCTTTTTACTCATAGCCTGTGATGTAGGCCTACCGGTAGTAAGATTTTACAAAGTTTTATCCCTAAGCTGGAGCATTATTGAGTCTCATCTGTTAGACGGATAGGACTCTAATTAAAGATCTATGATTGATGTAATTTGAAATGCACAAATCATTACATAGGCCGATTAACCACTAACTTGGATCAAATAAGACATAGAACTTCATTCAATTTAAAAGGGCGGTTTCCAAGATTAATATACGGATTTAAGTAAAATTAAGAATTTATTCACCACTGTAAAAAGGTACATGTCATTGGTTTCGTTACATAAATAATACATTGAACATATTGGCAGGAATAAATCAACACTATTATAAAATATAGAAATATGCAATATGGCCTTAAATTTTAATTTCACAATCACAACTTCACTTTACATTACCTTAAAAACTTCAAAGTCCTGTAAGTAAATGGAACTTTCTTTAATTAATTATGATTTTAGTAATTTTGGAACTGGAACTATTTTTAGTCTTTTCGTAACTAATTTGCTTGAAAAAAATATTATAGCACTCATCGTAAATCAACAATTTAACCATTTGACACAGATGCAGGAATAAAGATAGAACAAATATGCATTAAAATACGTTGTGAAAAACGTAAGAATACTGACACTCGTGTCCAAGCCCAGCGCCTTCAACGCGGGTCATGCTTACTCGAAACCGGTGCGACGTATTTGAAAACCCCTTAATTGGAAGTCTTTTCTACCTTGAAAATGAAAGTAGAAATGCGAAACAATATGACACGTTGTTTAAAATAGCTATTTGTGTATTAAGAGCGCAAATAACGTCATTGCCGCTCGAGAATGTAGTTGGCCGCACGAAGCGTCAGCTGAGTGCGGCCAAACATTTCGAGAGCGGCAATGACTATTTGTGCTCGTAATACACACAATATTTTACCTACCACCATAATTACAACCGATTAAATCTATTTATTAAACGTACACAATTATATCAACTTTAAATTTAACTTCATTAACTTTCATTAATTAACTTAATAACTGTAATAAATCACTTGCATAGATGTGTAACCGGAAGTTAGTGTTATCAAAATACTGACCGTGAAATCAGCTGATTCAGAGCAAAGCAACTACAATTAATTTGTAATAATTATGGTGATTGTCATGTGGTTTCTGACCAATAGAAACTAGTCTGTGTTGTGACGTCACCTTCTTTACCGTTCTAACCTATTGTAGATTTAAAATAACCTTGATTTAGCGTGTGCCAATGTTCCATTACCGCTCTAGAGCGGAAAAGGACCGGAAAACGGAAATGAACTGTTTTGCGTAGGATTACAGCTGTGGCAATGTGATTATTTCCATGCAGTGGTAGGAAAAGTATTTTTTGTAAGACCTACCTAACCTTTTTGAAATTCACGTCAAAAGTAGACCCTGAATATGCCGTGTTTTGTCATAACGACCTGACTGTTTGTTACGTAGGAAAGATTTGGCCACTGGTTGGACACCTCTTGTTATGAATAGCCTAGGACGTGGTGTAACCAAACAACAAATGGTCCATATAATTCCCCTTAATGGATTTTTTCACCTTCATGGTGTATATATATTTTTTGAAAATCTGAAAAGTTTAAAACCCAATAAGGTCTCTCGCCGTCATTTCAAAAGTCATCCACACTCGGTTTTCTAAAATGTCACCAGTCTACGGCTCCGGTCTACCCATTGCGCGCCACCCAAATGCAAGGGTGGCGCGCAAGGGTTTTTGAAAATCTTGTTATCTCCTACCACATTTAGCGTAGAGCTATAAAGGGTCATATTAAAGGAGAAAAACTGTACTAATCTTCTTCTGTTACACTTTAGTAATTATTTTATCAAAACTAATAGAAAACTTCAGTTGAAAATCGAGAAAAGACAGATAGTTTTAGACAGTTATAACTGAAATTAGAAATTCTATTTTAAAATTCTAAAAACACAGAAGACTATTTCTGTCTTTCTACTTTTAGAAAAGGTTAAGAGTCAATCTCTATCTTAATTAGTTAATTTAAAAACACAAGTATTGTAAACCTCTGCAGCCATCAAACTCGTCTATAAGCGCTATATATATATTTAGCGCTACGTCCGCGAGGCGGCATTCGGTAAGATTTCGGGCTCAGGTAGAGCGGATCCCTATGGCAGAGATGCGGGACTATTTTGTTCAGGATATCACAGCACTATATAAAAATCACAACACTTTGTTACAAATATTTTGGAGCCGTTTCTTTTGTTCGAAATATTTAGATTATTTAATATTTATTCGAAATATTAAAACGTTTAATGTACTGAGGGTATTTATTATTTAAAGTAATAACGTATAATTCATATTTCCGAATTGTTCGAAATTCCAGCATCTATAATCCGATAGTTAATTTTAATTCATAAAAAAATTAATTACAACTCGGGTCCTACAACTTTATCCTTCAAAATATCATTGAAAATTAGAGCTTTCTTTCAAAATTTAACAATAACCTAGATGAATTTCAACAGTGTTTTAGTCTTCTCCGTCCATTACGATGGTCGAGGACCTAGGTCTCAACGTGCCGCTTACATACATACAGGACTAGGGCTGACACATGGGCACTGACCTTGACATTGCGATGCGGCGCTCCACGGTCCACGTGAAACTGACGGCGCGGTCCGGTGTGCTGCAACGAGGGGATCGCCGATGGTTAGGGTGGAGGGGGGGAGGACTGGATCCTGCGGCACCAGGAGTGCCAACCGTCCCGGCGTCTTCCGCTCCTGTTACTCCTATAATGACCACAATCCCGTCCTGCGACTAGGTCACACACGCATCATACCATACCCCCTTCGTGCGTCACCCAACGCTTGTCCACGCACACCAAGTCCTTGATTACCGGTATTTGCAATGTTTTGGGCATCTATCGTGATTCCGCTCATTTGTCTGCTGGAACACGGTACCAACTTTCGTTCCAACCAAGCGTTTAGCTCGAAAATGTATATTATCATTAGCCCTCAGTAGAACTCATCTATGTATTTAGAACAGTAAGGTAAAAACACCTTTGGTCAGTTCGTCTGATACTTCTACTGGGCCGATTTACATGCGGGTTGTACCAAAACAAACCTTTTCGGTCCTATATTAGCAGGTTTTATTTGTATTCAGAAAATATTTACGTTAAATCGGTCAAAAGTGGAAAATAAACTTTTCTTATGGAGATTTAACATGAGGCAGAGACATTTTTCAAACCTTTGGACAGTTTGTCTGAGACTTCCACTGGACCTATTTACACGCAGTTTGTACTAAATAAAAGCCTTTCTATAATAGCAGATTTGATTTACTTTAACCCTATTTTACTTTCTTAAATTAAAAATTTAAGAAGGTATTTAGTCTATTACATGGTAGAAGAGCGAACTTTTAACAAGGATTTGGTTTACCATGGTCAGTATCTAAAATCTTATACAATTATAATGTATTATGCTTTAAATAGGTAGAAAAATAATACAGCTGTATACCATTTAAACTATTAAGTTTTATGGTATATCAAAAAGTAAACAAGTTTTCATTATTTCGGTAATTGTTTACTACTAGGCCTGCGTCTAAAGGTATACTTTAATTATGTAGAACAGCTGATTAACAGCTGAGCAATTAAAAAATTAAATTTTTGATGTTTAGCATTATCTGCCTAAAAAAACTCACCATGAATCCTGAGTGAGTAATTGTTCTGTATCCATTGAGTATCGACGTGCAACAACTCGTTAATTTTATTCACTTTTTTTACTTATACCCCTTGGCTTCTAAGCTCCTCAAGTATATTATATTATTTATTTTCAATTTATTATCATTTTAATTTAGTATTATTTTTAAATATATTTTATGTAAGATATTTAATTTGTAGTTTCACTTTTCAACTTCACATCTCACTCTTGTTGTTTATAATCGATCACAGAATTTCCTTCTGTACTGACGTGAATAGATTATCATACAATCTAGTAAGAAGGCCTTTCCATTTAAGGTTGTCTTTGTAAGAAATTTCTAGTAATTGCACAATTATTTCTTATTTTTCTACATTGTAACTCAGTTACTTCAATGGTTGTTAGAATTTGCGCCCCAGCTCGTCTTGTCAAAGACAAATGGATGGATATAGTCTCAACCGCTCCTCTTCAGGTGCTAGAATTCCAGGATGCAAACCATTAATTATCAGGATAAAAACTAGTCGCCTGGATGAAAAATCCGTGATACGCCCGACAGAGGGCTCAACTTGAATAGTCACATACAATTTGAAATGAAACATAACAAATTTTAGTTAGCATACAGATGCAATACAATATGTGAATGAATATATGAGGTTATATAAATGATGTAACGGGTTTTTACTTTCTGTCAACGTCAGAGAAGTAAGTGTGTGGAATTTTGACAGTTTTCCTTGTCTCTTGAGGGGAAAATATATCTAAGGAAATGTGCATCTTGGCAGTGATGAAGCTGAAACCCACCCTCGTTAGTGCCTATTTTGCGGCGTGTAGCATCTAGTAAAACAAATTTTATTCTTTTCAAATCAAAAAGAGACAAAAATGATAAAAGTATAAATTTAACTATAGATAAAAATTTCATCGCTTAAGTTAAAACCTCAAAATTACTGGGTCTAACAATCGATGAAAATTTAAGCTGGAATAACCATATTGAATACTGTATTAAAAAAAAATTCTGGTCTATTTGTCCTAAGAACAATGTCATATCTATGTGAGAAATCACTTCTTAAAATGGTATATCATGCTCATATTGAATCACATATTAACTATGGAATTAGTATTTATGGTGGAACAACAGCAAAGAATTTCAAGAAGATTTTTAACACTACAAAAAAAAGCAATCAGATTAATACAAAAATTAAAATATAACCAGTCCGTCAAATCTCATTTTAAAGAGATGAGAATTTTTACGGTCCACGCCTTATATATTTTTGAAACTTTTTTTTCCCAAATTGCTGAGACCCAAGAATTACCTGTTCATAATTATAGTACGAGGGGCAAAAACTATTTAGTTAGAGAACAACCAAGACAAGACTTGAACTTTTAAAAAATAATATATTGGAAACTATTTTTTAGAAAACTCCCTAACTTTAAAAAAAAATGAAAAGGACAAATCTAATTTATGAAAAAATTGAAGCCATTCTTACTTGACCTCGCACCTTCCAGAATAGAAGAATTTATTAACTTTAATTTTTAAGTAACGTATAGTATTTTGTAATGTAAAGTAAAATGTTTCTTATTGCTAATATTGGTAGTAGTTACAATAGACTTGACACTATTCATGTATATAAATTGTATACAATATGATGAATAAAGACGTTTTGAATCTTGAATCTGGTGCCTAATTAATAGGACTTGGGTGCCACAAGGTACACATGATTGTCACTTGCCTCTAAGTGACTCCCACCTGTGTCATATAAATGCTTGATAACTTCATTCTAGGAGGTTCAACATCACAAAAACTTTTCATTCAAGATACTTGCACAAATATAGCTTGGTTTTTGTAGTGGCAAAGAAAATCTTAGATTTGGGAAATTATATTGCCTGTTTTAAACACTTGATGGTGATTTCAAGAGAATTCAGAAGTAGTCAAGAGGTAAATACAAATTTACATATTTAGATTTGTGTAGAGATTGATTATTAAAAAACTAATATAGATGTAGAATATTCGTTCACTTTTTGATAGTATAATTTGACCACATCGTATTCTTTCTTGAAGACAGCACATTCCAAATCTTATCACAATCAGTAAAAATTTAATACAAACTTAACATCCCAAGTTTGTGGAATGAATTTTGTCTTTTTACACAAAGAAAAATTTTGAAAGAATTTTTAAGTTTGGAAAGAATTATTTGTCTTTTTAGCACAGATAAAATGTTGTTTTTTTAAGTTTTTTATCAATAATTTAAGCATTAGAGTCAATGGTCGTTGCTAACCTACTAATTATTTGTAATACTTTCATGTGATGGAGATCCCAATACAGCTTGTTCTAGGGGATCCCTATTTATTTTGCCACTACAAAGAATAATTATAATTTCCCATTGATTGTTTTAATTGTTATTGTTATTATTGTTGTTGTTTTCTTTTAATTAAAACATGTACTTTCATACAATTTCAAAGATAATTATTTTATAAAACATAATAGTAATTTATTAATCTTGTACAATTTCTGTAAACTGCAATTTTAAAAAAATGTATATTGAAGAGCACATATACTTTGCTGTTGTATAATATTGTACATGTGTTATTTGACAAAATAAAGATTATTATTATTGTTAAAATTTTGTTGGTTTCATTTTTCTCCTCAAATAGTGGATAGCTACACATGTAATTAAATTTTCAACTCGTTGGCTCAGACACTAAGAAATTAGTAGTTTCTGCCAAATAAAGTGGTTAAAATACACACTTTCATAAAACATAATACTTTAGATATCAATTTTGTTACCTTGAAAGAAATAATGGCTGGGAATTAACTGTCATTAGACGGTAGGTCAATTTATGAAACAAATGCACGCTTACTTTATTGACCTTTAGGTTGTTTTGGTTTTAAGCCACATAATACATTAAACAGATGTGTCAAGGTGAAATCTTTCAATAAGCCAGCTGATTTTTTCCCATTTAGATACATGTTAAACTCATTTATTTAGCTTGACCTTCACCCGTCTGTTCTATTGATACCGACTATAAATACATCAATGTGTAAATTAAATTTTATTTTGATTGATGTGGGGCAAGCTAACTTTTAAACTTATTATATGAAGATCTTAGAGATTACCTTATTTAACATAACTTGCTTGTTTAGTAACATGTCTTGATTTTTGTTTCTCAGCTAGCATATTTGCTTTGCAAATATGATTTTTAGTGGCTTAAATGGTTTAAGTTGGGCAAAAAAGCAATTTGGACGTCCATTCAGTACATCAAGACATTTTCATCGTTTAATATCTTTAGATCTTAAAAAAAGAAACAGGAAATTTAAATAACATCACTCTTTATGATTATATCACACCATACAATGTTAATCTGTACAATCGATTTGACATACAATAGACCTGGGTATTAACATACAAGCTAAGACAACGCAAACAGATCAATGGACTATTGCTTAGTAAACGTGAAGATGAGGTAGAATAGTCGGGCACCTAAAACGGAACAGAGATTCTAACTGGGAACAACATGTATAACAATTACAGGAAACATCCAGATGCCCCATACAAAAGATAGTCCATTTATACAGATCAACTAAACTCACATATAAAATATTTTATACGGTTTGCTTCATAAAAAGTCGTCAATAGTACACTCATACACTCACAATCATTCCACTCACACCCTTAAATGCTTTTGAAACACTAAAACAAATTATGTACCAGGGTATAGACTGAAGAACAATAAGATCTATGTGACAGACACAGAAAGTAACGGTGGACATAGCATTATCTTTGGTAAGGGAGTAATTGGAAAAAAACTAACAAACATTGCACATTTACTGTCCTCAGCCTGTTTAGCTCTTGATTATTATTTTTACTCCTTTCGACTGTATGTTTTCCCAAAATTTTTGACTGATAACAATGTTGAACCTTGACATTTAAAAAGCATGTATAGTAAATGTGTTTGATAGGTCTAGTATGGTAAACTAAAACCGGTATAGAATATGACATGCCTCACATGAAACATTTGTACATGTACGTTGTACGGTGAGAGTTGTGTTAACAACAGCATGAGATAAACTAAACAAACGATAACACGAGCAAATATAATAACAAAATCACATTAAAGATCATATAATCATTCACCTCTCATAAAAATGTGATGGTAACAACACAAATGGATGTGATAACAAATAATATGATAAAATCTGAACAAAATATGTATAACTAGAACTAAGACGTATCCTACTTAAATTATTGTCACGCCTAAAACCCAACTTTATTTATAACCCTAAATAAAATAATTAACTACTCCTGTAAACAAATACTATTACTTAGTTGTGTGATACGTTATGCCTTTACAGATTCTGAGGTGACAGGCTGCATTGAATCCAACAATCTTCAAACTCGGGTCATGGTAAAATTACATATGATTATCAAAAAGTTTCAGAAAAGTGATTGTACAATCCGGAAAAGCAAGTCATCTTCAGCTATTGAACTGATTTACTTTACTGTATTGGTTTTACAGAGAAAAGTGTTAGCATTAATACGTTACAGTTACCTATAAATGTATGACTGAAGGTTTGTCAGTCGGATGTCCAAAACAGCCGGTCGAACAAGCTAAACACCGAGATAGATATATTGCACTCTTACCACTCCTCAACTCAGCTGCCACTGCACTGCACTACACAAATATGTAACCCACAAGTTTTATTATGACTAGATGAGGTCTCATACATACAAACTCTACTGTTTCAAACGATATTACTATGTGTTCTTCAACACTGGTTGTACTATGTCACAATAATCTTTAAAATTATAATGTGATGGAAAAAATTAATAACCGTATGAAACTGCGACGACTTTGTACTCAGAATTTGATCTACAAAGTCTGTCACATGACTCGTAATGTTAGTTTTGTTAGAACTAACAGAGATATTCGATCGAACGATTCATCGACCGTGATGGATTTAAACAGGAACTTAGGGTTATTCAACTTAAACGCTATGAACACGTAAGGTATTAACCATTGTACGACTAAAGAATGTTATTGCCCTCACTGAGCTAACGACTGCCTGTACAGTACAGCCTTCTAACAAGAATCAAATGTGAAACTCCTAACTGCATCCAATAACAGTTACATGAGCAATCTACAATGATGGGACGAGACAATCTATAATTCTAAAAATAAACAAAAAAAATTATGAATGCAAACTATACATTTCTAACAACACCTTCACAAACAACTATACATAATCCAACATATATCTACAAATAATTTCAACTTAAAAACCTTACACATTTGCTTATAAAGCTCTCTTATATATAAATATATATATATGTATATTTTAAAATTGGAATATAATAAAATTATTACTTTAAATAAACACTACATATAAAAACAAATTACAGTTCCGGAGACTTAAAAACACTGACCTTTAAGTAAAGTAACACAAGTGAGCAGTAACTACTATTATGTAAAACATTGGACATGCGGACACATTGTTCATTTAGTGTATGAATAATAAAGTGTAAAATAGTTTTAAAATGAATAAAGCAATGGAAGACAAGTTGTACAAATTGTATAACGTATTTACAAGTCTAACCAGAAAAAACAGACTCTTTGATGACAGTAATCTATTTACGAGTCATGTGAAATAGTTTTAACCTCAAACTCTGACAGATATGTCCGAGTCAATTGTAAATTAACATTTTCACTTTTTAACATGATTTGTCTGAGGAACAAACTAATTTTAACAATCTTTGAATCAACACCCTTGTTATTAGAGAAAACTTCAAAGCTTGTACAACCAGCTTTGAGAAAGAATTACGATGGTCTATTCTGTAGGAAAATATATAACAAAACGTTATTAAATAATTCAGTATTTGCTACTTTATACAATGGATGAAAAACTCTTTCAAAAGTTATTCTCTTCATAATACTATTATACATTTAATTTATATATAATTGGGCTATAATTCGATAATTCGAAAAACTTTTGTACTCTGTGATGATGTGGCAATGGCAATGTAGATGTGCAAAGTTAACAAATAGAAACAAAATAAATTTAACAACAATCAAATGGATTTCATAGTTAAAACTGAGCAACACAAAATCATCAGCTATAGGATTGGAGCTAGATGATTTTTAAGGTTTAAATAATTTAAAACTCAGGGTAAGAATTCGTAAAGCATAATTTTGTCTACAGAGCAACCTAGTGAAGCTAAAGTCCTCAATTACTATTTTAATTTTCTCCATTAAAAGCTCCCAAATGACTCCTCTCAATACTGTTAGGTCCGTCAAGTAGGAAGTTTTCACTACTCTATATTCACTAAGAATCTGTCAACATATTTACTTTTAGACAAATTGTATAACAAAGCTACCAGAAAGCTATAAAATGCTAATTTCCAGTTAACTAACAACGATGGTACTAATTATGCATGATGTAGTTTTACTGGCAACGATAGATTATACGTCTAGATAGATTTTACACATCATTAATAATAAAGAGCTAATGAAAGTAAAACAGGTGATCTCTCCCACACCAAAATTTACCATCCCACAGACATTCTTTTCAAGGAGATGAATAAAGTTGACTTTACCAAGCATAACTTTAAACAAGTCCGCAAAATCCACTGCAATTCAATTTAACAAAAAACTATGCATTGTAAATTAGTAAAATTTTTGATAATCCATGAAAAAATAATTATGAATACATATTTGTAGTACTGCATTTTCGTTTAAGAGGGAAAGGTTTTCCTAACATGAAAGAGACACTTCTCATCGTGATGGAGAAATTAATACAACAATGTATAGGACTTTTGTTTCACCAAATGCTTATCGTAAACAAATAATATTCTTAAAGGAATTCACCCACAAACGAATAACAGGAAATAATGAATTAAAAAATTAAATGAGATATCAACAAAACCGTAAGCAGTCTTACTAATGACAGGGTTGAAACTACTGACAGGCAAATCAAGCATATCAGAAACCTCCGAACCCGATATCCATTCTTTCATTTTTTATTCTATCAAAAACATGACTTTGCAAGTAACTGGATTGTGGGTAACCGGAATTAGAATAGGGAGAGGGGTAGGGGAAATTGGGACTAGGTACATGGATGTTGTGAGATGGGGAGTAAGGGAATCCCGCTGGAGGGCCCCCGGGGTACGGGCTAGAATACTGATTATAAGGATAGGGCAGCCCGGAACTGGACATGTTGACTCCACCCATGTTGGGCAGAGGTTCCATGGGAGAGCCTATCCTGCAGGTGCGGTCGACAAGCCCACTGCCGAATGAGTCTATTACATGGTGGGAGCCCATCGGGTGTGGAGGACCCATCAGATTTGGGTAGGAGGAAGTGACGGTGTGGCTCGAGTTGTAGTTGGAAGCCAAGCTCGTTACCGAGAAGGAGCCCGGAGTCTCGTTGCTACTCGTTGCGCTGCTGTTCGCTAACGATGTGACCGAGAAGTTCATACTGGGCGACGGGGAGGTGTACGTGTTGGAGGTCGTAGGAACTGCAGTTGGATACTGGGGACTGTAGTGGGAGACTCTCGGGTAGTCCGACAGATAGGCTGAGTCGTCACTGTACTGACCGGTGCCGGAGGAAGAGGCGCTCTCCATCGGTTCCCCGCTGACGACCGTGTGTGGAGCGTCTCCGTCACCGATGTTTGGAATCTGGTCTACTAGTGACTCTAGTCCCGATAAGCTCTTCGATGCGACATCTTGGTTTATCGTGGGTTTAGGAGCGAACCCAGAAGAGGGTCTCTGTGGATATCTCACAGAGCCATTAGTTTCTGAATCCCCAGAATATTCATCGTAGTTTTGATAGTTCATTTCTGGAGACTTCTTTTTGGAGGGAGCAGGACTCGGAAAATGACAATCCATGTGATTGTCGGGGTTATCATCTTTAACATCTAAGGAACTTTTACTGTTATCTTCCTGCATCGCAGTGGAAGGTTCGAATTCCGAAGGTCCTCCTAAGCTAGAAGAATTCGGGGATCGTGATGCGATGTTCTGTTCTGAAGATATCGCGGCACTGATTTCTGAAGACAGATCCGAGTGAGAGTACGATGGAGGCTGAGGCGACTGGTTGTACCCATGACTTTGCATAGGTGACTGGTGGAAATTGTGGTTCGACAAAGGTGATTGTGAAGAGTTCTGGTTGTACGAGTGGGTTTGATTGTTGTACATTTGAGAAAAACCTTGTTGACAAAGGTTGATGGGGGACTGGATTGGAGGGGAGAAGCAATTTGGTGTAGGAGTAACTGCCTGGGATGTAGTCACCGCAGGAGTCGAGGTGTTGTTTTGTGGCTGTGGTTGCTGCGGCTGTTGTTGTGATTGTGATTGCTGCTGCTGCTGCTGTTGTTGCTGCTGCTGCTGCTGCTGCTGCTGTTGTTGTTGTTGTTGTTGCTGCTGCTGTGAAGCCGCTGAAGTTGCCTGTTGTGTTTGTTGTTGCGTTTGCTTGTCTTGCGGTTCGGTTGTTGAATTGTTTGTCATTTCTGGTTTGATTTTCTTCGGACGGCCCCTTTTCTTCTTAGGAATGACATTACCATCTTTGTCAAAAACTTCTTTAGGAGGCTTTTCTTTTTTTTCCGGAGGTGCTTCCCCCTCCACCTTTATCTTCTTTGGCCTTCCTCTTTTCTTCTTCGGAGGACCTGCTGGCTGGTCTTCTGGGTTCTCTTTCTTGATCACAGTATCTGTCAAGTCTGTTAAACCGTCACCCATATGTCCATTGTACCCTCTATACTTACACAGTTGTCCGTCTTTTCCCTCTTCCTTCACTTCGGGCTCAAAAAAGTTTTTAAGTTTTGAGTAAGTAAACACTATTTCTTTTTCATCCAATTCCGGCACTAGTCCATTCAAGTAATCACGGAACTTTTTCAAGGCTGCGTAGAAGGGAACTTTGTCAGCAGCCCGAGGAAGTTGTGCGCACCGGGCACTGGACGATGGCATCACCCACATGTACTGCAACAATTACAGTAACCATCATTACAGAATCCCATCTGGTTTTTGGGCTATTTAAATCCTGCTGTTCTAAGATTCAACTCCAGGATATTCAGGATTTATTTTGGTGAATTTTGTTACTATTAAAAGCGACTAAAATAAACGTTTCTTATAAAAATGATATATTATGTTTTTTTTATTATCACACAACAATGTTGAAAAAACAAACTTGGTTGGTAGCTTATATGGCTATTAGTATTTTCTAAATACATTTAAAAAAATTTAAACTAAAGTTGAAATATAAAATATAAAAAAATAAAGCTTTGATGATTTTTATTCATGATGTAATTTTTTTTATAAATTAAAAAAACATAACAATAGTTTACATTAAAAGAAAAAATTAGTGGGCAACAAAATAATTAGGCGTTTAGTTTTAAAAGTTAGTTCAGTTTAGGTGTTTTTACAAAGTTGAGTCAAAGGATATAAAACCGTTTTAATCTATAATAAGTAATGTACAATTTCTTTACTTTAAAAAGTTATTATTATCAAATATGTGAAAGTTTTAGTTAGTAAAATAATCTTGGTTAATGTGTGAGCAGTAATATTTCAGTGGATTCGATTCTTCCTCAAGCACTTCACCTCAAACTACAAAATGTATCTTATATGTTTAATAAATTGTATCTGAGTAGTAATTTTTTACACGAGAAAACTATCAATCAGTACCACATCGGTAAATATTCAAGCAAATCCCAATTCTTGGATTTGTCCCGAATCCCATTATTGAACTTAAGTAATCCGAAAACCTCAGAATTTTGAAAATGTTTTGAGATTGGATTCTCTAATAGATCATATAATAATCGCTAGACCACTTTTTCATCATTTAATTTTTAGAAATGTAAAGAACCAAGGGTCCTAGGAATAGTAATGCAACATCCTTGATTTCATTTAAATAAATAACAATAAATTGGGGTATTTTCACATTTTAAACCTTCAACTACTCTAGAAAGAGCATAAAGAATACAAACACAGTGGGGTCAATCCATTTCAGATCATCCACAGGTAATTGCTGGTGGATTTTATTTTTTAGTGATATTTTGTGTATAGATCTTATGACACCCATAGAGTTAATATTGAGGGTTATTAAATTTTTTCCATACCCTTTATTTTTACGGGTGGCCATTTTGTTAAGGAAAAACTGCTAATTTTGCATTTTGAAGAGGTTTACGGAAATTCAAATATCTCTTTTATTAACAAAGATATTTAAATGAAATAAAAACCACAATAATCAGCATGAAATATACTACAAGTTATGTCCTTATAAATTTTAGGCTCATATATTTTACTTAGGCGCTATTGGCATCCATACTATATCATCTTTTAATAACTGGAACACTGTTATTGTCCCAGGTTGATGAAAAATAGTACCTGAAGGTCGTCGTTTATTTCGTTTGTATTCTCTAGTTGGCCGATAAACCATTTAGCTTTGTAAAATACAAGCAGCAACACCTTTTACATGGAAAGAAAACCACTTTTCTTTGGATACATGAAGTTAAGTTGTGTACTCATCATATTCTGTTGATTTTGAAAATTCAGAGCACTTTGTTACAGAAATGGTATTTTTGGCACAAATTGATGACAAAGTACAATATTGTTTGTGAAATTTTGAATTGGTTTTTTTCAAGTTGCAGATTATTTTCCTTAATAATTTTCCTTGTTCTTCTTATGTGACATACTGTATATATATTGCATTTGCCTTGCAGGGCAAAAATACTTGCAACGAATTCGAAGAACTACCATGAGGGCTGTTTAACCAAGTTTAAAACTGCCGAGCAATGATTAAATCATTTATGCAAAACCAATGTTCCCGTTCTGCAACCACAACATAAAAAGCATCCATATATTAAGCAATATCGAGGAAAATGATCTGAAACTTGAAAAACAAATTGAAACTTGTAAAAGAATTCCATAAACAAGATTGTACCAAATCACTTTTAATCAAAAACACCTTCTGAAATTAAGTGTAACAAATTTCATGATCAACATAATGTGGTGCGTATAAAACTAAATGTATCCCTAAGTACGATGCATTTCTTTTCATGTAAAAGATGTGGTTGCTTGTATTCACAAAGCTAAATAAATGGTGGATCAACCAAATAGAGAATATAAGCAAAGTAAACAACAACCTTCAGGTACTGTTTTATTTTCGACCTGGGACAATACGTAACATTGTTTCTGTTACCAAAAGATGACATAGTATGGGTGCCAATAAGTAAAATGTTGAGAAATTTAACACCACTAGAGTGCATTACAGCTACAGGCCGCAATTAATTCCAATATTAGTAGCAACTTTTGTTTTGGAAAAAACCAAAATTTTTTTCTGTTTTGTCTTGAATAACTTCAGAAATAAATATAAGGTTAAATTACCTCAATTCCGTCATGGGTCCAAATTGGTATCCTTTATGGCTACCACGTGGTTTCGGAACTTCAAAGTTCCATCAACGGGCCTACAAGAACGTTTTCTTCCATGTAGAAGTCGTCATAGTTTAAAATGTTACACAAATACACAACACGATACACGATATACGGACACGCACACATACATTTAATTTGGCCATTAAATGTATGTGTGCGTGTCCGTGTATCGTGTTGTGTATTTGTGTAACATTTTAAACTATGACGACTTCTACATGGAAGAAAACGTTCTTGTAGGCCCGTTGATGGAACTTTGAAGTTCCGAAACCACGTGGTAGCCATAAAGGATACCAATTTGGACCCATGACGGAATTGAGGTAATTTAACCTTATATTTATTTCTGAAATTCAGTGGTCCTGAGCCTAAACAACAAACATGAATAACTTCAGGTGAAATGAAAAACAATTATAAGCACATAAAATCTTAAGTTTCATTTTTTTATATTCATTTTAAGGCAGAAAATTCTCATACTGATTATTTTAAGACATTTACCGATCTTAGCTAGCAACATGGCTTTTTTGAGTAATTACTGTGCCTATATGAGCAAAGTCTCAGTGATCAATTTTAATAACTTGTTACTATAGAAGAAAGCACACTTTGCGAAAATTTGAAATTTTTATGATGTGTCCCTTTTGAGCTATAGGGGTTCAAATCTATCCGATTAAAAAAAATTCCATTTTTGAGGAATTGTAAAAAAAAAGAGGATACATCCATCAGGCCTCAAACTTTTTTTACAATTTCTCTAGAATGAACCCTACAAACAAACAAAAGCTCAAAGGTGAATCCATGTGTTTTCTTAATATTACCATGCTTTCAAGTTGGCGTTTCTTTCAGTCTTAACATTCGTTTTTATAAAACTTTTTTAGCTAGATTTACTTACATAATATGAGCATATAATTGATGGGGATATAACTTGTAGTATATTTCAAGCAGATTATTGTGGGTTTTATTTCATTTAAATATCTTTCTTAATATTTGAATTTCCATAAACCTCTACAAAAATCAAAATTAGCTGTTTTGCCCTAACAAAATGGCCGCCCATAAAAATATAGGACATGTAAAAAATTTAACAAAAACTCAATAAGTGTCATAAGACTTATCCAAAAAATTTTACATAAAAATAAAATCCATCAGCAACATTTAAATCTAAATTTGGGTGATTTCATTTGGATTGACCCAGTGGTAAAGGGAGGGTATGCATAGTTGCTAGTTCTAGGCTCTAGCATCACCGGTGAACTACAATGCTACTGATACAATGTTACACCAGTTAAATGAAAAAGTGCATGTGAGAGTGAGTCCAGATGTTGTGAGTGGGAGTTTGGTATGCAGTCTCTCTCTCTTTCTCTCTCTCCCTCTCTCTCTCTCTCTCTCTCTCTCTCTCTCTCTCTCTCTCTCTCTCTCTCTCTCTCTCTCTCTCTCTCTCTCTCTCTCTCTCTCTCTCTCTCTCTCTCTCTCTCTCTCTCTCTCTCTCTCTCTCTCTCTCTCTCTCTCTTTCTCTCTCTCTCTCTTTCTAAGTTCACACAATCATTTAATTTCATTCATTTACATTTTCATTTTCATGTACAAATGACAATGGGTCTCTGTGCCCCTTATGGCTCAAACTTAAAATACATTTTTGCCAAAGTCACTTTTGTGAACTATTTACTTGGAGACATCAGTTAAATTTTAATTAAATCTTTTCAGTTTTAGGGTACATTTTGATCTCTTGCCATAATCTCTCTATTAAGTAGTAGTGTTTCTCTAAACTTAAAATTCCGTTGTAGTATCAGCCAAAAGTTTAGAAAAGTAACTTTAAGCAAACATAATTATACATCGCGTTAAACATAACATTGTGTTTAAAATTATACCCCATAGTGTTAATCATGGTTATGATATGGCCGACTAAATTCACCCACAGATTTTCGAGTAAAACAATGAAATTAAACTTCTTCAAGCGAAAATAAGTTTCAATAATGCAGGCAAATTTAGTTGTCTGCCACATCCTATGAAAAAATAATTTTTAATTTGTTATCTGTGTAAAATTCTTCGTTTGATTTGATCCATCCATTTTGAATAAAATGGCAGTATTACTCATATACTGAAAATATCTGCACTCTACCTAACCATCATCAGTTTTAATCATTAATAAAAAAAAATCAAATAAAACACTTGGTGAAATTTTTGATAGTTTTGTTGAAATCATCATTCACGAAAGTCTAGTCGTAGTACTAAAAGTATCCCGTCTTATATCTAAAATTCCATGTAATTACGAAAATCCGGACATGAAAAACCTCACAATCAGCAATGTCTTTAATACACCACAACACTTGAGGGCTGAACTGACGATGTGCCAGAATGTAGATTTCTTTATATGGTAAATTAAGTGATACAAACTTAATGGATTGTTCTCAAATTCACAGTATCAATTGTAATGATTTTTTCCAATTATTTAATTAGAAAAGTCAGTAATCAACTTACTGTGTTTGTCCCATCCACTAATTCTGGTTGTCTGCCAAAACTGAAGTCTTTCTTTCCAGAAAACACTTCAAAAATCAGTTTGCCATTGAATACGGCTATTTTCGGTTTGAATTTCCTTAGTTTTTCTAGCAGTATTTGGCTTCCTGAAAGTAGGAAATAAGCATGTAAAAAAATAAAAATATGAAACAGTTAAATGTTGTAGAGATAATACAGTTTTTTATTGCTCAAAATGAGCTCTTCAGAAACCAAATTGATAACCAATTGAGAAAAGCCTTACTCAAGGAAAAAATCATAATTTTCTTCCTGAAAAATATTACAATTAAACTTACAGGAATATATTATAGAAGTGTTAATTTAAGAAACCAAATTTAATCTATAATACATATTGTTAGTAATTTATCATCACAGCATAAAATAAATGCTACAGCATTGACTATGTACACTTAAACGTGAATAGACCTCTCATTCAATGCATTTAGTTTGAGCAAAAATTTGGAAGTTCGGTGTACGCGGCACCAGAGTCGCTGCCATCGATGTTGTTATTATTCAGCTGAATTTACAGTGCTGTAAAAACACCTTACCAAAACGTAAACATAACTTTCAGTTATAAAATGTTTCATCCTTGGTTGAGAAGAGTGGTAATACTTATTTATCTATCATATGTTACGTGTACTTCCATTACGCCCCACGAGATCGCACCACCGTCAATAGGTTTCATACACGCCTATGCTATGAGAAGTAGGTGAGTACTCGAGTGGTCAAATAGTTGTGGTAGAATACTAGCACTATTCGGCTCGGCTCGAGGTTATGCAAAACTATTTTAGTGGTCGAGCTGAAAATGGTTTCAGAAGCAACAATCCTGCCCAAAAATCACTATTCAAAAAGTCTACTCACGTTAGTGTACATAGTCAATGGCTACAGTTAATGGTTTGTTGGTACTGATGCATTAGTTAATAGAGTATTATTCATAACCTAAAAATACCTTTTAGAGTACCCAGACAACCTCTGATTGGCTCAATGTCCATAGCCTGGCCATGTCGGAAAATGGCATATTTAACCATATCAGAGGTATAGTATACAGTTAGTAAAGGGTAATACAACTATTACGGAGTTATTATACATTTCACTCAAATGTTACTGAATGAAATGTAAAGCAAAATTCCTTCACAGAACCATCCCACAGGATCTCACAATTTTAAAATAAAGTTATTCTTGATGACTCCATGAAATTTAATTTAAAATCATTTAACGAGAATGTATGCTATACCAACTGAGAAAATAGCTATATTAACCTACACTAACTGTATATTAACCTCTGGTATCGTAAAAAATTTCAAAACCTAAATTATAATTATAGTTAGTTAATACAGAGACCCAGACAACTAAAAAGCAAATCACATTTCAGAAAAATTTGGTATAATGTTGCTGGGAATCAAAATGGCGGATTACCGCAAACTGTAATAGTAGTGGCACATGATAAAATCCCCCCCCATATAAGTTCAATACCTTCATTCCCACGAGAACGAAATTAGAAACTTATGCTGCACCACGCCGCCATGATGGTCACCCGTGGGGACAAATAACAGTGACGACATCATCAACAAATCAAAATAAGGGGCGTGGTCAGAAAATCAAATGACTGGCTAATATGATGTCTCGTGAGGATGACAGGATTTTGAACTTATATCATGGCGCATTTTATCACGTTCCACTACTATTACAATTTGTGGTAATCCGCCATTTTGATTCCCAGCAACAGTATACCAAATTTTTCTGAAATGTGATTTGCTTTGTAGTTGTCTGGGTCTCTGTACTAACTAACTATAATTATAATTTACGTGTTTAACAAGTACTTTACAATCAAACTGCGGTAATAGCTTTATTAACCTATACAAACTATATTTTAACCTCTGGTAGGCTGTAGTTTTATGACAAAATGGGCCAGGAGCATGGAGGTCCTCAGATTTATCCGACTGGTAATCACACTTGTCAGAATTAGACCTACATGTTTGATTGAAATTTTTAATATCCCTGAGAAATTTCTGTTTGAAGGGTATGTTTTTAAAGAACAAAAACAATTGTTAAAACTAGATTAAATACAATCTGAAATTTAATCGACATTCCAATCGTATTGTTTCTATTATTTGAAAGATATAAGGGGTTGTGACTTGCCTTCCTTGATTTCTTTTCTGGTGAGATCAGCGCTGCCTTTGGTTGCTCTCTCCACCATGTTCGTGAACCCGATGCCCACCTTGAGTAGTTTGTAATCGTCATCTGCCGTCATTGGCTCAGGAGTGAGTCCCGACAGGTACAGACATTTCCCTGAAATAAGAGAGCTCTTGAGCAACATTCCCATCCTACTTCTGTAGACATTACTTGTTATAGTTTTATTAACATGAAATATGATATTAGTTTTGGAGGTGTACAAAAGAACAATGAATTAAACTTTGAAACAGAATCTAGTATTCATCCCACGGGCTTGTATTTTAGAATGATTAAAATCAAATTTTAGAGCATTTTATTGTAAACCTCCAAAAATATGTTCACTAAGTTGCATAAAATACTTCATACTACTATGACTACTAAACAAAGATATCTATCTATATATTAATAGGCAAGCAGGTTTCATTTCCTCCTTTTTTCTCAGCTTGTGTACATCGTAGAAGAAATCTGCGCATACCGTTAGAAAGGTATTGGGCTATAGATGAGCAGAATCACGTTTTAATTTGCATCAGCCCAAGGGACTACGCCCTACAGGCTTTCAAAGTTTCAATTTTAATCTTATGGGAGAAGGATAAATGATTGAATCATAAGATACCTGTTATAATAACAAATGCTAACAAATTAGGAAGAACAGATGTTTCATTTATAAAACATGTTAACATTAATTGGCTCAAGATCAACTGAATTTTTGGTCGAATTTCGACCAGTGGGCGATCTCTAGTACTTATTTAATACGCTAAGGGGTTTTTTTGTCTTGAGAACTCCTCCTACAATTTTCAACCTATTTTCAAGTTTTTGATGTCGTTGGATAGGGCTTGGTCTGTAATTGTTTCCACAAAAAACTGATGAGAATCTGACAGAAAATAAAGGCGTTATCCACCATTGAAATCTCAAAATTTCCTATTTAAATAACATTGGGATTAAATAAATCATTTTAAACATCTGTTAATAATCAGCTGTAAATACGTGTAGTTTTGGTGATTGCAGATATTCACAATATTGGATTGGTCAGACGTCAATGATATAGAGATAAAAGTAACATCTGTATTGTATTAAGATAAATTGCTCGATTCTGAGCAACACGTTTACTAGTATTTTTTTAGTTATGTTGGGCTATGTTAAATGCTGCCGGCTCCACTGCCACTAACAACTACCTGGACAATCTCTTCGATATTAATTTTAAAAGCGGAGAGCAAAACACGAGAATATTTGTCTGTCACTGTGTCCTCTCCAGTTCAAAGCACTGTTGCAGTTTGAGACATAAGGATCAAAGCATTTTGCTTAGGAAATAACACAATAATGTCCACAATGTAGAGAAAAGGGGCTGTGCCGCAACCGCTGGCTTTCCGTCCGGGGTAATTGATGACCATCTTGCCCAAATTGACAATTGTGATTGAGAAAACTGAAAACTGCCATTAAGGCATCGCTCTTGGGTGCTTCCCTTGTACGATGATAAATAGACTAACTGGAGGTGGGTTGACAAACACAGAGGTCGTTGCCCTGAAGGTCAGTAGCGAATGCAATTGAATATATAGGTCAACTTCCTTGTAGTTCGGGAGAGCGGTTCCTGGACCCGGGGCGGTCAGGTGAGTAGCCGTATTGGTTGATTTGGGGAATTTTAGGTTCTGTTGAGGTTTTGGGTTTCTCGTGATAAAAAGTTAGTTTAGAGTTGTTTTGGGGTCGAATCATTAAATTTATTGTAGTAGAGTTTTTAAGCGAAGAGGGTTTGATCTCTGTCGCGTGTTTTATTCCAAATTTAAAAGTTAACATTTTTTGTTAAGTTTGAATTAAAACTTTATTTGACCGGATCGCACTGCTTCCAGAACCAGTAGATATTTGTAAGAGAATTGATTGTGAGAGACGATTGATTTTAATTGAGAAAAGATTTGTATTATATTCGTACTAGAGTCGAGGTTGTGTTTTATATTTGTATAGATAGGTTTTTTGTTTGATTAAAGAGAAAGGTCCGCTCAACACGTGTATCTGTTATTAAGTGGAAACCCACATTATCCCTATTTCCTCTTAAAGTTAATTTAGCTACGATCCCAAAAGTGGTGACAGGCCAGTTTAGTTCGCTGCAGTCGGACTGTAAGTAGTGGTAGCATATCCAGTGGCACTTTAACTTGTAGCGTATTTTGAATTCTAACTCATAAGGCTGCCTTACAGAACTCCAAGACTTACATATAGATTTCTGATGAATCTATCTAAGCAATGCTGAAACTCCCATTCCTCTACCACAAACCTTTCTTTCGCTAGATTTAGACGGAACTTATATTCTGGCCAGCCCTTGTGTAAACACCATAAATATTATTTCCAATATCATCATTACAAAGTAGATTACTGTGTAATTCTGTCAAATATCATTGTAACAGTAGTTTACTTAGTAAAAATAAACCCACAAACTCGATTCTCGAGTACTCGACACCTCCGTAGTCCGTACGCAAATAAAACGCTCAACCATGGGAATATAGCGCTCCATCATGGGCCTATACCACTCGACCTTATTAAAAGCGGTATTTTTTTGTGTTAGACATGATTCCATCACTAGTGTAGCCGTTTTTCTTCAATACTACCATCATAGACAGACCATATTACCGTGTTTATCTGTATTTTAGGCTATTAAATGCGATTCCATCTCTAACGACCGCTTTTCTACAGTCCAACTATTATAGTGAGTTTTTACGGAACTCCGGAAAACTTGACATCACTGGGTCAATGTTGAGTCAAGCTTGTAGGGTTTACCGTACTTAATTTTAACAAAGCATTATGTTTACAAATTGTTAATTTAAAATCTTCTGATATAGTTCAGTAATTTTGTTTATGTATGTACAGTAGAGATACCTTATTTATGGGTTAGAAAAATTAATAAATAGGATAAAACAAATACTATCTACACACTTTCTTTAAAGTACGTAAAATAAATTAATTATTTATACAAAATGGTAGTCAAATTTTATAATTATCCAAAAAAATAAACTTACAAAAGTGGTTTCCTGGTCCGGCATAATGGTGCCCCTTGTACGCAGCGAATAAACCTGGATTTATGCCGATCTGCAAAAAAACATACATAACAATTTGTTTAAATACCCATTAATTATTTTTATTAGGAACAACTCACTTGATAAATACATAACTGGAACAAGTTCAAAACAATGCACTTAATGATCCAACAGAGATTGGATACAAGACACCAGAAGAATGAAATTTACCTCCATAATCACAATCATCATCAAATGAATGAAAAATCAAGCCTTTAACATTCTACCTTAATTCATATTTTTTTCATTAAGTACGCCTTTGTTTATCCAGGCCAATGTAGCGGACGTCAGTTAGGATGTAGAAAAATCCGGATTAACCACTGTCAGACTCACGGCTTTTGGATTGGCAGTTAAATCAATTATAGCGGTAGACCACATTGACTGAAGGCTCCCTGAGGAAGTGGAACGTATGTCAATGTTGTGTGAAACATAGGAGGACATTCTGGGATGCTTTTATGTTAAGTGTTTGCGTGTTTTTGTCGTCTTCATGTTTTGACAAGTCCCTTGGATGAACAAAAGGTGAGAGTGGCCCAATAAGATTACACAATGTAATGATAATAATCTCTTATTGCATTACACAATTATTAACAAATTGTTTGGAAGTCAACTTTCATATTGCTCAGTAGCAATGTGACTATAATTTATCATGCAGTCAACGCAGTAAGATATACAATTTTTCATTTATTTTACCATTCATTCACCAATTGTTTGGTGCCTCTGTGGTCCGAGTTTATTGCCACTGGTGTTCGAGAAACTCGTTGGTACTATAAAAAGCATTTGTAGTCAGTGTTTTTGTTACGAAGTGATTTTTTTTTTTTTTTTGTGGCTTGTGGCGTTATTGATTGAAGGTGACAATTTGTTTAAAAATGAAAGCCAGCTTCGGAAGGAAGGTGTTTGAAATCCATTTTCTATGCTGACCAATTCTGAATCTGTCTCTGCCTTTAGTGTCGTGAACATGAATGTCACGGCCCCTAGTTATGTGAATATAGTAACTTATATCCACTGCTTCGCCAATCACATTGACAGACACAGATTGTATTAAGGAACACCTGAGAATGTAAAGTGCGTAACATTCTGACAGCGAGCTTCCGAATGAACCTTCAATTTGTTTGTTATTCAAATTCAATGTAAATAAACTTTATTCCTTATAATAATTTACAAGAATGGTGTGATTATTACACAAAGAAACTAATGTCATTCCCAAATAGACTCCCAAATAGGTCTGTGGCTGGGAATGAGTCTATTACCTTTCACATACTTCACTTTTGCTTAAAAATATGCACAGAACATAAATTATGCAAGACAAAGTACACTATTAGAAAAATCTTATTAGCGTTAAATCATGAAAAAATGTAAATAAAAACATAATTAAAATATTACCATAACGACATTAATAAATTAATAATAATAATTTTCTAAATAATAAAACAATGATAACAATAAAGTTATTAAAATGTAGTAATAAACCAAGTTAAAGAAATGATCAAAGACTAATTTTACAATAATTAAATTTAAGTATAAAATATGAACAAAGGAGAAATTCGCCTTGGAACGACCCCATATTTAAAAGACAGTTGGTAATGCGTCGCTTGTACACTACAACACTATCACTCTTGGCCAATCTAATCTCTGCTAGAATGTTTCTATAAAGAATGTGGCAAAGATAAAATTGTGTGTCATACATCTAGGTTTGTAAGCCTGAGGGATACATATCCGACATTTATATTTCTTTTAGTTTTACAGTGCTGTTGTTTGGGTGTAAAAATAGTTTTTTTTTACTTTTTATTTTAATTTTTAAATGAACAATATATGAGTAAAGTTTAAATGTAAGGTTACCTTATATTGATAATGGAAAATCAGTAAATACTTGAGAGTAGAATATCTAGAACATATTTTTAGAATGGTTTTATTATAGATCTTTGTGATCGCCAGGGGCTCCGAGATTGTTGGCAGTGCGCTGCCCAACACCATGATTCCATAAAGTAACACAGACAAAGTAGACAAATTATACAGTTCTTGGCTGCTGCAGTGAGACATTACATGAAGCTGAGTGAATGCATAGATATAAGTTAATTGTGTAATCTGTTCAGATACTGAACATGTGGAGCCCAGTTTAATTTACATTCAAAGATAACACTCAAATACATGTGCTTTCCACATGCTCAAATGTCTCACATGTACAATCACCCTCCAAGGCATCTCCACAGCAATGCATTTTCAGGGTTTTATCAGCTGGACCAAAATCATTTCTAAGATAAATAGGTAGGGTATTGTCATTAAACTAGGATTTAATATTTAGTAGGTCCACAGATGCTAGTTTATACACCTCATCCCTCTTACAGCCAGTAGTTACAACAAACAGTGTCATAGGCAAACAACATTGATTTACTATTTATCCTTTGGTTACAGTCTAAACCTAGATCAAACCAAAGTTTTGATATACAGTGAGGGATAGGATATTCATACTTACAATGACAATGTCAAGATTTGTTGTCAAATGATCTGGGAGAGTTCTTTTAGAAACTTCTTCCTCAGGCATTCCGTTAAATCTGTCGTGCTTCTTACGTTCCTTGAACGCTTTTACACTGGGATCCTTGAGAGGTTTCATTGAAAGAGGATTCATCATATTGTCACCATACACCATTCTGAAAAAATGCATTTATAATAAATTATATGAAAT
The DNA here is from genome assembly GCA_030545055.2 of Neoaliturus tenellus. Classification (NCBI taxonomy): domain Eukaryota; kingdom Metazoa; phylum Arthropoda; class Insecta; order Hemiptera; family Cicadellidae; genus Neoaliturus; species Neoaliturus tenellus. The sequence continues at coordinate 39,706,814 of CM061535.1, forward strand.
ATGAATGTTCCGGAAAGCAAGTATGTACGGGCACAAGGAAAACATCATTGATTCACATAAGTATACACATAAGTTAAGTATAGGTACCACATAAGCAAATCAACTCGATTTCACAACTTGACTGGACCAACCTAGAACGTATATGTACCAACTCGCCTACGGCTCGATGGGGGCTCTGCCCCTATGCCCCCTTAGCGGATGCCTCAAATTCGTAAAATAAAAAAAAACACTCATGTATTAAACAGGCTAGTTCCACCGAAGTACTGGTCAGCCGAGCCTTGCTCGTTGTTTTAATTCACTTTTCTTATAGTGTCATGGTAAAAAAGGAACTAAATTTTCTCCAACAACCAACTATACTTCTTCAAAGTTAACAGCTGTTTCAAAAAGTCTGCTTAACATTAATGTTTTTTTTAACATTAATGTTTTTTTCTTGGTTTACATTTTGTTGTTTTTTCGTTACCAAAACAGCAAACCATACGACTAATGTTACAAATTATTATTTTAAAACTAAATTTTAGACCAAATTCAATTTTTCCTGGGATTAAGGCTGTTTCTGAACTTATTTTTGGACCAAAATACTCTTAAATGCAAACTTTAAGCAAAATCTAACCGCTAGATTTTGAGATCGTGGACCAAACATCCCTTCAGACATTGCTCGTATTATAGAATAGGATTCTTCACTAACTCTCAAGATTGTGATGACAATCTGTAGATGACCAGAAATTTACGATTTGGGAAATACCGCTAACTCCCAATTTAGATTAGGTATAAATTGTTGGCTGATAATTACATTTAAAATTCAAATCATCATAATTAAGAAAAACTTCAGTTGTGTAAAAAATGAAGTGTTGCGGTTATAATGCCCCAATGCCGTGTTGGGCACTGCAACGGGCACACTGGCTAGGACCAATGTAACCGTACTATTGTGAATTAAGAAGAGGTTTTATATTGTGTATAGAAATAGCGTATTACGGTTTGGATGTCAAGAAGTTGTTGAAACTGTCTCTCATGCTTAGTTGAAATAGAATATAGTATATTCATTTCGAGCAAAATTCGTCCGGTAATAATGAACGGAGAATTTGAATAAGTAATTTAAAATAAATTAAAAATAAAACGTGAACCTAACATTTTGATCAGTTAGTTTTCTTCAATAACAAACTACTTAATTATTGTTAATAATTAAATTAATTTATTTTAATTTATTGTTAAATTAATTATTGTTAATTGGGATTAAACAATTTTCAAATACATATTTTAAGTGCGTATAAAAATATAATATAAAACACTTATAAAACAGAAAGATAATAATTAACTGTCTATTAAGTATTGTACAAAGTAATGGAATATATTAGTTAAGATCACTTCACAAGCTAGTATCCCAAAGCGCCGCATGGCAGCACTGCCGTGTTGGGCACTGCGACAGCGAGAGACAAAGTATAAAAATGCTTGTCGTTGCGGCATTTTTGTTCAAATTGGCAGTTTTAATATTTTATTTGGGTATACAGTTGGGTACACACAATTTTACTTAGGTAGGTGAATAACTTCTAATTACATAGTTCAGACAGTGGGGTCAGAAATATGTATGCCTACCAAAAAGCGCCATATGGCAGCACTGCCATGTTGGGCACTGCGACAGCGAGAGACAAAGTATACAAATGCGTGTTATTACGGCATTTGTGTTCAAATTGGCATTTTTTAAATTTTATTCGGGTATACACAATTTTACCTAGGTAGGTGAATAACTTTCAAATACATAGTTCAGAGAGTGGGGTCAGAAATATGTATACTTAAGTGAGTCAGTGAGTTACAACTGCGGCTGTATATATTTTAGATTTATACATTGCTTGGAGCTCATTTAGGCCTGTTGTTTTTATGAGCTTGAATAGTGAATCAATAAAAAAATATATCTGAAAGTAAAAAATTGAAAAAATCTCTAAAAGTACAAAAAATGATAAAAATAAGTAGTTTTTTTATTAATAAACAAATAGGCCTAAATTTGTTTAAAATTCCAACAATGTTGCTAGTCTAACAAGCCGAAAAATATTTGTTTCAATTTTACCTGAAAAGTGATAATTTAATAAAGGATTCTATTTTATTTAATGAGCAAGGTATATTTAAAAGATCTGATAATTCCACTGAGGCGATGAAGGTCAGATAGCTAGCAATTATCTCTTCCTTGAATTCTACGCAACTCATTTTAAATGTAACTTAATAAAAAACTTATTGAATTTGACTACTAGTGAATCCCTGGTGTATTATTTTGTCAATGGATTTGTAATAATTGTGTCATAAACTAATTTCACAACTTACTCAAGATTACCAAACTTCTTTTAATATTTTAAGTATATTTCCTAAAATAGTAATGCCAAAATCATCACATATTTACCCTCCATGCATTTGTTGTAGCTGCTGATCTTCAGGTTTGATTTTTTTCTTCCTGCCACGTTTCTTGGGTACTTGTTGCATCACCAGAGGTGGGCACTGCATCGATTGCATCGCCATTCTCTCTTCCTCCACAAAGCTATACGGGTCCTCCTGCATCTCGTACTTTATGATGCTCCCCCCCTGCATGACGTGTGGGTGGTGGTGCATGTGGGGGTGTGGGTGTGGGTGGGAGTGCGGGTGGCCGTGGGGAACGTGCGGGTGGCCATGCGGGTGAGCATGGGGATGGTGGTGCGAGTGCGGGTGTTGATGGGCTAACGGGTGCTGTGGGTGTTGTGCCATCGGGTGCTGGGGGATGGGCTGCTGTGGGTGGTGTGGATGCGGGGGCATGTTCCCCTGGTGATGAGGCAGGGGCTGATGAGGTTGCTGATGAGCCATCTGGGGGTGTTGATGCTGCATCTGCTGATGTAACGAGTTGCTCATCATCTTGCTGACTTCGCTGTGAGCCCTCATATCCAAATCACCGCTCGTTTCATAACCGTCATCGTGAGGTTCTTGTTTCATCGATACCGAGTTATCCGAATAATGCTGTGGTTCTTGCTTCATCATGGAAGATCCGTCGCCATAATGCTGAGGCTCCTGCTTCATTATGGGTGAAACGATCGGAGTCCCGTCCGAGTAGTGTTGCGGCTCTTGCTGCTTCATAATGGGGGTTCCAATACGCGGTCCTTCAGAATAATGAGACTCTTGATGCTTCATCATGGGCATACCATCCGGGTAATGTTGGGGTTCTTGCTGCTTCATTATTGGTGTTCCATCGGGGTAACGATTCTCTTGAGGCTTCATCATGGGGCTGCCAGGGAAGTGTTGCTCCGGTTGTTTCATCACCGGTGTTCCGATAGGTGTGCCTATGGGTGTTCCGTCGGAATAGTGTTCTTGCTTCATTAGCGGAGAACCGTCCGAGTAGTGTGGCTCTTGCTGTTTTATCAGGCCTCCATCAGAATAATGCTGTTGTTCTTGCTGCTTCATAACCGGTGTCCCGATGGAGGAACTGTCTGAGTAATGAGGCTCTTGCTTCATCATTGGTGTTCCATCTGAATAGTGCTGTTGAGGCTCTTGTTTCATTAGAGAAGGGTTCTCAGGGTAACCAGGCCTACAACAATAACATTAAAATGTTTAGCATTAATGCTGGGCGGTTAAGAATGTTTTCCACTTTGAATGAGTGAATACAATTTCACAAATGCCTAAGGACACCTCCTCCTGTAAAGCTAAAAGGAACTACAAAGAAAATTAATTATAATATTTAGAGATAAATATTGTAATTGTATAAATGTATAACCATTCAAAAGTTTTGCATAAATTTAAGGCATTTAGGTTGACAGTTTTTACAACAGAATTCCAGAATGTGGTAATGAAAGTGGAGAATGTGTCACCACCAAACACACATTCACACTTTTACTACCAAAGGTGTTTTGGATTGTGTTAGATTAGCATCAATATATAAATTTTGATTCAGGCTATCAATTGTTTTACAACAATGCATGTGGGCTACGGGTAAAAAGTTCATTCAAGGTCAGAATCAGGCTGATGATATGTCTAGTTGCTAAGGACTAGTAAACTATCTTGTGACACAGCTAACTCAGATCATATTCAGGTAAGAATACTATCTTTTTTTCTTTATGATAGTGCTTTAGCGACCAGGAATTAAAGATATCTTAATGTATTCACTCACTGTCAACACAATCCTAAAGTTGTTTATCCTTAGAGGACAGTGCAGGGTGTGTACCAAATTTCACAAATGAAATTCTCAATTTTTCCAGGCCTTTCTAAAAATTCTCAACAAAAAAATAATTTTTTTCATTTCTGAAAAAAATCTGACTTACCACAAGTAATTTTGTAAAATTTTCTAAAGTAATTTGTTTAATTTGTAAAATACCATAAAATTCTAGTACTTTTGAATAACATGAGATCTTCTCAACCAAAATTCTGAATCCCCCCCCCCTCATACTTTTCTCGACCTTACAATGTTCCCGACTTTTCCAGACCAGTAGACACCCTGACAATTGTTTTGCCCCACTTCATGGCGGCACATTTTAGCACTACTTTAGGTAAAACAGTGATCTATTATCTCTATATTATACAGTGCTAGTGGTCTATAACCTAATATAATCATGTATGTAAATGTTTACGCCCAAATAGTGCTGAAGATGTCCCTTTGAAGAGGGCAAAAACAATTGCCCACCAGGGGTGCAGGAAATGTATTGACTCCTAAAATTTCCCTCAATCGTACTGTTACCGATCAAAGATTTCCCTCAAGAAACGCGACATATACAACCTTGCCTTAAAACTCAACAGCGTACAATGGGGCAGTGAAATAACAATCTTTTAATTTTAGTTTATTACATTAAAACACAAGTAGGCCTAATTAAAATCAAATCAAAACTACTTGCCAGTCCTCTTAGTACTTTTATATCTATTATAACTAAAATAAAATTTTGATTAGATACTCAGTTTTAACTTAAATTATTATGCAAATTTAAAAACAATACAAATTATAATTTCCCCAAAATTTACCCATTCACCTTGAAATTACCCTCGATCCTAGATTCCCAGATTGGACATATTCTGCACCCCTGTGCCCACTAAAGATTCATTATTTAAGGATTGCATTTTGACAGGGAGTAGATAAGTCTACATTAATTTTTTTTACAAGAACATTCAATGATATATATATAAAAAAAAAACAATCAAATCTAATCAACTTTAGTGAAAGAACTATCGGATAAAAATAAAGTCTAACTATAAAAAAGGCAAGTACCTATTTATTTTCCCCTAAAACCTCTTTAGTAAAATATTTGACCCAGTTATTTTGGTACAAACAAGATTAAAACAATTATTCTTAAGAGTTCTAGTCAAAGATAAAATTTTATCCATTAGATAGGATAGTGTCGCTTTGATGATTCATAGATGACTCAGTGCAATGACTTCATTTAAGAGTTTGAAGAAGAGACCCTGGTTATATTGAGTACCATGTTTGAAATATTGACAAACTGATGTATCAGTGAAAGATACAAATTTTTTTTTTCTATGATACTTAATTCGGTGAGTTAGATAATACTTAGAATTGAAAGAAGAATATAATCAAGTTTTGGGGAGTAAATATTGAATTAAATGGGGGTTCGCAAATTTTTCTTCCCTTTTCATCATATTATAATCTTTCACCACACAACCACATATTCTTTTGGGTTGCTTACCTAACTCTCCTTCGTCTTGAAGCCAAAAATATTAAAACTAGCTTTCGTCAAGTGGTATTAGAAAAATGCAAGTATCGTTTCAGTATTTTAGCCAGAAAAGAATATTTTCAAATTTATAACATTAACTTTCAAGCCAATCCGTATGTATTTTAACGAAAGGAAAGAGAGTTTTGGTTATCAGAGTTTTTTAATGTAGAAACCTAATGTCAGAGACTCACTCCAAGTTCAAACATCTGAGCTAGGTTCTGAATTGAGGGGTAGGAAAAAATAGGCTACCGGTACTTAAGTTATTTTTCTAAAAATTAAATTGGGTTCAAATTTGGCCAGCCTCATTCGTGGATAAACCTAAGGGTATGCCATTTCAATTGAAGAAATATTGAATTTAATATTATTTTAAGCTATTGTTTTGCTTTTACTGTAGGCTATCTACATTAATCCAAAACAGATTGGTTACAAAGTGCAAAATTTCTTCTAGTAAAATAACATATACTTGTAATATAAACCTATTTTTCATAAGCTAACCTAAACTAACCTAATAATCACTTAAGAAAAAATATAACACATCAAATTTTTAGGTTTCTCAAACCTATTCAAATTTTTAAGGGTGGGGTAATATTGTTTGTTAGAATAAAATTTTATGTACAGAGGCCGTAATGAAATTATATAAAAATACATTTAGTGTGGATATAAACATATTTAGGCGTATATTTTCAGGTGCTCTATGCCTGGTTTGCAATAATTGCGTTCTATTTCCTGGACTTGTCCATTTTGAAAAGAGGAAACATTGAACAATGTAACATTTTGGCGTCATTACAAATCTTTCTGTTATGTGAATAGAGATTTTGATTTGAAACGTACAAATTTTAACATTTGTGTCTTTTTTTATTCAAATTCATAGGTTTACCCCCTCATTTTTCTGATATTTTTTTCTCCAAATTTGTTTCATATTAAGTTTGGTTTATTTGATTTTAAAGATTTGCAAACATTTTAAATGTTACTTGAACGGCTTTAATACAGATTCTTATTTCTTATTCAAACAAAATGATGTTGAAGGTTTTTCGATTTATTTTTGGTTAATGCCATAGTTTGAGGCTAATTAAATTTTGTTGGTTTGTTGTTGTAAGCTCTAAATGTTTTTGTACCTACCGTATCTGCAATTAGCTATGATAGTGTGGAAAAAAATTATCTGTTAGATGAATAATTAACATATAAAAAATTCCAATAAAATAACCGAATATGTCTTTGACGAGGAAAATCGGAAAGGAGGAGGTTAATTTATTGTTGGATATATTTTCAATAGTGAAAATCTTTCTAGGTATCTATATAGGGTGATGAATCCAATAGGCTATTAAATCAAGGCTGGTTAAGGGATCTTCTACTGATTTAATTAAATGGGATTGGGATATTAATATGCATAAAATAATCTACCCTAATCCTAAATACTTGAAGATAAAGGGATCAAACTTATGTAAGGTATACATTAAAAATATACATCCTAAACTGACTACAAGAGGGCCATAAACACATTCTCCTCTTCTAGGAAGCAAGGATTTCATTAGTAAAAAAAATTAAAGTAAGGCTACTATACAAAGAAACATTGTTAACTCAGCATATAAAGAACTACACAAAACTACATTTAAACCCATTTACGGATACTACTATCAATTTTTATTCATTAGAAATTACCTCAGGAACAAAGGTAGCAAAACTACTTGGGCCTATATAAAATTATCACCTTACATATCATGATGCATATACTCATAAATCAGTACTAATCATAATCATCAATATTCTTTACTTTTTGCAAATAAATAATAAATAGTTGATATATTTCTTTAATGGGGTGCATTTACGACAACCAACATGGAGGGATATGGTAAGGTCTATTGAGTTCCTACCTATTAAAAAAATGTAAGGGACTAATTTTTTAGAATCTAAATTGCATTTTTATCTAAATTTGAACTATTTTGTTGCATTTGATTTTCATACACTAGCTACTATAGCCTTCTCCCTCTCGTTCAGACTCTGATGGTTCTGACACTGGAAGGTCTGAAAGAATGCTTGGAAATGAGTCATCGACGTGCGCCGAATTTATCGTGGTCAAAATTGACCAGATTCAACATGTTTGTTCATTTCCGGCCTACACGTTAACAAAATGTCATAAAAATGAGGATACAACGAGCTGATAGCAAAAGCCTGTAATGTTTAGGTTAGTACACTTAAATTTGTCTTAAATGTAATTTATAATTATACATACGCTGTTATATTTTTAATTTATATAATTAAACAATCGCTGGATGGTCCGGAAATTTTTTCATCCGGACAATGGTCTGGTCCCGAGGTGTCCGAATTAGAGGGAGTCGACTGTATAGGATTTTTCCTTTCACAGTTTTGGCTGAACCAGCTTTCAGTTATTTGGATTCCTTTTAAAGGTTTTTGAAAGACCTAATTAAATATATGACGCTTACAAATCGGTTCTATAGATAATTTAGAATAAAACGTTTATGTAGACTACCTCTTAAATTACTGCTGAGGATCAAAGTAGATTTTACAGATGTGAAAAATGTTTTCATGACAATTCTTGTAGTATTAGCTATAAGGATTTTATAATATTTAGTTATACAAGCATTTTAGGTTAAAATACAAATGAATCAAATGTAGCAATTTTACCCTTTGACGAGTAGGGTATTTTTATGTAAAATGAGTATGGACGTTCTGGAACGTCCAGTATTAAACTGTAAACCATAGGCCTAGTACAGATGATCCAAAGTGTTCTTGGGTATTCAATTTTTAACCCTTAATCTGGCTCAATCAGGAAGAATGAAAAAATCCATGTTGGAGAATGACAAAGGTGGAAATGTAAACAAAGTGACGAATGATTTGAATATTGGTTATTTTAAAGTTCAATTAAGTTACATGGTTTCAATAAAATTTAGTGTTTCCTAAATTCAAATCATGATTTTGTATACGTCCAGTGTTAAAATTCCCCAATTACTCCCTATAGTTAGACATTTCGATAGTTCAACAAAGTGTCAAACTATCGAGGTTCTACGGTACAATCGGGCGCAAGCGGAAACAAACCTCCACACTGGGGAGTACCGCGATTGGGCGCACGCGGAAGCAACATCTGCACACTCAACAGAATCTCCCCCCCCCCAAATCAATACTATAATTATTGTAAACAGATGAAGAAACCCATCACACAGCTCCTCTAGAGTGATATTAATGGGAACTTGAAAGGCAGACTGCAAAACAAAAGCTTTCAAAATTTTTTACTTATTTTTTGCGGAGGTAACTTCCGCTATGCGCCTGATGGAGGGTTAAGCATTATTTAATACAAATGAGATGTAAAAATGACTCTGTAAAAAGTTAAAAATTAAAATAATTTGTTATTCAACCTTTTAATAAAGGTTATTCATTCAATTACTATGAGACGGACTGGGGACGCGACTGCAAATAACAGTGAGGGCATGGCCTATTAAACACCACTCTCGCCACCTGCTAAACTAGCGTCGTAACTTGACACCCCAGTGATTACACTTACATCCTTTGTTACAGTTCTTTTATAGTCTTTTGCGGTAATATCTTACATTTATAATGTAATAAATAAATAGAAACATTATCATTGAAAATATTTAGGTACTTAAATAAAAAAGAAATTATGAAATCGGGACGAAAGATATATCACTAAATTCACTTCTGATACCACTCTTTTACTGTTTATAAACATAAAAAAGAAACGTTTGAAATACAAATTTGTTGACTGTGAAAACAGTATGTTATAAACATGAAAATAGATTTGGTGCAATTTAGAAGAATTTTCTTTTCTTAGCCCTTTAGATCAATTTATATGATTAAAATAGGCCTACTCCTTTTGAAACAGAAGATGCGCACGTTCAAGGACGTCCAATACTCATGTGAGAGTGTGGCATAGTCACAAATCTTTGAAATTAACTTTTGATTTTACTATAACAGTACGGTAATCTTATCAAATTTAAAAACTTGTATTTGTTTCAATTGTAAACTTCGTTTCAATTGGAAACTTTGTGTTTCCTGAATCAGGAGGTGGACAAGGCAAACACAAAAAAAGCTAGTCTTTTAGCTTATCACATGATTAGACATACATGTATGACTATATGACTATATTTTCTCTAATAATTTTATATACTATTTATAGGCTATAAATTAAATAGGTTTATGGGTTTTAGTAAATCTTTGTTTAATTTGAACTTAACATTTTAAAGGCACTAATCTCTTTCTCACAAGTGATGTACAGTAACCAATGTTATAGTAAACACAGAGATTTAAAATTGACAGAACAAAACTATCACGTGACATACGCAAATATACACAGATCATACAGTGATAAAAACACCTGTTCAGTGTTTACACTTAGAAGCGCAAGAGAGTTGGAGCCAAACTATTCCACGAGTTTTATTACATCCCGGGTCTGATGTAATATTTTAAGTTTTTTATTTTTTCAAAGCATTTTCTTATACTACCTAAATTATTACTAAATTTTTTACTGTTTCTGCAGTTAAATATTAGCCTATTTGACTATTGTATTCCTTTGAATTAGATACTATCATAAAACCATTGACTATATAGAGCCTAGACTTCTCGTAGAAGAGTCATGAAGAAGAATGAAGCCAAAAGAGTGAACAAATATTTACTTTATTAAAGAAAATATTATGAAATGGCAAATCATCATGTTTAACCAAAATTTAAAAAATCCGTTTTGCATAGTTTAATAGGTTTAAGCTGAAAAATAACGTGAGCAAAAAACATAAAAAGACAACAGTAGAGTTACATGTAGGAGACTTAGAGCTGTATTAAAAATATTATCAAAATTGAATATATGGCAACTTTTTGCCTCAGTAGAGTAGTATGAATACTGATCCACGAAAATTTTTAAATTTTGTAAAGAATACTAGGGAACACAAAAAATACAGTGATACAGTATCTGATGGCAATATAGTTTAAAGGGGAATAATGAGAGAGGGGGGACTTTTGACACTCATTTTAAGTGAACATTCACTCCCTCTGCTTTAGGGGATATTCATAAGGTAAATGACCCTGGCACTGGACAGCCATATTTATCGTAAATGAAGTTAAAGAGGCTGAATTTTTTCAGGGAGGTAAATAGAGGCAAAGAGTCAAAAACAAATTTTTGTGGGCCAGATTAAAGCTTTTGATAGCAAAAGCTTGGTAAAGCGTAAATTTTAATTTACAGTAGCTGAAACTTTTGTGTGTGCTTACCTGATTGCAGAAAGATATCTTGTTCACTATAAAATTTTCCAACCTAATACTTATTTTGGGTCATGCTCCTATCCGTTACAGTATTATAAGTTACAATTAATTTAAAGTGGAACCTGGATAATTTGAAATTTCTTTAATTCGAAATCTTCTTTAATTCAAATATTTCTCTTGGTCTCTAGCATTTTGAATATTAATAATACTAAAAAATTGTAGATATTTTGAATTTAATTTTGGATAGTTTGAATTTTGTTTTAGATAGTTCAAATTTTTCTCGTGTCTAATCAAGGTATAAATTTTTTGCTGCGACTCAAAATAATTGTAAATTTATCGGGAAATACAGTTTACTAACGACACATTTGCGTTAAGCTAAAGTCCGATGATGCATTCTTACCCTTCCCCTCTCGTCCACCGTACCACGCCGAGCATCGGATCCCTGGGTAGCAACAAAACAAAGCCACGTTATCTCCAAGGTCATTTTACTCACCCTCCCCCCCTCCCCAACCTGCGATCGGCTTATGAATTGCAGTGACGCATTCCAGTGTATCGGTCATCTAGGTAAATAAGTATTTCGTTTTTTGTGTCGTTCTAGATTGTTAACTTGGTTTTCGAGTCGTCTTTTATTTTGTTGTGGAAAGTGATTAAGTTAACTTACATGTAGGGCCTACTGTAGTTTTCATGTACAGTAACGTTTAGAGTGTGTACTGTGTGAGTGAAATGTATGGTACAAGTACGAGTTAAGTTGGTAGTCTACAGCAATTAACGATATTGCTGAACATATTTTACGGTTATTATTAAAATGTTACGGCCTACTTTGTATAATTTATTAAAATAGAATTTTGTGTTTTAAGGTTATTTTAATCTTGTTAGTGAGTTAATCAATGTATAAAAATTGGTAATTATGCAGTTTAGGTGCCACCTCTTGAAATGATTCAAAGTTTGTAACTGGTCCCTTGGGGTTAAAATTATCCAAGTTCTACTGTAATATACTTACTTCAAACCAACAGCACCTCTAATTTTACATTAAACCTTCCATTATGTAGTGAGCATTACAAAATGTAAGCATGCTGCAGGGCAGACATGGAATACATAATGAGGAAAGATAGGAACCCAAGATATTGACCATTCAGTAATTAACCCAAGAAATTTATTAACATTGATTTAAGTGTGCAAGATCTACGGTAACCAATCTGAATATAGGCCTAGTCAGAAATGGCTGGGAAATGGCTCCAGTCTCTTCCGGGCAATAAATGCAATTAACTTTTAATTTTTTTAGAAGAGTTATTTCTAATTTCCGTTTTGAGTATGATTTCACTATCTTCATTATTTTAATACTGAATTAGACCTTGAACCTATTTAACCCTTCCCGGGCTATTGACGGATACATCTGTTAAACTTCATTTCTATCCCGGGCTGAAAACGGATATATCCGTTTTAGAAATTTTCTTTTCCGGGATAAAGACGGATATATCCGTCCAAAATTACGAAAAACATATGTTTTATATATTACGATTATAAAAATTTTAGTTTTTACAGTTGGCAAGATTATTTCCCGTGACTTTTTCGCTTGTTTCATACCAAAACAACACATGTGTAGCGCGAATCTGTCAGTTTGCGCTAGGACCTTACAGTGCGTGTTTGTTTACGTTTTTGTAATGACGTTCTACGAGTTTTATTTCAAAATGATTATTCTTAATGACTCAAATTTCGCTAAAGATGTTATAAAATGCTTAATAAGAAGTGCATCTGAAGAGGATTTCATATTTGACAGTCAATATAACTATAATATGAAAAATGATTCTGGCAATGAACCAGACGCACGATGTATTGTAATTCTTGCACTTTTAGCTTTTGTTTTTTTACTGCTTTTAAGAGGAACTGTTTTTTATGTTATATTATGATAGGTAGTAAATAAAACAACAAAATGATGTAAACGGATATATCTGTCCTCCGCCTGCAAAAATACTCCAAATTATAAGCAGTTTTCATATTTCTCGATTGTCGTTCTGGGCGGCGGACAGATATATACGTTTACTTAAGTTTTCTTGCGGGCCAAAGACGGATAGGCTATATCCATTTTCTCAAAATTTATTTTCTTTATAACATGCGCAAAAAAATTATTTCAGCACTGAAAACAGTTTTTTATAACGTACGGTATGAATTATTTGGAACAAATTAATAACAAAAATTTACCACATTATGTTTTGAACTTTTGCTTAAAATAATTCCGTCTCAGCCCGTGATTTAATGTAGCCCGGGAAGGGTTAATATATATATCAAAGGCATAGACTGCAAATAGACCTACCGTACCGTTTATAAATTACCGGTATAAGTACAGATATCGGCTATTTGACACACAAAAAATAACTTGACTTAGGCTAGAAGATTATAAACTATCTGTATCTTAACGAGGAAAAGTGTTTTCATCTGGAAAAATAGTTTAGAACAAAGAGGTTTTATTAAATAACTATCTTACTGACTTGAATTGTAATTTAAATATGGAGCTTTTGATTTCATTCCAGGGTAAAAACTTTCAATTTGCTAATTTTGTGGTAAATATAATGAATAACTTATATGTTACTAGGATCTTCAATTCAAGAAATATAAGGCAAAACAGGTAAAAATCACTTATTGATTGCTGACCCAACCTTAGCAGTAGATGATATGGATCTCCCTTGAAAGCAGTGTACGGTACTAAATTAGGTTCTGCACTGGAGAAGGAAGATTTAATTATTGGAAATACAAATTGGGAATGGCAGAAGACCAGTCATGAGGCTGCGGAGCGGAGTACCAGATTAGGCTATCGCTCACATAGCCAATGAGTGCCCATCGTGTGCTGCCTTCCCCGAAGGGTTGAAAGTGAAGATGGACTGCAATGGCTTAGGTCTATAAACCTGGATTTAGCTTTTTAAAAAGAAATCATAAATGTTTTAGTTTAGTTTTAAATATATTGACGCAGGTGCTATGCACTGCAAAGTTTTATTATTTGTAGAAGTTGGTGGGTTGTTATGAAAGCCATAAGATATATATATATATATATATATATATATATATATATATATATATATATATATATATATATATATATATATATAGGCCTAGATACCAATGTAACTAGATGTAGACCCTAGTAGCTATCTTTCTTTCTTAAAAAATATTAATCAATTTACATTACAGGCCTAATGAATGTAGATAGAACCTTGTATTTACTTAAGCCTAACAGGTCATGAAATTTATAGGTCTACTTACTGAACTCAGTTTGGCCGAGGGCTTTATCATATAGAGAGCATTATTCAAATGCTAGAATTGGTACTTATTTGTTTAACGAATGCCACCAGTTTTTTAAGGTAGGCCTATGAACAATTAGTGAAAACTTTAAGATTCTATGCTGTAAAGTTTTGAGTCCTGATTCCCAAAAGATAGCCCTTTCCACAAACATCTCAGCAAATACAACACCGCCCGCAACCGCAACACCAGTCCGCTACACGTACTCAGCCAAGTTTACAGCGTGCTGCGGCGGTTAGGTCAAATTTTTTACTGTAAAATATGTCAAAAATCCTTTAAAAAATTATTCATAATGAAAATAACATGCGCAATTAATCACTCAGTAAATGCCATCAACACTGTGACCTTGAAATATTTATAGCTGTTTGGGTAGCCGTAATTAAGTTTCATCATAAGCTTACTTGTTTTGATTAAATCTATGAAAATATTTCAAACAAACTGAGCAATAAAATACCTAACCTAACAGCCGCAGCTTACTGTAAGGTAGGTTAAAACTAGAAGCGTCTGTGTATAAAAAAAAGTATCAGCATCCCTAGACTATTTATTTGGTAGGCCTATTACTAAGTTTATATGGACCTGTTGTACTAGCCATTTTTTAGGACTAGTGATTTTTAACATTGACTAAATTAAATGTGTTTATTGATTGGCACTACCATATCTGTTTAGGACTACAAAATCTAGAATGTAAAAGTTATAGAACAAAAGCTATAGGCTAGTAGGTACCAATACCCAAGGGGTGCCGTGGGCATAATGGTTGAGTGTACCAATTGGTTACAGGCGCAAGCCCAGGATTGAATGGAACTCGGTAACCTGACTGTTGCACTTAATAATGAAACGAGGATGAGGATTGGAACTAGGTTATAAGTTTGAACTAGGTTGGCAAGTAACTTAGAAGTTGTTTTCATAGAAAATTTACTGAGTAGCCTAATGAATCAATTTAAACAAGTTAGGTTAGGCCTAATTAACAATGTGACAATGCCAATTTCACTTAGAGCCTAATGATAAAGATTTTGTTTTTACTATCTTAGGTTTGAGACCTTTTAATTTTTTCATTAGGCCTAAAGAATAAACCTTGAATGTGTTCTTTTTTTCAGAGCAAGAAACATTGTAGGCCGATCCCACACAGTAAGATAGTCCTATACAATATTTAATTCAAGAGAATGCCATTACTGTGTGTACATAGTGCAGAAAACATTTTACAAAAAAGGTGTCCAAGACAATACGGGTGTCTCATGATGACATTTAATAAGCTAGGCTGGGCTGTAAAATTAGAAATTATTTAGGCCCTAGGGCCTAATATTCAAAGGGATAGGCCTATTTTGAAGAGTAGGCCTACTTGTATTTTAGGAAGGTGAGTTCAAGCAGGTAACTCAATACCAAATTGTGTACAATCATTATCATGCTACTGTAACATAATAGTTTGTAGGTTGAATCTGGTTAGGCCTAGGCCTATATAGGCTAGGCCCAAAACTTTAAAAATTAAAATATAAACTAACTAATAAACAAAAAATTACCTATTTAGGCCTAATGATCACTTTGAATAAAAATATAAATCTACAAATAAATAGCCTATACTTGTAGGAAATAAGCATAGGAAAAGTGAATCCATCTGATTCATCAAGTCCTTTGCAGGTGGGCCTAAGCTTAATCTACCTATAGGCCTAGGCTAAATTACCTTTAAAAATAAAGAAGTCACAATTCCCTACATATATCAGATAATCCTCAAAATAGTGAGTTTTAATTCTTATGGGTGTAAAAACTAGTAGAAAACCATTGATCCATATCTTGATCAATGTTTGTTTACAAAATGTCACAATGGCTGATTGTTTGACAAATGGGAGTTTGGTTGATCATAATCAAATAAAATACAAACAAAATAATACTAACATCATGCAAAAATAAAATAGTAAACATACACATAAAACTTCATAATGAGATGAGACAGCAGCAGTAGTAGTTCACAGTACGAGCTTCGGCTTAGTTTAGTCCAATTTATTCTTTTATGAAAAGTTTGGAGTCGCCAGTATCCCACATATTTACGTAGATCCACCAAATTATACAAAACTGCAAGCGTAACGGGTGTTTTGAACGACGATAAGAGTTAAAGCTAACTTTTATAGCACAATAAATCAATACAGGTCAAAGTTTGGGCCACTCACATTTTGAGGCCAGGCCCTTCAGGTGCTTCCATTGTAGCTCCAAGAAGCGTGGCAGCTTCTCTGAACAGAGTAGCGACCTGCATTTATAACAACAACACTCAACAACCCAGAACTACATAAATACCGAATAGTTCCACTAATGCCTAGTTCTTAAGTTCACTTTTAGATAAATTATAATACACATAGTATTCTTATACTAGACATTAAAAAACCTCACTCTACTGGAAAAATCAAGCTACTTGTGATTGGTTGCCAAGAATACGTTTCAGAAAAATCAATAAGGACAACCACAGCTCTCTAGATAAAAAGTAACATTACAAACAAAACTTTACCGTAAAAACTCCAGATATTTTTATGATACTTCAAAACTGATTATAATACATGGGGTGTTAAGGTTAATTGCATAAGCTTTCACAGAACTTCAAAGCCTCTCAAACCAAGTAAGAGCCCATAATTTACAACCCCCCTGCGCTGCCGGATTAGTCAAACTACAAAAGAAAAATGATGCTCAACAAACTTTGAAACTTTGCCTATTAAACGTTTATTACTGCACTTTCCTCTTTAAGAGAAAGTTATTGCTTTTGAAGATAGATTAAACTTGACGAATACAACTTTATTTTTAAATATTGTTTTTGCTTCTTTAATATGTTAAGTTTATATTAAAAACATGTAAATGATAATTTAAAATTAGAGATCCCGAACAGTATTTGTACCTTTACCGTAATGAATTTTAGTGATAATCTATAAAAGTTTTCATTAAATATTTTAAAAGTAATTTTACATTTATTATTATTAAAAATAAATAATAATATGAAGCAAATTACCTTTTATTTACTTATTTGCATGAAAGAACAATAAAATATAATTAAAATATTTGTTTAAACGTTATCGGCACGATAGTGAAATATATTACATCAAATAGTTCTTTATAAGGTTTAAAACCAATTTGAATCAAAATACAGGATAATTAAACTACACTTTGAAAAATTGAAATGATCCGAAATAACTTTACACTAAGGTACCGTATTTTTATATTGAAGTAAAAATACCTTAAACAATGGTAACTTTCAAAACATTAAATAATGTTTATTTGTACATACTTATTTTATTTGTTCAAATTGGTTTTAAAACCTTATAAAGCATTTATCAGCTTCAGATTTTAGAGTAGGGAAATTATAATAAATAAAGGCGTACCATTACACGTCAAAAATTGATATTACGGGCCCCCAATCACATTAAATTATATTTATGTCTTTCCCCTATAAAAGGTTCTACAGAAGATGATTTTTATTTTACAAGTAACAAGTAATTTTTATTTTACCAATACAGTAATAATTTTAAATAAATCGGAATGGCAAACTTCAAAATAATAATTTAAAACATGTAATAATTAATTTATTGAAGCATATTCTGTAGTTTTATCCCGTATCTGCGACAATTAAAACACGAATCCCTGCCTCTTGTTAATTAATATCACATTAAGTGAAAAACAATATTGGCTTGATATTTTTTATATATATGTGTGTGTGTGTGCATAACATGCATTTGTTTGGATGTCATCATCGTGATGGCATTGACAAATCAGCTGACTCACAAAAAGTCAACGTTCAATACTTTTCACCTGAGTACTCAAACACGGAACTTGATATAAATAGAGTATTTTAACATTATTTCAAGCTAAGGGAAATTTATATGAGTTATGTATGCAAATAATTATTTTATAATTTTACTAAGTCAACAATTATCGCAATACAGTTGAAATATTACCAGTAAAAATGTTCCTTTTTGCAACTACCTACTTGACTTTTATCGTACGTTAACAGGAAACCTTATTTATATTATAGTCACTTTACAAAATCATACTATATAACCATCATAAATTAATTTCAACAATTTAGTTTTTGCTCTTACTTTCCAATTTACCATGTATAAGATATAAAAAGTACAGTGTATTAAAGCCTTTCGCACCCATAAATAAGTTAAATCCAACGACCTTTTTTGTCTCAATCGAATAATTGGCAGACTAAGCATATTCCCCGTTGACCCCATTGGGGTGTACGTATCATCTGTTGTTCCGGATTCGAGTAAAAATACGCCGTGAAGTATTCACTGCTTGTCATAATAAGAAGCGACTAAAAGAGTCCTGCACATAAAAAAGAGCGATCTGCACATGCTAGAGGTTTCTGGGGCACGCCTGTTGTGTTGTAGAGGCTGACGTGTATCTCACACTGTCAATGGTCTCTTCCAGTGTATGTCGTCAGAAGCTAGCCTCCTCGGTCGTTGGCCAGGAAATGCAGCATGGATGCAGAGGTCGGGCTCTGTATTACAACTTGCGACCCTTGGCACAACCGGATACAGTATCAGTGCTGGACACACGAAAACAACACCAACAAGATTAATTTATGCTGTACCATCAAAATAACAGTGGAAATCTATTGAGTGTCTTCGATTCCCGTAGAGGCATCATCGGAATGGTCGGTATGAGTAAATATGTTAAGTGAGTATTGTGATGCTACCGCTTACGACCTCAGTGCTGCGACGGACAGTGGGAGTCGGAGATACAGTACAACCTCAATAGTTCGACACTTGTGGACTTAGATAGTGTCTATATCGAACTGTTAAACTATAGGGAGTATATGTTAAATTTTAACAAAATGAGTATAAAAATCATGATTTTAATTTAGGAAACAAAAATCTTTAATATAACAACAACTTGATTGAACTGTGACATAACCAACATTCAAATCATTTTACCACTTTTGGTTTGCATTTTCACCTTTGTCAGTCTCCAACAAGGACACTATCGGTCGTTACTGACATGTTAAAATATCATGGATAGTGTCAAACGATCGAGGTTCTACTGTAATTCTTCAAATAAGTAATGAGGCAGAGGAAATGTTCCCTCGTGAAAATGTGTATTGCTTGAATAAGAAATTACACAGGCTTACAAGATCCAAAAAATGTCAACAGAGCATGAAGGGCAGCATTGACGATCTAACTACTCTATCAGACAGGCTGAGATACTAGAGATTTGAGAGGATAGCAAGAGGATTGAGGATACAAGAGACATGGTCGAGAATTCAAGAAATTCTCCTGCCAGCCAGCACCTTAGGCAAGCAGGAGAGGAGTACAAACAAAATAGAGTTCTGGCTTCAGCAACCAGCCCAAGCAAGGCAAAAAATAAAGAGAAAGAAAGTGGGTAAAGTTATGTTGGAAGCCCCTTCGGTGATTACAGTCATGGCACCCAACCAGGTGGTCCTGCCCATATAAAACCAAAAACAAGATATGCCCATATTCCGTTTCTGTGAAAGTGGCCAAACCTACTCTGACGTCCTGGAGAAGATGTAGAGTGATATAAACCTGGACACCTGCGCTGCTAAAGGTGGACTGCACAAGACCGATCCCAGAAGAAGTTCTCCTCTGGCGGTCCTTTACCTTTCCAAGGTAGAGAGGCCACCAGGCTTTTCAACTTGGCCACACAGTTCATTCTGAATAAATCAGTCAAAACAAATTAATTTTGTGACATTCGACAGGGGCAAGTTTAAGATTGTCTTTTATGGGAGAATAATTTCAAATTCTAACACCCTCTATAAATGAAAGTAAGAACCACCATGTAACTGGTGATATTTATGTCTATCAATAGACTTCTCTCATTTAAGCTACTATTACCAAATAAAAAGTTTCGGTACCATCATAGGTCTATAGAACTAATATAATAAATAAAATCATTACTAACATAATATATATCATGAATATTTTCATACAAAATTTGCTATTTGATTATAGTAAAATAAATAAACACCTTCCTTAAGAGATTAAAAAGAAAAATCGGATGATGGATCTATGGGAGTAACACAAACAAAAGAATTTTTCAGAGAAACTTTTCAGAGGTTTTTTTGATATTGACATTTTTCCTTTTAAATAAAGATATTTTATTAAAGTACCTTTACTAAAAACATAATGATCGTTTTGTTACCCAAAATACGGATGAGATTGAAATTTTAGTGCTTTTTTAATTATCTGGGAATTTTCAGTGTTTCTGTTCTGACTAAAAAGTAACTAAGGCATCTCGCTAGCCTAACGGTTAGCGTCTTATTAGACTTCAGTTCAAGAGGTCACGGGTTCAATTCCCGGGATGTCCACCATGGGTTTGGACCGCTTTCCCTTAAAAGCGTTTCTGGTACTCTGTACATTCCTCAAGTAAAATGCCTAAGGCGTAGACACAAGCAAAAAAAAAAAAAAAAAAAAAAAAAAAAAAAAAAAAAAGAAGAAGAAAAAAAGGCCTCAAGATATTGTGAGTCTCCCGCCTCCAGTACATATTTAGCAAGGGGTGAACTAGAACTGGGGGTTTTAAAATGTTTTGTAACGTTATTACTGACGTTCTACCGGGGGTCGGTCGGCCAGGGGTCCCAAGAAAATCTCAAATGTAAGCATAGGTTGATATGTACATCAAATTAATGGTTTTATTTAGTAGAATACAATGCAGCAAATCACTTCAAATTGATAACCAACCCATAAATGACAGGGGAACAAACTTGGCTCTAAAATCGATGATTAATGAAACTTTAACAGCAATTTTTTAACATGTT
This sequence comes from Neoaliturus tenellus, assembly GCA_030545055.2. Taxonomy (NCBI): domain Eukaryota; kingdom Metazoa; phylum Arthropoda; class Insecta; order Hemiptera; family Cicadellidae; genus Neoaliturus; species Neoaliturus tenellus. The sequence continues at coordinate 39,727,739 of CM061535.1, forward strand.
AAACTTTTTAAGATCGTGTTTGTGGTATAATTTTTGCATTATAAGACCTTTAAAAACTTCTTTAGGGGATGTCCCTAGAAGGAAGTCTTGGAGAGAACTTTTTTCGCCCAGTTGAAACTGATTTTTGAGGTATTTGAATTCTAAGATATACTCTACAAACCTGGACTCAAAAAGTGGAATATGTCTGGGTGTTTGCATCTTGGAGTTTTAGCGATATGGTTTTATTACAAAGTTTAATTGCCTACCATTTCCTGCTCCAATTGAAGTGAGGTTTGTGTCATTGTATTTTATTAAGCGATACTGTATACCTTTAATTTAATGGAGGGTTTATTTCATCTACATACGTTATGGTTTAAAGTATGAAGAGAGCCACCACATGAGTTTTCCAAGGTTGGTGAAAGTTGGTCTGCAAGTCTGTAGACGGTCAAGGTTAGCAAGAGTTCTTATATATGGCTTTCTTCTGAAGAACAAGGATTTGGTTCATGTTGTGTGCTGAGGTTTCTCCCCGCGCTGTTAGGCCATATCTAAGATGTGAAGTAAGCTGTCTTAGCCAAAGAGAGTCCACCTATGTAGTTCATTCCTTGGACAACATAGATTTCACCAATGATTTTTTTGCACAGACGGTCTATGTGCTCTGTCCATTATAATTTATTGTCAACACCCAGAAATTTTGTATGGGTTTCTATTGTTACACCCTCTATTTGAGGGACTGTCATTTCTGGCACCAATGGAAGTGAGGTTTGGGTCATTGTATTTTGCTAAGTGATGTACATTTAATTTAATGTAAATACCAACATATGCTAATATTTAAGATTTTTCCTGACTCCTGGTAGACCGACCCCCATTTACATCAGCGATAACTCTAAAAAATAGTTTATCAACTCCCAATTGAATTTACAGAGTTTAAATCGTTTAGCTAAAAATTATAATATAAATACATTAAGGTGTTTCCAGACTCAACAGCTCCACTATTTTATTTATTTATTTTTGGGAAGGAGGTTTAAATGTGTTTACGTACTCAGAAAGGTTCATTATCCCTTCAGGAGTGCTGGACTCCTGCGGGCTCATTGTCCCACGGACTTACTGGCTAAAAAACCCTCTCGTCTAATAGGATACTAGCCTGGAACTGTTTAGCACATTACTTTGGGCTTGGCCTTTAATGTTACTCCATTAGAGCTTTCCTCGTCGGGATATGCAACGATTAACGCCAATCAAGATTGACCTTTTTCGCCTGAAGTAAGGCTTCAACGAAGCACTGTACGCAGTTCCAGGTGTCCTCTCCCTGGAGCATTGCTCCAATGATGTTGTCTGGAAAGGTGTTCGGAACGATTTCAGTGGAAAGGGAGGCTCGGCAGATTTGCCACCTGTCACATTCAAAGAACGTGTGCTCGACCGTGTCTGCAGTGTGGGGGCAATACAAACAGTCAGAGCTGGCGACCTTTCCCATTCTATGCAGATAGGCCCGGAAGTACCCGTGGCCTGATAAAAACTGGTTCATGAAGTAATCCACATCGACATGCTGTCATTCCACCCATGGTCGGATGTTTGGGATGAGTCGAGCGGTCCAGCGCCCTCTAGACTCGTCGTTCCACTTTCACTGACAGCAGTTAAAGCTGCGTTTGTGTTCTTCGATGGCAGCAACCTCTCTGCCACCTTCAAGCCTTCTTGGGTAAATTGCCTGTCATTCCCTTGCGAGATGGTAGATGGGAACGATGCCGGCGATTACCATCACAGCAGGTTCAGACACCGTGCGGTACGCTGAGCACACTCGCAAGGCCCTCGACGCTGGTCATGAGAGAGCCGATTTCTTTAGGCACACTTTTCCAGCACATGGGCCCAGACTTCCGCTCCATACAGGAGGACAGACTGGATCGCAAACAGCAGGAGTCGGAATTTGCAGGTGCGAGGACCTCCGACGTTTAGCATAAGCCTACCTAGGGCAGCTACTCCCTTGGCAGCTTTGTCGGCGGTGCACCATATCTGCTGGCCGAAAAACAACTTTCTGTCGACCTTGACACCCAGATATTTAGAAAAAGGCATGTTTTAAATTTCGACAACACCCAACTGCACAGAAAAGATGGTGGATATCCTCTTTTTGGTGAGGACGACGATTTCGGTCTTACTCAGAGCTAGCGACACGCCATGGTCTTGCATCCATGCGCTGATGCCAAGCATTGCGATTTCTAGCTTGATTTTTGCCTGTTCAACATTTTTCACCGCAATTAGGACTGCAACGTCGTCAGCATAGCCAACGAGACGTGATTTGTCATACGTGTCCAGATGGAGCAGGCTGTCGTAAGACACGTTCCATAGATCGGGTCCGAGAATTAATACCTGAGCAGCTTCAGAAGTGACGGGAATACGATGCTGACCATCGGTGTTGTCGTAGAGCAGCGCCCACAGCATATCGTTCCACCGGGCGGAGTTAAAGGCGTTCCTCAAGTCGAGCGTGACAAGGAGAACCCCACCACGTCAGTGGTTATGGTCCTCCACCCTCCGCACTGCCTGCACTACCTCCTGGATAGCGTCAATAGTCAAATGACCGGATTGGAATCCGTGCTGTTGCGGGGACAGCCCCTCTGCAGAGGCAATTTGCCTCGGTCAGTCTGAGACAGAGAAGCTTCTCGAACACTTTACCCGTGGTATCGAGCATACACAAGAAACGATAAGAAGAGGTTGTCAACAGTTGGCTCTTCGCCTTGGGTATGAGAACGAGTCTTGCCACTTTCCATGAGGAAATGAAAACGCCTTCTGACAAACATGCGTTGAACATGTCCAAAAGCAGTCTTGGATTTATCTCTGGGATGAGCTTCACCTCTGAGGGTATGCCATTAGGGCAAAGTATTCTTCTGTTTCGGAGAGATCAGACAGCGGTTAAATCGTCTTCCCAAAAAGCTGACATTAACAGGCTTAATATCCAAGATTATGAAATAAATAGCTTCTTCTGCAGAGACAATGTCACGAAAGGCAGAACTTTAATTCTTAGCCAAAAGGGTTTAAACTGGAAACGGGAGGAAATACCAAAAAAATTGTCTGACATGATGCTTCAGGAAAAACAATTTGAATATTGTGCTTGTAGCTATGTTGTTAATAAGTTTAAAATGTTAGTCATAGGAGTATACAGGTCACCCAAATCAGATTGTGAAGATTTTTGAATAGGTTAAGTGTATTGGTCGACTATTTTTCTAAAAATTTTAAAAATATAGTAATAGGGGGGGATATAAACATTAATGTTTTAAAAAATTATCATGATCATAAACTTTTAAAAAGAACACTAAAAACTCATAACATGAAATATCTTGTAGATTTCTCAACAAGAGTAACAGAGAATACAGAGAATACCGAGTCAGCAATTGATAACTATATTGTAAAAGATTTTCATGATAGCACATTAACTGTTGAGGGTATAGTAACTTTCCTTTCTGACCATAATGGTCAGTTGCTTTTCATTTTAAATAAAAAAATAACTAATAGAATAAATAAAGCGTATGAAATGCAAGTTCTCATTAGAAAACATAGATCTATTTAGGAAATTTTTGGAAACTGAATTTTGGGAGAATGTTTACATGGCCTCTGTAGATAAAAAATATGATGAGTTTTACAGTACTTTTAAATTCTACTTTGATATATCATTTCCTAAAATGATGATAACTGATAGAAAGCGCAAACAAAATTGGATCTCAGATGATCTAAAATATGAAAAAAAGGAATTAATGAAGTTGGGTTTAAACATTAGGGAAAATAAAAACTATAGTCTGAAGCAAGAATTAAAACAAAAAACACGGAATTACAGGTCAAAACTGGTACAAGCTAAAGCAAAGTACTTTGAAAGTATGATTGAAAAATCTGATAACATACAAAAAACTGTTTGGAAGGTTATAAATTCTGAAGTTGGGAGAAACGTTGAAAATAAAAATATCTATTTAGAAAAGGATAATTGTGCTGTAGATGACCCTAGAACTACAGCAAATATTTTTAATACTTATTTTGTAAATGTTTGTAAAGACTTTACCACTGAAAATGTAGATGTTAGTTCTACTGATACTGAAAGCTACAGTAATGCATGTTTTAGTTTTAATTTTGTTGATTCAGGGGAGGTGGAAAAAGTTATTAGCTCTTTAAAAACAAAATTCAACAGGTCATGATGAAATCCCCATTAAAGTTGTAAAATATGTGAAAAATACTTAAGTAAAATCTTAAGCCATCTAATAAACTCATCTTTTGTTTCTGGATTGTTCCCTAGTATTTTAAAAATTTCAAAAAATCATAACAATTCACAAAAAAGATGACCTAGAAACTGTGTCAAACTATAGGCCCATTTCTCTTCTCCCGGTGATATCGAAAATTTATGAGGAAATAGTTAATAACCAACTTTTAAAATATTTAGAGGAATTCAAATTGTTAAGCGATTATCAGCATGGCTTCAGACCTGGAAAATCTGTGATCACTGCAGCAGTATCGTTTATTGAATCTCTAAATGAATCAGTAGACAAAGGAGAAATAACAACCGGAATTTTCATGGAACTGTCAAAAGCATTTGACAGTGTCAACCACAATCAATTAATAAATAAACTTAAAATGTTAGGAATACAAAAAAACGCTATAAAATGGTTTCAATCATATCTTAATGGTCGTTGTCAATTTGTGGAAATTAACCATCAAACCCCAGATAGTACAATTTTAAAGTTTTCTTCAGAAACAGAGCATATAAAATGTGGTGTTCCTCAGGGGTCAATTCTGGGTCCTCTATTATTTTTGTGCTACATTAATGATGCAGGAAACTCACTATCAAGCTTGCCTCAAAATAATCTTTGTCTTTATGCTGATGACACAAACCTTAGGGTATCAGCTGAAACACTCCAAGAAGTTGAGATCTTAAGTTTTGTTGAACTAGAAAACATTGGCGATTTCTTGGAGCGGAATAAATTAACACTTAATGCCAAAAAGACCAACTACTCGTACATAATATTCAAAACACAACAAAACAAACAGATAATTGATCTAATTATAATGTACAATGAACAACAAATAGAAAATAAATATAGTGCACAGTTTCTAGGTCTAATCATAGACCAAAACTTAAGCTGGGAATGCACATGCGGATAAATTATTATCAAAATTAAGTTCAGGAATTTATTTACTCTCTAGAATGGCATTCTTTTGTAATAAAGAAACAATGAAAAATATATATTTTACAAACATACATTCTCATTTAGCTTATGGCTTAGGCTATGCCTTTATGGTTCAACCACAAAATCAAATATGAATAGCATACTAAAATTACAAAAAAGGGCTGTAAGAATTATAGAAAAATTGAGATATTACGATACAGCAAAAGTCAAATTTAAAGAATTAGGGATTTTAACAGTTTATGGACAATATATTTTACACACATCCATAATTGCAAAAAAATATTTAGAAATCTCTGATTTTAAAAGCCACCCATACAATACGAGACATAAAAAATTCATCACTTCAACGCAACATAAATTAACATTTTATGAAGAAAAAAACAACTTACATAGGACTAAAATTTTTAAAATATTTACCTAATGACATTAAAAATGAAGAAAAAATGTCTAAATTTAAAAGGAAACTAAAAACCTATCTGATAGAAAAAGCTCTCTATTCTCTGAAAGAATTCTTTTCCACCCCCCAATAAAGAATAGACTACAAAATTATATTTTTCATTTATGTTTTGTGTATTCTTTGTTCAAAATGTAGATATATATGTAAAATCTAATGCTTTCTTTTCTTAGGTTTAAGTTAAAGTTTAGTTGTACTGTAGTACAAATGACGCCATTTAATGTACATTAATATGTACTTAATAAATAAAGATATTTTGACTTGACATCTCCAAACTCACGATCAGGTTGCACTGGGTGAGACGGAAAAAGCGTGTCTATGACAGCTGACATGGCTTGGGGTTCCATGGACCCCAGGTGGGAGCGAGGCCCTAGTTTCTGGGTTACAAATTTATAGCCCATTACCCAGGCGTCGTTCCGTTGTCGATATCTTGACACAATTGTTTCCAACACCTGACCTTGCTCCGGTTGATGGCCCCTCGGAGATCACGCCTGGCCGCCCTGTGCTCGGCCGATCTGGCAGTTGCATTGGGTTGATTCCTGGCACGCTGTGCCGCTCTTTGGAGACCAAGACATCTCCTCCGGAATTCTGCGATCCCGAAAATCTAACAATAGACTGGTTTTTACCCGTGACAAAGAGATACTCGAGGCATGGAAAGTTCACACGCCATGGATATGAGGTGCATTGTGAAAGTGGCCAAGTCCTCAGTGTCCGTATAGTCGGCAACTCTCTTACTTTCAAAATGGACCGTGAAAACGTCGTGGTCAAGACGGTTGATGTTCAAGCAACAAGGCAGAGGAGCTCGAGTCGCATCGGCATGCCTGCGCTCGGAAAGGATACTAAACATGATGTTCTGATGGTCACTGGCGGAGTAATCCTCGGAGACTTTCCAGTCACAGATCCGGTAAGTCATGCTAGCAGCACCCCGTATATAAATTAGATGTATCACATTTAAAAACTAATACTTTATTCCAGCACTGATATTCTCAACACATGAGATCTAAAACACAAACACAATCAAGGCTTCTCAAATCATCTTAAAGAACCCAGATCAAAAATCCATTTTAAAATCTGAAAAAAAACTTGCACAAATAATACTGACTTACATTCTGCATTGTTTGTACATAATGCTATCCACCAGAATCATTCTGACAATAGCGAATCCAGCTTTAGTGTGAAGGGGGGGGGGGGAATTCACTCACCGGGGCATTTGGGTGGTATAGAATACCCCTCCTCCAGAAAATTTGAAAATGTTTCAAGCAAAATGCCTAATTTTTAGGGATGGACGGGAATGGATTTTTAGTTCGGGACGGGACGGGACGGGAATTTTTATTTCCCATCCAATTTCGGGACGGGATCGGGACGGGATTGCTCTTCTCGACGCTCTCGGGAAATATTCGTTTTGACTTTTATCTGAGTGTCTTATAAAGGTGTCGTATAAAGACAAATGAATGTTAAATATCAACTAGTCCTCCTTCAAACTTGTTCCACTTGTTTTTGTATAAGTTACAATGAATGTCCTTTTGTTGCAAAAAAATAAAATATACAGTTTTGATATTTGTAGGACGCAAAAAGATCATGGGAAAGTATAAATTTTATTGTAACCAAATAAATTTAAGTTGAATCACTAAAAACACATAAAGGAAAAATGTTGCCCATGTCTTATTTAATACAAGTTTTGTTTAATGAAATATTAAACAGTTGGTACGAAGAATGAAAATAATTATTATGTACAATACCGGTATGAAAAAAATATAGATTAAAACAATTAATTGGAAAAATTGTAAAGAAAACAATACTATATTACAATAAATAAGGCCTGCTCAGATAAAAAAGAACAAAAAACCAAAAATTGAAATTAGAATAAATATTAACACTCAGAAAAGAAGTTGTTGAACAAGACAACGCCACTTATAACCCAAAGAAATATTTTGCCAATTTTTTTTATATTCATTGACTTTACTGAGACAGTTTCTTACTCGAAGAATGTAAATAAGAAAATTGAACTAAGAAATTATAACCTATTAGACATTATACTATTATTAATTGTTATTTACATGAATTCATGTTTTTTGCTACACCAGAAAAAAAATTAAGGAGTGTATGATGAAAAAAATTTTAAAAATGTAAATTTCAACCCTCATAAGCTATAGCTAAGCCATGTTTTACTGGTTAGCGAGATTGTCGGCCGCGATCGCCGTCCTCGCTAAGAGATCTTCGCCCGCGATAGCCGTCCTTGTTACCGCGATCGTAGGCCGCAACAGCCGTCCTCGTTAGCGAGATCGTCGGCCGCAACAGCCGTCCTCGTTAGCGAGATCGTCGGCCGCGATCGCCGTCCTCGTTAGCGAGATCGTAGGCCGCGATCGCCGTCCTCGTTAGAGAGATCGTCGGCCGCGATCGCCGTCCACGTTAGCGAGATCGTCGGCCGCGATCGCCGTCCTCGTTAACGAGATCGTCGGCCGCAGTCGACGTCCTCGTTAGCGTGATCGTCGGCCGCCGTTCGGCAGTTCCCGTCCCGATAAATTCCCGAGTATAAAAAAAATCCCGCCCGATGATCGGGACAAAAATTTCCCGAAAATTTTCCCGAAATTTCGGGACCCGACCATCCCTACTAATTTTAGGCAATTTCAGTAGTTAAAATGTGAATTCAAAAAGACACATAATCTGTTGTAATATGAAAATCAAAGGTGAAGTACCTCCCCCAACCCCAACTTTCATAAACTTCAATAAGACAGGAAATTGTTCATGAGCAAATGTGCAAAAGTAGTGACTAATATAAATTTTAGTGGACACAGTGAAAGCGCGTCGGAACTATCGGTGATGGAAACATCACATGGGCACCAACAAGTCATTCACTCCATTTTCGGGTTTGGCTGCACTTCGCTGCCCTGCCCACTCAAGCTACTTCTAATTAATATGATTTTTAACTTGAACTTTCTCAATTACTTCAGTATACTGTATCAATCGGTATACAGTAGCTAATAGCTTCCAGTAAGGGTAATCGTCATTGTGTAAACTAACCTATGATTGGCATTCTTTTATTCCCTAAAATATATAATAAGAATTAAGTGTGGACACAAATGATTGGGTATAATGTGTACTTACTCTTACTGCAGTACCACATTTAAAAAAGCCCGAGGGGGGGGGGGCAGTCCCTCCCCCCCGATCTGCCACTGCATTCTGGTAACAGCAAAAGGCAAACCTATAATTGTTCAGATTCAACTATTAAAGATGTATTAATTGGCATGCCAGTTTAGGTTTCATCTTGGTCTCATTTTTTGGGGCAACTCCTCTGAATCAATCAGAGTCTTCAAAATGCAAAAAAGGGCCATTAGATTGTTGTCCGGTATTAGTCCAAGAGAATCCTGCAAAATACATTTCAAACGGCTTCAAATTCTTCCACTTCCTTCATTATTCATACTCCAGTGTCTTATGTTTGTTAAATCTAATCCAGAAAGTTTTTTTGAAAATAATCATCTTCATCAATACTCCACCAGAAATTCCAACATTTTGCAATACCCAATTCATAGAACGACTTTTCTAGAAAAATCACCTTCTTACTCTTGTTTAAAGATCTTCAACAGTTTCCCCCGAAGTATTAAACAGGAACCTTCAATTAAAAAATTCAAAAAGCTGGCTATAGATTATCTTTTTCAGAACTGCTTCTATAGTCTCTCTGAGTACCTGACACACAGCACAGGCGGGGCTTGACAGGCTCATATGCTTCCAGATCATGTCATGAGAGTCTTTCCCAGTTGGTGGCATTTGTTTTCTTTTATTGTAAATAGTTTTTGTCTGTTTTAACCCTCACGAAACAAGATTTTTGTTATGTAGAATAAGCATTTAGGCTAAGACAATATTGTGACAAATCTACTGCCCAGGCAATCAATTGCATGTAAGGGCGTCACTAGATACTGTAAATAAATAAAAATAAAAATAAATAATAAATAAATAAATAAAACATCAAGGGGTTTAGCAAAAGTAAAGCTAAGAAAATGTATATTAAATTTTTTTAGTTAAAACCCAGTTTTTAAAAGCAATTAGCAAAAAGGCAACAATGAAATCATCAAACTTCGTCAAGATCAACTTTATTATTGTTTAACAAATATTAAACATTTCAAATATAATTTTATAAACCCAATCAATATTTACAAAAATAGTTAAATTATCAAGTACTGCACAGTAAAATAACCCTAATCAATATATACAAAAAAGATACATGCAATCGAAGTCTTGTGGAATAAGTAATACTCTATATCTCTAGTTAAATTTTAACATTCAACAATAACCAAAGGTGAATAAAAAGTTAGTTTGTATGTCTAAATATTGCACATTTTTGGGTTGGTTTTTTAATGAAACCATATTATAAAATACTTTTCTAAACCATAAGTTTTAAAAATAATAACATTAAATTAGTAGGTGACATAAAAATATTGTTGAAACATCTTTGTTCACAAGGAGAAACCACTAACTATTTTAACCACTGACTAGGTTAAAAATAAACAATGTGACATGATTAAGCTAGTTTACATGGAAAAAAGATTTCAATCATTTCAAATATAAACATAAAATAATACAATGTCATCATAATTTTATTCCTCTATTGAGAGAATTATTCAGTTTAATTCTTCAGGCTTCTTTATTATGTTTGGCAAGTTTGGCTATTACCTGTTGATAGAAAACCATCAACAAATGTGATAATTTGTAACTATATCATTGGATCAGCAGATCTCCAACATCTGTTGAACTTCTTTAATATCTTACCTTATTTGTTCATTTAAATATTTATAAAATTATTTGACCCTTACGAGAACCATTAAAGTCATAATAAGAAGATCCCTGTAAATTTTGTATACAGGGTTAGGCAAAAGTCTGGATACCCCCAGTTAACTTTTTAACGCGTTGCAGTAGGAAAACCAAACTCGGCACATGTTTACAAAATCAAAAACGGCACTTTTTCATCAACTACACAATTTTGCCCCTGCCCCCAAAATGGGGTATTTTGGGGGCAGCCCCAAATTTTCAAATGTAAACCCCTATCGAGTGACCCCTTATTTTAAACGGTTTATCAAGAGAAATTAAATGGCGCAAACCGGAGGTCGATATCTCACCCCTAACCAAAATGGCAGCCATTTCAAAATTTGACATGGGCAAGCAAGTATAAGTAAGGACACCCCCAATTAATTTTTTAACACGTTGCAGTAGGAAAACCAAACTCGGCACATGTTTACAACATCAAAAACTGCACTTTTTCATCAACTACACAACTTTGCCCCTGCCCCCAAAATGGGGTATTTTGGGGGCAGCCCCAAATTTTCAAATGTAAACCCCTATTGAGTGACCCCTCATTTTAAACGGTTTATCAAGAGAAATTGAATGGCACAAACCGGATGTCGATATCTCATCTCTAACCAAAATGGCAGCCATTTTAAAATTCGAGAAGGGTAAATTGACTTTACATTGGCTGCCATTTTGGTTAGAGATGAGATATCGACATCCGATTTGTGCCATTCAATTTCTCTTGATAAACCGTTTAAAATGAGGGGTCACTCGATAGGGGTTTACATTCGAAAATTTGGGGCTGCCCCCAAAATACCCCATTTTGGGGGCAGGGGCAAAGTTGTGTAGTTGATGAAAAAGTGCAGTTTTTGATGTTGTAAACATGTGCCGAGTTTGGTTTTCCTACTGCAACGTGTTAAAAAATTAATTGGGGGTGTCCTTACTTATACTTGCTTGCCCATGTCAAATTTTGAAATGGCTGCCATTTTGGTTAGGGGTGAGATATCGACCTCCGGTTTGCGCCATTTAATTTCTCTTGATAAACCGTTTAAAATGAGGGGTCACTCGATAGGGGTTTACATTTGAAAATTTGGGGCTGCCCCCAAAATACCCCATTTTGGGGGCAGGGGCAAAGTTGTGTAGTTGATGAAAAAGTGCAGTTTTTGATGTTGTAAACATGTGCCGAGTTTGGTTTTCCTACTGCAACGCGTTAAAGAGTTAACTGGGGGTATCCAGACTTTTGCCTAACCCTGTATAGTGTTTTAGTATTGTAATGTAATTTAAGTGAAATCTCCCTGAAGATGCCGCACTTGCGGTGAAATGTACATAGGAGAGAAATCAACAACTCAAGAACTTAGGCAATTTAAGGTAAATATCTTACAAAATGTTTAAAAGTTCTTGAAACTGGACATATTTACAAACACTTCTGTTCCTATCTCGTTGTTCTACTTTTTCTTTCATTAACTAGGTCTGAGTAGATGTTTAATACAACTTATATAAATTAAACAAAACCTAAATATACTTTTTAGAGTATTCATTAACAATACTACCGTTAAGTCTAGATGGATAGTTTTATTAGGATTAGATGGATACAGACATGCTGTTAAAAAGTATATAAAGTATTGTAAGTCATTGTTTGCAAACTAAATTATAACTAATCAAAAGTAGCATTAAACAGAAAATCAAACATTTTAACATGTAGTCCTTTCTTTGAGAAAATCATAATTATCATGATTTTTCTGAGCCAGCTTTATCTGTAGTGAGATGCAAACATGTAATATTTTGCCTAGCACAAATTTTTGCGGATGTTTCAGAAACCACGAAGCTTGTACCCAAGTGAGGATTGTAGGATATTTACGTGGACTCACTAAGAAGTATTAACGAGTACTGTTTTAAAAAGGCTTCGACCTCTCACTTAGAAGTAAACAAAATGATTTACCCAACACATAAAAACCAAATTAAATCAAATACACAATAGACCAACCTACTATTACCTCCCAAATTTGATTAATATACTGGATGCATAAAATACAATTTTTTAAAGTTCAAACAAATTGTTTTAGCGAATTTCCCAAAAGAGAATACGCTATTTCAGTAGTAGTCACAGTAAGACCTAAGCCCTGGACCATGGTACTTTCATTTAAAATTTATATACATATTATAAATAAATAAATATATATATAAATATTTTATCACAAAAATAATAAAAAACATATAAAAAACGAGTACTGAATGAGGTCTAGGTGTCAACGAGGAATTGTAGGAGCGAGAGGACTCAGCTGCGCTTAGACGACGGGTGGTGGTGGTCCGGCAGGTCCCTCCTCATCACGATCTGGGATTGCTGGGTCTCGGCGACTGAGTACATCGGGTAGGAAGACTGCGGGTGGCTGCTAGATTGACTAACGGACCTCCTGGGTTCGGGGTTGGATGTGACGTTGGTAGATCGGACGACCACGCCGGGCGCTGAACACACGTACGTCTGGGCCGTGCTCCCGGGGCTGTGGTGTCTGCTGATGGGGTTGGGCTGGCCGGGATGGTATGGCTGGCCAGGTGAGGTAGGTCCATTCTCCACTGCAGTGCCAGGGTAGGTGTTGTTGGGTCTCGGTTGCTGAGCAATGTTCACTGGCCAACCTCCATCCACCGCCATGGAGACCGGCACGTTAGCTGCCGCCGGGTGGATACTATTCACAGTGGGAGGTGTGACGGAGGGAGGCACCAAGGGAATTGCCAGCCTGGCGTTGACCGCCAACAGATGATCCATACGTTGCAGCAGAGAGTTGACGTGTTCCTCCAGACGAAGGTTCTCCGCTCTCAGCGATCTTCCTCGTTTGCCGGGGTGGTCGTCTAGGGACAGGGCCTCGACGACAACCCAGTCGCCACCGGCTTCCCCGCAGCCGCCCCAGCCCTCGACGACCACCCCAGCAAACGAGGAAGATCGCAATCGGCAGACCAGTCTGGCAAGGGTTGGAAGCTGAAGAGAGGAGGAAGCGCCACGGGAAGCAAACGAGGCGGTTGCAGTAGCCAAAACACGCCTCCGCCGCCCACCCCCGCCCCTCCCATCGTCACCTCCCCCACTGCTGCTGCCCCAGTCGCCGCCCCCACCCCTGTAGTGATGCCTGTCAGCCAAGCCGTCAAAGACTCGCCGCCCAGCAGTCCCGACAACAAACAAAAGCCGAAGAAGCCTCCACAGTCGCGAGATGAGAAGGACAAACTGTTCCAAAACGGAGTGAGCGCCCCGCACATGCTCGGCAACCAGCTGAACCCAGCGTCGACGATGGCACAGAATATGTCGGACATACTCAGTCAAGAGCTGGAGGCGCACAGCATCTTCACCTCGGAGCTGAACCTGAGCAGCCAGCGTGGCGGCGGCCTGGTGGGGCCACGTTTGCACAGCCGAGTCATTGCCAGCGTGAGAGGTAGCGGGGCCGGCACGCCCCAGACCTGCAGCATGCCCCCGACGGCCGCGTGGGGCGGCCCCAACAACAACTCGGCGGTCCCACAGACACTGGACCAACTTCTGGAGCGCCAGTGGGAGCAGGGCAACCAGTTCCTCATGGAGCAGGCCCAGCACTTCGACATTGCGTCGCTACTGACTTGTCTCCACTAGCTGAGAGCGGAGAACCTTCTTCTGGAGGAACACGTCAACTCTCTGCTGCAGCGTATGGATCATCTGTTGGCGGTCAACGCCAGGCTTGCCATTCCCTTGGTGCCTCCCTCCGTCACACCTCCTACTGTGAAAAGTATCCACCCGGCGGCAGCTAACGTGCCGGTCTCCATAGCGGTGGATGGAGGTTGGCCAGTGAACATTGCTCAGCAACCGAGACCCAACAACAACCTACCCTGGCACTGCAGTGGAGAATGGACCTACCTCACCTGGCCAGCCATACCATCCCGGCCAGCCCAACCCCATCAGCAGACACCACAGCCCCGGGAGCACGGCCCAGACGTACGTGTGTTCAGCGCCCGGCGTGGTCGTCCGATCTACCAACGTCACATCCAATCCCGAACCCAGGAGGTCCGTTAGTCAATCTAGCAGCCACCCGCAGTCTTCCTACCCGATGTACTCAGTCGCCGAGACCCAGCAATCCCAGATCGTGATGAGGAGGGACCTGCCGGACCACCACCACCCGTCGTCCAAGCGCAGCTGAGTCCTCTCGCTCCTACAATTCCTCGTTGACACCTAGTCCTCATTCAGTACTCGTTTTTTATAGGTTTTTTTTTTTGTGATAAAATTATATATATATACCAGGTATATGTGTGTGTGTGTGTGTGTGTGTGTGTGTGTCCATTAACACGATAACTCTCAAAGCAAACTTTCAATTTTGATGAAATTTTAGTACAGAGGTGTAAGGTGTCATTCACTAGATTAAGTTTGAAAACCAGTGAAATTGGACCATGGGAACGGGGTGTTAAACTATTCAAAAAGGATCAATAATGGGCTTTTGGCATTTTCTGCGATTAATTTTTTATTTTTACGATTTTGACCTAAACCATTTAAAAGGACTTTAAAAAATAAACAATTTAGTATTTTGAATCATAAACTTAGCTTAACTGGTTAAGTAGAAAATTCAAATCCAGTTTCCCATGTTATTCGATGGGAAAACACAAAAAAAGTTACATACCGCTTATTTATCAACATAGCTTTATAACATTTTGTTTGAACCTCCACTAGATGGGGAGTAAATATTTTCAAAAAAATCTCATGGCACCAAACCTAAATATTAGATCCCAAGGTAATCTAATGGAAAATAAGTGTATAATGGAAGAGATAGAGATAATATGGTGTATGTTTTTAATCAACTTTTATCCATCAGCTTTCTTCTGCAAGTGTCAAATTTGTAATGTTTATGTTTTGGGATTTGCAAACAGACCATTACTTTTGTTTGGTGACTTTGGATATGCACTTTCATTACTGTTTGAAAAATAATTTACTACAATATTAAAATAACAGTAAAATAACCAACTAAAACTATACTGTAATACCGTTAAATATTTTATATTTCTAGAGGGAATCATTGATTAAATCATCAAAAACTTTTTGTTGACTGAACAAAAATAAATCCTGATGGTATGAATTATTTTACATAAGGGGTTTTTGTAATATTTTTACTTTTTATAATATTTTAACTGTGATGAGTAGCCAAAAAATATTAAACAAAAAAGTTCAATGGAAATTCAGTGAATATGCAGGTCTGCTGCAACGGGGTGTTTTATTTAGTACCAAAGTTAAATAAATAATTAAAATCATTTATATAAGTTTGAAGATAAACAGTTATTTACATGGTAGAAATTGTTGCTTAGGCTGATGGCTAATTTGTAACATCTTTAGATTGTGCTTAATTTTAGTCAACATATGGTAATCATAAAGTGTGTATGGAAACCTCTAGTTAAAAGTACAAGGTGTTTTTTGTGCAAAAAATCTTGGGGTACACATATCTAAAATCTCGACTGTGTCATTTTCTGTTTTAGATATCGGTACTAGTCTGTTATGGGCACCACCAATTATTTTAAGGTTTCATGATGAAAAACAATGAAACAGGACGCATTACCCTAAAACACTGACCTTGCTTAACATTTCTGCTCAAATTTCAGGTATTTAGATTTAGACTGATCCAGTTTTCGCAACAGAGGTCCAGAAAACGGCAGTGTCAGCATGGAGAAGAAAGAGTGTGCCGCCAGTGAGGTTGAGTTAGGTTAGGATAAAAACCTACATAGTTTTTAAATCTTGTTGGTTCATTTTCACAGTAAAACTACAATAAAATATTAAATACATCCTAACTAATTAACTATGCACACCATACTTCTCTATAGCGACATAGCAAGACTGACCATGAACATTTGACCTTGATTGACCTTGGTACCTTAGAATGACCATCAGACGGATAGTTGTTCAACAAGCAGTAATGAAGATAACAGAATCAAGATTTAAATATCTATGCTATCAAGACCAAGCCTAACCCAACAAAATCACATTTATTTAAAATGGGTGGCGCCAGCAACAGACCAGTACCTAGATATCTTACATGGCAGGTCTACAGTGCTGTAATAAACTTGGGCCTGCAAGAACCATTATGTAGAAAATTTAAACTATTTTATAAACTGCCTATTATTGCATTTCACTGCTAACACACTAGTGGCAGCAATTAATGACACAGGTGTCCCTTTGAAACAATTTTGCAGCTCTGTTTTTATATATTTTTTTTATAATCCTTAACAAATGCAGGTCGCCTAAACCAGCAGTAAAGAATTAATTTTAAAAAGTATTTTTTTGTATTTAATTTGTTACAACGATAAAACAGTTTCTAACCCTCCTTTAAATAAAAAGAAAAGGAGTATGATTAATTTACGTTTATTAATTACACTTAGTTTTTTGTTTGTAATTACAAATAGGAAAATGGACTTAAAAGGACGGAGTCTTGTAAAATACTTGTATCAAACAAAGATAAACTTTTTAAACTAGTTATAAATATGTTTTCACTTGTTATTTTGACATTTTTGAGATTAAAAGAATTAAAATTAATCATGTTGTTCTGTCACTTAACTTTCTTTTGCTGTTTATTAATTCAGACTTTCAATGTTGGCTAGATTTTATAATAACCTGCTTCAACTACCAAACTATCTAGGTTGAGAAATCTCTACAGACTAACTTATTGCTTCTACAATGGCAGCATAAGATGCTCACAGCAATAACAATAAAAACAATCATTTAAACAATCACAGTCATGGTTGTGCCTACGCAAACAAGTCTGTTTATTACAGTATCATTAGAAACTTTTAGTCTTAGAAGGATGTATTCTATTTAAACAATTAACTACCACACTACATTTTGTCTTGATTACAGAGTTCCCAATAAAGTCTTACAAAACTTGGAATCAAGTGTTACATAGTGTCCTATAAAGACCCCTTACTTTTCTCTAGACAAAATGGCTTAGGCTGCTTAAACTTTACAACTAGTGTTTGGTTAAAATAAATAATGGCTTTGTCCTGATGGGGGATAGCCCACCACAAGTCACTGATGGGGGAAGATCAGAATAAGGTACCGTAATTTGAAAATACAAGTGATGTTGTCAAGCATCTGTTGGACCCAGAGGTGTTCAAACTTTCAGCTGAAAGTTATTAGTTATTTTAAAGTTATTTAGTTAAAGTTATTGGGATGATGGGAGCCTCTCTTTGGATTCTTAATATGAATTTGATTCAAATCTGTTGACATACCTTATTGCAAAAAGGGCAGATTTTCTTATCAAGATTGGTATAATTAGTTCCTTCACCCTTGTCATGAGAAAAACTTTGATCAGGTCCAGGATTAGTTTCTACATCCCCACTCAGTATTATTATCATTGCTAGTAAAAACTGATAGTAGTTAAATTTAAAAAATATATCCTGCCGATGTTGTTTTTTCTGTATGACATAGCTTCCAGAATTGGTAGTTTTGTCGTCCCTGCATTCAGAAAGAAATCCTATCGTACGGTATGCCTATATTATCTTAATTCAAATATAAGAAGTATCCACGATTTTTCAAAAATGTGCCGTATCTCAGGAGATAATGAGAAAAAATCACCTCTGTTACTTGAACTAAGTCCCATTCCTAAGTCGCACTATACGTACGGAACCTCAAAGCAAATCGTATTGCCATTAATTTCAAGTTAGAGAGAGTCAACTGTAAAATATTCACCAGGAACAAATTTTAATTACCATAGAGATAGACAAATATGGATGAAAACTCAAAACCATTATTAAAATAAAATCCAAGCTTAGTTAAAAAAAGGCCATCCTCAAATAAATTCAATAATTGTCTCTTTTCTTTAAAATCATCTTATAAAATTATCAATTAAATCAGCTCTCCTAAATTTTTAGAATCTTTTTCATTCATCAAATCATTGTATCAGTCTAACTACATATGAAGTCTATTAGGTCATCTTATATTATAAACACTTGTCAGTTTTCAGTCAGCAGCCAAACTGATATTTATCCACTAATCTTTTATGATTACATAACAAATATATAAACTCTGCAGCATTAACATAGTCTTTGCTCATATCACATTAATACATACTAGAAAAATACATAGGCTCAAGAAATTAAAAAAAAATGCTTTTTATACTTACATGCATTTAAAGATAGGATTAGATTAAAGATTATAAACTATAGAAAAATATTGTTATCAGTTGGCGATGATAAAATATTTCAATAAAACTCTTTAACAACATTCCACCACCAAAAAGTAATATTAAAGTTTATCTTTGGCAAGTTCAATATCTCTTAGAGATTCTGAAGGTTCATTGAATGACTCTTCCCGACAAAATCTTCGTGTATACTTTTGGTTGAACACCATGCTAGACAAAGATGTAATCAACAAAAATACAGAACTCAGGATATAAATTAAATGAAACTTTTTAAAAACTACAACGGATTGAGAGAGATCAGTCATGTCATACTCACTAAACTGGTTAAGCGTCAAACTTATACATGTGAAAAGGTTCACTGGCACTCTGAACCAGTTGGCTATACTGGCTCGATGTTCTTCAGGCACTATTCTACTTTTTAGATAGCTAATCACTGGATAATAAAGTCCGACACTTAGTTCATAAACAATAAAACATACAAAACAGATCTGTGTGAGAAATATTCTATGATCTGTACTAACTTCTGAGAAGTATAACAAGTAGGTAATAACAATGGCTACAACAAAAAGATTCACAAAAGAGAGGCTCGAGGTCAGCACTAAGATAAACTGGGGTGGACAGCGATCGGAGAGTAACAAACTGTAAAACTTGGAACCGATCATAAATGCCAACATAAAACTAGCAAAAACTATCCCCAGAGGAGGATTCAAATCTGAAATAATGGGCGTCCACGAAAAAATAAAAGTATACATAACAGATTCAAACAACGACTGGATCAGTCCTAAAATAACCAGAATTGGGTCCTTTACAAATATGTAATATAAAGGAGCGATACAACTTTGGTTGTTGCTATTATTAGAATATGAATGTTCTTTCCATGTTTTTGCAACGAGATAGCTAGAAGTTAGTAAAAAAGGTATAGCTAACATAAAGGGGGAAGCGGGACCCAAATTGAGGGTTTCAGCAAATATCTGTGAGAGTATTCCTGCTAAAATAGCAAGAAATCCAGTAAATGAACCGGCTTTACTAAATGTAATATTGAGCCACTCTGGGGGTAGATTATGATGGTTCGTGTGTTCATTGATATACCAAGCTTCGAACGTAGAGAAGAGGATGGAGGTGGAAATGCCCCCCAAAACTCGGCCTAATAATAGAGTATAAAAGTTTGAGGAAATTTTAGTTAGGCAACAAATACTATAAAAAATCCCAAATGACATGCAAAGCTTCTTCCGGCCATATTTATCTGCTATGTGTCCGACAAGAGCTCCGAACACTGAACTGGATCCAAATCCGACGATGTAGAGAAAGGCTATTTCCTCTTCCTGGTAGCCATAATCACTGTACAGCTTATAGACATAGGGTCCTTGAAGCCAATCAGAAAATGTTGCTAAATAGTAAACAGTTAGGTAACAACTCTGAAGTCTTTCAAATTGTAAACTTTTTGGAGTACACACAGATTTTCTAGCTCTGTTAAAAAGGAGCGTTGCAGTCAATCCAAGGCCACACAATGCAATAAGAAATATCATTTCTGAGAATCCCTTCCACTAAAAAAGTTATATTTTAAGGCAGTTGCTGGCACTGGTTATAACAGGAACCGTTCTTATCTATATAGCAAGATTCCAAATGGTGTTGTTAACTGGTTATTGCAAGTCCTCAGGTCCATCATTTGAA
Organism: Neoaliturus tenellus; assembly: GCA_030545055.2. NCBI lineage: Eukaryota > Metazoa > Arthropoda > Insecta > Hemiptera > Cicadellidae > Neoaliturus > Neoaliturus tenellus. The sequence goes on from CM061535.1 coordinate 39,747,898, forward strand.
TGTTTGTTACAACATTGAAAACAAAAGAATGCTATTTAACACCTTTTCACTGACAACCAAATTTACGTATGTCAAACTCTTCTCTGGCACATTATTTGCTCTCTTGCAATACATTCTGAAAAAACAAAATTGTTTTGCATTACTTATAACTAAACCAATAAAAAATATACAACAAAATGTAAAGGGTTACTACAAATGATGTTCCTGATTTTTATTATAAATGTTACCGGGTTAATTTATCTTAAGACTATTTAAAATAGTACCATTGAAAAGAAAAACTCCTCAAGTTTTATATGGTTTGGGTGCATATCGGCTATTTATTAAGTCAATTGTAACTGTTGTGCAGTGGCTGAATTTTAAGACAGGAACACTTTATGTGTGTTGGTTTTTAGATTACAGTAACCAAACGGTAAATAGAATATATTTTTCGACATGATGACAAAATGACTTCTTCAGCAATTATATTAAAGTTCAAAAAATTCCATTCTGCAATTGTATGGTGCAACTCCACATTAACACTCAGATATTAGGGCTTAACGAGCTGTTGCCTGCAACCTGGTCAGAGTGATGGCACACTCCTAAACTAGCCTCCTTGACCTCCGCTCATCACCCTCTTTGATTTTTACATGTGGAGATACATAAAAGGTAAGATGAACATAGACCACCACAAGGTTGCAGAAAATTTATTGACTCCTAAAATTTCCTCAAATTCTACTGTTACGAATCAAAGATTTTCCCCAAAGTTGCACGACATATATGAATTTGCCAAAACTCAACAGCTTACAACGGGGCAGTGAAATGATAAAGATTTTATAACATTAGTTTATTATATTGAAACACAAATAGGCCTACTTAAAATCAAATCAAAACTATTTTGAGTACTTGTATAAAAGTATTTGTATACAAGTATTTGTAATTTTAATATTTAACTCTTATGATAGTTTTAAAAAAATCCCAATGGCGTAGATACAAAAAAATATAGGCTATCCAATTTTTTTTCAAAATTTCCCAAAACACCTGGAAATTTCCCCAATCATAGATTGCCGAATCGGACATTTTCTGCACGCCCATTACCAGATAGCATACCTAAGTTCCAGCGACGGATTAAAAATGCCACCGAAACTATCGATAAAGACAATCTTGATAAGTACGGCAAGACCTTGAATACATGATTGACAATTTCGTATCCCAAGGGGTTCCCATATTGAATATTTATCTGTCTAAGAATCTGTGACTAAACTATTTGAGTTTCTCTCAAATACTAACCATTTTATTTCTTTGTATAAAAAATAAAACTATATTTTATGTACACTTGAAATCATGAACATCATTTGTAATAACCTTGTACTATAGACTGAGGACCAAATTATACCAGTTTGTTCATCTAATATTATTATATTGAGATTTAAAACATACAACAGCAAATTAAGCAATCAATTAAAAGTTAAAAATTAAAAAATCTCAGATTTATCTATACAGTGGAACCTTGATATATCGAACCTCAATATATCGAAATCCTTGATGTAACGAAATTTTCTCATTCCCCTTGAACCTGCCTATCAATCTAATGTTATTTCTACCTCTATATATCGACATATTAGCGAGGATAACCTCAATATAACGAACTTTTGGAGGGCTGATGCATGACTGAACCACCTCTACATATCGAAGTTTTGACTGAAAAACCTCAACATGTCGAAGTTAAAAGAAGAACAATGAGTTTAATCATTGACCTCATCCTTTTTCTTTCACGTTGCAACCTGTCACACTACAGACATTGCCTTTTACCGGGCTTTGTGTTTGAAGCGCTGTTCTTGTTTACGGCATTTGCAGTTAATTTACTGTATTAGTGTTGTTCCATTAATTATCCTAAGTGTCTGTTAATTAGCCGTAAGCATTTTGTTTAAATGCATTTTCCCTACATTATTCTTGTGAGTACTAATTTAACTACCCTATGGTTACTGCATGTATAAGAGTACAAACGTCTTCTAATCCCAATCTATAAGTAGATTAAGAGTTGGTCGTGAACCTCAGTATATCGAAGTTTGTAAAAAATTACCTTGATATAACGAACCTCAGTACATCGAAGACCTTGATATTACGAAGTTTTTACATTCCCCTTCAGGTTCGATATATCGAGGTTCCACTGTACTACGTGACTAAGTTTTAAAAACAAAAAGGAACTTTTAACTCAAAATTAAGTCTATGTTTTAATAATTATTATATCATAACACATAAAAAACTTACATTTGTTTATACTGGTGGAATCAGTAGCTATGCAGGTTAGTCTATCAGGTTCAATCTAGTTATTTTTGTGTATATATATTTTTTGGAGAATAAGTCATTTTGCCATTTTGCCTCTTTTTCAGCCGGTAGCCGGGGTTCTGAAAACAGCCTGAGTGTTAGAGGTTTTTTAAAAATAATTATAAGATGCAGTACGAGGAATGGTATTAGAAGTTAGTTTGAATTAGTTTTTAATTAGTTAGTTTAAATGGTATTAGAAGAAGTAGAATTTGAGCTTGATGGGAATAATCAATAGGTTACTTTATAATGAAGGCACATGACAACATGACACCAGTTTTTTAATAGGCCTGCAGGTTACATATATATGATACAAAACGTTTGAGAACATACAACTGAAAACAAATATTTTTTTTAAATAAGGAGTTGAGTGTTTGAGGTTTCCTTCACATCATTTTTAGGCCGGTAGGCCTACTATCTATTTTGGATTGGTTTTAACCAGGAAAGAAAAAATTTCAAATTCAAAACACATTGAGCGAATTTCTCTATAGGGATTACGCTTTTATGGAACGGTAATACTCATGATAGGCCTACGCGCGAGGCTATGTTCCTTTTTTGTTTTGAGGTTCCTATAAGTCAAAAACACAATTTGTCAGTTTAAAAACAGGATTTGAAAATATATATACACACACATGTGTGTGCCCATGGACACATTAACTTTTGAAGGAAAACTTCGATTTTAATGAAATTTGATATGAAGGTGTAAGGTAGCGTTCTCCAGGTTATGTTAAAACCAGATTGATCGGACTATGGGAACAGGGTTTCAAATGGATAAAACTTATGTTTTGGCATTTTTCAGAGATAATTTTTTTATTTCACTGATTTTTTAAGAAAGCATTGAAAAGAGCTATAAAAAATAAACAACTTAATATTTGTAATAGTTAACTTAGCTTCACTGGTAACGGGGAAAATACAAAATGTTTCCCTTGTTAACCTTATGGGGAATCAATAAAACCTTGTACAGGGTGTCACAAAAAAGTTTCAGGATTTATTTATTTATTTCCAACGGCAAGCAGCCAATTACAAAATATACAATACGTGCAAGATGGCAAAGAAATCATTAAATACTTCAATAACTTCATTTCAATAACTTCATTAGAGTAGGATAATACGCAATAGCCAACATAGGCGTCATTTCAGCATTCTGATTGGGGGGGGGGGCAAGATTTTCATAAGGTTATAAACCCCCCTTCCCAAAAATATTCCAAACCTCTTAAATTTCGCTAAAAACTGTCAATAAAAGCTAATTCTGTCCATAAAATGTGAACTTATAATATAATCTCACAAACCTATGAAAACAATACCCTAATGCATGTAAAATTTGATTATATAACATGTTTCTTTTGTAGAAAGTCATTATTCTTCTGGAACTGCCAGTGGTTATTGTGATGTAAAACACCTTAAGACATTTAATGGGTTTAATTGGTTAATGGATGCTAAATCGTTAAAATAAATAACATCATTTTATAACTATTTAGTTATTTTTATTATATATTAATTACAACTCTAAAGATTTACAGTCGGATACATAGACTAAAACTCCATAGGTTTGTATGGTAAAACACATTGTTTTATCTTTATCAAAAATTAGTTTTTGACTAAGCATCTTTGCAGTCTGCCGTATAAGGGACAAAAAATCATTTAACATTTAACTATTGTTGGTTAGGATCAGTACAGCTACGGTATATTGCCCATTACATTACCTAAAAAAATCAAATCGTTATTGAGGACAAGAAAGGTAAAAAATTACTCAGTGATTAAAAAAAGATAAATAATGATTTACAAAAACATTTATACATATTTAATACATGATACGGGTTTTTGTACAAGAAACTCCTCCCACAATTTGCAATAGATTTTAATGATTTCAGTGCCATTGGATAGAGCTCGGCGTGAAGTTGTTTCTAAAGTGAATTGGTAAATTGTCCATTAAAAAGAGGGGACCTACAAGTCCTTAAAGTTTGTAATTTTCCCATTTGATTACCCATCAGTAAGGAAATTGATTGATTTTCAAGTAAACAACAGTGTAAACATCGGACATCAGCGAAGGTACTATATCTACCTTTAAACACGAAAGAGGTTATGTTTAACCAAGACAAGGCACCGGTCTACCTGAGCCCGAACGACGTTACCGAATGCCACCTCGCGGCCGTAGCGCTAGGCGAGTTTGATGGCTGCAAACAGTGCAGAGGTTTACGGGAATCGTGTTTTAAAGTTAACTAACTATGATATAGATTGACTCTTAACTTTTTCTTAAAGTAGAGAGACGGATCTCGTCTTCTCTGGTTTTAGAATTTTTAAATACAATTTCTAGTTTCAGTTATAACTGTCTAAAATCATCTGTTTTTAGTGGCAAAAAGTTTTATAGATGCAGAGGTTTACGGGGATCGTGTTTTAAAACTAACCAATTAAGATAGAGATTGGATCTTAACTTTTCTAAAATTAAAAAGACGGGTCTCTTCGGCTCTGTTTTTAGAATTTTTAAATAAAATTTTTTATTTCACCTATAACTGTCTAAAAACATCCGTTTTTCTCGATGCAGATGAAAGGGGTTTTAGAACCCTGTTATCTTTTGGTAAAAATGCAGCCTAGAGCTACATCTAATGTGTCAACATATGATTTTAGACAGTTATAGCTAAAATTAGAAATTAGTATTTAAAAATTCTAAAAACAGAGCCGACAAGATCCGTTTTTTTTACTTTTAGAAAAAGTTAAAAGCCAATCTTTATCTTAATTGGTTAGTTTTAAAACACGATCCCCGTAAACCTCTGCATCTATAAAACTTGCCCCTAGAAAAAATAGACAATTTTAGACAGTTATAACTGAAATTATAAATTTTATTAAAAAATTCTTAAACCAGAAAAGACGAGATTTGTCTTTCTACTTTTACAAAAAGTTAAGAGTCAATCTCTATCATAGTTAGTTAATTTTAAAACACGATTCCCGTAAACCTCTGCAGCCATCAAACTCGCGGAACTCGCCTAGCGCTACGGCCGAGAGGCGGCATTCGGTAACGTCGTTCGTGCATTTAGACCGGAGAAGGGACTTCCTGTTACAGATGACGATTGCAGAATGAGTCAATTTAAGAGTTTTGTGTAAATAATACAAAGTAGACATTTTGTTAAAGTCTGATTCAGAAGTTTATAATTGTTATAAATATTTCACCATATTATATGTAATATACATATATGTAATGTTAGGTTATGCCTAACATTTTAATTTCCAATTTTTAAAAAAATCACCGAAATTATTGGGGGGGCAACTGCCCCCCCTTGCCCCCCCCCCCAAATGACGCCTATGATAGCCAAGACTTACATAGGCCTAAATAGGATTTTGAGGACCGACTACTTGTACAAGGATTAAGTAAAAAGTTCCTATAAACATACTAATCTCCAAGATTATGTAAATAAAGCTTATATTCCTATTGACTATTGTATATGTCCTAAACTGCTTTGTTAAGCTGCTAGCCCTATTTTGTCTTTTACACTTAATAATTTTTATTTCCGTAGCGGATCATTGTATTAAGTTTATATTTGGCATTCATTACGGGAATTATAATTTTCAGGAATTTTTTTTCCAACTAGTATTTTTAAAATGGCGGCCATTTTAGAGTTTCAAACTCAAATATCTCAAAATTGACAAATTTTATGAGGGACAAAACATTTACAAATTAAGTTATCTAACCAATTATACTAAGTTTATAAGGATCTAACTCCAAATAACGGAGTTATTGCGATTTTCCTATTTAAATGGCCTTAATTTGAATTAATTATAATGTAAAATCAATGTTTTTATCAAGAAAAATCCCTTTCTTTGTCATTAGATCCTTACAAACTTGGTATCATTGGTTAGATAGTTTAATAATTTTAGATTATTTAATTTGTTAAAATTTTTGTGTCTTGTAAAATTTTTATAAAATTTACTGTTTTGAGTTAGGCTATTTGAATTAAAAAATTTAAAATTACTGCCATTTTGAAAATACACAATGGAAAAAAATTTTGCCTGATGATAATAATTCCCGTGGTAAAGATTCATGCTAAATATTAACAGATACAATGGTCCGCTACGGAAATAAAAATTATAATGAGTAAAAACAAAATGGCGGCTAGTGGCTTGAAAAAGCATTTTAGGACATACTTTTATAGGTAGCCTACTTTTTATTTGTTACAAAGATTTTACAAGTAATCATCTCCAAATCCTGAAACATTTTTTCTAACACCCTGTATATAGCTCATTTTTTAATATTTCTCCATAAAATTTGGTATACAAGGTGGTTGATATAAGTGTGCTAGTTGTTTTACTTGGAAACCTTAAGTAACACTGAACAAAGTTAAATTGTATCTGTAGGCTACCAAAAAGTTAAAGCCTAATAATAAGATAATAAAAATCAATATTTCTTTTGGTAGTGCTACACACATAAACACATTTAAATTCCTAGCTAAAATCCTCATTTGAAAGTGAAGTATAACAATCCAACCATTTCAAGCAATAATGACGAATCTCGAGTTACATAGGCTATTCCTATTTAATACATGATGGCGTCATAGTGTGTTGACAGCATATGTAGACAGTCGGAAGCTTCTTAAATTTTGAATCAGGCATACATTGTATTTGAATAAGGTTTGACTTTTTCAATAATACCCTAATGGTTTCATTTCATTGTTTTCTTTGTTGTTAGATTCTAAGCGTAGCTTGTTTTAAACAGGAATCTGAGCTTAAGTGCAAACTAGGTATTAAACATGGTCCATAAGGGTAACTCCAGATGGGGTGAACAATGTGTTCAAGAGGGAATTATGTTAGCACATATATATTAATTAGCCAAAATTAATCTTAATTTAATATTTAAAAAGTATGGAGGAACTTTAAGAAATGTTATAGGTTAAATAAACTACTTTTAATGAATATGATGTGTTTATTCTTATGTCCTTAACAAACCCTTGTCACTACCATAACAATTTTTTTTTATGGAAATAAAGAGGTGTATAAGGAGGTAGGCCTATTTATCTTGAAAGAAGCTTGACAAAAATTGAATTTAATAATTTTGTGAAAAATTTACAGACTTAGGAGAACTATACACAATTGTGACAGTATGTCAGAAGACAAGTGTTTTTTTCATTTCACGTCCGTTACTCCAACTTACTCAATTAGACTTTTTATTGAAATTAATAATGTAAGTTAATCATCTAGAAGTTTTGTATGAAAATAGTATAGCACTTAAAACTTATATGGTCAGCATTGCAACTAACCAAAATAAAAACTAGCTTACTTTTTCTTTTATTCTGTTGAAAAAGCATGTAACTGTCACATCCGTGACAAAAGAATGGCTGGAAATCTGTTAAACCTACAACAGCAGACGTGTCTCTTTTCTAGAGGGAAGACGGTTAACTCAATGGGAGGTTGAAGCAAAGGCGGTCAAAATTTTAAGAGGGCAGTTAACTACTGTAAAGTAGGCCTAAAGTATTTGCCCCTGGCTTCGTACATCAACTTAGAGTGACGTTTACCTACTATACCGTAATCTTACTTATGGCCTAGAAAATGTAAAACAAGCCATTGGTGACAAGTAATAAGTTCAAGATTTTCTTTACACTTTTACCAAAACCCCGGTCTGTCAGGCCCAAGTGAATTTTCATAAACGCATATTGGCAACACTGTTTACGAGACATGGCCTATCCTCCCTTACTCGATATATTGTTTGTTCAGTTTGGTTCGGTGACGTGACCTTGACAGCTGATCTGATAAAAACATGCCAGTCTCAGAAGCCCAGAATTTCGGTTTACGTTCTTGCACATGGGGTCCCACTGGCCCAGAGTTTCGTTTAAGTCTTAATAGTGTAAACAGTGTTTCAGTTATAATTTTATGTTTTTATTGCAGTTATTTTTTTAGGAATATGGAACTAAATAACAAGTTTCATTCAAGGAAAAGTGAAACTGACACAGTGGACAGACCAAATGAACAAAATAGACCACGTCGAAAATCATGGAATTTGAATTTGAAAAACCCATCCATTTTAGCGATAATACTTACTTGTGACTTCTTAAAATTTTATTAAACAATTTGTGTACCTAATTAAAAAAGTCATTAAGGTGTATAGGCCTATATGACAAAATTTTAGCAGGCCAATTTGGCTCCAATATTTTTACTTTTTAGTTAGATTCTGGCTTTAAAAACTTGTTTTTTTTTCATTTTTATCATTTCATCTATTCATAGTTACGTACTTTTATCCATATGAGGCTCTGAGGCACTTCACTGATTTTATCCAAGTTCATGTAGATCAAAACACCTAATATTTAAAGTTTAATTACGAAATAATACTAGGCCTTCTTTCGATCCTGCGAGCTAGAATTTTTGTTAAATAAATTTTTTTTTGTCTATTTGTAATAAATTAATAAATGTTTGTATATAATGAATCATGTAGCTATTGCCCTTAGTGCCTATAAACATACTTTAGATTCAATATTATGGTTGTAAATATACAACTTGGCGGTAAATTTCATGGGCACATACCCAGGGTGTCGGTTGGCATTATAAAAATAGGGTTTTGGTAAGTGTTCAACGAATCTTGACACTTAAGGATGGTTGGTAGAAGCGTGTGTCACAAATAAAAAGTTTCGCTTTAATGTAGCGTTTCATGGTAAGTTACATCATATTAACTTAGAATCCTAGTACTGGTCATAAAAACCCCTATAGTATTTAAGCCTATATCAAAAGTTGAACATTTATTTGGAAATGCTCTCAATGATTTATAGACCTAAGTTTACTTTTTTTATCCCGAATAGGCTATTAAAAATTTAAAACTAAGCTTGTTGTTCCACTTGCAAACTTCTTTTTGCCTGAAAAGATTTTGGCCCTTTTTAAAGTCAGCTAGGCCTAGGCAAACCTCAATTTACATTGATGCAATAAAACTATTTAAATAAAAATACATCTTACATCACAGTAGTTGAAGTACTATTATTTCTTGCCAATTAATAAAGTCCTGTTAATTATGAATACTTATTTTCTTGACGACAGTCACAGTGTAGTTGTCTAACATTATGAAATTATTTGTTTATTTCTTGGTTCCTTTTTTTCTAGTTTACTGCGAGGTTGGCTTTGGTGTTTTACCATGAAACCACGAGGTTCAATATTATGATTATTTTTGTGGTTGTTTCTTTTTACTTGTTAGTATGTAGTAATTGGTTTAATTCAGTTGGTTGGGGACTATTGTAAGCCATATATTGTATATGTAGTGTTTATTTAGAATGTTAGTCACAATAGATAAGGATAACTAAGATGGGGTTGGATTATAAGGAGGGTCTGGGTATAGGCATTCTTCACTGCTAGTTGTCTATCTAATGACAAATGACAAATCAGACTTCCTGATCCGAAAATTGACTCGACCACGGATAGAAGAAACCAGATACCAGGATCACATACATGCTTTGTGTTAAATGTGTTTTCCTATTTGTGCCAAGAATTTGTTTATTTCTATGTAAATCTGTAGCTTTTCGGACTGAAGTAGATCAAGAAGTGATGTCATGCAGTTTAAGTTGTTTCCAGCCTCCGTTACAGTTCTGAAACAGTTTTTCCTCTCATAATAATTAGGACATTCCATAATCAAGTGTTCCAAAGTTTCGTGCTTTCCATCAGTACAATTTATACATAACGGAGTAAAATATTTTTTAATTCTAAATAGAGTAGTGTTTACATTAGCATGGCCGAATCTTATTCTACATATGTTTGTTATTTCAAGTCTACTAAGTATTACGTTTTTAAACCAAGGCGGGGTTTTCCTAAATTCCTTTTTTATATTTTTACCACCTATAGCTTTATTTGAATCTCTAATTTGGTCATTGAAATTTTTTATATTGCTGATTTCTGTAAATTTTAAAGTCATCTGCTGGAATATGAATATTGGGAAGTCTAATTCCTGTTGATATTGCTTCATTGGCTAGTTTATCGATAGTCTCGTTTTGCCGAATACCACAATGCCCTGGGACCCACTTAAACGTGATTTGTTTGTCAGATTCAATGGCCAATTTGATAATCTTTAGGGCGAACCCCTGAATTACAAAACCAGAATTGGCGCTTTCTAAGGATGTTATAGCTGCTTGTGAATCAGTGAATATTATAAAATTATCCTCATGTAGTAAGATGATATGCTCTGCCGCTTTATAAAGGGCTACCAGTTCTGCCGTATAACTTGAAGTCATTTTATTTATACAGTATTTAAGCGCAACATTCTTCGATGGTATCCATATGGCTGCTCCGACTCCGTCGTCTGTTTTAGACCCGTCGGTGTAAACAAATACACAATATTCTTGGTTCCTTCAAACACACCCTGGCACTTTGCCGTCTGCGTCTGCACTTAATTATCTTTAAAAAAATCAAACCCATAAAACCCATTAGGGTTGGCATCCGCTGACTTGGAGCGCTAGTGAGGGCTCACTAGCTGGCGTAGTGGTTGGCATTCGTTTGATATCACTGCTAATCACGACACTGCTAAACTTTAGTAGTTTTATTTCCATCCGCTTGAACCACTACTGTGGCGTAGCGTAGCAAGGTTTGTCTATCACTCTGTTGGCTTGAGAGGGGCAAGCGGCAGCAACTCTCAGAACAAAAATCAATGCACTTAGCTTCAGTCAGTATCATGAGTGTTATGACAATACCTAACTATGTTATTAATGGAGCAGACATAAAGATAACTAAACAGCTGATATTTATTTATAATATTATACTCCATAACAGCTGTTACGGTAACTTAAGAATCGCCAAAATCACTTTTAGAAAACTCCCTCTATATTAAGAGTAAAAAAACTACCATGTAAATGAAAACATTATTCTCTAGTTATAATGTATTACTAATTATCTTACTAAGATTTTATTATATACAATAATTAATATTGTTATTATAAGTTGCTATAAAGTAGTGTGATATGAATAAATGAATTACTATTAACAATGGAAATATGAATAAATCCTTATTCTAACTAAATAATGAGATTAGTTCTAAAGTTATACCATACGAAATAAGACACTGCTATTGTACTGTGGCGCTATCACTATTTTAATTAGTGGCTTATCTACAAGTCTGAATTTACACAGCACCAAAGGACCAACTAATCTAGTTTTTCAAACAAGCAACTACCATACATATGGAATTTATAGTAATCTTAAAACGTTTTTAAATCCACATTTTGTACATTTATACCCAGGCCTTACTTTAAATTAAATATTTCATGGAATCAACATCAAATTTTATTCTTCATAAAATCAAAGATTTTAATAACATATATTTGCTTTGTTGGCTGACGGCTCCATAGCCGATGTTTGGTGGTGGGGGACATTGCGTGCCCACCGTGGAAAGGGGTCTGGGGGATAGCAATAATCATCAAGGTCTGTAGAGGAAAAAGCATAACTTCTTCCTATAAGGTCAGTTGAATAGCTATTTTTTGTGTTCCGGACATGAAGCATCAAAACTAAAACGGAAGTCAAGTTACGTTATAATATTTACCATTACACAGTTGATTGAAAAAGAGAATGAAGCAGTCTTGCCACGGGTACGATATCTATCGTAACTAAAAAATATTAATCTATTTTACATTTGGATTATTAGTTAATAACAAACCATTAGGTAATGACCAAATTAACAATTATCACTCAAGGTAAATCTAAAACCATAAATTCTACCTTAGTTTGCTTTGAAATTCTTTATTTTAGTTATAGTTGAGACAAAAAAATCTCCAACGCAAAAGAGAACGATTGTTGTTTCGTTGTTTCCTGCAGCGTTGGCAACAATTACAGGTAAAAAAGTGTAAAATGTTGATTTTTTAACACTTTTTAACCGACAAAAACTCTGTGGCGACATCCACGGATGTCACAGAAACTGACACAAATGCTCTTATGGGATGTAGTTCACCTGGCAATACAGTCATCTTGAGCAATAATTGCCCAAGGTCTGTAGAGGAAGAAGCATAACTTATCCTAAGGTCAGCTGTATCGCTATTTTTTGTGTTCCGGATATGAATCGTCAAAACTAAAACGGAAGTCAAGTTACGTTATAATATTTACCATTATACAGCTGATTGAAAATGAGAATCAAGCAGTCTTGCCATGGGTACGATATTTATCGTAACGACACCATATTACTCTATTTTACATTCGGATTATTAGTTAATAACAAACCATTAGGTAATGACCAAATTAACAATTAGCAATCAAGGTAAATATAAATTAAAATCCATGATGTTAGCCCCCGGACTATAATGTAGACAATATAGGTGATCCTTACCTCAACAGTCCAATTTGGTCAGTATATACAATTACTACACTAACATGTTTCGTTGCAAACGCAACATCATCAGAGCTTGCAAGTCGTCAATTATTTAAAATAACATACATACCGGTAACACAACACGAACACGAACACGAACACTGACACGGCACATAAGAATAAACTTGTGATAGCGCGCTATAATAGTGATCGGTCCCGGCATCGGCAGTAGACCAGTAGACTGGAGGGAATTACGTAAGACTCTGATGATGTTGCGTTTGCAAGGAAACATGTTAGTGTAGTAATTGTATACTGACGAAATTGGACTGTTGACGGAGGTAAGGATCGCCTATATTGTAAATATAAAACCATAAATTATACCCTAGTTGGCTTTGAAATTCCTTATTTAGTACTAATAGTTGAGACAAAAAATCCCCAACGCAAACGAGAACGATATTTGTTTCCTGCAGCGTTGGCAACACTTGCAGGTAACAAAGAGTAAAATGTTAGCTTTTTAATACTTTTTTAACCAATAAAACCTCTGTGGCGACATCCACGGATGTTGCAGAAAGTGGCACCATTGCTCTTATGGGATGTAGCTTACCTGGCCGTGGCCTACAGTCATATTGATTTTTGCCTACCTCATTATTTATCATTATTACTTTATAATATTTCCCTCATAAACTTGTGAATTGGTCGTTTTCGGGTATTTCTATTCACACAAAATTAAATGTTTGATTGATACGAAAGGATAATAATTTAATTTGAAACGATTTGTTGAGGCCAAATATATTATTTTAACTATATATGCCATAAAAACATAACTAAAATATATTTAGGTATTTTTCTAAAGCGCCAAGTTTTACCTTCAACAACATATTCGATCGATCACTGCTTTTATAATGAATCATAAATAAAATTTATCAAAACATTTCGCTAATTGCAAGGTGTGATTATTATGTAACTCCATGAATACATCAATAGAGATTTTAAGCGTTTTCGGCACTTATACCCAGGGCCGAATTTAGCCAAACGGCGCCCCTAGGCACATAAAAAAGTTGCGCCCTCCCTGCCACAATACCGGCCACGAAATATAAATACAGTCACGATTATTTTTTTCCGATATAGTTTCAAAATGACGGCCACTTAATATCCAAAAATCTCAAAACCGGTAAATTGTATCAATATCAATATTTAACACGAGACAAAAAAGTTGACAGATTTATTAAATTAACTAACGATACCAAGTTTCTACAGATCTAACAACAAATAACGGAGTTATGCACTTCGGCGGCGGCACGGCTCGGACGGGCATCATGGGATGGCCCGCAGTTTTTTGAGCGGTTGCGCGTAATCGCACATATTCTGTGGTACTAGCGAACGCCGGCTAGCGTTCCCGGCTTTACGTCATGTCCAGTCGTTTTAAAAACTTAATTTACTAATGCGAGCTGGGTAGAACGACGAAAATAACATGCCGGCCGTCTCGCAGAGCAGTCACGGTCGGTACGGTAGCTCGGAAATGTCCTGAGATTCCTTCTCCCGAATCTTTTGCAAAACTGCGGTAGGTGTGAATCGTTCGGGAGTGTCCGTTGCGTGCCGTATTGCCCTAGTTCGCGCACTCTTATGAATTTCAATATTATAAACTTTTAAAAATTGTGGTACCGTCCATCCGTCTGTGCGTGCCGCCGTTGTGCGGACGTAGGCCTAGCTTATTGTCGTTTTTCAATAAAATAACCTTAATTTGCATGAATTAAAATAAAAATTGAGGTTTTTATACAGAAAAATCAGAATAGCTCCGTTACTTTTGTCAAATCCTTATCTTGGTGTCATTGGTTGCATAGGCCTAATTTATTTTGTTCAATATTTTGTCTCCTGTAAAATATTGCTCAACTTACTGGGTTTGAAATATCTGAGTTGATTTTTTTATGGTGACCATTTTTTTATTATTTGGAAAATATTTCCCCCTGAAAATGAACATTGGTGTGATAAAATTTAATGCCAAATATTGAATTAATACAGTGATCCGTTACGGATATAAAAATTAAGTCTAAAAAACAAAGTGGCGGATAGAGGTTAAACAGAGCCGAAATAATAAAAGTACTACACATTTTAGATTTTTATTTTGATGTGTAGAATACAAATATGCATAGTCAGTGACGGGGTTTAATGACATACTGTATACACAAAACACAAATACATATTGTGATATTTAATAAAAAATTAAATCCTCTAAAATTTATAGTGTAATATTATACTTCGTAGTAATTCAATTGGCACATAACCTGTCACTGTTACTTCATTTCTTCAATCTTCTTCACTTCTACAAAAATTCAAGTGAAACATTGACAATACCATATTGTATTGAAAGAAAAATGTATGTTACAGCGGGTTTTAAATACATAGTAAATGTTGGTACGGTCAAAACTTTATTTGGATAATGTAAAAAAATCAAGGATTTAGTAGGCCTACTGTCCGCGGAGTAGGCCTGCGATTTGTTTCGTTTGGCCGCCGCCGCGCCGCAAAGCAAAGCAGAAAGGTCTGCACGAGCCCTGCTTTGCGTCGCCCTATTTCGCAGGCGCTTACACGGCAATAATTACGCGTATGAATAACAAATTTCCCCTTTTTAACCCCTCAAAATTTTGCGCCCCCTAAAATTTTGCGCCCTAGGCCTGGGCCTAGTGGGCCTAGCGGGAAATGCGGTACTGCTTATACCTAAAGGGGTATTTTTTTTTTAATTTACGTTGATATTTGCTCATTGTTTTGACAACCTATAGACTGCAACAAAAACCAAGTAGGCTTACGCAACAAACTGTCACTACTAACTTATACTGTCTGATGTCTCAGTTATAATTTTGAGAATCCTGATTTAATTTGTAGGCCTACTATTTTAGCTAGCAATAGAGCTAAACAGAGATCAGTGAGAGCCTAAGTAAATAACTGTAATAGTCTTTTTTTTTATTTCGTTACCATGTACCATTTTATTTGTACATGTACATTTTTTGGAATAAACTACTTCATTCATTCATTTGAATTTTTTTAACTCAAATATTTCAAAATCGGTAACTGTTATAAAACTTTTATAAATGATAAAAGAGTTGGAGAATTAAATTACCAATTATCTAACCAATTATACCAAGTTTGTAAGAACCTGACAACAAATAACGGGGTTATTGCGATTTTTCTATTACAATAATTTTAATTTGCATGCAAAATCAATGTTTTTCTGAAGAAAAATGACAATTACTTCGTCATTTATTTGTTGTCAGATCCTTACAAACTTCGTATCATTGGTTAGATTTTACAATTTTCCTGTTATTTTTAACAGATTGATAATTTTCACCTATTTTCTTATTTGAGTTAAAAAATTTTAATGGGAGCCATTTTGAAAATACACATCAGGGAAAAATTCTTTTTTCTGAAAATGACCTTTGATGTGATAAAGGTTCATGCCAAATATGAACAAAGTACAACTATCCGATATGGAAATAACAATTATTGAGTGTAAAAAACAAAATGGCGTCTATGGCGGCTTAACAAAACTTTTTAGGGCATATATTCCTATGAAATCTTTTGTTTATTTTGATCCAAGGAGTTTCGGGAGAGAGTTTCCAAACACTCTGTATATATAAAATCATTAATTTAAGGATGATTCCTAAATCAAGTGGGTAGATAGACAATATATTCTAGGCTAAAATAGTCCACACAGCTTATCATTTTATGCAAATAAGCTCTGTCCGTGAGTTGCTAATGACCACAGAGTAAGGAACCTTTAAAGGTTCCTTACTCTGTGCTAATGACATTAGCAGTTTCAGTTAACAACGGAGAAAAAATAGTGAAGGCGGGGTAAGAGAGGGAGCGTGAGGTAAAAGTGAGAAAAGGAACGTGGGTCACAGGTGTGGATCTTTCATTGTTTTTTATAACAACTAAGAACTGGTGCGGATGTCTGTGGTCCCGGTCTCATCGTCTATTATTATTTTTTGCGCCCATTACCAAACAGATTTAACTTATCCTGGAATTAATTGAGCATACGCCGATGAATTCAGAATGCTATTTTCGTCTTCTGCAATGTTAATCAGTTGAATTTCTTGTTAGTTTTTTAGGTCATACAAGTTACTACAGATTCAAAGTACTATAAGAGCAAAACTACTCCCTTGTGCCTTCAAAGGACCTAAGATCTTTTAAAGCTTCAGATATACAACTAAGGAGTAGTTGTGATTGAACACTAGAGCAGTCAGACAATTCAAACTACCTTTAAGGTTTCTGTAGATATAAAAAATATTAAATTAAATCAATAAAGCATCACTCATAGGTCTATTTTATTCGTTATTTTGTTTTATTTCGCAATTAACTTTATTTTTAAATGAATGTATATACCCTATGTACTTTTCGAAAGAGGTCCTTTAGTATGTCCACCTCTTGTATGTTATCATGTTTTGCGGTTGTTTATTAAGGAAGGTGCCCACAAAATTAGAACATTGAAGTCCATATGTGTTCTCACAATATTAAGTCCTGAAGTTTTTAACTTGACAACTAAACTCACATAACTTATTGTCGATACATATTTGCAAATCACATAACTATTCTTCATTCATATACTCACTACAGAAACAAAAAATATAAAGGAACAAATAGAATAACCTTTAACTATAACAATCGTCAACGGCGGTGACGGTGATATCGACAATGCTTTATCGCGTTCGCCGCGAGAGCGCTCTAGTCTAGGCCGTCCAAGTAGTTCCCCGCGCGTCTACCAGGGTGCAGCACTGGGTAACATTTTATAATAATGTTGTCAGTGCCGATGTTGTATTAAATTAATAGTTTTACTGTTTGATTTCTGGTATTTTTTAACACTTATTCACATCTATAAATTGTTTTCCATTCGAAAATTAAAAGAAAATCACAACCAATGCTGGTAATGACATTTAAATGAGCGTTATAGAATTAATAGATCCCACCTTTTACAAATCAAGCCTGAAAATATATATTGAGTAAGTATCAAGTTCCATTACGTTTCGTTCCGTTCGAAAGGTTTTAAAGGGTTAAATCAATCTCTGAAAGGTCGTAGTCTCGACAGCCGACCTCGTTAAACTTCAAGCATCACCCGCCACTGTGGCTTCTTCTTTACCTGAGGACTCTTTGGGGTGTTAATCCTTAAGAGAAAGGTGCGGTGGCAAATGTCAGCAGTGTTATCAACACACCAAATATAACGTGTTGTTGTATTCTAAATGTTTTTTTTTTCTTTCAACTTCCATATAACTTTTTCTTTGGCATATCGTATTGACGCAGATGTCTTTGTTCATATTTAGAACTAATCCTATTCGCCGGAATTATTGAAAACTTATCAGCCTATTTGCTAGAGTAAAAGGAAATATCAAACCATTATTTATTACTCATATTTTCTAGGCATTGTGAATAACTTATGATTTGTAGGCTACGCCATAAAAAATACATGGTCTCAATCTAGCCCTTCTTACGAGCTGTAGTTTATCCAGTAGATATTAGTTCTTTGTGACTTTAAATAATTCCAAACACTTCAGAGTGTAAATCATTGTCAGTAATTGTTCATTAAAAATGATCCTTTAATTTTTTGTTCCCCAGACAAGTTCGCCGCGAATGTTCGGCCAGTGAGGACGCGTCTTAGTATATGTAGGGTTATATGAGTAGAGATTTTAAGTAATTTTAAATTAGACATTTATTAGTATTATATCTTTAAAAGTAAGCATTAAAATAGGTATGCAAAAGGGAAATATATGAAATTCCTTCCGCTCGCCGCTGGGCACCGCGCCGCTCTTTTCTGATTACGCTGTTACTGCGACATTGCATCTCTAGGGTGCCACGAGATTCGCGTTTCCTACACTGTACCGAGGCAGCGCAGGTCAAAACTGTTGCATCATACCAGTCCCTCAGTCTAATTTATAAGTATTAGGAGACAGTCATGACAATCAACCAGTTTCCGTGGATCCCTATAAGAAAGAACTGCACTAACGCTCCCGCGGTATCTTTAGAGTCGCAACTATTGTTTTAACTATTTTAATGATTTAATTATTTTTATTTAAAAGTAACATCTTTTATGATAAAACTGTTATGTGTTTATGAATTGAATGACAATATTTTATTCACTAATTTAGCATCCGGTGTTGTCCTCCCCCATGTACCGGATTCGACGGTGAAACAATAATGGTTTCGACTCTAATGCACCAGGAATACCGCTAACTCTTTCCGGGCCCCATGTGTTTCACGCAAGATTGTCACGACTGTGTATGACTGTGCCAGTGCCGAGCCGGACACTGGTGACAATAGAATAAGCTATTATTAGACCCTATTAAGAAAACATTTATTTTGTGTTTCACTAATGTTCCTGCACTCAAAATTTGTTGGTTGTTTTAAACTCTGCATTTCCTGTTCATCTTAATTCTCTTCTTAATTTTAGAGCGTTATTCCAAAGGCACAATTTAGCTGATTTAATTTGATGATGTGGGTTTTTGCAGCAATATCTATTGTTGATGATATCTTTTAACAAATTGGCCCCATGGGAGCGAGTGGGCGGAGCGATCGAGCTCATTCGACACGGAAACACGCCTTTTTGGCATTTTAGAACATCGTCTGTTACTATGATATTATTAGAATTGTAAGAATTGTTTATTGAGCAAATTTGCTCGGGCCCAAGGTATACTATATAAAGGAAAAAAACATTATGGGGTTTTAAATAAATTTTTGAGCGTTTAATGCAACTTACACAAACATATTTACTCTATTTTGTCATTTCATTTTTCATAGATGATGTATTTCAAATTACGTCCATTTACATCTACACTTTTTTTGCAAACTTGCAGATACTTTTCGTAACACTGGTAAAGGAGTAGCAGCAACTTCTATTCTCATGCCCTGCATAAGTTTAGCTACATATCGGAGCTACGACAAAAACACTTTACTTTTCAGATAGCCCCTTAACCAAAAGTCACACGGTGAAATATCTCGTGATAGCGCAGACCACTGGGCATCGCCAAATCGTGAAATCAAGTGTCCCGGAAACAACTGACGTAATTGCAGTAACGTCATTTAGCGTCTTTATGTGTAACAAGTAGCCCATATATGGCGTTTTAGAGTAGAAGCGGTAGGCCTATACTGTAAAATTATTTATACACTTTAAACCCGTATTTTGACAAGGAAAGGCACTATGACGGCCAATATTAATGTTAGCGCAAAATATGTGTTGAGTAGCAATCAATGGCTCATATTTTTAATGTACAACTACAAAAGTACGAAAATGCACTTGCAACTAATGATCCATAGTAACTTCATGAAACAAACCATAGTTGACTGCAAAAATGAAGTATTTAAACGTTATAACAGCTGAGCTGAGCAATCGCTACATAAGGCTGCTTTCACACTGGCGACAAAAACAGCTGACGCCGGCAGCAAGTGGTTGCGCGTTTTGAAAAAGCATTGAATCAAATGGGTACGTTCACATTGGCGATTATTGTCGCAAGTGGCGTGCCACTTGTAGCCAGATGGTGTTTTTTACATGCAGCACAACTGGTGTTAATTTAAATAATCAAGTTGTTTTCAAATATATTCATTAGATGGCGTTATAGTCAGTTAAATGTTTCTTGTATCACCTGTTTTTGAAGATAGTATCATTAATGGTTAATTCATAAGCCTTTAAATGAAGATTGCCTAAATTAGGCCTATAAGTAGTCGAGTAATGCTGATGATTTTATGAACTAAAAATATTATTATACATGTATATAATAGTTAAAAGATAATTTTGGCCATAAAATTGAAAATCAGTGGTTGGCATTTCACAAAAAAGAGCAATAGGCTATTACGAATATTACATACAAATATGAGTTTTAATATTATCATAAATAAAGCATACATTTGTTAATTAATTTGGCGTTTGTAATAATTATGATTTAATGGAATAGGCAAAGTTATAGAGTTCCCCATTTTTACTGTTATGTGACCGATAGTAAATTTTGAAAAAAAAGAC
Source organism: Neoaliturus tenellus (assembly GCA_030545055.2). NCBI lineage: Eukaryota > Metazoa > Arthropoda > Insecta > Hemiptera > Cicadellidae > Neoaliturus > Neoaliturus tenellus. The sequence continues at coordinate 39,768,441 of CM061535.1, forward strand.
AGCGATGAATGTCTTTCAACTTGCTTGATCGATTTGCAAGATGGTCTTCTTGAGGAGCTCGAAGGACGTCTGCTCAACTTCACCCTAAACAAACTTGGCACCCTTCTTCCAGAGAGCGTTGAGAGGGGCCGCCAACTCAGTGAAGATCTTTTGGGGATGAAATGCCGGTAAAAACCTACCATGCCTACAAACGTCAAACTTTGCGTGAAACTTTGGATCTTTAGGAGGAGGAAACTCCCTGATGGCCTGGGTCCTAGCTGGATTAATGCAGACGCCCTTGGAAGACACCAGATGACCCAAAAAACGAAATCTCAGCTTGGGCAAAGCTGACTTTGTCCGGGTTGACGGTAAAGCCTGCCCTAAGCAATCTGTCCATGTCTTCCTCAAGATGAATTATATACGCTCCTTTCACACATCACGTTTTTAGCCGTGCGGGAAAACCCGCACGATTTAAAAATCGTCCGTCACACCGTATAAGTAATTCGCAGCCGGTTAAAAACCGTCAATGTGCCTGTGTGAAAGGTCTCATAAGATTCTATTGGAATGTCCGCCGTGCGATTTTTAATCGTACGGGCAAAACCGTGATGTGTGAAAGGAGCGTTAGGTGGTCATCGAAACTCTCGTACACCAGAAGGTCGTCCAGGTAGTTGAAAAGAAATTTTAATTTGACATCTTGAAAAATTATTTAATCCAGAAGTCAGGTGAGAGTCTGAGCCCCCACAGCTAGGCCCATTGGAACTCTAATGAACTGATAAAGATTCCACGAAACACAGAAAGCAGTGGTCTAGACTAAGCCTTCAATATAGGATCTGATTATAAGCCTGGTTGAGATCGGAAACGGAGAAATATTTGGCCTTACCGAACCAACGGAAAGAGAGGAGTGCAAATCAGGAAGAGGTACAGAGTCAAATTCAATTTTTGAGTTCTAATTTTTGTAGTCAAGCACCATGCGATACCTGCCATTCGGCTTCGGCACAAGGAAAGCTTGAGCGCCAAAGCTCGATCACCCCATTTTCGAGAAAGTCATTGATGATACCACGCAGGGTTTCCATCTTAGGTGGAGCCAGTTTATAAAGGTGGGGTCTTACCGGCCAGGTGTCCGTCAAACGAATTTTATATTCTAAGAGGTCGGTTATCACCAGTTTTGGCGTCAGCACGTCAGGAAAACGGTTGCAGAGCTTTCTGATGGCGTCCACCTCCGCCTGAGTCAGATGCCTTAATGAACGGATCAAGTGTGGTCTCACTGTCTGCGTCAGGCTTGACCGCATCAGCGAACCCAGCCACACTGTCAGAGGAAGGGATAGACACCAGCCGAGAAAACCTGAAGTATCACTGGCCTCTACCTGAATCCAAAATCAACCCAGTGCGCTGAATAAAGTCCGCTCCCAAGGTGACAGGAAAACACAGGTCCTTTGCAATCCAAAAGCTCCAAACCCAAGAGAAACCTTCAATTTTGAATTTGAAATGGGCTTGATGGATGATTGGCATAGGGGATTTAGACGCAGTCCAGCAGACAAAAAAGTTGCGGTCGACTTGCTTTATGAGCCCAGAAGATGACAAGGTGTTGAAAAGCTCAAGGGAGATGAGCTTCACCTGGATATTCATATACTGATCCACCCAATTACTTTTAAAATTCTATTCTATCAAAGAGGAAGCATTATTTTTAATTCTGCAATCAATTATTCTGGACCCGCCGGCGGAGTTTTCTAAAGAGTTTACTGTCAATATGATATTTGTGGACGAAACCACTGGTACGTAGATATTTAAAATCTTGAATACACTTAGGGCAACAATATTATTATGAATATACACACAGTTGTCGTAGTGAAAGATACATAATTAACATAACGGCAGACAACCTCGAAATGTTAGTCCAATCGTTTTTATATAAATTACTACATTATAGCTTATTGTCATATAATTATTAAACACTAGCAATCGTCTATTTTGTTTGATTTATAAAAATATTTTTTTATTATATAAAACATTATATAAAGCCATTTTAATGTTTTGTAGGTCTTTGGATATTTCATAATTTACAATGTAGAATCATTTATGATTTTTACCAAAACATATGAACGATAACAACGCGACAGTGATAAGAAAAGCAACTAAATTATCTACACAACCGAACATAGAATCTTGTTTCAATAATCCAAAATGCAGCTGGTGGCGTAAACAACGACAGCGACAATTGTAGCTGCCGCAAAAGTCGCCAGTGTGAAAGCAGCCTAAAAATAGTCAGGTTTTGTGGCTCACCCGTTAGAATATGACATGATTGGCCGAGACGCCGCTAGAGAGCGCTCTAGTTGGGCGGTTGTCGTAGTTGGCGCCACATCCACCAGGCTGCAGCAGCAGCGCTAGTCTAAAGGAGTTGTACAGCAGGCACACAGAATAGACGGGTAAAAATTATCTACCAGGTTTGATTCGTTGGCTTTACCTGCTCACGACCCTCAGACCTCATACAAACAACCAACAAACTTATTAATAGACCCATACTTTTAATAGTTAGACCACAGAGAAAAGCTTCTTTACTCTGTGGTTAGACCTAAATAGCTTCATTGCAGTGACGCGTGCCATCCGTGCACAGTGGGCATGTCGAATAACAAACTGAAGGCAACGACGGAGCACGAGAATCAATACACAAAACTTCATATTAACATGACAATACTCTAAAAAATATGCTAAAAGAAACATAAACGCAGAGAATAAGATATGATCATAACTGTTTGTTTCACGTCTGTGCACGCTCAGCGAAATATTCATCAGATGCAAACATCTTAATTGGATTTTTTTTAATATTCGAAAATACATCATGCCTCTTAGAAAAAATCATTATAGTTTAACTTTTCATTATATCCGATTCAATAGCCAACACATTCAAAACGCCATTTCGGACAGTTCTCAGTAGGAACTATTTCAGTGCTACAAACCAAGCTGAAATCAATAGATATTCTAATACAAATCGAGCTTAATTTTTCTTAAAATTTAATTTTTGAGTGACTATCATTCATGTTACCAAAATAAAAAGAAAATATTTTAGAGTAATACTTACAGGAAGTATTTTGTTTGTTCATTACTTATTCAGGTATGTGTGTGACATTTTCCCTGCAACGTTTAACCCTTCGCTTGTTCATTCTAGTCCTGGACACGCCACGATCGTGGTTCGGCTTAAGCTTGGTTTAATAATAATTGTCTATTTGAAGAATAGGCTCTAGAGTGACTCATATTGCAAATGTAATGTCCGACGATTAATCTCGATAGAAGTCACGGATCAGTCTCAAATTTCAGTCGAATATTTTTATGCAATTTTTAAGGCTAAGTTCGTTGTTGAAAACATTTGGTTGGATATTAATAAAATAAACCTAAAATATAACTTTTTGGTTTTTCCCATAACAAATGCATTGGAGGCAATTTTAGTAGTAGGTTCTTTGTTTACATCTTGTTAACGTCTTTCCGAGTCTTAACAATCAAGACTGAGAAGTTCTGATTGGTCTATTGACCGGCTCAATTCCAGTTCAGTCTAAAGTCGAAATTATTAGATTCACAACGGAGAACGGGAGCGGAGTGAAGTAGTCGCAGAAACAAAGTTCTTAATTTGGAGGTTATGGTGTTATGTCAATTGTCAAATTGGTGGCTCTAATTAGAGTAACGAAAAGCCAACTACAATGTACAAAACTAATTAATATGTCTTATCTTTAAAAGTGTATTCATAAAGTAAAATTTGAACAGTAAGTAGATTGCTTTATTTCTTGACGTTAACAACTTTTGGTACGCTAAGCCTTTTAGGACCAGTTTCAGATTTTAATTCATTATGCATGTTGTGTATCAACATTACATTTTATTATACATTTCACCAATTCTTTACATTTTGGATTGTAGTGAGTAGGCCTACACTAAAAATAGTTAGTCCTTAAAAAGCAATATAAATAATGAATTACAGAAGAATACCATTAAGGCTATGTTTATATCATTCCTGTAACTTTCATAAGTGAGAATTATTTATTTATTTATTTTTTTTTATTACAAGTGATTTTAGTTGTTTTTAAAACCATTACAAAGTAGGGTCAAAATTTTTGAATGTGACAGTCCCTAATGAAAAAGTTTAAATTTCTTCTTCGAATAGACGCTTACGGGAGGTACGAGCGTACTTGTAGTACTTGCTAGAATTAGCGAACACCAGAGAATGGGTTCGGTCCATCGATGTATTCTACAGGTTCGCCCGTGCCCGTGTAGAGGGCGGTCCTCGCACAGCGGTGGGTTGCGGTTGCATCCTACGTGGATTGAAGGAGTTGTGGGGCTATAAAACTGTATTTTTACCACAGGTAGCCATCATAAGCTAATTTAATTTGATTTATAATTAATTGCATCATATTGCATTGCCCAACAAGTCCTATGAGTGTGGTATATTAAAGAGTTTTTGAACATACGGTAGATTACTACGGTTTAATCTCTAAACACGATTCCTTTACTACCTGATCTGTATTTAGCGTTTCGTAAGCTTAACAAATGTGTTATGAATATGAATATCAACGGTTATTCATTACTTACAACAGTTTACTATCGCATCATGACGCATTTACTGTGACTATGAAAAAATGAAATACAGTGATGTTTAGCGTTTACCGTATGATCTACGGTATGCTGCAGAAACGTATTATGCAAGTTTGTATGTCAATGCAAAACATTAAAGTCGATCCCCCTTAAGGAGTTTGTGAAAAATAAAATCAATATGAAAATATACTTCTAGTTTTGACCCTTTACCGTTTCGATTTGCCAAAGTGTTGTTTAAGTTTTAGGGCTGAAAAGCATGAAGCAATTGCATATAGGCTTAAATCAAAACAATCAACTGCGTCTAGTCAAAACCATTACATATATGGTACATAAGTAGCCTATTAAAATAGGACTAGTACAATTCTTATTTTTTTGATTCAATGGGAGCCATTGTCTACCCACCCATAGTGACGGACAAATAAAGGGCTTAGCTCCATTACTAATTGTTTTTAGTCCTCATGTGGAGAAATTTGGCACATTGTTTTTCTTCTGATCTGTCCTTAGCGCTCCACTCAATTGATTGGCTTTGAAATTTCTTATTTATTTTTATCTAATTTTTTTATGATTTTTTATTCCCAACGGTATAACAACTTTTCAACATTACATACGTTAAGGTAATTTTAGTGATAATGTAATAGATAATAAAATAAATGACATCTTTAAGGCGCTAGACTTCATATTAGCTACTTAAATATTATTTTTTTATAAGTTTAACAAGTAACTTACACAACACAATGCAGTACCCTACTTACATCTGGTGTTGGCCTATTGATAGCACTGAGACCAGTGAACAAAGCGAACTACTATATATATTTTACAATTTAGTTATAAAATCGATTGACTTTCACAATTTACCAGGCACTATAATTATTGAAATGAACTGAATTTTTGAAAAATCAAACTGATTGATAAAATTAACAAGTACAGTAGAACACTGACCCGTAGTTATTTGATAGACTAGCGCTGCTGCTGCACCCTGGTGGATGTGGCGTCTACTACGACAACCGCCAACTAGAGCGCTCTAGCGGCGACTCGCCGAATCATGATTCCATAATATTTTATTCACATGGGTGAGCCAAAAACCTGACTATTTTCATGGGGCGAATGCTCAGCTGTTATTACGCTTACAAACTTAAGTTTTGCAGTCAACAATGGTTTGGTTAAAGCCATTTTGAGGTTTGTAACCGTGGATCATTGGTTGCAAGTCTCAAAAAATGTAATTTTAAGACACCGTTTTTATTTATTTTTTTACTTACGGGTAGTGCCTGGACCCTAGAAAATTTCCTCACTATTTTTTTATAATCCTAATAATATCAGTAACAGGCTAACAGGCGATGTTCTAAAATGCCAGACGAGTTCGATCGCTTCCCTTCCTCATCCGCTCGCATGAGTCAATTTGGGAGGCAACTTATGAGCTAAAAATTGTGATACAAATAAGTTAATTAGTATCATAGAGTGTGGGACACTAAAATCATCGACAATTGTATGCCTACGCATTTAAAACCTACATCCTTGATATAAATACATAAGCAAGTAAGTATAAGTTTGAAGTATTTTCATAGGGTTAACCCCGTTATCACAATTTCGGGATCGTCTTTGAGGATGGGGTATCCTTATCTAAAATATAAAATAGTATTTATATTGCTGTACTTCAAATAATACAGTAGGACGACTAATAAAAACAGTTTAGAGACTAAACAATGACCCAGGCAGCACACTTACATATAAAATGTATGTAAAACTGATGTTTTACTCTAGATCTAGATTATGTATGGTAGATGTATGGATTTCATAAAATTTACGTATAATTCAAGTTTAAATGCCACCTTTTTGTACGTATATATTATGCCCATTTCAAGTCAGTATGGATATTTAAGTTTTACATAAAATAAATGTAAAACTTACGTTAATTTCAGATTAGTATGGATATTTAATATACAAAAATTAAATGTCAAACTTATGTTAATTTCAGGTCAGTATCGATATTTAATATACTTGTACTGAATGTCAACTTATGTTTGCTTTGGATACCTACAGTTGACGTATATCGGATGTATCATTTATATAAAATAATCATATATTTTAAGCTTAAATGTCACCTTTTTTATGTAAATACCTTGTCCATTTCAGGTTAGCATTAATTAGCCTATTCAATTTACTACGTGCTCTGGGCATTTGAAGCTCTTTTCTCTCGTGTGTTTGCAGGTATTTTTTAGAAAAAATTATATCAAATAAACCAGAGACAACCTTATTAATTCCATAAATATTTAATTTTACTATTCACAAATTTTACCTTGAACTACGGTAGTAATAATTTAATTTTTTTTAATAAACAAAATTAAAATAAATCTATAAATTTATTTTTAACATTTTTTTGCGATCTTTTATCTAGTTGGAGGGGGGTAGGAGTTCCGATTTTTTAAATTAATTTACTCGCTACAAACACTTAGTGACCTCCTTTTCATTTAAGAGAATATGATAACCATAGCTGGAACATGCCCTAGTTCTAGCGTCTGAGATCGGTCGTCATCCTGGATGACATACCGTAGTAGTTCCAAGGATCGACATCGAATTTAATGTAAAATTCAAACATGCAATGACTCTGAACAAAAGTGGACGCAAACCGTAATATACTAATAACCCCCGACGGTCGATGAGTTGTTTTGGATGATGCAGCAATGACTGGTAACGAAGGAGCCCTGGAGCATGTGATAGTGACAATGCTTTAACGCGTTCGCCAAGTTGCCGCGAGGGCGCTCCAGTCTCGGCCGTCCAAGTAGTTCCGCGCGCTTCTACCAGGCTGCAGCACTAGGTAACACTTTATAATAACGTTTTATACAATTAATCGATCAATTAATAGTTTATAGTTTGATTTATGATGGTTTTTAACATTTATTCATCTCAGTAAATTGTTTCCCATACGAAAATTAAAAGAAAATCACAACCAATGCTGGAAATGACAATTAAATGAGCGATATAGAAATACGTTCCCATATTTTACAAATCAAACTTGTAATTATATAAAGAGTAACCATCGGTAACCTGAGGTAACCTGTGGTAGGAAGAGACGCAAGGATGTCACCTGGCTGGATAGTAATAATTATCTGAAAGGTCGTTGCGTGTCGTAGACTTAACCTAGTCTCGACAGCCGACCTCGTTAGAATACAAGCATCGCCCTCCACTGTGGTGGCGTTAATCCCTGAGAGAAAGGTGCAATGGGAAATGTCAACAGTGTTATAAACACAGCATATATAACGTGTAGTTGTATTCTGTCTTTTTCTTTCAACTTCCCTGCCTGTCAGTTTTGGTGCATTAAGAGTCTGCAGTACCTGCGCCATCTTGGTAGTTTGTCCCATAAGAGCAATGTTAAATTTAAAATATTACTTCATGCACTCCGGCATTTCCTTATGTCATATTATAAACGTAAGTTTTACATTTATTTTATGTAAAACTTAAATATCCATACTGACCTGAAATGGGCATAATATATAAGTACAAAAAGGTGACATTTAAACTTGAATTATACGTAAATGTTATGAAATCCATACATCTACCATACATAATCTAGATCTAGAGTAAAACATCAGTTGCATAGTTGGCTATGTATAGTTCATAGATGTACGCATTGATTACTGTGCTGATGTGATGTTCAAATTTACGAAAAGAAAAATCCAAAGTTAGTATTGTATATAATCATTTATAGTAAATACTATAGCCTAACCATACAATTTCACGATATACCCAATCAAATATTTTAAGAAATTGGTTACTATAATATCTGACCCCAACCAATATTAGATACGGTTGCTAGGATATAACTTTATACTTTTACATGGTGTCTTTTTATTAAACAAGCTGTGTTATAATGACAGTGGTTGGAAGAACGTCCCAATCAAGAATTTCCACTTGCCTAAATTCAAACTCACACACCTATAACATGCCGTATTATTGTTATGGGAAATATCAAAACTTTTATATTACTTATTTAACAACATATTTTAATTTTTATCTGTGTTTACATTTCAGTAATTCGATTGATTTGGTCCTGCTTTTAATGAGTGTTCTGCACTTCTGGTGTTATTTATATTTTATTTTTACTTTAAATAGATGATTCAATTTTTTTATATGATTCCATCAAAACTACTATATTTCCCATGGACAAAAAACCTATCTTTAAGGGCTGAACGGCCCTTCGGAATAGAATCCAAAAAATCTAAAACATTATAAAAAAAAACAAAGAAATGAGACGAATTTTTTTACATCTTAAACGTTGAAATTGGCGCAGTAATAAGGGCATAAGTAATAGCTGTGTTTCATATAAGGAAGCTTTGCGTATTATTCATAGAGAAGTATGCCTGCAATTTAGCAACAATGCTGAAAAAAAGTCGAACAAGAAATTCATATAGAAGACTTATATGAATACTTATATGATTTATATGAATTATACTTCATATAGTTTAACTTCAGTTTTATACAAAACAACGTATAATAGAAATTGTTAAAATTCCAGAACATGTGCATAGAATACCAGTTGTTAAATACTAGAATTTTTTACCCGGGGTTTTTTCTGGGGTAGAATTCCGAGGGTTGAATTCCAGGTCCAGTCCATCGGGGTAGTTTTCCCTGGGAATACTTTTCTGGTGGTAGAATTCCGGGGGTGGGTTTCCTAATGTAGAAATCCGGTTAGTGTTTGGTTTGACTTTGACATAATGTTTATTTATAGCAACAGCATAAAATAATTATGTATTTTAAAAACTTTTCGGGCCACAAGGCAAACTCCATGTCACTTAAAGCTCTACGCCTTGTGACGTCAAATAAATGACGATCCGTTTTTTCTTGGGAGTACTTTTCCGGGGGTAGATTTCCGTGTCCTCTAACCTTGTATCGTCAAAATGACAACACTTTTGTCATCTTATACTTCCGCCTTTCCGCTACCTCCCCCCTTTTGTACTCTCGTTTTGGTAAAGTAAATTGCACGAAAATATAATCAGATTTGAGTCAGATAATAGTCCAGGATATTAGCTGAGTCCCCTCACACCCTCTCTCCATCCAATTATGTCATTTAAGGTTATGTTTATACAGTGTAGGCCTATAACAGCGTCAGTGTAGGGATTTGGAAACAGTGCATCAACATTTGTCTATGTTCGTGCAATTCACTAAACCGAATATTTCGTCAGCACTTCCCGGAGTTTCCATGCGTTCCAGGAGTTTCCATACGTTCCAGGAGTTTCCATGCGTTCCAGGAGTTTCTATGCGTTCCAGGAGTTTCCATGCGTTCCAGGAGTTTCCATGCGTTCCAGGAGTTTCCATGCGTTCCAGGAGTTTCCATGCGTTCCAGGAGTTTCCATGCGTTCCAGGAGTTTCTATGCGTTCCAGGAGTTTCTATGCGTTCCAGGAGTTTCCATGCGTTCCAGCAGTTTCCATGCGTTCCAGGAGTTTCTATGCGTTCCACAAGTTTCCATGCGTTCCAGGAGTTTCCATGCGTTCCAGGAGTTTCTATGCGTTCCAGGAGTTTCTATGCGTTCCAGGAGTTTCCATGCGTTCCAGTAGTTTCCATGCGTTCCAGGAGTTTCCATGCGTTCCAGGATTTTCCATGCGTTCCAGGAGTTTCTATGCGTTCCAGGAGTTTTTATGCGTTTCAGGAGTTTCTATGCGTTCCAGGAGTTTCCATGCGTTCCAGGAGTTTCCATGCGTTCCAAGAGTTTCTATGCGTTCCAGAAGTTTCCATGCGTTCCAGGAGTTTCCATGCGTTCCAGGAGTTTCCATGCGTTCCCGGAGTTTCCATGCGTTCCAGGATTTTCCATACGTTCCAGGAGTTTCCATGCGTTCCAGGAGTTTCTATGCGTTCCAGGAGTTTCCATGCGTTCCAGGAGTTTCCATGCGTTCCAGGAGTTTCCATGCGTTCCAGGAGTTTCCATGCGTTCCAGGAGTTTCCATGAGTTCCAGGAGTTTCCATGCGTTCCAGGAGTTTCTATGCGTTCCAGGAGTTTCTATGCGTTCCAGGAGTTTCCATGCGTTCCAGCAGTTTCCATGCGTTCCAGGAGTTTCTATGCGTTCCAGAAGTTTCCATGCGTTCCAGGAGTTTCCATGCGTTCCAGGAGTTTCTATGCGTTCCAGGAGTTTCTATGCGTTCCAGGAGTTTCCATGCGTTCCAGTAGTTTCCATGCGTTCCAGGAGTTTCCATGCGTTCCAGGATTTTCCATGCATTCCAGGAGTTTCTATGCGTTCCAGGAGTTTTTATGCGTTTCAGGAGTTTCTATGCGTTCCAGGAGTTTCCATGCGTTCCAGGAGTTTCTATGCGTTCCAGGAGTTTTTATGCGTTTCAGGAGTTTCTATGCGTTCCAGGAGTTTCCATGCGTTCCAGGAGTTTCCATGCGTTCCAAGAGTTTCTATGCGTTCCAGAAGTTTCCATGCGTTCCAGGAGTTTCCATGCGTTCCAGGAGTTTCCATGCGTTCCCGGAGTTTCCATGCGTTCCAGGATTTTCTATGCGTTCCAGGAGTTTCCAGGAGTTATCGATCACCCTCCGCAGCTTTCAACCTCAGACAACACTCGGAAATATAAATGGAATCGCAGGCAGAGAAGGAGCTTGTGACAATTGTATGAGTATGAGTGATGTTCGAGATGGGAATCGATCGCTGTGACAGTACTGCCTGGTATTGGGCTGGGCCGGGCGAGGCACTCCACTCGCAGACCCTCCACCGGTTAGGTACGTACCTGCCTCGCTCTCTCTCACTCTCATTCTCTCTCTCTCTCTCTCTCCCTCGCATTTCTCGTTCACACCTCTTTGTGTCACTTTAGTCGCCCGGCTACCACCCCACTTGGAGTTCCACGGGTCAGATAGCAGCTTTGGAACAAACTGAAACTAAATTTACGAACTAAGATATCAGTGTGGTTTCATATTTTAGTTTGCGAATAAATAACAAAGAAAATTTCAAATCTATGTAGACATGTTTTAGGGTTCAAAATAGTACAATTAGTAATTTTTAGCATCTCTTATTTTATTACTTAAAGAAAAAAAAAATGCAGTGATTCATATTTTAATTGGCTTTTGAAGAGTTTTTTTTTTTTTTTTTTTTTTTTTTTTTTTTTTTTTTTTTTTTACTGGTAATACTGCATATTAGTTTGATGGTTTTGATATCAAAAAACAATTAACATCTACTTTTAGAAATAATTTATTTCAATTTTGTACTCGTTACTCAATTACTCAAGCTTTTTTAATCCTTAGTTACAGTAAGACAATTAATTATATCGTCATAAGCTTTTGGTATTTTAGGCCTAAGTTGAGTGACAGTTTAAATGCAATTTAATATAGTGTTACATAAAATAACTGTCAATTATTTATATATGATTTAAAATAACTGTAGTGCTTCGTAGACCAAACTATGATAACATAGAGTGTAAAAGAAAGTGTTGCATTTAGATGAATTCTATCGCAGGACGTTGACATTTCATGAGGTCGTACAAGTACATCAACTTGCTTGAAATCCGGGGAAGCTCAGGCTGATCCTGCCAATACATTAGCATTATTAGTAAACAATTTTGTTTTGTTTATAAACAAAAGATATTCAATGTTTTTAGCGAAAATATAACAAACAAACCTTCAATTAATGCAAAAATTGTGCAACAATCAAATGTTTTGTTTACTTCTCGAATTCGGCTGAAGCAAAGGCCTTATTGATATCCCGAATCAATAGTTTCAGTCATCCCTTTGTTACATCTTATAAATTTAAAATGTCAAGAATTAAGGTATATGTCACGATTAAAGGTAAATTGAATATCCCCGTCACAGCAGACCTGCGTACTCAGCGAATTTCCACATTTTTCTATTTTCCCATAGAAATTATGGGGGTAGCGGAATTCTACCAACAGGAAAAGTACCCCCATGAAAAAACGCTACGTCATTTTGACGTCACGAGGGGCGGAGCTTAAAGTGGCATGGAGTTTTGGCTCGCGGCCGGAAAAGTACCCCCAGTTTTATAAATACATTATTATTTAATTTGGTCGTTCTAAATTAACATTATAGCAAACCAAACACCAGCCGGATTTCTACCCCCGGAATTCTACCCCCGGAATACTACCCCCAGCAAAACTACCCCCAATGGACCAGACCCGGAATACTACCCCCGGAAAACTACCCCCGGAATTCTACCCCCAGCAAAACTACCCCCGGAAAACTACCCCCAATGGACTAGACCGGGAATCCTACACCCGCGAAAGTACTTCCACGTACACAATTCCTTAAGTATTTAACAATTGTTATTTTATGCACGTGTTCTGGTATTTAAAACATTTCTATTATAAAATAATAGAAATGTTAAGTTTATATTAATACAAACTTGCCCTTTGGGAGATCTCGTTCTCTAACCTCACTCGCCGTCAAGTTCTATAATAGGCCTATGCTTTAGTTTTATATTACCAATCTTTCCTCAATCCTTTACAGGCTTTAAGCTGTATGGTTTTATTGACATCAAATAAAATATATACATTACCGTACCATGATATACTTTGATATTAGGTTTATAATTTTCAGTACCTTGGGGCCAAGCATTAGCTCGGTAAACTTAAACAGTAATATTTTTTATAGTAATATAATTTACAGACATCCCGGCTCAAAAAGGCTTATTTCTTGTTCAAGACGAACTCGTTCGCTCCACTCACTCGCCTTTCAGCTTCCTTTTTCTGAGCTTTCAGACTTTTTCAATGTATTCAAATTTGTATTCTTAAATTTGGATAGTTATTGAAACTTGCACACTACAGCATAAATATGGCGATATGAAAGTGGTTATAAATGGTTTCTCTACGTTCTATCCTACCCTAATACCAATATTTGTTAGGCCTAAAGCAAACCATCATAAGTTACAACACAGTAGGCCTTTCCTAATTCTTGAAAAAAAACTGTTAAGAACAATTTATCCAATAGGCCTACGCAAGTGGATATTGGTCTACTTATTTCTGATGTTGTTGAATCTAATAAACGGTTTCCTTAGGCTAATTAGGTTTGCGCCTACCTAAACAATCAAATTGACATGTTTATAAAATACTTAAGAGTAGGGCCTATAAGTACAAGGATGCAACATTATTGGTTTTAAGGAATAGGCCTACTTTTCCGACGCTCCAACTAAAATCGTAGTATATTTTCTGTTAAATATATTATTGTTCTTGGTATGGCAGGTCAAAGGAGTACATTTTATAGACTACCTTACATGTTTGCATAATTATAGCGTTTCATTTACCACTAATGTAGCTATATCCGTCGAATATCGACGGGCAACAACTAGTTATTATTTTATAATAGAAAAAAACAAAAACAGAACACGTATATACAATAACATTTGTTAAATACTTAAGGAATTGTGTACGTGGAAGTACTTTCGCGGGTGGAGGATTCCCGGTCTATAAGCCATTGGGGGTAGTTTTGCTGGGGGTAGAATTCCGGGTTTAGTTTTCCTGGGGGTAGTATTCCGGGGGTAGAATTCCGGGGGTAGATTTCCTGGGGGTAGTATTCCGGGGGTAGAGATCTGGGGGGTAGTTTTGCTGGGGGTAGTTTTGCTGGGGGTAGTATTCCGGGGGTAGAATTCCGGGGGTAGTTTTCCACCCCTTGTAAACTTACAAAACATGGCTTAAATTGTTAATTATAGAAATAAATTATAAAACCGTAACCGGTTCGGTAACATTCTGTCCCAGTAACATCTTGTCCTAACTCGAATTTCTTGGAAAACCAGTAACATTTTGTCCCAATCTTTTTTACAGTTGATTAAATCAGCTAACGAGGTAACATCTTGTCCCAACGAAAATTTGACAAGGGTTGAGGAACGCAGCTCAGTCAGGTATTAAGAGCAGATCAAGTCCGAGCGGCATGCGGCCGCATGGAGCGCCGGCCTGGGTGGGGCGCAGATTAAAAGTACGGTGTTATTTGATAGTTACAAAAATTAACGACTTGACAACCGTGTATAGCCTATAATTCGGTAGTGTGTGTCAAAACAGCGCTAAAGGTAGTGGACACACGGGACGGCTAAACTCCCGGAAATCTGTTCCATTTCACAGCCGCCGGCTGTATTTTGAGAGTCCGAACACAAGACAATGGCGAAATAGCCGGGCTTGTGAGACTTCCATGTTACTCATTATGAAACCCATGTTGAATCTTTAACACGTAGATTCTAATTATTAAGTTAACAGCCCTTATCATCATTCTTACTAAAGCTTTTGTTTTTAAATTCAAATGAAATTCTACAAATTGATTAGTTTTATACTTATTTAGTGTTACAAATTAATTAATTACAAATTTAGTAATTACAGTCATTGGATCAATACAAACATTAGGATTGCTAAGGTAAGAACTCCTTATATTAATTACAAATTTAGTGTTTTATACTTTTACATAACTGTTATTTATGTAAACATTAAGTACCTGGGGGCCGAGCATTTTCTCGGTAAACACTTAAACAATTCTGTATTGTAATATCAGTTACAGACAGTGCGCTAAAGTAACAAGTAGCAAAAGATTTGTTCAAAACCAAGACGAGCTCGTTCGCTTCGCCCACTCGCCTTTCAGACTATTTCATTGTAGGCCTACGGGTTCTGCACTCCGGTGTATATTTGTTGAACCACATGTTGGATTTGTAACACAGGGAATCTACCTATTTGACTAACAGCTAATTTCATAAAAGCTATTAATTGTTTTATTTTAAAATTTGATTGCAATTCTACAAACTAAACAATTGTTTTATACTTTTACATAACTTTCATTTAAGTCAATATTCATAATCAGCAATATCAAGTACGATCTTAAACTATTTTTATTAGTACAATTTTATAATTTACTAAACTGGCTTGCAATCGCAAACCACATATTTAGGCCTACACTTTGACAGTTCATTCCGCTGTTTTCATTGTTTGTTTGTTTTGATTTTTAACTCCATTCGACCAATGTTAAAAGATTAACACGTCAATTTATGATTATTACGAATTAAGATTCTTCCTGACATAGAGACCTGTATTTATATTATTTTTATCCCAGAACTAAGTTATTTGCAAAAATTTTAAGAAAATCGTTCGAGCCGATTTTGAGATACGTGTGCAAACATACATTGGGGGGTTGTTGCTTCCCTTATATTGTTTAGTCACGGGCACGGGGTACTTCTAATAAACGCATTACCGTAGGCCATCCGGCCCCTTCTTCCAGCGTCGTTCTCTCTCTCCCCACACCCCAACAAGGGTCTACCTGGCCACTGGCCCAGGAGCCAGTGGAGAGAGATGGATTTTGGCATTTTTATGACCCCAGTTAGTGAAGATCTGTCAAATATTTTTTGGGACAGAATGTTACTAGGGAGCAGGTAGAGAGTTTTGCATCTGAGGAATTTAGGACAAAATGTTACTGGGACAAAATGTTACCTGGGACAAGATGTTACGACACGGGAAAGCTACCCCCGGAATTATACCCCCGGAATACTACCCCCAGCAAAATTACCCCCAGGAAAACTACCCCCGGAATTCTACCCCCAGCAAAACTACCCCCGGAATTCTACCCCCAGCAAAACTACCCCCAATGGACTAGACCGGGAATCCTATACCCGCGAAAGTACTTCCACATACACAATTCCTTAAGTAGTTAACAATTGTTATTTTATGTACGTGTTCTGTTTTTTTTATTTCTATTATAAAATAATAATAGCCTATGTTAAATTTACATTAATACAAACTTGCCCTTCGGGTGATCTCGTTCTCTACCCTCACTCGCCGTCAAGTTCTATAATAGGCCTATGCTTTAGTTTTATATTACCAATCTTCCCTTAATTCTTTACAGGCTTTTAGCTGTGTGTTTTTGAAAATGCCTTTTTTGTGTGAAAATGTAATTGTGGGTGATGGTGAGTTAATGTTATTTGTTTAATGTTATATTTTACAAAACAATATAATAAATTAATAGTATTGTTATCTAAGGTATTTTTTTATAAATTGTTTGGGAAAATGTGTATGCAGCAACTGATAAAAAAAAAATAAAACAGAAATTTCCTTCAAAGTTCATTTATTTATTTCATTTATTTGTGGCTTATTACCCCACATGCAAAGACGTTTAAAATTATGTGTGATATGACACAGGCTAATGAAGTTTCAATTTAAACATCCTCTATGAGACTCCCCCAACGAAGTCTTACAGAATATGATTTGGCTTTTGTCAAACCATATACATTGTCTTAAACGTCTTTGTATTGGGAGTAATTGAGCCACAAACCCGACGTCAAAGGTTGAGGATTAAGAAAGCAAGAAAGCTATTGCATTTTTAAGTTCTACCCATATGATTTTAATGGAAACTTTTAATGCCTACCACTTTCGTCTGGATCATCCATTTTAATTCTAGTTTGCAGCGTTGTACTCTGCCAAGTGAGACCTTTAATTTGATGTGTATATAAACCTATGCTTACATTTAAGATTTTCTTCCAACACCTCGTGTGTCGTCCCCCTAACATGACTCAAAATGTTTGATAACGTCAAAATGTACTTTGTGCTGAGTTGCTATCATCCCCCTAAACAATATTTGATTCCATGAACAAATAAAACAATTAAAGGGGGTACGGACTTTTTCTACTCTGTATAACTCTGAACGTATAATTAATTAACATAGCAAGGGAATAGATCAGGATCGCATCAGCGATAAAATTAGAAGGTATCCCTCAATATTAAAATGAAGTGATTTGTGCGTGTAGCCTCTTAACGGGTAAAAGTTTTCTCGGAACAGGCATTCGCCAGTCAGGGGTGAGGTGGCGTAGGTTCGTCAAACGAACGCCACTGGCGTGACCTCTGCCTCCTGTTACGGCCGGCTCCACTTTTATTAATTTTATTCGATTTTTACGTACCAGTCAGTACATATTTCTTCCTCCTATCAATTTAGATTTATTATTAAAGTGCTTGATTGTTTAAGCTGAGTTTTTATCGTTAAAATTACCTAGGTACGCAACTTATCTACGAGCGGAGGAATCTCCAGTTTAACTTGTAAATCGCGTGGGTCTAGTATAGGTACTGTAATTCACGACAGTTTACTGTTAAGGTAGTAATATGTTTAACGTGCTATAGATACGCTAGGTGATTTTGGTATCAAAGCAGTAGCGTACTTGTCCTATGAAGTACATGCAGTCATGCAGTGATTGGCTTATGCAGCGTGTCTATCATGGGTTTATTAAACTAAGATCTTACTGGCTGGCTCTCTAGTCTCTACCATCGTTCAAATAACAAAATTAAGGTTTGGGTTAGCTTGTGGTACAAAACTTTAAAACAATAAACTAAATTAAACACCATCCTTTTTAATTAATACACTCTCGACAAGATTGGTTGTAAATACTTATAGCAGTTCTTTGCAGATATGTTTTATCTGGTGAAAAAATCATTTTGCGGAACATATAATTAGTAAGTACTGAATGTACAGAGAGATGTTCATGGAAAAGTTTGAAACCCTGAAAGAGAATGGAAAACTCCGTAATATCAAGGTCTTCGATGTACTGATGTTAGTCATATAAGGAGGTGATTTACAACCAACTTCGATTATCACGATTATTTATCACGACAATTATTATAAATATCAATTATAGAACTAATCGGAGGTTACTGAGATTAATTTTCTTTTTACCATTTCACAGAACATCATACGAGACGTATCGGCACTTTAATGGAGTTATTGTCACGAACTGACCAGGAAAAAGACAGTAACATACAACCAAAACAGTGCTAAAAACACATAAACTAGACGCGGAATTATAAGATGCCATAAAAGGAAGTACGGGTTTGTAAAATCAGTAACTTAACCGTAATTATATACAAATGCTTTTGCGGTCTACTGTCTAAAGGAACTTGATGACTTTCACATTATTTTGCGGATAGCTTTAATTATTTATCTCAATTATAATAGGCGGGTGTGATTTTTTATGTATATAATTTATGACGGCGCTGTGCAAGCTGTAGTGTTGGATCGCCATTGCCACTATCAGTTGCAGCAGATGTCTGCCGATGGCCCGAGGTCCGAGGCCCGAGGCCCGATGTCCAATGTCGGATGTCCGATGTCGGATGTCCGATGTCGGATGTCATGCGCAGCGCTATTTGACCCGGATCCGATGGCGTGTTTGGTTCTCAATGTTTTTCCTCGTACAGCCGACATGGCACGACAACTATATTGTCAGCTAACTCGCCCTTTTCCATATCCTAGCATATTGGTCCACCTACTTTTACTTTATCTCAACAGAAGCTAATTTAATTTCGGAGTTTATGCGAATGCGTCTATATCACTCGGATTCTTTTGCGCACACTCAAAGGCACCACACTGGAAGTTGTTTAGCCGCATGTGGTATTTAATTATCATTCTATTCCTTTCAAAATACCCCCTCCAAAATTATTTACTTTCCCCCTAAATTTCTTTAGCTACTCGCGCATTGGCGGATCTTACTCGCTCAATACTGATCGCGATTTTTGGATCGTGATCCTGGATCACGATACGGATTGATCCATGGATGACACGTCAATAATTGAATTTACACACTCAATCCGTATCTTAATCCATTCTGGATCAGTGTAACATCCGCCATTACGGAGGCATGGCACGGTCGGGCGGCACTGCACGGCCCGAAGTTTATAGAGGGGGTGCGCGCACTAGCGGACATCCGGCGTTCCGCCGTTGCGGACATTCACACCTTCCATCAAAAGAGACCAGTATTTGAGGAGAGTCGGTTAAATAATATTCACGTGGCTGAAGAATTAGTGGTGATAAGTTTAATTTTCAAGATAAGATGAATAAGACAAAAACAATATTTTTTATTACCACCGTCGTTGTGCGCGCGTAGTTTTTGGGGTTACACTAATTTAATTCCTTAAAAAACGCATTGTAAATTCTTTACAGTTATCCTAACACAGTGGAAACAGACGTATTAGACATTCGACGAAACATCTGTACCCATCATTTCCTTATGGACAGACCATCTTAAGTTTCTACCATATAACTCTACATATAGAGTTATATTATATTATGATGTACTACTTATGTACACCCAAACCGGTACCTATATAAAAATTTCAGGTGTCTATTATTCCAATTTTCAGTTTGGTGCGGCTCGGTTTTGAAAGATATAGCACGTAGATTTCCTTATTTAAAATCAGCAAATGAATATTGACCCGATAGTTTGTTTCATTGGTGGTTTTTACAACCCCTCGCCGCCTCGTAAGGGCTGTAAAGGTCCGGGCGGCGAGTCATCCTACTGGCTGTGTTCATGTTATGGTAGACGTTTTAAAACATAGTTCATTTAACAAATTAAAGGAAATTAATAAAATATACTAAAATTACTTAAAAGCCTTTTTTGTAGTGAGTCACGTCAGCCACGGAGGCCAATTTTAACATGACCTCTTTTCGTCTGGGGGGCTGAGCCCCCTAGATAAATGTTGGGGGCGAGCTCCTTCGGCCCCATTTAGTCGTCCACGCCCCCACCATATAAACGATAACTGCCCAACTCCTTTGTATGGGACCAAATTTTATTTAAAAGTATGATTGAACTGAAGCTAAACAGACAAAATCCAAATCAAATTTCTAACTACCGTCTAATCCTTGTAAACGTGGTAACATCTTAAATGGGCAACCTCAGGGTACGAGTTTTTCAACAATGATTCTTTTTTTATTTTTTATCGTTGGTAGCAAGATTTACTTTCAATAAAAAATAAATAAAACTGAAATGCATTTATTTAAGTAAAATATTTAAAAGGTGCGTATATGAAAAGATGTTGGTATAAATATGTGTAAGTTGGCGGAGATTCTCTAAGCGACTGTCCGTGTCGGTCGGCGGGTATGGTATTGGTGCCGGACACGCACAGTCTACAAATCTCTATAACCTAAATATTGACGATATTCAGCTATATAAAATACCCCTGTCGCAACAAACTCAACGCAATTCATATTAAATGCATTCTTCCCTTTCCGTGTCTTATTGAGATAGTACAACTTTTAAAGTATGTGATAGGGTCACTTATCTCCTTTGAGATTATCGTGTTTATTCTTGGTGTGGTTTTTCTCCTTTATATAAAAGCAGTTTAAATGCCATTGCTTTAAAAGTTGCATTACTTCTTTATTTAGGGGGTAAAGGGCGTTGGAGTCAATCCAAATTCCGCCTTTCTCCCATAAGAGCAATGTTAAACGGGATGTCAAATAACTCTTTTATTTATAATCAGAAAATAATGGTTTATAGCTCTAAATAAAGGGTTCATCAAGGCGGATTTTGTTTGTGAGAGGAAATTTTTATAAAAATTAGTGTTTTTTAATAACTTGAAATAACAAAAGTTGCAAGTTTTTTACTACTTTTAAAACATTTTCTACAGAATTTTATAAATTATTTACAAAGAATCGATCTCGCAAAAGGAACGGGGAATTTAATTGTGATTCAAACGCTATTTATTCTGAACCAATCGGACAAAAAATAAAGAAATTATATGACAAATGCCGGAGACAAGTTTAGCATTGCTCTTATGGGAAATAAATCCAACATGGCGGCACTCCAACGCCCTCTTAAGGTATGCCGTATTGAACTACCAAAACATAAACTTTTATTGCTCGTAAAAATCCCGGGTTTCCCAGTCGTCCCTGTTCATCCCCCTGCTATTTTTTAAGAGCCGCAGATAACTAGGTTATCTTCTGGATATGTCTTACTGAACAAAAGAGAAAAATTTTCTTCGTAAGTAAAAATTTATAAACTGAAGTTTCCTCTTGTGATCACCAAGACTTCCCTAGAAGATAATCTAGTTATCTGCTGCAGCTGTTAAAAATAGTTGTTGGGGACGGACTTATGGGACAACCGGTACAAATATAAAGTATGGTCTTAATGCTTTGATAAGTAGGCGATAAAGAATAAAGTGACACTTGGTAAGTTTAAGCCTCTAAAAGAAATTTAATCTTGTCTTAACTCAGTGTCTCGGTTAAACTAAATGCTGATGTTCTTTTATTGATTCTAAACACGACACGCAAGCTGCAAATCCCTTCTGTAACGGGAGAACGTTCAAACTAAGTTTTAAAAGATAATTTTACTTCATAATATTTCCCTAAGGGTGCAATGTTACACATGAATATTAAATTTATGAAAAAGGTCTAACACTCTTTTTAAGAAAAAATTGTGAATTTCATTATGGTTAAAATTGAAGTCGGTATAATATTGTATTCAACCAAAATCTATTTCAGTTGTATGAAAATGATAGTAATACTGTTCTTGATTCTTTGACTGAGTCTCTATTTTGACTGTCAATCCCGTGATATGATTTCAAATTCTTTAATTCTAGATGTAAGATCAAGAATTAAAGGTGAAGTAGGTGCGTATAGAATAATTAAGAATTTATATTAAATTTAATTAATTGAGTCCATTGTGTTTTAACTTGAAGTCATACGCAACTATACCATATCTATGAAATTATACAGTATGTACAGTAGACCTATGCATAGTATGAAACATTTCGATCTTTGCTTACGTATTTTTTCTGGACTAAAAGATTTTAAATTCCATGTAGAATACAAAATGCATTTTTATTGCAATACATATCATAGTCTACTAATGAAATATTGAAACATAAAAAACAAATAAAATTTATTTGGATGAATACGTGTTCAAATCAGACATAATTAGGGCTACACTGTAAGTAAAAATACTTTTAACTGCGTAAATTTTGTGGCGATGAAAATATATTACTTTTTCATGATTTTTAAATATGAAAAAAGATTTTAATTGGCAAAAAGTGGGTTTTTAACTTAAATGTATTTTTTACTGCATAAAGGGCTAATAAATTTATGAATTTGAATAAAATTTATATTTTTTATATCACACTCATGTTAGTTTATTTTTATCAACTCCTTTTGCCCTTCTTTTAACAATACACTTGACTTTCCAATCGTTAACAATATATAAGGTGCAGTCTGATACAATTAATTAGTCACCAAATATATTTTATTGCATACAACAGTTAATTTATATTATAAATGGTCTTTTTGGCATATTGTAGGTTACCTTTTGTTCAGCAATACAATTTTGTTCATTATATTTTTTATGTACAGTACAATATTAAAACATATAATACAACAACAAAAGTAATACAAAAAAATCATTTATTACGAGACAAAGTATAAGTAGAATAACTGTACTTGAAGAAAAAATCGTGCTTCATGATGAAGAGTAACATTTGTTTTAATAAAGATAAAAGTAATTCCAAGTAGATAATTAATTTTAATTTACTTGAAAAGATTTTAAGAATTATTTATTTTCTTTAGAACAAAATTTCATGTATTCGGGGTTCAGGTTGGTATGGTTAGAATATCCATCCAAAAATTAATCCCAGATCACAGGTCTTGAGAGGTCGCCATGAGGTCGCACATCAACTGCACGATAAATTCCTTCGATTTGCATCAACTGCGCGAACCCCGAGCCCCAGGTATCCAAAGATTAATCCCAGATCACAGGTCTTGAGAGGTCGCCATGAGGTCGCACATCAACTGCACGATAAATTCCTTCGATTTGCATCAACTGCGCGAACCCCGAGCCCCAGGTATCCAAAGATTAATCCCAGATCACAGGTCTTGAGAGGTCGCCATGAGGTCGCACATCAACTGCACGATAAATTCCTTCGATTTGCATCAACTGCGCGAACCCCGAGCCCCAGGTATCCAAAGATTAATCCCAGATCACAGGTCTTGAGAGGTCGCCATGAGGTCGCACATCAACTGCACGATAAATTCCTTCGATTTGCATCAACTGCGCGAACCCCGAGCCCCAGGTATACGGTAGTTGGTGGCGGAAGAACTCTCCTAGTTTACAGGTAAGCCCCTAATCACAACTCCCCGTATCACAAAGTGTGCTAAAACTCTTGGCTTTGGTACTAGTATTCGTAAATATTTAAGTGATTTTCTAAACTTCACTCCCGTCATTGGTTATTTCGCTTAGGTGTAGTTTTAAAAGTAACAACATCACTCACGTTGCCTTGGATTTTTCGTAAATACAGGCTATGTTTTTTGTAAGTGCTCGAAGTGTAAATCTTTTGCTGTTTGCTTTGTAAAATTATTTATATTTTTTGTTAAAAATAGTGGAATGATTTTGGACATGTATATTTTACAGGGAGAAATTTATCACTTAAAGATTATAAAATTTAATAATTAAAGCCGGATACTCTACAGGTTTCAAAGAGTTTTGAAATCGTCTGAGTGAGTAGGATAATATATCGTCCGTATGGGCACTATATTTAAATTCAAAGGAAAGAATACAGCCTCCCGTCATAGAAATGAACATAACCATGAAGCTAATCCGCTTTATCGGGTGAACAGTTTCTTGTCAACAAATTTAACCATAGCGTCAATACAAAAGGAATGCAATTGACAGTATTGACGAGCGGCCTACTAAGCTTTTCACAAGGTAACAAGTCAAGACAAAAAATTCAACTTAATTTGTAAATATTAAGACCCTATGTTGTCTTATTATGATAGTAAAATGGACCCACCACTTCGCGCAGTTGATGCAAATCTCTGGTCGTCCCTTGTAGTCTAGCATTTCGCGCAGTTGATGCATCCCTGGCTACATGGCCCAGGTCAATTCATGCAATTGATGCACGCCCTCTTGCGACATCAACGAAATTAAATGTTCAATTTCGATTACAGGAGCACACATATTTAATCTATTCGTGTTCCCCTTGCTAAAGATTACCAGGAACTTATGTTTAATCGGCTATGAAAATGGCCAGAGTCTGCAGGTTTTATTACCGTAGATGAATCCATCGGAAACCCACCAAAGCGATATCTTATCGCTCTGGATAAAGATGTAAAATAATTTCTCCAACGGCAGTTTTTATTTGGAAAGTTTAAAAACAGAGGTTCCGAATTGTTGGAAATGGTAAGGGTTTCAATCCCAAGGTCTTTTGTCAATTGATAACGGTATTACTTTGAACTATATGAAGTTTATTTTTAAATTGCAAACTGACTAGCCAATAAAGGAGACCAAAATTCATCCAGCACACATGGGAGGCTATCGCGTTAATTTAAATTTCATGGTGGTTTGACAAAAACCCCCGTCGCAGCAGACCTGCGTACTCAGCGAATTTCCAAAGGAATTTGAGATTTTGCATTTTCTCCATAAACACCATAGGAATGAGTAAGTATTTTTACTGCAATCGTAAAGTCTGAAGGTAGGTATTTTTAGCATAAAAAATTTTTTTGGGCCATATACTAAGTTTAATCAATATCTGTCCGTACACACAGAAAACAGGTTGAATCCAACAAAATTATTTTGTTAAATCATTTTACCTAAGAATTTAGTTGGTTCAAATAAAAATTTGTTAGTTTAACTATTCTACTATTTGATTCAATAAGTTGAAGAAGTTAAAATCAAACAAACTATCCATTTGGCCCCTATTTAATCAAAGATTTTGGTTGACTCAAAAAACTTTTTTTTCTGTGTAAATAAAGGAGTTTGCCTATTCTCATTTGATTAACACGAGGTAAGAGTATGCAGGTTTGCTGCCATGATAATCACAAAAACCAAGATTTTTTTACCATAAATGGATGAATCTCAACCAAAAGAAGCTAACCAAGTTTCATACAAAAATATCGGTTAATAAGTGGATTATTAACAATTCCTTACTCTCCATAACATTGACATTAGAGCCCCAAAATACAATATAATGTCTTTAGACTTTTTAATATCTCGGTAACCAATGGAGATAGAGCAAAAGCTTCAATTTACTAAATTATGTCTTTTTTGAGCTAATTCCAGTGGTAAAAATCAAAATTAAAAATGAAAAACAAAAAAACATTTGTATGGTACAAAACCCCTTAAAACTACTCCTTCTGGTAGGTCGATATATCTGGTTTACAAACTCATCCGAATATAGGATTACACATCTCTTACCAAATTTGGTCTACCAATAATATTGTCATAACACGATTGATTATCGGGAAGCAAGGGCACAATTTAAAGCATTTGTTTGAGCACCATTTTATGACATACTCGGAATATAGCGAGAAGGCGAGTCTGCAGTCTATGTTCGCGCGGCCCAGCAGACGAAGCATGTGAGAGTACGCCAAGGTATGCGCGGGATGCCATCCTGCACTCACTGTTGCTTGCCACGCGACAGTAAATTCTCCTTCGCCGCGACCTTGCTCAACTATCTTGAGTAAATGACGAGTTAATTTTTTTTTCTAGATTTGATGTGTGTAAAAAATTGTAAAGTTAACGGTTCTGATGTAATTTGATATTTTGTATTGCCACCATCTCGAAACGGCTATTGATTTTTAAGTATAGTTTTGTACAAATTTGTGGAAAATTTTAACGCTGTATACCTTAATAAGTTTAGGAGTAATGGAATTTTTTCAAGCACAGACAAACAGGAAACTAAGCACCTGAGACCCATGTTCCTATGCTGGTGCAATGTGTTTGTCTTGACCTAATCAATAACGCCATACACCAATACCATTGTCCATAGAGTTACGGGACACCCTGTATAATTTTTTTGTAGAGGCGATTTTACCATGATATTTTTTTATATTTTAATAAGTTGTTTTACGTAGCCAAAGTCTTAAGATTTTAGCATCATTTTTAGTTCAATTATTTTATTTCCACAGCGATGCATTCTTGCATGTACAGTGAACTTTTTCTTATAAGCTTTATGCACTCGGAGTGGCGGTCTAGGGTTGTTACGTTGTTGTAATGCGAGCATCACCAATCACCATGCTAGGATTAGGACTCCAAAGCTAAGATTTATTTATTGATTCAAGCGGCAAAGTCATATTATTTACAGGGTGAGTTTCTTAATTTATAATTTTATTTTATGGAAGTAATTATAGTTCAATTAATGTCATCAATCATAGTTAATGTCATCATTTTATATTAGTTTTTCTAAAGACTCAATTAAAAACAAGAATAAAAATCGCAATTAACTCTCATGGGAAAAACAAATATTATTTAAAGTAAAATTCATAGTAGTTCATGCAATTTTATTCTTATAAATTTAAAGATATACCTCCGTCGCAGCAGACCTGCCTACTTAGCGAATTTCCAATGGAGTTTTTATATATTTTTACCACTACTATATTGCGTATTCGCTATTAGGGAAATTAGCTAATATAATACTTGATACAGTAACCTATAAAATTAACATGTCAAATACTTAAAAAAGTGCATTGTAATATATTGCATTTCATAGCAGTATCGGTTAAATTAAAACAGTGTGTACTATTAGTACATAAAAGAAAAAACATGGTAAAACAATGTAATAATACAAGAACATGCAATTTTATTCGTCTGAACACATTGTATTAAGAACGAGAACAAAAAAAGCTATTTAATAATTTATATACAGTAATAAGAGACTGATCACCTGTCCTCATAGTCATGCGCGAGCAAGTGGACGTTTTGGAAGGGACGCCGTCAAGGTCTGACGGCGACGAACCCTGACACTTTTAAAAGTCACGGGACGTCAAAGTCTGACGAATAAAAAGTCGGGGGGCGACAAAACAGGACGATTTAAATTCGTCAGGTTTTGACGGGTGCGTCAGGCGTCAAATCAGGACGTTTTTAAATTCGTCAGGTTTTGACGGGTGCGTTAGGCGTCAAACTCTGACGATTTGAATTCGTCCTGTTTTGTTGGGTGCGTGAGGCGACAACTCGCGACGTTTTTAATTTTTGAAAAGACTGTACTGCCTCTCATAAATTACGGACTTCACGTGGCCTATTGGCCTACCGTCTGTCCAATGGTGGGCCTTTTGCAGTTTGTGGATTATGTACAATAGAAGGTAGCCATTGTTGTAAGAACCGCTCAACCAGTCCGAGCTGCTTTGTCAGGCTTATATTACGGTGTTACTAAAACTGTGTTGTACAGTATAGCCAATTTAAAATACTATTAATTCATTAAGCAAGTCCTTATTTACGTGAAGCCGTTTTTGTGAACACAGCTCTATCAATACTTAACTAATTTTAACATTTTATGTTTCAAAGCTCCAATTTTTAGTTATGCGATGAGGTCTTGGGTTTTAGTAATTTATTTAATAAAGTTAAAATTGAGTAGTAAAAATAGTATAATACTGTATTATTTTTACAAAACATCGCCCTATAATTTCTCTACAGTGACATCCGGGTGAGATGCCGAGTTAAAAAGTCATGCATTGTTATTTTTCAAGACAGTCCTCGTTCGCTCACTCGCCGGGCAAGTAGGTGCTGCACTCTGGTAACATCTGTTGAATCACATGGTGAATAAGTAATTTTTGGGTTATTTACACTGTAATCGCCTGTACATTGTTCAAAATAAATGTTCGGTCGAAAGACAGAATTTTATTTCCCGTCACAAAGAAAATTCCCTCAATATCTTCTGTTATTCTAATCTTATTCTGTTTAATCTCAAATTCCCTCAAGGGATCTGACTTTATTTATATTTTTGTATTCATTGGTAAAATTATTAAACGACTAACCAATTTGTAGCTTTGCAATTGAACTGAAAAACAAAAGACTAGTAAAAATTATGAAATCACTTATAATAACCAAATAATTAGAATTCACGTGTTACAGATTCAACATGTGGTTTAACAAATATACATCAGAGTGCAGCACCCATATTCCTACATTGAAACAGTCTGAAAGGCGAGTGGGCGAGGCAAACGAATAAATAAGTTTTTTTGCACTTGTCATTTTAGCGCACCAAAATACCAACGCGTGTTGGTTAGCGTTCTTCAGAAGTTCGAAAACAAGGCTAATCGGATTACCATGATTAGGTTTCAAATGAATAAAGCATAGAGTAAAAAAAAAATATATTCCCCGTCGCAGCAGACCTGCGTACTCAGCGAATTTCCAAATTAGTAATATTAATTTTTACCACATAAAACTGTAAACCAAATAAAATCACATGCTCATAAATAGGGAAATAAATGGCTATTCTCCTTATGATAAATATAGTTAGAGTATGCAGGTATGCTGCCATGGGGAACACTAAAAGTAAGTTTTTATCATAAAAAAATTTATTTCAACCATATGAAGCCATGTACTAAGTTTTATCAATATCTGTCCATTGCTAAAGGAGTTTTCCTATTCTCCATATAATTAACATGGGAAAAGAGTATGCAGGTTTGCTGCCATGATAAGCGCAAAAAACAAGATTTTTTACCATAAATGGATGAATCTCAACCAAATGAAGCTGAATACCAAGTTTCTTCGAAAAATATTGGTTAATAAGTGAAATATTAACACATCCCTATTCTCCATAAGATTAACATTGGAGCCCCAAAATACAATGTACTGTCTTTAGACTTTGTAATCTCGGTAACCAATGGAGATAGAGCAAAGCTTCAAAATACTAAATTGTGTGTTTTTTTGAGCTAAATCCAATGGTCAAAATAAAAATTTAAAATTTTGAAAATTTACATATGAAAAATGCAAAACAAACCAATTTTGGGGTATTAAATCCCCCAAAACTACCCCTTCCGGTAGGTCGATATGTCTGGTTTACGAACTCATCCGAATAAACGTAGGATTACACATCTCTACCAAATTTGGTGTCGATATGACCGTTTTTACGAGAGTTATCGTGCCTAGGGCACATACATATATATATATATATATATATATATATATATATATATATATATATATATATATATATATATATATATACATATATATATAAAATTTTTAATGGCTATTATTTTTGGTCTCTGGGCACCTAAAAACGAAAAAGTAACATGGTCCCGGGCTTAGGTCTTACCATGAGACCTACGGTAATAGCTTATTCCCTATGGGAAATTCGCTAAAAACTGGACATCTTCTAAAAGCATGACAAAATGAGCAGCTATATATATTTTATAGCTATTATAGCTGTTAATACCTCGTTCACGCCGCTCACTCGCCATGAAAGTAGGCCCTACGTGCTGCTCTATGGTATAAATTTGTTGAACAACATGTTGAAAATATGGCATTTTGGTTTATCCATACAATTTGCTGGCGTTGGTTAAATTATTGTAGTATATTTACCGAAATTCCTTTAAGTAAATGCAAATTGAGAAACTATATAGGTCTTAAAATAACACACCGAATTATATATATACATATATATATATATAAAATTTTTAATGGCTATTATTTTTGGTCTCTGGGCACCTAAAAACGAAAAAGTAACATGGTCCCGGGCTTAGGTCTTACCATGAGACCTACGGTAATAGCTTATTCCCTATGGGAAATTCGCTAAAAACTGGACATCTTCTAAAAGCATGACAAAATGAGCAGCTATATATATTTTATAGCTATTATAGCTGTTAATACCTCGTTCACGCCGCTCACTCGCCATGAAAGTAGGCCCTACGTGCTGCTCTATGGTATAAATTTGTTGAACAACATGTTGAAAATATGGCATTTTGGTTTATCCATACAATTTGCTGGCGTTGGTTAAATTATTGTAGTATATTTACCGAAATTCCTTTAAGTAAATGCAAATTGAGAAACTATATAGGTCTTAAAATAACACACCGAATTCATATTAAAGAAATTCGCTAAAATACATAACTATAAATGCTTTAAATTTTTAAATCGTACTTTATACTGCTGATTATGAATGTTGAGATAAACGAAAGCAATGTAAAAGTATACATAGCTAATAAAAGAAAACTTTTTCAACAAAATGGTTCCAGTTATTACATGGTAGGTCTACATGTTCGGTTGTATACACGTTTTAATATTGTAGTGTAATCATATGGTTTATCAAAACATTTTTTCCATAATAATAATAATACAACTAACATGGCCTTTGGGTCAATGGATTAAAAAAAAATTAAATAAGTCTATTTACCTCCCAAGTATTTAAATTTCTTTAATATAAACATTAATATGACAAATGCAGAAAGTAAGCTAATCAGCTGATGATGATCAGATACCTCAATCTATTCCTTCTTCAATTATTCAGTTATTTTACATTAAAATGACATGGGATTTAATATACAGCTTTGCTACCATCTGGGGTTTTGAACAAATATTAGTTACTCTTAGCCTAATAAAGTTATATACCAAATGTTATTTAAAAATGTTAGTAAATAAGCGAGAGATAAAAATTTATATTCGTTAAATAATTTCATTCGGGCTTAAAGTATGAGTAAAGAAACTGCCAATCAGTCTATGAACTTGCTTTGGAAGAATTTACAACAGCGTCAGGCGGGCGCGTTGTTGTTCTCTTACAATTTTTTCTGTCGAAACCTTCCTAGTATAATGACATCTGTACAGTGCAGTACAGTACAGGCCAAATATCTGGACTTTGCACTTAACACCCTTCACTTCTTGACTTGTCTTTAATAGGTTTTTAAGAACTGGGAACGGGGACTACTAGGCCTACGTAAGGAATGTTAGACCTGTTTCCCGGTATGGTTAGGAGAGGGGTTTTGTGCAACAGAATATGGGCTGCCAGGCAACCACCCCTACATTTGGCTGTAACATATTTGAGAATTACCAAGTCCCCTTTTTCAAGAGATTATTAAAATGCATTCAAGCTGACTTAAGAGAATAAAATTCACTTGGTCTGATTAAACACACTATACGATAGAACAACTAACTTCATCATACTGAAGAACTGCTCCGCCGGAACACGATTGCTTAACATATTTAAATATATATAATTATACACATTTATTAATATTGTGGCATAAACAAATAGGGTAACAAATTAGGTGTGGGGATAGTGGCCTAGGAAGACAGCAATTTAAAAAATTGGGAGTAAACGGGAGGTGAGAGGAATGATTCCTTATTCGACGGGTGTGTGAGTTGTCGTAAATAATAATGGAGGTTTGGCCTAGTAGGGGCGTGGCCTAAGAGGACAGACAAGTTAAACTGTACAGTCAGATGCATAAAGAGGGGTGAGAGAAAATCGTCAGGTTTTGACGGGTGCGTCAGGCGTCAAAATAGGACGTTTTTAAATCCGTCAGGTTTTGACGGGTGCGTGAGGCGACAAGCCCTGACGTTTTTAAAAACCGTCGAGGCTTGACGCCTGACCTACCCGTCAAAACCTGACGAAAAAAGTGGTAGGTTTTGTCGCCGTCAGACTTCGTCGCCGTCAGACCTTGGCGCGGTCCCTTTTGGAACGTCTCTGGGTGGTGTGAAAGGGGCGCGTCTGCGGCGCGGCGTCCGCGGACGCCACAGACGCCGGTGTGTAAGAGCCTTAAGAGGGCGTTGGAGTCAATCCAAATTCCGCCTTTTTCCCATAAGAGCAATGTTAAACGGGATGTCAAATAACTCTTTTATTTATAATCAGAAAATAATGGCTTATAGCTCTAAATAAAGGGTTCATCAAGGCGGATTTTGTTTGCGAGAGGAAATTTTTATAAAAATTAGTGTTTTTTAATAACTTGAAATAACAAAGCAAGTTTCTTACTACTTTTAAAACATTTTCTACAGAATTTTATAAATTATTTACAAAGAATCGATCTCGCAAAAGGAACGGGGAATTTAATTGTGATTCAAACGCTATTTATTCTGAACCAATCGGACAAAAAAAAAAAAAAAAAAAAAAGAAATTATATTACAAATGCCGGGGATAAGTTTAGCATTGCTCTTATGGGAAATAAATCCAACATGGCGGCACTCCAACGCCCTCTTAAGTTATCACTCTCACCATACGTCTAGTAGCGACAGAGCTAGAATGACAATGATTGCTTGACCTTAAACGACCTTTGTACCCGTAGCTCAAACACATTGTTGTCATACAAGCGATAACGAAGAGATAACGGCACCAAGCATATCTATGTGGACCTAGATAACCTCACCGAACCAAATCACCTTTAAAATGGGTGGTGCCTATAACCAAGTACCTGCTTCTCACTCTCGCCACCTTATATGCATTAGTGCACATAGTTGCACGAGACGTGAGACAGCCCGCCAGAATTTGTGCTACATATGAGCAAGTTGGTTCTATCTCGTGCAACATGGCGTGGATTGTTCATTATTATTATATACAGTAAAATCATTACTAAAGTCCCCATTCATGCTGTTAAACTGAACATGTGTATTGCACAAATCCTAGTGGGTTGTCTCACGTCTCGTGCAACCCAACTGTACATGAAGGTTTAACTCATATTATATTGTTGGGTTGTCCACAAGGTCGCCAGTCCCAGCCAGCCGTGGGTCACCATGAGATGGAGATGTCCAGGAAGGAGCTGGAAGCTCAAGAAAGACTTCTGGAAAACAATCTCAGTACGTCCAGAGTTATCACCTCACTATTATTTTCACTTTTCGAACTTGCTTAATTGACTAGTAGATTTTTTACGAGGAACCAATGTTACCAACTCATTGTGACCCCAATGCACTTTACACAATTTGAGGGATTTAGGTGGCGTGGGACTCATAATAGAATAAAATCCAGTAGACTGACCACTAACAAAACTCACCTTTAACTTTCGGAAAAACCGCTAGATTATTAGAATTTATTTTAGAAGTTACTAGCTCCCTTTAAACTTTTTTATTTCAATAAAAAATTCTTCTCCCCCTCCTCCCAATAATATATATATATTTTCGACTATCATGTATTCTCCCCTGACCCCTAGAAAACCAAAGAACGTAAATCAAGATGGATAGAACACATTTAAAAATGTTAACACGTGTATACTGTATTTCCTATAAAGTCAACCAAGCATCAGTGTAGTAGTTATTTTAATAGCTAAACAAAAGTTCGTACCAATATGAAATTAATAATAATTTATTATATTTTTGTGTTAAAACTGCGTTTAAAATAGTTTATTAAAGACAGTAAGCAATAAGCACTACCGTAATAATAATTTATATTAAATGACTCATTATAAAAAGTCTTGAGAAAATAAATGAAAAATAGAGAATATTTTTTATAACTGTGGCGGTTAACATGTTATGAGTGTTTGTGTTGGTCATACCCCATCTTGTGATACTGTCCACTTAATCAGAACTAATACCCTTCAACCGTTTTTGTAACCTCGCACAAGCTTCTAGCTTTGTCATGAAACATTAACTATACTGTAGGCCTAAACGTTTCTCCATGTGTGCCTAATACCCACTTGAGAACTATTCTAAAATTTCTTTTTCCTTTTCAGAGATCTCCCTATTGGTAGAAATCAACGAAGTACTTCAACAACGCCAAGAGGTTGTTCAGAGACATAATCTCTTGTTGAAGAATATAAGTGATTTACAAAACCAGGTACAGGACACAACCAAGTGGGTAAGCAGACACCCCGCCTTATTTCCTTGCAGCTTCCATTTTAAACAACGTAATAATTTACTGATTGAAATTTTTTATCATAAAAACATCCACAGCTCGTCACCGTGGGCCAATATGCCTGTGCAGTGTTCTAAAGACAGCCGTTATATGTTACGTAATATATCCT
Organism: Neoaliturus tenellus; assembly: GCA_030545055.2. Lineage (NCBI taxonomy): Eukaryota > Metazoa > Arthropoda > Insecta > Hemiptera > Cicadellidae > Neoaliturus > Neoaliturus tenellus. The sequence continues at coordinate 39,802,355 of CM061535.1, forward strand.
AATGAAATGTTACTTTCAATATTGAAACAGTCGATTTTGACCTGGATTAAGGTAGAATCGTAACTTTTTACATGAATAAGATTTAAACAGCTATTGCAATCAATGTATTCATGATAGATGAATACATCTCATGAAAGTAAAGTATTTGTAATTATTTTTTTAATATAAATCCAAGTGAGTAATCTTTTGTTGAGTCCTTAATAATTTATTAAAATGGAAAAACAAAAACAACAAACAGTACATATTCTTATAGGCATAGGATTAGTGCGTAGTCGATATTATAGTAATTTGGGATAGTTCACGTAAAACGCCTCTTAGTACGTGATTTAATTCCTAAATTATATATTTGTTGGAAAGGAGAAGAGGGGTTACGATGAGGTTTCCCGAGAGTTTACTAAGCAACAGCTCCATTAAAAAGTAGCAAGAATAAGCAGAAGATAGAATTGAAGAATTGTGGACGAAAATAAAGCAGGAATGTACACCCTGAAAGTCTTAGTTTATTAGTCCCGGTTGAGGGTGGTGGTATGGATGATGAGTATAGTACAATTTGGAAGTGTCAGTTAATTGCCTTCAAAGTGCGCGGCTTGAGTGACACGACGGTAAAACATTCCAGTCATTACACCGAACGCTAGAATCTCCGCTGGACCCTCCACTACCTGCTAGGCGAGGATCGCACCTTCGGTTGTGGGATTAGCGAACCCTTTTGAGGTTTAAAATTTGAATCGCACTTTCGGTGCCCCAAAATAAAGAGTACGCCTTTTAAATCACTCAACTTTTCCCATGAAAGTAAGTGAATATTATGTTTCACCTCCGGAAAAGATAAGATAAGCTCTGAATAGACAATAGACAATAGACAATATACTTTTCCTACGACTGTCCGTGAAAACAGTTGTTTACGCACTCAATACTCGTCGCAAAACAGGTGATTCCCGTATCCATTTTACTTTGCGCACGCTAGATTTACTTTGCGCACGCTAGATTTATTTTGCGCACTCCAGTGTTTAAACATCAGAACACAAAACAATTTGCATTAGCCAGCAAGGAAACGTTGATTAGTCAGGAATTAAGTTGGCAACACTGGATATAAACAGCTGATCTATTGTTGTCCATGTGGTCGTTTTCTATTGAATCAACATAAACATAACCTACAAACCAGCTACAGGTGAGCTACCGGTACGTAAGTTAGGTGCGTAATGATCAACTATGACAGTGACTTTAATGATTTAAGTGACTTATTCCCTGACGATCTTGTTAAGACTGCTAAAACAGTGGCGTTAAATCTTCTGCATGAAAAATCCAATGAATTTTTAACTAAATGTAGGAAGTGCATAATACAGGCTATCATAAATATATATATCACTATCTTGAGATAGGGACCTCACATAGTAGGTATTTTAACATGAATATTAAACTTTTATACTTATTTAAGAAATATTTGGCAGTCGTAGGAAAAATTTAATATGCAACTCGTGCGAAAAGTGCCTTCACTGCACTCGAGAGAAATTATTCCGCACTCGCCTGCGGCTCGTGCATAAACATTTCTCTCGAGTGCAGCAAATCGGCACTTTCCGCACTTGTTGCATAAATAACTATTATTTACATATTCGTTGAGAACAGTACATATAATTGATTTAGTAAAAATTCTTTTTCTGTGTAGAAGGGGCTGTCCTGTAACCATGCTGTCAAAAAAAGGAACTTAGGGCTTTCACCCCTTCAAACAAATAGTGGTAATAACGTTTAGGAGGATAAATAGAGCAGGATAAATTAAACGCAATAATTAACCACTTCGAAAAATATACGTAGTTGTTACATAACTATCGTTCATTAATTTGGATGGTACCTAATATTTTAGTCTTTGTATATGCTAAATGCTATGTGTGTATTATTGAACTATGTCTACTATTAACGTGTGACTACCAGGAAAATTAAAAAATAACGATAATTAATTTGGATTTTTTTGAATTCTGGGTAAAATATCTCCATCTCCAAAAAATATTCCATATCATACTATTCCATATTTAAAAAATCATATTAATAGGAAAAATATCTTATATTGTATATGTTTTAAAATGCTGTATTATTTGGGTTCAGTGGGTTTGAAGGTGTGTGCAAATGTGAATTTCATCATATTTAATTGAAAAAAACCCGCCATGCGGCCCGGCATGGGCGGCGCGGCGGCGCTTGCCGCAGTTCCAGAATAAGTGGATCCATGCCGGGCCGGGCGAGTTCCGTGACTAGGGCGTATCAATCCAGCAGACTGTCTGGATTACTTGAAATATTTATTCCCTTTTACATTTTTCGCAGGCATTACCCTACTTAAAAACATTAAAAAACACTTTAAACGTAACGTTTTAACTGCGGTGCCATGTTTTAGTGCAATAAAATAACTTATACAACTAAAACAAAACATTTTTATACAATTATTTTTATTCACCCATGACTTTTATTTTTTATTTTACTTTTTTATTTTCAGTTTTAAAATACAGGTAAAATATATGATTTTATTCTATTTGCAAGTAAAGCATAGCCAAACAGCTTATAAAATCACTTGATATGTAAAACGTGTAGGCCTAAATACATTTAAAAAATATAAATAAGATTGGCAGTAGCCTATTGTAACAGAACACATGTACCGTAGAACAAAATAATTAAGTAATGACCACTTGGAAGAAAATTAGGGTTTCCAATAATAAATAAACTAGATTTTTTATTAACATAATACTGCACAAACTAGACTACTTAATAGTGTGATCTAATACAGGCTGTCTAGATGTCTAGATAGACCCTGTTACTGGTTAGTTTACATAATTGATTTTGTAACTGTTGTCATGGGTTGTTGATTATCAAAACTGCCAAGAAATAGGCTAATAATAATTTATATCGCGTCTGCAGCTAAAAGTTGTAACCTAATGTAAAGGCAGCGGCTGTAGCTCAGTGGTAGAGCTCTGGGTTATCACCCAGCGGGCCCGGGTTCAAATCCCGGCTCGTGGACAAAAAAATCGTTCGGCCGCTCCCGTGGTTCGGAAGCCGTTGGTCCACCTGCATAGGAAACAAACAAGTGTTGGCATTTCAGGCGAGGAGTACTAACAGTTAATTGCTGATCTTCTTCCACTAAAAGCCATACCATAATAATTATTATTACCTAATGTAAATATGTTACATACGAATATGTTACAGGCATATTTTAGTAAATTTTCACTTTACGACATGGGGGCCCTACCATTTTCGACCAGAAAGGGGAGGGGAGGGGGTTAAGTTCTGGTAACTGTTTACTTCATGAATTTGTGTGCCATTCACCAAAAGCTGATATTTTTAAACCCTTAAATGTGATTTTAAAATAGGCCTGTACTGTAATTATGATTTTTAATATTTTAATTTTTAACTGTGGGAAATCAATAAGTTTTGGCTTTAGTTTTTCAAATAAATAACTACATATAATTTCAGCATGTTATTCGTAACATTAAAATGTGAAAAGTTTGGTCAATACCTTTACAAAGCTTAAAACATAATAATATTCCTGAGTCGGATTTTTATTTTGAATAATTTGACCTTAAATTATGTTTGGTATTTAAAACTGTTAATGAAAGTTTACTGTCACCAATACGCTAAACTGGGTTACACCACACTAGTGTCGCCTAGTTACTATGTTATTTTATAAACTAATTTCAGAAGAGTTTTGTCCTTTATTTTTAGTAATAAATCTATTAAAACCATTAAAAACTTTAAAAAATCTTTCTTTAAATTGATAAATTACATGCTACATAGACAGACAAAATATATTTCCTATGTTTTCTTACAGAAAGAAAACAGAACTTTGTATCTCGAGTATTTAACGTTGTTTGATAAACGCTCAGAATGTAGGCCTGCTACGCTATTCACTTGATGGAGATCAAGGCATTTTATTTACAATCCTAAGACAGTAAACCTCCATATTTAGCCTTTATACAGAGTGCACAACGGAGAGTTTAAACATTTCATATATATTTCTTGTTCATTCATGCATTGAACATTTGGAAACTTTACCCAATTTATAAAGTAAGTTTTGAATCTAATCTGTGAAAATCCAGCTCCCTACCATTTGCAGGAACAAAAAGGTGTTTTACTGAAAAATGATACATCAAAATTAATATAAAGAACAAGTGTTCTTGGTTTTGTAAAATATTTAGGAATCCCCAAGTGAAATAAAGCATTTTGATCAGAAAACTAGAATGTACAGGAAATTGATACCCTAAAAGTAGAGTATAGAAAATTATGCAAACTGTAATCCATCCACAGCGACACACTGATAAAAATGCTTAAAGGCTCGCCCACACCGAAGGGGAGATGTCGAGGTGCGCCGATGGTCAGGGCATTCCACAGCGGATTACCGTCGACCCTTGGAGGGGCAGGGTCGAGGTGCGCCGATAGCCTGTCGGGTGGCCTGTTCTCCATGTTTTGCTGCCACGCTGTTACTAATTCATTCCAAATTAAATATAAATGTTAGGTACAGTATGTTGTTGTTTCAACTGTGGGAAAAGCCCTGTAAATAAATAGAAATGTTTATCACTATGGCGAAAAGTGGGTTTATATTGGGTAAAATCGTGCAAATCAACAGGGGACAAAAATTAACATGTGTTGTTGGGTTAGGTTAGGTTAGGTTAGGTTATTTTTTTCTTGTATACTTGACTGTAAATATTGATATTGATAAACAGTCAAGGTAATATTTTAACATGAACAAAAAACTGCATATGCATACGACATATTAAATTTTTATTCTTCAGTTGACTTTAAATATTGATACAGTATTATTGATAAACAGTAGCCTAATAATAATTAACACGAACAAGCAACGAATTGAAGGCAAATCTTAAACTGACCATCGGCGCACCTCGACCCTGCCTCCTGAGAGACCCAAACCAACCATCGGCGCACCTCGACCCTGGTTTTTATGATCCTGACTGACCATCGGCGCACCTCGACCCTGGTTTTTATGATCCTGACTGACCATCGGCGCACCTCGACCCTGCCCCACCGAAGCGGGACAGTGGTGGGAAATGGACGGTGGCGGGAACAGTGTCAATGACCTGCGGTAAACAGCGGCAGCGGGACGTAGTGGGAAAGACGTGGCCCACACTGACACGGGACTGGAAACGACTCCTCAGTTAATTTTCAGCAGTGCTACAGGGTGGATGTGTTGAATTGTATGTGTATATGTGCTTGCTGTATTTTTTAGTTTTCTGGGTGGTACTTAAGGGCCATGTCATACGAGCGCTATTGCCGTCGTGCAGATTGCGTAGAGATAGCGCCGTAAAAAGTCCATGTCATACGTGAGGGCAATGTGTCGCGTTCATAGGCGTCATTTCAGCATTCTGATTGGGGGGGCAAGATTTTCATAAGGTCATACCCCCTCCCCCCTTCCCACAAATACGCCAAAAACATCTTAAATTCCGCTAAAAACTGTCAATAAAAGCTAATTAAGTTTACATTGTGACACTAAGCTTTCCATAAAATGTGAACTTATAATATAATCTCACAAACCCATGAATACAATACCCTAATGCATGTAAAATTTGATTATATAACATGTTTCTATTTGTAGAAAGTCATTATTCTTCTGGAACTTCCAGTGGTTATGTAAAACACATTAAGAAATTTAATGGATTTAATTGGTTAATGGATACTAAATCGTTAAAATAAAAAAACATCATTTTATAACTATTTAGTTATTTTTATTGTCTATTATTTACAACTCTTCCCTCAGGGGCAGTGGGCTTTCCACTGTACGGGTGTTTCTTGGCAACCCCGGGGTACCTGAGCCAAGCTGTGAGACCCTCCTCATAGTTCTTCCCGAGCTAGGGCCTTTCTTCTCATCTTTCAGGTCTTAGCTCACCGTCTTTATTCTTTCCTGAGCTAACCTTGCTCACCTTCTTGTTTTCGACCCCGAATCAAGGGTGTCTTTCCACCTTCTTTCGACCGGCGCATGCTGGGGGGTCCTGGGAGTGTCCCTGTTGTGTTGCAGGGACTGATGTGTGCCTCGCACTGCCGATGGTCTCCTCCAGTGTGTCGTCAGAAGCCAGCCGCTTCGGACCTTAGTCAGGGAGTGCGGCATGGATGCAGGGATCGGACTCTGCATTGCCACGGTGCGACCCCCAGCACGTCCGGCACATTTTGTGTATCGGTGCTGGGCAAACGGAGGTTCGGGCCCCGGAGTCCCGGGGTAGGGGTGTCTTATCTCCTACGGGGGGTAGACCTCCGAGGGTGTACCCGCTCTCGACCGATGAAGGGCCGCCTCTTGCCGCACGATGCGCTGGTGAAACAAAAGTATGGATTTTAAAATGCAAAACACGAACGATGATGAGATAGAGCAGGCCGCCTTTAAGCGCAGCTCAAGACTGCAGAGGTCTCCGACCTTGAACACTGGAACGCCGACGAAGGGTATTACAACCACCCCCCCGCCGGTGCCATTCAAGGCTCTTGGTGGTGCCGGATCGTCGTCCAAAACCGGACAGAAGAAGGAGGAGATCGGTATGGCGATGGAGGTGGCCGAGCCGGCAACACCATTAGCCAATATCCAAGGGATTCCTCCCAGGAAGAGCCCTCTTCGTGCGGCATTCGAGCTGCAAATGCTTCGTCAGCAGCAGGACGACGCCCACGAGGAGGAAGACTCACTTCTGAAGAAGATGAAAGCTCTTTTGAAGGAGATGGCCAAGGCCCTCTTAATTCAAAAGAACGTGAACAAGGCGATAAAAGAGGGGATCCCGAAACTCGAAGATGCTCTAGAAGAAATCGAGGAATGCCGGAAAATCAGGCTAAAGGCAGTGAAGCAGGAGCGCGATGTCACGAACCGAGTCATCTCTGCTTCGCCTCAAGCTCACCTGGCTGAGTCCCAGACTCAAGCCAGAAAGCGAAAGAAGAGGCAGAGCGGTTCTTCGCCTGGAAGCCCTGAGCTTGTCGAGGTGGACTCGGTGCCGAGACCGGTTTTTGTCACTGCGGCATCGCAGACATCTCCTGTCCAGGCTACTGAATCCGCCCCGGGCGCTGCCGTGATTCCAGCGGCTACTCCTGCAGAGTTTCCTGCTCCGGCGGCTAATCCTGCCTTGGCAGCAAACTCTGCCTCAACACCTTTGGGGGGCTGGAAGACGCGCCTGTCTAAGAAAGAAAGGAGGAGGCAGAAGCAAGCGGAGGCGGCTTCGAAAAGTGCGTCGAGGGTGGAGCGGACGCAAGTCTCGAAACCGGTTGGGGAGGCCTCTGGCAAGTCTGTCAGAAAGCCTAAACAACCCAGGCCTAAGAAGCCCAGGACGGAGGCAATCTTGATCAAGCCTTTAGGGGGGCGATCTTTTGCCGATGTTCTGGGTCAGATTAGATCGCAGGCCAAACCGGAGGAGACCGACACCGTTATCAAGTCTATTCGGCGAACCCAGAACGGGGATGTCCTCCTCGAACTGGGGAAGTCGAGTGACAAGATCGGTTTTGCCGCTTCCCTCAAGACTGCACTTGGGGACAAAGGCTCAATCAAGGCCCTAGAACCGAAGTGTTCGGTCGAGATTCGGGACCTTGATGCCCTCTCCACCGAAGAGGAGGTGACCCGTGCGATCCAGGTGGCACTCCCGGAGATACCAGCTGATGGAGTGAGGGTATGGCTGACAAAGCCCAACCGAAGTCAACTCCGGATGGCTGTTGCTGAAATGGGCGAAAAGCACGCCAATAAGCTGCTTAGCCTTCAGCACCTCAGAGTCGGTTGGGTCAGTTGCAGGCTCAAACGGAGGGTGGTAGTTTCGAGATGCTTTCGCTGTCTCGGTTTCGGCCACTCCTCCCGAAACTGTAAAGGGCCCGACAGGAGTGCCAACTGCTTCCAGTGTGGAAGCCAGGGCCACAAACGCAAGGAATGTTCCTCGAGCCCCTCCTGCTTTCTCTGCAAGGATTCAGGCTCCAGTGCCCTCGGTCACTTACCCGGGTCTGGTCAGTGCGGTGCCTTCAGAGCCGCACTTGAACAGGCAAAAGGCAGCGGCCGGTAATTCGCATCCTCCAGGCCAACCTTCATAGATCCTGGGGAGCTGATAACCTTCTAGATCAGCTCGCCCGAGAACTTGGTGCTGACGCGCTCCTTATCAGCGAACAGTATCGGGACAGAGACCCAAACATTTGGATCTCGGACAGCCTCGGTACTGCTGCATTTTGGGCACGTAATACACGAGATGTCTTGGTGCGGAGTCACGGGCGCGGCCGAGGATTCGTCTGGGTTCGGTGTGGGGACGTGACTATCTTCAGTTGCTACCTCACACCCAACGAGGCCGTCCAGGACTTCCGCGACAAGATAGATAACCTAGAGGAGTGGGTTCTCGGCACCACCGGGCATGTCGTCGTTGGTGGCGATTTCAACGCCAGGGCCGTCGAGTGGGGAATGCCCTCTACCAACTCCCGGGGGAAATACATCCTGGATTTCATCGCCAGGGCCGGTCTTGTCGTCCTCAACCAGGGCGACACACCTACTTTTCGGCGCCCCGGGCAGAGAGGCACGATCCCCGATGTCACCTTTGCGTCTGAGTCGCTCCTTCCGAGGATCTCTGGCTGGAGGGTTGTGGAGGACTACACGGGTAGCGACCACCAATACGTCGTGTTTGACCTGCATGATCAGGCAAATCGTCGAGTTTCCGCATCTCGGGAAGGGCCACGCCGGTGGAACACCAACAAACTGGACGTGGTCAAGTTCACCGAAGTCATCTCTCGGGGAGCGCAGGGGAATCCTGGTGAGGCTGGGGCCGAGGCACTAGTAACATCCACGATGGAACTGATCGTCTCGGCCTGCGACCAGTCTATGCCGCGAAGGAAACCCCGACGCGACAAACAACCCGTTTACTGGTGGACTGAAGAGATTGCGGAACTCAGAAGAACATGTTTAAGAACTAGACGAGCCGCCACAAGAGCGAGAATCCCCGCAGACAGAGTTCGTAAGTCGGAGGCCTATAAAGCTGCGAGAAAATCTCTCCGCCAGGCGATCAACAGGAGCAAGGCGAATAGCTGGAGGAGACTTCGTGACGACGTTGATTCCGACCCCTGGGGCCTGGGTTACAAACTTGTGACACAGAAACTCGGCGCCCGCTCTCCACCTTCCATCATGGAGGGCGCCACCATGGGGAGGATCGTCGCTGCGTTGTTTCCTGAACATCCACAGCGACCGCCGGTTGACTTCGGACGGGTAGAGGACGTTCCACTCTTCACTTTCGAGGAGCTAGAAACCTCCGTTCTCTCCCTGAAGAGCAACAAGGCTCCTGGCCCGGACGGGATTCCCAGTGAGGCTATAAAGAAAGCATTTTTAATCAACGCTGACTTGTTGTTGAGAATGTACAATGCCTGTTTGGTAGAAGGGGTGTTTCCGGCTCCCTGGAAAACAGCCAGGCTTGTACTGATCAGCAAGGGCAAAGGTGATCCCGAGCTGCCGTCGTCCCACAGGCCTCTCTGCATGTTGGACACGGCTGGAAAGCTGTTCGAGAAGCTGATCCGTTCCCGCCTGACTTCTGCCGTGGAAGCTGCCGGGGACTTATGCCCCCGTCAGTACGGCTTCAGAAAGGGACGGTCAACGATCGACGCTGTCACCGAAGTTCAGAGAGCTGTGGAGAGAGCCGAGAGCCACAACCATTTCTCCCGCCGAGTAGTGCTTCTTGTTACGCTTGATGTCAAGAATGCCTTCAACTCTGCGAGGTGGGTCGATATGCTGGATGCGCTTCGCAACACCTTTCGTATTCCTGCATATCTGTTGCGGCTCATCGAGGATTATCTACGGTCTCGAAGCCTGATTTATGACACGAGGGACGGAACGCGGACGATGGAAGTCACTTCTGGTGCCGCACAAGGTTCAATACTCGGCCCGGATCTCTGGAACGTTGCCTATGACAGCCTCCTAAGGTCCGAGATGCCTGAGGAAACCACTTTGGTTGGGTACGCCGATGACGTCGCAGCTCTCATTGCTGCACGCAACGTTGAGCTGGCCCAACTGAAGTTGAACCGAGTTATGCGGGTGGTCAACAACTGGATGTCCGATCACGGTCTCTCACTTGCTCTCAGTAAGACGGAGATCGTGATTCTCACGAAGAAGAGGATCGTCACCGTCGTCCCGTTTCGAGTGGGAAGGGAGGTGGTCACATCAACTCGTGCCGCCAAATACCTCGGGGTTATGGTGGACACCAAGTTAAGCTGGAGGGATCAGATCTTCCGTACGGCGGACAAGGCCGCTAAGGTAGTGACTTACCTTAGTAGGCTGATGGCCAATGTCGGGGGTCCCCGATCCAGCAGAAGACGTCTGTTGATGTCCGCGGTCCAGTCCGTGCTTCTTTACGGGGCAGAGGTGTGGGCAGGCGCTCTAGATAAGGAGTGCTACAGGTTGCGACTCGCCCGGGTTCAGCGTCAAGCTGCGCTCCGGGTGTGTTCCGCCTACCGGACAGTGTCCGAGCCTGCCGTCCTGGTGGTCGCCGGAGTCATCCCTGTCAAGCTCTTGGCAGGGGAGAGGAAAGCGATTTATCAGAGACAAGGCGAGATCGGCAAGGACACGGCAAGAACAGAAGAGCGCTCCCGAACCTTCCAGCAGTGGCAACACAGCTGGGAGCACGACACCCGAGGACGATGGACTGCGCGACTTATCAAGCAGGTCCAACCATGGGTGGAACGGCGGCATGGGGAGGTGGACTACTACCTGACCCAATTTTTGACAGGTCACGGCTATTTTCGGTCGTACCTGAACCGGATGGGAAAGACCGGTTCACCGGACTGCATTTATTGCCCGGGTGTTCCCGACGATGCGGAACACACATTCTTCCGCTGTCCCCGTTGGGAAGGGCCCCGCCTGGAGGCCACACAAATCTTTGGTGCATTTTCGGTGGACTCGGTCTGCCAAAAGATTTTGGAGGATGAGGGCAACTGGGATTGTTTGTCACAGTTCGTCCGGGGCATCCTCCTGGAAAAGAAAACCGATCTGGACCGCGAAGTGGCCCAGATCCCTTGATCGAGCGGCTGGATAAGGAGCGAGCCCCACGGGCGTAAGCCAAATTTAGGCCTAGCCTGACGTAATGTGACAAACAATTCCAGGTTAGATTCCTAAAGAGTAGAGGAGGTTTTTTAGTGGGTAAACCCGTTTTTAGGGGAGCCCCACACTACAGGCTGGCCACCTGTGTGCGTAATGCATTTTTCCGCCTCTCCCTCAAAAAAAAAAAAAAAAAAAAAAAAAAAAAAAAAAAAAAAAAAAATTATTTACAACTCTAAAGTTTTACAGTTGGATACATAGACAAAAACTCCATAGGTTTGTATGGTAAAACACATTGTTTTACCACAAACAACACAAACACATTAGTTTTTGACAAAGCACCTTTGCAGTCTGCCGTATAAGGGACAAAAAAAATCATTTAACATTTAACTATTGTTGTTTAGGATCAGTACAGCTACGGTATATTGCCCATTACATTACCTAAAAAAATTTAATTGTTATTGAGGACAAGAGAGGTAAAAAATTACTAAGTGATTAAAAAAAGATAAATAATGATTTACAAAATCATCTATACATATTTAATACGTGATACGGGTTTTTGTACAAGAAACTCCTCCCACAATTTGCAACATATTTTAATGATTTTAGTGTCATTGGATAGAGCTCGGCGTGAAGTTGTTTCTAAAGTGAATTGGTAAATTGTCCATTAAAAAGAGGGGACCTACAAGTAATTAAAGTTTGTAATTTTCCCAATTGATTACTAATCGGTAAGGAAATTGATAGATTTTCAAGTAAACAACAGTGTAAACATCGGACATCAGCGAAGGTACTATATCTACCTTTTCACACGATAGAGGTTATGTTTAACCAAATCAAGGCTCCGGTCTACCCACAGAAAATACCTGAGCCCGAACGACGTTACCGAATGCCGCCTCGCGGCCGTAGCGCTAGGCGAGTTTGATGGCTGCAGACAGTGCAGAGGTTTATGGGAATCGTGTTTTAAAGTTAACTAATTAAGATAGAGATTGACTCTTAACTTTTTCCAAAAGTAGAGAGAAGGATCTCGTCTTCTCTGGTTTTAGAATTTTTAAATACAATTTCTAGTTTCAGTTATAACTGTCTAAAATCATCTGTTTTTAGTGGCAAAAAGTTTTATAGATGCAGAGGTTTATGGGGATCGTGTTTTAAAACTAACCAATTAAGATAGAGATTGGATCTTAACTTTTCTAAAATTAAAGAGACGGGTCTCTTCGGCTCTGTTTTTAGAATTTTAAAATAAAATTTTTAATTTCAGCTATAGAGTTTATTACTATTGGTAAACTGTCTAAAATCATCTGTTTTTCTCGATGCAAATGCAAGGGTTTTTAGAACCCTGTTATCTTTTGCTAAATGCAGCATAGAGCTACAACTAATATGTCATATTTAAGAAAAATAACGGTGCTAAATTTCCTTTCTTACACTTTGGTAATCTCACTTTGGTAGTGTTATCAAAACTAATGGAAAACTTAAGTTAACAATCGAGAAAAACAAATGATTTTAGACAGTTATAGCTAAAATTAGAAATTGTATTTAATTCTAAAAACAGAGCTGACGAGATCCGTCTTTTTACTTTTAGGAAAAGTTAGGAGCCAATCTCTATCTTAATTGGTTAGTTTTAAAACACGATCCCAGTAAACCTCTGCATCTTTAAAACTTGCCCCTAGAAAAAACAGACGATTTTAGACAGTTATAACTGAAATTATAAATTTTATAAAAAAATTCTAAAACCAGGGAAGACGAGATCCGTCTTTCTACTTTTAAAAAAAGTCAAGATTCAATCTCTATCATAATTTGTTAGTTTTAAAACACGATTCCCGTAAACCTCTGCAGCCATCAAACTCGCCTAGCGCTACGGCCGAGAGGCGGCATTCGGTAACGTCGTTCGTGCAGGTAGACCGGACCCCTCAACAGACGTGAGATGGGACCACTTCCTGCTACAGATGACGATTGCAGAATGAGTCAATTTAAGAGTTTTGTGTAAATAATACAAAGTAGACATTTTGTTAAAGTCTGATTCAGAAGTTTATAATTGTTATATACAAATATTTCATCATATTACATAACCTAACATTTTAATTTGCAATTAAAAAAAATCACCGAAATTATTGGGGGGGCAACTGCCCCCCCTTGCCCCCCCCAAATGACGCCTATGGTCGCGTTGATGCCGTCCCGCCAACGCTGAATACTTGTCATGACAATATCATGTTAAGATGAATTTTTGAATAGCCGAGGACATCCAAAAAAATTAAAATGAATGAAAAGTCATAAAACAGCGTGTAAATAATCGTAATCCACCAACTGCTCAGTGAACAACTCACTACATTCATCTTCAGCCATCTTCGCCGATGTCTCGAGACCGAATTAGCCCTGCGTCCCACGCAGTACATGCGGGAAAATCCAACATATTCCAAACCGGCAGGACGCTTGGGGGACAATTGGGCATAGCCGCGGGATGGCGGCAGCGGTACTGCTCTAGTGTGGGCGTTCACATTTAATACCATGTGTTTTAAAATCCTGAGCGAGACATCGTACCGCAACCGTCCCGCTCTTTGGTGGCCTCCTCTGGTGTGGGCGCGCCTTAACAAATGAGGTGTAAGCTCTTAAAAAGAAATTCTGAGTTGATTTTTTAAATTCCTAATCATTATTGAACCCATTGGTCATGAATAAGGTCCTTTAAGTAATTTCATAGAAATAAATCACACATAGTTAAATCTGGGAATCAGGGTGGCCATCTAAATAAATCACTTCCAAGACCAATCCAACGCCTATGAAGTTTGTTACTTAGAAATTGCTTGATAGGATTTACAAAGTGAGGTATAAAAGCCATATTTGGAACTTCATTTTTATTAAAACTGCACTGGAGAAGGTTGGGTTATGTTTTATGTTTGAAGCAATAGTCTTCAATCATGTAGCTGTTCAATAATGAGTGTCCAAACTGCGACGGAATAAACAAATCAGGAATCAATTCAAGGAAGTATTTTTTATAGCAAGAAAATTGGTAAAATTTTCCATATACCACAATTTTGTTTAAACAAAAATTAAAAAACTGAAATTTTCACGGAATATTTTTAAAACTTGTAAAACTTTATATTGTATAAAATTTCAAAATGTCCGGTGTGTAAATAGGTAAATAATATAAAATCAAACGTTTAAGCCTCTTCATTGTTACACCCTGTATGTCTTATTGGAAAGATAAAAAATCCCTAAATTAGGACTATATTGGAAACTCATTAAGTGTGCATCATACCCAGGTAGACTTCAATGATGAATATTGTTTATGGCTATAGGAAGGAATTTATGAACGAACGGCTTTCAATGTAAAACATGTGAAAATGTGTTTCACCATATTTTAGTGTTTGGTGTGGTTATTGTTGTGCAGATAGAGAGTCTGTGGGATGCCAAGGTGTCCGAGGCCAAGCAGCAAGGGTCACGACTGGAGGCTGAGGTCTCTGTGCTGAGGTCACAGATAGCAGCACTACAGCAGGCGACAGGCAACGCTCAGCCCGTCAAACTACCAGACCTCTCCCCCCAGGATGGGCCCAAGAGCGCTGGCAAGGAGCTCCCCTCACGAAAAGTGGGCAATAAAACTAACTATAAGTAGATATTAGATGTACAAGTTCGGTATTAAAAGTAGATTCTCAAAGAAAGGAATACTACGACATTATAAGGTGTATCAAAAGTAGGTAAAATAAAAATGGATAATAAAGTAGGAAACTGCTTCCATGGGATCTCTTTATCGGGGGATACCACAAGTAGCTACTAAAAGAAAGTATACATAGTAAAGTTGGTCACTGCTTCCTCAGCTTCTACATCTGGTGTTACAAAAAGAAGGAAGGCAATAAAGTAGGACATGCTCTCTTGGCTTCCACGACATCTGGGGGATACCAAAAGTATTATTTACTAAAGGAGAGTTGGCAATAAAATAGGAATCTGTTCCCTCAGCTTCTATGGCATCTGGGGGTGCCAAAAGAAGGTAGCTAATGTCACTGTCACTGTCACGGTGCTCCGGGGCTCCTTCGTCCCCAGACGTTGCTGCAGCATCTGAAAAATATTCATTGACTGCCGGGGGATTAGTCTTGACTTCACGGTTTGCGCTCTCTTTTGTTTGGAGTCATTGCGTGTTTGAATTTGAGATCAAATTCGGCGCCGCTGGTCTTCGTGGAATTCCTACGGTGGGTCGTCCAGGATAGCGGCCGGTCTTGGACGCCAAAACTCGGGCAGGTCCCTCCTTCCGGTGGCAATTTCCGCAATGTGCGGGAATCCAGATTCGCTGGCTTTCTGGAAGAGATTTGTTTCACAGTGGAAAGCAAATTGACCGAGCGTCGGGACGCGCAGCGAGCTCCTGATCGTTGCGTTTCGCACAAACCAGGGCTGCCTCGTCAACCGTCGGAGAGCTTTGTTCTGCACACTCTCCAATCTCCTCCTGTTAGTCCTGCTGGCAAGTGCCCACCACGCTGTTGAGGCGTACATGAGCACAGAACGCACAATCATGAAAAAAAATATGAGCTTGACCCGCACGGGTAGCACGCTCCTCGAGCAGATCAGAGGGCCCAGGAGTCCGAGGATCTTGTTGGCTTCGTTGACTTTGTTGTCGACATGGCGTCCGAAGTTCAGCCGGTCGTCCAGCGTGACCCCGAGGTACTTGACGGAACTTTTCCAGAGGATCGGTTCTCCATTCAGTTCCACCGGGGCCGGCCGGACTCGCGGCATCCTGCGTCGTTTCCTGAAACAAATTGCATCGCTTTTGCCGGCGTTCACCTTGATCTTCCATTTCTCGAGCCAAGGAGAGAGCACGTCCATCTGTCGTTGCATGACCCGCACCGCTTGTGCTGGGCGAGGGCTGCTGCACTGGAGCATGGCGTCGTCGGCGTGCAGTGACAAAGTCACCCCTGCAACAGTTGGCATGTCATTTGTGAAAATGAGATACAGCAATGGTCCCAGCACGCTCCCCTGCGGGACCCCGGCTCTGAAAGGTCGGACGGTGGACAGTTCCCCATCAACAATGGTTCGAAAAGAGCGGCTCGCAAGGTATGAGCGAAGCAAATGGACAGCTGTGTCTGGCAGTGGCGTGTCTCGGACCTTGCGGAGCAGGCCTTCATGCCACACCCTGTCAAAGGCTTTGCTGACGTCCAGGCAGACTGCAACGGTGGCGAGGTTGAGGTTGTGAGCGTCGACAAGTTTGTTGACAACTCTCAAGAGCTGCAGGGTCGTTGAGTGTTCTCTGCGGAACCCGAACTGTTCCGGCCGTATGTAGTCTTCCAAGAATGGGGACAGGTGGGAAAGAAGGAGTTTTTCGAACAGTTTCGAGGTAACGGAGAGGAGGGAGATTGGGCGGTAGTTTTCGGGGTGTAGGGCAGATTTTACAGGCTTTTGGATTAGGATAATCTTGGCAGATTTCCACACCGCCGGAAAGTGTCGCAACCTGAGAACAGCATTAAACAAAAACAAAATCACATGAATGACCAGCGGTGGCGCGTTTTGCAGTGCCTTCACGCTGACCCTGTCCACTGTCCAGCCCTGCGGCCTTTCTGGGATTCGCTCGAAGGACTGCTTGGCGCACCTCGTTCAGTGTGAATGGCTCGATTCCGTCCTCGGGCTCTGTGGCAAAGAACTCCTCCATGAATTGCTCCACGGCTTCCTCCTGCTCCCCGTTGCGAACGTCGGCGTGAGTCCGAAACTGGCCTTCCATGGTTTCTGCGAAGACATCAGCTTTATCCTGAGCGGAGTAAGCGAGGCCCGCTTGGCCATGGAGGGGCTGGTTTGTGGATTTTGTGCCACGGATCGCCTTTGCCGCTTTCTAGGCGCTCCCGCTGTCGATGTCCAACGAGTGCAGGTATGATTCCCACGACTCGGACCTGTAATCATCGACAAGTGACTTGACCCTGTTGCTCTGTGCATTGAATCTTCTCTTGGCTTCGGGGCTCCCCGTGTTTCTCCACACCCGTCTCAGTCTCCTCCTCTTGATGATTTCTTCTTTGATGTGACGCGGTAGACCTCCCCTCCGCTGTCCCGGGGGCACTGGTTTTGTGGCATCTGAAACGGAAGAAGACATGGTTTGGTGAAATTCCTCGGCGCACTGGTCAAGCTCTTCCGCCGACTGTGGGAACTGGATTGGGGCCAGCCGATCAGCCACAATCTCAAAGAAACGTCGCCAGTCCGTCATGAGCGCCGTTGCCCATGGCGCCTTGGCCTTCGTGGGGGCCAAGCCTATGGACAGAAGCACAGGCAAGTAATCAGATGAGAGGTCATCGATG
This sequence comes from Neoaliturus tenellus, assembly GCA_030545055.2. Classification (NCBI taxonomy): domain Eukaryota; kingdom Metazoa; phylum Arthropoda; class Insecta; order Hemiptera; family Cicadellidae; genus Neoaliturus; species Neoaliturus tenellus. The sequence goes on from CM061535.1 coordinate 39,819,602, forward strand.
ACGCTGATCTCCATGTCGAAGGGCACTTCCTTGTGGAGCACGATGTCGAGGACGTCGGGCCTGCCATGGTTCCTCGGAAAGAAGGTAGGCTCCTCAGGCGCCAGGACATCAACTGAGTCACGGACGTCAAGGTACCTCCTCAACGAGTTTCCTTTGGCGTTGGCCACCCTCGAATTCCAGCTGGGGTGCTTGGAATTCAGGTCTCCTGCAACAATCACAGGTCCTTGAACGGAGAAAATTTCGTTGAAGTCCCTCGGGTTGAATCTGCCTGCCGGTCGCAGGTACGCGGAGACCAGTGTGATCTCCGTGTTTCCCGCGTGGACGATAACACCTGTGGATTCGACACTGTTAGTGACAAAATTTCGCACTCTGTGGGCAAGCCGGCGGTGGACCAGGATGGCTGTCCCACCACCTGGATTGCGCTGGTCGTGTTGTCTGGCAGGGCGGTCCGTCCGGTACACCTCGTACGCAGGGAGCTTGAAGGTGTGGTGTGCTTGGCAGTGGGTTTCGGAGACAAGCACCACGTCGACGTCGATATCTGTAACAAAAAAGTGCAATTCGTTTCGACGAGACATGATGCCATTGGCGTTCCAACTGACAATCCTAAGGCTTACAGCCATCGGAGAGCAGTTCTTGGAGGCTCTGAAGCATGGCGGCGAGGATCATGGTTGGTGATTTTCCCTCGGCGGTCAAAATGGTCGGCACGATTGAGGAAAGCCACTCGATCAATTTCACGGTGGAAATTGTCGCTTTGGAGTTGCCTTCAGGTGCCGGTTTGTCGTCGGTTGACGTCGCGACACTGGTGGTCTGTGGCTGTCTCTTGGCTTTGGGGGCGCTGGATGCGTTGTCCACAATCTCGTCCTCTGAGTCGCTGGAAATCACGTGGTCAGTGGGTTTTTTGGCAGGACGACGCCTCCGCCTTTTCTTGCCTTTCGTCACCTCACTGTACGGCATCGCTTGCTCAGGCTGTGGGGGCCGGGTGTCAGGCGTGGTTTCTGCAACGTGCGACGGACCTTGTCACAGGGGCTCCGGCTTGCAGGCGGGGCTGTGGCTGGGACCGGTCGTTTCCGCCCTTCCTCGTACCTGGAACAAGTGGCACATTCCTTACCGCGGTCCGGGGACCTTGGGTCGGATTATTATTGAAATTTCTGTTTCGCTTGGCTGCGAGGGCTTTCAGATGTGCGGCGCACCCCTTCCAGCTGGCGACGTGGTCGCCCCCGCAGTTGCAGCACAGCGGCTTGCTACACCTGTCCAGAGTGCAGTCCCGGCCCAGGTGAGGTCCCGCGCATTTGACACAGCGAACTGGCAAATGACACTGGCCCGACCCGTGCCCGAACCTCTGACAGTTGTAGTGGCAGTCCTTGTTTGGGGGTAAAATCAGCGACCGTGATTTTTACACCCAAGAGCTCCTGTAACTTAAAAACATGACTGGAATTTGCTTCCTTCCTGATTTTCACCAGGAAGGTATTGGCGGGGGCTCGACCGGTGTCCAAGCGGCGCTGCAAAAGTTGGACATGTGTGACATTGAACCCCTTCGTTTTGAGTTCAGCGGCAATCTCGTCCTGGTCGCTCAGGTGATGGAGGCCGCGCACGGCGAGTTTCACCTCGCGCTCTTCCTTGAGGGAGAAGGTGTGGAATTCCACTCCGGTGTTGGCGAGGTGACTCTGCACCTGCCGGAAGCTCTGGGCGTCTTTGCAGCACACTCTCAGCAAGTTGCCCGCAAACTTGGCCTCAAAGTTGAAGCCAAGGTTCCTCAGGCCCTTGAGGAAGGCCGGCCAGCTCTTTGAAACCTTGTCAATGACAATTGGCGGAACTGGCACACGGCGTGTACCTGGAACATCATTGTTAGCGGGTTTCTTTGTGGCACTGTCCCGCTCCGAGTCGCTCAGAGAACGGATGGAGTTTTTCCTCTTTCTCTCGTTGTGGACAGTCGTCCATTGACCGTCGTCCTCGGTAATTTCAACCTCCGGCTGGTGGTCGGAGTCCCATTCGGCTGCGATGAGGTCAACTGTGGATGAGGTCCCTGCAACAGACATTGTTAGCAGGGAACACACACAAAGCACAAATTGCCCGGCAGTCAGAAAAATACACACAAATCAAACATCACAAGTCTACTATCTATTGAACTTATATCTAAATACTTATCAAAGAGATGAGTGCTGGCACGGTAAAGTGTCTCTGGGCACAAATCACTAGTGTCCTACGAGTAGGCACAAAACACAGCACTGGCACTGAGTCCTTGATCACACACCGGCGAACACAGGTAGCTAATAAAGTATTACCATTGACTAGTACACTACTCCCCCCCCCCCCTCTTACAACTCCTGGGGTGTACCAAAAGTACATACTAAAAGAAATTTGTAATAAAGTAACTACGGCATTGCTCCCTCGGCTTCTACGAGATATGGGATTGATAAAAATAAAATACACACGAAAATACTTCAATGGTGTTTTGCTTAAATGAGATTGGAGTTTGTGGTAACGCCATTAAATATAATTTCTTATAGGTTAACTGAATTCATTAAATATTAATTTAAAGTTTATAATTTTCATGAATTTATGCAAACTTATTGTTAACTGTCTAAAATTGACTTTAGAAAAAACTGACAACAACTGGTTTGTTGGCTATCATCGTATGTGTGTATTTTTAGAAGTGTTTTTGTTCTAGACCCCTATATTTAACAGTCAGCTAACCCACCACAGCCAAGATGTCAATTGCGTATTTCCAATATTTACGCGATCTAAAACCTGTTAATGGAAAATTTGCTAAGGATAAAGGCTCTGTATCCAAGAAGGAAAAGGGTTTGTGTTATAAAAGTTTTCAATGCTGATACTTTATCTGATTACACACAGACACAACCTGAAGTAAAATTTAAGGAGAATAAAACTGAAAAGTGAATGTGATGAATAAGATAAGGAGTAAATTTGTTAATAAAGACCAGCTGATCCACTTGATAGGTTTATTAATTAATAGCCCAATGAACAAAGACAACCGGGTCCAGTTTCTATCTGTTGAAAAGCTTCTTACTTTTTTCAGGATCAAACTGCCTATGGATTCAACTGTGAACTCCATAACATTCTAATTCTAAAAAGCGCTCAATTTTATTCTGTGGAAAGATTTTACTTTCTGAAAAATTGAGGGAAACGTTAATTCAGAGGACTGGTTTAGTTAACATAATGTTAGGTACTAGATGTACCATTTAAATGAATAAAGTTATTTCCAATTAAAAAACCACTCAGCTACCTAGTCCCAATCACCAAATATTGTTTGGTATGGGAAAAAAGGCTTTCTAGATTGATTTTAATTTCATTCTTGTTTCATTGTTCTTATTGAAGATCCTTTGTGGAGTCATGGCCCCCCGTAAAACTCTGTTCATTAAAACTAAAGTTTTATTGATTTACAGGAAAGCATTGCCATTCTTATGGGAGTTCTAGACTTCACATATTAAAAGGATTCATAAATCTAATATCATTTAATTTTCAGGCAAACTATAAGATAACAGCAAGTCGCCTTCAGAGCGACATCAAGTCATTGCGACATAGGATCAATGGAACCAAACTGAGATTGCTCAATGAAATAAAGGTAAATGAGTATATATATTTTTTTCATTACCAAATCAAAGTCAAATTCATTAGATAGTGATAATTAATAAAATAGTCCACTCTTTACACAGCCTAGTTTTTAGATTAGTCTATGTTCTAGTCCTTTTAGTCAGCAGTCTTGTTATGGCAGTAGATTTTATTTTAGAATCACTTTCTTTCAATGCTATAAAGAGTTTGTAAATGTTTTTATGTCCTTTACTCCACCTCAGAAATCAATTTTTTCTTCTCATGATCGAGCAGTTTCCAAGTGCAAATTAGTAACTGTAAAACCATTTAATAAGAAAGATACAGCAAAAAGGTGACAATTGGGGACCTATAGGTATACCCATTTAAACATCTCTGTTCAAAGGCTGAAAAATTATAAATGAACGGGACACAGCATTTTAAAGTACATGTCATATATTTTAAGAACTATACAGTACCTATTTGAAGATCAGCAGGGTATTGTCGAAAGTAAAATGGTTCCAAAGCAACATTGTTATTTAATACAATGTAGTCCAAGTACCTCCCGATGGGTGTCTACCTCTACTTTAGTGAGGCGTTGACATGCAAGACCACGATCTCTTACTCAGTAGTGTAGGAGTGGTGAGTTTTCAGTGTGGGAATGCATAATATACCTCAAATCAAATTCCCACTCTAATTAAAGGTCCCATGTGGAAATTTCCATGTGGTAATTTTCAGTCAAATTCCTTAAAGTGGGCATAGGAATTTTCCTGAGTTTTTCAGTGTGCCCCACTACACCACTGCTCTTATTCACCAAGCTTCACAACATGGATATCCAAGGTTTCATCTTTTGTTATGTTTATGATGTATTAAACATGCAGTAACGGCAGCCAAAGATTCAGCTGGGTGTAAAAGGCCCTTTAGACCTCTGAAGAGGTCATCCTTTATAAGCAGAGGTCATCTTTTATGGGGTGTCCCATAAGAGGTTGCTAAATGTGAAACATTATCATCCATAATGTAGGGATGGAAGCGCAAAAAATAATGGAATTTGAAATAAAAAATAAAAAAAATCAAATACAGCCAGACAGGCCCTGGCCATTACAAGGAATTAAAGGCCGTACTCTACCGTTACAAGGAATACCATACTCTACCGTTACAAGGAATACTGTACTCTACCGTTACAAGGAATACCATACTCTAAGTGTTTCAGAGGTCTTCTCCCTTTGTCTTCTTTTTCCTTTCACCTGTTTATCATCCAATCGGAGTGTATTTTGAATTTAGGGTACTATGATGATTAGTCGGAAGTAAAACATTCCCGAACATTCTACAATGTTCTTGACCGGCAATAGAAACGATAAACTAAGGTGACCCTGCTGGCCCGCTGACTCGTTGTTTGTGCAATATGAATTGTTTAGTTTGATTTATTTTGTTTAATGGAACAAAAAGAAAATATGATTTTGGTTTAATGCCTTGCATTGTCATTGAGTTTTCTGTTGTTTGGGTTACGTCTTAAAGAATATGTTAAATGTTGTTAGAGTAATGGAAATGTAGAATATTATTTTTCATGTAATATATACTATTGTAGAAAATACATTTTTTACAGAACTAACCTCTGAGGTAGAATTATTTTTATCATATAATTGAGGGGGGGGGGGGGGTGGGGAGGGGTAATATTTTCTAAGGCTGTAATGGGAAATTAATCCCTCCCAATGCGTGTTTGCAAATAAATTGAGAGATATTTCAGTCACTAGCTTTAATTTTTATGTTAATAGGCCCTATTTTGATTTTGTTACCTTTTCCAAATCATTAGGGGAGCAAGTAACTGCAAACACTTTGCCTAAAATAAGTACAACAAAGTTGGAGCCCTCTGATGTAGAACTCCATGATACAAAATCTTAGAAAGTGATTTAAAAATTCCAGAAATTTACAGAAATTTTCTAATCTGTATTTTTGAAATCGATTAAGAGGTGGAAAAATATAGAAGCGCTTTGGCTTTCTTTATTCTAACTCTAAGTCGTAAAGCACTTCCAATCCTTGTGCCCCCCAAATTATCAACTCGCCTAAAGCAAATTAAGGAGAGCCTCTTTATATTGATAACAGACATGCAGCTTGTAGACCTCTTAATGTGTGCTTTACCATATTAGTCTGCGACAGATATTATATCGCAATTCAATTTTGTCTGGATTAGTTCCATATGGTAATTTTGATTGTTACATTACATTTAACTGTTGATACACAACTAAAACTCTGGTTGGTTCCCTCGGTTTGTTAGACTTTTGGAGGGTAACCTTAACTCTTTGGGCCTGGTTTGATGTCCAATCAAAGATACAAATCACAACCTCTATTGCCAACAGGAATCTTTTTCCATAGACTTTTGATCTTAAAGAACTCACTTAGTTACCTTTTATCCTTACAAATATTGAACGGTATTGCACAAACACTAATAAATTGCAAATGTCATATTCTTTAGGTCTGTTTTGTATTGAATTCTAATTCTTATATTCGTATCATGTCATATGTTTACTTGTATGAATTTATTTAACACAATGAAGAATCTGACTCTGATCCACTATAAGTTCAACCGCTTATCCCAAGGCCCACTCATGACAGACCCGAGTCTCTGGTATCTCTACGAGTGAGAGTGGCTGGGCCCCAAAGGATGCTGTGTAGACCGGCATAGCTGCCACTCAAAGTGCATAAGGACATTGTATCATTGGAAGACACTCGGCTTTAAGATTTTATGTTTTTACAGTTTTGAAATTTATTGACCTGGTGTTCTGTCTGGTGTTGCTACTTAAGATTATGTCAAAATAAATTTGGCACTGAAAATTTATGATGAACATCGAAACTAAAACTGGAATCATGAGTTTATATATAAAAAATTTTACTCAATTTTAGATTTTATTCCAACAATTAGCTGTTGATATATAACTTATGTAGTTTATTAGCTATTCGCTAAGTAATGCGAAACACTATTATAAATGATGATGCTTTATATTTATTTATTTTCAAAAGTGTTTTTTTGTTATTTTCGAATAATCATTATTATAGCTAAAAGAATGTTCAAAATAGATACACTAACATATAGGAGTAGTAATATTGTGTTGAGATTTAATATATTGTTTATCATAGAAATGTAACCGTGCCCTGTAAAAACTGGGTTGCAAACACACCTTCCTTCCATTCTGCTATCGGAAACTGAGACGACTGACTTGTGCTGCTACCACCAATGACTGGTGAAACTAAGTCCATTAGGGTTTCAAAGCAGAATTTTACTCAAAGCCAAACATTTTGTTTCAGTTCAGACTCTGAAACTCATTGATTATCATTTACGGCGCCACACTGAGTTTAAATATTTGTTGGAGTTTTAACTGTATTAAAATAAATAATTTTATCAAAATTTAATAAAATTATACTTGGTTAATACTTTTACAATAAAAGGCAAAAGCCCTTAAGTAAATCAGTAATTGTAGAAATTTCAGTTGCTACAATGTTAAAATTATATAAAATCTAAATCATGATACAAAGTGGTCTGAGATATTCCTAAGTAAGAGTATGAAACGAAATAGGCAATAAACAGATTCTGAATTTATAAATATAAATGAGCTAGAACATAATCCACCAAATTATCATCCATCACCCATGAAATAATCAGAAAGTTTATGAAACTAAACAACTTGTAATATTGTCAGTATTTGTATATTGTCACCCCATTGCGGTGTTCTAGGTACAGGCACTACGTCTAGAAGTGTGTTCCCTCCAAAACGACGCTTGGATCTCCCAGCACTACTACACTGTTAGTAGATTTTTTCTGTATTCATGTACTTATACAGTTAAAAATTACTTTTATTGACACTTAAAGATTATTAAAACCCCTTAATAAAGATTCTTAAAAGCTCTTTTTAATATGAACAGATAAGAAATCAACCAATGCAACAATCTCTTTTCAATAAACTATATTTATAGTTTTTATGAATGGGAAAGCTTATAGTTGTTTTGTTTCACGAATCACTGAAATTGAAACATTGAAACATCACTGAAACATTTCTAGCCTCTACCAATTAATGAGTTTGAGTTCTTAATAATTTTAAAATCTTGATATGCAATTACATTTTTAAATTCTTTGTGAATATTTTTTTATCGTGGTGAAATCCTAGTTAGCTTAGAATATAAAAATCTAGTCAGTTTTAACTTTTTTACCTGGATCAAAGGACACAATATAACATTCATTTTCACACATAAATTACAAAAAACAGGTAAACCACATTGACATAAAAAATTCAAGTATGATATTACGTTTTGCCAGATCCGATGGTTTATTGAGGTATTTGGGTTATATGATCAAGTTTTTAAGAACCGAGGGCTAAACAGTGGTGTTTACGGAGTTAGAAAAATGACTGAAGACCTTCTTCTAACTTAGGTCACTCTCCCAAATCTGTACAAAAATTGCAGCTGGTTCAAAATTTCCCTTATGAAGCTGTAATTTAAATACACCTTTTTAAATTATTCACATTTTATTAGGAAACCCAAACTCAGTACGGTATTCATTTAAGGGTACAACAAATCTTTTGGTTCATGTTAAAACTTAGCCAACATATCATGATGGGGCATTTTGGTGAGTTTCAAAAAAATTTTAAATAGAAAGGCCCACTTGAATGATAAGTCCTTTTACAGGGGTAAACGCTATCCCACTGTCCCATTTTTTGTAAATGAAAAGAATGGTAAAAGTTAGGTCTCTATGCCCTTTTTTAAAATGGTGGCAGATATCTTAATAATACAGTAATTAATGTATAAAAATTAATTTTAAGCTTAAGGAGATAAAGGAGACAGCAACCACCGTTGGAAATCTCTTGACCCCTAACTTACGATGAGCTGGAAGCGGCGATTAATGTGCGTTATGCCAATTTGCAAAGCAACAGGGTAGGATGACATTCACCTAGAGTTTATAAAACACTCGGGTAACAAGACTAGACAGTGGCTTCTTGAAGTTTTTAACACGTTCATTGCCCGGGGCGGGAATTTACGCCCCGTGCGGGTGGCACCACGTGCGCGGGGCGGGATTTGTCGCCCTCCTCCCATGCCAACAACCTTGCTTCAGTGTGGGCCCAGCGTCGTTCGGGGAACGTTGTGACCGATTCCCGCGTTTTGTGCTTGGTTTACTCTAACTTTTGGCACGCTTCGCTTCCGGTTCGGCCATTCCGTTCTTCCTCAGTGCGTTGCTTACGTAACTACTGTGTTGTGCGGAGTGTTGACGTAGTTTGTGAGCAATGGAGCTACTCAATGAGATTGAATTGATTGAAAACGTGTTTTCTGAGAATGAGGAGGATTCAGAATCCAGCTCTGGGAGTATGACTGTGGGCGTGTGGGGCTGAAAAGTAGTTAGGGATTGGACAAGGACCGGCACCAGGACCTAAGGGCGTGAATTCCCGCCCCAGACGTGACGTCACCAAATTCAGCCAAAATCAACACTGAGACATCTAGATTCAACATTTTGGACATTCTGACATCATTTTTTAGTATTATTGTGTGACTGTGGGCGTGTGGGGCTGAAAAGTAGTTAGGGATTGGACAAGGACCGGCACCGCAGGACCTAAGGACCTGAATTCCCGCCCCGGACGTGACGTCACCAATTTCAGCCAAAATTGACACTGAGATATCTAGATTCAACATTTTGGACATCCTGACATCATTTTTTATTAAGTATGACTTGTACATTATAATTTTTTAGCATTTTAGGGTCGTAATACTTATAATTTTTAGCAATGAACGTGTTAACACCATTTTCTAAACCAGCTACTTCCCTGGGATATTTAGGAAATCCAAAATTGCTATCTTGAAGCCCGGAAAAGATTCAAAACAGTCTAAAAGTTATCATTATATAGCTCTTTTTTTTAAGTGTTTCTAATAAGCTGCTAGACAGGTTGATTTACAACAAATTCCCCCCTATCCTTAATGCCAGCATCCCTGTCGAATAAGCTGGATTTAGGCCCTGGGCGCCATTCCTTTGACCATTTACCATTTACCATCGTTCTAGGTGACCAGGTTCTAGCTCTGTGTTCTTTTATTGAGGATGAGTCTGAGGGAAGACTGAAAACCTCTGTGGCTTTTTTAGATCTGACTGCAGCATATATGACACTGTCTGAAATTGTACAACTGGATTCTTTGCCTTTTTATTTTTTGGTTCTCCTCAACTCGATGCTCTCCAAGAGGATGATAAAATTATATTTCTGAAGCAGAAAAAGTACTTTTAGGCGTACTTTTGGATGTCCAGCCATATAAAGGGCCAGTGCTTGCCCCACTGCTCTTTAATGTGTACTGCCAACATTACTGTCACTCGGTATTTAAAATTTATTTATGGAGATGATATTGCAACAGAATATTCAATAACCAAATAGTCTTTAGTCTACTCTTGCTGACAAAAAATTAATGGGACTACGATTTTTCTTCGAGGTGTATATAGTTCAAATTTTGGAATAGTTCGAGTGACACAGGTAGTTTTTATTAAATTCGGCTTACAGAGGTAATGTACAGTACTGTGACAGCAGACAGACTAGTGACTGGATGTGATCTGTGTTCCAGAATATTGACTTGCAGAGGTCTGTATGTAAAACTTCAAAATCTAGAGGTAAACTTTGACTTGGGCGAGTAAAATCCAAATTTAAATTGAATTATCAACTGAATTTTATGTTAAAGAGTTTATTTTTGTATAACTTATACTAATACATGTCAAATATAAAACCATCAAATTTGTTTGAGAAATGCACAGTTTATTTTTTAACTTAGACAGGTTTTTCCAAGGGTGATTGAAAGTAATTCGAAATATTGAGGATTTGTAATTCAGGTTGTAATACAGGTTCAAGTTAGCAAAAAAGTAAACTTTGTTTAATTTTTTTTTTTTTTTTTTTTTTGTACAGAGAGGAAGGAAAAATGCTTTAGTGGGACGCCCCTAAAAATTCTGGTATACCCACTAAAAAACCTCCTCTACTGTTCAGGAATCTAGCCTGGAATTGTTTGTCACATTACATCAGGCTACACCTACATTAGCCTAAGCCCATTGGGCTCACTCCTTGACCAGCCGCACAGTCAGGGAGGTCTGAGCTGCTTAGTGGTCCAGATCAGTCTTTTTTCTAAGGAGGATGTCCCGGACACACTGTGAAAAACAATCCCAGCAGCCCTCATCCTCCAAGATCTTTTGGCAGACTGAGTCCACCGAAAATGCACCAAAAATTTGTGTGGCCACCAGGCGGGGCCTTTCTCAACGGGGACAGCTGAAGAAGGTGTGCTCCGCATCGTCGGGAACACCCAGGCAATAAATGCAGTCCGGTGAACCAGTCTTACTCATCGCGTACAAGTACTATACCCGAAAGTAGCCGTGACCTGTCAGGAATTGGTTCAGGTAGTAGTCCACCTCCCCATGATGCCGTTCCGCCCATGGTTGGACCTGCTTTATAAGTCGCGCAGTCTATCGTCCTTGGGTTTCGTGCTACCAGCTGTGTTACCACTGCTGGAAGGTTTGGGAGCGCTCTTCTGTTCTTACCGTGTCCTTGCCGATCTGGCCTTAACTTTGATAAATCGCCTTACTCTCTCCTGCCAAGAGCTGACAGGGATGACTTCGGCGACCACCAGGACGGCAGGCTCGGACAATTCAATTCAATTCAATTCAAATCAACTTTATTCATAAAATTTGTACAATTACATATACATAACTGTTACATGAAATCATACAAATGTAGAATGGCATCTCCCTATGTGATAAATAAAGAATCACCAGCTATCCTTGTGTTGGACACTGTCCAGTAGCGGGAACACACCTGGAGCGCCACTTGACGCTGGACCCGGGCGAGTCACAAAACTGTATAACTCTTTATCTAGAGTGTCTGCCCACACCTCTGTTCCATAAAGAAGCACGGACTGGACCACAGACATCAATGGACGTCTTATGCTGGACTGGAGACCCCCGACATTGGCCATCAGCCCACTGAGGTAAGTGACTACCTTAGCTGCCTTGTCCCGAAGATCTGGTTTCTCCAGCTTAAATTGATGTCCACCATAACCACGAGGTACTTGGCAGCCTGGGTTGATTGGACCACCTCCCTCCCCACTCGGAAAGGGATGACGGTATCAATCCTCTTCTTTGTGAGGATCACGATCTCCGTCTTACTGAGAGAAAGCGAGAGACCATGATCGGACATCCAGGTATTGACCACACGCATGACTTGGTTCAACTTTAGTTGGGCCATCTCAACGTTGCGTCCAGCAATGAGAGCCGCGACGTCATCGGCGTACCCAACCAAAGTGGTTTCCTCAGGCATCTCGGACCTCAGGAGGCTGTCATAGGCAACGTTCCAGAGATCCGGGCCGAGTATTGAACCTTGTGCGGCACCAGAAGTGACTTCCATCGTCCGCGTTCCGTCTCTCGTGTCATAAATCAGGCTTTGAGAGCATAGATAATCCTCGATGAGCCTCAACAGATATGCAGGAATACGAAAGGTGTTGCGAAGCGTATTCAACATATCGACCCACCTCGCCGAGTTCAAGGCATTCTTGACATCAAGCGTAACAAGAAGCACTACTCTGCGGGAGAAATGGTTGTGGCTCTCGGCTCTCACCACAGCTTTCTGGACTGCGGTGATAGTATCAATCGTTGACCGTTCCTTAGCGAAGCGTTACTGACGGGGTGTCATAAGTCCCCGGCAGCTTCCACTGCAGAAGTCAGGCGGTAACGGATCAGCTACTTACACATTGTCAAACTACTTAAACTTTGTCAAGCCGTGTCCAGTACAAAGAGGCCTGTGGGGCGACGGCAGCTCTGGATTGCCTTTGCCATTGCTGATTAGTACAAGCCTGGGTGTTTTCCAGGGAGCCGGAACTTTTACCAAACAGGCATTGTACATTATCAACAACAAGTCAGAGTTAATTGTAAATACTTCCTTTAAAGCCTTGCTGGGAATCCCGTTCGGGCCATGAGCCTTTTTTCTCTTTAGGGAGAGAATGGAGGTTTCCAGCTCCTCGAATGTGATGAGTGGAACGTCCTCCTCTACCTGTCCTAAGTCAACCGGCGGTTGCTGTGGATGTTTAGAAAACAACGCAGCGACGGGCCCTCCCCAAGGTGGCACCCTCCATGATGGAAGGTGGAGAGCGTTTGCCGAGTTTCTGTGTTACAAGATTGTAACCCAAACCCCATGGGTCGGAGTCAAAGTCGTCACGAATTCTCCTCCATGTATTCGCCTTGCTCCTGTTGATGGCCTGGCAGAGAGATTTTCTCGCAGCTTTATAGGCATCCGACTTATGAACTCTGTCTGCGGAATTCTCGCTCTTGTGGCAGCTCGTCTAATTCTTAAACATGTTCTTCTGAGTTCCGCAAACTCTTCAGTCCACCAGTAAACAGGTTATTTGTCGCGTCGCAGCTACTTTCGCGCCATAGACTGGTCGCAGGCCAAGACGATCAGTTCCATCGTGGTTGTTACTAGTGCCTCGGCCCCAGCCTCTCCAAGATTCCCCTCCGTTCCCCGAGAGATAACTTTGGTGAACTTGACAACGTCCAGCTTGTTGGTGTTTCACTGTCGTGGCCCTTCCCAAGATGCGGAAACTCTACGATTTGCCTTTTAATTTTCTCTACAATATTTTAATTTTCAGTCACTATTGAAGTTATAGCTCTATATTTAAATATTAAATATCCTATTGTTATTTTACCAATGGGTTGCATTATAAAATTTAAAATTCCTTAAAAACTGAGCTTATTGTACAATTTTTAACTACTCAATTTACTCTTGAGTCCAATAATTTTGATATCAGAGACATTCTTTATGAATTTCATCTCACAATCCTCAAATCCTTACAGTCAACTTGAAAGAGTAACCCATACTTGCATGCAGGTTTTGTACTATTTCCTTCATCCTACATGGACTCTCCAACCTTATTCAAACATTTTCTCTCTTTGAATACCCTCTTCACTTCAATCCTTCTGGCTCGACGGTGCACGCCTATTTTACTTCTGGTCCACCGCTAGGTATTCCTAATCTATGGTGGTATTAACTTAACTTTATTGTATCCAGCTCTATTCAAGGTGTGTATCCAGGTTTCGGCGCTAAATTGCGCCATGAGATCATGTAGTTGTCACTGGAGAAGTCAAGCTGTCATTTTCTTAGGTCTGGTACACTTTGTCAAAAGGTAAAAAGTTTTAACATACTTACAGTTATAAAACACATAACAGGTTTAGAATTATTTACACCGACGGTCAGTGGGCGGTCGGTGTCAACTTGCGTGTTTGTTTCTTATGTCCCCGCAGTCGCCGGCTTGAGGACACTGGAGATGACGGTGGTGATGTTGACTTCACCGTTGTACCCTACCTATTGGTCTCGTCCTCAGGGAATTATCAGCTCAAAGGGTGGTCACTCAAGGCTGGGAATGATGGATTTGTGTGCCGAAATTGAGAAGTTTAGATTATTTTATTGAAAATTATATGTGAACTGTAATTTATTTTTTGTTTTATATGTGTAAGTTTTTGTGTATGTATGTTAAATTTATACCTTTTGACAACGTCAACCAGACCGAAGAAAATGCAGCTTGACTTCTCCAGTCATGACACATGATCACCACAGTTTAGTACTGAAACCTGGCTGTAATACGTAACTTGAACAAAATTGGATGCGATCAAGAAAACAACTTAATACCACTATAATTAACACACCAATAAAAATTTAAAAAATGAGCAAATTATTCCTATGCTTCCTGGATATGTACGGCTACACATTTTAAAAAACAATTGAAATTTTTATACAACATTTATACAAAATGAAAAAGGTAAATATCTAACACTGATGTTTTAGATGTGATCAATCTGAAAGTTCATGCATCTCCTGAAGCCACACAGGGGTCGTTTTCCATTTACTGAAGATGATTGTGTCTCTGTTGCAGAACAAGCAGCAGGCGGAGGGCGAGGTGCGGCAACTCAAGGCCACCCTCGCGTCCAGCAAACAGAGCAGCAAAGCCTCCACTCCACTGCCAGGGTACAGCCACAGCCCTCGCCCCGTGGTCCCACCCACCCTATAGTAAATACCCTCGCTTCATAGCTACGTTATGTTACGTTAGAATAGACTGTGATACGTTATAGAAATGTAATACATTATACAACGTAATACTTTATAGTATGTCCCTCACAGTCAAGTGAGGAGTTCCCAATGGGATACCCCGATGAACAATGTTCGGCTTGGAGGAATTACAAAAAAGGACAGGCCAATGTGAATATCTACTAAAGTGAAGTGAGTCGCTACCCTTTTCTAAAGTGGCACGCCAAGCTGTTGATTTTAATACATAAAATTTGTTATTTAATTTTTATTCTATATTTTATAATAATAGTTTTATAGCTTAGTACACTATTTTTAATGAGAATTACCGCAATATATCACATTTAATATAAATGATATAATAAAAAAAATGACACAACTGTGATAATATATTTTTTACAAATTAACACTTTGTATTATAACTAAATTTTACCTTCTGACATTCCTTGTCGCTTTCTCTTATGCTGCGACACCTTTTGTCATCACTGTGACAACATCAGGCATCCTCGCATTAGCGTTTTGTCATAAAGATAAAATATAATATTTACACATGACACAAAGACAAAGATACCCGTAACACTTCAAACATAAATCACGACAAGGTGGCCACATTTCGTACGACACCAACGTATGGTTTCGTTGCCAAAAAACAGTGTTACCATCATTAAAGGTTTACAACCCATAAATATTTCCTGAAATAGCAGTGTCCGATCAAATGTGAACATGCAGCCTTTTCCTTTTTTTTTAGAACAAGAAGGAATTTGTTGAGGTTTGGCTTGATTCTTTTTGATTAGAAAATGACAGTTCTTTATTCCAAGGGAGGAGTTGCCGTTGTTGTTCTTGTACTCTAGCTAGTTGATTTGCTTCTCCTTCCTCTCTGAGCACTAGTGAACTTAAATTAGAGTAGCACACATGCAATCAATCGAAAGTTGCTTTAAAAATAGTTAAATTCATTTGCAGCTATGAGTATATTTTTAAACCTCTTCTCCCTCTCAAATAAGGCTTGAAATTGATTTCTAGTTATTTAAACTACCACCAATTCAGTAAGAGCAACACTAAGGGGTGATCCACATTGTCAGATAATACTCCATACACACAGAGTTTCTGGTTATCGATATTTTTGACCTCAATCGATAAAACTGTCCATACGTAAATTTTACTTTGCCGCGAAGAGGTCCCTTTTTCCTTTCTCCCTCACAATTGGAGTTAACATTGATGCCAACCTCTCTTGGACTCTCCACATCAATAACTTAAGCAAAAAGCTGCGGGTCAGGCATCTTCGTTGCCCATTAAATGAAGTGGATAGGAGGATTGGAGATTGTAAAAACAGCCTACTATGCGCTCATTGAATCTCACATCAGATATAGCTTGGTAATTTGGGGTGGAACAACTAAACAAAATCTCAACAGAATCCTCATTTTACAAAAGAAGGCAATTAGAACACTTTCTAATCTTGAACCACTAGAGAGTTGCAAAACAGCTTTCCAATCCTAGTAATCCTGACGGTAGTGTGTTTATATATTCATATTCTTATCACCCACACGCACCAGTAGGATTTCCCCTGTGGAGAAAACTGCCATCGATTCAGTATAAGAAAAGCAAAGGACTACATACTTTCAACTCATCACACAACAGCGTACAGCAGAAAACCATCTTATTTGGGACGCAAACTCTATAATGCACTGCCTGAAAATCTGAAGAACTTGGATCCTCAAGACCTCAAGAGAAAACTGCATAATTTCCTGGTGGCACGACCCCTGTGCACACTAGAAGAGTACTTCACCGTGAAGCACTCTGATCAAGGCATATACCCAGTATTGTGAAGCAAGAAACACGTATTTTAACTTGTAACTTGTATTGTAGACACCATTTCATATCTTGATGATATTGTGAATAAAGAGCTTTTGATTGATTGGTTGATTGATTGATCTCATTGATCACAATCCATTTAAATCAGTTAGAGCCTCACACTTTTTCTGCTGGCAGTGTTCTGAGACGTATCTTACTTCCAGGAGGTGGTGCCGTTGCAGACCATGTTATGGATAAGCCTGCTTATTTATTTCTCTGTCGCATGTAGATATGCTGCTTTCCCAAACTTTTTCTTCATAATAGAACTTATTTTCAGTTATATTTTATTTTAATTAAAACCCACGTGGGCTTTGATTATAGTTTTGCCCCTGTAGGACAGGGCGGAACAGCCCCATGCTGGTGAACCCCATAGGGGTTTCTCACCGGCAAGCAAGATAAAAGAAACTACCTGATGTCCACAAAGTAATGCCCTGAATTTCATAGCTTTGCTGTATGGACACTCATATTATAGCCACATGCATCTTACATATCTTGTTTTCAATGCCTTAACCATTGAGTAAAGACGTTATTAACATAACGTATAGAGTGGACAAGCAATGTTAAAATTTGGAAACGCTAAATGACAAGATCGTCACTAACAGGCAAACGATGCGATATAATCGAACGCTTTCAACAATCAGAAGCTCGATTCTATTCGAATTCTCTTTTCAATTATTAAGATGACTATCGAGTTGATGCGATATGTAGTCGATTAAATAGACCGAAAGCACAATCGATAATTGTCTCGATACGATACAGAGTTCCCGGGCACCGTGGCGAGCGTTCCCTTCTTCCCTATCTGTTGTCCACTCTATACGTTATGTTAATAACGTCTTTACTCAATGCCTTAACTCAGCTGATTGACCACAGTGCAGTTTACTTATAATACAATACAAACCAAATTGTAATAGCCAGATTAAATTACCACCTCGTTCACGACACTTGCCCTCTCTATATTTCTTTATGTAAGGATTTCTCAAAGATGATCTTTTATTCCTTCCAAGTTAAAAATTTATAAACTCTAAAAGAGAATAGTAAATGCAGTGATGTCCTTTACTGAGGAAAATTTAACTAAAATAAAAACTGTTGTTAATAAAAAATAAATAATAAAAAAGTCGTCTACTCAATTTACAGGTAAAACAAGGCACATATATAGAAGTGTATTAAGTTTGTGTACAGCTGTAAAAACTTAAGAAGTCACTTGTTAAAACTAAATATAAAACGTCTTCTTACCACCAGTATTTTTCATACTATTCTGTTTCTTTAGGGCATGACTTTATGGACACCCGGTATTTACATACATTCTAATGCTTCCCATACTTATATCCTTCCTACACCCCATAATTCAAGATGTGAGACCTAGGTAATAAGTCTTTATTTCTTAATATAACGCTCAAAAGTGATCCTTCTTTACCTAACTATTTTATGGAAATTTATATGTAATGTATTATAATCACTTTACTAATGTTAATATTTATTTTTGGCAGTTAGATATGGAGCTTGTTTGTGACACAAATGGCTACTGGTATATGTCATAAAGAGATTTGGTTTTATTGAATATTAGTTAATTTGTCATATTTTATAGCGGTCATCCCTAAAAAAATAAAGTGAAAGTTTTAAATACATTTAAGTTGTATTTAATATCAAATTAAAACTTTATCAGCCAAATTAGTTGCATAAACTGAGGCAAAAACTATATAAATTACATTCTTCATGTGATCTAATTTTGCATTACTGAAATATATAAATACAACAACTTCAAACAATTTATACCTTTTGCAATTGAATTCAGGCAATAGCTCTGAATAAAAAATCATTAAAATTATGTTTTACACAACGGGTAATGAATTTTTTTCTAATACTTTACTCTGTGAGATGTAAAGAAAAATCCGTGTTATGAAACATCTAATATATGTGTCAAAATGTCAACATTTCTAGCAAAAGCTTTTTCTCACCTGTATGTATGTCATCCCCAGACCAGTGCTCTGCTACTTTGGCGACCCCTCGAAGATGGCCGCCCAGATGCGGCCCCCGATCACTGCTGGCCGCCGCCTCATCCAGTGACTTCCTCTTTCGTTCCTCTTAGTGCTTAGTGATGCAGTATTAGTGTTTAGAATGGACATTTACTGTTTAAACATCACATAAAACAAAGATGTCAGATTATTATTCTTTGATTTCATTTACTGTGAAAAATAATACTGGTTCAGCAAAACAGTTTGTAACAAATAAGAAACTCATATTGCACTATGTCATATAGTAATTAATTGAGGTATAAATTAAATAAATCAATTTTTCTTTATAAATATTTTAATAAGTTTTGGTTGGTTCATTCGCTATGTTACCATCCACCGATTCCCAGACCAAGTGAGCAATAGAAAGCTGTCATGCCGCTGTTCTAGTAGAAAATGTGATTGCAACACCTATTTAACATATGATGACATGTACAGCAAGAAACACATTATGTCGTGGTTGGTGGAGATTCAGTAAATAATAACTGTTCACTGTTCAGGGCAATTTCTAGCATATTTGAGTTAATGATTCAACGATGCTAATAAATAATGCTAAAAACATTAGACAGCAGTATAAACAAAGTTCAAGAAAGTTCCCCAAATCCTCTAACATTTCACACATTCATGTTGCTCTTTGGTATGCATGGAGTATCATACCATCTATAGAAAAAAAACTAGATAAGTTTAAATATGTAGCTATAACTATTAACTTATCCAAATAACAATAGGCAATATGGATTGCAACATCTGGTATTGCAACAACCCAGGGCCGGCTAAAGGGTTTCTGGCATCCTAGCGAGAGAGTTGATAGTCGCCACCCTCCCGCCGGAACTTCTTGAGCCATTTATAACTTATTAGCTGATATAACATATTACAAAGAAAACAACCTTTAAAATAAAATAAAAAAATATTATTACAAATTTATTATTAGATAACTTGGAATTCAATACTAATCATAGTTTATTGTAAAAAAATGCACAACAATTACTCACCCATTACAATTATACGAAGATCAATTTCAGACATCGTGTTAAATGGGGCGCTCTCAACCTCTAATCATCGACTCTCTTTACGATCGTGGGCGATATTTACGGTCTGTGGAGAGCCCTTTTTACCACCAATAGAAGCACTCTTTAATGCCACCGATTGAGTTCTCTCTACATCACTCTACATAGCGCCCATTGGTGGTAAATGGGGCGCTCTCAACCTCTAATCATCGACTCTCTTTACGATCGTGGGCGATATTTAAGGTCTGTGGAGAGCCCTTTTTACCACCAATAAAAGCGCTCTTTAATGCCACCGATTGAGTTCTCTCTACCTTTCATCAGAGGCCCAGTTTACCGCCATTGGGGAAGAATGTTTACCGCCAGTCGGTAGTGCTCTATACTGCTGTTCATAGGCGCTATTTACTCTTATTCAGGGTGCTCTTACTGTCAATCTTTACAATTTTTACTGCCGGTGAGTGACGTTGTTTATTGCCGCGCTGGTCGAGGGCGCAATTCGACTCTGATCAGGGGCGCTACTTCTGTCAATAAGAAGGCAAAATTTACCGATGGTTGGGGGCACTCTTTGCCACTTCAGCCAAAGAGAGCTTCAGAGTCGGGGGGCGATCAGGGCTGCTTTTTACCTTCGGTTGGGGGCGAATTTCAACTCTGATTAGGTGTAATTGGGCCAATTGGGGGCTCTGTTTAACTCTTTGGGGCAAAATTTAAGGCTGATCTGGGCCGCTATTTACGCCTATCAAGAGCATCTTTTACTGATGATCAAGGCCCTATCAACTATCTTTTAAGGGCGCTCTTTTTCACTGGTCGGGAAGCTTTTTACTGCTGATCGGAAGCACTCTTTACCGCTGAACACTAATACTCTTTATGGCAGATCAGGAGCTCTCGTCTCCACCGCGAATGGCACCTCTCCAGCCTCGGCGCCCTAGGCTGTTCGCCTAGTTCTCCTATATGGTGAACCCGGTTAGGTAGCCGGTATGGTAGAACTCTATCCTATACTGATAGAGCCCTGCAACAACCTTCATCGATAACAATGGATAAGTCGTGGCATAGTAGTTAGTGCGCCGGACCTCAAGACTATGGCAGCAATGTTATAGGTTTGAATCCACATTATATCAAGAAGTTTTTATCAGTACCTGTACTGTAGCGGCTCACCCCCTTACTTTGTCCTATCCGATCCATGCACAGATCAATAGTGTATATTGATGGGCCAAAGTAAGGAACAAAGGGGCTGTTGACCTCTTAAAAAAATGTACATCAATGCACTATGATCGTTAACATTTGATTTCACAATGTCTAGAGTGGCCTCACTTTTCAGTTTGGTACTGGGGCATTATTTTGTTACAACCTTAAAGATTTTGGTAAACAAAAGCACATGAAAGGATGGTAAAAGTTCTTCAAAAAAATTAAAACTATTGTAATACAGGTCACCAGTAGGATGAAATAAAATCTTTTTACATTTACTGTCGCATAGATTTAACAACAGTTCAAAGATGTTAGCTACAAATGACACATAGCCTTAAAAGATTGTATTTTTTAGAATAGTTCAATATTTTTCATCCTATTTTCTATATGTATATCACAGGTTAAGAATATTTACAGTAGTTTTTTAATCTTAACACCTGCAATTTTCAAGACATCAGAGCCCGGTGGTTTGATAGATGCCTTATAGAACAGTGGATACATAATTAAGCAACTGTTTTGTATTTTATTTAATAATGTACCTTTTTATGATGTTACTTGTAATATCATTATTGGAGCTTATTACAAAGTTTGTTTGTGTTATTCTTATGCATATATAAAAAGGTGTACTTTAATACTATTTAATACCTAATGCTATTGTGTTATCCTTATTTGAATAAAATTTATGTATTATTGTTAGTTTCATATTGGAATTACTTAAAAATACTATGGTACTACAATAAAAGGTACTGTAGTGTACATAAATTAAATGAAGTGCATTATTTCTTTTAAAATGTTATTTGCTTCATAAGATCCGTTAAGTTACTTTAAAAAATTTTCATTTCACTGCATAATGCACGGTAATCGGTTTACTAATAACAGCTTAAGTTTTTGATGAATCATATAATTGAGTTTTCACAATAAAAAATTAAATATTATATTCCAAAAATCAAATAATATCAAATAATATAATATTATAGTTAGCTATAAACTATATTTAGCCTTATTCGAAGCTACCAATATTTCCTACAGAGTGAATAACGCTCCCAGAGAATGCACTTGATATATTTAAAAAATATTAACACACAATTGTATTTAAATTAACACTTAAGTTCACTCAAGTCGCTGAAAAACTTTATCACTTACATTTTAAATTTTCTTAGTTGATAATGAATTAAAATTAAATTAAAGAAAATGTTACTTTCCTGTGGATTTGTATAGTTTCTTTGGGTTTGGGGTTTTAATTTAAACAATACAAAATCATGCCATTAAAAAAGAATTTATTGTACAATCATCATCGATTTGGTTTTACATTAAACTTCTTCTAATAAGGCAAGTCTGGGATTTGAAATATGCTGGATTACAAAATATTGTGGATTAAAGGATGAATATCAGGTAAATGTAAATTGAAGAAAAACTAACAAAAACATATAGGTAGGAATTTTATTCTTTAAACAACTTCACTACCTACCGTATAAAAACATTGCAAAACATACTGTAATTAAAAATATCATACATGATTATGAAACTAAAATGATATACGATATCACCCAATGTCAAATGAATAACTCTCTCAAATGTTGGTGAAGGGGGTTTAAAAGTATTCTTCTACGGAGAATTTGAGAGCTTGCGGCTGGGGAAATTGTATATTGTAGCTAATTTTATGTTTATGTGTAATGTAATGTTATTACGTGTGAAATGTCAAGAATAGGAAACTGACGCGATCATCCAGAAATGGGCCTCGATCTAGGATTTGGTAATGGTAATTTGGTAATGGTAATGGTGTATTGGACAACGTACATAGGGGAAGGTCGGGTAGTATCGGACACTTAAGCTTTTTTCGATTTTCTAATTAGTGATAAAAGAAATGATAATTTACTATGCAAAATATTAGACAAAAAAGCTATATATATACTAATCTTTTACTAAATGTTGTCTTACCAAGAAAGATGGATCTCAATCTCCAAAAAACTAGAATAAGTTTGTAACTCCACAGATACAACTAACCATTTATTGTCCACTTTAAAATCACTACTTTCTTAAATAATAACTGTAACCACTTAGAAGACAAAATTCTATCACAGAAAATGTGTGTTAGTGAAGTTCAAACTAAGCAAACTCGACCAAACGCAACAGGTAAGCATGTTCCTGTAAGGAAAATGTCTCAGAAAAAGTTACACACTAACCCTAAACACATTCAGGCTTTTCCGTGTTTTGTTTGAAATCAGTTGAATTATAAAGTCAATTCATGCCCAGTTCTTGTCTCAATCACCTCATGAATGGTTTCAGTTAGCAAAACAAGTGCAAAAATGTTTTTTTTTTTTTTTTTTGTTTAGAATCACATTCTACCAAGACATGCAAGTCATTATTGTCTCATTTTTTTCATGTGTGTAAAAATTTAACGAAAACAGCATACTTTGTTACATTTTTAAAATCTGACCACAATAAGGTATTTACCCAAAATCATGGAACAAATCAGTCGCCAATGAAAATAATTCTTTGACCCAACCAAATACCTCTGTGTCATTAGTTTCACACAATCAGCCTATGCATGGTAACCAAAATACTACTGTACTTCTTGGCACAATACTTTTTCAAATCACATCTTCGTGTGGCGAAAATCATATATTTCCACCTCTAATTGATTCCGGTGGTATGTGTGATATGTGATCACCCAATGTGCCACTGATTTATTAAAGGGCTCACAGTCAACAGTTCAGCTATCGGGTATTGACCAGCATGTTACTTTTTGGAATAAAGGACAGATATATGTATTGACCTAAAACACTGTCAGGGAAAACTATAGCTGAAGGTCAACCTGCCCTCATTCTGGGCAGATTTACAATCGACCTACCTCGCACTCCTATATCTCTCAAAGTATTAAATCTCACACATTCTTTTGAACTTGTCGATCCTTCCTTTCATCTCCCAAGTTGCATCAACCTTGTCATCGGGAGTGCAATATTCCCTGAACTTCAAACTCAAAACCAATTCTCACTTGGCCCTATAACCTACCATGTGCATTAGGAACGCACTTTGGTTTTGTATTCATGGGCACAGTTCCTTGCCTATCTCCCAGCAATGAAGCAGTCGAAAGCAATCCTATATGTACGCTTAATGTTTGTCTTAATACAATCATTGATATTGATTTATATACCACAATCCAAAAGTTCTGAACTTTCTGAACTTCTGAAGAAACTTCTAAACTTTCCCAATCATATGATGAAACTTCATGCAAAAATCACTTTTCTTCCACTCACTCACAGGATTAAAATGGATATGTAGTGCGTCTTCCTTTTAAGGACTCATCAAGAACAGCTTTAGGTAATTCCAAAACCGCAGCCGAATAGTGTCTTTGTGCCATGGAAAGAAAGTTTTGTTCGAATCTCCACTTTTCTGATCTGTACAACGATTTTATGGACGAGTATGAATCCTAAGGTCACATGTCCAAATGTAATGATTGTCCATGAGTAATCCATTTCAACTACAATACTTCCTCTTACTCCATATGGTGTACTGAAAAAGAGCAGTAGTGCCACAAAAATTCTTACAGTTTGTTACAACTTAAACCACCCTTAATCAACCCCAAAGAATCAGTTAAGTTTACTTTCAAATCTCTCAGACTCCCCAAAAAGGCATTTTTGAGTAGGAGGTGGTAGTTTTGGAATATTTTCAAACGTAAAGACAAGTTGAGTGATAAATCATTTGAAAGGTCTTTTAATACAAACGATTTGGTGAAAACATAATTTTATTATCTTCATTAATTTCAAAATGGCAACCATTTTTGTGTGGAAGATAAAAATTTACGGAATACGGGAATACCCTGTAATTTGTTTATCATTTGTCATAAATGACTTAAAATTCAAATACTTTATTTTAAATTAGGCAAGCTTTAAAATTATGTCACAATACCACTTTTATTGAAAAAACCAAAATTTCAAATAAAGATGATTTTTTATTTTATTTGAATGTTAGTTTGATGTTACCACAACAATGGGAAGAAGGCCATTTCATACTATCATGCACTGAAAAATAAACATGTGTCATATGGGAAAAAACTACTTTATTCATTATTACTCCAAAACGAAAAGGGATACAGCATGTGTGAACTACAAAGTTGCTCACTTCAACTAGAGCTTTAAAAATGCTGTGAATTTACATACCGCAATCCAAAAGTTCTGGATACAAGAAGAAACTTCAAAACTTACCCATTCACATGAGAAAACTTCATGCAAAAACTAACCTATTACCATTAAAAGAGAATACCATTAAACACATGTTTGTATTTAAAATTTTTGAGTTTTTTTTATATCAACATTTTCAAAGATACATGTTCTTATTTTTGTTTTTTAATAAAGGTGGTATGATCCCATAATCGTAAATCTTACCTCATTTCAAATGCAGTACACATTTTGAATCAGAAGTCATTTATAACAAATTATAAACAAATTGTTGGGTATTCCATATACAGGGTGTCCCTGAACTCTTTACCGACCTCTTAAGGTATTACTCCTGACCTAAAGACAAGCCAAAATATCATATTTAAAATTTCTAAAACTTTATAGTTAACCATAGAGCCACCATTTTGTATATTTTAAATAACAATTTTTATTTTAAGAACGGTTTGTTATAAAAAGTTAAAACTTTGTATACAACTTTTTGAAGTAAAGTTCTCATTGAAGAAAAATAATCAATTATTTACAATTCTTATTTTAAAAATGGTGTCTGATTAAAATCTTTAACCTTAAATTGCATAAAAACTACATAAGACAGCTAAGTTTACGTTCTTAAGTGTTAAAAACAATGTAATTTAAAATCCAACTATGGAAATCAGTTAAAAATAAGCGAGATAGAGCTATTTAACTGAGGCTAGTCACGGTTGTACCGCTTTCCCGGGAGTAGTTTCCGTTTGAAATCCATTGTTGAGCTGGCGTCGACGTCCCGGCCGCGCTTTGCGCGCCGCAACCCCTCTGATGAGTGACTATTTGTATTAAAATCGCTCTATCTCGATTGTTCATGAACCGATTTCCATAACGTTAGATTTTTTATAAAATTTTCTAATAAACACATAAGAATATAAACTTTGCTACCTAATGTAGTTTTTATGCAATTTAAGGATAAAGATAAACAAAAATTTTGAAAATATGAATTTAAAAAAAATTGATTATTTTTTTCTTCAATGAGATGTTCACCTATAAAATTTGTATACCAAGTTTAAAATTATTACAACAAACATTTATTATAATAAAAATTAGTATTTTAAAAATACAAAATGGCGGCTGTATGGTTAACTACCGAGTTTTGGAAAATATGATATTTTAGTTTGTCTTAAGGTCAGGAATAATACCTTAAGAGGTCGGTAGAGAGTTCAGAGACACCCTGTATTTTAATTTTTGGATTATAACGCCATTTCCAAAGGGATGGAAACTACCAAATTTTATTTGCACCAAATTTTTCAAAAACGACAACCTTTGGCTCAAAAATGACCTTTTGGGGAGTCTGAGAGATTCGAAATTAAAATGATCAAATCCTCTATCTAAAAAACTATGAAAAATAACTTAAATATATAAAAGACATAGGAAAATCAATGGTTACGAAATCCGGCTACTTAACCAATTCCTGAATAAGGCATTTAAAAAGAAACAGAAAAACTCTAGAACAACGTTGCAGCCTTTAAAAAGGAAAGAAAATGGATAAGTACTACTTATACAAAAAGTTATAAAGATATAAAGAAAACTTTTGAGAAAAATACAAATAATAAATTTTTCTTCAAAAATAACAACGAACTTAAAAATATTGGGAAATCCAAAAAGAAAACGAAAAGTGATTCAAATTCGGAAATATATGTAATATAGTGTGACGGTTGTGAACTGAAGTAAATCGGGCAAACTAAAAGAAATCACAAAACTGGAATAAAAGAACACATTGTACACAGACACAACCGACCTGTAAAATCAGCTATTAGTACAGTAAAATAAGGCCAAAAACAACCTTTTGATCGGCAACTGATGTGCGTCCATGAAATTTTCAGGAGACCTTCCTTTAAGCTCTAGAAAAATAGATTTGATGAGTCCCCAAAAAATAAAGTTGTTTTACACCTATAAAATCACTTTTCAAAATGGCGGTTCTTTTGTAATGAAATAAATTTTGAAAAAAGCTTCCCTTTTTCATTTTTTACGTGCATCGCCTCAATATTATGTTGTGGGACCAACTCCAATAATTTGGGTACTAAATACTTTATTTTTAACGGTCTTTATTTTTTGGCCGCCATCTTGGATCCGCCATATTGGATACAAGTTGTTTTTTTCTAATGTAAAGATGGTGTTGTGACACATCATTTCAGAGTAGATTTTTTCGCTCATTACAATGCCGCAATCCGTTTTTGAAAATATTTTTCCGTTTCAAAGATATACGGAAATTAAAATTCTTCTCCATACATTTCTTATGCACGTTTCAAATTTTGAACATATTTTTTGCTTATTTTTCCTCATATATCCTGTTCTAATTGAGATAGGTTGTTAATTTTGGTATCAGATCACTCAGTGGATCAATGGGCTTCTTTGAGTTTTTGTTCGTTCGAATTGGCTTAGTTTGAAATGGTTTGTAAATTTTAAACTTAACCCAAATTTCAGAAATGGAAATATTTTTTATTGAAAAGTGTATAATATCACATCTTAAACGTGTCCAATTTTAACAATCAATATATGGAATTAAAGCCAATAATTTACTCTGTAATTTAAGACCAAAACGAACCTTGACTCTCATTTACAACTTGAGTTGTACGTCTTTAACTGAAGACGAATTTCAGGAACCAATACATTTTATGTTGATTAGACAGTTAAAAGCCACTTAATATCCAACTAATTTCAATGGTCAATAACTCAAATTAAAGACATTGATGTACTAGTTGTTTTAAGACCAGAACTAACTTTGTGTCTTACTTAGAACTTGAGATATTCATCTTTAACTAAAAGCGAATTAAAAAAAAATTGAAGTTTCTATTAAATAGAAGGATATAACTCGTCTCAATGTCCTCCAAATGGAATGAAGAATAGCTTTAATTAATGCCAGGAATATTACTGAGTATTTTAAGGTCACAATGAAAAGAATTCCTCAATTAGAACAGGATATATGAGGAAAAAAGCAATAAATATGTTCAAAATTTGAAATGTCCATAAGAAATGTATGAAGAAGAATTTTAATTTCCGTATATCTTTGTAACGGAAAAATATTTTCAAAAACGGATTGCGGCATTGTAATCAGCGTAAAAATCTACTTTGAAATGATGTGTCACAACACTATCTTTATATTACAAAAAAATAACTTTCATCCAATATGGCGGATCCAAGATGGCGGCCAAAAATTAACGACCGGTCATAATGAACTACTTCCCATTAAAAAATTATCGGTGGCGGTGTCATAACATTATATTGAGAAATGCAGGTGAAAAAGAAAAATAAATACTAAATTTTTCAAAATGTATCCCATTACCAAAAAACCGCCATTTTGAAAAGTGGTTTTACAGGTGAAAAACAACTTTATTTTTTGGGGACTCATCGGATCTTTAATTATAGTGCTCAAAAGAAGCTCTTATCAAATTTTTGGGAATGCACATCAGTTGCCGATCTAAAACCCTAATTTTACTGTACTATATGGCAAAACCCTGGGTACATGTTGGTCACACTTTTCCCCAGAACAGTGCAAGTGCAATGCTAATTTTGTTTAGCTGCCAGACATTGTGTGCGGGTGGTCTGTCTCACCCTGTATTAAAAAAAATATGAAATGGCAACATTAAATAATAAAATGAGCCTATCCGTAACAACGGAATTATTTGTAGTAGAGTGTTTAGAATGCACGGTTTTCAAGTGTGGGAAGCACACTATTTTACATCCTTGTTTATAAAGGAATACTAAAACTAAGTTCGCTCCCCATTCTTGATCAACTTCAAGGCTGCGAACGCCTTCGAAAAATAGAACGCATGGTGAATGTAGCGTAAATTTTGCATATTCGGGACCTGGGGGCGCTCTTGATAAAGGCGAGGAAACGTTTGAAAACGGAATAGCTCCGACACACACTCAGTATGCCACTCGAGCTACTTGATGTAGATACTTAATGACCGTTAATGACTCATTTTAAAGGAAATCAAATTATTTACAAGAAACTAGACTTTTTAAGAGCTCTTTAGCATTTAAATTATTTAGTGTAATAGTAAATGATAGAAAATCGGAAAGAATATTAACTGTTTTAAAGTAATTAAACAGTAATAAAGAAAGCATTCCCTACACCCTTCAAAATTTTTCTTGCACGAACAAACTTTCAGAGGCAAAGATTCAAATTACGAGTTGATCTAAAAGTTTACTTTTAACCTTTTTCGTAACATTTTTAGTTTGTCTAAGAAACAAGCAAAAAGCAGTCGTTAAGTGTTTTACTCCCGCTGCCGCACTAGTGGCTACGCAACACCGGGCTATGCCTGCAGACTGCAGTTATTTTCTAAACAGTCTGTTTAGTGAGGGGCATTTATTTCTGTGACATGTTTGTGCAATAGAAATAGCTAAATTAATAATAAATTTGTACTGATATAAGTAAATAAAAACACTCCACATTATAAGAACGGGTTTCTAAAACGGTCTAGATATCATTCTGGACATCGAAAATAAAGACGCGATTCCCCGGTAATTTCTTTGACCTACCACGTACATATAACACATTTTTTTTTTTTTTTGAAACCCACTCACTTTATAAATAAATTTTAAACGTAAAGATTCATTTCATTATCTACAAATTTATCGCTTGAAGATTTTCCCTGAACAACAAATAAAAAAAGTTTACAATTAGTAACTTTTTACTGTCCTCGTTGTGTATTCAACTTTATTCAGCTTTATTGCTCTCAAAAGAAATTGACTTTAAAGTTAGAAGCGATTTAAAAATTTTTAATGAAGAAAATTGTTTTGAGGGCAGCTTTATTGAAGTTGGCCATTGGAAAACACTTTTTGTTTCTATTTATCGTATCCCAAATGTAGACATAGATAAAGCCTTTTTAGAAAAATTTGACAGCATGTTGGATAAGATTTCATTGGAAATCAAATCAAAAAAGGTTGTGATTGCTATGGATCATAACATAGATTTTCTTAAGGATGACAAAAGATCAAAACAGTTGCAAGATATTTGTGAACAGCATGGTCTAATGTATCATTTTGTTGTTCCTACAAGAATTACTCTAAGATCTAAAACATGTATAGACAACATATTTTCCAACCAAAGATTTTTTAGTGATCAAACAATAAAAAAAGTAATTTGTGCAGGGAAGCCTGACCATGAAGTTTTATTGCTGTCTTTAGCAGATATTAATATAGCTAATGTAAAAAAATCTAAGACTACTTTTAGACGTAGTTTTTGTCAAGAAAATTTAAAAATATTTAGAGAAAATTTACAGTTATCTCCATGGAAGTTAAATCCTTTTATGGATCCAAGCTTAAACTATGATAGTTTCCTAGAAAACTTCCTCTTAAATTTCAACAATGCTTTTCCTTTAAAACCAAGTAAAACTACTACCAAACAAACTTTGAAAAAGAACTGGGTAACCTTAGGGATAAAAATATCCTCAGAGAGGAAACGCAAATTACATTCAGAATCTAAATGGAATAAATGCCCAAAATTTTTAGAATATTTTAAAAGATATAAGACAATATTTAATAAAGTTATTGCACTCTCAAAAAAGAGATCAAATGAAATTTTTATTAAAAAATCAGAAAACAAAACTAAAGCTACTTGGGCTGTTGTGCATAAAGAATTAGGTCTTAACAGGAGAGAAAACGAAATTCCATATCAAATTGAAAATATATCAAGAACAAATAATGAAGGTGTACAGAAAACACTAGCAAACAGATTTAATGATTATTTTTTAGATGTAAAAAACAAGGTACGATCCAACCCAAATAAGGAAAAGGCAATAAGCTTCATGGCTCCTGGTAGAGATAATAACACTGTTTTTAAATGTAATATGATTAAACCTGTGGATGTTAGAAAAATATTATTTTCTTTAAAGAATACCAAGGCCTCAGGGTGGGATGAAATACCTTTATTTGCAATCAAACATGTCATTGATTTAGTGCAGGAACCATTGTGTCAACTTATTAACCAGTCATTGGAGCAAGGAATTTTCCCTAAAAATCTTAAGTATTCTGAAATAAAACCACTACATAAGAAGAATGATATCAACAATATAGAAAACTATCGTCCTATTGCTTTGCTACCTTCTTTTTCTAAAATATTTGAAAAAGCAATGGAGATTCAATTAAGAACTTTTTTGGAAGAAAATAATATTTTAAATAAGGCTCAATTTGGTTTTCGTAAAGGACTTAATAGTCAAACATCAATGGCTAAAGTAATTAACTGTGTTGCACAGGCTCTGGATGGATCTCAGAGGGCAGTGGGTGTTCTCTGTGATCTATCGAGGGCTTTTGACTGTGTTGACCATAATATCCTGATTGATAAATTGAATAAAATTGGCATTGTGGGAAAAGAACATAGATGGCTCTCATCATATTTAACAAATAGATTTCAAAGGACAAAAATAACTAAAAATAATCAAACTGCATATTCAATTTGGAAAAAAATACAATGTGGAGTTCCGCAGGGGTCAATCCTGGGCCCTTGCTTGTTCATTGTATACGTCAATGACCTTTCACTAATCTCAATTATGGATATCTTTCAGTATGCAGATGATACAATGCTACTTTGTACGGGGCCCAGTCCTGACACCCTGTGGTGCACACTGGACAGGGAGATACAGGCATTGGGTGACTGGTTCCAGGCAAACGGATTGGTCATGAATGAGGATAAAACTCAGATAGTAAAATTTAGCTCAAATAATAAGAATAATAGTGATCTTATTACAATATCTAATTTTCAAATATCTCTGCAAAAAAATGTAAATTTTCTGGGCATAACAATCAACCAAAACTTAAACTGGGAACCACAAGTAGATAATTTAGTTAAACGTTTGAATAGCTGTATCTTTTCACTTCGTGTAATAAGGCAAGTTGTTGATTTGAAAACTCAATTGATAACTTATCATGGATATTTTTCATCAATAATGACATATGGAATTTTGGTCTGGGGTAACTCCTGTCATTCAAAAAGAATATTTAAATTACAAAAGAAAGCACTAAGAATTATTGCCAAAGTGTCCCCTAGAACTTCTTGTAAAGATATTTTTCAAAAATTTTCAATCTTAACGTTTTATGACCATTATATATTGGAAATTGCATGTTGGGTGAAAAACAATCTATCCTCACTCAGTGATCAGCCTGTCCATAATTATTACACAAGACATAGAGACAATATTAAACCAGTAAGGCACAGATTAGAAAAATTTCATTTGTCTCCTCAGTATTCAGGTCCAAAAATACACAACAAATTACCATTACATTTGAAAAATATTGAAAATTCTTTTAAATTCAGGACCACCCTGAGAGCCTGGTTGAAGACAAAAAATTTTTATTCAATTGCTGAATACTTAGACAGAGATATGAGTTCTGATTAAAGAAGTGAACTATTTTATAATTCATTATAAGTTGTTTGGTTTATTTTAAGATATTTCTTATACTTGTATTGTTTTCTGTATTGTACTGACTGTATGTCCTATCATTTGTATGATGTAATGACATGTAATAAATAAATAAATAAATAAATATTGATGAGCGTTTTTTGATCATGGGGTTCTCTATTTAAATTTAATTACTAAGATATTAACATCTTTACTAATTAATTATCTTTTGCTTTTAAACCATATATGTTCCAATGAAGTTAGAACGTTAGCAAATGGTAGTGAAGCGTGTAAGTGAGCGCGCACAATCACTGCTCATTTTGGGTTTTTTGCCTGCCCTCTGCCCTTCAGACACGGGTACTGATGTAGGCCTAGTGCTTCTTGGTTCGATTTTCACCTTGCGTGAAAGTTCCAGATGTATAGATAGGGCCTATACCGGGTGTCCCAGATCACCCATACACCCCTTTTAAATTTTACAGAATTGATTTTTAACTATAACAATTGTGTCGTTATAGTTAAACCGGTTATGCTTTATCAATCGACACTAATTTCAATGTGCAGAATGTACCAGAAGTAATGTTACGAGAGTAGAAGTTATTTAAAAAAAAAAACTTTTATTGGAATTTTTTCTCTACATGTATATATATATTTATGTAACGTTACATTTTATTCAATAATCTCTGATCCTAACAGTTTAAAAGATAATGGCGGTGGTAGTTTAGTTTTTCCCCATAAGAATAACATGGGGCAAATTTTCACATCCGTTATCTAATTTTCCGTTCAACAAACATATCCCAGCACAAATTGTCTAAGACTCTCCTATTAAATACGTTTACATCATAACTTATTAGTTTGTCATAAATAGTTTTATTTTTCCATTAATGTATGCAGTATGGTGGAGATTATTGAAACTATTTAAAAGTTAAACTAGTTACGTGGTAATTGTTATTTTATGACGGAACATTTTCCTAAATGAGGTTCTAAGTCATTTTCTTGCTTGGACGTTGTAAGTAAAAGTTGCAAAGGGAATGGATGTAAAAATGTTCATGTTTTCTTATGGGAAACCCCTAAACTTCAAACGACATTATCTCCTAAGCTATTAGGATTAGGGGTACAAATCAAAATGTAAAGTTGACTTAAAGTATAATTCTAAACTACCATAAAAAGTTGGGGTTGCTAATTAGTGAAACCCGGTCTGAAAACCTTACTTCTGGTACACCCTGTTCATTTAAATCAGTGTCGATCGATTTAAACTAGTTTACCTATTATGGTTAGGTTTATTTTTGTTAAAAAAACAATTATATAACTTTTAAAAAGGGTGTACGTGTGGTTTGGGGCAACCGGTGTACAGAGTTCTATGCTTGTAGCTAACAAATATTACCTATTGCAAAATTGCAGCGTATATACTGTATTGACAAATATTACAGCTAATAAATATTACTATTATGTTTTTAATGTAAATAAAAAAACTGGGATCATATTTAAATACTATTAATCTTACCTGTGAGCGATAGAATTGCATTGTGTTTCCAGACTTATCATTACTGCCAGGCGGACCTATAAATCTGCCAGTTTTCGATTTAAGAAAGACCTTATATATTTTTAATTATTTTTATCTATAGTTAGTTAAGTTTCATACTTGTTTTATTACCTCAATTAAATACAAATACAACAATATTGCAACTTAAGATACAGAAAACTACAATAGATGCATAAAAAAGAACAAAAGTCTTATTGATTCCCTAAAGCGGCTAGCATGTCACTATATGTTCTTGTATCTAGATTTCAAAACTATATATTTGTCTTGAGATAACTTTGGATAGGTATTAGTAAATAACGTTTGTTTTGTGGGGAATCACGTTTTTATTTTATTTTTTAACAGGCGATTTTTATCCCAGCGACCTGTAAGCGAAAAATTGCATTATTTTTTAACCCAATTTTCGATTTTAGAATATTATAAATTTTCTACACCACTCTTTCCCAAGTTATACCATTATAATTGATTATATAGTTAAACAGTATTCTATGCAGATGAAATAAGATAAACAATTGACATAACAATAAAGATATTAAACAATTGTCATGATAATAACAATAAACTGATTATTTATCTTGATTATATTTAAAGATACAGAATTTAGACAAAGAAGGAACTATAAGACACATTCAAGTAACTATTCATAAATACAATAAATGCAACAGTACATTAATATTTAGGTTAGCATAAGGAGATAAGTGACAACTAGTCACTAACCTAACCTATAACATATTTGTGTACAAAGAACTTTTATCTTTACAAATTTTCCATTTATAAAAGAAGCAATACATTTTATGTAGTTGAAGGTGATTACGTAAAGCTAGGTTTACACATGAGAGTTTTTCACTCTCAGAGAGTTTCCTACTCTCAGCAGGATGTACTCGTAGAGGTGTTTACAAAACCAGCGATTTTCCAAGATAGTTGATTACAGGCAGTTTTCTGCGAGTACTATCAACAACTGTCTGAGATTTTTATGCGAGAGTGAAAAACTCTCACATGTAGGCCTAAACCTAGCTTAAGAATATAAAACATAAAACAGCTTGATAGTTCAACATCCTTAAAAAATTGAACTAAGCAATATTACAGTTACAAAACCCCATTTTTCATTTCCCATGAGATTATTTTGTTTTGAGAGTAAAAATACTGCGGTGAATTTACATAAAAAGGATAAGGAATTTATTAAAAAAAAGTTATACTATTCAAATTTGTATTTCGACTCATGTCTGATACTCAAAGTGTATTTACGATTACAAAATTCACGTCCTATCCTGATTGGGAAAAGTAAAATTCTTAACCTTTGAGTCTCTAGGTTTTCCAGCACCAAAAGCCGAAAAGTGTTTACTATGCTGGGCATCGTGACGAGTAGTCTCCATTTTAAAAGTCTGTAACTAAACCGACAGAAATCACCAAAATCAGTCATTGAACATCATTGTGAATCAGTCTATATGTCATAAAGTTGAGACTGTTTAGAGTTAGTTGTCCGTATGGCTGTTGCTCCGCAGCAAACAGTTGGACTAGTTCGTTTACCATCAATATTGAAACTCCTTTTTGGTCTTTTTCACCATTTTGAACTTGACAAATGTTTCAATGTATGCTATCAACAATGGTTCCTATTGCCTAAAGTAAAAATATAATTCCTATTGCCTAAATATAAGTATAAAAAATAGTGGCAATTTAGTTAAGTGTAGCCAGTCTCAAACTTATTACTATTTTGGTTATTCGGTCTAAACGGTGTTCTAACTACAAATTAGATACTTTTCGAGTGTGCAAAACCAATTTTATGAATTTATAACACTCGGATTTATCAGTGATGAAATACTGTAAAACTAAACGTTACGAAATTGGATAAATAAAAATTTTAAAATCCCGAACGTTGATAAGAATGTTTATAATTCTTATTTACATGGTGGCTATAATAAAATAAAAACCCAGAAATTCGGTAAACTGGATAAAACCGATATGTAAGATAAGGAATTAGATAACGCGATAAGGCAGCCGCTGTGTCCGCTTCCGGTACGGTGATCTGGCCTCCGTCAGCTGTTTTACAGCGTCGCGGTGCCGCCGGCCAGTCTGTACTCTCTGTCTACAGTCTGTACTGGATAGTTTGTGTTATTTTTTTTAAATAGTATGCTACTTTTTCACACTAAATAATTATTATCTGTAATAGAAAACATCATTTTAAACGAGTAACCAAGAGAGTAAAAAAGGCTTGACTCTGGCGACGCTTAACTAAATAATTATGATCAAACTGTATGAAAAACAGCTGATTTCAACGGTAGCTTCGAGTGAGGTAAATAACGTTATACCGCTACATTGTAGAGTAGGAAAATCAGCTGGAGGTTTTCCCACACCAGTAATTAGTTGTTATTCTAGATATTAGTGATAATTCTTGCCAAAGTTATAAAATTAGCGCTAAGAATATATTTATTACAAATCAGCTGTTTATACTTTATTAAGCCTATACACTTAGCAAACTCGGGTGGAGTCCAGAACCAGGTCAGGTCCCCACACACGCACGAGTGGCCGTATACTAGCGGGACACCAGGGAGTGGTCCTGCACTTCCGCTTGATTAGTTACCTAGCAACTAAATCCGTCAAGACATTATTTTTAAATGTGACATTTTAACTGAATTGTGTTAATACATATTAGGTTCTACTATAGTATTTTATACATACACCTGGAACGCTCACGCAGTGCACAAATCTAACCCAAAACAGCATCCCGTGTTCTGAACTCGGACTAAGTCATACTTAGTCCGAGGTTCTGAAGGGCAAGCAAACACAAAATGAGCAGAAAAGCTTTTGTGCGCGCGCTCACAAAGCTTCCTTACCGGTTGCTAACTTTCTAAATTCATTGCCTCGTATGGCTTCAAAGCAAAAGATATGCTGATTATAACGATTTAAATATCTTAATATTTAACTGGAAAAGTTCATGATAAAAAACTTATGTGAATACACAACTAGAACAGAAAAATTAATAAGCGTACACTTTTTTGTCATAAGAAAACTTCAAGCGACAAAATCTATGTTTATAAAAGAAAGTCATGTTAGTTGCACCACTTTTATCTCAAAAACGACTTAATTGATTTGGTTGAAAATTGGTGGGAAGATAGCTTAGAACCAGGAAGAACATATAGGATACTTGTTATCCAAAATTCTTCCATAGGGCTCGGCCCCACACGTCTTCAAAGTTACAGTGTTATTCTCATGGAAGCAACATTTTTGTATTGAAACATATGATTACATTAAGTGACATTAATTTTGCAAACAGTTGTTTTCATTTAAATTATTGAGGGAAGATTTGTAATAAAAAACTAGAGGATAATTGCGGCGATTGAGCGTAGCGAACGAGCTATACCTAACGGCAAGTGAGCGCAGCGAACGAGCTAAACCCGAAGGCAAGTGAGCGTAGGAAACGAGCTCACTTGAAGGGCAAAAGATTTCTCAAATTGGCATTGCAAAGCATGCCGGGAAAGCTAGTTGTGTAAATAATTAAAAGAATTTAAATTTTCACATTAAACATTTCTTTATAAGGTGAATGATTTTCTCGGGAAAAATTTGTTAACAGTAAGTAGCAAGTCGCTAAAAATTTCGGAAATTCAGGCCTTTATTTCCGATGTCCGGAATGATATATATATATATATATATATATATATATATATATATATATATATATATATATATATATATATATATATATATATATATATATATATATATATATAAACAGTTTTAGAAAAACCGTTTTTACAATGTGGTGTATTTTTACTTATCCTCAGTATACATTTAATAATAGTTTTGCTATTTCTCTTAAATAAACAGTGATTGACGCACTCCACTATAGTTAGTTTAGCAATACACCGGCATAGCATGGTGTTGCATAGCCAACATTCTGTTCGGCAGCGGGAGGAAAACACCTAACGACTGCTCCTGCTCTTCGCAAAATTATTGACAAACTAAAAAATATGGCAAACATGTTAAATTTAAACTTTTTAGATGAACTCGTCCTCTGAGACCGTGTCACTGAAAGTTTGTTCCTAGCATAAAAATAAAAAAACTTTCACGGTTAAAAACTTTCGTCAAGTTTTCAAACTTTTAATAATTTGAATATTTTCATATTATTTAATAAACTCAAATATTTAATTGTCAGAATCAGCAATTTATGCTGATCAAAAGTACATAAGGTTCAATCAATGTATTTATTGTATGTGACAGGAACAAGGTGCAAATGACATAGAGCCAGAATCAGTAATTTGGTCGCTCTTTCCTGCCTTTATTCTGCCAGGTTGCGGGTTCTGATGACGATTTGAGCGTTCCGCTTGTGTATATATAGAGTTCTATGGGTTCTATTAATAAAATCATACCAACACTAAGTCGATTGCTTTGATAGATATTTTTGATTGCGAGTATGTATAGTATTAGTTTGTAGAGTACAAATTGAATAGTATGTATTAATCGAAGCATATACTGTTCGTTTATTACTCGTATTTTTAGTAGGATACAAATATCTTGATAAATTAAAGACAAAAAAATAAAATATTACTGAGAACATTCACTAGACGACTAATGGAGCGTAAGCAAAAAACACCTGCACCTAATAATACCCATAGTAGGTCCTAATCCCCTGAGTTTGTGTGTAGGCTACGGCCTGCGTGTGTGAGAGTGATCTATATATATATATATATATATATATATATATATATATATATATATATATATATATATATATATATACCTTTTCTCCAGCCGTCTTCTGAGTTTTCTAAGGGTGTAATGGTCCCATTGTATTGCAAAATCAACTTAGCAACCCCAACATTTTATAGCTCTAGTCAAGTGTTATTCCGTACATTGATCGAAATTTTGTACTTATCTAACTCGAACCAAAACTTGAACGAGGAATGAACATATTTCCACCCAATTAAATATACTGTTAATGTTTCCTCAGCAATTTAAACTTTTATTTATTATAATTTAAGTAACTACTGTACTTAATTATGAAGTTTCATAATAGGGAAACATTTTTCTATTATAAGACTGAGGAGTATATTCTCCAACTGCCGAGTGAATGGCCGGGATCTCAGCAAGCGACTGAAGCTAGAGACATCAACGTCGGGGGACTGAGACAGTGAGACAAGACAACGCTGTGACATCAGGTACCTGTCCAGAGCAGTGACACACAAGCAGTTATGATCACAAGTATTATTAGGCCTAAGTATTATTATTAAGTACACACGTATTATTAAGTATTATTAGTATTAAGCCTGGATGTATTATTACAAATATTACAATTAATATTACAAAACAATATTACAAATCATGATTGGAATGTACAGTATTTGTATTGTTGGAAGCATCTTGTGGGGCCCTGGCGGTCGACGAAGTGGGTTAGAACTGGACTCGACCGGTGGTTGTTGATAGAAAATTAGAACTTTGACATAGAAAAATCAGCAACCTTGAGGAAAAACTTAGCCATCTTGAGGGGATAGCTCTGCGATCTTGAGGAAGAATTAGCGATCTTGACGAGGAACTCTGTGATCTTGAGGAAGAGTCAACTATCTTGACCGGAACTCTTCGATACTGATGAAGAATTAGCCATCTTGAGGAAGAACTCTGCGATGGATTTGATTATTACTGAGAAGCCAGTCAAATCCACGGCTTTCTGAGCAACAATCAAAAGCATTCAGAGTCACACCAATAGCTTCAGACCTGAAAAACCACGTTTTATTTAACATGATTGAAAAATTAACTAAACTATAATAAAACACATTTTCACTACAACCATACTTTGATTGAAATTATTTAGACTTACTGAATTTGACATAATTATTAAGTATTTTTTTATATACCTACAGTATATTGGAGTTTCCAACTTAGTTAACCAGTCATCAGCCCTTTATTGTCATCCGACTAATTCTAGCATTGACAAACGTCACATATGTTACCTAGTTAAGCCTATTGGTTCATAATTGTATTGTACTTTTTGTAGTAACACGTAAAAAAATGCAGTTTGAAAATAAGGTTTATACGGTAAAACTATTATTATTATTGGTAAAACTATTTTTGGAATAACCCTCCACCTCATGGGGCTTAAGGATCTTGATGTATTTTATTTCAAAACTCGAATGCAATTTTCAACTTTTTTCCTATGATAAATCACTGCTCATTTTATTGTTGCATTTAAATGTCTTTTTTTGAAACTGTTTAAATTTAATTTTAAGCTAGCTGGTATTAAATAAAACATATTTAAGATGCTCATCGTGATAGTTGCGCCATTTGTATTTTAGTATTTTTAATTTACATTCAACTGACATAAATGGAACTTTGAGCTATAAATTAATTATATGTAGGCATACCATTGAAAACAAGCGCGTGAACGACCCGTTTATAAGAGTTGGCAATAAAGAAGCTACCAGTGGTGGAATAGGAACACTTCTTTGACTTCGCTTGGGCACACAACAGTAATATCAAAGGTGTTTCAGAATTGCAACTGAATAGGAGTTCCCTTAGCAACATATTAAAAAGTTTTTTTTCAATTTTACTAGATACATATTATACACAGCAATATAGTCTGACGTGGGATAGTGATCATGTACATTAAGTTGATCTAAGAAATAGTCTTATGATTTTATGTCCCAGCACTCAAAAACAACGCACGTACACTGAGAAAAATGACTACCCTAAATTGCATGTAAATACTGATTAACAAGAAAGTTGATTGTAATCGCATGCCGACTGCGTTAAACACTATTATTCCATGTATCCAACACAGCACATTCTAGCTTGGGCCTCCCTCTAGTTGTGTAATGTTAATGTTGATGAAGATTCTGTGGGTTATACCTACTGGTCATGTCTGCACCACCAGACGGGCTAGTGTGTGTAAATCAATGACTTAATAGTTTACCCCTTATCATATTAGTTCTGGTTGAATATCCTAGAAATCTAGGGGTTGTCATAAAACCAGAGCAAGTGTGTGTAGATCAATGACGTAATAGTTTATCCTAGATCATATTAGTGCTGGTTGAATACACTAGAAATCTAGAGTTTTTCATTAAACCAATTTTCTATCATAGAAATCTAGGGGTTGTCATAAAACCAGAGCAAGTGTGTGTAGATCAATGACGTAATAGTTTATCCTAGATCATATTAGTGCTGGTTGAATACACTAGAAATCTAGAGTTTTTCATTAAACCAATTTTCTATCATAGAAATCTAGGGGTTGTCATAAAACCAGAGCAAGTGTGTGTAGATCAATGACGTAATAGTTTATCCTAGATCATATTAGTGCTGGTTGAATACACTAGAAATCTAGAGTTTTTCATTAAACCAATTTTCTATCATAGAAATCTAGGGGTTGTCATAAAACCAGAGCAAGTGTGTGTAGATCAATGACGTAATAGTTTATCCTAGATCATATTAGTGCTGGTTGAATACACTAGAAATCTAGAGTTTTTCATTAAACCAATTTTCATATAACTACCGCATTTGATACAGCGTGACACAAATTAGCTACAATAGGCCTACTCAATACCTAGCCAAAGCCTAGGGTGTGATACGAACTACAGCCCCTCATCGCGGAGTGAGCATTTGATTCGGACATTGGCCGAAGAAAAATACCAAGTGGGTAATTTTTAGTGCGCAAATGCCGAAATAAACACGTTCGTCAGCTGTTGAGTATAAAACTGACGTGAGTACATTTGATTTGCCCTACGTCGAGGAGTGGGTATTTTAGTTTGCACAAACGCCGAATAGCCTGCATACACAGCTTCTAAGAGGAATTTGTAATAAATAAGTAAAATAAACGTAAATTTTTGCTTGAAACAATTTTTGTAGAGCAATAAAGTAAAATATCATAAGTACATTAATACTAAAAGTAGCTAAATTGATTTTAATTTATATGAAAAAAAATACTTATAAAAACAATGTGCATGAATGTTTATAAAAAGAAGAAATGCATCAATATAAGAACGTAATCAATAAAGTACAGTTAATCAGTAAAATCAGTTAATTTTAAACAATGTTAAATAGTTGTTAATTTAAATAAAACCACAAAACACATCAGCACTTTAAAAT
This sequence comes from Neoaliturus tenellus, assembly GCA_030545055.2. Classification (NCBI taxonomy): domain Eukaryota; kingdom Metazoa; phylum Arthropoda; class Insecta; order Hemiptera; family Cicadellidae; genus Neoaliturus; species Neoaliturus tenellus. The sequence goes on from CM061535.1 coordinate 39,861,409, forward strand.
AAGTTAAACCTCAAGTTACCACTCGCACTGAACGACGGCGTAACTGCGTAGTGTATCGTGACAGAGTACCAACAGTGACTCTATGATTTTATTGTTAGAAGTAGTGAATGGAAAGGGTAACATGTCAGCTAGATCTGCACGTCTGGCCCGTGAGAAATGCCCTTCGGCTTTTGCGCGAACCTCAAATACCCACACCGCCACGAGAGCAATCATATTTACCCTCGTCGCGGTGTAGGAATCGTACTTTTACTCAACAGCCGGAAAACGTGTTTATTTTGGCATTTGCGAACTTAAAATTATCTACTCCGCGGTCTGGGTATTTTGTTTCGGTAAATGTCTGAATAAAATGCTCACTCCGCGATGTGGGTATTCCGCATTGTGCACGTCGTGGAGATGGTAAAAAATTCGGACATTGTCCGAATTCGACAATTGAGTTAACATATGTCTGTTACCACTATATTTACAAAGTTGAAAGACTCTCCTTTGAGCATCAAAATCAAATCATTAGGGTTTAGATCCTATTTTGACCTTCATTTTTATAGTATACAACTGAATGCATGCCTATTCAAAATTATTACCGTATTGTCGATATCCATACCTATATCCTATTGTAATGTTTACATTTTTATTTTCTAAACTAGAAAGGACAATTCCTTACTAAAATTTTAATAAATCATCACAATTATAATCTTTTACATTCAGATTAAGCAGTTTTATCGTCAGTTTCAGATACCCCTGTTACAGGTAGTGTTAGCAGAAGTTGTCTCCATTAACCTGATACTGGCAATGTGAAGCAAAAGTTGTCTTGTTAGGTTCATGTACCTGTTCCAGGCAGTGTTAGCAGGTTGTCTGATTAGGTCTAGGTACCTGTTTCAAGTACACGTAGTACAAGCAGGTTGCCTCGTCAGTTTCAGATACCTGTTACAGGCAGTGTTAACTGGTTGAATCGTAAGTTTGAGGTACCTGTTACAGCCGGTGCAAGCAGTTTGTTATGTCAATTTCCAGGTACCTTATCACAGGTCGGTTGTCTCGTCGGTTTCCAGTTACCTATTATGTACTTGTCGCTGTTACAGGCTGGTTATATTGCCGGTTTCCAGATACCTGTTACTTGTGGTTGTAGCACGTCGGTTGTGCTGCCGGATTCCAAGTACGTACCTGTTAGTTGTGGCTGTTCCAGGCCAGTTTTCTCGACGGTTTCCGGGTACCTGTTACTTGTCGCTGTTGCAGGCTGGTTATGTTGCCGGTTTCCAGGTACCTGTTACCTGTGGCCGTTCCGCCACCACCGTGTTCCCGTTGACGGGCCTCGCTACGCCAACTACTCTCACAATAGCCCTGTGACAAATCGGTTTTGATTGGATCTTTTGATATGGTCTACCGTGCATGACTTCCCATGCATGGAAAGGAGTCATCGGTAGTCCTTAAATTTAAGTCCCGATCACAGGTTTAGTGAAATTTAAGTTTACCAATGTAAACCTAAATTTAACCAATGTTTTAGAAAGACAGAGGTAAAGCAATGTTTAAAATAATCCATTTTACATCACGTTTTTTTATGTTGGCAATATATGCACCTGCTTTTGAGGGTCCCGGGTTCAAAATACTTTGTAGCCTCATATTTTTTACTCTGATTTATATTTTTAAATATTTTTTGTACAGTCATACTATCGATTGATTAAACAAAAAAGAAAAATTAAAAGTTTTTTTTTAATATTTGGATTCAACATTTTACTTAATGGTACGTTAACATTGAAACCACATCTTTTATAAATATTTATCTTTAAAAGTATGAATATATTTATGTTTATCAATTTTATTGGCAAAACCATTGATAAAATTGGTTATCCATGAAGCAACATCTATAACTTTTGTATTGTAATTAACAAATTAAAAAAGTTCTCATTGAGTTTCAATAGTAGGTATACTAATGCTTTTTATGGCACTTAAAATGTTCATATTTATTGAGCAATTAAAGCACATTGTCATAACTCTTTTTTAATTGATATTTATATTTCATGAATCTTGGTGATTATTTTCAGTGTCTAATTATTAACTGTCATCTATTGAGATCCAGATTATCTGACGAATTCTCAGTATCAGGTCTAATATATTTTGAGAAAAAGAAAGTTTTATGATTACGTATTACTCAAAATAAGCGTTCCTTGTGTTTTTCAACTGGATGGCTCCCTCCATTACCGTTGTAAGCAGCACATTTTTAAAAATTGAGATTTTAACGCAGTAACGTTGAAAATTCCATTCTGCATCCAGGTAGGGAATTATATCGTTGAACTCTTGAAGTTGGCAGCCCTGGGACCATTGATTAACCATGAGATTTTTTGTCTCACCGTGCAGTAACGTTGTAAGCGACCAGACGTGTCGACATCCAGAGTTAGTTTAGCAGAATCTGATGTAAATCAGCTAAACCGGTCAAGAAAAGGACTGGTACAAAATGAACCAGAAATGTTGGCAATCCTCTTTTTGCCTTACTTTGTTTGCCCCGTCCACATCAACTATTGATCTATGGATCGTCCTAGACTGTTAAAAAATAGACTGTAGGCGCACCCCCTAGAAATTAAGGGGTTGCGCCGCTACAGTACAAGGTGAATGGTAGGCCTACTGATAAAAGCCACTGAAAGAACGCGGGTTCGACCCACGACGTCGCTGCCATGGTCCGAAGTCCGGCGAGCTAACCACTACTCCACCGACTCACCCAAACTGTTTTTATGTTGGTTACATACCCGTCTCCAAGGATATTAAATAAATCTTCACTTGCAATCTTAATTTTATATACCATTTACCTAAAAATATGTTAAAGACTTGTAGGTCATACGGTTTTAAACTGAAGAGAGACTCGTCTTCTGGAAGATGTCACTATAAAACCCTTTTGAGGTGGCTATTTGACCTGTGGGTAGATGTCACTAATTTAATCGTCAAATCGTCTATTCATATATTTACTTTTTAACCAACAACCTTTCGGTTGAGTTTCTTTGTAAACAAATCTCTGTGTGTTAGCTAACAGAAGTTTGTAATAAATAGCGGTTCATACCTTTACCTCTGTACGCTTTGCCTTTGAATACAGTCTATACCTTTCTACATGGGTGACCTAAAAAAATTGATAAAATTACCATGTAAGATTTTTCCTCAATGGAAATAAAGGGGCTTGACATAAGTTTACATTTCACCGGTACATAAAACTCGGCAATATACATTACGCGACAATTTTTATTGTGATATAAAAATGGTAATCAAAACATAATCAGAGTAGTAATAAACAGTATAAGAGAAACTTGCAAGTTTGGGTTCTTTTTACAAGTTATTTGTAAGGCAGTATGTAAACTTGAAAGTAGAATAAATAAATACAAATTATGAGTTGTTTCTAAAACAAGAGGGATGTCATCCATTTAATGGGTCTCTCATTTCGATGTTTAAGTATATTTATGTGACTTTCAATACGCCATTACTCTCCATGGGCAACGTTCTAGTTCTAAATTTATGATATCATGGAGAGCTTGTGCCCCATGGAACATATAATCAACTGGAAATTTTTTTCAACTGGCATTTACAACGGAAGTAAACAACTCCAGTATAAAAGAAAGTTTCTTAAAAAATTATTATTAATCATTAGCTAAAGTTTTAGATCTAGCGCAAACCTTATTCAAGCAAAGCATTGAGATTTTGGAGATGTCGCCCCGATGGTCTGTCCATCTTCTTATCTTCCTTTTTGTCTGTATTTATAAAAAGGGTTCTAATGCGCTGACTGGACAGTTTGGCACGTGTCTTCGATTCATTTAATTGTTTGTTTTTATGTTTACTAATTATTGCCAATCAACACAGCATACAAAAACAGATACAATTGAGGTACCCCAATACCTGTATCCAAGATTGTATCCTTTCTATAAATTAATTTAAACTCTCTTTTGATTTAGGTTTAGGTTAAAAAGCTTTGGGTTTAGAGGCATTATACATTTCGCCGAATATATTTCATAAACCCAGAAATACATTTGACATATTTCTGTCCTGTCCTGGCATTCAGACAAACCCCCGGTTCACTTCCACACCTCCGCTGCAGCTACCGGCTTATTAATGTTTAATTAAGTCAACTTAAGAATAAAAAGCTTTTAATCTTATCTTTAATCTTAGCTTTTAAAATCTTACAAGCTTTTAATCTTGTTCATGGTAATAAAATATGTTGCTAGTACTGTAAAACATGTTCATTTCCCTTTCATACAAAAAGCAAAAACAAAACAAAACTTCTAATTATTATTATCCTGATAATGTGATGTATGTGACTTTTAACGAATTCTAATTAATAATAAACTGGATTTTCCTGATTCAAAACTAACGGGTGGGAGGCTAGGACTTTATTACTAGCTCTCACAATGCAACGAAACCCTTTCGAACTCTTTTGTAGTCAACTAGCCAACAGACTCAGGAGCTGAATAGTTTGCTGAAGAATATAGAATGTAACAATGTCACTAGATGTATTTCAATGGTGCTGTCCATTTTTTCATGTTTATTTGGCAGTGCTTATTTCTATTGTAAATTTTTGGGAGTAGGCTACGTAGAAAAGCAAATAATTTTTAGTCTGTATACGGTTTGATTAATTAAATGGGGGAGCTGCCACCCAACTGACCATAATCTGAGGTTTGGACCCCTGCCACCCCCAAGCATCCCGCTAACGTGTTTTCCGACTCCGCAACATCCAAACTCCGGCTACCGGGTTGCCGGTCACATCACCATCCCCACAATCCCCTCTACAGTGTTTTCCGTCACTCCGTCACCCCCAAGCCTCAACTACAGTGTTTTTGATCACAAAGATAGCCCCAAGACCCCACTACCGTGTTTTCCTGCCACTCCGCCCCCTCCTCGCCCCCGCTACCGTGTTTTCCTGCCACTCCGCCACCTCCTCGCCCCCGCTACCGTGTTTTCCTGCCACTCCGCCACCTCCTCACCCCTGCTACCGTGGTTTCCTGTCAATCCGCCACCTCCTCGCCCCCGCTACCGTGTTTTCCTGCCACTCCGCCACCTCCTCGCCCCCGCTACCGTGTTTTCCTGCCACTCCGCCCCCTCCTCGCCCCCGCTACCGTGTTTTCCTGCCACTCCGCCACCTCCTCGCCCCCGCTACCGTGTTTTCCTGCCACTCCGCCACCTCCTCACCCCTGCTACCGTGGTTTCCTGTCAATCCGCCACCTCCTCGCCCCCGCTACCGTGTTTTCCTGCCACTCCGCCACCTCCTCGCCCCCGCTACCGTGTTTTCCTGCCACTCCGCCACCTCCTCACCCCTGCTACCGTGGTTTCCTGTCAATCCGCCACCTCCTCGCCCCCGCTACCGTGTTTTCCTGCCACTCCGCCACCTCCTCGCCCCCACTACCGTGTTTTCCTGCCACTCCGCCACCTCCTCACCCCTGCTACCGTGGTTTCCTGTCAATCCGCCACCTCCTCGCCCCCGCTACCGTGTTTTCCTGCCACTCCGCCACCTCCTCGCCCCCGCTACCGTGTTTTCCTGCCACTCCGCCACCTCCTCACCCCTGCTACCGTGGTTTCCTGTCAATCCGCCACCTCCTCGCCCCCGCTACCGTGTTTTCCTGCCACTCCGCCACCTCCTCGCCCCCACTACCGTGTTTTCCTGCCACTCCGCCACCTCCTCACCCCTGCTACCGTGGTTTCCTGTCAATCCGCCACCTCCTCGCCCCCGCTACCGTGTTTTCCTGCCACTCCGCCACCTCCTCGCCCCCACTGCCGTGTTTTCCTGCCACTCCGCCACCTCCTCGCCCCCGCTACCGTGTTTTTCTGCCACTCCGCCACCTCCTCACCCCTGCTACCGTGGTTTCCTGTCAATCCGCCACCTCCTCGCCCCCGCTACCGTGTTTTCCTGCCACTCCGCCACCTCCACGCCCCCGCTACCGTGTTTTCCTGTCACTACGCCACCTCCTCGTCCCCGCTACCATGTTTTCCTGTCACTCCGCCACCTCCTCGCCCCCGCTACCATGTTTTCCTGTCACTCCGCCACCTCCTCGCCCCCGCTACCATGTTTTCCTGTCACTACGCCACCTCCTCGCCCCCGCTAACGCCCGTTTGCCGGTCACTCCGCTACCGCCCGCCACCGCCGCCGTCGCTGCCGCGATGAGCGTCTGGTGCTATGACTGATGAACCCGCGCCCTCCGGGCTTTGTGACGAAGGGGAGACTGGAATGGGTTGTGTGAATGCCGGCTAATCGACCCTCCAGATAAAAAACGAGCCCGGTGACCGACAACACAATGCTTCTACTTTTTTTGCTGAATTAGACACAGATTAGCAACCGGTTCCCTTCACTAAATATATCTATATTCTTTAGAAATCACACCGCCATGCCGGAAGAGGTAACGACACTCTTTTATTCCAGCAAGAATTTGTGTTAAACCGTGTTGTTCGGTGCGTACACCGGGCCCAGTTTCCTGTATCGCGGAAACCGTTAGGCTAGGTGCTCGCATTGTTCTAGAGGGGTGTTGCCCCGGTTCCGCTAAATCCCTTCCTAGTTTTTGCGAGCGTTATCTTTGAAATCGTGTACGTCCGGGTCCACACGCAATACTCCAGTAAATTTAAGGATCTCTTCATTAGAGGAGTTAGCACTTTATTATTACGTTTGGCAACCTTTTTTCCAAACAAACTATTGTTGCTGAATACAGCTTTTGCGACCGTTATAAAACTCCAATATTATTCCCAAAACCACTGACCTGTTTTCGCTGTATCGTAACCCGCCGATATTTCTCTGACTCCAAAATAGGTAGGCCTTCCGTACATTGATAAGGAATATCACATCGTATACATTAAAACAATCCCAGCAATATTGTTTTCTTCTGCCCGATTTTTACGTATATAGATTGCCCTAGTACAAAAGTTTTTGTATACTTCCAGGACGTTTCATAAACCATCTAAATAACTTTTTGATTAGCATTATAAATGTTGGTAGTTTTACCGAGGTTAAAATAATAAAATGTCTTCTAACACTACAGTCTCGGATTGGACCTGATGATGACCGGTGTGACTGATCGAATTCGATCGCCATTATAACATATTTCATATATATTTACCGTCTTCTAGTGTAAGTGTAAATATATTGAATAGTGTTGGAAGACGATTTTTTTATTTCAACCTGGATAAACTATATATTAATTGGTTTAAAGTTTGTAATACGTACGAGATGATTTATTCTGTTCACGTAATAGCTTTTTTCCTCAGGCATTATCTACAATAATGAATTATCTGAAAACAAAATGGTTAAAAAGTCTTAATTTTATTGCTGATGCAGCTGCTATTTGACTAATTTTTACGTAACACTAATATAACGGCTTTCGCACTCCTATTTCAATCTTCACTACAGCTATAGCTATAAATTTCTCTTAAAAAAGAACAAAAAATATGTTTTTTACCAATTTTAATAATTTAATACAGTATATGTTCTTAATGATGTATTAAGGATATAGGCCTAAATGAAGTACTGTAATTCCCCCCCCCCCAAAAAAAAAAAAAAAAAAAAAAAAAAAAAAAAAAACAATTTGCATGTTTGGGATGCGTTCATTTGTAACATAGCGTTAAAATGGGAGTAGTTTACTTACAATTATGACCTTGTTTTCTTTTTTTTCTTTTTTTTTAAAGAAATGATCATTTCTTTATCCTGCTTTAAACAATACAATTTTTGGTTTAGGGCCTATTTTACAAGTACCGGGTTGACCGAACCTTGCTCATTGGTTTTAATTCACTTTTGTTATAGGATCATGGTAAAGAGACTATTAAATTGCACGAATAATCTACTTTTATAACTTTTCCCATTTATTTATAACAGTTGTTTCGAAATCAGTTTTTAATAGAACTAAGTTATTTTCCCGGTAACAGGTTTTTAGAAAATCCAATGTGGATTGTACACTGTACTTCACAACGTGTATTATAAACCTGTATTACAACAACACTTTTTGACAGCTGTTTTGAAAAACGTTTGGCTTTTATCTTTTGTATAGGCCTACTTTGAGTTGTTATTTCGTTGCCTTGATGGCAACTTATAAGACCAATAATAAAGTAAAAAACAATTTTTAAACTTGATTTTAGACAAAAACGATTTTTTTCGGATTGAGAATATTTTTATTTTTTATGTATTATATTTTTTTTTTTGTTAAAAACCCTCTTAAATGTAAAGTTCAAGTAAAATCTACACGCTAGTTTTGGAGATAGATGGAAAAATGCATCATCGCCACAGACTTTCCTCGTACAGTACTATATAGTTTTATTAATTATTCCATGATATTAATTATGTTTTATTATGTCTGTAGTGCAAGAATTTGTCAATTTTTTATAGTAAAACATTAAATTAATATAGGCTTTATTCTTTTCTGACTCCAATTGATGGTAATTATTTACAATGTATTTTTGCTTGAAGTATCACTCCACCCGTCATTTGGTGTTTGTACTTGTATAATTTTCAACCACTTCAGTTTGCTGGTAAGAATTGTGCACATAAAATGCAATCTTCGGGCCACCAAGTTTTCAAATCAAGATTTTAAATTAAAACTCAGTGTTTAAAAGTTTGTATGCAAAGTATTGAAATTATTATAGTAGAGAGTGATTTTATATCCATTTTTTTACCTATTTACCAGCTATATCCAATAGTTTAGTTCCACATAACTTGTTACTCAGCCAATGCTACAAAGGTCAAGCATGGCGGTCCCCAGTAGGTCACCATGTTACACGGCGAGGGGCGGGGGGCTGACCCCCGGGGGGGAGAGGGGGAGGGGCGTGTGTTTATCACTGTTTCACAGCCGTGTGATAGGAAATGAATGACTAAAAATCAATATGATTGTTTCAGGGGACGTGGACGGCACGGAAGGGTGACCGTTGGAGGCGTGCGCAATTCGGGGATGCAGACTAGAGAGCCCTGTGTGGGGTTGTAGGGCTGCATGTACGGCGTCACGCTCAACACCGGCAGATATGTGGTAATCATTGAGTTTGATCAGAGATAAAAAAAAAAAATTGGAATACAAATACCACGTAAAAAGGTTTAAATTTAGATAAGAGGTCATCTTAGACTTTTTCCCTGGACGGGGTTTTTGGGGTGTCAAGTGGGGTTTATATATTTTTACAATTTTTAAAATTACATAGTTTTGAGTTAAATTTTTTACAACAAGTTAAAAAATAAACAATTTAGTGTTTTCAACAGTTAAATTATCTTGAGAGGTTTCAGAGAAAATCCAAGAAAAAATTTGTATCCTATTCGATACATTCATATTGTATCAGATACATAACCATAGTCGTACAGATCAAATTTTTATTCGATATAATGACGAAGTAATAAATTATCACATCGGATAAAACATTATTATACTGAGTCGGATAAAATTGTTTTGTATATTTGCATCGCACCCACTTAAGATATTTTAATGGTTGAAAATAAATGTAACTCAAAATTATGTAATTAAAAAAATTAAAGGTAAAAAATGTGAAACACCCCATTTGAAAACGCATATAGAGAAAAATTAAGATAACTTCTTACTAGGTTTAATCTTAGTATATGTAGCCTAGTATTTTGTTCCACATTTTAGACCTCTATCAGAAAACGCACAAGATTAGCACTTATCTGCCAGACTATGACTCGCTCCACCTCCCTTTGAAAGGAATAAATTTGTGTATAATTTTATGCAACTAAAAACGGTAAATTAAAGGTTTGGATTTGAAGGAATCTATTTGCAATTTTCATTTAAGGATTAACACCTATAAAACTAAGGATGTTTGAAAATTAATAAAAAACTGCATTAGTTTTAAAACTCTGTGTAATACGAGTATTTCTGTAAACACATATATTTTCAATGAGCTTGTTCGTGGTATTTTACTAAATGCTTAGGGGAGAGCGGGGCAAGACGGGGTTGAAGGCAAGACGGGGTTTTACATTTTTTTGCTCTGGCAGATGCCACAGTATATTGGCAAATAGTTGAACTAATAGCCTGTTGCCATGTGAATGTCTGATAGTGCTACCAGCCATTTTGAGCAGATTGTTCCAAGAATATGGATTTAAATGTGTTTTTATGATGTGACGATCTAATTTTCTGTCAGTCTTGAACGTGAAAAGAATAGACACCAGTTTTTTCTGGTATTATTGATTATTATTATTGAGTAAGGTACTTTTTTAGAAATATATCAATGCATAGGCCTACTATAACCTAGAGGAATATATCCTTGTAGTATTAAATCAATCTAACCTAAAACTTGTCCTTGGGTGCAAGACGGGGTATTTAGAAGGAGGGCAAGATGGGGTGTACATTTTAAATGGTGTTCATTTTAAATGTTATCGACTTTGGTATTTGGTATAAAAATTATGCATTTAACAATAGGCCTATTGGCAAAAGGGTTAAATTAGCAAGACTCTTATTTTGTGTTTAGTTTTTCGAGTAAGCTCAGGGTTAATCTTTGATTAAGCTTATCAATAATTTTGTTTGATTAATTTTTTAAGGTAAATATAACATTATTTAGTGTTGAGACAGTGCCTATTTATAGGTATAAACAATAAATATTTTTAAAAGGTAAATCAGTTTTCATTTAGCAACTAAACCCCTTTTCCTTTTTATAGTATTGAGCTACCCCATCTTGCCCTCACTATAGGGTAAGATGGGGTACTCGGTAAACCTTTAGAAAAATTTTTTTTATTAGTGTTAATACTTTTTATTTTTTTGTCCAAATTTTTTTATTGACTCTATAGATACTGCAGTTTTAATTCATATATGTAGTATGTTTATTGAGGGTTTCATAACGCAACAAAAAAATATTAAGTGCTTAAGTACCCCGTCTTGCCCCACCTTCCCCTAGTTATAGGGATTCGTCTATCGTATCTCCCATTTGTGCTATTGATAATATAACTGTTAAAATTATTATTCATTTATTAGTAGTCGTATAAGTCGTATAAATATAATACGCAGAATGTTCGACTATGATGGTTCCGATAGGCCTGCAGTGACAGGTAAAGTGAATCGGAAAATTGAATATAAACTTTAATAGAATCCAGCCTGAAGATTAATTCGATTATCTTAATAGAGTTCTGTCATCTAACAATGAATATTAGCAAAGCTAACATGAACAGTTTACACAACATTGTTGCCAATGGGACAATTTTGCCATATACTAAATCAAGGCTAAAAGTCTTGGTTTGACCATCACTATTACACTTTAGACCTACTAGACTGATGCAGTAGTGCACACGCTGAAAAATATGCAAAAACCTTTTGCCTTTCCACATCAAATCAAATCAGATCAGATCAAATCAAATCACTTATCTTTCTGTCAAAATCGCCGAGCGAGACTGTTAACTGCCGCTATACGCGGAATGTCACATTTTGGAAAATATATGACGGGTGATTTTAAATTTTGTTACTTTCATGCTTTTTTGTTTCAGTGCAAAATCGATCGGTGGTCTAATAATGATGTTTTTGAAATTGCAGACCTTTCGCATCTTCCTTCTTGCATCGTTATCCCAAAATTTTTACCAATCTCATTGCAGATTCTTGTTCTTAAGATTATATTGTACCCGCGTATAATCAACAACATTATTAGCAAGCACTCTGCTTAGGAATTTAAATTAATACCTATTGAAATTTTAAGATTATAGCGGGGTACAAAATTATTTTACAAAAATAATGACAACTAAATATATTAAATTGGTTTACAACTGAGGCGACAAACACAGAGATTCTAAACCCTTGCATCCGCCCGCGGCAGATGGGTAGAGTGCACCCTTGATTACTACAACACTACGTAGTCAATGACATCACTGTGGCGTTGGCCTCAAAACTACAATGAACTCAAAATCATTGCATTTGATTTTTGTATAGTCTTCAACAAGATCACCACGTCACACCTTTCTACATTCACTCATCTTTGTTAAAATTATCAGACACCCAGGCTGTATTGAATAGTCACAATTTACAATCACACATTCTGCAATAAAACTTGTAATCCCAAATTATCTAGCTATCAGTTTTGAATTTTTGAATGAGAGAGGTGCAAGAAATACCCTCTCTGGTTCATCATCTCTTCGAATTTTATTCTACAAAACAGCTGTTTTCAACAAATCTTTCATAGTCAAAACTTGTCGCCTCTCTATCTCCTTATCCTACACAATAATATCCATAGAATCCCGATTCCATTTAACGGTGGCGCTGAAGGAGTATATTACCTCAACCGGATGACCATAGCTTGGCAGGATGTCGTGCGCTAGGAATGGGTGCAGCGCGGGCATGAATGTGGAATGAATATGTTGTTAAATTATTATTTTATTCTTATTCTTATTTGTATCTCAATTATTTAAATCTAGCAAAATTGTATTATGAAAAAGTTTTTCTCCTTAATTTTTGTTTTTAACTGCATTATATATTTTGATTTTATATTGTTTATATTTATTTAATTTTCGAGGTTAACTGTAAAAGAGGGCCATGGGGCCTTAGTGTTCGCCTCATTAGAAGTATTTTCATTTCATTTTCAATATTTAAATCGGTCCTAAGTAAGCTTTCAAGCAACAAAATGTCAACACTGTCTGATTCGTTATATTAACATCAGTGTGAGAGAAAATCTTGAATAAATCGTTAGTAACATAGAGGTTACCGATTGTTTCCCTAGAACCCCCTTACTAGATTCACATAATTACACTGACCCCCTGAATTACAAATAATAAACATGACGACGGGTACCGCCGATCATAAATATCAATATAATATTGATGCAGAACTTTATAGTTGTTTACATCAATAAAATGTTGTTATTTAAGGAATCCTGCTACTCAACCATGTTTTCCCAGATTTAAATTTGCTCATTACAGTTTAAATACGTCAGTGTCTTTTCCCTAATCCAATATTCTCACGGGGAATCAATTAAAAAAATGTTAAGAGAAAAGAATTACAGTGCAAAATAATATAACAAATAATAGTAAAAAGTAGTGATACTAATAAACCAGCTATAAATAAAAAGTAGTAACGGCAGAGCGGGTATATTTACCCGGTAGGTGTTGTGGATAGGTTGCAACGCCGTCGCTACGGCAGGTGCGGGGTCGTTAGTAACCAGCGGTAGCGGCCAATGTACACAAAATCGGACTGGCCCCGCCGGCGCCGGGTACGGCACCATTCGTCACCTCGCACCATTAATATAGGAAATTCCCTTGTCATGGTACAATAGGCCGTGTCAGGTGGGTGTACAGTGTACACACCCCGCATCGACCTCCACTTATCACCACCGAGAACCTGTAATCATTTATTAAACCCGTGTTGGGTCAAGAGTATTGATAATGAATCGGTGTTGCAACATTATGTCTTTCGATATTGAAAATGGTTAAGGGTAAATCGCTGTGCAATGTTTTTAGGGAAACTTGAATTTTTAGGTGTTTTAGAGTTAAATATTACTTTATTCCTTCGGTTTAGTCTGGCTCCTTAATACGAGGAAATCTGAGAATTGTATCTACTTGACACATCTTACACAACCCAAAAACTAAGTATTTCCATAAGATTTGTGGAATCTAGGGTGCAAATGAGACTCAGATGCTTTTGAGACGCAACCGGAGCAATACGGTGCGTATTTTAAGGTGAATATTACTGAAGGATGATTGTAATGGATAAAATGAGGTATAGCTTTGTTACTGACAAATACCAGCTTTACTTTTTCTGGATCTCTAATAGCTCAATCAGCTGGGTCCAGTTTCGAATCAACCGTCAATCTTCAGATTCAAGGTCGAAATCATCTGAGCAATGTGACACAATTTAAAAGAAAATATGTGGTTTAACACAAAGGAAAGTCTGCCTTGCTAAACTTAGCCTGTCTATAAAGCTTGTGTCACTAAAAGTCAACTTGCAAGTTAGCATTTCCTATGCAGGGTATATTTGATCATCAAATCAAATTGCACGATTCACAATTCCGTCCATAGTTTTAACCTAAAAGAATTGATAAATTAGCATGATTGTTGAACGAGTTACAAATACACTTTTCGTCGACAGTCTTCTCATATCTGTTGGGTTACTAGTGCACGTTTCGAGGTTTAAATTTCAAATGTTCTACTCTCATCTCTCCCTGAATCTACATGTAGTGGGTGAACAATGTTTAATCACTCTCGTTCGTCATGGTTACCTAAATAATTCAAAAAAATAATCAGGTATGATGTACTAATGTACATCATACCTGATGTACATTAGTACGTACCATTGTCTTAGTTTTCCTCACCCTAAAAATACTGTTATGTTTTTTTAACATCTAGTGGCTAAACATCTTCAAGCGTAAATGCACTTTTATTACTTCGATAAAACGTTCAGTGAATATAAAAAAGAATTTAAAAAAAAAATGGAATAAAGTGTTTATAATCAGAAATCAATCGACAAGGATTTAATAGAATTATATGGTGAATTGGATTTTGAGGATGTTATCCCAGACGATATAGGGTATCATCGGACCACCTCGCTACGGATCTGGTGTAAAAAGAAAACTTATATTTGTGCGATTGAACATGGATTAATAATTGAAAGATTTATACGGGTGGATTAAATTTTACGAGTTTTAAAATTGTAGTGTACATACGAGGATTAGTGTCTATAGCAAGCAACAAATTCAGAGATTTCTGAAGTAAAAATATAAAACAAACAATAAGCTATTGTGTGAGTGGTTGGATTCCGCCACTATATCATCTCGCTTAGAAACAAACACATTTTATTTTTCATGTATGTATTAAAGTGTATTTAAGGAGGAGACGAATGGTTACGTAAAGAACATTATTCATAGAAATGCCACTAAAAATTTTGATCTCCCGAATCCACGATAATCCGACATATATGGGACGAGACCCCTGTCCTATTATAGAAGATTATCAATAACTGGAGGTATTTTTCAATAATGCTAAATAACTTTTTAGCAAAGCCTAAAACGAGGTTCATATATGCTTCACATAAATTACTTTAATACAAACATTTACTTGTTAAATTCTCATTAAAACACAATGTTACCTCTGAAAATGAATTACAGGAACATTTTGCACAAAAATAAATAAATCACATTGAAGAGATATTAACTCCGACTGTCGGATTATAGAAAGTGTCGGATAAAATAATTTCGGATTATTGAGAGTCTACTGTATTAATTTATTCTTATACTCTCAATCCTTAAATCGTTGTTATTTGTTGTCCATCTCTGTTAATGTTTTGAAGTACATTATGTTTATTATCTTTAATTTTACTTTGATATTTATTTGTTACGTTGCAATTCTCGTCTAAAACCAAACGTAGTGAAACAGTGGACGTAGTGACTCTGTGACGGTGAAACAGAAGCAGAAACGTGTAAATCTGGCAACGAGTTTGGGGTCTCACTGGTGGAATTATTCGAATTATAGGACCGGTCGAATCATAGGACTCCCCAGTATAAACAAATTAATTCATCAATTTGATTTCCATCAGCATGACAGTACTCTTTTTGAGCCAACAGCACCAAGTCAACGCTTCGCGGACAAAGAGCTCCTGGCAGGAAGCTAACCGTGCGACCGCCGACCGACGCTTTTTATCGGTGGAAAGTGGAGAGAATCGGAAAAGTCTGGAGCAAGGCGAATCTGTAATGGGTGGAGAGCGGAGCGAACGAGCGCCATCGCTCTACGGGCCCGAACCCGAGCACGGAAAAGTATTGGAGGCTTATATACCGGGGGTCCCAAGAAAAGGTTTAAACGCCTGATGTTACGTTACTGCAACATATACAGGGTGGAAAAAAGTCTAGAAACGCTTTAATATCTTTAAAAGTATTTATGTAATAAAACTAAAACTTTGCAAATTGGTTTTGAGTGATAAATCCTAATTCCTAAACTATTTATTGTCATTGGATCTCTAAAGGGAGACGGTCCACAGGGAGGCAGAAAAAATCTTAAATGTAAGCATTGGTCAATATGTACATAAAATTAAAGGTGTCTAGGAATAGAGAACAATGCCGCAAACCCGACCGCAAAAGAATGATCGAGTCAAAAATAGCAGGCGATCAAACTTTGCATTAAAATCATATTGCTGAAAACAAAAACCTGGTGTCGTCTAGTGAAAGTTAGGTTATACCGGCCGGTTTGGACCCAATGTTTTATTTTAAGTGTTTTGTTATTATGTTCGTGTTATATTCGTGGTATATGTATCTATGTGTTAATCTCGATAAGAACTTTTAGTTCGCAAATGTGTTAACCTCAAGACCGTGCTGAAGATGCCCCTATATTAAAGGGGCGAAACAATTGTCCACAACGATAAAACTTTTGGATTGCATTGACGGTGAGTTAATTCATTTACAACAATATGATTTTAATACAAAGTTTGTTCGCCTGCCATTTTTGACTAGGCCATTCTTTTTAGGTAGAGTTTGCGGCATTGTTCTCTATTCTTAGAGACCTTTAGTACATGCATATGCTTACAATTATTAGACCTAAGATTTTCTTCTGATTCCTTGAGGACCGCCTCCCTTTGGAGCCCAACAAGTACTTTAGGAAGTAAGTAGTCTTAGTCACTCAAAATCCATTTGCAAAGTTTTAGTTTTGTTTCTTAAATACTTAAAAAAAATATCAAATAGTTTCTAGACTTTTTTCCACCCTACGTAAGCACGGAATATTTTGAAACTCTAAAAAAACATAAAGTATGGTTTTAAAATAGGCCTATTGTGTGAAAACTTAAGCTCAGTAACTATTGTAGAAACAAAAATTGGTTATTGAAAACTTTACCATCCCCCCCCCCCCCTAAAATCTACTTTCTTGAGTAACCTGTTTACTACGTTGCAGTTTTGACGCTCATTGTTGAACAGCTGTTTAAGTGAAGAATTTTGCTTGAGCCAAAAAAATTAACGTTCTCCAGTGCAGTTCTATTGAGCCTGATTTTTGGAGAAATGGCTTTTAATTTTTAACAAATAGTGAAAGCTTGTGCGTGCTTGGACTGATTTTCGTAACATTACAAAAGCAGTCAGACAATTTTAAATACCTTGACCAGGAAATGAACCACCTAGTAAGCCAACCTAATGTTTAATGTTCTGTGCATCAATGGACAGTAGTAATATAAAAACAAAAGCTTGAACCCCTTCGTGGGACACTGAAAATACACCATAAAGGAGAATCAATTAAGAGTCATCTTCACCCCTGGGCCAGTAACCCATTGTTGCGCAGTCGGCAATGTTAATCATACGGCTTTTATGATAAAACATGGTCTTGTATTCCCCTGTTTCGGATACCGTTTTTAGACCGATTTTCATGAAATTTGGTAAGTGTTTAGTTGAATAGTTGTATTAGGTTTCTCATACCTCGAAATTTTGAAAATTTAACAAAAATTACTCTCTGTGACGTCGCAAAGTAACTCGATTTTCCTTAGTTAATATTTCAAAATTTAGTAAAATTTTCAAAATTTCGAGGTATGAGAAACCTAATATAAGTATTCAACTAAGCACTTACCAACTTTCAAGAAAATTGGTTGAAAAACGGCGTCCGAAACAGGGGAATACAAAACCATGTTTTAGCATAAAAGCCGTATGATTAACATTGCCGATTGCGCAACAATGGGCTACTGGCCCAGGGGTGAAGATGACTCTTAAGTGAAGATAAACTTTTTATAATAATATCACTTAATAGAGTATTGAAACTCATAATATACTGTATGCTTCGTTTGATGTAAGAAGTTCCAAACTATTCAATAAACAAAGTCATACTGCACTTTATAGAACGGGCCATATTTGAAAAATAAATAGGCGAATCAAAAACAAAATTTAATTTAATAGTAATACAGTAGCACATGTTTTGCTGTTTTAAAATAGTATATCCCCACACATTTAAATTCAAAAATGTTAATCTAAAAAACCTTTACATATACTCTCTTTTTTTCTTTTTATTCTCTGTCAACTTGGATGAAAAGTCCTGAAACGAACTTAAATATTGTGGAGATAAAAGTAAGGAGAAAGAGGGAGTATGATAGATGAACTTACAGCTGATAAGTTGAAAAAATGTAAATAACATTATATGCTAGAGATTGCTTTTTAACTACGACGCATCAAATTTTTCGAAAATTATTTGCGACTTTTACAATCCTTTAATTTTAACCAATTTTGAAATCTCAAAATGAAACATCGTAAACAAGTGAATAAAATATGCAATACAAAAAAATACGATTATTACTGTTATTTATTTATATATAAAGCAAATTTTGAACTCAAATGTTAATGAAAAAAACAATAGCACGCATGCAACCCTTGACCCTTATTGATGTTTACTTGACACATGTGTACCTCTATAGTACCTGTTATCAATCAATGTAAAGTGAAATAAATAGCGTGCAAATAAATTACAACTATATGGTTTCCCTAAACGCGACATATGTTTCATCTAAGCGACAGTCAGTTTAAGTCGGAGGTAGCTGCTTTACTGTTCAGCCACTAGTTCTGGTGCAGTAACAACAAACTTGTATAAACGCCTTTTCTTTGTCCCCCCACTGCAGTTTGGTTTAACTTGTTGGTTAGTTATTTTTTCGTTCTTTCAATGACTTTTTTTTATCTTTTGTAATACTGTGAGCTGGATTAATAACAAAAAAATATGTTGGCACAGTGTGAAAATGTTTATTATTTGTATGTACAATTAGTAATATTGTTTTTATCATTCTGCACCAAATCAACCTGTTTTTTGTCATCCTCTCAATAGCAACAAAAAAGTTTCTTTACTGTCCTAGCTCTATGAAATGAGCTGAAATATTTTATAGGTCCTACGAATGTAAAATCAGCTGTTTGCTAAGTATATTAGGCTATTATTCATTTATTTCTTTTAAAATGCATAATTTTTAAATTCAAAATTTATTAAGAGCATCGTTTGTAAAGAACTGAAATGTAAACACTGCATATTACTTACGTTACAAATATAACCTCAAAATACAACTTTAGAGTTAATATTTTTTATGGTTTAAATTATAATTTCGCACTATGATAAAAAACGTTCTTCATTACTCGGAGTAAAAGTGTCTTTATGGTGCGTAATCGTTTTAAAAACTCGATTGCGCACCATAAAGACCCAATTTTGCTCCTAGTGATAAAAACTACCATTGCCATAGTTGCCAGAGTTCATACTCGGTCGTAAAAAAACTTAATTGTAAATAATTCAATAAAGTATCGGAGAAGAGGAGAAGAAGTGCGAGAATTTCAGTTCTGATTCGGGTTTGTGAAGGCCATGTGATTCATGGTCCCGGACACACCAACGGAACAGAGTCAGACTCAATTGCTAGCTTGAGCAAGCGCTTTTGTATGTAACTTTAATCAAACAAAAAATAATAGTTTTTACCATTGTTAAGATAAAATAATTGTTATCATCTTTTATAGTGTTAAGAGATGATAAAATTTAATAATAATTTTTACTTACTAATCTGTATGTTGATTAATGAGTGAAAACAAATATAGGCCCTAATACATAAAATTGGTGAATTTATATAAAGCGGTAGCCAACCAGTAGCCAACATGAAGTTTATACTGATACCACGTCATTGCTAAGGCAATTTTATCCACTTTCTTTTATAATATAAGATTCTATAACTTCGTCTATGATAAAACTCAGATAACATAATTCCAAATCATTCATATTCTCTTGTCAATCGAGTTCTGTTGTTATAGGGACTAATACTAATTAGCACTATTTTACTTTGATACTTCAAAAGGTGGCCCCTCACCAACATCTTAATATAACAAAAATGCCTACGTTAGATACTGTATGTGAGAGTGTGTGCGTTACTTATTCTAGAATTACTAATATTTGATTTAATTTAGGTTTATAATTATTTATCGATCTATTTGGATGTTCACTTATTTTACATATTTGATACATGTAGTATTTGTATAGTGTTTATGTTTTTCACTATACACAGCGATCGACCACGCAATCAATACACTGGCCGGTTGCACCCGGTAGGGGTTTTGGGATGGTGATTGGTAAGTTTTGGTGACCCCTCCCCCTGGATCTGCCCTTGATTGGGTGGCCATTATCTTTGAATATTCAATTGAGCACTCTCATGTGCTACAGTGAATTGAAACAATTCCAAATACATATGCAAGCCAACTGCAACGTCGGAAATGATATATTTGCGCAATTATTTTGTTTGAAAGTTTTCGCTGGAGTTCTATAGATTACAAAGCCAAGTCTAAAAATTGGATTTTCCTTTAAAATTTTAAATGAATACAATTGTATAAATGAACTATCAAAATGTTTTACTGTACGATAAATTTAAATACTGTTAAAGATTTATAGGTAAACTATGCTATTCGTTTGCCTTTCATTAAAAACGAACGGTCCAGTTTAAAATGTTTTAATTAATTCACTACATGTAGAGAACATATAATTTTCCTTAATACTTAAACATACAAAAAAAATGCTATCCTGTTGTTGTTAGTATATAATTAATGTTAAAAAATAGATACTAGACCAACTTGCTGGTAGACTCGTAGTAAGCTCAAGCTTCATCGATTACAATTTTAATTAATTACAAAATAGAAAAATATTGTTTATAGGACATGTTTTAATATGACTCAAATTTATAACTACTACCTAAGTGTATCACTACTATTACCATTGTTACCATTAACATTAATTGTTACTGGAAGTTATATATCAAAACTTATTAATAAATACCTATGCCTTTTTAAAGCATTTACAACTGTTAAGTCCACAACAAAATGTCTATTTTTACAAACGTCCACTACTTATTACGTACACTCCATATGTTCATACATAGTGAACTTTATGATCGATGTCCACACGACAAAACGTACTCGTACAAAACTTGTAAAAATTGTGCATTCCAATTTTACATTTTGCATGTCAACTTTGATATAGAAATAAAAATTCGACGGATCGGTAAGACTTGCTATGCTTTAAATTGTTCTCTGTTTTTTTTTTTTTTTTTTTTTTTTTTCAAATTCAATTGATAAGAGTCGTTGCCCATCGATATTGATATTCGACGGTTACAGCTCAATTTGTGGCGAATTTGTTGTGGTTTATTTTAGGCAAATGGTGCAAAACATCATACGTTTATTACAATGTAAATTTTAAATTGCTATATCCTATCAATTACTCAGATGTTTATTTAATTAAGTATCTTTAAGTATAGGCCTAGTACTAAACCATTTAACAATCAAAACCTATTTACACTTTTTATCTATATAGACCTACCAACTATAAAACTGTATAGTTGAAAAAGTATAAAACTGTATATTTTTTTAAAAATGATAAAACATTACAATTTTATACGTTTTTATGTACTGGCCATAATAAAAAATATTCTTGAGCTTTTTCTCTTACTGTTTAGACAACATACCTCCGTGTGTATACAACAAGCTGATTGAAATCCTGTAAAATAAATTCATCGCAAAGGTTTATAAATGTAGATTTTTGTAATTTAAGAAAGTAAGAAAAACGCTAAAGTAAATCAAACCTGCTAATTTAGATAAGTTTAGCTTTCATCTTGCACAAACTGCATGTAAATAGGTCCAGTAAAATTTTCAGACCAACTGTCCAAGGTTTCAAAATGTTGGCCTTTTACCCTATGTTAAATATTGATAGGAAACGTTTATTTATAGTTTTTGACGTAAATATTTTCTAAATAATAATAACACCTGGTAATATAACTTAGGACCAAAAACGTTTGTTTGTAGTACAACCCGCATGTAGGCCTAAATCGGTCCAGTAGAAATCTTTGACGAACTGTCTAAAGTCGTTTTTTACCTTACTTTTCTAAATATATATTAGTGCTTGAGATGTCAGAAGCACATATTATTACTTCTCACGAACACAAACAGACAAAAATGCACTCAAATCATTGTTGTCACTATCATTCAAAAAGTAAGATAAGTAATATTTGTTATTCTTTAACCCTCGAGAGGACGCTAAGCGGAGGAATCCTCCGGTTCAATAATTTTTGTTGTGGGAAATATTTATCTTTTGGTTGACAGCACTGTCCTTTTGTGTAGCTGTAGCCCCCCTCCTCACCATGTATTTGACTTACCCTTATCCCGCTTTCAGCGTCCAGGGTCAGTTTGGCGAGCGCTGTCCTGAGGTGCTGGACGATTCCTCCGTGAGCGTCCTTGTATGTTTTGAGAACCCGGAGGAAGAGTCCGTGTGCGATCGTTTTTTATTTGGTTACCCGGAGGAAGAGTCCGTGTGCGATCGTTTTTTATTTGGTTACCCGGAGGAAGAGTCCGTGTGCGATCGTTTTTTATTTGGTTATTTGTAATTGTTTAGGCTACAGTTACCATTTTAGATTTGTTTTCAATTGGAGTAACTTTTTATTTTTCCATAACTATAACTATGTCTATTTGAATTGATTGTAGTATCTTTGTTATACCATTTAATTTATGGTTTATGCAGGAACACGTCATAGTATTTTTTATATAATCTGATAGTTCAGTTTTATACAAAATATTTTTTATTTTTAACCCCAAAACGTTATTTTTACTATTTTCATACTATTTTACAAAACTGTTATTGAAAAATATCAAGTTTTAAGTAAAAAAAGTGAAATATGTTTTGTATAATCCATAATAGTTATAATTATTTTATTTGTTAAATTAACTTTACCATTCTTGCTCTGTCTTGCAAGGATATTGCGTGAAATCTATTTTACAATCGTTTTCTGTTTTTATTTCAAACAATAAAAGTATTTAGAATACATTTTGTGCATTTATTTAAAACCCGGAGGAAATCTCCTTGAGCGAGAGACGGCGTTTTAAATTTTAAGCGACCTCTGGAGGGTTAAATAATTTTTTACTGTAAATTACTAAATTAAATTAAATTAAAATTATACTATATTAATTGTTATTGTTATAGATATACAAGTACCAACATGATAATAACCTAATAATAAATAAGCTTCTTGGAGGACATATCGGTATATGGAAATAGTGACAGATGTCTGAGGGACATATCCTATACCGGCTGAAGCTGTATCCAGAAGAAATTCCTGAAGAGAATCATATACCCTCAATTCATATAATATTATTTTCCTACCACTGCATGGAAATAATCACATTGCCACACCTGTAACCACTATGCAAAACAGTTCATTTCCGGTTTCCGTTTCTCTCCCGCTCTAGAGCGGCAATGTTCTTTACCGCACTCTAGATCAAACAGCAATTTTAAGTCAGCTGTTATTACAAACGATGCTAACATAACTGCCATGTTATTACAAATCAGCTGTGGTTCTTTGTTGTCGTTTAGTAATTGCTTCTTTTTTTAGTTTGAGGTTATGTTTCATAGTTAACAGTCTGTTCTAAAAACAAATAAAAAATAATCTAAAAGACATGGTGTATACAATAAAACATGTAATCTGTAGCAATTATTGTGGTAGGAAAAATCTTGTGTGTATTACGAGCGCAAATAGTCATTGCCGCTCTCGAATTGTTTGGCCGCACTCAGCTGACGCTTCGTGCGGCCATCTACAATATTCTCGAGTGGCAATGACGTACTTTACGCTCTTATTACACAAATAGCTATTTATCGTTAACCAAATTATAAAAAAACTTAAAACTTATTATATTAATTAAATATTACAACATTTTACATACTGATTTTTTTTTTTGTAGTTACTTCATGTAATAAACTTTACGTTCAAACACTGTGGACGTTATTGGACATAAACACAAGGGTACGTATGAAAGGTGGACAAAAAGTAGTGGCCATATAAGCGGTGGACCTAAAAAAAATTGCTATTTTGTTTGTAGACACACGGTAAACACTGTTGTGCATTAACTTTTATAAGAAAACAATTAATTACCATTTATTTGTTTAAAACCCTTGAAAACCCATAAGGTTTGAAAATCGTAGTATGTTTTTATATGGAAACCTTTTTTATAGAAATGAGTTTATTCAAAAAGATTAAATTCATCGCAAATTTATATTGATTCAACAGCTTGTGCGAAAGTCATGTCGCTACTGAGCAATATAAACTGCTTTTGTATTAAAAACGCTTTTTAACGCAATTATAATAGTATTAATATTATCTTCCCACATTATAACTACAACATCGCGACTACACAGAAGACAACCAAATAACGCAATGAACGCATTCATATAGTCTGCACGAATCTCACGTGTTTTGTAAAGCAACCAGAAATGGGTTGTCTTATTAAAATGACAAAATCAAATTACAGTCAAATTAATGTCTGCATGTTTGCTTAACTAAAGGTTTTAGTTTATTACCCTTTATTGTGAAAAGCTAACACAAATTAGTTAAATTTTAAATTGAAACTTCTACTTTAAATTATTAAATTTGACGCTTAATCTAATGGCAACTAAGCTAATGAATTTAAATGCAATATTAGGTTTAATATGGAGAGATTTATAATGTAATAGATAAGTTTTTAACTTAGAAAAACTATTTTCGTTCACACATTTAAACATAAATAACGCTGGTTTTAATCAAATTGTTATATGAAACATTAAAAAAAGAACCGACATTGTTAGGTATTTGAAATTATCTAATCCTATACAAAAACTATCGATGAATATTTTACTGATTTGTAACAAATATGCAGAATTTACATAGCCATCGCAAAACACATATATGATCAAGTGAAATAGTCATAACTCATATAGTGATGAGTTAAATTCAAACTCTTGGAAATTGTCTTCTTAATTGTAGTTTCATGTTTGGTCAGTCGTTCAAACAGGTGTAGTATATTATATAAAAACGTTATTGCACAGTCAGTTAGTTTTTGACCACTTTTTAATAATTAAATTTATGCACTCATTTGAAAAACTATATTATTCATAAATTATTACATTTTATGTGGTTGGTTCCACTCACACCGCGTCTTGTAATCCATCATAAAATTGGCAGTTTTCCTGCATGGATACACTGTGAACGTAGATTAAATTTTGTAACACGGAAACGAACATTTTGGAACATCACACAAACCTTTTACATTTTTAATTATAAACTCGAGTAATCCACATCAGAGACGGCGCACTCAACAATTTCTAAAACAACTTTCTCTACAATAGGAAACCAATAGATTTATTCAATTTCAAAATATAGAAATAACGATGTTGAAATACAGTGTTTAAATTCAAATAAACTACTAATATAATATTCACATTTTAATAATGAACTACCCCATGTAAAAATGCATGGCAAAATCCAATTCAATGTTAAATCAACATAAAAACTTATTACAATTTTAATCGCAAAAACTTGAAGGAAAGTTTTTATTGATATTTATAAAATAACTGACATTAGGTGATACACTGTTCGATTAGTCCATTAGAAGTATAAAAACACAACATTGTAACAAAAATATTCAATAAACTTAAATCGCACAAGGATTTTCGCCGTGGTATCAGGACACGTGGTAGGTAGACACTGAATACACGTCCCAACAGCTGCTGGGTGAGAGGGTTGAGACAGGGGTGGCGCCCCTTCCTTATGTTAGAGAGAGAGAGCTACAGACAAGACATGCGGGCATGTCCAGGTCTCCGCACGCCGTGTCAAAGTAAAATATATAAGGACTCACCTCGGCCCGGAGTGGAGAGTGGTCGTCGGCAAACTGGTCTGAGAGTCGGACGCCCTCCCCCCGCCCCGCCTCATCGCACACCCCCACCCGCAAAATGGCGGCGGTCGCGCATGACGGGCTAACCGACGGACACCATTGCAGTCCCATGGTGCCTCGGACACAGCAAAGTGGCACAGTGGCAAGTCCCACTCCAGATGAGTCAATGCCACACTTCTCACAATAGGCGTGTTTTCTTGTTTCTCTAGCCCCAAAAACACCCACCTTAAAAGAGCCACTTTTGAGCTCTCGGTAAAACTGGTCACTTGACCCCATTAATTACAGATAATTTTTCAAATTTTCCAGCCAACGTAGTGCAAAATTTTTCTCTAGCCAAGAGTAAGTGTTGAACTATGTCATCTACTACGTGAGGATGGAGTAAAAAGTTAAAATACTCTTTTCTTTCCCCAAGTGCTAAATCTTGTTAAAATGTACAGTCGATAACATAATCAACCTATTCAAGGGAAAATGACGTCAGCATAAATAGAACAACTTTAATTTTACACTTGCTTTAATGCGGCATAGCGCGAGGTTCTGTCAAGACTTAGCAATCGCTGCGATATAGCGGTGTCCCCAACTCGCTCTTGACTTTGGAGCTTGGCGAATGGAGGGCTGGAACAATTGATGAGTCTGCTGAAAACACAGGTGTATTGGTCTGCCGGCGAGGTACCTAGAACTGCAACCGCGTTCGGCAGCTAGACAAATTCACCACAATTGTAACCCAACCCCCCAATTTATGCAAATCTGTAATTTATAATCGTGCAAAACATTTACAAAAAATATGTGTGTTGCCATCCTCTATGCACAGTAAAGGGTTAGTTGGCCACTGGACCCGTGACTTCCCAAGGTCACCATAGGGATAGGTGACTCACCCGTACCTATACAGTCCATAGAACTATAAACTTTATAGTTCTATGATACAGCCCCGGCGGACCCTGAGAGGGGTGATTAAAAAATAGTCAGAGAAGGATGAACAAATTTAAATGGCATCCGCGATTGACTTCCTGGGAGTATTAAACGATGCACTCCACTGGAATGAAAAACTCATAGAGATACTTGTGTGTCATTTTTTTCGAGAGAGAGAGAGAGAGAGAGAGAGAGAGAGAGAGAGAGAGAGAGAGAGAGAGAGAGAGAGAGAGAGAGAGAGAGAGAGAGAGAGAGAGAGAGAGAGAGAGAGAGAGAGAGAGAGAGAGAGAGAGAGAGAGAGAGAGAGAGAGAGAGAGAGAGAGAGCAGCCTGTAGTGTGGGGCTCCTAAATCAAAGTTTAGTAGACTACCAACTACATAAATTCCTCTTTCCTTTCAGACACTAGTCTGTGGATCACTTATCGCATTACATCAGACTTTGGATTTTGAATTTAGGGCTCAATCGACAGAAATTTTTGGATTAAAGGACTTTCTGGACTAAATGCGACAAGCAACCCCATTTGTCATCACCCCCCAACATGTTCATGCAGACTGAGTCCACCGACGGCAGTCCAAGATGTCGTGTGGCCTCCAGGCGTAGCCGTTCCCAAGGTGCTGGACAACGGAAGAATGTGCATGCTGTGTTCAGCCTCGTCGGTCACTCCCAAACGAAAAATGCAGTCGAATGAACCCGGTCTTGCCCATCCTGTGCAGGTAAAACTGAAAATAGCCATTGCCCGATAAGAATTGAGTCAGAAAGTAGTCCACTTCACCATGACGCCGTTGCATTCACGGATGGACCTGCGTGATGAGTCTTGCAGTCCATCGACCGCGACTCCATCTCTTATCAGCTCTCCTCCCATGTCTGGTAGGTACGCTGGCGTTCCTATGTTTTTGCCAGATCCTTACCAACATCAACTTGTCTCTGGTAGATCACCTGTCCCTCCCTTGCCGAGAGATAGACAGGGATAACACCAGCGAATTTCGGGGACAGTGACCAGCCGGCTCGGACACTGTACGATACGCGGATGCGACCCTCATTGATGTGACGCTGCACTTAGGCGAGCATCATCCGGTATACTTCCTCGGTGAGAACATCAACCCACACTTTGGAGCCGTACAGGAGCACGGACTGGACTCTGAACATCATCAGTCTTCTTCTCCTAGACCGGGCACCTCCAAAATTGGTCATAATTTTGCTGAGATTAGAGACGATCCTAGCAGCCTTGTACCTTGCGGAAGATCTTATCCCTCCAGCTGCTGAGTTTCGTGTCCACCATAACCCCAAGATATTTGGCAGCTCCTGTGTTCTGGACCACTTCATTTCCAACGTTCAGTGGAACAATGGTATCAATAATTTCTTCGCGAGGACCACAATCTCGGTCTTGCACAAACCGACGTACAGGTACATACCGTGGTCATTCATCTATTCTTTGAAAACGCACATGATTTGGTTCAGCTCCAGCTGGGCAAGCTCAACATTTCGTGCAGCGATGAGTGCCGCAACGTCGTCGTCAGCGTAACCAACTAAAACTGTCACATGTCATGATTGAATTTGTTGCCTAGCAACAAATAAATAAATAAATAATAGATATAGGCATATATAATAATATACATATACATTAGGGTGGCGTTTAAAAACCAACTCTTAAATTTCACTTGGGGCACCCTCTCATTTTGTTCTGTGACATAAAATAAGATTTCCACAAAAATTTCATATTTTTAAATCAACTTTTAGTGGTCGCTACCTTAAGACAAACTTTAAAAAAAAATCCGTGATTATATTACAAAAAGTTTGCATTCGTCAAAAATTACTCAGACACATATTTTTATGTTTATATTTATTAAGTACACAAATATTCATGAATAAAGATATAAGAGCACGATAATAGCATCCAAACATTGAAAATAATAGTTTTGTATACCTAGTTGTATGTATGTATGTGTTCGTTTGAATGATTGAGAGGAGCTTGTCACCCGCGCCTGTCCTAGGAGGTTTTCTGATACATACAAGTTCTGAATTTGGCGCCCTATTTATTTACATACCTAATTATTATTACAACCTAAATATTCGCAACCCATATGAACTAGTTTAAAATAATGTAAAAAAGTGAGGAAGATCCAGCTCATCATATACTTTATCTCCATTCGTTTTATATCTCAATCTGCCTTATCTGTATGTAAATTTTTAATGACAGTAATCTATGTCATCTTAAAAACTATTTTAGGTGCGTAGTTTAAACTCGTCAGTTGGCACAACATGATTGTATGTTAAGAAAAAAAACTTTTGACAATTCCATTTTTTCACTTTTTTGTTTAAGTGTTCAAATTTAAAGTCCCACGCATATAAGAGCTCGGAGCCAATCGAGGGGAGCTGTGCCAATAGAGGCACGCTGAACCGCATAAGTACATCTGTACACAAAAGCAAGGTGGATGGTCAAGGGCATGTACGAATTGAAAATTTACCTCTTTCACAGTCAATTCTAACTTACTAAGAGAGAGATGATTGGTGTTCGGGATATTTGTATTTTTTTGCAGCTACTGTATTTACATTGAGAACTTTTTTAAGCGCCTTCAACTGCTTGCGCTCCATTGAATGATCTTTAATTCTTAAAAGATTTGGTATCTTTAAAAGCTGTCAATGACACCGCAGCAGAAAAAGCTTTAAACAAAATTAAAAATTGTCTGTGGTATCTTTCTGAAACACTCGTGGCTCTATCATTGTTTGATGATCGAGTAACAAACGAAACTAAAAAGAAAATCATGATGGCTCTACAAAATGACGGTTCTGATCATCTACCATTTGATCTAAAGGTAATTCAAGTAAGAAATATTGAAAATTTTGTATCCAACAACACAAAGAACTTATTTAGATTACTCGATTTAGAGATGGAGTTCTTGGACACTAATGTTGAGAACTGGGATCAGAATGAAAGTTATAGGAAGAACGTGAAAGTTGTAAGGTCCCTTAGAGTTGTGAATGGCATAGCAGAATGAGGAGTAGCCCTTATAAAAGAATACAACAAACTCATAACTAAAAGTTAAGAGCAAAATCGATTTTTGGTTCAACTTGTTAAAGATTTCAGGAAAAAGTTTCCCGATCGCAAGAAAGAAACGTTACTCAAAATGTTTTAACTCCCACTTTTCCAATTTAAAAAAAATCAAATATTTAAGGAATAAAACTATTAACAACGCTAAAAATTAATAAGTTAAACATTTTGCAATTAATGTAGAAAGTCTGTTGCAAAATAAAGGTGCGTTCATTGCAAATATGGGTGTTTTCTTTTAATGATTCCAAATATGTTTAAGATCGAAAAAAGTTGCCAATATCATTATGTAATGCAATTCATCTACGTTTGAACACTTTAAAGATTTTTTAAAGTCCAAGGAGGCCTGAGAGGTGATATTATTTGAAATATATAACAAGAATTTTGATTTTACAAAAATTCTGGTTTTTCACTTTTTCAACCCGAAAATGTAACTTTCAAGGTACTGGTAGCAACCCCTAAAACTATCGTTAAAATTTTCAAAAAAATACTGGAGACATATTTTAGGACGTAGAAAAAAATAAAAGGGTGCCCCGTACGCAAATTAAAAATAATTTTTTTTAGTTCATTTAAGCATCACCCTAATATACATATTATATAATACAAATATACATGTACATAATCATGTATATATAGATATATATAAACATATACATGCACATAATATACATTGCATAAATTTACGTATACACACACATATGTTTGTACATCTATGGACAATATGTAAATATTCATACATATATTTAATATACCGGGTGTCCCCCGTACACCCCTTTTAAAATCTACACAATTAATTATTCACAAACACAATTTGTGCCATTATAGGTAAACCGGTTGCGCTCTATCCATTGATGATAATTTCAATGTACAGGGTATACCAGAAGTAACCATTTTAGACAGGAAGTCATTAATTTTAAATAAGAACCCCCACTTTTTTACGGTATTTTTGATTCTAGATAATTTTAAGACATTTAAATTTTACATTTACGTTTACATTTTAACGCGTACCCGTATACTAACGGTTTGGGAGATAATGGCGGTGGAAGTTTTGTTTTTTCCCAAATTTTCCCACAAGAATAACACGGAGCATATTTTCATATCCATTAACACTAAAACTTTTAAATTTAACATAACTGTCCAAGCACGAAAAAAATCTTATAATGTTATTTTATATCACATTTCATCATAAAATACCGATTATCACTTAATTAATTATAGTTCTCTATACATTTATATTAATCTCTGCCATATTGGACAAGTTATGAAAAATTAAAATAATTTATGACAAAACTAATAATTTAAGTAGTGGAGAAACGCGGGAGCTGGCTCAGTTCAAGGTCACCTGAGCGATGACGTCATCGAGGTCAATGACCCCACCGATGACGTCATCGATGACGTCATCGATGACGCAATCGATGACGTCATCACCAATTACGTCATTCTGTGACGTCACACCCATGACGTTGCAGAAATGACGTGGCGATGACGTCATCACCCCTTACGTCACCATTATGACGTCATCGATGTCACAAAGGTCAAGGTCACGCTGAAACCTAAAATTTTTAGACACTTTTGCTGTTTCTCGCACTACGCTCCGAGTTTCAGTCAGGTTTCAATGACCTTGACGACTTGGAGCGAAATTAGACGAGAAACTGCAAAAGTGCTGAGGGAACTCAAAGTTTGCAACGTGACTCTGCCTAAACCGTCATGTGACACCGCTCGAGTGACCTTGAACCGATACAACTCCCGCGTTTCACCATTACTGCAACCGCGATGCGCACCCCACGACAGCCACCGAGCGACTGACTGTCCAGCCCCGCGCACTCTAGGTATATGG
This sequence comes from Neoaliturus tenellus, assembly GCA_030545055.2. Lineage (NCBI taxonomy): Eukaryota > Metazoa > Arthropoda > Insecta > Hemiptera > Cicadellidae > Neoaliturus > Neoaliturus tenellus. The sequence goes on from CM061535.1 coordinate 39,892,745, forward strand.
GAAGTGGTGGGGGAACTGTGATGACCTCGGGAAACTTGAAAATGTCAAGCTAGGTAGCACCGTTTTGGTGCTACCTTAAATTTACATGTTAAAGTGTGATGACCTTGAGGTTGACTGTGAACCTGGGACTTAGGATTGTCTTTAACAGCTTGACGTTTTTGCCAGAGTTTAAGTGTGGTGACCTTGAACTGGTTAAAATCAAAACTGCACAGCAGACTGCACAACACGGATGTGCACACTACGACAGCCGCCGAGCGACTGACCTCCGGGCCCTGCGTACTCTAGATATATGGGGAAGTGGTGGGGGAAATTTCAAGGTCATTCAAACGGAGTTTTAAAAAAGTCAAAGAGAAGAAAGACTACTCTTGTGAGTCTATAGCGATTTCATTGATAGTGAGTGCTTCTGTACGCCAAGTTGATCTGTATTGACACGCTCCTAAATAATGTTTGCAAAAACCTGCAAAATGATTGTTGCACAATTTGCAGCCAGTTAGCTGTTTTAGTTTGAATTCAATGCAACGTTCAGGGCAACAAGTGTACTTATGCCCTCTCATTTGGTACACATGGAATGTCTTCAACTTCGGTTTCGGCTTCTTCCAAGACTTGCACTTACACATGCACTGACTAAAAGCTTCACATGTTCTACAAGCCAGGCCATCCACCACATCAATGCCATTCGGCCATGAAAAACATTTCTGTTCGCAACAGTAGTTGAGTTGACTCTCCATGTTGCTGCGGTGAAGGTGCGCGATGAAATGATGCTGTAGTCAGTGAGAGTGCACCTTAAATAAACTCAGTGGAGGGGGAAAGGTCAAGGTCATTCAAACGGAGTTTTAAAAAAGATGACTAGTCGTCCTCCTCGTCCGTCGTACTTGGAGAGCTGTCAGACGAAGAGCCCCGTGCAGGTGCTCTCCAGATGAAATGTATATCTATTTGAAAGCGCAGGCCTGGATCTTGTACCATCAACTCCTTTAATCTATTACATACCAATTCCACTTTGTACACATTGTTAATAATCAACACCCAAGGCTTCGGCTGAACATAACGTGTAGTTGAGTCAGCCTCGCAGACAGTTACACCTTCCGGTGATATTGGAGTGTATAAATGTGTAAAATCTCGTTGCTGAGGCTGGCTTGAAGTTGAAGGTTCTGTGCCGACCCTGGTTGCATCAAAATTCAAATCCATTCTACATTCAAGAGGTCCAGGGTTCCCGTTGAATACATTGAGTAATTTTTGATACAAGACTTCCACTTCTGTCGCATCCTGTAAATGAACAGTCCACCGCAAGGGAAATGCTTCGTCCGTAGTGGAGTCAACTTGAGAAAGAGTTCCTTCCGCCATGGCAGCCAAGCAAGGAATGAGGTGAGCTGCAGTCAGTTGTAACATTATTGAAAAGTAGAGGGGGAAATTTCAAGATCATTTAAATTGGGTTTTAAAAAAGGAAGGAGTGGAGGGGGAAAGTTCAAGGTCATCCAAATGGAGTTTTAAAAAAGGAAAACCTAGAAAGTAACATTGAAATCTTCCAACTGATGGTGGCGAGCGTTTTCTTCTGCAACCTTGCCGACGCATGTAACTATGCCGTACAGTATGAACAGTACAACCATGATAAGGCCGAACAACAAAAGATAGCCGTTTACTATCATGATATTTTCTGAGTGGATCTGCTTTCTTCTTATCGCCCTCTCTTGCATCCTCTTCTCTAACTCGTGTACGAAGTCACAGCATGCGTGAGGACATCTTTCATCTGTTGGTAGATTAGCCATTGTTGATGTTGTAGGTTTGGCCGTTGAAGAAGGAATGAGGTATCTAATTATGTTGTCTCATGTATATCAACAGTGAAGTGGTGGGGGTAGCGAATCAGTGGAGGGGGAAGTTTCAAGGTCATTCAAATTGTGTTTTAAAAAAAACCCTATCTTGTTACTGAGCATATATGTTAGTAACAAGATAGGTGGCTTTGCTCTTTTTACTTCTTTAATATAATAAAGAAATAAACATATTCTACAATTGTAAGGACAAGGAAGACAACCGCTAGTCAGCTGAAGTAATCCAAGTTGTCTGGTTCGGTCTTCATCGACGCCGGTGAGGAAGCTGTCGTTGAAGAGGAATGTCCAGGCTCTTCCTTCGGCTGCCGAAGATTCCGTATATTGCAAGCGTAGACTTGCACGTTTATACGGTAGCCTCTTGCCACCATCAGCTGCAACTCCTTGTACAAGTCGTTCAGCTCCTGTTGCGTTTTGATCGTCACCTCCTCATAGCTGGCACAGCTTACGTTCAGAGACATACTGATGTTGTTCGGTTGGCTGCTGGAGTTGAAATGAAGACGAGGCACAGCACTTGGAGGTATATGAAAAAGTGGTGGGGGTGTTTTGCATTCAAGCAGGTTTGACTTGTAGCGTGGTGGTGGGGGTAACTGTGAAATGCAAAGGTCAAAGGTCAAGGTCACCCGCGAAGTTTAAAAAAAAATGCAACATATCAATATGTGACAAACTTCACATATTGATATGTTGCATTTTTCGTCTTTTTGTATTCTTTTTTTGTCTTTTATGGTTTATTTATTTATAAAACATTACAATAACATATGTACAACAGTAAAACTTAAATCTAACACTGCTGCTTGTCGGCGATGTGGATGGTCAACTCGGTGGAATTGCTACCCGTGCAACCGTGGGAAACCAGGTAGAGACAGCCGGGTTGGATGGAGCGCAGATCCTCGTTCTGGAGGAGATGGACGAACCGTTTCGGCAGGTAGACTTGGAACTTGGGCTCATCCCCCGGAGTGAATGGTGCCTCGCTAAGACTGCAGCAGATGGCCTCTCCAACTGTAGTCTCCATCTTCTTCATGGCGTGGATAATGTAGTGCTTCTCGTCTTTAAGTTCGGAACACTTCTTGACGGGTAGTATGGTAGATTTGGAGTGAGCATTGAACTGCTCAACCAAAGTTTGCAGGAACTGGTGAGATGCCATGGTCAAGTTATAGATCGTCTTCTTCGTCTTCTTGCTGGGAGATGTTGTCGTCTCGGAATCTCGAGTAATACTCATGCCAGGTCCCGGTCTGCTCCTCACTTATATAACCCCCGTTACCCCCACCACTCCCCATTTCCCCACTTTGAAGGTAAGATGCGAGTTTATAGGCGTTTTTTAAAGCGCAATGTCTATCTTTTTCATGTTCTGGACTTTTAGTACAAATACAAACATTTTCCATCGTATACTTGTAGTTTTTATCCAAATCCACATCATTAACCGGAACATGAGTAAATCCTTCGATCCATCTTTTCTTTTCCAGCCCCTTTGTGTAAATATTGGTAAACTTGTCTGAAAAGTGATGCATAATGTGATACAAGTCCGTGTAACTTGTAAAACCATCATACCAATCGATATGATGGAAGTGTTTTGAAATCCATCTGTTGGTAGTAGCGGCTTTACTGGTTAAAGATGAATAAGAACATGGTGGTTTAAATAAAAACGAATAAGGAACACTTGTATTGATGTCGAAAAACACAAGTTCTTTTATGATAAATCTATCATCATTACCCCGAAACGCTTGGAACTCAATTATACCAGGTTTGGACTTTACTTGTTCTTCTTCCTTGTCCATTGCGAAGATCACTCGTCTGCTCATGACGAAGTCCAAAGGTCAACTGATTTCCACACCACGGTAGGTACGACTTTTATACCCGGCCGTACAGTTGTTGGCGCGTTGGTGTATATTTAACGTGGGCACCGTCCCCGGTAGGCCTAACCCCACAAAGTGTTTGACATTGTTTTAAAAATTAACCATTGCTGTGTAGTTAATTGTCATTTAGGTTTCCATCTTTACATTTTCCTTGTTTTCATTTTCATCACTAACACTTGATTCTTCTCCTCCTTCTTCTTCCTCTTTTTCACGTTTTACTGATTTCTTATGTAGTTGAGCGTACTTTTCCAATTGTCTCCACATTTGTACTTCATGAGGAACCCTATTGAATATAGAAGTATCTACAGGTCCGTACAATATAGGTGCGTCCGGTTGTTTGTCCAAAGTGTCTTCCAGATAATCTTTAATAATTGAACTTGAAAACACCAGTTGTCTCAAGTACCTCGTTATTGGTTCAGTTGCACAAGTTAGAATAAAAAACTCTTCTCGATTAAGTTGAATCTTGTTATCATGTCTTGTTGTGTCTCTAAACCGCAACTGATGATCACCACGATGTTTAACAATATCGATTTCCACATTTGAATCCAAAAGGCCTACTCTTGTCTTTCTTCCAAACATGTTACTACTTAAATAGCATTCCAGCAGATGCAAGTGTTTCATAAACGATTCCCAAGCAGTGTCCGTAAACAAAATCATTTTGGGTCCATGAGTTAAAATTACAGTAGGGGAATAATCTGTAGATTTCATAACACCGATTAAAACACTTTTGTCCAAACTGGAAGAGATTGGGTAAAATATTCGCAAGAATACCTCACTTAATATGTTAGGAGAAATATTATCTTCAATATCCCTTTTCCTCTTGTGTGCGTTCTTTCTTCTTTTACCTTTTTCCTCAATATTATTACTGGCGTGGAGTTGTCCGCAAGCGTTGTGTTCATCTCCCTCCGGTTGACCTTGAAGATCTAAAAAGTCGGATATCTCCTTCTCAATATCTACTACATTTTCTTGTGTACCACTAGGAGAAGCCATATTGAATAAGATGCTACCCATACAACAACAGGCAACAAACTGATGAGGAGCGAGCTGAACGCTCTGCTTTTATACTCGCGGAATGCATTGGAATGTAGGAAAACCGGTCTTTTACAATACATTTTTAACAATTCCAGTTAAAGGTGTGTATGTTACGATTTTATCATGTAGAATTAAACAGTATGCAGTTGTATTAGCCGATATAGGCGCGTTGAATTCCATTTCTATTTTTATATCTACACTTGATGATTTTACCGATTCATTTTGTTTAGAACAATCTATTACAACTATAGGGTAACCATCTAAGTATTTTTCTGGTGATAGTAAAGGTGCATTCGTTTTACCATAATATGAACTTTGGAATCTTGCATACATATCGTACAATATGCTGTACTTTTTATTAGCGAATGACACATTTAAATTATCGTATGGAAAAAATTGTGAATTTAAATAAACTTTAATATTTTTCAAGTTGCAATGATCAAATTGGCCTGCATGTTTGGTGATGGTGTCTCTTCTGCCTGTTTGTAAACCAAATATAATATACCTGGCTCGTTCCACATAATTAGATGTTTTAACTGTCCAAGTGTGTCGATCCGTAGTTGGCAAGCTGGGATGTTCATGAAATTCCCAACTTCTAAAAGGAATTACAATATCACGATCAGCCTTTAACTTTCTTAATAGTAGCATTCTATGCTCGTCAGCTAATTTTACATGTGGAACTCTCCATACAATTTTGTCTAATGTTAATTTCCATTCTAAAGTTGCATCTGTTGTACCGTCTGGAGCTTTAATAATATCTTTATCGTTTGAAGATCTCAACAAAACTAATTCTTGTTTAACGTTTAATATTATTTTCCTATAATCTTCAGCAAAACCAAGCAACAAACGTAACGGAATATGAAAATCAAAATTTCCATTTGTATCTGGAGTGATTGTGTCTTTTGCAGGTAAAACCCATCCTGCAGGTTGTATTAAATTGGTTTCATTAGGTGATATAGATGTTAATCCCTTTAAAGTTGTTGCAATACCTACTTTTTTAGTAGAATCAACTGTTACACCTGATATTTCATATCTAATTTCATCAAACAGGAAAGCCATGGGATTATTTATAAATGGAACTGTTGTACCAGTAGTAGTACCGTCCTTTTTAGTAACTTTTCCTTCAATATACAAGTAACTTTCACATGGTAGTGTGTAAATGTCTTGATTTTGTATGGGAATACGAATTTCATCGTTATTGTTTAATTTTGATGAAGTGTAAGGGTTGTGGGTGTGATATTCTTTTTCCCATAGGGTTTCGTCGAATGTTGGACCCTGCGCTATATCCAGTATATCCATAATCGGTTAATTGTAATCCAATTCTCTTTAAGAAACGAATGTTCTCGCGTGTTAACTCCTCCACAGCTGAAGAGCTACTAATGCGGTTTCCCGTAGGTTGTTCGCTTTTAAATATTAAACCCATGATTTTGTATTAAAGTGTCGATTTTAAATGTAATCTAACCGTAATAGGCTCTTCTCGGAAATCTATCAAGTTACCGTCTTGATCCAATACGTTCAACACGATGTCTGAAATGAAAGTGGTGTTCAACGGTAGATATACCAGGTTTTGTGGCTTTTCAACAATTTTAAATCCAGGTGGCACACTGGGGTAAAAAGTATGTATTATATGAGTATTTGCTCCATCTCTGTAAGCTCCTTGTATAATGTTACAAGTTATGTCTATACTATTGACTTTTAATATTGTAACAGTTTGTTTACCAGAATGTGTTTTATTTGGTTCTAAAATTGCTCCATCTTTGGGAAATCCTAATAAATCACCAATTGAGTCTGACTTACTGAAATCTATATAATATTTTGAAGTAAGCTCAGCTTTCATTGTATTGTTATTACCTTTTAGCGTTATATTGTCTTTTCCCATTTTATTTTGCAAAAATTCATTAATATGATCAATTTCATAAGAACCTGTGGGTAGAGTGCAAACTTCCAAGTCTGTAAACTTCCCACTGGCATCTTTTCCTTTATAATAATGCAATAAGTTATTTTTACCTTCCGTAACATTGGGAATAGAGTTGTAAGTTGTAAAATCCAACAGTGCTGCCTCCCAAAATCTTCCTTTTTGCAAGCGTAACGCTGGAAAAAGGATACTTCGTAAAGTGGACGATTTTCCTGTTAATGATACCGTATAGGAAGACATCTCAATAGTGACTGATACTTTTAGCTAGGAATTCCAAACATAAATGGCCGCATATTGAAGTATTATCAGGTTGTTCTCTTTTATAGTTGTAATATATGTTTTTAGCAGATTTAAAGTAATGTTCAAGTTCTTTAGGTGGTGGCAAATTTCCAAAACTATCAAAATAATATACATTACTATTTAGTTTCTTATAACACACCCAATGGGTGCCGGACCCTTCAGTATTATCCAAATTTACGATTCCAGTCTCATTTTTCCATATTTTCTTTGGTAAATTGTCTTTCATAAATACTCCGCGGAAAAATGGTATTTTTAAACAGGAAATATATTTAAATAATTCAACATTAGTCAACGCTTTATGTGGTATAACCAATTGATTTCTTTTATTTAATATGCACGATACGGTCTTAGGTATAGACCAGCCCCGTTTTTTACCATTGACCATATTATCGGTTTTTTGTTATTTTTCCTCGGAGAACGTCTTTTTAGTCTAATATTACCACCATGTTTCTTCATGGTTGATCCTTTTTTATTCCTACCCCTCCTTTTTCCACCTCCTACCGCTGTTTTAGCCTTCATACCTGCTGTTACCGCTAAAGCTGCTGCTTTTTCTGCAATACTAGCGTCACTAGACTTTACTCGTTGCCAAGCTATATTCGCTAGCTTTTTATCAGCTATTGACCTATTCTTTGAATCGGTAAACGTGGAATATGCGATATCGTGTTCTTTACAAGCCTGATCTAACTTATTTATGCCTGGATCGCCTCTTTCCAGTCGTTTTTTCAATTTAGTTCCTGGTCCGCAATACTGATAACCTCCCGGTACGTGAAATTCGTATGGTAAAGCGTCTATTGCTCTATTTACGACAGATCCTACTGGAATACGATTTAAAGCTTTACTTAACAGAGAAACCGCTGTGGACGTGATACCGCCTCCTTTCCGTATAGTGTCTCGATATGGACTGGTGTAATGAAACGCCATGATTGTCTTTTATATTCGAAAAGCGTAACCTATGTGTTACCTCTATGACAGGTTGCACATAAATGATGTAATTTATGGTGTTATTTAATTAAATATCAAAAGTACCCCAATCTGTTGATCTAAACTTTTGTGTATTATGATTAAAAAAGTATTTATAAAGAATTTCTTGTTTAATCCATGCACTTCTCATTTTTTCATCAATAGGTTTATGTTGTCCGGCTGCAATATAATTATGCATATCAAATAATAAATTACCTATTACTTTAACAAGAAAATTAACAGTTACAGCGTTATCAGCATAATCAGGGTCTGCAACATTTGTTAATCGTTTGTTATCACAATTCCACCATTGTTTTCCAGTTGGCTCTAATTGTATTATCTGTTCATAAGTAACAGCATCACCAGGCTTTTCACCAATACCTAAATTTGTCAATGACTTTCCTTTACCATCCCAAACACTATTGTTTTCTTCAAGTAAAGTAAACTTTTTATTTCCCTGTACAAATACATCTCCTTGTCGTGTTACTACTTGGTCTTGTTTCACAAAACCAGATGTTTCTTGTTTTATAGTTTCCTTTATTTGCCCCACCGTTGCACCATCTGATGGTGCAGAACCATCTTTTACATTCGCTAAACAATTACCAAAGCAATCAATAATTCCTACATCACGTGTAATACAATGATCTTTGATGTATTTTAAATTTACAGCATCATTTTCATTCTTTGGATAACCTATATCGTTAATAACAAATTTATAAAAAGAAAACCCATCTTTTGTCTTTTCAGGTATTATAGAATGTAAATAGCGTCTATTTATGCTGTCTTTTTCATCTACAGGGTCTGCTACGTTAGATATACGTCGATTTTCAGCATTATACGTTTTTCCATCGAATTTTAACGTATTTTTCAATTCCGATGATAAATAACCTCTGTTTATTGCATCAGCGTTTTGATTTGGCTTACCAACGTTGGAAATTCTATGATTACCCGCGTTATATGTGTTTTTGTCTAGTTTCAGTGTTGGTAATATCTTTTTTTTTAATACTTTTAAATTTATTGCATCATTTTCATCTGTGGGATCATTAATGTTTTTTAACCGTTTATTACTAATATCATAATCTCCATCAGGTGTTTGTGGTAAGCCAGCACCTCTTTTTAAAGTATTAAAGTAATATAATCCATCCGAGGAATATCGTCCGAACTTGTCAACACTCATGGTGCAACTGAATAACATTCTAGAGTGTAACCCATTTTTATAATATTAGTCTCGATTTCTAACCCGTATCAGTTTTTTATACAAATTCTTAGTCTTTATCAGTTACATTTTCATCGCTCCCGGGACATTTAAAATATTTAAAATTTCCACTAACTAATGCTCCGTCTGATTCATTTCGAAACACATGATTTTTATGAATAAATTGTTCACCAGACAATTTTCTAAATCCGCTAAATGAATTTGGATCTGCAATTAATATATTTTGATAATCATTTACATCCATTAATTTAAATCTTTGCTTATTATAAATAAACTCTTTATTTGCACTGTCATATTGTAATGTTTGTCCTACAGTTGCAGCATCATTTGGATCTCTTCCATTATGCAAGTCTTTTATTACTTTATTTTTACATGTAAAAAATCTAAAAGAATGATCTGGATCTAGATGTACGGTTTGTGATAAAGCAGCTGCATCTTGAGCAGTATAACCCAATCTCATATTTGATAACCCTTTACCCATGCAATCCCAAGCATTATTTTTGTATGTTAATAAATTAAATTTTTCATTACCTTGAACAAATTCATCCCCTTGCTTTGATACTACTTGATCTTGTTTTACAAAAGAGGTTGTTTCTTGTTTTAAGGTTTCCATCATTTGACCCACTGTTGCACCATCTGATGGTGCCGAACCATCTTTAACATTCGCTAAACAATTACCTAGACAATCAATAACTCCTACATCACGTGTAATACAATGATCTTTTATATATTTTAAATTTACAGCATCATTTTCATTTTTCGGATAACCTATATCGTTAATAACAAATTTATAAAAAGAAAAACCATCTTTTGTCTTTTCAGGTATTAATGAATGTAAATAGCGTCTATTTACGCTGTCTTTTGCATCTTTAGGATCATCTACGTTGGATATACGTTTATTTTCAGCAGTATACGTTTTTCCATTGAATTTTAACGTATTTTTTAATTCTGATGATAAATAACCTTTGTTTATTGCATCAGCGTTTTGATTTGGCTTACCAACATTGACAATTCTATGATTACCTGCGTCATATGTGTTTTTCTGTAGTCTTAATGTTGGTGATATATTTTCTTTTAATACTTTTAAATTTATTGCATCGTTTTCATCTGTGGGATCTTTTATGTTTTTTAACCTTTTATTAGTTATATCATAATCTCCATCAGGTGTTTGTGGTAAACCAGCACCTCTTTTTAAATTATTTGCGTAATATAACCCATCCGAGGAGTAACGTCCGAACTTGTCGACACTCATGATGCAACTGAATAGTAATCTAGGGAGTAACGCATTTTTATGAGATTACCCCACGGTTTCGGAGTTCATCCACTAAAGCCACCCATTCGTTTTCCAATCCAGTATGACCCGCTTCTTTAGCTTCATGTATTAGTTTCATTCTATCCACCAATTTATTGATATTATTGTAATAAATCACATTTGTGTTATATAGTTTCTTCATTAAACCTGTACCCGTAACGGACTTACTTCTTTTTCTTCGTTCCTGAGCACTTACATCCAAAGTGGATGCCATAAATCTTCGTTTTACAGGTTTTCTTTGTGTTAACGGCATTGTTTGTCTTCTAGTTGGTATTAACTTGGATACAAATTCTTTATATTTTAAAGACTTAGATCTAAAAGGAGGCTGGTCAGGTAAATACTTTCTCCTATATGCATTTGTCTGTTCCAAAATATTTTTATATGCTTCCATGTCTTTTTCTTTCACTAACGATACTGAAGGCTTATTTTCAAATAATAATTCAAATAATCCTTTTGTGCCCTTATACCTTTGATCACCAATGACAATATTATCATGTTCGTCAACGTTTAACGGGCTATTACCTATCATTAAACCATCTTTTGTTAATCTCGCTCCATAACTATGGTAATTCTTATTAGGAATTGTTCCGAGTAACATTTTTACCATGTATTTCCTTCCTAAAGGTCCTTTGTTATGAATGTTTTCACCCAACAAGCTTATGTTTGACGGACCTTCCCTTGCTTCTTCTTCTTTTTCCTCTTCACTAGCAGTTGATACATCTTCATGTCCTCTTTTAGCTTTTACTTCATATAATTCTCTTATACCACTATAGTCTGGTGATTCTAGCTCTCTTTCGGGTTCTCCGCCGGTAAAACCACTATATGTAGAGGATTCCGGGTCTTCGTCACTAAAATCTTCTGATTTTACATTTTCTCTTTCAAACTTTGTAATAGGTGCAATTGCATCTCCTTCCAAAACGGGTTTAGCAAATTTTTTGTTTAATTGTTTCAAGGGTTCAGTAATAGGTTTAAAAGTAGATTCAATAAATTTCTCCCTTTCGCTAATACCTAATTTTAATGCTCTGTTTTTATCTCGAATAGAATCACTAAGTGATTTTATTTCCTTTATTAACTTTTCTTGGTTAACCATGTTTGTAGCAAGACGTGTTGTACAACAATGAATGTTTTACATCATGATCAGTGTATTAGTATAAATTTATCAAATCCTATCCTGTATCGACCATTGTTTAGCGGTTGTTCCTTCATAATTGTTAAAAACCCATATTTTTCAGCCCAAGCCTTTCCACACAACTCTTTAAATCGTTCAAATGGCATATCCGCACTTACATGGTCATAATATATGTGTTTTAGGTTGGTTTCATCCTGTTTAAATACAATTAACATGTTTGCATTGTCTCTAATGAGCTGTTTCGGTATTTTGCTGTAAGTTTGACCAATATAAATGCTATCTATGTTGTTATGTCGACCCATGGCGAAGTAATTTCTTATTGTATTTTGATTTTCACAAGATACGTCGTCAAATATGAATACTGAGAATGGTTTAGCCTCTTGCGGTTGCATGACACTCTCGCTCGCGTTGAATTTAAAATATTTAACTTCAGGCACATTATTGAGTATTTGTTCCAATAACTGATATTTTGGTTGTTGTAGTGACTTTGAAAATACATATAAATTATTAAAACGTAATCCTTTAGGGTTTGTAATCAAATTGAATACTACATTTGTTTTTCCACAATTGGAAGGACCGGTAACCAGACAACGCACCGTGTTTGGTAACAAAACACCGTGTTTCCCAGTATTGAATTGAGAACCATCCACTGTGAGTTCATCTATATTATTAATAGTAAAATTGTCTTTTTGCGGTATTATCTCCATCCTTTGTAATGGTTCAACCCAAAATGATGCTCTATCATTATATTAGATCCTTTTTAGGTATCCAAGAATCTTCCGTTTTATTAAATCCTAACCATCGTACTTTAACCTTATCCTTTTTTCGTTGCAACACCTTTTCAACTAAATATACATCACCTACTGTTGATTTTAACATTTCATGTCCATAAAACCCTCCTTCAAGCAATTGTCCTTTATTATCTTTTAAAATGTAAGTTTCTGGTACTGTAGGTTGCACCTTAAATACGGTAAATACCTCATTTGTCCAGTTCGGAAGATATCTTTTACTGAATACACCTTTGTATTTGCTTATTCGCACTTTATCGCTAACATTAAACCTTTTAGGCTTTAGTTTTTCAACTTTTGGTTTAGTATTCATTTTTATACGTTTTAATACAAGTTTTTCATTTTTATTAGTCACTTGGCTTGGTTTCATACCGATAGTTCTATGAAACTTGTTATTGTAATCGCTTATAAGTTTTGGTAACATATCAATCCATACGTGTGATCCTCTGTTGGAAAACATCTTATACATGGCACCTTTTAAAGTTCTGTTAAATCTTTCAATTATTGATGCTTTTACCTCTGAATTAGTTGAGTAATGGTTAATGTTATGTTTTTTCATTAAATTTGCAAATTCCTTATTAAAATATTCTTTTCCATCATCAGTTTGTAAATGTTTTATAGTATGTTTGTCTCTTTGTATAGCTGTTTCCATTGCTTTTGTAACACTTTTGCCACTTTTATCTTTTAGTGGTAAAGCATCTGCCATTTTTGAAAAACAATTAATAATAGTCAATATGTATTTAAATCCTCTATTTTGTTTACTGTAAGGAATCATTTCGATTAAATCCGCTTGATATAAATCATTTATTCCTTTTATCACTGTATTTCTTCGCGGAAACTTTCTTCTTGCAGGTTTATGAAGCTCGTTGACAATTTCTTGCTTCAAGTTCTTCATATTGCAGGTTTGAATGTTTCATGTATCACATGTATAATCACAATGAATGTTGTCTTAAATATTCACATGATTTATATAGGTCAAGGTCATCCAAACTTGTGTAAAAAAATGGGGAACACGGCGTTGGACTTGCCGTGTTCCCCATTTTTTTACGGAAGGAGAAAGGAATAAGGTCGAAGTTGTATAAGGACGAAGAATAGGTTACTAGTTGATAGGGTTTAGAGAGTAGTGGCCGAAAGGAAGAGTATGGATTTTATCCGGCATAATATGCCTTTTATCATCTTGAGCTGATAGTGCCCTTTTAACTTCAGTGACACTGTAGACCTCATGTTTAAAGCTTCTAATAGTGTTGAACGTTGCAGACATTGTAGAATCTTCAAACAAGCAGGTCTTGTAGTGGTCAAATGTCACATGTTTCTTCAAGTATGATGTTTTGACTCCTTTAGCTTTCTTCACTGTCGGTATGTCATTTTCCATATACATCTTGAAGGAATATAATTTGGACATCAGCGCAACTATTTCCTCCAAAGGCATTCCATTTGCTTCATCTTTAAATTTTCCAATTACTTTTTTATTCTTTTCATTATAATTTGGATGGTTCTTTGGATAGTCAGAGAAGTCAAAGTCGTCTTTGTATGGGAAACTCCTTAGATCTTCATACATGTCCAAAGTCTTTATCCAGTAGATGAACGCGTCGGTATCCATGTATGCAACTCCAATGTTGTCTCTTCCGTAGTGTTTAACCATTTTGTTGTAATGGAAATCATACATCAGAGTTTTACTTATATCCAAAATCGACATTCCAATGTATAACGGACGATCCATCACTATTGTTGTTTTATTCATACTGACAGCAACTAGATTTTCGTTTATAATCATTGATGTTCCGAAATTTGGTTTTTGCACTAATTTTTCCAATTTCCTAGGATCACTTACTAATTTTACAATTTTGTGTTTTCTCTTGTTCTCCAATGTCTTCCCAAAGATGGCGTTGTTCATTAATTTGTAGAAGTCCTTTTCAAATGCTGTTGTCGCTGCAGCTCTTCTTGTAGTGTTGGAATCGATATATGGTTTCAACCAACAAGACTGGGTGAATTCAATTGCTCTGTGAATTTTCACTATACGTAGGCCCAATTCAAGTGCTTGTTGAACTACCCAGTAGTGTGCCACATATCGACTCTTATTCTCCAAGGTCATCATCAGCTTGGGCCATCTTCCTGTCGGTGAAACTTCAGTCTTGGCTAGGAGAGGCAGGTCGTAATGATGGTCGTGAAGGTGTTCTGGATATTCAAAATCACAGTCCAAAATATAGCCTGTTTGGCCATCTTTTGGAATCCGTGATATGTCACCGATGGTGGTCGGGTCAATCCACTTGAAGTCTGCGTAGGGAAGTGGATTTGACATCGCCCAACCATAGAGGTTGTTCGCATCAAAATATCCAAGGTAGAGTGATGGTTGTTGCTCGTCGAAGTTGGGGATATACTTGTTGTTGGCCTTAACATGTCTTGTCACAGCTTGAGTCAAACCACCTCGTACACCTGATTCGATCATGAGGACCATATCGATATCTGTTAGAAGTTCCAATCGACAGTTGGTTGACTTTAGCATAGCTTGCCATGCTAATCCTGGAGATGTGTACGAGTGCAGAGGGTCCAGTCCATAGGCGGAGAAGCAGGTGTTTCGAAATTCTTCCATCACATCGCACAGCAGAGTTACGTCCAATTTTATGTAAAAGTCAGAATATTCCCCTAAGGTTTGAATGTTTAGTTGGTTCCAAACATTACAAGCATGATTGTAGTCTTCAATAGTGATTGCACTTTCATTTAACTTGCTATTGAAGGCTTCAATCGGTGGCAGACTGGTTTCTTCAAATTTTTCTGCAGAAGTTATGTAATCATAGGGGAACACTCCTTTACGCATTACTAAGTCCAATTTATCTTCAGGTACAATTTTGCTGGTTTCTTTTAAGTCTTCTCTTCTTAGGTTTTCAGACAATTTGCTCAAACTAGATGACATAAATCTATAAGAGTCTACGAAGCGAAGTTTAATTTTACCTACTGTTTTTGAGAAACTGATGTACTTCTCCAATGTTTCAGCTAATACTTCAATTTTTCCATCATCCCGTCCTAACTCTGGATAATGAAGTGGGAGTCATAGCCGCTAAGATTGTGTAACACGACAGGGATAAAGTTTGGTAGTTTGTAATTTATATTGCATGAATTACAAGCAGCTCCTCTGTATAACCCTGTCAGGTGATCGTGATCTCTTACTTTTGGATTTTCTTCACTGAAACTCTTTTTGCATAAATAACATCTTGATGCTGAATTGTATTCTTCTTGTTGATTTTGGTTCAAAGGTTCCATGGGTAAAACATTACCGAATAAGCGTTGCACCTTTTCAGCAATATCATACAACTGGTCTACAAAATACTTAGCGGCTTTTTCCCCACGGTAGAGTATTGGAGTGGATGTTAACCCATAGTGTTGTAACTGTTCTTCAGGCAAAGTGGATTTCACCAATAAGCAAAAACTGTTAGGTTGATGCAATTGATATTTGGTTCTTCTAGTCACCTCACCATTCGGAAGCTCCTGTGGTACTAACGTGGATTCGAAATCTGCGTAGACGGCTACTGGAATCCGATATTGGTGAACTGTTTTGTTGAATTGGATGAACGCTCGAGATGGCGGTGGCAGACTAATCTTCACTTCATAGTTGTCATTACAAAGTCTTTGGTGCTCCATCAACCACTCCGATCCTCCACGTCTGAATTCCTTGCATGTAAAACAAAAGCATCTCTTGCATATTGTTATCTTACGATTTTGTTTTGACACTTGTCGTACAACCAAAGATTCAAAGTTTTTAATATAAACATAATGTGAAATCTCACCTTTGGTTATCAATAATAAATCAGTATGGTTACTTTGCTCTACTTTTCCTACTCGTAGTGGATACACATTGTTTGAATCATCTAAACCGAACACGTTAACAGAAACACCTGGATTTTGTTTCTCAAATTTAGTAATTTGATCAAGACTCACAGGATACGACATTCCTCGAAAGTTTATAGCGGTGTTGAACAGCTTCGTATGCTATGCTAGGTCTAATAGCATTATGTCCCACGTATTTTGCTAACATTGCATACCGGAAACATTCATTGTCCCTCATTTTTCACATTGATACATGATTTAGTATCTCGGATAACCTTTGGTAGAGGGATAAAGCTGCTACTCTTATACCATATCCATGCTTGTGAATCCTCACATCCATACCTTCAATCGATGATAACGTCCAGCCAGATCCTCTTCCTTCATGTTTCTTGGAGTTTCATTAACAGTTCATTCAAACATTCTTCTAAAATTTCGCTGATATCAGATGTGGTTGTAAGGGTTCGGTTTTTAGCAATGAATGCTCTCGGTGAGTTTTCACCATCGCTATTAGTAAACATAGCCTCCAACACCAATCCAAATTTAATAAAGTTCAATCTTGTCAATTCTTCCGTCAATGTTTTTACAACTAGTTTTTAGCTTGAGTTAGAAAATTTTCCAATTCTAATTGCAAGTTATTAATTTTGAAATGAGTTACAACTGGTCCTGGCAAGGCTGTGGTGCGCAGTTGTCTTATATCTTCCACTTCTTCTGTATCCTCTTCTTCCATATCCTCTTCTTGGGTACGCAGTTGTTTTACATCTTCCACTTCTTCTGTATCCTCTTCTTCCATATCCACTTCTTGGGTACGCAGTTGTTTTAAATCTTCCACTTTTTCTTTCATTTCCTCTTGAATAAATCCTCCAGCTGTAGATGGTCCAGCTCCGGCAAATTGAATAACACTTGGTCTTCTTCTTTGCATTAACTGTAAATAGCTAGCCCAGTCCTCCTTCTGCTTCTGGGGTTTTTCCAAAAAACGATCAATCGCATCCAAGTCTTCTTCACTTACTACAATCTCTTCTTTTCTGTCCTCTTCACGATGCAATTCTCGGTGTAACTGTAGATAGCTATCACAGTCGTCCATCTGCTTCTGGTAGTTTTCCAATAACCGATCAAACGCATCCAAGTCTTCTTCACTTACAACAATCTCTTCTTTTCTGTTCTCTTTATGATGCAATTCTCGGTGTAAAACAAAGATATCTTCATCTTGGAAAAACTCACCACAAATATCGCAAAGAGCCATTTTTTTTTTTTTTTTACAGTTTGGCTTTGAGTGTGCACTCGGTGAATGTCCACGCAATAATGAGCAGCGCGCTCAACCGGGTCCCTTTATTACCCGAGGTTGAAGGGTGGGGGAAGGTGACGTCATATACATCCAGTTTATCAATCATGTAGTAGATTTGGCTTTTAAACACCCATTTTCAATTTATTCTTCAACAGGTTTGATAAATCAATGATCTTTGGTCTAAATCCACTACTTTGTACAAATTTTTTTTGTTTGGGCACTTCTCGTCCGGAGCAAAAAAACTCTTTGGTCAAGGTCAAAATTTTTTTTCTCAAAAAAAGTTCGGGGGGCGGGGGGGGGGGCATTACTGTATTTAGGTCAAGGTCACGAAAAAACTTTAAAAAAATTAAGCCCCACCTGGGGCACTTGGGTTGTCATCGCTGTAGCCTCCAAAGAGACCCAACTATGACAACAAGGCAACATCCAATGTCGTGTTCCCTTCGCCACGCAAGACTTGTAAACATTTACTGCATTGTCTTTTCAATAGCTAACAAAACATTTACTTAATTTTGAGAGAGGTTGAGGACAGCCCTAGTGGCTTACGCCCTCGGTCCGAGTGCAGAGGCCACCGCAAATTGGCCACAGCTGTGGTCTGCATGTCAGCATACAAACGGACCGAGTCCCAAACCAGCCGCAATATTGCATGCCTGAGAGGACTCATGCTAAAATTGGTTTAAAATTGTTTTACACGGGGGTCTACTCCCGTACCCTACCTTTACTATTTAACTTTATCAATGCAGTAAATTTTTATAAATCTTTGTGGGTCAAGGCCACACGGACATTAAAAAAATTTCGGCCCCCGTACATCCATGGCGAACCACGAATGTTCGGGGGCCTTGGGGACTAAAAACA
The DNA here is from genome assembly GCA_030545055.2 of Neoaliturus tenellus. Lineage (NCBI taxonomy): Eukaryota > Metazoa > Arthropoda > Insecta > Hemiptera > Cicadellidae > Neoaliturus > Neoaliturus tenellus. The sequence continues at coordinate 39,911,026 of CM061535.1, forward strand.
CAAATAGCTAACAAAGATTCATTTACATAATTTTGAGTTTCCAGAAGGGAAACAAGAGGTTGAGGACAGCCCTAGTGGCTTACGCCCTCGGTCCGAGTGAGGAGGCCACCGCAAATTGGCCACAGCTGTGGTCTGCATGTCAGCATACAAACGGACCGAGTCCCAAACCCAGCCGCAATATTGCATGCCTGAGAGGACTCATGCTAACGTTGGTATAAAATGCTTTTACACGGGGGCCTACTCCGTTCCCTGACTTTACAATTTACTTTGAGCATTGAAAAAGCTCAAGTGGGGATTGCTAAAACAAGCGTATACACTTTAGAAACATATAACACACTTACGAACACACAATTGAGCTCAACGTAGTCAATGCTGGAACAAGCACATACACATTAAACACATATAACAAACAAGACACAAAGGATAAAAGACACAGGAGACATAGGGTACAAGTAAAACACTCTCATATAAAACAATTCGCAATACCCAAACGCAAGCGCAATATCTTACAACTAATACAAGTCTTAAAGTTAGAGTAGACTTCGCTAAACACTGAAGGCGCCATTCAATGTTTAGTGATTGCCTATGGCGGTCCGTCCCGATCGTTCACGTTCAACGCGCGGGAGCGGACTGCGAGCCGGCTCTGGCCGGACCCCCTTATATCCTCCACCGGGGCTGCCACGCCCAGGATATCAGGGGTGGGGGTGGGGGTGGGGGTGGGGGTGGGGGTGGGGGTGGGGGGTGGGGGTGGGGGGTGGGGGTGGGGTGGGGGGGGGAATGGGGGGGGGGCACTTCTCGTCCGGAGCAAAAAACTTTTTGGTCAAGGTCAAAAATTTTTCCGAAAAAAAAAGTTCTCGGGGGGGGTGGGGGGAGGGGGTGGGGGTGGGGGTGGGGGTGGGGGGTGGGGGGTGGGGGGGGGCACTTCTCGTCCGGAGCAAAAAACTTTTTGGTCAAGGTCAAAAATTTTTCCGAAAAAAAAGTTTTCGGGGGGGTGGGGGGAGGGGGAGGGGGGTGGGGGGTGGGGGGTGGAGGTGGGGGGGGGGTTACTTTTTGTCGGGGGGGGGGGCACTTCTCGTCCGGAGCAAAAAACTTTTTGGTCAAGGTCAAAAATTTTTCCGAAAAAAAAGTTCTCGGGGGGTGGGGGAGGGGGTGGGGGTGGGGGTGGGGGTGGGGGGGGGGGGGGTTACTTTTTGTCGGGGGGGGGGGGGGGGGGGCACTTCTCGTCCGGAGCAAAAAACTTTTTGGTCAAGGTCAAAAATTTTTCCGAAAAAAAAGTTCTCGGGGGGGGGGGGGGGCTCGCTAAACTTTTTGTCGGGGGGGGGGGGGGTCAAGTGGGTCAAGGTCACCCACTACACTTCTACTCTAAGTGTTAGCTATACCCCCTCCACAACCGAGTCCCTAGGCTGCCACAACACCGCTCCGCCAGTATGTCTCCAGCTTCCATGCGGTGCACCTCGCTGTTTTCTAACTCTCTATATGTAAGTATTTTTACAAGTCTTGAATATAGGTCACTACACTTTAACTCTGGGACAATATCGACTTGTAGTATTTCAGTGTTTTGTCTCAAGGTCATCACACTTTAACTCTAGCACGCCGGTTATCGTACCAGAGGTGCTCACTAACCTAACTTGTAATGTTTAGGGTGGCGTTTTCACACCACGTAGTATCGCCATGAGTGTTCAGGTCCAGATTTTAAGTTAGATTAATTTTACTGTGATCTTTTCCAATTCATTTTGCCAAAGGATGAGATTTCTTTTTATATATCGGTATTTCTTTAGAGTTATTGGAGATTTCTTTTTAGGTTATTGGAGATTGCAGGGATACAATTAGTTTATTTTACACAACTCTTTATCTTGGAGTTCTTCCCACTTTGACTTTACTTCCTCGCCCCTCACAACCTAAGCTGTACAGTAAGGTTTCTTCTAGTGCCAACTCGGGCTGAGAGTACAGTGTGTTGACTGTAGGACAGCTCATGGTGAAGTGATGCGATACTCCAGTGTACAACCTCACCTTCCCCCACCACTGTGACCTTCCCCACTCCTGCTATTACCCCCTCCACTTTTGCCCTGGCTCATGCGCTACCAACAGTCTCTCAGTATTGTGCGGACTTTTGTGAGGGGAAGCCATGTCGCAAGACACTTTGGTAAGAAACTTAGCCGTGTTAAGTCTTTATTGGCTGCTCAGTGTCCACCGCTCAAGGTCAAGCGGGTTTCGACTTTAGCTAAATGGCGTAAGCTGTTGCGCGGACACCCTAAGTTTTTATACCAAACAGACTAATGTAAGTTTTACTGATGAAGATTTGTTTAGAATATTGGAAGAAATGACTTTTCCTTGCAAAGTTCAGTTAGTTACTCCCATTCCTGACGGTTTAGAGTCTTAGTCTCTCGAGCCAATATACCTAGAGTGCGCGGGGGCTGGACAGTCAGTCGCTCGGTGTCTGTCGTAGGGTGCGCATCGCGGTTACAGTAATGATGAAACGCGGGAGTTGTATCGGTTCAAGGTCACTCGAGCGGTGTCACATGACGGTTTAGGCAGAGTCACGTTGCAAACTTTGAGTTTCCCTTGGCACTTTTGCTGTTTCTCGTCTAATTTCGCTCCAAGTCGTCAAGGTCATTGAAACCTGACTAAAACTCGGAGCGTAGTGCGAGAAAACAGCAAAAGTGCCTAAAAATTTTAGGTTTCAGCGTGACCTTGACCTTTGTGACATCGATGACGTCATAATGGTGACGTAAGGGGTGATGACGTCATCGCCACGTCATTTCTGCAACGTCATGGGTGTGACGTCACAGAATGACGTAATTGGTGATGACGTCATCGATTGCGTCATCGATGACGTCATCGATGACGTCATCGGTGGGGTCATTGACCCTCGATGACGTCATCGCTCAGGTGACCTTGAACTGAGCCAGCTCCCGCGTTTCTCCACTACTAATTTATGATGCTAAAGTGTCTAAAAGAAGAAGCTAAGACATTTTTATGCTCGGCCTTTTCAGTTTAAACGGGAAATTTACAGAGATAATGGATGTGAAATTTAGGTCCATGTTTTCTTATGGGAGAGAAATCAAACCTCTAGATCCATTATCTTCCAAACCGTTAGGATTAGGGGGTACATATTAAATTGTAAAGTTGTCTTAGAATTATGCGTAAGAATCGAAAAATACCATAAAAAGTGGGGGTTCGTATTTAAAATTAATGACTTTTTGGTCTGGTTATTTTACTTCTGGTACACCCTGTACATTGAAACTGTCATCAATGGATTGCAACCGGTTTACCTATAATGGCACCGTTTGTTTTTTTGTGAATAATTAATTGTGTAGATTTTAAAAGGGGGTGTACGGTGGTCTAGGACACCCGGTTCACACAAGTATACACAAGTGAGTGTTTGTCGGGTCAGGCCCGACATGCAACAACGTCGCTAAATAAATGAGGTGGGGCGGGACTGCCCCGACGGTTGTACGACTGAAGGTCCCAGGGTAAAATCAACACAAGCGTGAATAATTAAATATTTTGCAGAGTACGACTGAAGGTCCCAGGCCAGGCCTTAATTAGTGATGGGACCCTCAGTCGTCCCCTGCAGCTGCAACGCAGGTAAACGCCGCGGCGTGGTGTGACTAGGGGATGGGAGCGGCACTGTGACGTGACGACAACCCATGGCACCCTGACCCGCGGGCTCTCGATGCAGGTTTCATCGCAAAGCGGTCATTCTATTTCCTTGCATAGTTCAACCTCATAAAATGAAAGACTGCCTCTTGTGAGAATGCAGTCTTTCAGGGTACATAGCTAAGCACTAACGTGTAGCTCTTTAAGAGGGCGTTGGAGTCAATCCAAATTCCGCCTTTCTCCCTTAAGAGCAATGTTAAAAGGGATGTCAAATAACTCTT